>CP110209.1:25000-1487966 GCA_026958235.1 Clonostachys rosea
ATTATTGATACTTGGCAATGATCCATTGCCCTGGATCATTGGGATCATTGCGAGATCTTGATAATCTATCACTGATTGATTGGAAAAAGTGGAGTACGCCACGTGACTCAATGCGTAACAATGGAATCATAACAAAATTCCTTAAATTGATCTTGCCTAGAGAAGATATCTATGCCAATTGTATTTTCTTACCGTTTCCGGTGTTTACGAAACTGGACGTTATTGCGAAATTTGTCCGCTAGCTTTTTGAGAAACATCGTCCCACTTGCCGATTTAATCCTTATAGCTCCGCTCGAGTATATATCTGTTTCGGTCAGGCGACGCGCATACAAAATCATAGTTTGGTGGCCCTCACCTTGGCTGGAGCGCAGAAGCTGCAATTTGTGCGTAACAGTCTCCGTCTTTTGATGACTTTGTCCAAGGGCAGACGTGAATCCTCCCAGTGCTTGGTTGAACATTGTCTCAGCCTCCTTAAACTTACCCTGGTCCTTGTAAACAACCCCCAGGTTGTTGATGGTATCGAGGGTCACGCCCAAGTGCCTTCTTGTAGCCTTCCAATGCTCGATTAAACATCGCCTCAGCTTCGCTAAACTTGCTTTAGCCCTTGTAGAGAATACCTAGATTATTGATGGTACTGAGAGTCGATATATGATCATGCCCAAGTACCTTCTTATAGCCTTCTAATGCTCGATTGTATATTACCTCAGCTTCGATATACTTGCCTTGGTCCCTGTAAATAAGCCCGAGGTTGTTGAGGTGTGACGGTTGGGTTGACTTACACTGGACGGGGTCTAGGGTAGGTCGGGGTTGAACCAATCAGAGTGTTGTTCTGAGTGGCGCGATTAGGTCGTCTTAGGCTGTGCAATGCGAGTCACTGTCAATGTGCGAGTATTGCGGAGCTAGTAACAATAGATGCGTAGACAATTGTATTGATAACTGTCTGAGAGAGTGTTCTGTCTAATGAAATGAATGTGCATATATACTGAGGTCGTCACTTGTCTGTCACTTGCCCGTCACGCTGCCCGAGTGACGGGTTCATTTTTATTGGTCGTCGTTTCCCAGTGGGTCCGTGCTCTCGCACGTGACTTCATGCGGCCTGACGGAGGCCTTTGTTCGTAACATGAGGGTATGGAGAGTCGATGTATGGTTATACCCAAGTGCTTTCTCGTAGCCTTCCAACGCTCGATTGTACATCGCCTCAGCTTCGCTAAACTTGCCCTAATCCCTGTGAAGAATCCCAAGGCAGTAAACCGATTCTATCACAGCCTTATCACTAGTAGCTGTCTCATCCGATCGTAAAAAGTCCTCTTATATCCACCTTGAACATTGCTCTGCATGGGGAAGAATCCTCTGCTGCAGAATCCAATACTCTTTCATCTCTCGGTCTGGTACTAAACAGCCGACCAATATAAGTGCCAGGCGCGCAAAATCCCTATTCTTACCGTTGCTGTCCAGATGCAGTACCCATCGATGCACTACCGGGTGCATGGCGTAACTCCCGCTTGGTTCTACTTGAGCCTGGGTCATCGAATAACGGAGCAGAAGCCTCATCGCGTCTGCAAAATAGATCACATCGTTTGCCATACGAAACAGCCAAGGTAGCCACTGCTCTTCAGAGTCCGCAGATTTGGCTACTTCGAGTAAACCATACCAGAACTGCTTATTATCGAGGCACGCCCACAGCCGTAATATATTCATGGCATCCATACTTTTGTCTTTGATCGCATCGAGAGATACTGCCCATATAGTGGCAATACTTCCTTGGTGGTAGTCCGTTAGAGGATTATCAGATCCTATGAGCTTCCGCCATTGTTAGTTGTAAATCTGGATATAGGTTGCTATATCCATGCCTGTCTCGCGCAAGTATAATGTAGCTTGCGCTAAAGCCAGTGGAAGACCTTGCAACAACTCGAGAAGGGTGTCGTAATCTGGGCGCCAATCTAGAACCAAAGTTAGCACCGTAACAAGAACTGAATCGTGACCGGGAGTTGTACCCACGCAGCTCTTTTCCATACCACGTCTGTAGAATGGCCCTGTTCTGGTCTGAGTCAACGTGGGTCAAATGCTTTGAGCTACCCAGCTGCTGCAAGCGTAATAATCGTGTCGTTATCAAGACTGAACCATGGTCTCCAGGGAAATATTGCTGGATGTTATATGTCCCTGTTACACCACCTTACTGCTGATCTTGATCGACATTATCAAAAATCAGCAGCTATTAAGTATTGCTCGGTCTAGCGAGCTACTCAATCACTTTCATCACCGCAACATCAAGATCCTCCTTACTGTTAAGGCTCATATCATGGTTGCGGCTAGCGGTCCGAAATTCAGGGATTCTGCCAAGGCATCTGGCGAAGCTCTGCCTCAATTGATCCTCCGACCGCCCATCTAGCCAGAAGATTGCACTAAAGGCGGCCTTGTAATAACGGGCGAAGTCGATAGCCAGCTGCGTCTTGCCGATGCCGCCAAGCCCATGCAAAACGCATACCCTCCGTCGTTCGGTAGGGGGCTGCTGTGGTAAAAGGCAGCCCTGTCGGTTGGTCTATCGACAAACTTGTCTGATACGGGCACGCCTTTTAGACCAAAGGCGACTTGGAAGGAAGTCTGCACTGCAATACATTGACGTCAGCATTTTGAGGCCGCATGACAACGTGGTGGGTTGTATTGGAGATAGTACGGGGGTTCTATCCTTGCTGCCTATTTCTAGGATGCGCTCGACATCTGTACCAAGCCAGGCGTGATCCGTTATGACGAGAGCATAGCCCGGAAACACTGGACTTGACTTACGAGAATTCGGCGCCGGAGCAACCTTCGTTTGCACTTCAGCGACGGGGAGCACCCCTAGCAACTCCCTCGCATACGCAGCCGCAGTAGCTGCGGCATATCTCTGCCATTCCATGTTCTTATAAGAATCAGAATAATCGCAAATCCCCCGGATAGGCAGGCGGGGGAGAATATCCATCAGACCAGCAGCCTCCATCTCGAAACAGATAGCATCCAGTTTCTGAGCGATGATATCTCTCTGGGCGCCGTTCCTCATAACTTGGTTACCTGAGGCGATCGTACCGTAATATATCATCGGGTTATCCGTACTCCGCTTACTTCGAGGCACCAGCTTCGAATAGTCGCATTCATCGCAGCTAGGTGCTGCATATATATAATCGTACGCCGATAAAAAGAGGCGGTCTGCCGTGATTGGGGGGCCATACTTAGAGTGTCCGTCGAACTTTCCCTCTAATATAAGGGGATTCGGCTACCGTCGTGCTCATGCCTTGCTTGTAGGGACGACACGGCCGTGCCGAGTAGGTGATGCGGGCTCTTCGGGATCGCAGTGCGCTGAATCTGTCCGTCTCCGATGATCTTCCCTAGATCGTACTGTATCACCTTCGTCCCGGCAACAACGTCGCCCAAACGCATATCGACCTTGCTCAGCACTCCACCTCCGATTCCCACTATCAAACCAAGGCGGATCGATGGGAAGGTACGTATAAGGTGGGTCATCACGTTCGCCGCGTTGTTCGTTCCGTACTGGGTCGTCGGCAAACACGCAGCGACGACATTGTAGCCCTCGATGCTGCCGAGCGTGTAGGTGTTGGTGTCGTTCGTATGCCTGGGCAGGTCTTGGTGGACGTCGTCTAGCATGGCGCGGGCTGCGGCCATCTCTATGGGTAGCGCACAGATCCAGGCAATTGTATACTGGTCGTACGAAGCAGGTGACCTACTTCTTAGGTTGTTGTCTGGGGTTACCTGCCCTATTTGACGGGGAAAGGCCATTATCTCGGTGTGGTTTTGGCGTTAAAATTCGTCTCCACCTACTAAACCAAAGTGTCCATCTGGTTTACTATAAATGCTTCTTTCTTCAATGTGTAATTGTTGGTCGAGATGGGTGTCGCGGGATGGGAGATTCGGAATAATGTTGAGAGGAAAGGAAGGGATACTCTTGGGCGTCGAAGGAAATGAGGGGAAAACTCGATATACGCATAAGGCTGCTACAGACGGTCCAGCAGTCGACCTCGTGCAGATACTGCCACCACCTGTTGCTGCTACAATACCTTGGACAGCCTCACGAGTGGAGTCTCATCGAAACCCAGGTCACGTTTTTGTGCTGGCGCGCTCCATGCAGAAACCCACCCGCGTGATTGTGCGGTGGCTCTGCTGTTAGTCAAAAACACAGTGTGATTACCCTAGCTGTGGCCGATCCTCCCCACTCCCTACAACAATCCCAGCACCAGGGACAGACAAGCGTTCGACTGTTCTCACGGTCAACCGCGCCAACGGTCGGAGTACGATCACATAAGACCATTAGGCAGGTACCCCATAGTCACCTAGACATCTACACTATGTGCTTGGCCCACAAGCAATTTATCTAGATGCTTCAAAATCACTTCCTAATCCTTAGAAGATAAATTATTTAGGGTTTATTATCGTGCAGTACTCGGCATATGCGCCTAAATCGCGCCCAAGAAAGCAGAAACTATCAAGATCTGTGTCTATATATACTTCCCAATAAGCGCCCAAGCTGATCATTCATCTAACGGTAGAGATCTGCGTGGTCGCGCTTGATGGCATCTGAACCCTTTTCGGCCACCATATAGACGGAGTTTTGAATGCGACAGTCCGGAATGACTGGGATGACGGACGCGTCGATGACACGGAGGTTCTTAATCCCATGCACCTTTAGACTGGGGTCCACGACACCCTGTTGGATATTCTTGGACAGGCGAGCAGTGCCACAGGGGTGAAACGAAGTCTGAGAACGGTCCAGAACGGTTCTCTTCATTGCCTCATCATCATGCAGCGGCATTTCCCACGGATATTCATCCTCAACAATATCCTTGAACCCATCGCCATTCTTTAGAACGTCGTAGGCGAACCTGATGCCTTCGCGAATGGCAATGATGTCAAGATCATTGTTGAAATAATTTAAATTAATCGAGGCTTGCTCCAAGGGATCGGCGCTGTTCAGAGTAACTTCACCACCTTCAGAAACCGGCCTGACAAGGTCGACCATGACAGTCATGTAGCTTCCCTTGTTGGGATGGGGGAAGTGCCATTGGAAGGCACTTCCGAATAATGGGATAAAATCAAGCTCGAAATGAGGCTGGCCATACGGACAGAAGGGGTCAAGGCCACCATTCGAAGCCTTTGCCGCGCGGTACTCGGGAGATTTCTCCAGGTACTTGTCAATACGGGGGAACCCAATCATCTCGAGGAAGGGTGACCCCATGGCACCAGTGTGGCTCTTGGAGTAAGCTGCTAGGACCTTGTCACGCACAGGACCTTTTCGGAGGACATGACTATCCATAGAGTAGTTATCCTTGACTCGAAGGACAAAAGGTACGCCTGGATGATCCAGCAGATGCTGACCAACATGGGGCGAATCAACAACCAGTGGGATACTATGTTTAACCAGCTCAGCAGCAGGACCGATACCGCTGAGCATTAAAAGCTTGGGGGTTTCAAAGACACCCTGGGACACGATGACTTCACGGGTAGCGTAGAAGCTAAGGTCCTGTCCGGAGCCAGTGATCACCGTGACTCCCTTGGCGGCACGCTCAGCGTCATCGATAATCAGCTGCTTCGAAATGACTTGAGGAAGGATAGTAACGTTCTTGGTGTTAGCTACCGCGAGGAAGCTACCTGATCGTCGGCCTTTGTAGATTGTGTTGACACTGTGCACAAGGCCACGCATCTCGCCGTCGAATATGTTCTCGGAAATAGGCTCACCAGTGGACTTCCAAGCTCTGGTGAGAAGCTCACGGAAGTGGCTCATTTCCGGCATGAGGTTGGCATGAGCAATTGAAATGGGGCCGCCGGAACCAATCTTCTTGAGTTCCTTCGGATACAAGCCCTCATCGTCGTGGTAGGTCACACTCTTCCTCAGATAAGGAACGAGGGGATCCCAGGTCCACTCCTTTCCCCCGTACTCCTCCCACATGTCAAAGGTGCCCTTAGATCCAGGCACCCATGAAAAATAATTAAGCGAAGAGCTGCCCCCAAGGGCCTTTCCGCGGGTATTGGGCTTCTCGATACGCTCATAGTCATCGCGCTTGACCATGGTGGTCTTGTAAGCCCAGTCATACTGACTGCCGCGGATGTCCATTGCAAGCGCGGGCGTGCGGATCTCTTCATTATCAATAGAGTTGCCAATGCCAGCTTCAACGACCAGAATCCTGGCGTCCGGGTTCTCAGCTAGGCGTGCGGCGACGATATTGCCAGCTGTGCCACCACCCACGACAATAAAGTCGAAACGAGCGCCGTCTTGGACTGACATGGTGTGTGATTGAAGGGTCTATTGAATGAAATGTATTCAGGTGTAAAGAAAGAAAATGCTGCTCTGACTGAAGGAGCTCTTGTGAGATATTTGAGTATGCTCTCGCGGCATCATCAGCCATATTTATACACCCACAAATCGAGCAGTTACCTATTCTCCTCCCGAGTAATCTGGATGCATGCCTCTTACGAAGAGGGGAAATGCTGGATAGCCCCCCCAATCAATTCCTATTCGTTTACTAGCCCTTCTACATTGGGCCTATAATACATTCTCGTCTCTCCTCAAGCAATAAGCTTTACCTTGGCTGAGGTATAGTCTATCGGGTATGCCAAGTGTATCTGTTCACTCAAAGGGAAACATTAACGCGCTATGAGGAATGCTGGACCGACCCCTGGCTTAATTCCTATTCGTTTACTAGCCCTTCCATATTAGGCCTACATCCCAAAGTAGCGTTATTCACACCAAACCATCGTCTCCCTCTGGCAATAAGCTCTGCATAAGCTGAAGTATCGTCCTACCGGATGTCCCGGAACCCATGCCCATAATAACATGTGAGTCTCATTCGCTGAGTAGTCATACTGAAAACGACAACAATGTCTGAGGGGTAGCCCGGATAGCTACAGACACCTGAAGCAATTTCAGTTAGTCTGTCTGAGCTCAGCTTGCGGGGGGGTAATTCGGCATGAGATAACCGATGTGGTAGATCGGTGGAGGAGCTAAGCCATCCCAGCCATTCTTAGAAATACTATCCACCGAATCATAGTGCGTGTTCCCCACGCTGGGTGGTGTTCAGCTTGCCCGCAACTCTCAGTACATGAATAAAAACGCATCCAGCCAATCACACCCATTGTATTCAGTATTAGGCATTCACGGGGAAGTTTTCTGTGGAATCTGTCTCAGAAGGTAGTCTGACTATGTAGACAATGAGCGTAGACTGGAAGGACTAAATATGAAGAGTCTTCTATATAATGAGCAGCTCAGACCGCTTAGCCAGGGAGGTCATGACCTTTGAATAGAACTTGCAGTGCCACACGCAATCACAGCTTCTACTCAAGATGCCTTCTTACTATACACTGGCTGAAGGTACAGGCTTCCGTTGAACATTCATAAAACAACATTGGCTAAACACACGCAGGCTGCCCCCAGCCAAGAGACGATACCAGCGTCCAGCTTCGTAACGGAGCTGATGGCGGCGGCCTTGTGTTGTTACAAGACACGCAGCTCATCGAGACATTAGCCCATTTCTCAAGAGAGCGTATCCCTGAAAGGTTAAGCGCCAATCTATCTTAAAATGCAAGACATGGCATGTCACTGACATACTACAGAGTTGTTCACGCGAAGGCTGCTGGGTATGTTGAACAAAGCCCCCCGGGGAGCTCGCTTGCTCAATTACTTCTAGCGCATATGGAGAGTTTGAGGTTACCCATGATTGCGGCGACATAACCTCTGCTAGCTTCCTTAACACGGTTGGGAAAAAAACAAAATGCCTGGTACGCATTTCGACGGTAGGTCCCGAGCGAGGCTCGGCGGACACGGTTCGTGATGTTCATGGGTGGGCTATGAAACTTTACACAGATGAAGGCAACCTGGATTGGGTTTTTAATAACACAGTAAGCTATGAAGTTCTTTTTAGTCTCGCTCGAGAATGTTGACCATGATTTTTAGCCCGTGTTCTTCGTCCGGGACCCCATCAAGTTTCCTTCACTCAATCGGTCACATAAGAGAAATCCAAGGACAAACACCGCCGACGCTGATATGGTAAGTGGCTTTGCGTCACACCTTACAGGCTCCACCGTGCTAACTCTGCCAGTTTTGGGAGTAAGTCTTGACAGCTATTCACGTCAGGAACCAATCAGAGCCTAATATGGGCTAGCTTTCATATTGGGAACCCAGAAGGGATCCATGAACTTATGCACTTGTTCAGTGACCGGGGAACGCCGGCATCGCTGAGAATGATGCCCGCATTCAGTGGCCATACTTACAAATTCACCAAACAGGTGGGAGTAATCTTAAGTCCCTGAAAAATTTTCACCGACTAACAGGCCCCGCACAGGATGGTACATTCAGCTACGTAAAGGTGCATATCAAACCACAGCTAGGCATCAAGAACTTTGATCGTGAAACCGCCACCAAAGTTGCAGGCGAGAACCCTGACCACCTGGTTGATGACCTTTATAACGCAATTGCCAAGGGGGACTACCCGAAATGGAACGTCTATGTTCAAGTGTTGACACCCAAACAGGCCGAGGGGTACAAGTGGAATATATTTGACATGACCAAGGTCTGGCCTCACAAGGATGTTCCCCTGAGGCAAATTGGTGTCTTGACTCTTAACGAGAACGTGAGTACCAGGACGTCTGAAATGTCTGGAAATATTGCTCACCCAATAGCCAAACAATTATTTCGCAGATATTGAGCAGGCGGCTTTCTCGCCCTCGACAATGGTCCCCGGATGGGCGCCTTCTGCGGATCCTAGTAAGATACCCTGCTCTTTGATGTACTCTCAACACTAATCTGGATCCAGTGCTACAAGCTCGCATGTTTGCATATCCGGACGCTGCACGCTATCGATTGGGGACGAATTATCAGATGCTTCCTACAAACTATGCCAAGGTGCCTGTTCACTGCCCGTATCAACGGGACGGGTTTATGAACTTCACCAACAATTACAACGATGAACCAAATTACGTGGGCTCTCAGCTCAAACCCATGGCCTTCAAGGTAGGCAGCAGGGATGGTGGTTCGCTTTCGACCTTGACCGAACACGAGAGGTGGACTGGCCAGGTCCTGAGCTACACCAGCAATGTGACGGCCCTGGACTTTGAGCAGGCGACTAGTTTGTGGGATGTCATAGGGCGAGAACCTGGCCATCAAGAGAGATTCATTTCAAATGTGGCTGCCCACATAGCCGGCGTGACAGACAGCCGGCTCAGATCCGCGGTGTACGGTAAGACATTCAGCCCCTTGCATTTTGTGACCGGCCAGGTAATAACGCTGCGCAGAGTTGTTCGCACAGGTCGACAAGGATCTAGGGAGTCGTATCCACGACGCCACAGAAGCGGTCCGGCAGTGATGACTTGGCACCTATGAGACTACATGTCGAGTCTAATGTGTGGGGGAAAAACGAACAACACCACGGCTGTTAGCGAGCTCGAAATGCAGACTGCCAACCACACCAAAATCTAACAACCTTCCACAACAGCTATGAAAAGGAGGTTTTGAGTTTTGTGTGTATTCTCATTTGATCAAATGGTTCACGTTTACGGCTAGTCAATTGACCTATTGTAGCCATCGTAACGTTGCGAAAGACACATCTTTCATAATAAGGGATTTTCAAAAGCGAAAAATAAAAAGGGTGAAAAGGATGTCTTTTTCTACGGATGCCGAAAAGTAACTAATTTATCTAACCCGGCCAATTTGACAAGTGGGCCCCGACTCACTAATAAAGCCACTCCCCGGGTTCAGTTTCTAGCGAGACATGAGGTCTGATTGCCAGTGACTCCAACTGGCCTTTGGAAATTCTGGGTCGTTAGTGCTTAGATTGGCTAGCACAGGTACTACGCGATAGCATAACACTATATGGAGGTTTTATCAAGATAACAACTAAGATTATCAACAAATCTGCATGGGCTTTTTCACTCTCATCACGTCACTTGTTTGTCTGCGTTCGAGGGTTATTTATTACATTAGAATGTCAACGAATCAGCTGGATGAAAAATGAACAAAACCAGCCCAATGGATTGGGTGGAGTGAGTGGGGCGACTCTCCCTTCCCCGCCTTCTTCACCGTCTGAGCTGAGAGTGGAGAATTGCTCGAGGTAGGACAGTTTGTGTAGGTACAAGTAGTTTTAAACATTGGGCGTCCTTTTTAATGCGCACTGGTCCGCGTCAACTCTTGCAGCAGGTAATAAGGCACGCCATGGCATCTAACTCGCCGCCTGGTAGCTCCTTTGCCTTCGTTGGCAACCCAAACGATGCCGGCGAGGCCCGTAGCCATGCCATGCGCGAACACTGGAAGCAACGACGACAAGCCAAGGACGACCAAAAACGTAGGGCGGAGAGTGCTCGGCAACAGGCGCGGCAAATCCTACCCAAAGACGCGTATCCGGCGCGGGAAGACGGGACGACAAGCTCTTCCAGCACGAGCGGGCCACCCTCGATTCAACTGGATGGGATACCTGCTCAAGCCTTGGCTGGAATGAACCGTGCCTTGGCTTGCGGCTGCTTGGATCCCTTCGACATGTTCCCAGTCAAGCTGACGGTACAACATCATAAACTGCTGCATCACTGTGAGCCGCCGAATGACCCCCTTCCCCTCTCCCTCCCTTAAGCATCTCGTAATACGAGCGATGCAGGGTTAAGTACGTACGCTACCATGATGTTCACCCAGAGCACCGCCTCCAACTTCAATCCGATGCGCGACGTCTGGCTACCCTTGGACATGTCCAATGCTGCGTCCTTCAACGCTATCATGGCGCACTCGGCAGCACATCTTGCCCGAATGCATGGTTTCTCTACATACGAGGAAGCCTTTAAATTCAAAGCCGAGGCTGTGCATATAGTCTCACAATGGATGAGTGACGCTGCACTGTCACGAAGTGATGACTTGATTGCGGCAGTCCTGCGACTATTGACATTTGAGGTAATCTTTCACACCACACGACCGAGAAAGAGAGCAGAGGGAAAGCAAGCCACTGACGAGAATAGAGATATTGGGGTTCAGAGGACGAGTGGCAGATACACCACGATGGGCTGCTACGTTTGATTGAAGCAAGAGGAGGCATGCAGTCTTTGAAGGAGAACTGGAGACTGGGCCTACCAGTCTACCTGTAAGAACCGGACCCCCATTGCTTATCCCGATCAAATGATCTCACTTTTCTATCCCAGTGTGTGTTTGATGGCAAAACCGACCTGGTTTGACAGTTCCAACCAGATTTGGGACATATCCGCGCCGCCCGAAGCTTCTGCACTCAACCCCGGTATTGCATCCATGGGAGGCCTCCATCGACTCCGAAGTCTATGGCTGCTCTCCTTTGTTCAAGATATTGGCACATTCGTGGCCAATACCAGAGGATTAGCTAGCCTTGCTTCCACACAAGAAGCACTGCTTGTTATAAAGAACAGTCGGGAGCAGTTGAACGGCCAGAGCAGCGAGCTGGAGTTCACACGACTAGCTTGCCTCGTTGGCGTCTGCGTTATACTGCAGGGGTCAATGCCTCATGAGCAGGCGTTGATGCCTCTCGAGGTCTTTCTTGGTGGAAGACGAGAATCATGGGCAGGGTCGGTCAACGGATTATACAGCAATCTATGCGAGATTCTTGAACCGGAAAAAACCCAATACGTTCTGAATGTTACCTACGTGCTGAGTGCAATGAGCCAAGAGGCAAAGAGGGGAGTGGAGTTATGTCTACTGCGAATTCTACGTCAGGGGGGGATGGGTTATGACTCTATAGCGGATAATATTACACCAGATGTATTATTATCATCCTTGGATGGACAGTGAGGTAAAATAGGGGGGTTGAAAACAGGCTTTCGGATGATAATAGAAAAATAAATGCTTAAAAAGTCTAGTAGTAAAAAAAAAATGTCAACTTGGCATCGTCAAGAATTTGGCCGAAATTCAGTGAACTAGTACTTCACCAAATTTGCTCTATGCAGACTGCTGATATTGATTGGATGAGTAGTCCTTCCATTTTCGTCGATGATTTTCATGCTTTATTAAGACCCACCGCCCCCCACCTTGATAGGAAATCATACTCTAGGCTTTTGGTGGGGATCAAGGCCTACTCGGATGGGCATTGGAACGTCTGGCGCAACCGTTCAGAGACCTGCTGGATGAAAGTGGCGATATATAGTTAGTGCGGCTGCGAAGACTGTGGTTTGGCAAGGGTTATACAGCGAAGGACATGAAGTTGATAAGACATCTCGACATTGGGACTAATTCGCCGGCTGGCCGCCACGCCCGCTTTCACAACCAGTAATATGCCAGTCCGAAGTTGTTCTTGAAGTAATTGAACGAAGTCGGTGATCTCATTGATCGAAGTGGTTGATAGAAGCTGTATTTAAAAGCAGCAGCCCGAATCATTACTCCCAAAGCCGGTCATGTCTGCTGTCCAAGACAGATGCTTCATACAAATAATCCACATTGCTACAACTGCCTCACTTATATAACTTAGAGCTCATTTGGGTTGCCACCGCCTCCATCTGCCTCGAATCCTGTTAAAGACCAGTCATACCATCTGTCAGACAGCCATTCTCTGACCATGCCATTCATATCCAGATCCGCATCCGTATGTTCAAATAAGGAAGCCCAGAAGTTTTCAGGTTCTGGTTGCCCAGAAATATTTGATGGTGCAGCGTAACCTTCGGTTTCGTCGACAGTATAGAGTCTCGACTTGCTGTGACCCCATGAAGTTGAATAACCGCCATCGTCAGTCTGATTTGGACTCGTTGCCTCGGGCATGTGTACACGGGTAGCCCTTAATAGTGTATGAGAAGCATCATCCTCGCCACTGTGGCGGTCCTTCTTAAGTTGCGACACATCGTCACATTGATACCAGTCCAGGGCCAACAAATGCACACCCCGCAACGACCGGTCTGCCCAAGCGCACCAGGGTGTCCGCAAGTCCTTGAGCGCATCAACGCAGGTCTTGAGGTGCCGCACAGCTTGGTCCCAGTTCGGGTTCGTGGGACGAGCGTCGATGAGGTGAATAACTGCTGCCGCGAACGAAAGGTGTACGGCAGCAATGGGTATTTGACGCTGCTCTTATCAGATTACGCACTTGACAACGACAATCCCTCGAACTTGATGGGCTCAGGACAGTGTATTCGCAAATCAACTCACCAGAGTGTAGTGCTGTTTATAGACATGCATCAACCTAGATATTTGAGCTGCAGAGTGACGGCATATTTCCATGTGCTGATTGAGGTATAGGCTCTCGCCGGGACTGGCCGCACTATCAGTGGCCGAGCTATCATTTGTTCGCCTTCTGCCCCGTTTCTTCTGGATCAGGGGTCTGTGAAGAAGAACGAGATGTGTATGATATTGGATGCTTGGCCAAGTGTGTCAGCACATGTAGGGAGCAGTAGAGACGAGGCGGTATATACTGGGCCAAGTAGATATGAGGAAGCGCACGGACCTTTGGCGACGAAGGGAGGCGTAGATATGTAGGCAATGCGGTGTAGTACGCACGTAAGTCAACATCCGCTTTACTGACAATGCCCTCGATGTCCTTGGCGGCGAGCCTACTATTTGGAGCATATCTGGGATCGAATACGTATTAGCACACCATAACGGCGCAAGAGAAAGAGTTGCTCAAGGATATGCTTTGACTCTTACATCAATTCGAGGGCCTCGCAGGCAATGGCCATGCACTCGGACACGAAATGAGCTGTTGAAGCGATGTGTGAATGAGCTCCGAGTGAAGTCGTCACTTCCAGACCGTCCGTTTTTGGCATCCAGGGGCTGTACTCTTCTCGATCTATCGTTGGCTTTGGGCAAGTCACACCGGACCTCTGAATGCTGCTAGGTCGGCCGAGGCCACAGGCGAATAGTATTGCTCGGATCACAATTAGCCTGCATACACTCCCTCCCCGACGAGAAGACGAGACAACTTGTCGAACAACTTACTTATCAACAACAAAGCATCCCCACCACGTTACTTTCCTCACCTCAGCCTCGTCTTCGGAGATAAGACCCGTTGCTACCCAGGTGGAACAGTCCATGTGCAGTCCCAGGTTATGAGCCATTCTTGTTGCATTTCCTGCCAGTCTCATTAGCGCGAGTGCCTGTATATCCTCGGACCGTCACCAAGTTGAGGCATCGGGGGGTTTACGGACCACAATATAACCAGCCAAGCGCTTCTTTCCCATCGGACATAATACGCAGACCCAAGATAGCTGCTGCTTGCACGGTAGTAACAGACGGTGCCTCGCTTTCGTAGAGGAGCAATATCTTGGCTTGCTCACAAAAGGCATTTCCGGATGTGCTAGGATCGTCAGCGATAGTTCGTAACTCGACTCGATCCGAGTAACGCGCGGAGATTGCGAATATAGCGGAGAGAAGCAGCGGAGAGCAGTATCGCCCATCGTCGAGGCCCGCCCGGCTTCTCAAAAAGGCGCCTTTGTGAACAATGTAGTTCCATGAATTCTGCCACCTCCAGTACAGATCTAGAAGGTGATCCTCAAGTTCCGAGGTTATGGTGGTGAGCATCCCAAGCTGAGCTGCCGCAGCGAGGCCTTGCGTCTGCATTCTGGTCCAAAGATTCTGCGCCGTGGGAGCTGGGTTGGCGGGCTGCCTCGGCAGATTGAAGGAGCTCTGGGAGCCGAAATAGTGCAGTTGCCCATCATCGACAACGGCAAGCCGCCCGACGAGGCCGGTCAGCTCGGACAAGGGATCGTGATTATGCTGGTCGCTCTCTGTCTCGCTTTCCGCCTCGCTCCCGTCGCGGCCCAATTCGACATATTGGGCACCAGGTAACGGAGCACCCAATGATGTCAACTGAGACTCCAAGTGTCGGATCCGGGCCTGCAGAGACTCGACATATTTCTTACTAGGCGGCCTGGCGCAATGTTTCATCAATTACGCTGCTCAACACCACACGAGTCGGGAAGGGCTTTTTGTGGGGTAGGTTGGAGGTCTATAGACGAGGACTACGAACCTGCGCTTATTCTCCGTATGCTGATAGATGCACTCGATGTCTCTTTTCACGCAAGAAGCGCATACTGGCTCCATGCCGTCACACTGCATCAATGTCAGTATCGCGAGTGGGGTGGCCCGAGGAGGGAGAGCGCCGCACGGGGGGTCGTCAGACTGACACGCATCCGCTTTGCGCGGCACGCCAAGCAAGCAAGCGACACACGCTGTCTTCCAGCTGGCTTCATTGTGAGCGGCCAAAGAAAGTCCTGGGGAAGTAATACGTAATTTCCGGGAGAATGTGATGGGTATGTTATGGGGAAATGGATGAAGGTGGGTCAGTTGATGGGCCCGAGTCCCTTATCGCAGTCGAGGTTGGGGAATGGGAACTATTGCTAGCGCGTGCACATGATGACCGGAATAGAATTCCTCCCCTTTCCGCTTTTGGTGATGCTCCTAGTGTTCATTGACACTTCGGCTGGTGACTGCGAGGTATGGACGACGAATGATAGGTCTCTGATGAGGACTCCAGTCACTTCTGACATGGCGAGGTCGTATTCTGTTAAGTACATGCAAAGGTGCTCACGTATAGAGGTATTTTGTGTGTACATAAAGTACGAATGCTGCATCTTGTACTAGGTAAACATCCATGACTCAGGTCGATCGCTAAGATTGCCCATACCCTGTAGCTACATTTGTGCTAATATCGTTCAAGTGGCTAGATCTCCAACGTTGTTCCATAAGTAGGTGATACATACATTAATAAACTCACTATAATAATAATTGTCATAGTGGACATGTCAATAATCCAATGGCCCATACTAGTTGCGAGTGTAGGTGGCAGTCAACTTGTCCTTGTAGAATGTTTAGCCAAAAACTGACAAACCAGTTATTAACATCTGGGGGATGATTGGGGCTGAGATCGCTTCGGCTATTCCTCGGACAATTAGGTCTACTACGCATTGATCTCGGCAATAGAAGACAGCCAGGCCGGGCTAGCAGCAAATGGCTGTCGCGAGCTATGATTGGCTAGCTATTCGGCTGTGATTAGCTGGTGAATCTTCGGATAAATTGTCAAATGATACAATAATGTCACGCGCACATAGCATTCTGCCTTCCCATTGGTTGGAGCTATTAGAGACCATCTAGTACTCATCATAAGTCGCCACCCATGTCAACGGTCCACCCCCCTCAACGGTCCACCTTCCACGTCCCAACCTCCCTATTTTCTGTATGTGTAACTGCGCGATTTCTCATGCAAATTTTATTCAATTCAATTAAAAATTCTACCATTAGATTCGCCAATGCCTGACGTTTCCGAAGATGATATTCAATCGGCCATTCGCGAGGTGCAAGCAGGTGCTTCACAGCGAAAAGCTGCAGCCCGATGGGGAATCTCTCGGACAACCCTACGCATGCGTATGGAAGGTCGCAAAACGCGGCAACAGGAAGCAGAGACCCGGCAGCGGCTCTCGAAGGTCCAGGAAGCCCGTTTAACGAAATGGATCCTTGTTCAAGATTCAATTGGGTTTCCTCCGACCCATACGAAGGTCAAGGATATCGCTGAGTTCCTGCTGTGCGAACAGGGTGATCTTGACCCTATTGGAAGACGTTGGATGGAGGGATTTTTACGCCGTAACCCGGAGGTTAGAACTCTTCAAGGCAAGAGAATTGACTTCCTACGAGTTGACGGGGCTACAGTTGACCGTATAAAGGATTTCTTTGCGCTCAAGCACATTCCTGATATCAAGAAGATCCCTCCTTGCGATCGTTGGAATATGGATGAAGCCGGCATTATGGAAGGCATTGGTGATAATGGCCTGGTTCTCGGATCGTCTCGTAAGAACTGGGCAGCTAAGATACAGCCGGGAACTCGTTATTGGACTACAATTGTTGAGTGTATCAGTGCAACAGGCAGGTATCTCAAGCCTCTCGTTATCTTCAAAGGAAAGACCGTTCAGCAGCAGTGGTTTCCTAATGAATTAGATCATCTCAAGCAGTGGCATTTTACAGCTTCCGAGAAGGGGTGGACTTCCAATGCTATTGCGTTGGCGTGGCTCAGGGAGGTTTTTATCCCGTCAACCAAACCTACGAATAACAGCTGGCGTTTACTCATTATGGATGGCCACAAGAGTCATGAGACTATTGAATTTATGTGGGAATGCTTCCAAAATAAGATCTGGCTTCTTTTCCTGCCCTCACACTCATCGCACGTTTTACAGCCGCTTGACTTATCTATCTTTTCCGCTCTCAAGCGAGCGTTTCGTCGCTATCTCTCAGAACAACAAATACAGACGGATTCATCGCCAATCGGCAAGATGACCTTCTTGAAGTGTTATCACCTGGCCCGGCTAGCTGCCTTAACAGTTGAAAATATCCTATCAGGCTGGAAAGCATCCGGACTTTGGCCAACGAACGTTGCGGTGCCGTTAATGAACCCTTATGTGCTTGCGCCTCAATACACCTTTAAAAATCGGCCCTCAACACCTCCGGCAACACCAGCAGCCGGATTGAAGAGGAAAGAAGCCGTGATGACCACTCCAACAGGGAGTCAACAGCTGCGTGGCTTGATACGTGATTTCATAGACGAGAAGGAGGTGGACCCGACTATCCGACTGCTGTTCCGTAAGATCTGCAAGGGCCTGGATGAACAGCAAATACAGTTATCTATCTCAAACACCGAAAACACACAGCTGAAGGAGTCAAATAACCTCCTGCAGCCGAAGAAAAGACGTACTGTTCATCCGGATCCGAATAAACGCTTTATCAAGATATCCAACATCGTTGATGCAAGGGAACGGTATAAGGGTCAATTAGATGCTGAGATATCGGCTCAGGAAATTGAGACTTATATTTTTGAAGAGCTATGCTTCACTTGGCAACTTGAATAGCTTCATTTTTAATGTAAAAAAATAATTGCGCTGAGAAATGCGCATTTGAATTATATGCTTCAATCGTTGAAGGTGGACCGTTGAGGGGGGTGGACCGTTGACATGGGTGGCGACTTATGCACTTCGATGATAAGCTCATCACGGGATGTTCAAAACGAATTTACTGGTGTACTATCGACAAAATTGACACTACCCTTATATCAAGTAACTATGCTCGCCTGCATCGCCTATAGTGTGATAAGACAGAAAAGATCGGTAACTGCATGTGGCAGCCCTTGTCAAGCCAAACTGGTACAAATAGCGGAAGTGACAGCGACAGGTAACAGGGTTGATCAAGAGAAGCAGCTTGAGCCGGCTGCTCCGTGTCTCAGAGCATGCATTTATAACCACACAGCCCATTGCATTAGCACACTTGAGGGGATGGAGTCTAGGCCATCTAGGGTTCGCTGGCGTAGTGCACGGCGCGGGCGGGATACTTGTTCATGCGCAGGCTCAGCTGGTCTGGGCGGCAGTAATGACCGACGACATCCAGGTTCTGCTTGGCAAGCCGCTTCAGGGATAGATCAACCTCGGCGACGAGGATGCCCTCCTCACTTGGGTCTAGACGCTCCACAAGCTCCTCTCCCCACGGGTTGTAGATCATACTGAAACCACCGCCATGGGTGGGGTGGTTTGTTGCATACTCAAATTGGTCGACTCTGCATCGCTTGAGGCTCTCCTTGGTGAGGACCTGCGTGGCGACTGCGACAAAGCAGGCACCCTCGAGCGAGACGATTTGAGAGAAGCGGAGGCACATCTCGTCTGTGATGTGGCTTGGCCAGGCGGGGTCGGGCTTTCCGTCCTTCTTAGGCGTCGGCCAGAGAGGTGGCCAGCTGGCAATGTGCACATCGACGTCTTGCTCGTACTCGTAGTATCGGAGGAGAGTCTGGGTATGCTCCCAGCAGTTGAGACCTCCGACTCGGACATCAGGGAGCTTGGAGCTGGGCACCACGCTCTGGAGAGACTCGCCCTGGCCATCGCCCCAGTAGGCCCGCTCGACATGGGTGGGCTTGATCTTGCGGCGATGGTGGACAATGACTCCGTTCTCGTCGATGAATGATTGAGCAATGTAGAGGGTACCCCTGTATCGCTCGCTGTAGCCCAGGACGACAAAGACGCCAGCCTCCCTGACGGCGGCGCAGATGCGCTTCATCTCGGGCGAATCCTTTGCTAGGGAGTTGCGGAAGTATTCATCCATGAATTTTCCATTGTCGATGGGGTTCTGTGCCCAGATGCTCCTTACCCAGCCAGTGTTAGTCGTCCGTATTTTGGCCAGCCATGAGAGGCTAAGTAACTCACCATGGGTATCCGGGAATGAAGACCTCGGGAAAGCCGACAACCTGAGCTCCCTGCGCCGCAGCCTGCTCAATGAGGGCGATGGACTTGGTGACACCCCCTTCGAGATCGTTCCATGCAGGCTCAGCCTGGATGGCAGCAACCTTGAGTTTCTGACCGGAAGTCGACATTGTGTTGAATCGATCGACCGAAAGGAATTGGTTTGTGATGAAAGAACAAGTGCAGATGAGTCTTGAAATATGGGATGTCGTGTGAAAAGGCTTGATATTCTTAATCAACCCATGATACTTCGTATACGTATTGCTCCTTTATAGATCTTCAAGCTGCGCTGAAGTCTTCATATTCCGATGCCCCGGTAAGCCACTGGTTCATCTTCGCGACGTGACTAGTCCGGGACAGCAATTGCCTATCAATCAATGTTCACTTACCCCAGATTAATGATTGTTCTATCTGCACGCGGGGTAATCTATGATTTAGCCGATCTCCGGCAGAGCATTATCCTATCTTTTGATATCAACATAAGTCAGTGATCAACATCATAGGGGCGATCGATATCGAATGGACCCACTCCGGGAAAGCAATATCCTATCGTTTCCCATAGCTTCTGTTGTCTTGGGCCGTTGGGGCGATTGTCTCAAATGTCCAATCGTATGGTCTGGATTTGAATTGTATGTCTATGGCATTGAAGGAGTTGCAATTGCAAGTCATATCTGACTAGTGTCGGCTTTCAAGATATCAGCGGCGTCTTAGCCTCTGCAAGCAGGGGATATAAACCGTCTGCGTGTGCATGCCGCTTCCGGACAATCACTTGGCCACAATAACTACCACGTCTGTGTTGAAGGCATCTCGAAAGTCGATTCCAACGTTTATAAATCTTTGCTGAATCTCAACATGGCTGAAATTGAGTCGGCTATTTGCCCCCACTTACGGACAGAGAGAGTTGTCCCGGGTAAAACGCCAGACAATTTCAAGCCTCCCTTTGAAATTTACGCTTCGCGGTACCCACAGTCGATGAAAGAGCTGGTCTTTGCGATTATTGGAGTGCAATATTCTTCATCTGACCTCAATGACGGTGTCGCCATGGAGAAGATCATCTCCTTCACCAGCTCAACAGCTGTCCCCAATCATCTTCGACCCACGTTGGAAGAGGTCGCTGCCGTGACAGACAACCGAAGCCACTACAACATCGCTATGCTGGCATACTGGCCAGATAGAAGGACATGGAACGAATGGTCGGAACAGACTGGGTTTCAAGAGTGGTGGTCTGGCTTGGATCCGACAAACCAGTAGAATGGATGGTTCTTGGAGGTCTTCTTCCCTACTATGGATCGCTTTGAGACCATCCTGACTGACACAGCCATGCGCGAAGGTGCATCTTACATGCGGGACAATGTCAGTGGTCCGGTTCTGGAGCATGGTTATTGGGGAAGCATGCGCGACCGCCTGCCTCTGGCACGAGTCGACGAGCTTGTGGGTGAGAAGGCGTTCTTGCAAGCTGGAGGGCCGAAACGTCCATCCACTCTTACGTCCAGAGTACGCGTGCCTGGCAAGAGAAACCTCGCCGTGATCCGCTCCGGACAAGACTGGAAAGAGACACTCCCTAAAGAGCGTGACCTTTATCTCAATATGATGGGACCCGCTCTGCAAGCTGGGATGGACTTCCTTCACGATCACGGAGACGAGGTTGGCTGTTACAGCAACCGATTCATGGATATTGTTGGCCCCAAGGGTGAGACCGGGAAAGATCGTAGCTTCGGTCTTGGCTATTTCGATGATCTGGCTTCCTTGGAGGCTTGGAGCAAGTCTCATCCCACGCACGTCAATATCTTCGCCGTCTTTCTGAAGTACGCCAAAGAGATGAACAATGAACTCAGCTTACACCTCTACCACGAGGTGTCGGTATTGGAGTCTAGCCAGCAACTTTTCGAATATGTCTCATGCCATGCTAATACCGGTATGCTCTCGTCTATTCGTGATGACGACTAGGCCTTCGTGGTGGAGGGCCGCATTTCGCGGCCAGAGCATATAGTAACCTGCGGTTATCAGCCTTCGCTACTGACTTTCCCGATGACAAGGCCTGGGATGGCGTCAATTTCTGGGGTTTTAGTACTCCCTTTACGTACACTATACATTTTGTGTGGCGCAGTGCTGGGGTGAGTGGTAACCAACCAGAAGGAATATACTTTGCCAGGAGAACCTGCGGCTGAAGTCACGAAAAAGGCAGCAAAATGTGCACGTAACGGCTAGTCGAGCGAATCTAACTCATCGGGTCAACAATGCTCTAGCTTAGGACTACAATGAAAATTGGAGATAGTATCTTACCCGTTCGGGTATATATATATCTAGGTCTGGCGAGGACTTGTTCCTGCCTTTATCCACCTTCTTCACACAGAGATAGGCTCGGTACAGCATGTATTAAAACAGTGTTGTAGGCCTCACGGGCTATAGACTCTTTCATTTGATACGCTTTTATCTAAAAGGATTTAAGTTGTTGGAAATATTTTTATTCCTTTTTCTTTTTCGCCATCAAACTGAGCAAGTTGTTTGTACCACTGTTAATAGTTTGTGGAATGGAAGAGTCGGAGGTGTATAATACCGCGATTTCATTACTTGAAGATGACTGAGCAGCCTTGATTCATTATTAAGCGCATTGTTCATAAGCGAATAATGGCGAAATATATATTCCGCCAAGTCTGCAGTATGGCGTGATCAGGATACGCTTAAGCCCAACGGTGAAATCGCGAATTCCTGACCTTCCCCTCTCAAAGTTGACTGTTGGTCTCCTTGCAATCAGTACATTCGGCTTAGTCGATCGAGGCACATTGGGGACTTCGCGTGTCTTTATGTAGGTTGCTATACGAATTACTAGTCTATTTTATGCGTATTAACTGGTTGCCGTCTAGCATTGGTATTGCAGGTTATGTCGGCGGGGATTTCCTCAGCGTTATTACTCGTGAGAGATCGCACTGGAATACGTCAGCCCTTATTCGAGATGCTAAAAAGGCCAATTTTGTTCAGAAAGCGTGTACAAACGTCCGAGTTGTCGAAAGAGATCTCGTCTCGAGTTGTGTTATCGAGAGAGAAGTCGAAAGGGCGGACATTATCTACCGCAAGTTGAAATCACGAGAGCCGCCCACACTCGCGAGTTGTTGTTGACCAGACTCTTTAGATTTTGCGAGCTGTTCCCATCTAGCAGGAGCCCAAGCAATTGCGCGCGGTGCCCAACGTCATACCCCCGAACGACCAGCCTTCTTTATCCATACTTCTGGCGCAGGCGTCACAATGTATGAAGATTTTGGAAACGAAACATGGGGTATTGAACGTACGAAGACATTAGACGACTGGGAAGGCATAGAGGAAGTCGTGAATCTCCCAGACGTGGTAAAGCATCGCAACGTGGATGCCGAGTTTTCTGGGCATGGAGCACGCTGACTCGGTCAAGGCTGCTATTATATGCCCACCACTCGTACATGGACCTCGACGGAGGCCTTGTAACACGACGAGTATGCAAGCGTATTAGATGAGCAGCATTATCTTGGAACGGAAAAATGGTTTTGATCGGTACCGGAAAGACATGAATTTCTGATATTCACTTCTATGACCTAGTTAGCCTTGAATTACATAAGGGTGGTGCGACTATTTCTGATGATACCACTGTCACTTGGGGAAGCCATGGGTACTACTTTGCCGAGAATTGGATGTGGCAAAGGGGCGACACGTTTCACTATTTAGCGAAGATTGCCAAGGACAGAGGCTATATAGAGACTGCCGATCTAGATCAACTGCGCAACGAGGAAGCTTTGAGACTCAATTCATCGGCACTCTATGGCTATGGAACAAATAAAAGAATTCGAGATATTCGGGCGACGAAAGTGCTTGGATAGGAACCTAAACACCAGCGTTTATAAGCTGCACTGCTAGATATTTTGGATTTACAGGCTCGGAAACTGCAAAATTAAGCGCGTAGTTTTCAATTGTAGCTTACTGTATATAATGCTATATATAACCTAGTTAACATCGTTTTAAATCGGTATATAAGGGTTACAGCTGGGCTTTATTTTTCATGCGGTTGATTTTGTCATGCGCGCGGATGAAGGTCTTATAGTTAGGAAATAGTTCGTTCGGATCCCACTTCTCTCTGATCTTGAGGAATTTAGCCAAAGCAGTGTCGCTTAGTACCTTGTTCTTTAGAATGTCAGTAGGATTCCTGTAAAGAATGATGACAATTATTAAACCTACATTTGCATCGTCGTTATTAACATCAATCTCAGTAATATATTGTCCCACAGCCACAGGGAAAGCACGCCTGTAGTAGTCGCGCATGGGCTGATAAATGGCTGGCTCGAGCCGGGAATCCGTCCATCCTGTGATGGTAGAGATATAGAGATCCTGAGGCAGACTGAGGCATGCATCTTCCTCGTCTGGTGTAATATCACAGTGGCACAAGAACACAGACGAAGTGCGCGTGGGAAGCTCAAGCATGGCTGGCTTAATTGCTTCCAGGAGCTAAAGGGTTATTCGTGAGCCTGGGAAATCTTTCAAACAAACAAAATCGTGATGTGGAAAAAGAAGGGGGGGGGGGGGGGGCAAACTCACTCTCTCTAGAGGGACATCCGGGTCATTCATGATACTGTTGATTTGCCACCGATCATTCCCAGCATTGCCGAGAAATCCGCGCTTTCGAGCAAAGACCTCTTCGACAGTTCTTCTTTGTACAGGCTCCATCTTAAGGAGGCTCTCTTGGACCTCGGGAGTGATTTTGTCGTAGGCGCTAAGCAAGGTTCGCGCCTCTCTGATATTGTCCGAGTAGCAGAGCAAGTTGAGTGTCAGATGAAGTTTTCCACCAGGAGGAATGGCATCTGTGGTATAAGACGGGTCGAATTTCTCTGGATAGTCAATAGTGAGGTTTAGGTCTGTACCATACTTAGGGGTGTCGCGCCCCCTCTCAATCGCCCAAGACATGAGTGTCATATAGTTATCATTATTGATCTCAAACTTAAGGATTCGCTCCCACATCAGCGAGGTTTTGATAGTTCGTCCCCAAAACCGAGTGACAACACCAAAGAAACCCAGGCCGCTGCCACGTGCTGCCCAGAATAAATCTCGGTTCTCTGTACGGCTGGCAATAACAGTTCGCCCATCCGGAACAACGATTTCGATCTTGGTGAGCCATGTTTGATTGGTGGCGCCCCAACCACGGACAAACCAGCCTTGGCCACCAGCCAAGAGGAACCCGCCTGAGCCTACGGTAGGAGCATGTCCGTGGGGGAAGAACCGGTTGATCTCTTTCAATCTTGCCGCAAGCTCCTCTACACGACAAGATGGGCCGAATGTAATCTCTTGTGTAACCGAGTCATAGTCGATCTGCCGGTTTAGGTTTATCGTATCGATGAGAATACCGCCTTTAATGAGGTTTGGCATGTTCATAATATGGCCAGATGAGCGGATACCAACAGGCACCCCAAGCTCAGTGGCACGCTGAAGAGCCTTTGAAACATCTTGGGGCGTTTCAACTATGTGTATTTCTCGTGGGAAGCGGGATGGAGTGTCGGCGGTTGGATTGTTGCGACGGCATCGCTCGTAGTCCGGATTACCACGAACGAGGACCTTTGAGTTGTACTGGGGTTGCGTGAGATATCGGGGTGTTTTGTCTGACATATTGACTTTGCGGTTAATCTTTCTTGTAATATAGCTCTTGTCTCGATGGTTTTCCGAGGGTCTCTGGAATTTGCATTTCCTATTCTACTTTAGCAAAGGTATATAAAATCGATTCATGATCTGGATCGACTGCCACGGGCGGTTTGGGCCCTGATTGACTCGCAGTTTGGTTAGGAACGCCTAACCGGCGGAATACCTGAATTCCGGTATCCCCGCAATAGTAGCCCGTGGTTACTACCTGGGACTATAATAAAAATGCTGCGATGATACTTGGCTCTGATGTAGATCGGGATTTCCGTCCCTAAATCCGTATTCCGGCTATGTGTTCCGGCTCTGGTCTACAAACCCGCTTGGCTCGAGGACCAGAGTAGGAGGAATTATTCACTATTTCACACAACTGTGAGCCGTGGTGATGAACAGGTAGTAGCCTTATGGGGCACACACCTGGGTTGATTGACTTCACCGCGGATTGGAGCATTATTCCCATGGCTTCCAGGGTCATAACCTCTACCGATCATAGTCAAAAGGGTCTAGACTGCCAGAGATCCGAGAGTTGCACACCCCATGGGATGCGATAGTATTGTGCTTGGCAATCACTGTGGTAGAGCCGCTGACCGAGGACCCACCCCCAGATATCCTGATTTAACCGGATGTGTAGAATCACTACCCTGAGATCCTCTCCTCCGTTGAAATCTTAATTGATGGAGGGTTTCGAAGCGGGGCCGATATGATTAAAGCCATTTCTCTCAGAGCGTAAGCAGTCGGCATAGGTAGGAGCTTTCTAATTCGTGTTCTCTTAGCTATGGCCTACGAGGGCTAGGAAGGAGTTGGGCATGTGATTAAGAGTGAGTGGTTCCGGACTTCCGACTCTAACTCCGGCTTACCAACTCGTTTCTACATAGTTCTTGAACTCAAGAGCTAGAATGGTGGGATTAAGAGCTATAATCTATGCCGTCAAAACAAGTGAATAGTTCGATTAGCAAAACTCCCTATCCTGCGTTTGAAATAAATATCTAGCGTGCGCCATATTGAAGTGTGCGAGCCCATTGCGCGCTTGCGTTGAAAGTTTCCTTAGTGTCTGCAACAAGTGTATTAAAATCTAAACTACTCCATCCAGGTGACTGTCTTATAGTATAGAAATTCATCCAACCCTTGGTAACCATTGAAACATCCAAACCCGCTATTCTTTACTCCGCCATGGGGAAGGGGATACTTATCGTGAACGGTCATCGAGTTGATATGGACAGCCCCGGATTCCAATTCGTCAGCAATACGGAATGCCTTGCCTAAGTCGTCTGTGAAGATGGAAGCTGACAGGCCGTAGTCTGTGTCATTGGCTAATGTGATAGTATTATTTAAGGTTTCAAAAGTGAAGAGTGATACGCTGGGACCAAAAGATTCGCTGGTATAAAGATCTATTTTCTTGTCGATATTTTAAGGATGACTGGTCGTATTCTGGTTCCTACTTGATCTTTGTGAGTGTTGCTGAAGATTTGTACTGATTCTGCACCCTTGCCGACTGTATCTGATATTAAGGCCCGGTTTCGTTAGGCTGAAGCCGCAGTTATAAGGACTGGAGTATTATCTGTGGACCCGAATAGGTCTTGAATAGTGCGTTGCAGGATATTCTGGAATTCGGGGGCGATCGAATCTTGTACTAAGATGTGTTCGGTTGATATATATATCTGCCCAGCCTGATTTCTTACTATGAGTGACTCGATTCAGCGGAAGATAGGATTATTCCTCCAACACTCACATTTATAAAAGCTCCTCGTGCGCAATGGAGGGCAGCTTGCTCTAGGTCGGCATCTTCGAGCACAATCGCACTTGCTTTTCCTCCGAGCTCTATAAGAACAGGTTTCAGATGTTTACCAGCAATTTCTGAGATAATGCTGCTAACCCTGGTGCTTCCGGTAAAGTTGATCTTCTTTACTGTCGGATGGGATACAAGGGCGCTGATGGTGGTGCCTGTATCTTGGGGAGAGTGAAAGATGAGATTCAGAGCTCCGTCTGGTAAACTAGCTTCGCGGAAGATGTTAACAATTCCCCAGTAGTACTGTAGTGAAAGTTCTGCTCCTTTCAGAATAGCTGTATTTCCAGTAGCAAGGGCAAATGAGATAGATCGCAGTCCAAGATGGTATGGCGCATTCCTAATGCGAGATAGATGAAGCCGAGAACAATCTGAAGGATTAAGATGATCCATATAGCCCTAACCGGAACCTGCTTCTTCTGTTTGATATGGCTCAGGAACCCTGAGAATGGTGTAGCACGATCGCGAGCAAAGGCCCAGAGTGTTCGTGAGGTAGACGTCACGCCCGTAACGGCCACAGCCATAGCGATAATGATGGGGAAAAGTGATAGGATGGTTGCGCCAGCGTGGGACTTTACGATAATTGCATAAATGCAAAGCCAGTTAATGTAGCAAGAATGTCTTCCAGTGACCCAATGAAAAACGAGAGCATCGTGGCAGAAGCTAGTCCCATCAAGCCATTGATGGTGATGCTCCCCACAATGGCGACAGGAACATTTCGTGCCGCGTGTGGGACTTCTTCAGCCAGGTGACATGTCGTGTCGTATCCGAGGAATGGATAGATGGTGCTGATTAAACCTACCATCCAGGCGATTCCGCCATTAGGCCAGCCAGTTTGGTCTGAAACTTTCGTGGAGACGAAACCGGCTGAGTTTTTCCTGGACATAGTAGCGAGAACGACGAACGCAATGACGAAGCAACCAACGTGTAAAACGCCTGTATCTGTGTCAGATACCGAATAGAGCGAATGATGGGATCCGGTGACAGTGTACCTGATATCAGGTTTGCTATGACAAGAACCGATGGCCCCATACATTCATGACTGCAGCGTAGATAACAAAGGCCCAATAAAATAGCATCCCCTGCCATCTGGTGCCCACGTAGGTATCGTCGTTAAGATTGATAAGGCCCTGAACCATTAGACCTGATATAAATGCAGGCGATGCTGTGAGCACAATCTGGCCGCCTAGTGATGTCCAGCCAGTTGTCCAGCCCGCTAACTTATTTACCGATCTAGGGGCTAGGGCCGTGACCCAATAATACTGGCCTGGGTCCAAGTTAGTCCCGGCGCGATATTTGTTGGTGATTTAATAACGTACCGCCGGCTGTTGGATATATAGATGCAATCTCAGCCAATGAGGCCCCGATAGCAAGCGTGCAAAGGAAGGTGAGAATGCTATTACCATATGGTCAACAAAAATGTTTCAGGGCATGTATGGAGAGTCAAATTACAAATTGTAGAAGAGGCAAGGGGCTCCGCCGCTCAATAGTGCCTGTGTGAGAACGGCTGAGCTGGCTTCCCATGTTCCCATCAGGCATAGACAAAGCCCAACCAAAGATGGCAGCGAATAATCTCTTCTAAGTTCATTCTGGATTCCGAAATGTTCTTGTCTTTCTGCGTCTGGGTTTGTTGGTTTGTGGGTAACGGACGCCCCGCCAGTGGTATTTGATTTGTTAAGCTCATGATGCTGATGTGTCCCGATCGCGTACTTTTTGCAAACCGATTGGGTGACGCCTATCTACTTATCTTATTCCTCAAATACTCTAGACCTTGCTATATAAGCGGTTTGTCAAAGTCTTATTATCCTGGCTTCTCTCTACTGATCTTAGCTATGTTGGGATGAGGCTTGGTTCGGCGTTCCGTGATTGTTCCGGTCAGAAGGTGTGAAGTATAACAAACCCTCGGACATGACCAAAATAGTTGTGATGAAAACAAACGCTATGTAATTCCTACATTTACGAGTTCTACGTGAGTTCCTTCAATAGATCAGGGCTTCTATATCGATAAAAACAAGGGGCTATAGTTGTGGACGAGAAATGGACACCATCTCGGAAATAGCTAATGATGTACTTGCGCAGAGTTACTAATTTAGCTCCCAGATCAACTTATTTGAGAAAAAAATATGCATCTTGCTTCCAAACAAGATCCGGGCGCTGTAATATAGTTGGAAAGTTTATTCTGCAAATGTTTTATACCAGTATGACCGAAAGGGTCTATAGCCTTGGGGCTATGCGGGTCACGCCCATTTGATCCCTCGCCGAGCCTTTTTATGATGTGAAAATCGCCTGGCATGTTTACTGGCAGCTGATCACCGTTGAACAAACGGAGTATCAGGCAGATAAATCCACTCGAAACAAAGCTAAGTGCTAGAGGTAGAGGGTGAGCCTATATGCTTTGACTTTCTCTCCAACCAAGATGTACGCTCCACGAGGAGCTTTCTTATTGTTTGAAAGGTTCAGAAGTGAAAACCACCAAATCAATGAGGAGAGCTGTTAGTTACTCGTGGAGCTTACCCACTGTGCAACAAGCACGCACGTGGGACGCCATCTTGCTGAGGTTACTCTCAACTACGCATTTACTCATGCACTGGCCCAGCTTGACTTGAGAGTTTAATCTTGGGCTGTAGAAAAATGATCAATGCCCGAGCCGGAGAATAGTGAGTCTAGTGAAGAAGTGCCACGGAATACTTCCTATCTCATCGGAACATCCGTGGAGATCCACTCCTCTGTGGTAAATCGGGAAGCGACGCTAATGATAGAGTATGTCGTTGCTAGCGATCGTCCTATCTGATTATATCAATGCACTCACCTGATGCCATACCGGTTTAGCCTGGGTAGTATGCAAGTTGGCAAACAAACCAAGCACAAATAATCAGGATGTCGATGTTCAAATATCGTCCGATACTAAGACCAGCTACTAAGAGACTTCCACACCGGCTGGCCCTTAGATCAAGCTCGTTTCGATCCAAAAGTTCTGTTACATCCCATCCACGCCATGTCGCCGCGCATCTCGACTTTCGCACCTTCATTGATGTGCTACGCGAAGACGGAGACCTTGCAGATATTAAACTAGAAGTGGATCCGCACCTTGAAGTCGGCGCAATCGTTAGACGTGTGAGCGAGGTCAATGGAAAAGCACCTCTCTTCCATAATGTCAAGGGAGCCAAAAACGGTCTGTGGAGGATGTTTGGAAATGCCGCAAGTCTGAGAAGTCACAGACCAGAGAAGTACGGGAGGATAGCTCGATCCCTTGGTTTGCCTGCCGATTCAAGTTGGAAGGATATTCTCGAGAGAAGCCAGGTTGGCAAGGCCAAGCCCAAGGTAGAGCCTCACGTTATATCGACAGGGCCATGCAAACAAACCAAGATCTTTGGTGATGAGATCAATTTAAACAAGCTTCCAGCACCAATGCTGCACCAGGCAGATGGAGGGAAATATCTACAGACATATGGAGTCCATATCCTTCAAGCTCCTGACGCATAATGGACAAATTGGTCCATCTTCCGCGGAATGATCCATGACAGCAGACGTCTAGTATGCTTGGTTGGAAGTGGCCAGCATAACTCCATCATCAGGGACAAGTGGCTCAAGGAGGGAGCAACGGAGATTCCGTGGGCCTTGGCAATGGGTGTTCCGCCAGCAGTTAGTCTAGCGGCCGCATGCCCTATTCCAGAGGGCGTATCAGAAGGTGAATACGTTGGCGCGCTCGTGGGCGAGCCTCTTGAGTTGGTCAAGTGTGAGTTGAGTGACCTCTTAGTGCCTGCAAACAGCGAAATCGTGCTCGAAGGAACATTTTCTCTTGAGGACAAAGCCTACGAAGGTCCATTTGAAGATTATTTAGGACTTCACTTTGACGATGACAAACATCTACAACCCCTTTTCACTGCCAATGCAATTGCCTATCGAGATGACGCGATATTGCCTGTTTCTGTTCCTGGAAGAATCTCTGACGAGTCTGTAAGAGATATCTACCGAAGGGTTCTTCCATTATTCACAGCTAATCATTTTATATTAAAACAACACACGACAGCATCGCTTGCATCGGAAGAATTTCTGGAACTCTGCAAGGAACATAATCTTCCAGTGATAGATACTTTTGCACCTCTCGAAACGCATGCTACCTGGTGCGCTCTTAAGATAGACACTGATAGGCTTGCCAAAGAGAAAACGAATTCTCAAGACTTCTGTAGCAAACTTGGGCAAATTGCTTTCAACGACAAAAGCTGCATGCTTATCAATCGAATTTTGTTATTTGGACATGATGTGGACATCCGTAAGTTTGATGATATTATTTGGGCTTTGGTTACGCGCTGCCGCCCAGGCCAGGATGAATATGTATTTGAAGATGTGCCTGGCTTTCCCCTTACTCCGTACATGTCGCATGGCAGCGGGGACGCAAGGAGAGGGGGCAAGGCTATCTCTGACTGTTTATTCCCAATGGAATACAAAGGAAAGCGGGCTTTCAGCGGCGTCGACTTTGAGAAAAGCTACCCCAAGGAAATAAAGGATAAGGTGAGAGCCAACTGGTCTACCATGGGGTTTGAATCTTTGTAGCTTGGCCTCTCGGTTGGGCGATACTTAACATCATGTTTCATTCATAGTGCTAGTGCAATACTCCTTGAGGTTTAGTCATGCCTAAGCCTGGTGAAGTGCCGAAGGAAAAATTGGCAAGTAGCGCTCATGATCCTAAGATCTGTGTTGTGGAGCGGAAATGTAGTTGGAACCCGCTTGTCTGGGTCTAGGAATCGGGACGGAATTTCCGTGCTAGGAGGAATACCATTGGTCTGTTCATTAAACGCGTCTGTGAGTCAACTATAACATAATTCAAAATGGTCCATAGAGAGGAGACAGAGAGGTCAGCCTCGTCGTAGTTTTTTTACCAGTCAGCCGAGAAACATGCCCATCGAGTACAAGCAAGGCGGATTCGCTAATCAGTCAGCAGAACTCCCTCAGGTGGCACCCAATGTCAGGGCATTTATGAAAGGTAAATATAAGACTTTGAAGGACTGTCTTTTGCATCATTGAAGATACCCGAGCTAACATTCTCAAGACTCGTTGTCCTCTAGATCTAAGGTGCCACTTACCGCAGGATATTTCCGACTTGAGAAGGACAAGAAGCAGTCTATCGTGTACGAATTTGACGAAGTGAAGTGTTTTATTGAAGGAGAATGCACAATCAGCGATGAGGTTGGCACCAAAGTGACTGTTCATGCGGGAGACATTGTGTTGTTCAACAACGGCACCACAGCCACGTTTCAATGCGAGAGTGATTCCAGTGCATTGGCATTCTATTGTGTGCAGCGATCTAGAATGTGATCTTGGTACTTTTTCCTAAAATAGGTTCAGCCATGATAACATATGCAGGAACATCAGTTCCATCTCCATTAAAATTTGCTTTAGCAACGCTTGAACTAGATTTTATGCAAAGGTTAGGGGGCGAAAGATATCATCAGAGCTATATCTTTACAACGCCGCGGACATTGGGTATACTTGATTTCAGAATTGATGGTTGTGTATCATTGAATATCACATTTCTATCGCATACGATTATTAGACTATTTAGACTCATAGCTAATCAAGCCATCAATGGTTCCGGCGTGGAGACCGCCAGTAATCGGTATGTCCGCTGCCGTTGTATGGCGAGCGGCATCGCTAAGTAAGTAGATAACAGCACCAGTCAGGTCATTCTGCGTGCTCAATCGCTGGTTGGGAGGCGCGAGCCACATTTGCTCGCCTTCACGCTTGCTCTTCAGGTCGCGAACTGATCTTGTCATCTCTGAATCCACGAAGCCTGGAGAAATCGTATTAACACGAATATTCTGAGGTGCAAGTTCTACAGCTAGCGCCTTGGATAGCATGAAGACTGCCCCTTTGGAGGCATTATATGCTGCCATTCGATATCCCGGTAGACCGATATGGGCGGATTGTGAAGCTAGCAATACCATACTTCCCCCGGTGCCCTGCTTGATCATCTGTCGAGCGGCGAGTTGGGCAACAAAGAAGGTACCACGGACCTAGAACGTGTGAGAATTTGTTCAGTTGTGGGAATACCCAGTGACCTGGTCAGCGGTGCTCACGTTGATTTCTTGGATACGATTAAACTCCTCCCAAGTCTGGTCCAGGAAGGGCTTGTCAATGGCAATCCCCGCAGCAGGAACACATCCGTCAATCGAGCCTAGCTCTTGTACCACTCTGCCAATCGCAACCTTGATACTCTCCTCAGAGGTAACGTCAGTTCGAATATATATTGTTTTTGTGGAGAATCGAGTGCTTAATGTTTCGAACTCGTCAACGGGCTTGTCTTGGATATCCAAAACGGCAACATTGCCTCCCATCTCACAGATTGCACGAGTACACGCGAAGCCGATACCTTGGGCACCGCCTGTTATGACATAATTGCGGCCTCGAAGCTCGAACATGGGCCGAACATCGTCGAGCGGGTCGGAGGATGGCATTTCTGATATTGAAATTATGTTTGCTTGGCTGAGAATGGATATGGAATGCGCAACACATTAAAAGTGTTCATACGGTGGATAGTTGGCTTTTAATGAAGTTGGCCTTGATTAGGATTTCTCTTCTCGGTGAGTACGTTGAACCATTACGTCTTATCGACAATATGTGGATCTTTCGGAACTACTAGCACGACCGGAACAATAACCGGAACCAAAAGCAGAGCGATATCCGGCAATGATCCTTGCAATGCGGCTGTTTGGCGCTAGGAACACGCAAGTCGGATAAGTTGGGCGGCTATGCCCTGCTGGTAGGGTGGGTAGAGTCTTCACGAATCCGCATATAACATATCGCGTCTGTCTTAGAAGAGCGCGCCTTGTTGGCGATGCATCAACTCGTACGAAAAGATCCACACCTCTCGAAATATATATAACACAGGTCGTATAGGATACACAACATGGCGCCACCAAACTAGGCCTATCAATCCCTCGGCGCCGGAGGCTGGTGGTGGGAATCACTGCCGCAACGCGAGGTGTGGTCGCTATCCGCATTCGATAAATCCTGCAACGGTTCGGTACTGAGTCTCATCTCATTATCAGCAAATGGGCTCTATCCATGCTCAAACACGAAACTCCGCTTAGCGAGGGCGAGATCCGAGACATAGCTAGTTTATGCTACACTGCCAAGAATCTATCCCTCTGCCAGCATTGCGTCAGGATCCTTGTAGCATGATGGAATAGCCATCATTCTGTGCGGTATGAAGGCTCTGGCTGGGATACGAGTCGGATCCTAAAACGATCTCATATCCACCGCTTTAGGTGTCACTCTCAAGGGAAGGAGAGATTTTTCTGAATGACATTGACCTCGATGACTAACATGTTGTTCTTGTGGCGCGCAGGTGCTGTCATCACTCCTCCAGTTTCGGCAGTTTACACAAGGCCAAGGGACACTGATGATTTCATCTACCCACCAGGCTCAGTAGTCAAGACTGGGCAATTAGTATGGAGCAAATATCATTAGTAAGTTTGGCGTGCATAAAGGTTGAATTCATTGAAATGGGATTCTCGGGAGCTGTAAACCTTCCTTTTAGTCGTAGAAAATATAACTTTTTGAGAAACTATTTGTAGGCCGATTTGATAAGGACAGGAATTACTCGACCAGTTTACAACCGAAATCATACATATGAATAGATATGCACCAATCTCATGCTTGTTTCTCGTACGTTCCCAGCTTCTTAAAATGCATTACCCTCGGAAAACATATGGCTTAGATCCCCGTTTTGACATTGAAGTCGAAGTGCGTCTATCCACCCTGATGAGAACTCAGCATCACTCATTATTGGCAACATATCATTGCCAAATCCTCCGGTGTCGGGTATCCGATTTTGGAAAAATGGCGCTGCGTTGAATTCAAGATTCAACTGGGTTCCTTGCGTCGCTGCCTGGGCCAGTCTTGTTTTCCTATGAGTAGTCCTTGCAACGGGATTGGTCAAATGTGCGGCTTTCTCTTTGGCTCTTTCTGGCATAACTTTTTCTACAGTGCGTACACCGTCAAGAATTCCGAGTTTGGTGAGGATCTTCCGCATTACAGACAACCGCTTGTCCAATCTCCGTGCTGCCTTTGAGATACCGACATAGCTTGTCGTCAAGGCCACCGCCATTTCAAAGCTGTGGCTAAGAGAGCTGACTAGGTCTGGAGCTAGAGTTGGCATCAATGTTGATTGGTTCTGCTCAATGTACGCTATTAGAAGAAATGCGAGTGCGGAAATAGACGCCAGAAGATGCTGGCAGCACGGGTGTTGTTGGCGGTATATATTGGTCGTGTTGTCAATAGTATAGAGAACATGAACAACGGTGTATACCAAGTCTGTTGCAGGTCGGATATGCTGTCTAGTTGCCTCAGGGTCGGCATCCGAGAAGAAGAATGGTCTCATCAGCAGGCTCCGCACAGATTCCGCTCGGAGATTTAAAAGGATTGTCCACGTAGGTGGCCTGCTTGAAGGATCCGTTGACCAAGTCTCAACCTGGGTTAAAGAGTTTTCACCAACCGCGTTCTTCCTCCATTGTTCGATCTGGAAGTTCATTAACTCGAAAGCGTCGTAGTCGTTGTATCTTTCCCCCTTGGCTACCTTTGAAATAGGCTCGCTAAACTTGTCGCTAATTAGAATAAAGGAGAGCATTGCCTTTAGGTATGGATTTATGGTCTATAGATCGTCAACTTCACAGTCAGGTAAATCGACAAATGTACTGTACTTACATATGTTGCGGGGACCGGGTTAAACCTTGACTCGTGGAAATGCGTAGGAAGACCTGTTGAGGCACTCCACTGACGATCAAGAACCACAATTGTGCTTATCAATGTATATGCCTCCGACCGTTGAGACTCTGAGTCCAGCAGATGCTTGAACACCTCGCCGTTATGGAAACCAAGCTCCATTACCATTCGTCCTGCAATCCCACACAATCGCCAAGCAGATTGCGGGCTATCATTGAAGTAGTCATACCAGCCCTATCGCCTCATTTTTTTGTTAGCAGGGAGGTCATTGAGAATCCGTAAAAATGACAATACGTACCTTGAGGAGAATGATTATTACATGCTTCAAACTGTAAGCTGGTGTGGCAAGTTTAGCGTTCACTATGTCCTGGAAACTTTGCCGAAGGAGTATTCCTGTGTGGTGGCTTGCGGTGTTTGAGTCGGCACGGAGAGCAATTGCCAAAATTAAATTGAGGATCAACAGCTGCTCTTCAGAAACCTCACATGGTCCCCGATTGAAGAGATCATATATTCCAGAGTCTGACTCTTCATAACAAGACGGAGCTTGCGAAGCAAGTTCGTCAATGTCGACGATTGGATGGAGCTCTCCGATAACCTCCTGGTACACATGCAAGAGCCGGAGAGTTTCTTGTAGACCTATCACGGATCGGAATTGTAGCAACTTTGCATGATCTTTATCGCTATGTGCTGATGATGTGTCAAAGACATCGACATCGTCGGTAGGATGAAGAGCATCTTCTTCGGATGGAGGATCTTGTTGATCGACTGTGTCTTGGTGGATAAAAGCAAGCCGAGGTTGCTGATGCTGTAGCGATGGGCCTGATAGCTTTATCTGTGCCACATTCAGACTGTAGTCTGGGCTCGTTGGCCCAACAAAGTGAGGAGACGCAGCTTTACCCAGAGGCTTTGAGGCAACGTCTGCGCCACCTTGCGAACTAGAGTCGACGTCGTTGGTAAATGTAGCCATGAAATTTTCATCGTGATTGTCCTCTGGAGCGGCTTCGTTTGGTGACTGAGGAGGTAAGGGATTCAGGCTGGGGGTCTGAATGCGGGAAGTTAGGCTGTCGAGCTGTTCTTGAAGAGAATACAGCATTGATGCAATGGTTTCCGGGTTCCTGTAGGGATTTATAATAAGTGAGATGCATGCACTTCAAGAGGCTGATGCCTGTTACGTACCATCGCGCAGATGATGTGCTTCCCCCTCTCGAGTCTTGTGTAGCATCAACCTGGTCTGCATCGGCCCCTGCAGGAGCTTGCCAGTCATCTGCAGAGGTTAAACTGGTATTATATTTACAACCCTGGCCTCTGTTGGTACAGTACCGGCACGGTTGGCGCCCATCACACTTGCCCTTGCGCCGTCTGCAGGCTTCGCACGCTCGCAGGGCATACGGCGCACGACGCTTGGCTGCTTCATTGTTGGCTCTCCTTATGACGGTCGGCTGAACCATTGTAGCTTGGGTAGAACTGACGAACCATGAAGAGTTGGAAACAGAGCTAATGGCAGAATGTAAGACGAAGGCGTCTGGGCATCCCCGAGGGTTATCTTTCTCGCTTTGGCTGTCGGATAAAAGTCCCGCTTGCGGAAAGTGTCTGGTAGCCGCAGTGCGGGGTCAACGATAAGGCGCAGCACTGGTTTGCGCTAGGAGGGCTAATCTACCTAACTTCCCCAGAGTCTACTAGAAGGAGGATAAGTAGGAGTGGGGTAGGCTGCACTTACTAGGTTTACCGAGCGTCGTTCTGAGATGGTGTGTTGAGGTGCAGGGTCCGAGGTGGAAAGGGGGTGGAGAACCGGCATTCATCCTCCAGATCGCCACGCAGCCATAGTTCCATCTACGTACCACAACTTAGGGTTCTGGTGGGCCTCTCTTCTGGGATGAATTTAAGGGGTAACGGAGAGTTGATGTTTGAAGCTAAATAGTTTTATTTCTCCAGCCCTCTTATCTGCGTATCACTTGAAATCATCTCATTGGATGTTAGAGTGTTACTGCCGAGCATTTTCAATCGTGATAATCCCTCTTACTGGACCACGATACTCTTAGATTACAAAGGCTTCCTGATTTTGATATGATACGGGAAAGGGAGGTACTCTGGAATCAAGCCCAGTTAGATCAGGAGGGTTCCCTGATCCCAGCTGATGTGCTGTAATATAACATATCCTTACGTGTTTTGACTACGGGGGTGAAGAGAACTTCGGCCTTTTTGAAAGTAGAAGGAATACCTGGTACGTTGTGAGGGCTATTAAGAATTCTCGACGAGGATGTATCGAAGTGCATTGCGTTGCTGACAGTCAGTCCACCGCTCTCTTGTGTGTAAAACTGTCAATGAGCTCATCAACAACGTGACCGATACCAATCAATCGAGTAACCAGTTCGAGCTTCGCGTCTGCTGAGATCTGAAAAATAAAACCATCACGACAAAAGCCCGACAGCCGGTCACTCCCACTCCCATCGGTCAGCTGCTCATTGGGATCAGTGACGTTCAAATGAGCCCATCTGGATGGTGAAGTGGGCTCACTGTAGGAACATAGTTTACAAGTGGTTGCTTAACCATTGTGTTCATTGAGTGACAAGCTCCTCATGTGAGACAGAGACTCCACCAAATAGTCAGAATCTTTCTCAAAGGGTGTTGCAAACTGAGACGATTCGGCCTCGACATAGAAATATTCGGACACACCGTCGTGCTTCTTCCTCTCAGAAGTCCGAAAGCCCACTAAATGTCCGAGTACAGGAGTGTCAGGGCTTTTAAGCCTAGGCCCATCGGCTGCATCGGCACACACAACGCCCCCCGACAATCCCAATTGGTTCGAGAGCTAGCGCGACCAAGTTCCACGAACATGAGTCATATGCTACAACATTGAGATTGTTAGCTGGCTTATCTCACGCCAATACGCCAATCTAGTAGATCGGCTGAATGAATGTACTGATAAGTCCAACTTTACGGTTCGGCTTTACTTATCTTAGCGCAACTCCGAAGCGCCTTCGAGGGTGGCGGTATAGTTACGCCCTCGCCAACTACTCTAGGCTAGGTTGTTGGCAGGGATGCAGTGTTTAGTGATACCAGCATACTGAGTTCATGCAATTCTAGGCATCAAGCTACTAGTTTAATCAGGGAATGCAGCGCAGATATTGGCAACAGTCGGTGAACGCTTGGGCTTGAAAGTTGTATGTACAACGGATACGAATGAAGGGCAATCTTTGGCTTATACTCTGTTAATGCCACTAGACCACCGGCAAAAGTGTAAGCCTACACCACACCGTGGAATAGTTCATATTATATAGCTACTGGCACCAACATACTCAATTGGCTTAGTGTCGACTGTCGCTTAACCGAACCTACCAGCTTTAGGCTGCTGTTATCTGGGACTAGCCATGCAGCTATCGTGCGAACTACGGAACTTCCGGTCGGAACGGAAGTTCCGATAAGGGGCCGCCCGAAATGCAAATGCCAACATATAGGAAATTCCATGTCAGTAATATGACTTTACGGAAACCTGCGTGGGTGTGGCGATAGTACTGTAGATAACAAGAAGGTCGTATAATGTATCTTCCGGATCGAAAGCTAAGATAGCGGAACGGCGTGACTGCTCAATGTAGAATCCCACCTCGGATTCTTATAGTAGGCAGTACGTGCAAGCTCAATAGTTTAGCCAGGCAAATCTGTGTGCAAGAAAACCTCTGCAATCTGCATCCATCATGACTGTTCCAAGAAAATCATATGACGTTGTAGTTGTAGGCGCCGGTGAGAACCTGCATCCTCCTCAGAAAGACTTAACACAGGCATTGTTATTAACACATCTCTCTAGGCTGGTTCGGCCTCGCCGCTGCCAAGGCCTACAGGCAGATAAATCCAGAGGCAAAAATGGCTGTGCTCGAGGCAGCTGAATCGTGCGGCGGGACGTGGTCGAAGAATCGTCTGTACCCTGGCCTGAAATCAAACAACATGATAGGGACCTATGAATTCCCGGACTTTGCCATGACGGAGGATAAATATTGTGTCAAGCCTAATAATCATATCCCTGGTGCCACTCTTCACCGCTATCTCACTGATTTTGCGAGACACTATGGCTTTTTCGACCAGATTCAATTTAACACAGCTGTCAATTTGGTCGATCGCAACGGAAATGGGGGCTGGAGAATATCCGTATCATCTCCAGACGGAAACCAAACTTACGAAACCAAGAAGCTGATACTTGCAACGGGCCTCACGTCAACACCAAACTTCCCAAAATACAAGGGCGCAAATGACTTTGAAGGTCCCTTTTTCCACGCAAAGGATTTTTGCAAAGAGGCGTCCCGCCTCCAAAACATCAAGAATGCGATAGTCGTTGGTGGAGCCAAGTCTGCCTATGATGTCGCGTACGCGCTCGTTCAGGATGGCGCAGAGGTCGATTTGATCATCCGCCCGAATGGAAACGGTCCGGTGTGGATTTCCCCTCCCTTCGTGACTCCATTTAAGAAGAGGTTGGATCAATTGCTGAACGTGCGATGGATGACGTGGTTCAGCCCCTGCCCTTGGGGTGAAGAGGACGGATATCCTCGCATTCGCCGATTTCTCCATGGAACCGCTATTGGTAGATTCGTCGTCAATACGTTTTGGAAGGTATTGAGCAATGACGTCGTCACTGCCAATAAATATGACTCCCATCCAGAGCTGCAAAAGCTCAAACCGTGGCATTCGGCGTTCTGGATTGGCAGTGGCCTGAGCATCCTCAATTATGACACGTCGCTTTTTGATCTTGTTAGACAAGGCAAGATCCGTGTATATATTGACGACATAGAGCGGTTAGCCCCTCACTCAGCAGTACTCACTTCTGGAAAAGCGCTTGAAGCAGATGCCATTATCTGCTCGACTGGCTGGAAAAAAGAATCATCCATTAAATTCGCTGGCAAAGGCGGGGAGCAGCTGGACCTCGCTATTTCAGAAGCCGAAAAGGACTCATTGAATAAGAATGCCGACGCCACCATTCTCGCTTTATATCCAGGCCTCAAAGAGCAGCCCCAGCTTCGATTCAAGCCAAAGGACTCAAAGACCTTACGATACTATCGATTTATGGTTCCCTCGCAAATGATTGAGTCGCGCGACCTGGCCTACGCGGGCATGATCTCCACTGTCAGCACTGCAACTTGCGCGGCGATCCAGGGGCATTGGATAGCAGCCTTCCTCTCGGGGATGTTAGATCGTAATCCGGTAACCCAAAAAGAGATTACCGACGAAATCATGCTGCATACACAATGGGGGAAGTGGCGCTACCCGTGTGGTTATGGCGCTGACCTTCCAGATTTTGTGTTTGACGGCCTGCCTTATGTCAACATGTTGATGAAAGATCTCGGTCTGGAGGTGCGCCGTAAGTCGAGCTTCTATCGCGAACTCACCTCTCCGCATCTTCCCGCGGATTTCGCAGGTCTGGTTGAAGAATGGAAGGAAAACCACAAGGCAAAGATAGAGTAGGAGATCAAGACCCGGAAACCACATATATTCTTCTCTTTCTACTAATTGATCTAATGGGAACTGGTTTGTGTATTATCTCAATGACTGTTTTGAATTTTGAATCAAGTATGGAAGCAAGATCTTGTAACCCCGAATACTATATGCAGAAGGACTAGGGGAATACTTTCGTTTGCTATGTACAATATCCTCTTAAACATTATTAGTTTTTATAGTACACTTAAGTATATCACCCAAATATTAGATAATTCGTTCTTCATATAAGGCTATAATCAAATCTAGACATGAGAAGATTGAATTTAATATTGCAATTGCTCTCTTATATTGACAAACAACTTTAATGTCTAATAAAGGAAATCTCATGATAGAGCTGAAGCCGAGTGTCTTATTCAAAGCAACCGCTGTCTATTAGGTTCTGCCTCAACCGCACAGTCACCGGCATAAACTACAAGGGCAAGCTGTCGATTGTGTTTCCCGTCGCCGACCGCGGTGTCCACATCCTTTCGGCTGGGTTGCTTAACAACTGGTGAATCATCTAGTGGGTCCGTTGGATCTTCTACCTAACCTTCCTCTGGGCTTTCTCTTGACTCATCCTCTTCTTCTGCATGGAGAAGTTTCACGTCGTGCGTGCAGAGTCGCCCTCTCCCAGGTAGGTGCGAGCCTGATTAATCTCGCTCCTGGTTTGATGCGGGGAGGGCCTATGAACATGCTATCTTAGGTGAATAAGTTGATGTGCTCTGTAATGGATTAGCATACTAGTTGGATCACGATTTAAAATTCTAGGAAAATGAAAGTAGTTCTGAGAAGACATTTTGTGAAGAGTTTGGTTTTGTATAATTTGATAGCCTCAACTGTTGGCGCTTTCTCTTTCAACCGGAGAAGGCAAGGGCTATTGTTCCAGCTGTTCAACGTTGGTATGGCCTGGAGGCTCTGAATGCGGAGTGCTTCGAGTTTGTGTGGTCTTAAGATTGTTTCATATACAATATTGGAATAAGATAGCGCATGATATCCCTGACGCAGGAAGAGGCAGAAGCCCGAAAAGATACATAGTGGGAATTAACTGCAATCGTTGTATAAAAAAATGCTTGTTTCTTATAATTCTAATCTATCTTATAGAATTATTCGTTATCCAAGAAATATACATTGCTGCGAAACAAATAGTCCTCGGCGTTCACATGTGATTCCGTGTGGGTTTGCGCCAACGTACGGAGCCTCTCTCAGGCTGAATTACGGCACTGCCTCGATCTCCACGCCGAAACGCCTACGAATGTCACTGGCGCCACAGGATTTTGAGTCATTTATTAATCAAAACAGTGACCAGAGGTTATCCAAATATCTCCCAACTGCCTCTCACTTCCTAATTGATCACAAGCTTTGTATATCGAACTGACATATTGTAGCCAGCTCCAAGCATGCGTCTGCTCGAATACAATAACGGCGAGGTTTTCTTGACAAAAGACTTAAATCGCGACAGACCTCGATATGCTACCCTGTCCTATACGTGGGGCTCAGATGAGGAAGAGGTCACGTACAGAGACTTAATTGATTGCACGGGGGAGAACAAGGCCGGCTACGAGAAGATCAAGTTTTGCGCGGAACAAGCGAGACGTGATGGCTTGCGGTTCTTTTGGATCGATACATGCTGTATCGACAAGTCAAACTACACAGAGCTCCACGAGGCTATAAACTCCATGTTTCGCTGGTATCAAAACGCGGATCGATGCTATGTGTTCCTTGCCGATGTTACTACCCCGAATCCGGATATAGGGTCTAATGATTCGTTGAAATCGTCTCATCATAAGGAGCAACATTTTGACAAGCCAGAAACGTCGCCAAGCAGCACGCAGCCTGGTCTGCTTTGGGAAGCAGCTCTGCGACGTAGCCGATGGTTTACCCGTGGATGGACGCTTCAAGAGCTCGTGGCCCCGGCTTCAGTCGAGTTCTTTACGAAACAAGGCCATTGGTTAGGCGACAAATCATCTCTCGAACAAGAGATCCATCAGATAACAGGTATCCCTATTCTGGCTCTTAGAGGCGCTCATCTGTCCGAATTCGATGTTGAGGAACGGTTTAGATGGGCCGAGGGGCGCCAGACTACTCGCGAGGAAGACTGGGCATACTGTCTTCTAGGTATCTATGATGTTTTCATGCCACTCATCTATGGTGAAGGAAAATCAAATGCAGTCCGGCGCCTGAGAAAGAAGACCGAAAAAGGTAATATAATCGTCTCTTATTATCGTATTTGGCTAAACTCTCTGAAGTGAAACACCACACCTGGCAGGAACTGAAGCCGACGATGACAATCCCCTTTAACCGCGATCCCGATTTCGTAGACCGAAGCGACATTCTTGGGCGGATTGACGAGCAATGTTTCAAACGGGCTGATCGTACAGCCCTCGTAGGCTTGGGGGGGGGGGGTGGGAAAGTCGCAGCTGGCCATTGAGTTTGCCTACCGGATCGATCGAAACCGGCCGAGGTGTGGGTGTTTTGGGTCCATGCTAGCACAAGGGCACGACTCGAAGAGGGCTTCCGGATGATTGCGGACGTCGTCAAGCTCCCAGGCCGGGAAGAGCCCAAAGCCGACATCCTCCAACTCTTATACATCTGGCTATCACAGGAACGGAATGGCAGATGGATCATTATCTTTGACAGCGCTGATGACGCCGATGTCTTCTTCGGAACAATGGCTAGCCCAGAAAGCAAACCGCTAGCATCGTACATACCACAAAGCCGAAACGGTTCTATACTTGTGACAACACGCAACAGAGATCTGGCGCGCAGACTGACTGGGAATACTGGTATTATTGAGGTTGGAACAATGTCAGAAGCTGAAGCGCTATCATTGCTGGAGAAGAAGATAGGTGTTATCACGGATTTGGATGCGGCTACAGAACTTGTATCGGCTCTTGACTATGTTCCGCTGGCCATCAATCAAGCGGCCGGATATATACAGGCGAGGGCGCCACGAAGCTCGGTTCAGAAATACTTGGCCGACTTCCGGGAAAGCGAGCGCAAGCGATTCAGACTGTTGGGGTATGATGGGGGAGATCTTCGGCGAGACGGCAGCGCGTCGAATGGCGTCCTCACGACGTGGCAGATTTCTTTCGAGCACATATACTCCCGACGGCGTTCTGCTGCAGAGCTGATGTCGCTAATGAGCTTTTTTGATCGACACAATATACCGGAATTGCTCCTGAAGCCTGCGGCTTCGGCGACCATCATAGATGGCGACGAAGAATCAGATTTCGAAAATAGTCAAGGGCTGCTGGATGATGAGTTCGAAGATGATGTGGCCATGTTGAAGGACTTCCATCTCATCAAGGTGAATGAAAATGGAATCGAGTTCGAGATGCACAGAGTCGTGCAGCTATCGACAAGAAAGTGGCTAGAAAACCAGGGCCTTCAAGAGCAGTTCAAGGAAAAGTATCTCACACGACTAGAAGCGTCATTTCCAGATGTAGATCATCTCGAGAACTGGGAGGCGTGTCGAAAGCTCTTCCCACATGTCGAGAAAGCCATTGAGTACAAGCCCACGGGAGAGAAGTTAGAAGAGACATGGGCGGCCCTCCTAACAAGTGGAGCTTGGTTTGCACTCTCGCAAGGCAGGCTCGTCGTGGCAGAGCGAATGGCTCACAAAACGAGGAGATCCTACGAAAGACTGCTAGGAGAAGAGCATAAAACTACCTTGTCAGCAACGTTCCTATTTGCATCGGTGCTTCTAGACAAGGGACAGTGGACAGATGCTGAGGAACTCTTCGTGCAGATATTGGAGACACGTAAGCATATGCTCGGAATTGATCATCCCGATACGCTGGCTGCCATGAGTAATTTGGCATCGACATACAGAATTCGGGGCCGGTGGGAGGATGCCGAAAAGTTACAGGTGCAGGTGATGGAGGCTCAGGGTCGAATGAAAAAGTTCGGGGCAGACTATTCCGATACACTAACCATTATGAACAACCTGGCGTTGACATACGTGAGTCAGGGCCGATGGGATGATGCTGAGAAGCTGCAGCTGCAGGTGGTAGAGGCTGGCAGTATGAAACTTGGAATTGGTCATCCCGGCCACCTGACTGAATTAAACAACCTGGCGTTAACATATATGCGGCAGAACCGTTGGAAAGATGCCCAAAAGCTAGAGGTACATGTGGTGGATGGTCGCAAGATGACACTTGGAGCCGATCATCCCGATACTCTCGCCAGTATGAACAATCTAGCGTCGATCTACGCGAACCAGGGACGGTGCGATGATGCTGAGGAATTATTTGTGGAAATAATAAAGACCCATAAGGCAAAGTTCGGGTTCGATCATCCCAACACACTGACAAATATGGCAAACCTGGCAACAACATACAGATACCAGGGCCGGTTCAAAGACGCTGAGCAGCTGCATACGCAGGTGCTAGAGGCATGCAAGGCGAAGCTTGGTATTGATCATCTTGATACGCTGACTAGCATGGCTAGTCTAGCTTATGACTGGAAACGTCTAGGCCGACATGCAGACGCTTTGGCATTGATGGAGAGCTGTGTGCGTGGTCGGCAACGGATCCTTGGTCCAGAGCATCCTCAAACATGCTCTTCAATAGCATCTATCAGGGAATGGAATGCTGATGCTGAAAATTGAAGATCCAAACCTAGAATCGAGCTACTTCAACACTATTCAGCCAATGAGCAGTCCCTGAAATGAGCACTTTCATGAGAGCAAGACCAGTCTATAGGTAGACAAGAGTTACTAGATGAGGTCTTTTCAGCTCTTTCTAGTACAAAGCGTCTGGTGTTGCGGTATTTGAGATACTACTTGAAAAAAGAAAAGAGGTGGTATAGAATAGGGTATGTGGACTTCATAAGAAATGTTTTCAGATCTCTTTTATTTTCCTTAATCTGGTACAGTACTGTTACTAGCAGTACCAATTTTCTTTGTCTCACATATAGATATAGAGTATCAATAGTAATAAAAGGTAGTATAACGCAGATTTTCTCCATCTAGCTTTCTTTCGAGGTTTTCATCTTCACATTGGCCTATCTGTATCCGAATCACTCCGAGCCCATTCAGGCCATAAACTTTCTTCAGCGTCCATGTCAAACATTTCCCAACCAACAAAATTAGAGTACATAAGGGAAGGGTCAGCGGGTAAGGATAGCTCTCCATCTGTAAAAATACCCCCAGTATCATCAGTCAACGAGTTGGGCACCATAGATGGCGTGGGAAAGAAGTTTGGTCGAATTTTCCGAAACTGCGTCAAGACAATCTCGCCGAGAATATGAGCGGCATGGCATGATGGGCCGATTGATTTGAGCCAGTTAATAAGCTCAAACACGAGATTGTCAAGTTCAGCTATTTCATAGCTGGCCACCCGCAGGTTTGGCTCGTATGTTTGCACGATTCGGCACAGCGTAAGTGCTGAGAAGCTGAGAATATGATAGATATGGTCGGTCAGATGCCGGGTACGTTCATCCGTTGTATCAATAGCGAGATTAATGATCCCTCTCGAGTGTCGAACGATCTCTTTGAGGATGGAGCTATGCATAACTGACTTGGGGGATTTGAGGGATTGGCAGTACGCTAACAGATGAGCAAAATGGAAACCCATCTGGAGGAACTGAGATCGGGGCTCATCTAAAGAAATCCTTGTTAATCACAGTAATATAGGTACTAAAACACAAAGGCTTACTAAAGAGTCTCATCCATTCTCTCTGCCAGGCTTCAAGGGCAAGTTTCGTGTCAACGAGGTCGTTCTTAGCAAGGCTACACCTGTTGTAAATTATCCAATAAAGCTGGACTTCGGCCACCATTCTCTGCTCATAGTTTGTGACACTGTTTGATTTAATGAAATTGAGGCAACGATCGATTTGGTCTTGATTCAGTAACGCCTGCCTACGAGTGCCAACGCAATATCTGACGAAGATCAGCACAGAACCTTTAGGAGGATATGAGGTATTATCTTACTGAAGATGCGCAGCGCATATATGGTTCCACAGGCACCACGAGTCAATATGTGCGCCAGTAGTATACTGATGCGGAGCAGATTGTAAAACTTCTGCAAAGTGCGGACTCGCAAGCGCTTGCTGTATGGCATAGCCCGTCAACAACCAGCTGTCAATACTCAAAGGCACTTGACCAATCGTCGTAGACCATAGGCTTAAGATAAGGGCCGCTTGAAAGAACTCAATCGGTTGTGGTACCTTGAGTAACGAGGCAGTGATAAGTCGCTTGGATTCCTGTAATAGTTTTGGAGCAAGTCTGTCCGCCAACTCCTGCGTAGTATGCCTTACAGCAATCAGGAAGATGCTGCAGATAAGAAGCGGCGACTTCCTAACCAATAGGAGGAGCTCTTCCGTTGGAATATTCTCCGGGAACCTAATCCAGCGGCCATAATGAAGATGGAATCTTAAACTTGTAAGCTAACACTTCTAATTCATCATGAATCTCTCTTACAATGCCAGAAGTATATGGGCGGTAGACGCTGATACCAGGCCCGCTGATATTACGTCGGTTTGGAAGGCCAACTGACTATCCGTATCTTGCAGCAAGTACGCATCTGTACGTGTAGCGGCGTTTCGGAGCAGCGACACAGGTGCTGGATCTAGTTGAATAGGAGATTCAGAGTCGCCACTATTTGAATCTCGCCTATGATTCAAAGCATGTCTAGGATCATCGAGCTTCGAGTCGAGTCGATTAACTAGATCTTCTATTGTTCGCTCGAGGCGCTCAAGTCTGCGTGAGCTGTCAACTATTGCATACTCAGAAAGGCACGGCTATGAACCGATTTGTGATGAGCCCTACCTATCATTCACGGATCTCGGCTGTTCTATGCTTGGAGAGTTTATAGCAGAACTGCGGCTTTGGCGACGCGTAGGGGCCAAAACGGGACGTGCAAGGCTCTGGGATAACTCTAATGAGCATCGTTGGGATAATGTCTCACAACGCAGGCAAGACCCCTTGGAGCTCGTAGACTCATAGCAACGAGTCTTTTGTTTGCGACATAGATCGCATGCCTTTGAGGCTCTTCCGGACCGCAAAGGAGGCATATCTTACACACCCGCTATGATTAGCTTGTGTTCTGTTCAATATGGCATACATGATAGAGCTGATCACGACTTATCAGTCGATATGGCGTGCTGAAAAGTCACGTGAAAGTACATAGTCTAATCTGCTCATCAAACTAAAACTTCCCTTATCTTTGCTGTAGCAACCCAAATAAGTACCTAACTGATGATAGGGTGTATGCTTATCAATACCTGGCGTAATTCGCTAACGCAACAAATTGAAACAGCGCTTCTTCTACTAATAGTCTATGCGGTTAGGACAGAACACACCATATTCAAAGGAAAACATCCGTGTAAAAACAATGATGAATCGAAAGACTAGCGCTTTGATAGTATCACTTCCTACTCATTGTCACAATTGTACCTGGTTTTGGTCTGCCTATCACAACGACAAGGTTGACGACATCCCATCACAACTAGCTCTACAAACCAACCATCAGCATCCAGCATGCCACTCCTCGACACAACGTCAGCAATGTTATAGCTCTAGATAGATTTTCCCCCTATGGCGCTCTCCATCCCGGTTGAGCCCCTGCCTTCTGCCGAAGCAACATGAAACTGGGCCTCAACACCAGCATCGCCATTGTCGAACAGACGATACAACAGCTTCCACAACAGAATCACAGCCGCAGCGGCAAGAGCACAGCCGGCAGCGATGCTCAGCCCGCGAGTATATCGAGGTGCATCTGTTGATAAATTAGCTTCTCAATATTGAGGATCAGAGTTGGGTTGGAGGTTTACCTTGATCCCGGAATAGTTGGTTACCAGGAAAGTTGGCAAGCTGTATGCTCATCACATAGGCAGCCAGTGCTACAGGTCGCCTGTAGTCTTGCATCTTGGCAGTGAGCCAAGCAGCACTGATGGCCTGGACGCATCCCATGCCCATCTGTGTCCAGACAACGCCACCGTAGAGCGTCCATTTGCTGACATTGTCGGGCGCCAATGCGAGCCAGAGCAAGCCAGCCGCTCCCCAAGAATAGCCCAATGCAATGTGGAACCCTCGCTCGCGGAAGTGGTCGCTGCTAAAGGCCAGCATCACTGACCAGATCAATGCGCACACACTACCAACGGAATTGAGGCCATTGGCTTGAAGCGCGGTGAAACCCAATGATTTGATGATGGAAGGTGCATAGGTGTTCATTGGCGAAATCATAACCATTGAAAGGAGGCCAGCCACGAGATGCCCGTATAGCCTCCAGTCAGCAAGCGTCTCTGCAATGTGGGAGAGCAAAACTGGCTGTCCATATCGGAGGGCTTTGGTGGGGTCATTTCGGATGACACGGGTAACGATGATGGATGCTTCGCGCTCGGAGAAGATGTTGAATGATTTGCCAAAGAACGACTTTGGTAAAGCAGCATTGTGAGGGAGGTACAGGTATGCGGCGACTCCGAGAACGCAAGTCAAGACACCCTCTAGATTCTATTAGAAAATTTTAACAGACAGAGAACCTAGGGATCCTTACCGATCAGAAAAAGCCATTGCCACCCTGCAAGACCACCTCGGCCTCGAAGTGACAGGAGGCCAATGGATAAAGGTCCGCCCAATGCTCCCGCGAAGCTGTTGGAAGCCCAAAAAATAGCATATCGCAAGGCCAACTCCTGGTTCGTGTAATATCGCGATATGTAGAGTGCGAAGCCTGGAATATAACCGCCTTCAAGGGCACCAATAAAGAAGCGAGCGGCGCAAAGCCCGGCTGCATTCGTAATGAAGACTTGGGACCAAGTCGCAATGCCCCAGAGAAACATGGTGATTGGGAGAAATCTCTCTGGCCCCATCCACTTGCTAATCATGTTGAATGGCAGCTCCGTCACGATGAAACCCACCGTGAACAGGGTTTGTGCCAAGTTGATGTCTGAATTATTTATCTTGATGTCGGTTCGCAGAGTGTCAGTCAAGGCATTGCCAATATTGGTACGGTCAAATTGGAGAAAGCAGAAGCAAAGCACGATGACCGGCAGAATGCATAAGTCGACTTTCAACAATGCCTTCCTTGTCTCGCCGTGCGCGATTTCAAGCTTTGACTCATAACCGGGGACGTGGATAGCCTCATCTGGAATAATATCGTCGCCATTTTCCGATGAATGAAGTTCCCTAGGGTCGGTCTTCTTAGGTAAAGGACCCATTTCATTCGTAGTAAAAGGTGCTCAAAAAATCTAATCGAAACGAGCATATGGGCAAAATGAGAACGGCCTCTCCCTGTCTATAATATCACTGTAATCTTCTGGCATTGTCTGTACCGGGTTTATATCTATTTGGCCTTGAGTGCAACGATGATGTCCTTGCTGAGGCGATAAGACCATGTCTGAATAGTGTTAAAGATATCATTGCAACTATAATGACGTGCCGGTTCTTGATAGCCTATTGGACGGCGCAATTCTGAGATATGACTCCACTGTTTTGTGATACGCCAGGTTCTCGACCTTATCGCCCGGCGGCATACCGTCGGCATGCCTTCGGTATGCCGTGGTAAGCCTACGGCAAGCCGATGGTATCATTGCCAAGGGGTCTGAGGAGCATCAATAAGTTGGTATAACAAACCTTTCTATACAAGTATGCAAAATAAATGAAAAGGCAGATGTTTGTTTGGCTTTGACCGAAACACTTTCTTACGCATTTCGTTTTGCCGGTAATCCCATTGCTTCCTTCATTGTATAAGACAAGAGAACTTGTACTGCTGAAGATGGAGCAAAATACCTTGAAGAGGCGAGGAGTCGGACTCTCAGGGGTGGACAAGCAGCATTCATTTGGAGGTTACACACTCTTTTGCCCCCTAACCAGCGACACAGCCCATCTGATTGATATCGATGGGAAAGAGGTTCACAAATGGAAACTTCCGGGCAGGATTGGCCGTCATGCCAGGATCCTGCCCAATGGCAACCTTGCCGTCAACACACTTCGGACATCTGAGCTTTCCACCAAGGATGGAGGCCCGTACCCTTTTCCCTTCTTCAACAAATACGGCGGGGGAGTGATGAGCGAGTTGGACCCAAACGGCAAAGTCATTCGCCAGTTCACAGACCCTTTCGGTCATCATGACCAGTACCATTATGGTGATGGCCGCTTTCTATACACCAGCCTTGAAGCATTGTCTCCTGAAGAATCAGCCAAGGTGATTGGCGGTGTTCCGGGCAGCGAGATAGACGGCATCACCTACGCAGACACGATTAATGAGGTTGATGAGAATGGCAAGCTGGTCTGGCAATGGAAAGTGTCAGAGCGACTACCACGACAAGAATTCCCCCTCCAAAGCCACTACACCCGTGAACACTACCCTCTGATAAATTCGGTTGTCCCCATGCGCGATGGAAAACATGTCCTTGCATCCATGCGATCGGTGTCGGCGGTAGTCATCATCGAGAGACAAACAGGGGGCATTGTGTGGAAACTCGGATCAGATGTACTGGCACAGCAGCACAACGCCACAGAGCTCGACAATGGGAACATCCTCATCTTCGATAATGGTGCATTCCGCAGCGGCGAGTCCATCATGTATACGCGGGCCATTGAAGTGAATCGAGCGACAAAGACCATTGTCTGGGAGTATCGCGATCGATCCCAAATGGTCTACTTTTTTACACCCTTCATGGGCAGCGCACAGAGGCTATCCAACGGGAATACTCTACTCTGCGAGAGTGCATTTGGACGGCTCTTTGAGGTTACCAAAGACGGCTACATTTGCTGGGAGTACATCAATCCGCATTTTGCAGCTTACCATGATGAGGCGACCGCAAAGATATTCCCAGGAGAGTCGAACGCGCTATTCCGGGCTTATAGGTACTCACTGGAGGAGATTCCCTGGTTAAAGCAGAAGTTAGAAAGTATAGAAGGAGCGCTGCCGGGATCTAATGCCCTCCCTGCGCGGCTCTAAATATAATGCCGTGGATTAGAGCTAGTGTTGAGCGAGATTGACGAAAATGCGAGAAAGCTATTAGACTTATTGCTCCTAGTCATACATACATAGAGAACTATAAGACTGTCAAATGAGGCATAAATTTTGTTGACAACGACCGTGCCTGCTGGTGGCTGTTCCCAATTTGACTGGGTCCTCAGATGGGTTGTAATTGTATAATTCCCACCAGTTCGTTCTCCCTGCTACTAAAGAAGTAATTCACTGTCATTAGCGTACAGAGCGTTATAGTGGTTGCTCTCATATTACGCGCGTACTGATTGAGTGAAATTGGGTTGTGGGATTCCTCAACACTTGTATAATTGGGACAGCAACGTTGGCCGTGTCTGAGATAGGGGTAACTACAAATTTGGTGGCAGATATAACTGGTATAATCGGCTTATCGGCGGGCATCAATCATACGGCGACACGGAGGTAAGAAATATGTCAGCGCGAACAAATCATCAATCTTTGGAGGGAGCGCACCTACATCAAGGAGTCCGTGTACAGCATTAGCAACGTTAGCAAGTTGGGAGGTCAATTGAAGAGCTGAAATAGATCTGAAGAATATTGGTATAGATATATGCTCGCTTAGATGATATATGTATTGTGTGAACAGACAGGCGTGGGGATGGCAGCTTGAGCGAATATCAATTGTCCGAGCTCAAGATCGAGGCCGTCAGTCTCATAGTATCTCTCAGCGACAAGAGGGAGACGGCTACCATAATCGTGCCAAAGAATTGGCCAAAGCTTGCTCACCCTTCGTGAAAATTAAAAGACTTCATACCTTGCTGTATAAGCAAGACTAATGCTTAGATAGCTAAAAAAAAAAAAAAAAAAAAAGGGTTCAAGGCTCACGCACAACAGGAATCTGACCACCATCCTTTCGCCTATAAGAGTTAAGTTCTCATTGTTGTGATGAGCGTGCCACCTGGAGCTCATCTGTGTACCAATTTACAATCGCGCGGACGTCATAACTCATAGCTACAGTATCGAATACATCTAGGTGGTTCCTTGCTGCAATGCCGTTATTTGATAAACGGCCAACCCATTTGCCATGCTTCCTTGCTGCGGACACGATTTTATCAATCGCTTGGACGAACTCGGGCTCGTCGCCTTTGGCTGGTACGTAGCCCAAAACGGAAAGGGCGAGATCATTTGGCCCAATGAATAGCATATCTATATCGTTATTAGATAGGCAACGCAGTCGTTTGCGGTACAAGTAACTCACCAACACCAGGAACCGCACAAATTGCGTCAACATTTTCTACACCTAATTTTGTCTCAATTTGCACACAAGTTAAAAGCGTCTCGTTGGCAGTCTTGATATATGTCGGGATATCAACCCCAAGCCCAAAACCTGGGAACTGGGAACCCTGCCCCCTTAAGCCTTGAGGAGGGAACTTGGCATTCTCAACAACTGCTCGCGCGTCGTCGACGGTGTTTATCATGGGAACGACAATACCATGAGCTCCAGCGTCCAGGGCACGTTTAATGAGGTCGGCGTGTGTCATCCTAATACGGACGAGAGGTGAGACACCCGCTGAGGAGATGGCCATGATTGAGTTGTGCATGGCGTCATCACTAATATGCCCGTGCTCGCAGTCAATGATAATCCCATCGAGGCCAGTAGAGGCAACCAGCTGGGCTGTGCGTGCAGATGGGAGACCTAGAAAGGTCATTACGGGTCTTGAGTTGGTGCGCAGCGCGTTGAGGAGCCGCAACTTAGGATTTTGAATATATGTCGTGAGTGCTGATGAGTATGCCATATTGATGGATTCTGCAACGATGATGACGACTTAGTAATTAGTGAGCTCCAACATGCAATAGGGGAAAAGGAAGCAGTGGAATTTGGATAAATGGCCTTGCTCCCTGGTTTGTATTATCCCGTTGGCATACTTTTGCCAAGCCAAGCTAAAAGTGTAGCAAGTTCGCCATTGCGAAGAAGGCGACTCGGCCAAATGTTGAATGCCGAGTTTTAGGGGTGTAATGATTTCCTATGTTGCCTGGTCCGTTTCGCAAGTGGGGTTTCTTACTGTTACCGGACGTGCAAAAATACTTCGATGTGGTCGGTATCTTTCAAGTTCGCCGGGGATTTCGAATCAGGGCATGTTCGTCGCATCTTGTCTATGGAAAGGGAGAAACCTCTGCATTCTACCCTTCGAGGACATTGCGTAACGGACTTGACATTTTTCTTCTTGGTCAAAGAGAAAGAAAGAGGAGGCCCAAGTGTTTTAGTAAGAAAATAACCGTTCCGGCAAGAAACACACGCAGGAGAAGATGTCGTCCTTTTCAGAGTTGCCGACTGTCAAGCCCGATGCGGCCTTTACACTGCTGGCTGCTTATAAGACCGACACTAATCCGAACAAGGTTGACCTCTGTCCTGGATTTTATCGCGACGAGAATGGGAAACCATGGATCTTGTCATCAGTTATACAGGTATGCACTATTTAGTACTCTACCTACTCAATTTTGAACGAACAGCTGATTCCCCGGATCCAGGCCAAAGAGAGAGTCTATGCAAATCCCAAGCTCAACCATGAGCATCTTCCTCTGGCCGGTCACGCTGAATTGCTTCGTCAATCGAAGGAGCTAGTTTTTGGGAAAGAAGATCGAGACCTCAAACGTGTAGCCTCGATCCAGACAGTTTCAGGCACAGGAGCCAACCATCTTGCCGCGCTGTTCCTCTCGACCAAGCTTAACCCAACGACTGTCTGGTTTCCTAATCTAGGATGGATCAACCATACAGAAATTTGGAAACTAGCCGGATCCCATGTGCAACAAAGATTTTATCCGTATTTCAACGGCGAAAACCAGAACATCGACTTTGATACTATAGTAGAGGTTCTGCAAGAGGCACGGAAGGGCGATGTAATAGTGCTTCATGCTTGCGCGCATAACCCAACGGGGGTCGATCTTTCAAAAGAGCAGTGGGACACCCTCGCCACCATTTGCAAGAACACTGGATTGTTTCCTGTTTTTGACCTGGCCTAGTAGGTCTACCCTTCATCTAACACGAAATGGCAAAAAAGCTAACTCTTGACAAGCCAAGGACTTGCATCGGGAGACGTTCGCCAGGATGCCTCTGCCATAAGTGACTTTTTCGATAGGGGGGATCTCGAATTTGCCGTCGCGCAATCGTATTCTAAAATCTTTGGTTTATATGGAGAGCGCATAGGAATGCTGCACATTGCGGCCCTCGACGTGACGGCAGCTGCCAAGATAACACCAGTTCTTACTCAGCTCTCACGAGCGGAGATAACTTCTTGTCCTTCGTATGGCGCAAGGATTATTTCCCAGATTCTCGGGGACTTGAAGCTTTACGATCAGTGGCTTAAAGACCTGGAAACCATGAATAATCGCATGAAGACTATGCGCGAGAGTTTGTACCATGGCCTTTTGGCCAGAAAGGTGCGGGGATCATGGGATCATATCCTAACGGATGTAAGAAACCCCCCCCCATATGCGGAAGACAAAGAAGGGACAGTGGGCTACTTGCTGACAGAGTCATAGACTGGTATGTTTTCCATGACAGGACTCTCCACTAAGCAAGTCACGGCGATGAAAGAGAAACACCACATTTATCTACTTCCTTCAGGAAGAATCTCTGTCACTGGATGTAAGGCGTGTCCTCAAATCCAGCTCAATCCGATGGTGCTAATACATTCATCTAGTGACAACTCGTAACATAGACCACGTCGTAGCTGCTCTTGAAGATATTCTAGGCACCTATTAGGCTGGCTAAGGAGGTTGCAGATGACAGCTTTTTATACTGAAGGTATACGAGGAGATCAGGGCCTAGCTGTCAAATTGGGCAGCGTCAATCAATGAGTTGGTTTCATTATCTGTGGAAAAGCAACAACCTTTCTACCTCCTTATACTTTCTGTCAGAATCTCCTTCGTAACAGATGCGTTTTTCCGTGACTTTTCGGCCGCTACGAAAGCCAACTGACAAGCCGAAAGCATGAACTATTTGATCAAATGAAATTATACACACAAATTTGAAATTTATTATTACACTGGCCCGTCGACAAAATATGAAGTACTCGACGTTCCGTTTATTTTTTTCTGAGAAAAACAAAACTTACCCTTGCTATTCACAGTGATATCCTCAAGTGATATTTTCAGATCATTGCGTATCACGGTAGAGAAGTATACCATGTGAACCAAAGTATACGGCTAGCTATTCTGCTGATGAATGTTACATAGGACCCAATCTTACATTATCTACATCAAGAAGTAGCAGCTAACGCGCAAAGTGAAGGTAGGTGGATTCTTACCGCGCCTATTAAGAGGTTTTGGTCGGCATGAAACCCGAACAAAGCCACCCAAATCGGTAAAAGTATTTTCACCGTGGGCCGAGCCCAATCCCTCATTCACCAAAGCACATGGAGATGCCGTCGTAGACGGATACATAAGTACAAAACGAATGCATAATATCTTTTCGTCCAAACATAAATTTCCTCATATCAATATTACTCAGGTTCGCTAAAGATCCTCCATCATGGCAGACAGTGTCCTAGACCGGCTTTCAGCCCTGGACTCAAATACGGTATCAGACGCCCTTGATTTTCTCAATCTCCCTGGAGCCACATACGGCATCCTGCCTCTCTGGAATTGCCCCAAGATTGTTGGGCGTGCTAGCACAGTGAAATTGGGTCCCAAGGTGGAGGGGACCACACCCACCACTCATCTGATCACTCCTGTAATCGAGGCGACGACCACAGATGATCGCGTGCTTGTCATCGCCGGGGGTGTGGAGGGTATCTCATCTTGGGGTGACATTATTGCCAATGCTGCCCAAATGAAGAAGATCCGCGGCACCGTCATCGACGGTTGGAGCCGAGATATCAACGGAAGTCGGGATATTGGCTATCCTGTTTTTGGTCGTGGCATCACAATGATTAGTGCACGCAACAGGATGATCCAGTTGGAGTCCGGAACGCGTGTGGAAATGCGTGGCGTCGCAGTAGACCAGGACGATTTTGTCATCGCCGATGAATGTGGTACAGTTTTCGTGCCTGCTGGTCGTATCGACGAAGTTCTGGATCTTGGCGAGCGCATCGACCGCCGCCAGAATGCCATGGTCAAGCAGGTTCGGGCGGGCTTCTCAGTAGCAGAGATCATGCACGACAAACAATTCGAGGCCATTGCATCCTCGTCCAACTCTTTCGAAGCCGAGGCCAGAGGCAACCCCCGAAAGGCCGCCCCGGAAGATCTAGAGCTAGTTAACCTGTTCGCCGACACTGATACGCCCGCAGTTTCGGATGCCCTTGATAAGCTTGGCATTTCTGGACAGGCTTTGAACATCCTGCCACTGACGAACTATAAAAGAACGATAGTTGGTCCAGCGTTCACGGTGCGCTATGTGCCGGCCAGCAGCCCACCCGGTAGTGTTGGTGATTTCATTGACGATGTGGCTGTCGGTGATATCATCGTGATTGACAACGGTGGTCGTAAAGACTGTACCGTCTGGGGTGACATTATGACTCGGTACGCCGGTATACGAGGCCTTGCCGGTACCGTTATCGATGGGGTATGTCGTGACGTTGATTCAATCATGAAGGATGACTATCCTATCTTTACGGCGGGGAATTGGATGAGAACAGGCAAAGACCGAGTGCAAGTGGGAGGGATCAATGAGGCAGTCGGTGTCGGAAACGTGCGAGTGAATCCTCGCGATATTGTGGTGGCCGATGCCGATGGCGTTGTAATTGTACCGCGTGACCGAGCCCGCGAGGTGGCTGCACTCACAAATAGCATTGAGAAGAGCGAACAAAGTATCTTGGCACTTATACATGGAGGCTCTACGATCGCCGAGGCGAGGGAAAGGCTTGGCTATCACACTTTACAGCGCAGGGCATAGAGGCGTTGGCTTGTAGCTCCCAAACATTGATATGAACCCACTGCTATTTACTCCTACCAAGATAACTTTTCAAGTGCGTCTTCATAAATTCAGTCGTCAATAAAAGACAGATCCAACAACAGTGCCTGCAGTGTGCCGACGGTTAGTTTCAAGCGAATATATAGCCTATACCCTCTGTGTCAACGAAAAAAAAGTCGATTTAAGCACAACGAGGATCAACTCGAATTAAGCATCAAGAGTGTTGACTCACTAAAAGGAGAACCGTTTCAATGACCTCAACTTGCGGCCCCTCGTTGATCATGCGAATGGCATCACTCGCAACAGCAAAGGAAGCCAATCCAGGATAATGGCCAGCCGCGGTAAGACACTTAGTTGACCGGAGTTCGCGCTCGAATTGGATTGGTCAAGACCTGCTGTCCGTAAGAGCTGAAAGACTTCACTGCGGCGCACAATGTGATAACTGTGCTGCAAGAATCGGAGTGCCGTTTCGGCCAGGAGCCTCGTGGGCGAGAACGGCGGCCAGCCAGAACAAGTCGTTGCGCGACCACATAGGATATCATCAGAAGCAAATTGAGTACGAGGAATATGGCTCGGCACCTGGAAGAAGGAAGTAAACTGGCGGAAGCGTGTCGCTAAAGCAGCATCTGATATCTTACCTATCCAGATTGGGGTGTGGGATGTCTTAATGATATTAGCAAACCAGTCGCTCTTTTCCAGGATTGGCTGGTCCTCAGCAGAATCATTTACGTCTTGTGACCTTGTTAGAGGGCTCCATGAACCATCTCTAGTCCTATTCTGTGACTGGTCGGTGCGATTCTGTAGTGAACGTAGATCTGCGTTCTCCTTCAGGATGCGGTCGAGGAAACTGAATCCCGTGTCAACACAGATGGCATAGGTTTGACGGTCGCGCACAAAGATAACAAGTCTGCACTTCTTTTTGCCTACCCTTGATATATTCTGATCTGCCGATTTCGCGATGGGTAGATGCAGTCCGATGCCCGAGTGCAGTTGTCGCATGGTTTAGCTCCGGAACATCGAATCTTTCGTGCGTTGCAGGGTCGACAACTGAACAAATAATCATTGATCCATTTTATCCACGTCCATGTGATTGACCTTACGCGCCTGTCTTCTTCTGTGGCAAATATCGGAGACGAGGGGCGTACTTTCTCGCCGCGGCTGGAGGATGGCGGCATTGTGCAGTTGGCCGAGATGGTGAAGATACAGAGTTTGAGCCAAAGCTTGAGCGGGCCCTACTTTCATCATCGCCACCAAAGGTGCCGGCAATTAATCCCAAGTAGCCGATTTCATATCACGTTATCCATGTATGTATTAGCTACTGAAACTGAATAATGCCGTCTCGAATTCTTTTCGCTGCATCCTTTGGTTTCCAGCGCATCACAAGAGAGAAGGGTTCAAGTTTGGATCACATCAATGCGTCCCTTGCTGCCGGACAGTGTCTCCAAGCAAGTTATGGCCGTCTCCTTGTCCTTCGAGTGGTTGGTAAGCCTTATCGAGATATATGATGAGCACAACATCAGGATCACCGTGGTCACGACATTTGGGAGAGGAGGTGGGTTTAGGGTTCGTAGATGAAGCAGTCCGCAAGTCGATCAAGTCCGCTAACGAATTGGCGGAGGGATCGGTTAGTTTCATGCAAGAACCCTAACAGTTCTTTCGATCGTCGAGTACACCAACACACAAATAGACATGAGCATATACAATTTTGTCAATTGATAAACCTGCCCATTTTCCGTCTTTGAAGAGTCCAAACCTTTGATCCATAAGATTTTGTCGCATGATTCCTAAGTATATCCTATTCCAGGAGCAAAGATTTTGAGTCTTTCGAGAGAATAGCTTCGAAGTTATTTCGGGCGACACACGCACGGATTGTTGGATTTAAAGCAGAGCATAGAATCTTCCTTAAGAGAGAATCTTAAACCTGATGAGCCCAACTAGATTATTCGTTAGGGCTTTTACCCGCGTCATATGGAAGAGACTCGAGGTTAGGCGCATAGATTCTCATATAATGTGTTGGGGGAAAAACGAACAACACCACAGCCGTTAGCAAGCTTGAAATGCAGACTGCCAACTACACCAAAATCTAACAACCTTCCACAACAGCTATGAAAAGGAGGTTTTGAGTTTTGTGTGTATTCTCATTTGATCAAATGGTTCACGTTTACAGCTAGTCAATTGACCTATCGTAGCCGCCGTAACGTTGCAAAAGACGCATCTTTCATAAGAAGGGATTTTCAAAAGTGAAAATAAGAAGGGGTGAAAAGGATGTCTTTTTCTACGGATGCCGAAAAATAGCTAATTTATCTAACCCGGCCAATTTGACAAGTGGGCCCCGACTCAATAAGGAGACTCTGCTTTGAGGAGAAACATGATCTATTTTTTGGTTACCATCACTCTGCCTACTAGCAATAGTTAAAGTCTTCGATTTGTCCTAAGAAAGAAGTTGTCGGGCACTTCGATCATTGACACACCAACTCCTCTATGGTTATTGCCCTACTCTTCAGAGGTTAGAATTCTAACTTGATTGATATTTTAGTAATGGACGCGCTAAACAAGAGTCACATGTCGTCCATACTGGGATGCTCGGCACTATAACGGGCCATGATGCGAAATCTCATATGCATTCGGAATCGGTTTGCGGATATTCTAGATTTCCGTTTCCATTTTAACCTAAACCGAGTATTTTATTTCCATTAATCGTAGTTCTTCGCAGTGAAGCCCTCTCCTATACAAATTACGCATCATTGTGTTTAATGAAGGGTAGTTATAGTCCAGCCCACACATGCAGTTAAGGTCAAACTGAGTGATAAGTAGCTTGAGTCCAGGTCGCACTGCGCATGGATGGTTGGTCTGCGCCGCCAGGATCATAAAGTCAGCAAGCAAATGAGAAGCATGGACTTGGGGGTTCAACGACTACAAACGAGGGGGCAAGGCGGGAATTGAGCTCAGTGTTCAGCCTTGGGCATTTATGCTTGCTAACCTCTCTTAGATTGACGTGCCTCACTAGTATGACGCATGGGGGCAATAGGCCGCTTCCCCGACGGTCGCCAGCACGACGGTCTTGAACTTGTAACCAGCCAACGTCTGAGTGTTGGCCTAGCCGAGCCTGATCTTCATATTCCCAAGGCAATGGCGATAGGCCCAGATGGCAAGAAGCCACCTATACTAGTTGCTCCCAATATCGGAATCGGAATTATGCCTGACTGAATGTGGTACTGGTCCAGTCTTGGTCTTACGGATGCGTCTACGCTTATGTCGATCGAGACGCGCCGGTCTTGTTGGCACCAACACATGCATCACTAGTCGCTCGTCGATCCAGGATCGCGCATCAAGCTAGGATCGCGAGGTCTGGGATTTATGCGTACCCATTGCTCTGCAGAGGTGAGATTGACTCGGGTATTCAAATCCTTGAAAGGGTCCTGATTTGTGCAACTAAGTAACCACGTTGCTTTATGGCTGGGATATCATTGTCTGTTGAAGCATCTGCGCAACTGGCTAGCTTGCCTTATCGTGCAGTATGCCGCCTCGTGGAACCATTTTCTTGCACGCCCCAAATTCATCGTACTTGGATGTTACCTACCTAGGTAATCATATTTTCATGGACATAAGCATAGAGTTTCATGCCCAAGCTCCACGGGCAAACGAACTTCGGTTTGAGTTGGTGGAGGGTGTGGACAAGTGCTTACCCCACTTTCCCCTTTCCTATACCTGCATATTACATTGAAGGTTGCCATCAAGTGCACAATTCCACCAAGGGCCAACAGAATCGGCACAAGGGAGCAGCTTACTACCGAGTCAGAATAGATAAATAGGCTATCCCCGAGCTATCTGAACCCTAGCTCTCCTGAGTTGAATCTCTACACGCACGCCCCAACAACGCAACGGTTCATCAAACTTCAAGTCAACAATCATGGCTCTATATTTCGGGAACCCAAAAAGAGAAAGTTGGGATTTTATTGTGTGTGGGTAAGTATATTCCAGTCTCGCATTGGCTCCGGTGCGAGAAGAGCTAACTCTAGATTCAGCGGCGGCACCACGGGCAGTGTGGTTGCCGGTCGGTTGGCCGAAGATCCTAATGTGAATGTGCTGGTCCTCGAGGCCGGTCCACTTAGCGAGGATTTAGAGAATGTGTCCATGGTTGGAGGGTAAGGGCCAACCCGACCTAGTAGTGCGCGTTTTCTATTATTAATCGAGACTGCTAATTGCCCTGAAAGGTGGTCTGGGAACTTTGACAAGGAAACAGACTGGAACATCGTCACTGTTCCAGGTAGCGGTATCAACAATCGGCAGGTTAACTTGAGCCGTGGAAAGTTCCTTGGCGGCTCTTCGGGCTGCAATGGAACTCTCTGTATACGTGGATCAAAGCAAGACTACGACGACTGGGACCTACCTGGCTGGTCAGGGGAGGAATTTTTCAAATACATGAGAAAGGTAACTAAGCATTCCACCTAGCCGTGGTGGTCAGCAGTGACATAATTATTCTCACATAATCTAGGCCGAATCTTTCAAAGGAAAACCATGGTTCAATGCATCCGAAGAATCGCATGGGTACAGCGGTCATCTCGGAACAGAACCACATGACCTTGCCCCAATCTCAGAGCTACTGTTGAAGTCTATGGAATCCAAGGGTCTTGCGCTAGATCACGACATGTTTTCTCACGGCGAGAACCCTCATGGATGTGGCCATGTTCCAAGGACTGTTACTAATGGCATTCGTACAACTAGCGCTGACTTTATCACAAAAAAGAACCAGAAGTCCAACATCACAATCATCCCCGATGCTCATGTTGACAAGGTCATCATTAGCTCTGTCGATGATGGTGAGCTTCAAGCTGTTGGGGTTAGGGCTGTCTTAAAGGACGGCTCTATTCTTGAAGCACATGCCAATAAGGAGGTAGTTATTAGTGGCGGTGCATATTGCAGCCCTAACATCCTTAACCGGTCCGGCATTGGCGCTCGTACTGAACTTGAGCAACATGGGATCAAGACCCTCGTCGACCTGCCTGCAGTCGGAAAGAACCTCCTCGATCATCTGGTATGGCAAATCCAGCTCATATTGATACTCGCGTAAATGAAACTGAAACTGACAAAGAGATCTCCTAGATTGTCTTTATCTTTTATGAAACGGAAAAGCCAGGGCTCACTAATGATCACCTTGTGTATCATGGCGATGCTTTCAATCATACTTATCAGCTCTGGAAAAAGGAGAAGAAAGGATTCTTATCGAGCTTCCCTTTCGGAGCATTTGCTTTTGCCCGCCTTGATTCTCGTCTCGCTGACTCTCAGCTTTGGAACTCAGCACCGCGCATGGAAGGACGTGACCCTATGGGACTTCTGCCATCGCAGCCTAACGTTGAGTTCTTTACTACCGAGTGTTATGGTGGGCCAAAGCAATATGATCAGCTCCCCATCGATAACAAGCACGCCTTCAGCATCATCGCCGAGCTGTTTGCCCCTCGATCGCGTGGTAGCGTCTCTCTGCAGAGCGCCGATGCCAAGGGGGTCCCTGTTGTCGACTGTGGTTATCTCATCGATCCTCTAGATGTGGAAGTGCTTGCGGAAGCCTGCCGTTTCGGCAATGAGATTGTTATGAGTGGTGAAGGAACCAAGGATATTGTCAAAGGATCATGGCCACCAGGAGCCTCCCACCATAAACTCTCCACACGAGAGGACTGGGTTCCATTTGTCAAGGAAAATGCCACAACATGTACGTACTCGATTTCTCTGAGAGACATATTTACTGACAAAATACACTAGGCTATCATGCTGCGGGTACTTGTGCTATGGGTAAAGCGTCTGACCCCAACGCTGTGGTGGATGAACGACTTCGTGTTAAGGGTGTAAAAAATCTCCGAGTTGCTGATTGTAGCATCATGCCCACTCTTCATGGAGGGCATACTCAGATGCCAGCATTTGGTATCGGTGAGAAAGCTGCTGATATGATCAAGGAGGATTGGGATATTGCTCAATTTCGTCACAGCTCACCCTCGCTCAAGCTCTAATACTTGGCGCTCGTGTTCTTAGCCTATATGCCTACTTATGAAACGAGATCGCCGTAGGCATAGTCATGAAGTATAAGTGGTAATTACCTTAGCTGTTTACTTGTACTATAATCTATCAAGCCTGAAGAAGCTCCGAGTTTCAAATATCCTCTTCATAAATTTCTGTATGCTAAACTTTAAAGTGTGATGAATGTTATTGAAACACATCAAGCTATTTCTCAGCCTTCCACATATCTACAACAGTCCTAGCCGCGACAGTATCGGGATGTGTAGGCCCCACAGTCTGATGTTGCGCTTCAGCATACTCTACCATCAATTCCAAAGCCTCCCGGTATCGTCCTTGCCCTTTCCAGTCGTGAGCCAAGTTGGCCATACTCACAAGAGTGTCTGGATGGTCAGGTCCCAATTTGATCTTTCGGATCGCTAATACTTGCTCATCCAGCTTCTCTGCCTCTTGCCATCGTTCCTGCCCCCCATATATTGATGCAAGATTACACTTGCAAGTTAGTGTATCTAAATGATCATCCCCAAGTAGTCTTGTTCGTGCTTCCATTACCTGGTGTTCCAACTTCTCTGCCAAGTCTAAGCGCCCATCCTCTAAAAGCTTGAAAGCAAGATTTGCTTTAAAGTCAAGGGTATCTGGATGATCAGCTCCCAGTCCTATCTCTCGAGCCTCTACTACTTCGAGAAGGACTGCATATGCCTTATCACATTCCCCACGGTCAACAAAGAGGGATGCTAGTATGTCCATACTTTGTAGGGTATCAGTGTGACACGATCCTAATTTCTTCTTTTTGCCCTCTATCTCCTGACCCAGGAGCCTTTCTGCCTCCTCCATCCGACCCATTTTGGAACATATTATTGCAAAATTGCTCATCATTTCGAGGAGACCTAGATGGTCGGCTCCCATTTTTGTCCTATAAGCTCCAATTGCTTGTTTCATCAAGCGGTCAGCTTCCTCGTTCCGTCCAGTTGCTCCAATAATTGCTGCAAGAATACCCATGGTTTCCAATGTCTCAACATGGTCAACCCCGACTCGGGAATTTCGGCTCGTTAGTGTCTGCGTTAATATCTTCTCTGCCTCCTCCCACCGCTTGTGTTCAGCATACAATCCCCCAAGAACCGCCATGCTATTTAGTGTGTCTGGGTGATCTGGCCCCAGTTTTACCTTCTGAGCGTCTATCACTTGTGCCATGAGCTTTTCTGCCTCATCCGGTCGACCATTAGATGATATTGCTTCTGCAAGATTTCTTATACTGCTCAGCGTTTCCAGATGGTCGACTCCTAGTTTCTTTTTTTGGCCCTCTGCTACCTGTATTCCAAGGCTCTCTGCTTCTTGCCATCGCTCTTGCCCATTATATATTTCCACCAGGATTGACATGCTCTTAAGTGTTGTTGGATGATCAGCTCCATGTATCTCCTGGGATATATTTACCGCACAGGTAGAAGCTTTCTCTGCGTCATCCCACAAACGCTCAAATCCGTAGAATCCTATAATGGAATTGAGTATCTGCATCCTTCTTTCAACTTCATCATATAACATTGGCTGGCTCCCCTCCAATACCATGTTCGCATGTGGAAGATACCTGATGCATATATTTCTAGTTTTCTCAAAATCTCCAGATGGGTATATCTTCGCCACCGTTCTGAGCGCCTTGCTTCTGAATCGGTTGATTATATCCCTACTGACAAGCCATTTGCGGGTCGCTATTTGTATGAGGCGGTGCATATTGAAGCCTCCTTCAGTCTTCTCTGTCACAAAAGAGAAGGCTTTAAGCAAGCCGATCGCGTCTAGAAGTTCCATCTCATTCGCTTTGCCAACTTCACTCTCATTCTCATTATAATATGAGATGAACTCTTCTGGGATATCTTGCCGGTCTAGAAGACTCATGAAAGAGAGAAGTTCACTAGCTAGTCGGCTCTGTCTCTCAATCTGTTGGAATGAAAGCATCCATGTTCGTATTACTGCCTTCGGTGTCTGGAAGTCTCGTCCGACTGTCTCGAATTCTTTGTTGAGGAGGTGTGTCATCTTCTTTTCACTGTCATCACCTAGCAGGTTGAGGTATTTCTCAACCGTGATCGTAGTTTCCTTGATATATGCTGCTGCTTGGGCTAATGCCAGGGGGAGGTATTCGAGATACGCGGATAGTGCTGATAGGTCAGCAGTGGTTGTCTCTATATCGTCGAGGCTTGAACGAAGCAGCTTCACTGCCTCAATATCATTCATACTAGGCACCTCGATTAAACCCCGCCCTTTCGTCAACCTAACAGCTGCTTGCTTATTTCTTGTCGTGATGAGCAAAGAACCATGAGGACATTCTGGTAGATATTGTGCAAGATTCTCTGGCTCGGTTATATCTGATACGGTTTCAGGCGGTTGGCCAAAGAATAGCTCTACATCATCGGCATTATCAATGATCATGATCCACTCTCCATGAGTCTTCTCCATGAGCCAATTTCTGACCAGGAGCAACGAATCATGCTTAGGATTGTCAAAGCCTGGAATCTCTAATGCCTGTGCAATAGATGCAAAGGCTTGTCGAAAGCGTTGGGTGCTACTGGCATGAACCCAGAAAATGGAGACATTTGAGTGTATCTGTTGCAGTCTAAGGACAAATTCTAACGCAATCTGCGTTTTCCTATTTCTATGTCAGTCTTTGTGGCAATTAATTGACCGGTAAACCTACCCAGTGCCTCCTAGTCCATAGAGTGCTGCTCTTGTTTGTGTAGAGTTAGGTGCTTCTCGTGGGAACCTTAGCTGGCCTGCCAACCAGGCCAAGATTTCAGAACGCCCCACGAAATCTGGATTCTTTGTGTATGGTATGGTACCTAACGGGTGTATTAGCTTCGATGTCCACAAGAGTGCCTTCGCATTTACTTACATATTGTAGTCGGGCTTGCTTGAGAAATGCTTTCTTCAAGTGGGGCAAAGGTAGAGGGTGACCAGATTTCTAGTAAACCCTTGGTGCACGCTGCTGCTGTTGCAGCGGCATATCTTTGCCAGACATCCGTCTTATGACTATCAGCATAGTCACAGGCACCCTTGATTACAATGGAAGGGAACGTGTCCCAAACTCCGGCGCCTTCCATCTCAAACCCAATAACACCCTCTTGTTTAGATATATCGTCGCGCTCCACACCACACTTCATCACAGCATCACCGGACGCAATCAAGCCGAAATGTATTGCGGGCTGTGGTATATCTTGGGAATGACGAGCACGAACAACCAGCTCTCCACTACATCCGCATTCCTCACACTTGTGACCATCGCTGACATGACGGTACATAGCCTTGAATAACTTATCATATTGAACTCCGGGGTATCCCGCATACAACTCGGGTTCGCTCTGAAGACTATTTAGATAACTTATGGTCTTCGTTCTTAATCTCTTTCGACCACGGATGCTTTCGAGTTTCGCTAGAAAGGAGCGAATTTCTCCGCCAGGTCTACCGAGATCTTCCGAGATTTTATCTTTGCGAACGAACTGTTCCGGAAGCTGTTGGCCAAGGTCATATTGAACAATTCCTCGGCTCAAAATCACGTCTCCAAGGTAGATGCTAATATTGCTCTTAGGGATAAAGGGTACCGCACCACATATACCGACGACAAGAGCGAGCCTGATGTTAGGGAAACTGACACGGCAATGTACAGCCACCGTTGCGGAGCTGACCTTCCCCATATTGGGCATTCGAGCGAGGACAACATTATGTTTACCGATAGACCCTGTTGAGTATGCATTCGGATCGCCCGGCGCTTTCTCGTAGTCCGGACCATCATCGTCCCAGTACTGATCGAACAGAGCTTCGACAGCATCTGCTTCAATTGTGAGGGCGCAAAGAATGGCAATCTCAAAGCCGAGGCGGTTTTTGGGTCGTGTTGGTTCCATGATTAAGGCCAGCACTTCTCAAGAAAACATCTCAAGGGGGTTTGTACGAAAATTTGCGGGAAAATATTAAAGTGGAGTTGCTTGTCCCCCGTCTTCTGCAGTTGGCGATATTATATCACGTGTTAGATGCAGGACGGGGGATGGATGATCCCTTAAACATCCGGTACCAATTATGAATGGTTTTAATAAGATGTGAAGGAAAATTCACAAACTCGACCAACAGACGTCTTATGCAATAGAGTAAGGAAATGGCGCGACTAAATATCCCCTACTATGTAGTTCTCCAACCTAATGGGAGTCTAAGATGGAAGTATCATCCACGTTTCTCAAGCTCAATAAGTAATACTAATATCATCTCTATTCATTAGTCTAGCCTGTCTTGATTATAAGTAACGGCCTAATAAGATATCTGGACATTCAAGTAATGGTTGCTGCTGCTTCTTCTAGTACCCCTGCTAGATAACTAGTAGTCCTCAAGGTAGTCGCCGTACAAGGCTCGGACGACAAGTTCCAGGTCTTCCAAGTCTCGCTGGCTCAGGCTGTTAAGGTATTCGAAGTCACGTTCCTCGAAGTCGCGCTTCTCTTGCTTCTTCTTCGTCTGAGCGACTTTCATAGCAGAGTTGGCAGCCGCGTTAGCACGGTTGTACGCCAGACCTTGTTGTTTGGAGACGGAATTGATGACATGACCAACGCCTTTGACGACGCCTTTGGCAAGCTTTCCGAGGCTCTGGCCAATGGCTCGGGCTTCAAGATCATCGATGTCACGTTCTTCGACGTCCTCCCAGTCACGCTCATCAAGCTCCTCAACATCCCGCTCATCGACATCCTCCAAGTCGCGCTCATCAAGCTCCTCGAAATCACGCTCCTCCATGTCTTCCCAGTCGCGTTCCTCAATATCCTCAAGATCGCGCTTTCCCGAGACCGCTTTGTGAGTATTGGCCACAGTCATGCCAGTGTTGGCAGTAGAGAGAACACGGTCAAATGTCTTGCCTTTGTTCTTCGAGATAGCACTGCCAACAGCCTTGACAGCCTTCTTAGCTGCACCCAAGATTGATCGTTCATCGAGGCCTAGATCTCGGAGAGCAAGAGTGATCTCTTCCTCAATATCACGCTCAATAACCTCCTGAAGATCACGCTCTTCAATCTCGTCGAGATCACGCTTTCCCTTGAGCGCCTTGTTGGTGTTGGCAACAGTCATGGCAGTATTGGCTGAGGAGAGAGTGCGATCAAAGGCCTTGCCGGGGTTCTTCTTAATAACATTGCCAACGGCCTTAACACCCTTGACAATCCCCCCACCAACCTTCTTGGCAATATTGAGGATTGATCGTTCATCCAGGTCTAGATCTAGATCTCGGAGAGCAAGGACGATCTCCTCCTCAATGTCTCGCTGGTTGAGTTCCTCAAGGTCACGCTTTCCCGTTTGAGTCTTATGAGTGTTGGCAATAGCCATGCCAGTATTGGCAGTAGAGAGAACACGGTCGAACGTCTTCCCTTTGTTGTTGGTGACAGCCTTCGTGGCCTTGACAATAGGGGTGAGGACCTTCTTCAACAAGCCTCGCTCATAAAGCTCAAGGTCGCGGAGAGCAAGCTCAACCTCTTCCTCGATATCACGCTCATCGATTTCCTCAAGGTCACGCTTTCCCTTTTGAGTCTTGTGGGTGTTGGCAATAGCCATGCCAGTGTTGGCAGTAGAGAGAACGCGGTCGAATGTCTTCCCTTTGTTGTTGGTGACAGCCTTCGTGGCCTTGACAATAGGGGTGAGGACCTTCTTCAACAAGCCTCGCTCATAAAGTTCCTGGTCACGGATGGCCAAGTCAATGGATCCGTCAGCCTGGGCAGCATCGCGGACATCAATATCGCCCCGGCGAGCGACAGGGGCAGCGACGGCTTGCTCGGCAAGGCTGAGCAGGACAACGGCAGGGATAGAAACTTGCTTGATGCAAACCATTTTGAATGTATAGAGAATTTATGGAGTAGAAAAAAAGGGAGGGTATATAGATAAAAGGAAATAAAAGACTTTATTGACCAGCAATAGTATATGAGAATAATGTAGTAAAGAAGCGAAAAGAGACCAGCTCTGTAAGAATGTTGTTGTTTTGATGGTGTTTGATCGAGTGATGAAGAGAAAGGGTTCATTTGAAGGGGGGGGAGATCGACTTAATATACTTCGTGGCATACTCGTTGGATCTATCAAAGATGTTGTAAGGCTATGTTTAGCTCCAACACACTACGTCCTTTGTGGTAAGCCTTGGCAGATTTCGGATGATCACCTTCATCCTATCTAAGTTACCCTTGCATGATGTGTTCCGGTTACAAACGAAGCGGCGTGCGGAGCCTTGTGGTAAAAGTGGGATACAAACATCCCAGTTTCTTGGCCCCTTCATGCCTGTCCGTTGTCAAGCATCCCATAATGAATCTCACATGGGTTGCCAACTAGCCAGAGTTATTTCACGCTACCACGTAGATTGATCCATCAATAATCAAGGAGTAGGTAGTTCATACAAGATCTTTACAAGAATTCGAATCTAATGAAGCACCACCATGTCAACTGGTGTGAATCTAGTCTAGAGGCAACTGGTGCTTCATGAGACTCCAAGAGCTGACAGCTATGCGCCTCTGCTCCGTGAGAAGGAGGAATCACAATGGCAAAGATGGCACCTAGTCAGGCAGGTAAACGTATATGGGTAAGGGTGAATCCACAGTCCTATGGTAAGTGCGGGACTGAGAACAGTTGGTACCCGGGGGATACGTAGATGAAACATATGCGGGATTACGAGAGTTGCAACTATGCCTATTCCGAAATCCGTGTCTTGAGCCTTAACTAGGCTGGTGGTTCAAACGATCTAGGGGCTTTGGTCCCTTTTGCAGGGGTCCCTTCCTGGCCTAACTGGTACGGGGCACATTTCTGAGTGCGCGTCTTGAGACTTAACAGAGCATTTAACTCATTACCACCTGCCTCCTCTGATTTCTTAATGACTAGGTAGTGTCCCTTTACAGTTCAACATCCCAGTCCTTGGCCTTTTCTACATGTGGCACATGTGGCACAGGGCGACCCGTATGACCGTGTCACCGCTGTTCTTTTCGGAAACTTGAGGCTGGGCTGGGGTAACTAACTCCTTGTTTTGATTTCTGAACAAAGTCACCCCATGTGTACTTGTCGATTGCAATCCCGGCTCATCATATTCCAACGGATCTGACCGAGTAGCGTTACAAGTGTGATCTCAGACTAAATTGATTCTCCCATTGTCCATCATTCAGCCCTGTGTGGTTGTGTTATCAAGTGAAGATCCCTAGATATCGTTCCCAGCGGTCATACTTTCTGGAAGCATCGCCAACGCAACCCAACGGCGCAATACATTTGCCGTGCTGTGCCGCCCCTATCTGGGTAGGATCTGTCCCGCAGCTAGGCTGAGACCAAAGTTCAAACCGTGCCGCAGCTTCGACTGTACGTAAAAGTCGTACTGCATCACACCCTGCCACGCGAATTTGGACATTTCGGTACTGGAAAACCCGCTCGTATCACGTAAATATGTGATGGAGGGGAAGGTGTCGATGCCCAGAAGTGGGGAGTTTCTGTCGCCACGATGTCTGACTGTTCGGGAGACTGCCAATCAATACCGGATCTGTTAGATTTACCTAAGCCGACGTGTGCGCCCTCTCGCAGCTGAAAACCAGGCCCGCGATCCTTTCTCCTTGGTCTCGCCAGGTGAAGCTAGTGGTTGATTGGTACAGTCTTACACATGAGAGGCGGAGTGATGCGAGCTCCGTAACAGCTACTAAAAGGGGACGTGTTGAGTTGTTCGGGCGCGAGGTGTGGGGACTCTGGAGAGGACAAGGACACACACGTTTCGGAGTATATTTTTAGATCACCTCAGATATCTCCGGCTCCATTAGGGGTTCCAGAAGACTCGCCTGAAAGATGGTATTTGATGGACAGGAGACCCGAAGCCGTGGACGTGAATTAATGTCGTGGAAAAAAAACCCCAATGTTCTGTGGATGCAGGCCGTATTTGGTTGGTGCAATGCAATTAATGCGCCGAACTTTGGTAGAACCAACAGCAGATTGCCTGCATACCCGTCCGATTTTATCTTGTTGGTTCGGCACATGAATGTCATCGAACCAACAAACGTATGACCTGCATTGCCGTGCTGTTGGTTCACCAACAGTTCGGCAGATGGACTGCGCCACACCAATAAATAAATAGTTAATACATGTTCACCTGCAGATACAAACTTGACTTGGGCGGGCGCAGAGTGAGATGAGAGCACATCGCCACAGCCTCACGAAAGAATGAGCTAATTAGTGCCATGATCGGCTGAAGAGTATTATTGGCCGCATTATTGCTGGGGCAGCCAAGTATGATTAATCTGGCTGGCTTGCCTTGGCTCAGTACTACCAGCGCTCAGGAGTCAGGAGTGGCGGTGGGTGGCTAGTCATGACCCCTGTTCCATGATCCCAGTCTCACGCCCTCGGATTTCGTCTCTGTATCGTACGTGCGAGGGAAATGGAGAGAATATGGTTCTTCGTGTCTCTCACGAAGTTCTCTTTCCGTTTCTGTTTCTTCTTCGGCTGACGACTCATGCAGAGCCTCCTGCAGTGTCACATTGCAGGATTTGGTGAGCCGGCCAAGCTGTGTCGGCCAAGCCCGACTTGCAGAAGGGATAATTAGAATCTTACATCACGGGTGACTTGTGCAGACACAAAGGTCCCCGCCCACTATCTGAGGCTGCTGATTCGTTCGATGCCGAGAAGGAGTGGTGTGAGCCAAATTGTAAGCAGTAGCCACGTGCAGGCATTTCGTCATCATACCCACTCGGATAATTTTAGCATGGCATCATCTACGCTAACTCTCGTCCATTTTCTCCGCCTCACAGTTTCAGAGATGCGTTCACAAGGTTGAGGGGATTTCCAGATACAAGCTCCAGTAGATGAAATTACCTGCAAAGATATGATGCCAATAATTCTTCATCCTTATTTACTTAAGCTCTATGTTTAAGTTCTTAAACTATCTTAAACTATTTCTTCCTTCTTAAATATATTGTAATAAGGATCTGAGTATTCTATTTAATATCAACTATAGGGTAGTCAGTGACTTGGAGGAGGTTCCGCGAGAACAAGAGAAAAAGATTCAAGAAACTATATATATAGATATATTTTTAAGTTATTAGAAGATAATAGGTTACTGAATAGACGCTTGACTACTATGACAATTTAATATAAGTCATGAGAGTAAATTGTTATATACTCTCCCGCTCTATTTATTAATAATTTTCCTCATTAATCCGCACTCCGTGATAGATCTCAACCTCCCAACCTTTGAAAAATTCCTCTGCAACTCTAAGTTTGGTCTCATAGTAACCTCGTAAAAATCTACCAATTTTATTTTTATTTTTTTTTTAAATAGGAGCTCATGGTGTGTGCTGAGATATAAAGTGATTAGCTGGAGAGCCTGCTGCTTCTCTAAGAAATATTTCCAGCTTCTTATATGGTTTATACTAACAGGTAAACATTTCAGCTCGTATTGTTCATCGAGGTGAAGCAATAAACCGTATAGGGATATTTATTTATATATAAAGTCGCTCAATATCATACTAAGGAGTACGTTGGTTGAGGTCTTTTGTTCATCTTCCAAAAAAGGTCGAGAAGCCATTAAACTTAATTGATATTACTCAGTTGATATTGAAAATCCATAGAACGGTGGTGCCAGATATCTCAAACCGTTAACGGGGATTATTCTAAGCAAAGAGGGTGCGGTTGGTAGGAGTGAAGGATTAAGCTAGTGGATGGACGTGGTGGTTCAATCAAGTAGACTGACTCACGGGTTTTTAACGAGATAAAGAGCGATTCACTGTTCGAGATATGAGAATGCGATTAGGTTAAATCATGACTCAATGGGTGGGGCCTGTAGTGCTGAACATCATGACTGGGACTTGTTATTTGCTTGGGTATTTGGATTATAACTCCTTGGAGTCTCCAAGCTCTGAATCCGGCCCAGAACTCTCAGTTTTTATAGCAAGGCGTGCTTTCAACCTTTTACTTGCTGCTTGTGCCCTCTTACGGCGCTGTTCATCTTTATTTTAGCTGAAGACATAGGGGATGGCTATAATGGCTCTGGATAACGTGATGGAGATATGAGATGGTGAGCAGACTCCTTGAAATGACTTTTAGAATATTTGAAGTTTTCGCATGTGAAAGCTACCCCTTTTTTCGATTGATAGATCCTTTCAGCTTTTTAGGCCTGTCGTAATTTTGACTAGCCTCGCGGCATATTAAAATAAGCAAAACTTCAATACCAGAGGCACCAGGGCCCTTTCCATTTCCTTCGCCGGTGCCTTCTTTCTCTCGCTTCTCAAGCTCGAGCTTCTTCTTCCCAAATGGAGGCGCTTGAGTAGGCTTGCAGTGGGCAATGTTTATAGTATGGCATGAATTGTTTAACGCAACTTCCCTTACTATGTCCGGCAGGCTGATTCCTTGTGACTACCTATGTAGCGATGCATCTTCCAGTCCAACCCTCCGGTCGGCTTTCAATTTGCTCTTATTGGGCACGGTCTTGTCGTTGTAATCGTCCCGACACCAATTTTAGCTCTGTTGAGATGGATGTGACCCTCCACCCCCCCCCCCAAAATCTTTAGTTCTGGTGGACATGCTACTCTCTTACGTATCAATGGAGTCACGCCGGCCGAAGAGCCATGTTCGCAGACCCCAACTTTGCTCGCTCGAAGCCTCGATCACGGCGAGCTTCAATGGCTGTATTGTAAGGTAATGATAGGAGAACCCTGGCTCCAAGCATGACAGATTTCTGATTGAGATGAATTATGTTGTTGATGCATAGGAGAGGGATGGGGAATGTTTCCATTCCACATTTCCATTCCACATCCCGTTCATCGGCACCTCTTTCAATACACGCGGTATGTGTGTTAATAAAAAGTGACATTCTGGTTGCTGCGTAAATTTATGGAGATCATGGTTCTTCTTTACGAATTGGAGATTTTACAGGCTGTGTATAGTTGGTCTAAAGTATGAATGAATATAGCCCACAAGCAATCGATGGTATTTTGGGGAACAACGGGACCTCCGGAAGCCAGCACCAGGCATTGGAATGAATTGACAACAACTACACTTATTTGCCTACGTGATCAACCTTTGAGTTGGGCACCTTTTGACACCTTGATGCCCTATAATGCGTAGACAGGTGTGTAAATCAGCTCTCATGCCCACGGAGTTTTCGCTTTATGCTGTTTCTCTTGGAGTTGCCCGGGTGTATGTACGTGTTGAGAAATTAAATTGGGCAACAACCTGACCATGGACAAGCCTGAGGAACATCCATACCCATCCCTTCAGCGGACAAAAAACAGTCAGCTACTTATTTGGCCTTGTAAAGCTAGTTTCTTGCCATGATACTAGAGTCTCGACGTAAATGTTTGTAAGCAGAATCACACCCGGCTAATACACCACATCATGTTTCCAAGGCAGATTGCCAGGTTTCAACCAATGGAACCCGTCTGATCCTGCATAAGTTTGCCCTCAATACCATCAGGAGCGTGCCACCAATATTTGTGTGTTGTCGTTTATGCAAGACGCCGCGGCGAAGGCCAATGGTTGACGGCGAAGATGGGAGGAATTTTGCCGGAAAAAGAAATGTTGATGCATGAGCTGCATGTCTGGTCCACAATCACAGTGCATCTCTCGCCTACGTTGCTCCTGCCTCTCGGGCATCAGCACTGATTTATTTTGCATAGCCTGATGCGAGTGGCCACGATGGCGTTGTCTGTGTGGCCGGGAGACTGGACACACACCTATGCAATTGCAAAGTATATAAGTCACCGTTTGATATATCTTTGTTAAAAGATTCTACCCATACATAGATATCTGCTTTTCATATGCGGCATTTGATGACCACAGAGTCGCATGATGAACTGGCTTGAAGTGGCTGTCGCCCCACGGCATAATTCATGCGCTGTTGCTGGGCCAGAGCCCGTCCAGTCACATGGAATACATTCTGCCCCCAACCGTGCGCATGAAAACTTAGTAATACAAGTAAGGAATTCCGATGGGATGTCCACGTTTGTTTGCTTCGAGCTTCTCAGATAGTGCTTCTTTCTCTGGCCGGCGGGCTACTGAAACCCATTTCAACATACCGACCGCCGAGCTCTGGCTTCCCCCAACTCAATGGAGGGTACCGCCCTCGGTCTTGGTGTAGCGGGGCTCACCTTCCAATTCTTCCATGTGGGGGAGATGGCCTACAAGATTCTCGGTGAGATCCGCGATGTGCCCAAGGATGCCGTGGACCACCAAGTGTCCTTTATCTTACAACGTCAGAGGTGAGCATCAGCCATTTTGATCCATTCTGGATGGGCGTATATGTTTCTCTATATCAGATGCATTGCTAACATCATCTAGGTATGAGAGCTGGGCTCAGGCTGTGGGATTAGACGCAGACCACCCAACCCAGTTCGATGACACTCACCGTGACCATCTTACTGTTATTGCTACAGCGATCGACATCCTCACCCATGTTTGCGATTTGCTCACCGACGTCAAGCCGCTTGTCAAAGTTCACGGCTTGAAACCGCTTACAAAGGGTCGCCTTGATGAAGATTTCTCGGATCTCCAGCGGGTGCAGCATGCCAACAGCGTCTCTATATGGGATTTAAACGCAGGACAGGATGAGAAAGACAGGAGACCAAACAACCTAATGGTGGTACAACAGCAACTGAGCTGGATGAGAAAGATTAGATGGGGCTTACGTGACAAAAGTCAGTTCGCCACACTAGTCAAGAAGCTGAGCACCCTCAACGACGGTCTTCGTGACATCCTCCCGTCATGGGCACGCAACACATATGACCGATACCTCCTGATCAACCAGCCTGCAGATATGAATGGTCTGGATATGATGGCCAAGGACGACACAATCACGGCTCGCTACGCAACGCCGGCTTATGCTCTTGCTGCGAACATTAAAAAATCTGTTGCAGAGCAATTACGGCCACCGACCTCCAGGGCTCCGCTGACGACAAAGCCTGCCCACCGGATAAATCCGGTTTCAATTACCCTTCCTTCATCAGACGAGGAGCCCTCAACGTCGAGGGTCGTAGCAATGGCAGGCGATGATAAAGTTGTGATCGAATTTAAGGATTTCCGGCAAACGGATCTGCAAGCCGCCCGAAGACGAGAGAATCGGATCAAGGCACTGGTGGCACTACTCCAGATCAATCCCAAGCCTTCGAGCTACCGAATACTCGATTGCCGGGGCTACATCACACGATCGACGAAGCATTCTCATGGCTATGGCATGGTTTTTGACTTCCCAAAAAGTCTCAAGGACGAGGAGAATGCCAAGTACGACACGTTGGAAAGCATGTTAGCGAAACCAGGGGAAGAGGAGTCGCCCATAACATTTTCGCTAGACTCTCGTTTCCGCCTTGCTGCTATACTCGCAGCTTCGGTTGCTGAACTTCACGCTGCCGATTGGCTTCATTATAACATCACATCCTCCAATATACTTTGCTTCTCCGCTGATGAGACTCGGAGCCTCGCGTCAGCCTATCTGTCTGGGTTCGAGTTTGACGGCTATGACGACCCCAAGAAAATTTCCGAACCTGCTTTGCATAACACGTATCGGCATCCAAACTATCAACTCCCACTGCGAAGCCAGACTAGGTATGAAAGATCCTATGACATATACAGCGTCGGTATTGTTCTCATTGAGATCTTCCTCTGGAAGCAAATCGGATGCTTCCGAGAAGAAGACATGGATGCAAATGCTTTTCGGCTGCACCTGCAAGAGAAGGTGGTGCCCACGATAGGTTTCTACATGGGTAAGGAGTACGAGGAAGTGGTACAGTTTTGTCTTGATACGGAGCTCCTTGGGATAGGGTCAGATGAAGGAAAGAGCTTAACAGAGGCATTTTCGCGCAAGGTTGTCGCAGTGCTCGAGCGATGGTAAAGTTTCGGTTGTATTTGTATATTTATGTAAGACTTTACATTGGAATGGCATAATATTTTACACGAGAACCAGTAAATGATGTTTAGTGTTACTAGGGAGCTAGAGGTTTTTGATTATCTTCAGCCGATGTTCACTCAGTATTGACGTTAGGAACTAGACTGTAATGATAATATTCTCCTAAGATGAAGACAGTTTTTGGGCAAGCTACTTGCTTTTATCGGCTTCCATCATCTTCATGAAGACCTATGGGCTATGTTAGTAGGAGTATATCACGTTGGTTGATGGCTGGTTGAAGGGGGCTTACATCAGGGTTGATTTCAACACCAGCATTTTGCATCTCCTCTGTCAGCTACGTTACGTTACTCATTAGGACACTTCTCCAAAAGAAAATCCAGTAGTAGTATATCGGAGGCTGAGCCTACCTTTTGTGCTGCCTCTCTGAACTCCTTGTCCATCATGAGCTTGAGCATATCCATCTTACTGGGCATATTACCGGGCTGGAAGCCTATTCATTTGGTGTGTTAAATTATCAGTAAGACTTATTGGTTGATAGATGCGGGAACTCAGAGGGAAGGACCTTTTTTCTGGATAATCTGGCTTATGTTTTGCATCGCCAGTATGGCGCCAGGGTGCCGAGCGAGCTTCTCAAATGTGTCTCGAAGTTTGGGGTCACGATACATCATTTCTGCCATGTTTGGGGGGCCGGTAGAGGCACATCGACGAGAAGTGGCCTGCAGCTGTCGCACTGCAACGCGGCAGAAAGGCTGCGAAATGATTCTTCGTGCAGCAAACATCATTGCGATTGCTTTTACTCAAGCAATATCATGAGCTCGTTTCACGGTGGCGATATGGGGAAAGACAACTTTCTCCGTCAGTGGGGATGGAATTATCACTGCAACGGGGGAGATGAGTCAGCACATCAAACCTAAAGTTCGGTCTCAGAGCATTTGTTTAGTACAGTATTTGGGTGGTGATGATGCTGTGATGGTAGTGCTCGTAGATGTATGAACCCTGGACTGTATTACATTATATTATAGAGGACATGCCTATGTAATTCATCATTACCACCTGTGACAGAGACGAGATGGTCACGTGATAATGCAATCTTAGCGCTCACTGTCCTCAATAAGTGCTCCACCTCAGAGCGCCGGATTAATATCAATACCGCAGCAATTGAAAATGACAAGGCTCATAGAATTATACATGATCACCACTTTAGCATCGCATGGCTTAAGTTGTCAAAAATATTGTCAAAGAAGCTATATTCTTAGTGAGGCAATGTTGTATTTGTTGTACTGGGGACACGGAGTAATGGAGCAAAGGAGCAGACTGGAGCACAACCCCTCTAGAACCCCAGTCTAGAAGAAGATCACACCGCACGTAGACAATGTACGGGACCGACGCTCTAGCCACGTTAAAGACGATAAAGTAGGTTCAAAAGGATCTATTGAAGCATCGATGGGAGGGCGAAGGTTCTGCTGACCATGGCTTCTGGCATGGCATTATCTTTCCCCGGTTACAATTTTCTCCTCTAGGGTATCCAGGGCCTCGGAGTGCCGTCCTATGGAATTCATCAACCCCGACAGTTGTCACCTGGAGGCGATGCACTCTCGACCACGCAGTTTCCCTCTTTGGGAGGATTTTCGAGGGACTGGACTCGAACGGGAAGCAGGATCTTTGCTTGGATTCTCGATCTGGAATTTGGAATACCTACAGTGCCAGAATGGGCGATGGAGGGCTAGAGCAGCGGATCGGCATGCGTAGAGCTAGCAGCGCATGATACTAGAAGGGGGTTAGGAGGCAGATGGATGGCCAGGTGCGGTGGGAGCAAAATCTAGCCAAAGGAAGAGGGGAGAAAGACGGTTAAGAATAGGCATAAATATGTTAGAGTTCGCTTGTTACGCCGGTGGAAATTTACAAAGCAGACCCCCTAATCGGTCAGGCGGAGGGAGGGAGACAGACGAAAAGGCAGAACAGAAAACGGGGTTAGCTGGGACCTATATTAGAATGACTCTAAGCCAAACTAAGCATTAATGGCCGATGTACACGTTGAGCGTGATGCACAGGAAAACAGTCGACGACATTCTAGATTTAGGTCGTAGTGATAATTAGGGGCATCGCCTCATTTGAGCTAGTGAATACATGACCGAGGCCCGTGGCCCAGCCGAGCTGAATGCCATTATGAGGCAGGGAAGCAAGCTCAGGCGGCGGCCCTTGGAGGAGAAAAAGAAAGATTTTCCTACGCCAGCAGTCTGCTTGTTGACCAGAGGGGGGACGGTATATTCCACAGCTTACTGGTCAAGGGGTCGCTGATGGTGAGTGTTTATTAGAGCCCTGTCAGCGTACGACAAGGACAATTTGAACTGAATAGAGAATTGTGCGTCTTGTAAGCAAATGGACGCGATGCGTGGCCTGGTGAACGCGGGAAGAGGAAGATATATAGCAAATAGAGTGGGGGTTGACTGATGGTGAAGCTGGTGGTGAGAATTGTGGGAGAGCGTGGGGACAGCGTGGTGGCGCGTGACTTGCCGCGCGCTGATTGGCGCAGAATACGAAGAAAAACCTCGTTAGCGGAGTGTCTTAGGCTCAGCTCTGGCTCAGGCACAAGGCACCTGAAAAGTGCCGGAGCGGCCACCAGGGGTTCGGCAAGAGATCTATGAGCGGGCGAGGGCTGCTCTAGGTCAGACCATGGCCCGAAAGGGACGAGGGCTCCGGCATCAACTTTGCCGCAGGGCACCAACGCTCGTGGTGTTTGCACGCTGTCCAGGGGCTCGTTCCAGACGCCTCCCACCGCCTCGCACGACCAAACAGTAGTGTTCTGGACTATTGCGCACCTGAAAAGCCACTCAATTTTTTCTTTCTCTCCTGGGCTGCACCTCCGCCGTCGCGCTCACGCTTTCTCGCTCTGTCGAGTCCGTCGCCTGAGGCCGCGCGTGCATGCCGGTGAGCATGACGAGATGGGGACGCTGATGGGGAGACAACAAACACCACTCCCATCGGCTGCCAACTGTGAAGCTGTTGGCATCGTCGGGCGGTCCCTCGTCATAAGAGCGTTGATTGTTCGGCTTCTTGACTACGGCTAGCTCCGGTGGAGCGTTGTTGCCGGACGATGAAGGGCGAACGAACCCTAAATTTAAGCATCCTGACCTCTGGCTTGGATGAATTATGTGGTTTATTCTTTGGGGTGGATGGTTTCCCAAGCGTTTCCCTTTGCTTCAAGGCATTTCGCGTTGCTTTTGTTGCTGTACCGCTGCACTCCTCTTGATGGAGGGCAGAGGCCAGGTTGCAATCACTTGCCTCGGCAGTAGACAGCCAAGCATGAGGCTCGTCCCGATAGCCTGTTGGTGGCATTCGTCACTTGAGTAATCCTGTGTGGCCTGGGCTCACATCACTCGCCAAGAGATGTCCCCGCGAGAACGTGCCGGTACCCTGGTCGATGGATCGGGCCTGGAGTTCTACCCTTGGCTCCAGACTACAGCAAGGACGCCGCCTGGGCGGTTCCTGGGAGATCGGACGGGTCCCTGGACCGGCCGCCACAGCAATAGATGAACCGCTAGCGTCCTTTAGCTGGACTTCTAGCCTGTCCCCTGGTGCCTTGGACTAACGATGTCCGATCGCGTGGCTCCCGAACCGTCTTGGATCCACGCTTCCTCTCCAGCTTCACAATAGTGGCTGCCAGCTCACAGCGGCTGGAACAGCCCAGATCCAAGGCCGCGCGCCAGGCGAGCCTCTGTCCGTGGCCTACAAGATGCCTGTCTCCCCGACTCAGACGTATGCCTTTGTGATCTTGCTATCCCAAGCTCGCAATCAACAGCCTCACAGCGGCCCGAACAAGACCAATCCTCACCTTTGGAATTGTAATCTGACCCCTCGAGGTCAAGCGGGCTTTTCATCATGTTGCAATCATGCCTCTCGCTACTTGTTTTCTTCGCATTCGCTCGCTTTGCCATTGCTTCTGCCGATGAGGCCGTGACCCTCGAGGCCCGTGCCGGTCGTACCACCACCATCACATATGCCTGGACCGGTTGCACGACCACCACTCAGACCCGCGGCTCAAGGCCAACTACTCTCGCTGTATACACTCCCAGAACCCAGTGTGTCCCTGTCACTTCCACCGTCACTCAGAAATGGACTGGCTGCACCACTACCACAGTGACCCGTCCCATCAACACATGGACGACAACCGAGTTGGTCTACGTCCCCAGGACCACCTGCACCCCCACCACCACAACCGTCAAACAGGCCTGGACTAGCTGCACCTCGTCGACTTCTACCCGAACTGCCAATGCTTGGACCACAACCGAGATTGTCTACACGCCGAGGACTGTGTGTCCGACGCCGACCACCACCACAGTTCGCTCCGCCTGGACCAGCTGTACCAGCAGCAGCACCCTCCGTAGTACCAACACGATCACTACTACGCAGGTGATTTACACCCCTAGGACCGTCTGCCCGACCACGACCAGGACCGTCACTGTCCCTTATGCCTCTTGCACGACATCGACGTCCACCACCACCATCCCCAATGGTCCCAAGACGGTCTACCTCTACTCGCCTAGGACGGTCTGTCCCGCTACTACCACGACCAAGCCGTCCACTACCTCGAGCGTGGCGGCCACCACCAGCGCACCAGCGAGCACCGCCAGTAACGCCAGCACCACATCCGCTGCCCAGTCTACTTCCTCGAGCGCTGTTCAGTCCACCTCCTCTACTGCGGCTCAGTCGACATCATCCACTGCAGCCCAGTCCACTTCGTCCACTGCTGCTCAGTCGACGTCTTCTGCTGCCCAGTCAACGTCTTCCACTGCTGCTGCATCTACGTCGCCTTCTTCTAGCGCCGCCGCCTCGAGCACTGCTGTTTCTGAGAACCTAGCTACTACCACACCCGCTGCCTCTACCACAGCTGCTAGTACAGCTTCAAGTAGCAACGCCTCCAGCACTCCTGCTTCTAGTACTGATATTTCCAGCACGGCCTCAAGCACGGATGTTTCTAGCACCCCTTCAAGTACCGATGTTTCAAGTACTCCCTCAAGCACCGAAATCTCTAGCACGTCTGCTTCGAGTACACCTTCAAGCAGCGACGTCTCAAGCACTCCTGCCTCAAGTACCGATGTGTCTAGCACCGCTTCCAGCACGGAGGTTTCCAGCACCCCTGCTTCCAGTAGTATTTCCAGTACTGCTTCAAGCACCGATGTTTCTACTACACCTTCAAGCACCGATATCTCTAGTACTGCCCTGAGCACTTCTTCTTCTGAGAATCTGGCTGCTTCTAGCACCCCAGCTTCTACCTCGGATATTTCAAGCATACCTTCAAGCTCAGCTGCTTCTAGCACTCCGGCTTCTATATCGGAGGTCTCAAGCACTGTTGCCTCCAGTACCCCTGGTTCTACTTCAGATAGCTTAAGCACTTCTACTTCAAGCACGGATATTACTAGCACGCCTTCTAGTACTGATATCTCCAGTACCGTCTTGAGTACTACTCCTTCTGAGAACCTGGCTGCTTCTAGTACCCCAGCCTCTACCTCGGATATTTCAAGCACACCTTCAAGCGCAGCTGTTTCTAGCACCCCTGTTTCTAGCACAGATGTCTCTAGCACTTCTGCTTTAAGCACGGATGCCTCTAGCACTCCGGCTTCCACTACAGATGTCTCCAGCAACACTCCTGCTGCCACTACAGATATCTCTAGCAGCACTCCAGCTTCTACCTCAGATATCTCGAGCACTCTTGTCTCTACAGATGCCTCTAGTACCCCAGTATCTAGCACCGCTGCTTCTACAGATATCTCTAGTACCCCTATATCTAGTGCTGCTGCTTCGACAGATGTCTCTAGCACCCCGGCATCTTCAGCTGCCTCTAGTACTCCTGCTTCTACAGACGACTCTAGTACCCCCGCATCTAGCACTCCTGCTTCTACTTCAGATATCCCTAGTACTCCCGCTTCAACAAATGCCTCTAGCACTCCTGATTCTACTTCAGATATCCCTAGTACTCCCGCATCTTCAGCTGCCTCTAGCACTCCTGCCTCTACTTCAGAGAACTCAGGCACTCCTGTTTCGACAGATGTTTCGAGCACTCCTGCTTCAACAGATGTCTCTAGTACCCCAGTTTCTTCAGATATCTCTAGTACTCCCGCCTCTACAGATATCTCCAGTACCCCGATTTCTTCAGATATCTCTAGTACCCCGGTTTCCTCAGATGCCTCTAGTACCCCGGTTTCTACAGATATCTCCAGTACCCCGATTTCTTCAGATATCTCTAGTACTCCTGCCTCTTCAGATATCTCTAGTACTCCGGTTTCTTCAGCTGCCCCTAGCACTCCTGCCTCGACCGATGTCTCCAACACCCCGGTTTCTACTACGGATGCCTCTAGTACTCCTGCTTCTACAGATGCCTTTGCCACACCTGCTTCTAGCACCAGCATCTTCAGCACTCCCGCTTCCGAGACACCCCTGTCCTCGACTGATAGTGCAATTGCCACACCTTCAGTCACTCCTCTGTCTACTACCGAGGACTACTGTGAGCCTACTGCTACTCCTATCTCTACCTCGTCCTCTTCGATAGCTCCTGGTCCAGATGGAACCACCACATTCACTTATACATGGGGTGGTTGCACTGCCGCCTCTGCAGTGAAGAGTTCGACTGTATTCCTCTACACACCCAGGTCGGCTTGTGCCGATACCACAACTCCATCGACAGCCGCAGCCACTACCTCTAGCTCGGAGACAGCTTCATTCGCTGCCTTGGTTGCGGGCACGACCTCTAGCTCGGTTTCTGAAACTGTCGCCAGCACAATCTCAAGCTCGGAGACTGTCGCTAGCACTACCTCGCCCAGCTCGTCCTCTGAGTCTGCTGCCAGCACCACTTCATCTAGCACTCCTTCAAGCTCTACTGTTGCTAGCACTACTTCATCCAGCTCATCGTCCAGCTCTTCTTCTTCAAGCTCCACTGCTGTTGCTAGCACAACCCCACTCAGCTCTACCGCTGCCAGCACCAGCTCGTCGTCCAGTTCATCTTCTGCTATTCTCAGCACTACCTCAACCAGCTCCTCTGCCAGCTCTACTACAGCCGCTGTCACGACGTCTGGTGCGGCGTCTACTGCTGCTGCTCCCAGCACGACCTCTAGCTCGTCATCGACCAGCACTCAGTCATACCTGGCATCAACCACAGGCTCATCCTGCTCGACCATCAGGACTGGCTGCAAGGCGCTTGGTTGGGACATGGATATCTACGCCAACACCTTCTACACCGGTTATGGCTACACCGGTACTGGTGCTAAGTCTGACTACTACTATATTTCCGAAAAGCTCTCTCCTTTGGGCTCAACTCACACAAATACCACCAACTTCGCGAGCACTGCGTCTGGCACATACACTACAATCAGTGGCCAGAGATACTACCCGAACTGGAGCGCCAGCATTGGCGGTCTCAATGTCAACCTCAACAACTTCACCGCTGTTTGGAGTGGCCTCTATAAGGCTACCACAACTGGTAACGTTGCGGTTGCAATCAGCACAGTCGATGACACCGCTTCCGTTTACTGGGGCCATGCCTACGCCTATGACTGCAAGACGGGTCTTCCAACAGCTTCCACGGCCGGCAGGAATCTGGCCGGTGCTGGTAGTTTCACCAAGGCGGTGGTTGCAGGTCAATATTACCCAATCCGTGTTGTTTTTGGAAAGGCTTCGGGCACGACCGCGAAACTCACCCTCACTGTGGCTGGGCAAGCTACTTCAAGCACCAATCCCATCTACCCCCCTGAATGCGCTATGCCGGCATGATCTATTGAAAGTCGTTTTCCTTTTTTCCTTATTATAGATAAATTGTTTAACAATAGACTGAGAGAATCAGGATAGTAATATTTACTAATTAATTCAAATTAATTCAAAACATGATTCAATTGTCCAGATTTTCTCTCCATGCACCTTAGTGTCTCCCTTTAAAAGTTCACTACTTGGACAGTAACAATACAACTGCTATGTAGATGGGCTTAGTTCATACGCCTTGACTTCACACACTCTAACACTACCCGCTTACGCAGTTCACTTAACGAGTTCTCTACTATAGTGTCATCCTAGGCTCGACGTATAGGAAGGTATCATAATACACTTCCCTTTTATACGAAACAATTTATATGCTAGGTCTCCCGCTAGTCAGAATCTACACCATGTTAAAAAGGCCGAGACCTTCACCTATGTTTAAAGAACTGTGATAGGGAGCACAGCAATTAAGCCTGATTTCGATGTGAACAGACTGCATGGCGCTAATCTTCAAACAGCCTGTATTTCTGCAGAATGACTGGGATTACACCTGGTTCCAGAGCGCGAGCGGTAGACAGTTCATCTGACAAGTTCCCGGGCGGACTTTGGAGCCTGCTAAGTCCGTTCTTAGCTCCGGTTCCTCTGCTCGTATCGTATGAGAAAGTTCATCTAACATTGAATGGCTTGTGAATATCGTGAAACCGAGCTATTTCCTAAGATTTAGTAGCTTCATTGACCCGGATAGACCCTTGGAAACATGAAAAAAAAAATGGTCTCACACCCCGTAACCAGAGGGTTCGTTTCGCTCTCTCCAATGCAGCAGCTTGCTGAGGTATGCTTATCATCTTGCTGTGAGAATAATTATTGCCATGCAGCTCATTATTTTAGGCGAATGATACAGATGATAATTGGACAGGCCTTTCGGATCCAGCTGCTCGACGTAAAAGGCAGACGAGGCTAAACATGAGAGCGCATCGTACGTCCTGACAAGCCCTGGAGGCAATGTCCATTTGACTTCTATGCTGACCCTCTTCAGGGCGCCGAAAAGCACTTGAAGGAGCTAAGTTATCCCAACAAGAAGGCCTTGTAGCTTGTTGGGATAACTTAGCCAGAAAGTCCTCTATCTACCAGAATCCCAAGCCAGAGCGCTGAATTACGAGAACACTTCGCCGGTTATAAGACAAAACTCTGCCGGAATCATCTTCCCTCTATCGTCTGACCATCTAATGATACTGATTCAATTCAACGTCATGCGTGCTGTGATCCTCAATAAACGTCTACTCTCAGCTCTAGAACCCGATGGGATATCTTATAATTACACGCCTGGAATATTGCGTGTCCTCCCCGCGTTAGCTAACAGTCAAGGGCTTCCCGCAAGTTTACACCCTACAAAAACCCAATCAATAATTCCGCATGGCGGTTGGATTGATATCTTCCCACATCCGAGATGGAGGGACAAATTCATACGAGCCGAAGGCAGATTTAATGAGTGCGATCTGTTTTCCGATACGTTGGGAGGTCTGTTCCAGGGAGAACTTGCCGCGGAGTGCGAGCGGCGTGGCATCATTGTTTGGTCGCCTCCCTGGGACTTCAATGGTTGGGAGCTATCAGAAGGATTTGTGAGGAAGTGGGGATGGTCCATCAAGGGATGTAATGACATTCTTGAGGCTACCAACAAGTGGCGCTCGCTGAGAGGAGAGAAGCCTCTAGTTTTTGAATGTTGACGTCTCATTCGAAGTAAGACTCGGTGCCACTAATATATTATATATTTACCTTCCCTCCCACAGGGCTGCGTACGCCTAGTTTCAATTATTGATACGTTTTTATGGTAATGCATAACTATGTCTGATGAGGCATCTTGTTCCTGCCGGAAGCGAGGAAACTAGCCAGTCGCTGTGTTATGAGTTACTTATGCATGCCGCGCGTCGCAAGTGGAGAGCTCCGTGGTAACATTAGTTAGTACACTGGAAAGTTGAGTTATGAACTTTGGATGATATTTAGCGAATGATGATTTGGTTTGTATTAGTAGGCTAATCTTATTCAAAGACTTATTACCTTGAGGGTTGCACTACGAGCTGTTTGTCACTAGCCTTTACCCAACTGGCAATGCAATCCAAACCTGTTCGATAGATAGACATCGCATGTCTCGCATACAATAACGGGTTTAAAAAACGGCCGGCGTACCTCTCACCCTTTTGACTTACGCGCATTTACCTGAGTCGTGGGAACCTTTGTCAGGTTTATGGTGGACTGTTGCAGACAAGGTTTAGGTTTGTTTAGAGAGTACGAGCTATGGGAATAATTGATATCTTATTGGCTTCCCCAGTTCCGCAAGTCGATTGATGAAACTCTTGAAATTTGTTCAATATCCTTCCATCTTATGGGTATACGTCGACAAGCATCTGGCAAGCATCTGCCATGAAATTGCACGCTAACAATCTGCACCTAGGACAATTAGAAATACTGTAGAGTTTTTGTTGAAAGCAGCGACTAGCAAACAGCGGTAAGTTCTTGATTCTTCACATCACTGATTATCGTCGGGCCGCGTATTGAGAGTCGGCTCATGGGTTTCATAACCCCAACGGAAGTGCCGGTTTTAGTGGTCGGAAGAGACATTCCGGTTTCATGACACCGGAAATGCGATGCCACCGCAAGATTGACGACAAGGGTCCTGACTCGCTGATCAGCCCTGATTTGAACCATTGAGATTTGAGGCTACGATTTCTGCGGCATGACACTGACGCGCGCCGCCATTTAGATCCACATAGGTGTTTCATTGTGAGCGATGACACGAGAATGCAGATGGTTGGGACCCATCCGCGTTTTGTATCAATCCAGGATCGGCACAGTAATTATTCCATGCTTTGCAGGCTGAATATATAATAGACCTCTGCTATCATATTTCTTTAACGTCAATACAATCCATCCCATCAGCCTTGGGTCAACTTCTACTCACCATGCTTCGACTTTCCACCATCGTGTCTCTCCTTGCTGTGGCGGCTTCAGTTACCGCTACACTCGACCCAGCTTCCAGCAACAGCAAGGGATATTATCCGGCTTCTCCAGCATGCTCTCGTATGTCTAAGCCCCATTCGATATTGATTTACTGAAAGAGTTGAAGAAAGTTGCATTAACACGCCGAAAAGCTGCCAAGGCCTCCAAGGCCATCCAGGCCGCAGAATGCTCTCATAATACTAGAGTATCCGGCAAGCAGACCTTTGCAGTCTTCAAAGTCGACCACCAGTACGACAAGAACAATGGAGCACCTTATGGAACGTGTCAAGTAATGGAAAACCTCGAACATTTCAAGGAGTAGTTGTGGCTAATAACTCGTTAGGCGTACACATGCACCGCCCCTACGCAGGCAGAACTGACTGCCAACTCCGATTACTGGGTTTTCTTCTGGAAGTAAGTTCTCCCTTGGTTATCATATGAACAATCAAATTATATGTACTTGCATTCTAAGCTGTGTGTAGCGACAATGGCGCCGAATCTGGCGTTGGCACAGGTTGTATTCGATCACCTGACGATGGAACGTGTGGATGCGAAAACTCGGACGGAACCTTCATCCCTGGAGGAACCAACTGTGTTTAAATGTGCCCAGTCTGCTCCTTGTTCTTCCATAGTGTATTTATCTATGCTTGGTAGTGTCGGAAGTCTGGTTGAGCTGGGCTTATCAGCAACCGATCCTGTGGCTTAAAATAGTGACCAATGTTACAAGCCATTACCGCCACATCTGAACTATGAGCACGCAACTCATACCTGCATTCTATGCCTTTTTTCCCCAATCAGCCATAGCTGAATTCCTCGATCTTGTTGATTTAAAATGGAACGTCAATAGTGATTCAAGATGAAAACCTAACGTCAGTTAAAGCCACCATGTTCATAGCGCGTGACAGAAAATGATGACAGTACTACTTATCTGCGTTTGGATTGATGGCATGAGAAGGCTTGCCTTTAGCTCTGCTTTGAAATTGAGACCAAACTTTAGCCAGGATAGAGTTGACTGTCTATCCACCAGTATCATGGTCATAGGAGGCCACAGTGCTTCCCCATCGGAGAAACGCCCATCTCAAACTGTACCGCCTAACGGCCCAGCATACCAGAGCTTTTGAGAGTCAATGGTATATTATCTAGGTGGAATGCATTCTAATCTTGGGTCGATCTTATTTGTGAAAGATAAGCTCGAGTGATCACCATGAGTGTCGTGGATTGGAGACACTAAGTATATCCTGCATTCTTGAGATTCAGCATACGTATCCGCCTGAACTCTAAGCCTATAAAGGGTACACGGGCGACAAAATCACGCCACGATCTCGATCTCCGGCCATAAACTAGTCGTCGTTTCAGACGTAGAGGCTAGGTATCATACAATCAAACTGACTGTGAGAACCACCGTCGGGGATTGGCTCTCTAACGCTAGGAATACAATATCACGGATGGTAAAGACAAACGACACTCACCCGATAATCACGGCCACGGCTTCCGAAGTAAATACAACATACAATTCATTGAATTGTTTTATTACTGGGACTGCGGGGACGAAAATTTAAGTATCAAGGAAGCAGAGGCTGTTGGGCTCATGTTCCGGTGCATCCGTTTGGATGCGACGCAGAGTCTTCCAAGCACAGGGCTATTCTAACTTGCCCGTAATCCCAACCCGCCAAGAAATTTCTAATTCACGAAAAAGACGAATTGAGTTTATTCATTTGCTCCTGGCAGGCGCAAGACCTGTCGCAGTCAGATCGGTCTTCACCGGTAGCTGTAACCACTGTCGACCAGCTTGATCGCGCTGACAGTCGCATCATCGAGGTTCTCCTCATGCAAGCCAAGAACTTCATTGGAAAGCTTGTCTTGGAAATTCCCATCCCCGTTGGGGTAGAATGTGCGCGTGTACATGCATATCCCAAATCCCAGATGAGAGCCGCTCTTCAAGAGCTCGAGGCCCTTCTTGTACCGAGCCTCCGATGGCTCATACTTGATCTCCCAGTCGGTATCCTTCGTCCCCAATGCCTTGTGCACACTGTCGAGCATGTCTCTCTGAGATGTCAAGAAGCTCGAGATGTAGACCGGTTGATTACGCCACTGCGAAATGGTCGGCGCCATGTCATTCGCGTCGTCGGGCAGCTCCTTCAAACTGAGCAGGCTGGCAATGGCGCGACCGCACTGCTCCAAAGTCGACGTGTTAATGCGTGTCTTGCCATCGTCAATCATCGTGACCTTCCGGTTTGCAAAATCAAAGCCGAACCAGCCCTCTCCCAATGACAGCGAGTGCCCATACCAAAAACCGCAAACGAGGGCGATCCAGGAAGAGACGCCTGCCTTCTCGATGGCATCAGTGCTTGCTCTGACGCCGGCCCCAATCAGGTTCTCTTTGGCCAGAGACTCGTTGATGAAATCGGGGCCTGTGCAGTTGGGCATAACCCAGGGGACGCCAGCCTTGGCCGCAGCGGTGATGAGCTTGCCCTGCGTTTCCTGGGGCGCCATAACGGACAAGGTGATGATGAGAAACTGCTGTCCCCTGAGGGCGGAGACGAGTGAGCTCTCGTCGTCGTAGTCGATACGGGCGACCTTGATGCCCTCGGGCAGTGTGTTCGTGCTCCCGACGCGGGAGATGGCGGTCACACTGTGCTTGCCCGTGGCCAGGAGAGCCTTGGCCATGTGACTTCCAACACCGTCGCCTCCAGCCTAATTGAGCACGATGATTAGATGATGAAGCTTGCTTGAAGGGCTATTCAGGGAGGGAAAGAGACGAACACCAACGATAGCCACGCGCTCAATTCTATTTGTGAAGCCCGAAGGCTGGTCCTTGGCGTACTTTTGAGGAGCCATGACGAATTGGAAGGATAGGATGCTATTGTTTTCCACGATTAAACTGTGAGAAGGGTGGATATTCGAATTGAAGACATGCTGAGCGGTGCTGTCCAAGCACTTCAATATATATACACCTCTTCCAGCTTTAGGTTCAGTGCATTGTCGTCGGATGACACACCATCATTGCTTCATCGATCGATATGACCAGTAGACCGAATCGGCAGCGAATAACTAGACCTCCAGCATCGCGGGCGCATAGAGACTGCCCTCCGGAGATAGGAAGCTCGCGCGTGGTTGTCTAAGCTTGGTAATTATCTTCTCCGTCGTAGACCTTTCTCTTAGCTTCACCAGGAGAGCAACAGGAGAGCATAAAATAGGAAAGCGCCGGACCCGGCTTTCTCCACTGGTGTCGACTGACATTTCGGTCTCGCTCTACCGTTTCTCCGTTCTTCGGTCATAGACGTACGGCGATATAAACTCCGGGTCTGCAGAGCCTCAAAGCGCCAGCCGTTGCATCAAGCAACCGCCGAATACGCATTCATTAAGTCTGTAAGTCCCGGAGGTAGTGGCGTAATCAATGCATCATGCATGGAGGCGTGTGTCGAACGTTGAAACGCGTGGGTGCGAAGGTGGTCAGAATACCGCGTTGCTTCCGTGCATTTGGCCACAGCCCTGGTCTGAGCCCTACAGAGCATGCGATTACCAGATCGATGTCTCTCGAAGAAGAATTTGTGGCGCTGCGCAGACGCGAACGGTGTTCAGAACGGTGTTCACTGAAGTTCTGGCAATCCAATCCCGGTCCTCCCTGAGCAACGAGGGGAGTCACGTGCACGATGTGTACAATGTGCATGCTTGTAGTCAAGTCACCAGCCATTTACGATTGCCTTGGAGACAACCAATCATTAATATGTTAATACCTACCTACCTATGCAGAGTATCAGCCGGGTCTGGCGAATGTGAAATCCCTTGTGTGTGAGTGGCTCGAGAAAGGGTCGTATAAAAGACCACGGGACCCCGCCTGCCCGCTTTCGATCGAAGATCGTTTTCTCCTCACTCTCCTCCTCCCGACACTTCCGGAACATGGCACAATAAGAGCAGTCACCAGAACGCACACGCGAGGGACAGCCTCTGCGGCTTCTTGTCATTTCCAAAAATCAAAGAGGGAAGAAAGACTCGTCTCTTGGACGATCTATTATAAATTTCTCTATCTGCTGATCGCTGACACCAGGATCCCGCTCTTCTCGAAGAGACATTGTCGGGGTCAACCCAGACAAGAAAAAATCAGTCTTGCCAGGCATAATTCAACTTCAAAGCCGTCAATTTCAACATGATGCTCGTTTTATTTTCACCTTGTCACATTTCGTCTTTACAATAATATCCCAATTTGCAGACACGGATGGGGGGTTTCGTTTTCGTTCGTTTCAATCGATCAAGAGACAAAAGTGAGCTTCGTCTCCATTACTGAGGGGCCGCCAGCTTGGTAGGCTTGGTCCCCAGACCATTGCGGTTGCGGAAGAACAGGATGTTCTTGGCCGCCCCCTCAGCGCCCTCGGTAGGCTCAACCCACTGGCACATACGGGCACTCCTGTACATGGCACGGATGAATCCCCACGAGCCGTCCTCGACATCAGCACGGTAGTGCTTGCCCATGACGGGCTTGATGGCCTCCGAAGCCTCATCAGCCTTGTAGAAAGGAATGGTGCTGACGTAGTGGTGCAAGACGTGGGTCTCGATGATTCCGTGGAAAAGCTGTCGGCCGATGAACCCAAACTCGCGATCAATGGTGGCAGCAGCGCCACGGACGAAGTTCCACTCCTCGGAGTGGTAGTGAGGAAGGGTAGGGTCGGTGTGCTGGAGGAAGGTAATGGCGACTGCATAGTGAGTGGTTAGCTGACTGACATATGGCCATGCGGATCTCAAACTAGGAAATGCGTCTACTTACCGAGCCAGTGGTTGACCCAAAGATAGGGAATGAAGTACCAGACGAGCATATTGGTCAATCCAAATTTGCTGCTGAGGAAGTACAGAGCTCCTACGGTCAGAGCGATACCGATGTCGCTGACGACAATAAACTTGGCCTCCTTGTTATCGAAGATAGGACTGCGTGGGTCAAAGTGGTTGACACCACCACCAAGACCGTTGTGCTTGCCCTTGCCGCGGCCCTCGCGTTGACGCTCGTGGAAGTTGTGGCCGGTGACATTGGTCAGGATGTAGTTGGGCCAGCCGAAGAGCTGCTGGGCAATGAGCATGCCGAGGCTGAAGATGGGAGTCTCGGCGGTGAGTTCCGACAGCTCATGGATCATCTTGCCAACGCGAGAGGCATACTGCTCGCGAGTCTTGGGCACGAAGACCATGTCTCGCTCCATGTTGCCAGTGGCCTTGTGATGCTTGGAGTGCGAGTATTGCCAGCTGAAGTAGGGGACCAACAGTGCGGAGTGGAGGAGCCAGCCGGTGGTGTCGTTGATCAGGCGCGACTCGGAGAAGGCCTGGTGACCGCACTCGTGGGCAATGACCCAGAGACCGGTGCCGAAGAGGCCCTGGAGGAAGGTGTAGACGCCCCAGAGGACGGCTCGAACAGGCATGAGGGGGATGTACTCGGGAGTGACGAAGTTATACCACACATAGAATGTGGTGGCCAGGCAGGCCATGTCGCGGAGGATGTATGCCCAGCCAGTGATGGCGGAACGCTCGAAGCAGTGCTTGGGGATGGCATCGCGGATGTCCTTGATGGTGTAGTCGGGTGGGGTAAACTCGTTGCCGTTGGTATCGATCAGAGGGCCGTACTTGGCCTTGGCGTCGAACTCAATGGATGACATTGACGACAAAGAGGTGGAGGAGGCAGAGGGACGAGGAGAATCGCTGGGAGAAACTGCGGCAGAGGACTCGGAGTCGGTGACTGTGGTCGACGTCGCGGTTCGCTTGAGAGCTGGGCCACGCCTGGCGGCACCAGAAGCAACAGCGGATGCCATGATGAATGGGCCTTTCGATTCCCTGGGGGAACTCTGTGTCTTTGCTGTTAGACAATTGGGTCCCCGCGAGTTCCAATTGACGACTGAGAATCAACTGAACGCCCGCTGAATATGCCGAGAGAACGGGATGGGCAAGGTGAAAGGGAAAAGGAAGATACTCTGGCGGGGAGGTGGGAAGGAAGTGGGAAAGGGAGGATAGAAAAAGATGAGCTGGCCCCCCCGAGTCAGGAAGCAGGGGTCACAGAATCAGGAGAGATGTATGTTGCCGTACCTAGAAATGATAAGCCAATTTTTTACTCCTTTGTCCAAAAAATTAAGGGCAGGGAAAAAAATGCGGCTTGCAGGTGGCCACGGGCACCAAAGATGCGAGGGGTGGAGGGCCAGAGGCTAGTCCAGGCCGGCTCGTGTAGGTATTTTTTTGTTGGGGTTCGGTCGTGGAGCCAGGGACCAAAGTCATCCAGAACAGGGTCCGGAAGGAAGGGCCAGGCAAGAAGGAAGAAGCCGACTGCCTTTGAGGAAAGAACTGGCGCCCCCTGCCAACGCATCTCTATTATTGTTCCTATTCCAAAGCAACGACGACAAAATCACATGGTTTTTGCTTCCGAACGCTGGCCGACGCGGTCGTGGTGCCGGGAACACCTGCAACAAGCAAACCGACGAAGGATCCCTCCAACCCTCCATCAAGCAGAGTTGATGATAAGCTATGTGCCTGTCCGGGGCTAGCACGGTAGTCTGACTCCTAGCACGCACCGAGGCATTGGTCTACGATAGGAACGTGGTTAAGCACACCATGGCCAATGGGTCAAGGGCCCGTCAGCCATCCATCTCATCCACCCACCACACACACAGCTTCTTCCACCGACGCCACCCACCATCAGCAGCCATTAGCACACGATTCAGTGTGTGTACATTGCCGAAGGGCCTATTAAATTACCTGGACGCAGTTCATGGCTGCCACATTACTCATGCCGGGTATGGACCAGTGCCCTAGATCTGATCTACCAAGCGCCAGATGAGCAAACTCGTTCTTCTAGAAGTACACAATGCTACATCGCGCGGTGACGCAAGTTGTTTCCTAGTCCGGCCTCGTTGGAAACCCAGATGAGCAGGAAAATCCCTGCCTGCCCTACCACAGTATGCGGGTGGAGGCCGGTGGAGGAGATGCCAGCCTTGGCCCCTGGGCTATCTCCAGCCGGTGTAACAAGTGACGATAAATTCCCGTTCAGAACAATGGCAAAGAGTTTGGCACAGCCCAGGAATGTACATGCCAGAGCCTATCAACTTCACGTGAGATCCTGTTGCCCAACCCTTGTCAGATTGTAGGAGGCCCTTGTGTCTGGGAAGCGGCAAGGCGAATCAACTGAGAGAGAGAAGTATTCAGTCGGCTGCCTCTGGCCATCCCTTGCTCGATTCCAGGTTCCCCGCCGCCACCAGAACTTGATGCACCTCGACAAATGGATAGGCGGTGATTAAAACACAGTGTCCTGCATCTACCCCAATCATCGCGCAGCTAAATCATTGACCGCCACGGAGGCCAAGGCAGATATGAGACATGGCGCCGGTAGTGCCATTATTACCGCCGGCGCGGGAGACATCCATTGGGGTGAAGATGGGTTCAGCTCGGGCTATGTCGTTTCGTCCACGCCAACGACCCCGCCCCCATGAAGGAGGATCCGTTGACGACGGAGAATTGCCGACAACAATCATGTGTCCAAAGGCCCTTGTCTCATGGCGCTTATGCTCTGTTCCTTGATGGTGTGATGCGGGTTGATTCTAGCGGTCGCATCTCACGTTATCCGTGTCCGCGTCGAAGCAAAACTCCTTCCCACCTCATCTGTCGCTTTCAGCTTTCAGCTGGCCATGCAGCGCGGCACACGAACAGAGCTGAACAAGACAGATGCCCGCTCCTAATGGTCAGGTCTCTGTGGGTACACGTGGTCTGCTAATGCAGTCCAGTTCACAATTGGACCTTGTTGAAGCCGATTCATGTAGGTTGGAGCTCGGCCGACAGCCCAAATGCCACCGCTGTCATCACATGTAAGAAACGACGAGCTCGGAATTGGTTCTCAAGTCCCGCAATATGATCTACATGGTTGGCCCCACACTGTATAAATTGTGAAGAGGGACGGGGAGAGGGGGAACCCTGCGACCGTCCCGTCCAGCGACAGGTCCCATGCCACCAACCAGACCAGATGGTCCGGATACTCGAACGATGAAGACGAAGATGCCGCCGTGTTGTCCCGTTGTGGCGTCACGGGGAATCAATATCTGGCCGGAGAGCGAAACCGAGAGGACGGGGGAAGCAGCAGGATTGCATCGCAGCCGATTGGTTCCGTCAGCCCGGGCGGACTGAGCGGACTGTGTTCTGTCTCTCCAGGGCGATGTTTCTGTTGGGAAATTTGTTGAGCTTCCCACTTTGCACATGCCTTTTATTCCCCGACTTGCATTTTCTGGCCAGACAAGCCCTGGACCAGGGCTGCCTCCCCACTGCCACTGTGGCCTCTGCTGACTGTTCCCCCCATCCAGCTATTTGCGTCCGCTATTACACGTGTCGTGCTGGCTGCCCCTCACTGTGCGTGCATCGCTGTCAGTCCACAGTAGAAGGACCCTTCACCTTTTTTTCAAGGTTACTCAAGTTCCAACGCTGTAAACTTTTTTTTTTCTAGTGGGGGAACCAACCATCGGCCCCCCACACACGTTCCGGGTAGTTGTCGATACTCGTATCATGGCATGATCCGAAAGGAACTACACCAAGTCAGATTTCTCTGTCACATTAAGAATTATCACCAAAGCCTCACAATCCACTAATTTGGCTCTGCACGTGATGTCTTGAACAGTTGGGGAATTTTACCCTCAGTATACTCTACTTGGTTCCGATGGCTAAGTATTGCTATCTACTACTACCTACCCCTACGACTCTCCCATCCAAGCTGCCTACATAATCAGTTGCAAAATTGTCTCCCTCTACGTACCGTAGCTCTATTCCAAACATTGCGAACGCTTTGTAATTATCGTCGGTCGATCACGGAGGCGCATCTCTATGCCGTTATACCTTGACTCCGATGTCTGCCCCTGCGTCTTGGACCTCTCTTTCTTGGGCGTCTCCTTAACCCTCTCTCCGGATCCCTCCCTTGCCTCTGCATCTCATCCCTCTGCCTCTCCTCCCTCTGCTTCTCCTCCCTCTGCTTCTCCTCCCTCTCCTCTTTCATCTTCTTCTTCTCCGTTTTTAACTTCTTCTCTTTTTCCATCCTTTCCTTCTCCTCTTCTTCCTTTCGCTTCCTATCTTGCTCCAACTTCCTCTCCCTTTCTTGATAATCGCCATCCCTTCTGTTCTCGTCTTTGTCACTGGTATCCTCACTCTCGTCGCTCGTACTCTTATCACTAGTAGCCCCCCCATCACCCGTATCATCACCATACTCGCTCCCATCGCCAATGTCCCCCTGAACCTCGTCCTCATCTTCCACCTTGATTCCCTTCTCTAGCTCCTTTTTGTACTGGTGTTTCCGTTTGAGAAGATTCATTTCTTTTTGATGCATATCCATAGCTTTTTCACGTTTGTGAAAAGGGATCCCCTGGTAATCCGCAGTTCTCCCACGAATATACCCAATGGGATTCGGGGTCGGGGGACTCGGTTTCCTGTGGCATGGTGTAGAGTCCGGAGGCGTCATCTCTTGCTGTGTCAGGCTGGGTCCAGGAGATCGAACACTCCCCCCCCTTCTCGACCTCGACTGCGGCGCTGGGCTGCTTCTGCTGGGCCCGTTTGATTGATGTCTAGTCGCCGGTAGGACAAGTTCGTCACCCGATGTTATAGTGACCACCGTATCGTCTTTTGTTGGAAGCTGTGGCTTTCTCTTCTTCTTGCGGGGTCCCGTGGCAGAGCTATCTCGCTTGCGCTTGTCCCTACGTCTAGAGGAATCCCCCGAGGGTGTCTCTCTATCCGCAACAACGGTCGCCTCTTCATCGGACTCGGGAACTTCCCAGTCAATACTGCCGCTGCGTGTCGGACGGTTGGACTGAGACTTTGCTGCGAAGCGCGATTCCTGCAGGGGTGGAATCTTCTCTTTACCCTTTCCCCTGTCCTGCATCCACGAGCTGCCGGTGTTCGAGACTGGCTCGGACGCCGTTGCTGCCGGTGAGTGCAGCCCAAGTGAATCGCCGAAGTCCTCGAGGTCTTTGGCAAAGGCCGTCGCCTCGATCACATCTTGCGGACTCACAACCTCGTTCATGTCAATGTCTAAAAGACGAAGCAAGGCACCTGGCGAGATCCCCAAGACTTCAGGCAGAGCATTTTCACGCCCACTCTGGTATGCATTGAGAACAGCCATTCCAGCCTTGAGGCTGTGCCAATTGTCGATGATATACCGCGCGTGGTATAGCTGATTCCATATGTCAAAATTCTTATCTGCGCTCGTCCTATCAGGTTGTGACAGGACATGCACCCCTTCGTATTTCAACCTTTTTCTGCGACGCGAACAAGTGTCCGTCAAACGAGAGCGAAGGTCCCGCCAAGTCGGCAAGGTACTCTGCACGTCTGGAGGCAATTTCTTGAACATTAATTCAATGAATTGGTCGGGGGTGCAGGTGGGCTGTAGGCAGAGCCTAGAGTGGGCTATGATCGTATCCATCCAGTGCTTCTCACCCTGTTCTTCAGTGTGACCGCTTGACTTGGCATCAGCTTCAGGGTCATTTGCCTGTTGCCTTGGGTTGTTTTGTCGGGGTGCCATATTCTGGCCATTTGAGCTAGCTCTGCGCGAGGGTTGCTATGGATGCTCAAGTGTGAGTTTTGGTTTCGTTGATCTTGATCGGGTTCGAGCCATGGAATAACACTCACATTCTGGACGGTATTGCTCTGATGTCTCGGAACAGGGCGCTTTGAGACCTTTGGCAAAACACCGTCAGATATTGAAGGCCAGAACCAGGGTGTTCGCTCGAACTGACTGGCAGAGAGAGGAAGGAGGGATGAAAATGGAATGCATACACACCTGTGCAGGTCGAGGCCGTGCTGTCTGTGGCCTCTGAGTAGGTTTCTGACCCGATCCACGCGAAGCTGACATTTGATTCCCCTGACGGACAGAGCTGGGTTCTCCAGGCTTGACCTGACCACCTGGATACGCTGCCACAAGGCCTGGGTTCATTGTCGCCCCAGTGAGCGATGTCGTGGGGCCTTGGTAGGCCTTCCCTTGCAGCCTTTCGTAGATAATCTTGTCAGCCAAGGGAGTCTCTCGGTGAACGAAGCCGCTTCTGAGCTGGTTTTCTGGTTTCTGATACTCAGTCTCTCTGCGGATGCGATCACCCGGCTTTGCTTGCCTGGCAAGACGTTGCTTCGAGCTCATGAATAACGAGTGGCAATAAAGAAAGCACAAGTAGGACGAGTTGACTAAACTGAAATGACTGAGGAACTGGGTATTTCAAGTGAAGCGGGGGTGGGACACGGATAGATGAGAGAGCTCGGTATTGCCAGGACAACAATCGACTTCCTCCCAAAGAGAGCAATATACGTACTCACCGTCCCCAGGTAAGCGAGCCACCTGCATATCTTTGGCTTCAGCCCTTGCCTCAAATTCCCTGCCATTCGACGAGTCGATTGGCCTCGTGCTGGGATAGATGCAGCCACCGTTGCATGTGGATACTCTCGAGGACGAATGAGCCCAACCTCCGTGAGATCTGAGTGCTCCCCAATATAATTACCGTTTAAATGCCAAGTTCTAGTAGGTCATTGTATAGCTGACTCGTATGAATTGATATTATCGAAATTATTGATGTAACTGCCAGGTCATGGCTTCAAAACTACTAAATATCAATTCAATGATCAAGGCGATGAGAGTGTGAACACCACTCTCCCAATTCGTGATATGCTGGCCCAACACTGTCATTTTCTTGCCAATTTTTCTGTTCCGGCGGGGAAAAAAGAAAAGAAAAGCGTCAGAACTAGTCCAGTTAACAGAGCAACTGGACTCGTAACCGCTATCTCACAAAAGCAAACACAACATGAAGTAATCCTGCAGGGACATGCATCCAGCCAATAGCACGACAGTCATCAGCTCTATGAGTGGCGGGAAAGCGTCACATCAACAAGCATTTTGACGCACTGGCCTCGAGGCATGCAGGTCGCTGGAGTGTGTTTTATCTCGCTTGCAAGATCGAAATAGTTCCGCGAGTTCCAGACTCCAACGCCGCCTGCCTTTCGCCCTACTATCTAGTTTCATGGAGGGGCAAGGTTCGATGCGCAAAAAGAAAATCCCATATTAATTTTACTATCACACTGATGAACCCGGTAGGCAAGGTAGTATCACAGTAATAGACTGGAGGCCACACAAGAAGAAATGAATAACGCCAGCCTCTTTCAGGTCAAACGCCCGCCATCCAAGCACGATCATCAAAAGTCGAGTTTCACAGCCCAAATCCTATCAGCCCATTAAAAAATTTTCCTCGCCGATCACCAGGGAAACATCTTCCCCTCATTTTCGATGACTTGCCGCAGTCTCTGGGGCATGGACTCGACCCACGCGTTGACCTTCGGCTGCTCAATGTTAGCCCACGCGTCGCGGGCCGCCTGTTTCAAGCCTTCGGTATCCCAATTCTCCAGTGGCTGTGTGGACCATTGCTTGTGAGGCGGCCACAGAGAGTCGAGCGGATTGAGGTCTGGACTGTCAAGGCAGTTGAAGTGGCACCTTAAGCCATTCTCCTCTTTCCACTGCTGAGCCGGGTTCACCTTGCTGGCCGCACCATGAGCAAACGACTCGATATCCTCTTCCAGGACAAACGGTTGAGCCCCCTCTGCTGAAATCCACGTCTTGACGACACCATCCAGCACCTTCTCGCAGTAGTCTTGCATTGAAATCACCCCGCTATTGTTCGGGCTCGTAGACTCGTCGTAGAAAAGCAGCTCGGACTTGAAGTCATACCCAATTGCGGCCCAAGCATGCACTCTTTTGATGTCTCGGGCCCATGCAGTTGCAGCCGGCTGGTCAGTGCAGCCCTGGCAATACTTCTCTCCCAGCTTTGGCAGCAGTCTCACCTTGCCATCCAGCCCAAAGCCAAAGTGCAGCTCGCCGCTGAACCGCACGGCTTGCCAGTCTTGAGGCTGGGGGAAAGTTTCAAGCATACGCTCTGCGTGCTCGACACGCTTCTCCCGCGTCTTCTTGTGCACCCAGCAACGACTACACCCCATGCAGCGGCGATAGCCCATGGTGCCCATGGTGCGGTGAAGAGTCCTGGCATTGCACTCTGTCTCGAGGCCGGCCTCCTTGGCCAACTTGGACCAGTTGAGGTTGACGTTCTCGTACTGCTCGTCCCACAGAATGCTCTCCATCTTCTGCTGATCCGCCTCGGTGATCTTCGAGGGCCGTCCCCGCGTTTCCTCCCACTCTGGATCATTGCGCCTGGACGCAGGGATGTTGAGGGCCGCATATCCCTGGGAGCGCGACAGCTCGAAGTGGCGGAAGATGGCCGACTTGTTCACAGGCAGACCCTGGGACTCTAGGTAGGAGATGGTGCCTCGCACCATGGCCCGTTTGGGCGTGTCTCCGTGCTTGTAGCCGCTTGGCATGATGGCGCTTGTCTGGTGCGCGCGCGAATGGGCGGAAACCTTCTCAACGGCAAGACGCTGGAGCAGAGGGAGGGAGGGAAACAATAAGTGTGCGGTTGTTTTTGTCAAGAGGATCTCCCTTCCCTGGTGGAGGCCAATTTTTCGCCCCGCGTCGGGTTTGTGTTCCGGTTCCGGTTTGGGGCATCAGTGAACCCACCAGCACGTGCCCCACCACAGTGACCTACCGCACAACAGTAGTCGCCCTCTTCCTCGAGGTCAGAAAGGGGCTGACCGAAAGCATGGCTCCTCGCAATTCAACGGCGAGAAACGTGTCAAGGGCTTGGGAGGTCCACCTCTCCCGTTGAACATCGAGGGGACGGCTCTCGGCCCATCGCCGATCTTCGCCAATCGAGGAGGAGAGGGGGATGCTGCTTCGACTTGCCATCATCCTTCTCTACTGCTGCTTGGAAGCAAAACGGTGGTTTTCAGATCCAACATCTCCTCACTCGCTTCTTCCTTGGGTTGGAAGCTTTTGCAGATTATTTTTGCAGATGGGGGCAGATGGCGCTGGGCTAGTCGGTTTAGCACAAAGCCAGCATCCTCCTGAATGTCTGGCCGTGGGGCTGGCTGCCTCCAGACATTTCCAATTATCGAACGCTGCGGCGTAGAAGGAAGTCTTTTGCCATCTTTATCCACTTTCATCATCTCTTCAACCAACAGAGCTTGGTCGCAAGGACAATGGACAGCGTCTGGTTACAATGTATCACGTGACCTGTTGACTTGCGAAGCGAAGGCACATAATGCTCGACTCCGGCATGGAGGCCAATGAGTCGTGCTAGGCACGGTCTAGTACAGATCTGGGGAATATGGTACAGGTTGTTTGTGCTACAGGACTCATGTCCCGAGACCAATATCATCGGTTCCCGGTTTTCAGCAGATTCGTCCACGCCATCCCCAGGCAAGTTTAGACCTCAAACTACCTTTATTATTTGGAACACGCTAATGCTCGATGGGCGTCGCCTACAATCCAATCTAGCTTTGAAGGAGAATCCCCCGGCGAATCTTCTAGGTGAATCGTATCGCTGGTTCTCAGCCTACCCACTTGATGATATCGAAGACCACTTTGCCCTTGCTGCCCCTGGCGAACGCACACAGGAAAAGAGCCGATTTGGTGCAAGAGGCCACTAGTGAGTAATGGGCCAGCATCGTCTCGAGGTTGATAGGACAGATAGAGTCCAGGGTCTCGGTGTATTAGTCTCGTAGTCCAAATTTCGCGTGTCTTTCCAAGCGCCATGTGCTGAGAACGTGGGTGACAGTGACATATCATGCACACTTGTAAGATGTTCGTTTACCTTTGCTCCACAGACCCTCAAAATTGGAATTCTTTACCAGTTCTTGTCATTCTTTATTACTGCGTCTCCTTCCCTTTTCTTCCCTTCGGCCGTGATTGATCGACGTCCCTGCATCGGCAGTCGCACCTACTGGGGTCTTCTCTTCGCGTGGCTCAATATCATCACTAAACCCGCACTTGGCGTAGAATAGAGAGCTTCCGACAATGGCCGTCGAGAACCAGGGGGGCGCGCTTCTCGCTGTAGGCGCTTGTTTTATGACGGTTGCATGGCTCTGTGTTCTTTTGCGAACCTATGTCCGCGTTTATCTCGTCAAGGCATTTGGACTTGACGATTGGCTCATCGTCGCCTCCGTGGTACGTATAAGTCGAGTGTTGTGGCCGAATTGGGGGCCCTGTGGTCGGTTGTCGGCCAAGATGGGGAAACTGATGGCTGACTCTTTTCGATACAGATATTCTACACAATCCACAACATTTGGATGTTCCTTGGTATTCACTATGGAACTGGACGGCATCATGCTGACCTCCCGATAGAGGACATCCAACATGCCATGATGGTGAGATCTACTTTCTTTTCCTTCGATTTTGAGGTAGCTCACGACTGACCATCCGTCAATCTCACAGTATTGGTATCTTGATTTCATCGGTTATGCATTAACCATGATTACTTCAAAGGCGTCCATTGCCGTCTTCCTCCTCAGAATCACATCGTCGACCCGCTTGCATTCGTGGATCATTTACATCTCCCTCTGTGTAACAACGCTCACGACAACCACCTTCATGTTCGTCTGCATGTTTCAGTGCCTGCCCATCCCCTACTTTTGGACCAGGCAAGGCGACGGGAAATGCATCGGAATCAACGTCATCATCACTCTGACGTATACGTTCAGTACGTTCAGCATTGTCACCGACTACATCTTCGCCTTCCTCCCAATTGCCATTGTCTGGAATTTGAAGATGAAGAAGCGTGCGAAATGGCTGCTGGTTCCCATCTTCCTCCTAGGAAGCGTGTAAGCTCTCAAGAACACCCCATGTTGCACGAGATAGGAAGGCTGACACTCTCATCAATAGCGCAAGCTCTGCGGTCGCCGTTCGTTTTGCGTACGTGGAGACATTCCGAGATGCTGACTATCTTTGTAAGTCCTTCTAGCCCTATGCCAACTGTGAAGTCTGGCTTGCTAACAGAGATTTTTATCACAGGGGCCACCGCACCTATCGCCGTCTGGTCTAACGTCGAGATGGGCCTCGCCATCACAGCTGCCAGCCTTGCCACCCTGCGTCCTCTCGTCCGTACCATCAGCGCCAGCCTGGGCTTCTCGAGCAGCGGGGGACCGTCGGGGCCCTCTGGCGGACCGTCTCATGCTCTGAACGGCACCGCCGCGGGCTCCTCTGCCTTCGACCGTTCCCGTTCCCGTACCAAGAGACAGTTGACGAGGAACGAGGAGGACCACGACTCGGACGAATTCATCGACATGACCCATTTCGCTGACCATTCCACCAACGCCTGGGCAGGAGAGGGAAACGCCGCTGCTGACCACATGTCGAAGATCATGATCACGAAGGAGACAGAGGTAACCGTGACATCGCTACCGACTGATTCATCTCCGCCCAACGTCCCGTTCTGGAAGAGGAAGGGATCCGAGAGGGACATGAGCGATAATGAGAGCCAGGAGGTGCTCCGAATGGAGGGGACGGACGACGCGACGAAGGAGCACCGACCAGTGGTGCCAAAGAGCTTTTTGCCAAAGCGAGATGGGAACCAGACCCAAAATTGAAGTAATGTAATACGGCATGATGGACTATCACGATGTCCAGTTGAGATTGGGAGGTGTGTATAATTTTTGCCATATTTATGAATTAGATATGATCACGCTCAATCACTCGACAGCTCGTAGTATCAATGTGCTGCTCGTTAATCGTACGTTGTGCGCAACAATGCGTACCTGCCTCGAGGTTAAACGCTGAAGCCTTAGGATTGAGTACACCGAGAAATATCACTTTACTTCATGTTTTGCGCATCAAGAGCCATGGGCTTCTTTTGGAACTTGCAGATCCATTTGACAGTTGGCACTCTGCTGGACAAAATGGTTTGATGAACGCCGGCCAAAAGTATACCCTACATCACAAAAAAACCAAACGAAGAGTGTACCGCGAGCAAAGTTGTGAAAATAAGTTTTAAACTTTTTTATTTGTTCATTCATTCATACACTTTTATATACTCATTAATTTTGCATCTAGCTGTCCAAGTTTCCGATGGTAATGGACTTGATGTTCTGGTACTCGGCCATACCGTACTTGCTTCCCTCGCGACCGAGACCACTCTCCTTGATTCCACCAAACGGAGTCTCAGCAGCGCTCATCAGACCAGTGTTGACGCCCACCATGCCGCACTCGAGCTTGCGGGCGACGCGCATGACCCGGCCAATGTCCTTGCTGAAGAAGTACCCCGCGAGACCGAACTCGGTCGCGTTGGCGAGCTCGACGGCCTCGCTCTCGGAGGCGAAGGAGAAGATGGCGGCGAGGGGGCCAAAGGTCTCGTCGTTGGCGACCTGCATCTGGGAGGTGGCGCCGCTGATGACGGTGGGCTCGTAGAAGAAGCCCTTGCTGTCGGCGGGGGGCTTGCCGCCGGCGTGGAGGACGCCGCCCTTGGCGAGGGCGTCGGCGACGTGCTCGGTGACCTTGGTGACGGCGCCGGCGTTGATGAGGGGGCCCTGAGTGGTGCCCTCGTCGATGCCGCGGCCGAGCTTGAGGGCGTTGACGCGGGCGACGAGCTTCTCGACGAAGGCGTCCTTGACCTTCTCGTGGACCAGGAGACGGTTGGCGCACTGCGAAATAACATCTTGTCAGCCTATGATTTGATGATCAAGGAGAAAGGGAGGAGTTCACATACCACGCAGGTTTGGCCGGAGCCACGGAACTTGCAGATCATGGCGCCGTCAACAGCCTTGTCGAGGTCGGCATCCTCGAAGACGATGAAGGGGGCGTTTCCACCGAGCTCCATGCTCACGCGCTTCATGGTGCCGGCAGCAGCCTGGGTGAGGATCTTGCCGACACCGGTGGAGCCAGTGAAGCTCAGCTTCTTGACGTCGGGGCTGGTGGCGAGCTCCATGGAGGCCTGGCGGTTCTTGGTGGGCACGACGTGGAAGCAGTTGGCGGGGATGCCGGCCTCGAGGGCCAGCTTTGCGAGGGTGAGGGCTGTGAAGGGGGTCTCGCTGGGGGGCTTGATGACGACGGAGCAGCCGGCGGCGATGGCGGGGGCGACCTTGCGAGTGATCATGGCGGCGGGGAAGTTCCAGGGAGTGATGATGCCGCAGACACCGACGGGCTCCTTGAGTGTGATGACCATGGAGTTTTGGTAGGAGGAGGGGATGACATCGCCGTATGATCGGGTGGCCTCCTCGGCGAACCAGGAGATGAAGCCAGCAGCGTACTTGACCTCACCCTCGGCCTCGGCGCGGGTCTTTCCGTTCTCAAGAGAGAGGATAGTTGCGACTAGATAGCGGGTTAGTATGAGTCTTGGCTTATTGCTTCCGGGGGCTGCTTCACGTACTGTCTGCTGAGTTGGCGATGATCAGGTCGTACCATTTTCGCAGGAGAGCGCCTCTCTCCTTGGCGGTTGTGTTCTCGTGGAATTCCTTGGTTCCGATCTTGGCGCTGGCAATGGCATCGACGAAGTCCTGCTTGTCGAGGTCGGCGCATTCGAGGAGAGTGGTGTTGGTGGAGGGTTCGGAGACGTTGAAGGTCTTGCCGTTGGCGCCTGTCCTCCACTCGCCGTTGACGAGACCGGACGAGACGATCAAGGACTGGTCCTTGACCTGTGATGAGAGAACGGATGTGGACATGATGTGTGAGTGTACTGTGAAATGGAGGAACAAACGAAACAATCAACTTTTATTTTGCTCTGGGGAAGACTAAAGTATTAAGCTTCAGAGCTCCAAGCTCTGCGAAACCGGGCGAGCTCATGTTAAATATCAGCCGTGAGCACGCGCACAAGGTAGCATGCCACGAGCAACGAGGGACCGGCCGGACCGCATGGACGTTGGGGTAGTTATTAGTCAGTGAGCTTCTCACCAACCTCAACCCATCCAAAGAGCTGTCCAGAAAACGCCAAACGGGTAGTTCTGAGCCGGCTCGTCCCGGCGTCTGTCCATCTTTCGCCTGGCCACTCGCTGGCGTGGGGAGGCTGTCGAAAGAATCATCCATAGGTTGATACTCAAAGCCTCTCCAACGACCCCGCCCCCTCTTTTGGTGGGCTTGTGATGGCTTGCGAGGGTCATTTTACATGCAGATCTCCGGCATAATCTCCACACGATCTGGGACCTACGGCCGAGCCATGACACAAGCTGCAACATGGCTGACCCCTCCCTCCATTTTCCTTGCCGGACACACCCAGCCCAGGCCAGCATTTCCTCAGGAACGCTCCCTAATTTCGCATTTTCCAGCCGTTTCTTTCCCCCGTCTTCATGGTGTCGCATCAGGGCCGCCCTCGGAATTCCTTTTGCGAGAGAGGCGACGGCGGGCGTGGGTCTGGTTTGTCCCGGTCCTCCCGGTTTTCCCGGCCCGGCTTGATTCGCAATTCTTCACTAGATTTCCGGCCCGGTAATTCACGAACGATCGAGAGCACCTATTCGGAATTCCCATGCCATTGGTACCTGCCGGTCGGCGTGGCAGCTTGGTGCCCTTTTGCCTCCCTCCGATATAGGCAAAGCTACGCGTGGGAGGTGGCAGGTGATCGACCGAATTGGGCGGCGAAGCGAGGCACTGCAGATCACTACCAAACCATCTTCGACGTTTAAAAAAATTCATGTAATGACAAATCTAAGACCCGAGGGAGATTTCCAGCTCACTTTCTTCGGTCGCTCTGGGCTGACTCGGCCAAAGTCCCTTGCCTGGAAAATGGCGAGTAGACTAGCATCGTGTCTACCTTGGCCATTGCTCTACCATTGAAGCCAATAGCCAAAGTAGCTCGCAAAGAAACAACTTATGACATATTCGCCCCTAATGCCGCCGCCCTCGCTCGTTTTTACAGGAGATGTTGCTCTGCTTCCGTAAACATTTTAAGTTACTCTTATGAATGCTGTTTTGGTCGCATCCCAATCATTGGCGCTGAAGTGCCATAACAAGTCTTGCGAAGATACCCCACCCACTTGTTGAGGCTCACCATACCTTGAACAATTTGGCATTCATTCACTTGGAACGAAACATTGGTTGTCTGAACACTTGACTAGTCGCCTTTTCTACTTTCCATGAAGCCGCGAGCATAGTTGTGTGAAGCAGCGAGTTGCGACGTTAGACGAGTGTCTAGAGATATGGTTACCCACCGAGTTGAACGACCTGACTCAATCGCGCCGTGAACGTTTGGCTGGAGCATAAAAATCATTGGTCGCATCAACAGCGGTCTACCGCACATGCAGACCGAAACAAGGGATAATGAGAGCATAGCTATCGGGTGCCCCAAGTAGCAGTCAAGTGGGTGACACAGGAAATGGCACACCCAAATGAAGACCCAAATAACCACCTAAATAATTACCCAAATAAGCATCTAAATATCTAATAAGTAGCTAATTTTAGAACAAAGATTAGAAAATATCAATACTTAGATCTTGATGTCTTTTCCTTCAATCTTATTTAGCAGTTCCATAGCTAGCTATGAAAGATAATAGATCAAGTAGATGTTAAGCGAATGCTTAGATGTGCCATTTCCTATGTCACCTACTTGGGAGTGTCCGTCCGCCCTTGAGCATAGACCTGTGGCACAGCCAGTAACAGCAGCCAAACTGACAGGTTAAGGTGAGTGAACTGGCCGGGAAATAAATCCGCGGTCTGTGCGCTGTGCAGATGGTAGAACACACAGTCGCATTGCCTCACCGAGCTCCTGTCATGCAGGCTGGCTTCCATTGGATCGGAAACGAAAAGAAGCCAGTGACTTGCCGTACCAACGCAGGACCCTGGTCAAGAACTGCGAAGTGACTGCAGACTGAAACCAATCCCCAGAATACGGACTGCCTGAAGATTTTCGCAAGGTCAACCGCTTTCTTCCACACATCCTTCTGCTCACCTGGACTTGACCATGGTCCCAGGGTTAATGCAGGCTCGAAAGGGCATGATCGGACGAGAAAACAAGGGCAATCAGGCCAACTATACCTCCATAAGCTATCAACCAGGGTCGCGCTTTGCTCTGCCAAGTCTGCTTCAAGGTTTAGCCAGGTCGACGACGCCTTCACGCTCTGGTGGCAACCAGACTGGCTCTCCATGAGATCAGGGTTAATTATAAGCCCCACTGAAGGAAGTGATCTCCAAGAGAGAAGACGTCTTGCTTGACACCTGCAATCGAGATCTCTACTCAGGGGAAACAAGACGCGTAATTCTGAAAAGAGGGTCTTCTGTAACCATGCCGAGCAGACGTCAAACCAGAAATGGGAGGAGGAGAATTTATCTGACTGAGAAGGGATATAACCGAAGGAAAAACTCTTAATAGGTGCTGGGGGGGTAATAGGTCGATGAACGAAAGCATGGGGAGAAACCGAGCGTCACGCGGGCACTCCCCTCATCAACAATTAATCATCGCCCGTTCTGTGTCCCGGACGCCACTTCTTCGGCGGCGTGGGATAGCAATCAACTTGTAAGTAGATCCCGTCTCAGGAGTGCGTCTCTTGCCACCTTCAGGCCTCCCGGAGGATTCGAGCGTAAAGGCGGGTAGAACTCTATTGCAACGGCAGATCCTTCGGGGAGGGTTTGGCCAATTCCCGGGCCGTGCATTAGTCTCACATCCTTCGGCCCTACTCTTCTTGTCGATTTACTCGGCAACAGCGTATACGGAACTGAGAGGAGCGGTAGTTGTTCCGAGTCCTCTCCAGGTATGATAATCATAGTCTCTCACTCAAATCACTCGAGGGTGATCATGAACGCCATCCGGCACAAGACAGTGCCAATTAATATAGGGATGCTTGCTGGGATGTTCCAAGTCCCACTCAAGTAATTGGCCTGTTACAAACATTGCGGGAGCCGATTCTCCGAGGGAGTGGGTGACGCTATTGACCAGGTTTGGGTTCCTACATGATACACCTGTCAAAACATTTCTGGCTGTTCGCTGCGCCGGGCTGCAAAAGCGAACGGCGAATGGCGTGTTATGGGACAGGTCATATTATTCCCTAAGAAAGAGTTTTCTCACAGTCTACCTAATCGAAGATGAATCTGCCAAAATAATCCCTACGCCTACGAAGCCCGCTTTATTATGCATATCCCTCCAGAAACAGTCATCACGCTGCAAGGACCAAAGGATGGAGCAGAAGCCCCCAAAAGCAATATGCAGCATGCAACTCCCGCCTTCTGGTTGGTTGCAAGGCAAGACAGCTTCGGAGTAAGCCGTATCAGGGCTTTTCTAACTCTGCCCTGCCATCTACTCGGGGCGTGGTCTCTCAAGACGATCCGGTGACATTGATAGTGGCACGCCCATCAACCTCCTGCATGAAAGAGGATTCCCTAGTGGAAAGGCATAACACTCGCTGCATTGGCCCGCTATTCGGCAGATGAAAATACATGTGATGTGACAACAAGAGAACTCCTGTGTGAAGGGTTGCATTGAGCTGGGGTAGCATCCGACGATCTCTGCGCAGCCCTGGGTCGCAGGTACAGCAGAGTATTTACGAGGACCCTGGCCCTCCCATCAACCAGGAACAGAAAGAAATGGCCTTTTCCGCTCTCGATGGCCTCATCTCAAGTTCGGTGTTCGTTCAACCTTCCTCCTCACGATAGAGGGGATTAGTATCAGACTTCACCATGGCTGATACAGACCTACCACTTGTTCATCCGCCGATGCGGACCGATGTCATCGGCTACTTGGCATGCAACTCTGTCCTCGGTTTCATATCTCTGGTAATTCTGGCACTGCGAGTTTGGGGACGCTTTATCGGAATTGGATTGGGTCCCGACGATTGGCTTATTCTTGCAGCAGAGGCGAGTCGCTCACTTGCTTCCCATATCTCACCAGCTTCTCTCCATTCTAACTCTTTGACTTTATCAGCCTCTCGCGCTCTGTGGTGTCATTTTCCAGGGAATACGTAAAAGCTCCTCAAGGGAACACAGAAGCTTTGAACAAAAGACGCTGACCTAGCCAACAGACTCTACTCTCGGTATTGGCTATGATATGCCAACACACCCCGAACGTGAGCCTCTTCCAAACTGCCTCAGATGTCCCATTATTTCCAGTACCGGTTCAGCTGCCCCAATCTACAGAGTCTAATACAGCTAGCAGTCGGCGCCAACATTACCTACATGCTCAAAATAATATTTGTCCAACAGATAGTCTACCTATTTGCCCTGGGAGTGATCAAACTCAGCATACTCTTCTTCTACCTTCGAATCTTCGGCTCGGCCGGGCGCACGCGGCTTCTGATCATTGCCACCATGGCGCTATCCGCAGTCTGGATGGTGTCCTTCATCTTCGCAGCCTCATTCTTATGCAAGCCGGTCAAGAAGCAATGGATGCCACTCACTCCGGGGGAATGCGGGGATCAGCTGATTATGGATGAGAGCATGGTCATCACCAACATCATAACGGATGTTATCATCATTGCGTTGCCCATGTACACCATCTGGAACCTTAAGCTGCGTGTAGCTGAACGATTGGGTCTCATGATGGCCTTCTCGCTGGGTCTCGCGTGAGTGTTCACTTCCATCTCAAGGACAAGATGCGGCATGGACTGATTATCGCTAACACTACAACAGCGTTGTCGTAGCAGGCATCTTCCGCATTGTCTACATCAAGGGAGCCGATCTCACCCACAACCTCACGGGAACATTGGCAATCTCCATCTTCATCTCCCAGATCGAACCCCTCCTCGGCATTATCTGCGTCAGCATCCCCATGCTAGCCCCCATCTACAAGCGATACCGACACCCCAATTCGTCAGCGAGATATTACTACGAGCAGCAGCATCCCAACTCTGGGGGACCCTCGGCCCGACAGGTTGGTGCGTCGGCGGTCGGGAGCAGAAACACGCGCCACTGGGAAATGAACAACATGAAAGTCGAGACCGCAGCAACAAGGAACGACGACGAAGCCAAAAGCCTGGACGGTGCGGGCTCGGATAAAAACCTAACGAGGGCGGCAGCGCCGCATGGCATCAGGGTAGAGACACGATACTCCGTTTCGAGGGCCTGAGAGTGTGTTTCTGTTTAAGAACAAAATATAGAAGTAATGAAAGCAATATAACGTTAACAATGAGGTAGTATTTTTCTCTGCCAGCCCGTGTCGCCCATCTTGTGACATCCTACCAAATGCATGTCACACCACATTTTCAACACCCCTTCTTCTCTCACAATTTGGTTACGGGCATACTTAGCTGCATATACGTCTGAAGCGAAACAGGTTCTCGTGTTCAGACTTTGGAAGCCGAGGCAGCAAGGCTGGTGATACATATGCAATACAACACTGTAAGTGGAGTGGCTGAAGGCGAAAGGATTGCGTTGGGCTTTCTCAAATACTGCCGCTTCGAATACTGCCAAAACTATTGATTTTCACGATTTCCAACCAGATTTTTCTAGGTGGTTGATAGCAGATATCTTCGAGGGCGACCGAGAATAATTCGTGGACAGAGTGTTCCTTTATCATGGAGATTGACAATCGGAGGCACCCCAATCCATCCCTGCGGCATACGCAGTGTACGGCGACGTGACTTGCTACCAACCCACCCATTCTCTGAAAAGCCTTTATGTATTAGCGACTCTGTGTAAAGAACAGATCCAGCCGAAGCTCATTGTTTGTTCTCGAACAACGAGTTGAAGACTTTACATCAAACATTGGTGCTTTCTATAGATGATCGTCGTTTTCATTTCTGTGTTTGTTGGTTAAAGTAGTCTGCCAAGGTGCCTCCATACTCCATAATATTCAGGGCAGGGGCTGAATCCTAACAATGGGGATGTTTGCATGAATTGTCCGGGCTCCGTGGATTCCCCAAGGCACAATGGACGACTGAGAGCTACCTTCCATTTATGGAACCAACTACGTATACCCTCCCTCTCGATATACAGAATCTGCATATACGTCCGGCGCTGGTGCCGTGACATTCGGCCTGCATGAGCGGGCACTGGACCTCGGACGGCTCTTGCTGGGCTCACGCCTGGGCTGGTGGACACAGGGGCAAACGACGCAAGTAACCAGAATCCCAATTTATTAGCAGATCGTGGAGTGATAAGTTGGTCTATGTCCCCCTGTATGAGAATGCTTGTAGACATTTGTATATTCCACCGACTCCCCCATTTGGATTCTCCATTGTGTCAGTCTCTGCACCAGCATCAGCGAATAGACGTGCAAGTATCTCCGAAAACACAATGGCATCGCCTTCACTCAACCCACAGGCCCTTTTTGCGGTCAATGGTCTTGTTGCGGTGGTTACCGGAGGTCACAATGGTGCGTCTTCATTCTTGCCCACCTGGTCCCTCGGTTTAGGGAAGTCGAAGTCGACCATCTCAATATGCTAAAGGAATTATGCAGGCGTTGGCCTTATGATCACCAAGACATTGGAAGAGAATGGTGCTACAGTATTCATCATCGGCCGCCGTAAGGAGAAACTGGAAGAGGCAGCTAAGACAGAAGCCGTATGTGATTCTCCCTCCCTTGTGTTATCTTCATGGTGAATCATGACGCTGAGAAAGGACTGATTCTTTAGAAACATGGAAAAATCATACCTATCCAGGGAGACATCACCTCCAAAGCTGATCTCACCCGCATTGTCTCCACCATCAAGGACCATCCGCTCAGTGGCGGCTATGTGAATCTCGTTGTCGCCAATGCTGGCGCCATGGGCCCCGAGCCTCCTGCCAGCCTCGACGCAAACCAGCCTGCCTCTAACCGTGCTTCACTCAAGGACGCGTATGAGCTGCTGTGGGCGCCCGAGGTGGCGGACTTCAACAGCGTCCTCGAGACCAACGTCGCCGGATCCTACTTCACTGCTGTTGCTTTCCTGCCTCTTTTGGATGCAGGGAATGCCGCTGGGAATGTATCGCAGTCGAGTCAAATCATCATCATGGGTAGTGCCTCGGCCTACTCTCGCCTGGCATCCAGCAAGTTTGCGTATGGTGCTAGCAAAGCCGGCACCAATGACTTGGTCAGGAGATTGTCGACGACGCTGGCTATGTACCGCATCCGAGTGAACTCTATTGTTCCAGGAAGTGAGTTTTTCTTCATCCCCATTCCAGCCGTTGATTGAACATCGGTGACTGACCTATGCAGTCTTCCCCTCTGACATGACTGAGCATGTCATCCAATTTTTGAATGCCAACCCAGAAGCAGCAAAGGCAATTTTGCCAGTCGGACGACCAGGAAACATCCAGGACATGGCTGGCCTTACGCTTTGGCTCTCCTCCAACGCCGGAGGATATGTTACTGGTAGCATCGTCTTGTCTGATGGAGGTGTGTTGAGCGTAACGCCTGCCTCATACTAATGTGCCGAGGGGATTCCCCAGAGAATGTTTCTGAAGAAACTACAAGAATATAATCTGTTGCAGCTATTATCCAACACTTTATCCAAAATCTGGTCTTCTGGATATCGCTTGTGATTTTATGGGTGAGAAGACCCCCGTCGTTTGACTTCGTATTTTGGCGACAGCATCGCACCATACCTGACTACTGCTCGATTCTTCGACAGATATCAGATTTGGGACATGAACTCCTTGCGAAGACAAACGAAATACTATGCGCATCCCAGATAAATCTGCCCAGCCAAGACACTAATGATTTTTTTTGTATGTGCGAGACCTATGTTAAGTTAGCCAGCCTAGTTCTTTGTACGGAACTGTCATTCCAAACTTAACAATCAATGAATTTCAATGAAGAAGATGTACCTTATGGTTTCGTCCGAAATAGTGTAGTTTTTAATTAAGTACGACATGTAAAGGTCTTCGCGATGAGTGTTCTAGTCTTGACAAAGGGGCAAATAGAGGACGATGATAGCTACGGATGACAGATGTCGCATCTTGAATCTATCCGTCCATTCACCCTGTGACTAGCCTCTCAGACTATACAGGATTTAGCTTTGATCAAAATGAGAGTCTAGTTTACCTCGCGGTTTCACCAGTCACTTCGTTCCAGGAAGACTCAGAGTAGAATCCTCTATGCAGCATCAAGTCACGAAGAAGGAAGCTTTCGTGATGAGCATTCACTTGGTCAAACATCTGACCTCGTCAAATCCGAGTTCAAGTTATTAAATTATTCTCATCCGGCGTCGGGAGCTAAACGACTGAGCACCGGAAAAAGGAGAGCCGGAAAAGAGAGAGCTCTCATGTAATGTAAGACTTGATTGAGACCATTCTGAATAATCAATGCATGCTGCACTTTTACCCCTCAAGATCTAGCAGGATTGGTTGTGAGCTAGTTTCGAGAACTTCCAGAGTCATTCTCTAGATCAGACTTACAAACTACTCGTTGAGCCCAATGAACTCATTGTCGGCGCCGTGCAGACTTAATTAAAACACATCCAAAGACGGCATTAAATTATAGATTGCCAAATTAGAACGGAACCGAAGTTCGGATACTTTGTAGGAAAGGGTAAGCTTCATTAGTATGCGATGAAATGCTATGTAGCTAAGGGGGTTATGCGGAGCCATGCCTTCCAAATGAAAGAGAAAGCAGGATAAAAACGAATGCCTAGAGGCCCAAACTTGAATGGGGAGTGTCAAATTGATAAGCTAGTTAACAAGCACCATAGGTAGTGAAGGAAGGTATTTGCAAACCGCCAGTGGTGGAATGGAACGTCGGGTCATTGTATTCTTGAACGTATATAACAAATGCTACTCATGCTACTGATGATACATTGATAATAGACAACTCAATGGTGGTTACTGGGGGGTTAGGCAGATCCAATAGCTAATCTCGCCTGGCGAACGATGCTTGCGTTTTGATGACCTGCCTCTAAATCACCAGTATCGAGGCGGCGACTCTCCTCTGTTTGTGCATTACTTCAAGCGGATCAGGAACCAAGCATGTCCTACGTGGGACAATATCAGTATTTGCTCAACACAACTCAACAAGAAGTGGCGGTGATCTTCTTGAATAGGGAAAGTCAAAATAGAAGAAGCAGTCACTGAGGAGGATAGATAGGTTGGTGGGAAAAGTAAAGAGAATCTTCTTTTCAAGATTCTTTGTTAAGATAATGTACTATATAAGTAGTACCAAGCTCGGGACGATATTTGACATCACGACACCATACTGCCAAGATACACCCCCAGCTTTGCCTCAAACCAGGCATGCCAAAGACTCCCATGGGCCAATCCAATGCCCAGACCGGTCGGGGACGAACGCCTTGTGGCAGGCAAATATACACAAGTGTCGAAGCAGGTAGCCTCCATCCCAAAGCAAAAGAATTTCCAAAATAAAAACCGCTTGCCGAATCCTAATATAACAAAAAATAAGGATGGCACGCGTAGCCAATCCCAAAGAAATGATAAAAACGCCGTTCATGATACTCTACAACGTGATCCGTGAGACCTTTCTATAAATGTGTGGTAAAACTGCCCTTGTCCAGAAGTGAAATGATATTATGCTGAGAACCGTGAAGCAGGCGCCAGGCCAGCTATTAAGACATTTTCACTTCTCGGACTGCCTTGATAAATTGCTCAGTTGCCAGAGCCTGGGTAGCTGCAGTGGCACCATCCTCTCCAGCAAGAGGTTGGGACAAAAGCGAAAAGAAATCGCTCTTGGTCTTGCACCCGTGGAGCTTAGTCTCTTTGGTGAGCAAAAACGCGACAGCGGCTCGAATAAGGGTCGTATCGCCTTCAAAAACATAGATATCAAATAGCCGCGAGGCTTCGTCGATTACAAGCTGGCCGGTGAAGAGACTGGTGAAAATCGGGTACAGATACATTTCTGGTGTGAGATCTGGAATTCCTTTGAGATGGTCGTAAAGAGGAATTGACTTGGCGGCGAGGGTTTGAATAACAAAATTGTATGCTGATGCTTCGGCTCCTGCATCCGACGTATAGAATGACAGCGGGAGAGAGCGGTTGAGAAGGTTGGCCAAAGCCACGAAGGTGGACGCAGGGGTAGGGAGGTTGAGGAGAAGGAGAGCCGCGATGGTCTGTGAGGGAGTGTTAGAATACAGCCAGTCAAAGAACTAGGGGGTTAATCTGTGCGATCTACTTACGTTGCACCCAGAGATATACCCAATATCATTTCGGTACATAGCGTATGCCATCAAGACATCCACCAAGTTGTCGTGCAACGGGCCACCAACATTGAAAACGTGCAAGTCCTTCCAGGTTTTATTTGTCACATCTTGGCGAATCTCGTGGAACCACTGGACACTTTTGGCATCCTCAGCCGTCCCCTTTTGATCCTTCACTCTCTGCTCCAACTCATGAGCCCTCGTCAGCGCCACATCGAAGGAGGATTCGGACAACCCAAGTGGATTGCCAATGGCCCGGGACCAAACCGCACCGCGGCTTCTAGGAGGGACACCACGCCACCACATCTCTCGTGTCTTCCTCTCACGGAGAGCATCGTCCCAGCGAGCCAGAATATCTTGCTCCCACACTCGCATAGACCCATCAACTACCACGTCCTTGGACTGTTCCTTGGATCTGCGAGCAGCTTCTCGCCGCTCGTCGGCTTTGGCGCTTGCCGCCATCATCCTCTGATACTCTCGTAGGTGACGCTTCTCTTCGGCGGGGTCCTTGGGAGGCAGCCATGAAGGTCTTGTTCGGCTGAGAACGGCCTCTTTCTCTCTAGAAACAGGCAGTGGGTCAATCATGACATTGGTTCGTCGCAAAGGAGGAAGCTCTGGCGTCGATTTGATCCTCGACTTCTTCTCGTAGGAATATTCTGAGGATGAGCGGCCGGGGTTCCAAGTGTTGGGGCGATTGGATCCCAGAGACTGTCGCGTTCGTTGTTGCTCTATCTCATCGGCGTGTGCCTCCAGCTTTTCGGTGAGCTTCTTGGCTTCAGCGCTCAATTCAGCGAAGCCTGCATTCCATGACAATGTCCGCTTCAAAGGCATGCCAACTGGCGACCTCTCGCGTGATACGGACTCGCCCTCGTTTTTCCATGCAGGGGAGCGGAGAGACCCTTGGGCTTGAGCCACAGGGGGGGTACCATTGCCAACACTCCTGATACGGTCCTTGTGAGATCGGTCCATAGAAGGCGCGGGCGATGGCTGTCGGCTGGGAGGGCGTTCATGTTGGGGTCGTGGTGAGATGGGCACGTTGTCGAGAAACATGCCTTCGGGAATGTCGTCGCCTTCGTCCTCGTCACACTCATGCTCAAGCTCGGCGAACGATTTCCGGTGTCGGAGTGCGGGCTGCCAGCTTCCCCGCCGAGGCTTGGGATGGATGCGAGGTCCCTTGGGGTTCAAAGCCACATTGCTGGGACTCAAGCTCCTGTTTCGGGGAGAAGACGATTGATCCGAACGGCTGGATGATCGCTTAGAGGGTGGTGCGGGACGGCCAGGATCGGCCAGAACGGTGAGGCTCGTGCTCCTCGGATTCTGGAAGTTTGTTTGCAGATTCGGGAAGGATGAACGAGGCTTGGGGGAGAGATGGCTGTTGGTAGCCAGGATCCGGCCAGAGGTGACAGAAGCTCCGGTTGGTGGTGGCGCGACACCATAGATGCCCAATTGGGACATGTTTTTGAGGGTGTCATTGTCGTCTTCGAGACCAATGTCCTCGAAATGGCCTACATCGTTGAGGACACTGCCATCGTCGTGGAGAGAGGAGTGGAAGGAGGAGGTCTTGGAGCTTTTGGAGGTGGTCATTCCGGGAGGGGAATTCGGGGACGAGTCGGTATCACTGTCAATATCGTAAATCATGACTGCATCGGAAGCCAAGGAGCTCCAGTCTCTCTCGGCGATTGGCGGGGACGGTGTTGAGGAGACGGGCTGTTGGGGATGAGCCACGAACAAACGGTCGAAGAAACAAACAAAACAAGGGACTTCCAGTCGAGTTAAGTCAAGCCAGGACTTTTGAGACAAGGCGGTGGGTGTGGTTTGAGGCAGTGAGCAGGTGGGAGTGGGGCGCGTCAAGCCAGGCACAGACAGGCTCAGGAACAGGAGGAAGATGCCGCCACACCACAGGGCGCTTACTGTGCAAAGTAAACAAGCAAGGGGGACGACGTATAAAGAAGGGCTAAAAAGGGTTAAAAAGGGCGGTAGATAACAAGTTGTCGAGCGAATGGTATGGCGTACAGCACCAAGAACGGGAACAGCAGCGAATGGGGGCCACGGCCAGCGATGAACGAATGAAGAAGACTGGTTGAGTTGGATCTCAAGTCGAGTGAGAGGCAGAAAGAGGAAGAGAAGGGGAAGGAGGATGATCGTCCATGAGGTGGTGGGAGCGGAGTCTACCTATGTTCAAATTGCGGTGCTGTACCGAGAATTGTGCTGATGAAGGGGTGTGGAGGAAAAGGAAAACCCATGGACCATGATTGAGGCTTCCATCCACTCATCCACCCATCCAACAGCACCAACTAACCCGATATGCACAGTACCTGACCTGGCCGGGCAGGGATATAAGCCTCGAGGGGCCTGAGGACCTGAGGGAGCCAGCGAGGCAGCACCTAAACCTGCTGGCCTTTAGCGCACGCTCGATTGATGAACAGGAAGGAGAGCAAACAAGCTGCTGGTCGGAGCTAGCCACAGCGGGAGGCAGGCAGATTGAAGGCTGCAGCCTCTCCCATTGGCCGGTGCGCAGGGGCCGGCTGCCGGGGGGGCACCAATGGGAAGCGAGATTAGCGGCCCATCATCTCCATCCTCTCTGATTCTCGCACCATGAATCGACGGAGAAGGATTTTCCTCTCTGCTATTGTTGTACCTGCATGCTATTGTAGGTGCGTCCTGCTGCCGGCACAGGCCTGTAATTAGGTTTTTTAATTTTGGCACCAACAGCTCCTCCCTCGCCCGGCCGGCTGCTTCGAATTCTCCCTGTGAGCGGAGCAAGGCCACTTAGCTGCCCTCCTGGCAATATTAACAATAATGACCAGCTAACATGCCCATCCCGTGATCAAGAATCGATGCCAGGTATATCCATACGCGCCTGTTGGTGTCGCTGTGACTTGTGCCCGTCGCCAACCCTGCCAAATTAACCCCCAGCCGAACCGCCCTCCTGCAGCGGAATTTGATTAGCATGGCATGGTCTGTGCAGATGGTGCCGGGTACCTGCCACCAGGTAGGCTTAGGCTACTGCCGTGGCATGCAGGTACGTGTGCATCTTGTCACCACACCACGGCTGCGATGACATGTGCTCTGCTGCCCATCGAGATGAGCACGCGAGGCGGACTTATCTCTTGTTTGTCGTCTCAAGGTTGCAACGGGTGGGCAGGCAATTTGATCTCTATCTCGGTCTCGGGGTCTCATCTCGCTGGAACCTGTCTAGCAGCCAATAAACCTCAGCATGGTGAGGAACCAAGGCAGATAGGCGTATTCCTTATCTAAACCCAAGCCTGTTGGCACAAAATAGGAGTCGCCTTGCAGAGGTACATCTGTTGGTCCTGGAAAGACCTGGCAGTGTTCTTCTCTCTGGTTTCGATGACGCCTGTGTCTTGAATCTTGCTGATCTATAAACCTTTCAGTAACTCAGCAAATAACAAACTCGTAGGCCACGATGAAGAGCAGATCTGCGGCAATGGCACAGCATGGTGACGGGACGGCGTCGTCTAGCGTCCATCCACGTCTTCTGCATGCACGCACCTCCTCTTCGGGATGGCCGCCCCAATCGCGTAATCGGTCAGATCATGACGCTCCATCCAACACCACCAAAGGAAAAAGGAAATGAAGCATAAGATTCCCCACATTACCCCGTTGCTGTTGCTCCCTCGGAGATGGAGGGCATGGGCCTGGCACACACACCTGCACAGAAGTTCAAGTCGAGTCATCGACAAAGAAGGGCTGGCTGCCACCATGCGCATATTGCTCGAGCGAATCACGTTCGGCTCCTGCACCAGGCAGTGATTGCAACGTTCATTCAATTGATCCGGGCATGTCTGCTTCTGTTCTGCTAAACCAACAGCACGATATCAAGTCCAACCCCTTCCACACATCCTCAAGCCTTTTTGTAAACTACCTCTAGCAACACATTCAAAGCGGCCCTGCCATGGCCTGTCCATCAAGGTCAAAGACATCTCGAGACTTATGGGCCAAATTTAGAAACTCATCATCAAAGCACTGACCCCGTAATACATCTCCTTCATGCGTAGAACTACCCTAGTCCGCCCTCTCGCGCAGCATCTTCTTGAGTTTGCGAACTTCGGTCCAAGAGAACAACGATGTGATTCCCTTTGTCTTGCTCGCAACCGGTGATCGCTTGTTCTTCTTGTCCAGTTTCTTCCATCCTGTCAGATGAAAGTACGCAAGAGCCTCAGCCGATTCTCTGCGGCGGCGTTGTTGCAGCGTCTCCACTCCATTGACTGGCTTTTCCTTCTCCCGTAGACTGTTTCGCACAATGCGAGAAACGACATTCTCCAGCTTGCGCTTCTTGGGCGGGTTGTCATTCTCTGGAACAGGCGAGCTCGAATGCATTTCTTCCCAGGACCTCTTCTTTCCGGTGTGTGAATCTGCCGCCACCACCTGCGTGGTTCTCAAAGCCTCCTTTCGGGCATGGGACCTAGTCATGGGCTTCTTCTCGAAGCTCTCATCATCGCTTGTCATGGCCTGGGTGAGGTCGATGCAGGCAGTATACTTGATAGGTGCCGGAGTACCCTTGACTGTGGGATTATGAGCTTGCAACGGCGTTGGTTTACTTGCTTGCTGCTGCTTCGTGGAACCGCTTGTCTTGTCAGCCAATGAAGGCGACATAGTGCGGCATCGTCTAGCTCTCTCCTGGAATGCTTCCTTCCCGTCGCGCTTGGATGCCGATGTTCGGACACTGCGTGAAGACGGTGTAGCCACCTGGCTGCTCTTTGTGGGCGTCGAGACATTGCGCTGAGCAGTCATGGACACCTTGGCGCTTGGTGGCTGGCTCTGCGATCTGTTTCTCGAAGGAGGTGTTTTGCGGATGGCTTGAAACTCGATATCCGAGTCATCGACGGTGCCAGATGATGCCGCATTTTTGATCGTGGCTGCGATACTCTGCTTTGACGGCGTGGTGGTCCTCGAAGCGCTCTTTGCCTTGGGAGTGTCGTATATAGCCTGAAGCTCAAGCTCAGAGTCGGAATCATCTCCAGATGACAACTGAACTACCTCGGCAGGGTCGGGGATGTAGCGGTCGTTCTTCTTTTTCTTCTTCTTCGCTGACGAGGGTGTGGTAACTTTTTCTTTCTTCACAGTTTCTTTCTTCACACTCTCAGACTTTGACTTCTTTCCAGATGACGGCTTGCTTCCAACTTGGCTCTTGGGTGTCGCAGGAATCACAGGGCCAAACTCGTCCTGGTTCTCGGCAATAAATGGCGAGGTCACCTCTTTCCTCAGGAGTTGCATCCCAGACAGAAATCTAGGATTGGTCCTGGGATCTGCAGTGGGCGTCACCTCGACACTCTCATCGTTGGAGTCCAAGGTCATTTCCACATACTCTTCCCGACGCTGGGAAGAGCTGGGAATCTGAACCTCCAGCCGAGTTGGCGAAACCGTCTTGGTCGGCTGCTTCTGGGGAGTGTAGGCACGCTGCTTCTGCGGCGTGGAGACGGGCGTCTTCTGGGGTGTAGGCACTGATCGTGTCTGAGCTGCTGGAGCATTCTGCACAGGACTCTCAGGACTGAGCTCTCTCTGTGATGAAGGCGAAACTTTGGACGCGCTTTGCTTCTGGGGTGTAGGAACTACTGAGCTCGAAGGGGTGATGTCAACATCGGCCTTCTTGCTCTTGTCCTTCTTCTTCTTCTTGTCCTTGGTTTTCTCATCCTTGGAGTCCTTGCCTTTCTTATCCTTTGAGTCCTTGGTTTTTCCATCCTTGGACTTCTTGTGCTTATCCTTGCGCGATGACTTCTTCTTTTTCGACGCAGAACCGAGGCTTTCGCCATCATCGCTCGGCACCTGGTGAGTTTGCGACGGTGACATTTTGGAATCAAATTTCACGTCAGAACAGCTGGCGTTGATGGGGAAGCACTGGGCTGGTGCGGGTTGGTGCGATGTAGAAGCTTTTGTCAGGTTTGAAATCTAAAGTTCAAAGAAGGTGAAAGGTCGGGATCAAAGAGTGTGGAAAGGTAACGAAATGCTGGAGTACAGATAGGTAGTGAGAAGAAGTGGTGGCATGAGGGTGTGCTCAAAGTGAGAACGTTGTGAGGTCAACGCCGGTCGTCGCTTCCCTGCTTCTCACTTTCATCTCGCCGTTGGCTTATTGACGCAGGTATTTGAATGAAAAGTGAATACTAAACCCAGAGCAGACTTTGCATTGTGGTACTCAAAATACCTATTGGAAATGAGAATATTTCTTGGCAATAGATTTGGTTGTACGACACAGAAGATGTTTGGTTGGCGCATCACCCATGTATTATGCTGTCAAACGAACGTTGCTCATTGCATGGTCGTAGGGAATCATTGAGATTCAATGGCAATCGAAGTTGATGTTAGATCAAAAAGCCGCAGGCCACGCTGTGCATGTTTCGGCGCTCACGTCTTCTCATTCGGTACTTCGTGGATCATACGTATTATAACATATCACCAGGGAAAGTCATAACGAGCATTCATCTATCTCTGAGCGTATGTCCATTCACAAGTGTGATGCATTGTTCTATGGGATATTACTATATGGGTTGCTTTCGTTCATAACATCCATTAAACCTAAATATTCAACTTTTGTTTACATACGCTCACGTCTGCGAGGAGCTGCCCGAATAATATCGTCTACTCGGAGAAGGAGCTGTATCCAATGTTAGCAAAATGAAAGGGAATGGTCAAAACACGGCGATTGTAGGACTGTAGATCTTACCTCAGCTGCTTCACTAGCTGAAGACACGACAGCCTTCTTCAGCTTGTAGCTCTCAACCACACCAAGATCCCGCATATCGGCAATACCGCCACCAGGGGTTGTCAGGTCAAGGCCATAGGATGTAAGACCCTCGTAGATCGCCTTGCGCAGGCGAGCAACAAGGTCTCCTGAATCCAAACCAGCGTTATCAGCCAGAATGGTTGGCAGCTGTCGCAGCGCATTGGCGAAGGCGGACACGGCAAGTTGACGCTTGCCCTCAACACGAGTAGCAGCACCCTCAACGGCCTTGGCCATGAGCATTTCGGCGCATCCACCACCCAGGGTCGTCCGGGGCTCGCGAACAGTCTGTGAGAGAACGGCAAGGGCGTCGTGCAAGCTGCGCTCGGCTTCGTCAAGCAACTGGTCTGTGGCGCCTCGGAGAACAATAGTGCAAGCCTCGCCGGCGGCAACGCCAGAAAACTTAATCAGGGTATCCTCTCCAATTATAACCTCCTCGATCGTGTCACAGTGGCCGAGCCTGACCTGGTCGGGGTGGTCAAAGGTGGAAGCAATCTCACCGCCGGTTACAAGTGCCAGACGCTCGATTCCGTCGAAGTCGGCATGCTCAATGGACATGATGCCGGCATCAGTGAAGAGCTGCTCGGGCCAGTTGTAGATGAGTTGACGGTTGATGAAGCAGTTGATGCCATGTGCCTTGATCTTCTCAACCTTGGCCTTCATCTTCTCCTTCTCGGCCTTCTCCAGCTCTGCAAGCTTTCCTGTGGAGTCGACCTTGAGTCGAGCACCGAAGATTTTCACCTTGTCAGTGTCCATGGAGGTATTCGCCACCAAGATCTTTGCCTTTTCCAGTCGCTTTGGCTGGTTCACACCGATCTTCTTGTCCAAGATGAATCCCTCGTCAAGGTAGGACTCGCTGAGCTTTCCACCCGCTTTCTTGATAATCTGAATGTGGCTCAAGTCGGAAGATTGCTTGAGACGAAGGACGGCGTCGACGGCGAGCTCAGAAAAGTGGTTGCGGTCTTGGGAGAGAACCTTTGAGCTCAGAGTCGTGCGGGCGATGGCGAGAAGATCTTTTCGGAAAGCCTCGGGGCTCTTGCTGTGATCGACGGCGGAGTCCTCCAAAGCCTTAAGAGATGCCTGGCTTGCTATTCTGTAACCCTCAATGATGGTCTGGGGGTGAATCTTCTTGTCCACAAGCTTCTCGGCCTCGCGGAGGAGTTCGGCAGCGAGCACGGCGACAGATGTGGTTCCGTCTCCAACTTCGTCATCTTGAACTTTCGAAATGTTGACTAGGACCTTGGCAGCGGCGTTGTCGAGTGCGATAGACTTGAGGATAGTTGCACCGTCGTTCGTGACCATGATATCTCCAGTGGATCTAGATGGTTCCATCAGTCCCGCTCTTATAAACCATCAATGAAAAGAGAACATACGCAGATTGAAGAATCTTGTCCATGCCCTTGGGTCCCAGAGTGCTCTTCACCAAATCACCGACGGCGATAGCACCAACAAAGGCAGCTAGGCGCGCATTCTCGCCCTTCTCCTCCGTGGTACCCTCCTCGAAGATTTGGGTTGGTAGAAAAGACTAGCCGCCTAATGTAAGTCAAGCGTTGGGTAAAATAGAGGGAGGTTTGCATACCATGTTGAGAGATTTGAGAGGCTTCCCCTATCCTTTTCAAGGTCAAGGAGTATTATATCTGTGAATATGGTGGACTGTTCGGCTCAGATGAAGCAGGCAGTCACTTTTTTTCAAACCCCCGCGGCCTTGAAGCTCTGTCACCACCGCCGACCCGCTGAAATCAGGAGTTGAGACAGGGACCTGCAATCAACCCCACCAAGATAGAGCTGCACGTGACTTGCCCCGCGGTATCAGAAGCCGACGGCTCTGGAATATTACTTTTCCGTCGCACACTTCAGCGAATACTAGGAGAATACGCAAATTCGCGAGTGGCCGTGGTTTTATTGAGTGGCTATTTTTTTCCCACCCCACGCTGGTAGCCCTGCACGATTTCCGCGTCGACCTGTCTGGACACTCGACTTGAAAGCAGATCCCAGTGGTAACCTCTACCCTTCTGTATTTCAAGCCTATACTCGAAGTCGGACACAGCGCCCAGGCAGCGTATACGATCCGACAGCTTCAAGTGCCAGTGTAGGGCGGGGCAACAGTTTTTGCACCCCTCCTTGGCCTCACCACATTCCCGCAATCATGGCGCCCACGTTCGAGCACCTCCGCGAGGCGGACCTTGACGATGACGAGTTCAACGAGGATGAGATTGATACCTCCGATCTGCGAGAGAGATTTGAGGTTCAACTCGAGCAAGGATACGACACTTTCGTTGTCATCGACGGCCTTCCCAAGGTTAACGAGGGCCAGAAGCCCAAGCTGGTCAAGTTCTTGCTGAAGAAGCTCAACACCGTCGGGAAGGTCAGGGAAGATTCTGTCTACATGCCCATGGGCGATGATGGAGACTCCTTAAGGCATGCAAATAGTTCCCCTTCTGGAGGAGTCGAATCATGTTGACTGACCAGGGTATTAGATTCGCATTCGTCGAGTACTCCTCCCCCGCTGAGGCGGCCGCAGCGACAAGACAGTTGGATATGGTTCCCCTCGACAAGAAGCACACTCTGCGCGTGAACAAAATGACCGACATCGAGCGATACGGCCGAGAAGGACGCGTGGACGAGAAGTACCAACCCCCCCACATCGACGAGTTCACAGAGAAGGAGCATCTCCGATGGTTCCTCAAGGACCCCTCCGGTCGCGGTCGAGATCAGTTCGTAATGTACAACAACGAGTCCGTGGGCGTGTACTGGAACAACGAGAAGGATCAGCCCGAGAATATCGTCGATCGTCTCCACTGGACCGAAACCTTTGTGCAGTGGTCCCCTCTCGGCACCTACTTGACCTCCATCCATGCCCAGGGTGTTCAGCTCTGGGGTGGCCCCTCCTGGTCTCGCCAGGCCAGGTTCGCACACCCTTATGTCAACCTGGTTGCTTTCTCCCCCACTGAGAAGTACATGGTGACTTGGTCAAACCGACCCATCTCCATCCCCGATGAAGGCCACCCTGCTCTCTCTATCGACGATGACGGAAAGAACTATGTCATTTGGGACATTGCCACCGGTTCACCTCTCCGATCCTTTGCCAACCTCGATGCTCCCAAAGTTGAGGACGGTCGCCCTCCCCCAAAGATGCAGTGGCCTGCCTTTAAGTGGTCTGCGGATGACAAGTACGTCGCTCGCTTGAACCCAGGACAGTCCATCTCCGTCTATGAGCTCCCCCGCATGAACCTTCTCGACAAGACTAGCATTAAGATCGAGGGAGTTGTTGACTTCGACTGGGCTCCTTCAAGCCCTCACCGAGAGGGTGTCAAAACCTACGAACAGCTGTTCTGCTACTGGACTCCCGAAATTGGCAGCAACCCTGCCAAGGTTGGTCTGATGAGCGTTCCCTCCAAGCAGATTGTGCGAACCCTCAACCTTTTCAGTGTCAGCGATGCCAAGCTCCACTGGCAATCAGAGTCAGCCTACCTTTGCGTCAAGGTTGATCGTCACTCCAAGTCCAAGAAGTCTCAGGCTACCACCCTGGAAATTTTCCGAATCAAGGAGAAGGGCGTCCCCGTCGAGGTGGTTGACACGATCAAGGATACTGTCATCAACTTTGCGTGGGAACCCAAGGGCGATCGATTTGCCATCATCACTACGACGGAGCCTGCTGGCCCAACCGCCGTTGCCCCCAAGACGGCGGTTGCGTTCTTCTGCCCTGAGAAGGCCAAGGGCCCTCATGCCGGCAACTTCAAGCACCTCCGCACGCTTGACAAGAAGAACAGCAATGCCATCTACTGGTCTCCCAGGGGCCGGTTTGTGGTCATTGCCACCGTCCACAACCAGCAGAGCTCGGACCTCGACTTCTTTGACCTCGACTTCGAGGGTGAGAAGCCAGAGGCCGAGAAGGACATGACGGCGAATCTGCAACTCATGAACACCGCCGATCACTACGGAGTAACGGATGTTGAATGGGACCCTTCAGGCAGATTTGTCGCTACCTGGGCATCAGTGTGGAAACATTCGGTAAGTTTGATGATCCCAACACTCTAACCTAATTTACCCTCCGAGACGCAATATTAATTTGACGCATAGATGGAAAACGGCTATCACATCTACGATTTCAAGGGCGAGGCTCTGAGGGAAGAGCCCGTGGACAAGTTCAAGCAGTTCGCCTGGCGCCCGCGACCTCCTACTCTGCTGACCAAGGAGGAGCAGAAGGCTATCCGCAAGAACCTGCGTGAATACAGCCGCGTGTTCGAGCAGGAAGATGCCGACCGTGGCGCCTCTGCCGATTTGGCAGTGGTCGAGGCCCGTCGCAACATGCTCAATGAGTGGTACTCATGGCGCGAGGATATGGAGGCCGAGCTGGCCGAGGAGCGTGCTATCCTCGGCCTGCCGGATGATCCTCATGCCGCTCTCCTGGAGGCTAAGACCAAGTCAATAGAAGGATATGACAAGGAGACGGTAATTGAGGAGATTGTGGAGGAAGTGTTGGAGGAATCGGAAGAAATCATCACTACATAGAGACGAGACTTGGGTGGTTGGAGATCAGATTGAAAAGGTGGTTTAGACTCACATTTACGTGCATCTGCAGGGACTTGCTGCTTGTATTGCTCACGAAGTTTCGCAAGGGGCATATAGGGTTTGGTAATGAAACGACATGATTCAAACAAATTGCTTCAGTCCCCACTGTCGTCGATATGGAACATTCGGGTGTGAATGTTGCCAACCAAAATCAGGACTTCGGAAGGCGTCTTACATCCATCCATCCATGGTGGTACAGCACCGCCGCAGCCGAGCCGAGGTCATCTCGACCAGAGTGTCAGATCGTGTGGGTGAACAAACTACCACATCCTCTCACCGGCTGGAATATTGATTTACCCTACCCCCGTGCTTGTGTGTTTTTTTGGGCAGTGCTCACCATTCCGCCCGCTGGCACAAAGTCGGGTGGGAAGGATGTAGCGTTGCAGCACTTGGAGTCAGCGATCCCATTTGCGATGCTACATAACGCACTGTGCATTTCTGCAGCCACTTCAGGCGCCGGGAGGGTCACAGTACACACTATTTGCCAAAATGCACATGTCTTGTTTTTAACTCCCTCAACGTGTCGCCTTTTCTGATGAGACATGTCATTATTGCGTTTGTTGTGCGTTTTGTTGGGCCCTTGATGTTTTGTTTACATCCGCGGCTCCCGCGTACGCGTCGCATTTAATTTCGTGCAATATACTTTACCTGCCATGTGGTTCGTGTTGGCTAAATTAAAGAAAAGTTACTAATTAATGGTCGGCGTACTGTGGTGGTTGGTAGTGGTGGTGGTTGGTGGTGGTGCAGGGCAAGAACCTGAAGGAACCTACGAGTCTGACCGGGGTGTTCCATGGCCGCGCGGTTGTGTTCCAGGCTCCCACAAGAATAACAGGTAGTGTCACAAAATCATCGACCGCTGCGGTGTAGACCACCTCAGGTCCCCTCTTGATCAGGGTGAACTGAAACACTTCTAGTGAAGAGTTTTCCCATGTAAAAAGAGGGAGCTTGCCGATCATGCTGGGAATCGCGATGGCAGTGCTGCGATGCCCCTCGTCGTACCATGTGCCGTGTGTACTGTGGACAAAACGGTACGGGGAGGGGAGGCAGTTGCGGCTAGATTGCGCGAGCAGGTTTATTAGGAGGTACTTTGTCAGCATGGCTGTCTCTCGTGGTGTTGCCAGTGAATTTAGCCATCTGGGTTGTAGACAGTACGTATTTGCAGGCCTGATCCAGAGAGGTACCGTTTCCAAGCGTACAGTACCTCCTACCAGGCACATTGATTCTTGAGGAGAGGCTGAACCCGCCCCCATCCTTCCGCCCATCCTCTCCCGTCCTAAAAGTTGGCTCCCCCTCAGCTTATTCCTCCTTCGCTTGGACCCTCCACATTCCATCATCAATCACCTCTTCCCCATCTTCATTTTTCTTTTCATCCTTTCGAGTTCCATCTTGTTTCGCTCTCGGCTGGTCCCCCGGAAGAGCGCCGTTTGTTTTCCACCGCTACAAAGTCAATCCGAGCACGCCACGCCGAACTACCGAAGCTACTAATTGATAGTGCTACTCATTATTCCTCATCCCCAAAGCTCCCTCCGGCCAACACGCGCGGGCCATAGCCCCCTCTTCTGCGCCATCTGCATCGCGCTTTATCTACATTGCCACGGTATTTGGCATGGCCATTGCCCATCTCCAGGAGCCTACCTCGTCCTAGGCTGTGTCCCACCAATGCCAATGTAATTCATCGTACGACGACTCCATCAACGACTCGGAGAGATGATTCGACGACGACGACCTCGAGGACAGGGGAGCCCTCCGCAGAAGCTCCTGCTCGCCGTAGCCTTTCTTCTAGTTCCATGGCTTCAGCTCGCCGATGCCCAAGCCCGCGAACAGCCCCGAGCAGCAATCCGCCCACACCATGACGATGTCTCCGGAAGCCGTCGCTCACTCCACGATGATTCCGCCATCCAAGCCCTAGCTGTCACCAAGCTAAGCGACGTCGATCCAGCTCTCAAGACAGCCGCCCTCGGTAGCGAACGCCCATCATTCGATAAGGTCGACCAGCTGCACGCTGCACACCTTCACCGCCGTGACACTCGAAGCAAACGACTTGACAAATCACGTCAACACTCCGCCCACAGCGACCGAAATAGCAAGCAACAACCAAATATTCATATTCCTAGCGATGCGAGCGCCCTCGCAACTTTAGCTCCGGATCAGTCCGTACGAGCACCACATCCCTCACGACATCAAAAGCCCAGCAGCGCTGCTGCCTCTGGGCTGGTATCGCCGCATGTTGCGCGGAGTCTGGAGGATTGGGAAGTGGAAGACTTTGTTCTTCTGGCGACCGTCGATGGAGACCTCTATGCCAGCGATCGAAAGACGTTGAAAGAGCGCTGGCATCTTGAGGTGGACCAACCCATGGTCGAAACAAAGCATCACAGATCCAACAGCTCCATCCTCGACGAAGACTTTAGCGCCATCGACCATTACATCTGGGCTGTCGAGCCTACACGAGATGGCGGCCTCTTTGTCTGGGTTCCCGACTCCGACGCCGGCCTCATCCGCACCGGCTTCACCATGAAACGCCTCGTCGAAGAGCTAGCTCCCTTCGCCGATGATAGAACATCCGTCGTGTACACTGGGGACAAAAAGACGACACTCATTACTCTCGACGCCGCCACCGGCAAGGTTCTCAAGTGGTTTGGCTCTGGCGGGTCTCACGTCAACGAGGCGGAGAGCTGCTTACGCCCCAACACTCTCTACAACATGGACATGGATGAGTGCAGTTCCACAGGCACAATCACTCTTGGACGTACAGAGTACACTGTTGGCATCCAACGCCGAGATGGCAAGGCCCTTGCCACGATCAAATATTCGGAATGGGGGCCAAACAATTTTGACCATGACCTCTTGACCCAGTACCACTCATCACTAGACAGCCGATACTTTACCAGTAGACACGACGGCAAGGTCTATGCCTTTGATCCAACTCGAAACGAGCTTCCCTCCATAAATGAAAAGTTCGCAACACCCGTCGCCCGAGTCTTTGACGTCTGCCGCCCTTGGGATGCTCCGACCGACAGCAACCCCGAATTGGTCGTTCTCCCCCAGCCACCAATGCCATCCCGAGATGAAGATATTGCTCGGATTAGGAGCCAGAGTATCTTTCTCAACCGTACATCTACGGGCAGCTGGTATGCCATGTCAGGTCGATCTTATCCACTAATCATCGATGCCCCAATGGCTCCAGTCAGCAACCCTGACTGGCTTGACAATTACCCTCCCTTGGATACTCTTGACCATAAGAGCGTTTCCAAGGCTCTGGTTGGCACTCATGTTCTTGAAGCTTCCCAGAAAGGCAGCTGGCGACGGCCGTCGTTACCTTCTGGGGAGAGTGGACATGAATATCTCGATGGCGAACACAACGAGTCTGAGAACGAATCCCCTTACCAGATCGAGGTTTCGGATAGCGATGATGCTAGCCTTCTCAACAAGGTGAAGTCCCTTCCGCAGCATGCCGCGACAAGCCTGATCGATTTTGTTAAAAACCCCACGCTCATCATCATTTTCATCGCCTTGCTCATATACAATGAGAACAAAATCAGACGTTCCTACCACCAGATGAAGGAGAATGGCTTCTCCGTACCCTTTGATTGGTTTGGCAAGGAAACAGAACAAAGTCTAAGCCCGGATAAGTATGGGGAATCGGACCTCTTGTCAAATGCGAACATAGCCTGCGATGAGCCCCAGATTATTGGAGCAGAGAATCAAACCACCACACCTGAAGCCATTCCCAAGATCAGAGAGCCAGTCGCAGACCAAAGCAGCAATGACAGCGACCGGACAACCCCTGAGCAGGCCAGATTGCGCGATAATGCAGCAGACCAGGGCCTGGAGGTTCCGAATGCAGACGGTGAGGCTGCCTCGCCTGGTGGGAAGAAGAAGAAGGCTCATCGTGGTCGCCGAGGAGGTGTGAAGCATCGCAAGAAACCACAGCGAGAAGGGTCACAGTCGCGAGATGATGAACCTGGTCCAAAGACAGTCGATGATGCCGTCACCTCCGCAAAGAAACTTGGGGAGGAGCGCCAGAAACTGGAGCCTGATGTCATGACTGTTGCGCCAAGCGATATGCAAGGTATCGGTAATCCCGTCATTCGGATGGGGAATATTGAAGTCAACACAGAGGACCAACTTGGAACTGGCAGCAACGGAACACTCGTCTTTGCTGGTAAATTCGATGGGCGTGATGTCGCTGTCAAGCGCATGTTGATTCATTTCTACGATATTGCGGTCCAAGAGACCAAGCTCCTCAGAGAGAGTGACGATCATCCAAATGGTAGGCCACCAACCTTGGCGGATGCAAACTTTACACCACTAACAACGATTCACAGTTATCCGATATTATTCTCAGCAGGTGCAAGATGGTTTTCTGTACATTGCCCTCGAAAAGTGTGCAGCCTCCCTGGCTGAGGTTGTTGAGAAGCCGCATATCTTCCGTGATCTTGCCAATGCCGGCCGTCAAGACCTCCCAGCCATCCTATACCAAATAACGAATGGTATCAACCACCTGCACTCTCTTCGTATCGTCCACAGAGACCTCAAGCCTCAAAATATTCTTGTCAACATGGGCAAAGATGGAAGACCGCGTATGTTGGTTTCCGACTTTGGTCTTTGCAAGAAGCTGGAAGGCGGACAGTCATCGTTCGGTGCTACTACTGGAAGGGCCGCGGGCACCTCAGGCTGGCGCGCACCCGAGCTCCTTCTAGACGATGACGCTCGTGATGCTGGTCTCGTTGATCTGAGTTCTCATAGCGTTGGTTCCGGCTCTGTACTTGTGATGGATGGCATGAACCAAACTAGCCGCCGTGCGACACGTGCTATCGACATCTTCTCGCTCGGCCTTGTGTTCTATTACGTCCTCACAAATGGATCCCATCCATTCGACTGTGGAGACAGATATATGCGCGAGGTCAACATTCGCAAAGGCAACTTCAACCTTCACCTCCTCGACTCACTTGGAGACTTTGCGTACGAGGCCAAAGACCTGATTGGGTCGATGTTGGCGGCCGATCCCAAGCAGCGACCTCCCGCGAGAGAAGTCATGGCACATCCCTTCTTTTGGTCGGCTAAGAAACGGCTCGCTTTCCTCTGTGATGTTTCGGACCACTTTGAAAAGGAATGTCGAGACCCGCCATCCGAGGCGCTCCAGGAACTGGAGAGGCACGCATCGCAAGTTACCAGGGGCGATTTCCTCCGCCAACTCCCTCGTGAGTTTGTGGATTCCCTCGGGAAGCAGCGCAAATACACGGGTACCAGACTCCTCGATCTCCTCCGTGCCCTCCGTAATAAGAGAAACCACTACGAGGACATGCCGGACTCGCTCAAGCGAACCGTCGGCCCTCTGCCCGATGGCTATCTCAGCTTTTGGACAACTAAATTCCCCATGCTGCTCCTGGATTGCTGGAACGTTGTCTACAACGTGAGGTGGGAGGAGACGGACCGGTTCAGGGAGTATTATGAACCTGCCGGGCTGTAACAATTTCCTGCGCTTGGAATTCCGGGTACTTTGAGCTGATTAAACTATCTCGGCGGTCTAACAAGGTAAGTCGAATGAGTGTCATTAGATCTGATATGGTAGAAACATTATGTTTTTGAATATCTGTTTATATACATCTCATCGCAATTTACATATTTCTCGATTTATCCCCCATTTCCAGCCGGCCTTCATTACCAAGTAAATCGTCAACTATGATACAATCTTCTCTTACTACTACTCGGACGTTTTGGGATGATGACATCTTGACAACTTGAACAGTAGTTTCCTTCATCTATCTATGCTCGACAAATTATGACGCAAGATGATATACATATCACTGTTCAGGTTATGGAACGCCCCTTGCCTTTCCCAACATGAGGCATGTAAGCAACCTAGAAAGAAACACGTAAAGGGGGTACGGTTCATAAGCCAGCATCCAAACCCAAACTTTTCATCGCTGTCCACATCACATGTCGTAAAGTCAAATCTCGCTCACACGCCCAGGAACAAGTCCACACATACTTGGTCATCCCTGCCCAAACCCGCTACAAACGCCAAGCTCAGATAATCGTCTTCTCACACATCAACAAAGGGACAGTATTCTGGAAAAGGGGGTACGGTAAGCAGTGGGTTTATCCCCACTGGACCAGGACCTGCTTCTTCCCCTTCTTTCCGCCCTTCTTGCCCTGCCCTTCTGCAGGTTTGTCTGCATTCTCGTCTGCAGCGGCTGCATCTGACGACTGCCCGCTCTCGCCGCCCCATGAGAAGCCGGTCTCTCCCCGGCCACCTAGGCCGGGCAGGTCCCGCCTCACGCCGCGGCCGCTCCCGTAGCCGAAGATTGTAGTCTGCGGCTTAGGGGCCGACGGCAAGGCAGGGAAGGCGTCCTTGTCGTTGGCCTTGGGGCGTGGACGGTTGTTCAGCGGTGCCGACGATGAGCTGGCGCTTGATTGTGAAGTTTGGGCAGCCGAGCCGGTGTTCCACGATGGTGTTGATGAGGAGGAGGAGGCAGTACCCTTCTTTGAAGACGGGGGGAGCGAGGGGAAACCGGCTGAAGCAGGAGGTCGGATAGACGTTGAAGCGGACGCAACCCATGTCGGTTGTGATCTGGAAACAGGGGCGGGGCCGAGCCTGGTGCTGTTCTTCAACTTAAGCACTCTGTTCGAGTGTTTCTGCGCTGGTGCGCCTGTTGGCAGAGCTGGGCTGGCAGCTCCCGCGGTCGCCCATCCACTCGAACTCGAGGTGGCTCCGTGCATGCCGCTCAGCCCAGGTAAACTAGGGTAATCCTCATTGATCGCCCGCCAATCCTGCCAGGCCTTGCGAAGTGAGTCAGACTTGACTTTGTCGTCGAATAAGTCGGCAACCTCCCTAAGTAGTGTGCCGAGAGCATTTGACGAAGTATCGCCGAAAAGAGTGAAGAAGGCGTCTACCAATTCTGGCGCAGTAAACTTGCCCTGTCGGTATGTCGAGATGTGTTCTCGGAAAGTTGCCAGCTTCCGAGCATCGTTGTGAAGTAAATTCGAGGCTCGCTCAACTACAGAGCTATGACGGACAGCTCGTGCACGCTCTTCAGGAGTCATATTTGCGGGATCGACTGTGAGAGCGTCCAATTGCGGAATGTCTCTAACTTCGGCGTTATTGGCGTTGCGGTTCTGTGCTGGGCGAGGGGTTGATGGGGAGCTGTTGTTTCTGGATCCAGATGGCGGCGTATTAGTTGCGGCAGGAGCACTCAACTGTCCTCCAAAGGTGCGGTTTGACACGGACTGGGCTGAGTGGATGGCCATTTGACGTTGGAAAGCAATCTCATCTCGGCGCAGTGGTTGTGCAGACGATACTGGTACAGGTTCGGCATTCTCATTAGTCCAACGGCCTCCCCTTCCACCGCCACCACCGCCACGTCCCTCCCGCCTTCGATCTCTGCGCCCACCTTCTCTCCTATCGTCCTGGTAAGGCGTTCTGATATCGAAGCCGGAGATGTCCACAAGTCTCGCATCTCTGCCAGTGGTCTTACCACCATGTTCACTGAGCTGGTGTGCCTGCAGGTCCATGTCGGTGTCGAAGACGACGAACTTCTTCTCCAGGCACTCGCGATCATTGCATAGGTAGTGATCCTTCTTGAAATGTTCCTCCAACGCGTTATAGTCCCGGTAGTAATGAGGCTTCCGCGAGTCCCTCCGATCGCAGATGAAGCACCGCTCGTGCTTGTTGCGGCAATGCTCATACAGCTTATCGTCGTCGTAAAATCTCTCGCCGCAGAACCCACACAGCGGGTGTCCCTTGAATCCCGTCTGGTCTGCGGCTCCCGGCTTGTCGTCTCCGTATCGCATGTGCTTCTCCAGCTCCTTGTCGGCGAACAGTTCGTGCTCATGCGTGAAGACCCTCTTGTTACGAGTGCACAGATCACACATGCGCTTCTTGTGCGCCGACTTGACATGGCGGTGCAGGTCGGGCCATCCCAGTCCGGCGAAATCGCAGTCGGCGTCTGGGCAGTTATAGCGGAGGAGGAGGACAGTGTCGCCCACGATGTCTTCGTTGGCATATTTAATACCAATATTGTCGTCCGTCGTCGTGATGTCAGCATTGGTGAAGTCTTCAAAGCGCTTATCAGCATTGGGGGCGAAGATGACGTAGGGAGCGGATGTCTAGAATCTCGGAATGTTAGCAGGAGCTTCAATCAGCTGGCTTGTTTCGGCTCGAGAAGCCCGCCAGTTGGGTCGACAGAGGGAGCAGAAGACATACACGACAATGAGCACAGTTCTTGTCCTTGTACAGTGCTCTCATCCGCAGACCGCAGATGTGGCATGTGGTATGGTTGCAGGGTGCAATCGAGTGGTGAGAAACGGAATTGGCGCAAATGAAGCAGACCTCAGCATCGTCGTCTGCATTCTCCTCGTCGACTGGAGGCTTTCCGGCGCTGATACGGGCCTTGTCGACGGCAGCCGCGAGGTCCTGGGCGGCGGGGTTTGACAGATTCTTGCGGGAATCAGCATCGTTCTGGCCGCTGGTGTTTCCACCTCTCTGGTTTCCGCCTCGGCCGCGGTTCCCTCCTCGTCCTTTCCCTCGTCCCCGTTGGTTCTTCGGGCCACGCTGGCTTCCAGACGATGGAGCTGAGGGTGCACCACCGGGTCCCCCTGCCGCGGAAGCTTCCATGACAGACAATGCGGCGATTATCTATGGGTTCGGATCGGTGTCGAGAGGTGGCTGGCAAGTCGGGGCAACAGAAAATAATGGGATTGGTGGCAAATATGCGTAACAGATGGGAGCGAGATCTAGCTCTAGATCGGTAGAGATTCCCCGGCTGAGCAGTACAAAAATCGAAGCTGCGATGGACAGATGGCTTCTCCGTAATCGATAGGAGGTAATTTACTGAATATGTACGTTTTGAGAGGATGAGGGAGGAGTCGGAGGTGGGCAGAGCTCCAGGTGTCGGGGAGGCAGGCTGATAAATAAGGTGCAGCAGATTAGATTTTTGGGGGACCGACCGATGGGGGGCCAGTTCCAGATCGTTTCGATGATGGAGGGGCACATTCTTCAGCACTTGGAATCGGCCTCAGAGGGTGGTCGTAGTGGGGGCCGATCCCTGTCACTGCGCCCCGCGGCGCCGTGTTTTAGCTGTTGATGCCCCAAACCGAGAGCCAAGACCAACATGGAAGACAGCCTTACATTAACCTGCGCCATGCGGCTTGCCGAGCTGATTCTTCGAGGAGTCATTCTTAACAACGAATTTGGCCTCTGCTTACCGAGCCGCAGTAGCATCCCGTGTCAATGACTCAATAGCTACCTCTGGCCACATCTTACCAATCACGATGCAAGTATATCGGTATCGATAGAAGCGCCATGGATTACATTCCAGCGCCCTACCCTAGAGCTTCCACATAGATGAGCTCGACAAGCCCGCCACATAAACTGCTTTTCATTTCGGCTTCATAATTCAACCAGGAATAACTATCCTTGCAGATGTCGTATCTCCAGTAAGATTTAGCTGCACGGTTTTAGCCATTTGCGGTGCGCCTTCACCGCCGGCATGAGCCAATCCATGGCTCATTCTGAATCGACATGCAAGCTCTGCCATCCGCTGACTCACACACCGAGCGCTCGGAGACCACGCCCACAGCCGCGTCAGGTTCAGGTTTCCCTATTCAGCAAAACTTTGGTTGAGAGAACAGCGTCTCGTAAAAGAGATTGGCAATCTCGGACCAGGTTTTTTTTTATCTAATACTTAATTCCAGGAGGCTTCGCAAAGACTTCGGACAACATCCCAGTGATACCTGTGATGTCATTGGTTTTTAGGATTTTTAGTCATCTCTAGCACTATTATAGCTGTGATAGAGCTTGTTAGTTATTCTGGTTTCATGGTCCGAAGGCTAGAAAACTACAAAATAGATCAAGCAAACATGAATTTGTTATTCTTTCTACGAGGTCAAAGAATGATTCTCTACGTGAATGCTTCAGGACTTCCCTCACAGTTCAAGGGTATGAATTTAGTTTTTGAGCAGAGACCCCGAGGCAAGAGCACTACCAACAAAAGAGAGTCACGCAAGGTCGTGAAAATTGACATTATTCTTTTCTCCCCAGTCGCTGGTATTTATATACCTGTAGGAAGCCCCTGTCTGTTTCATAATAAAATACATCGGTGGTGTGTGTTTGTTTGTCGTTTGTTTATCGAAACCTCATCTCACCTCCCGCTGTTCTGTTCCATTCCCCAGAGTCCTCAAACATCAACTCCCCCAATATTCAGGAAACACCAGAAAGCGGACATCCTTGCCACCTCTTTTCGCGTCTCTCCTCTCACCCCCTTCCTTGAAATAACCTTGTCCCTATGCATATCCATTCATAGCCTTTACCGGTTAATCCATCGCTTTTCATACGATAATATCTTGTATGCTTAACGTCGTGAGTTCCTTAAAACAAATAGAAAAAGCAAAAACAAAGGGAGAAAAGTAAAGCGAATAACGAAAAAAATACGCCGCCGGGCGCCCATCACCCAAGATAATTCGCGAATATCAAAATCCTCCCTCCCCAAGTTGCTCGCAATTGCCGTGACTCGTACCTGCGCCTGCTAATAATAACAGCAATGGCAGTAGCTTACACCACCAAAAACGTTTCGGTTGCCTGCCTGCTGGTTTGCATGTAGTCCTAAAACTGTAGAGTGATGAAATTATGTTATGAAAGACTGGGGTAAAACATTATGCTTCCTCGACGGGGTAAAGATGGTTGCTGATCTCCTTGTTCATGCGGAACATGTCAACCTTGGTCTGCTTGAAGATGGCTTGCATCTTCTCATCGCAAAGAATTTGTCGTCTGTCGTTTGGATCCTGGAGGTCGTTGGCCTTGATGTGTGCCCAGAGACTCTTGACGACTCCGGGTCGTGACAGCTACGGACAACCTGGTTAGCTTGTGATACTGTGTGATTGGGCGCCAAACGGTACTCGTGGTGATTTGGCATGAAAGGAAAAATAACAGGCGAGGAGCAATAAAACCATACCTGGGTCTCGCCGGTGAGCTCAGAGAGCGCCGGGCTGAGGTTGAATGGTTTCTGGAATCCACCTCCAGACCTCTTCTTTTTGGGCTCGCCGCCCTCAACCTCACTGTCGTCTTCCGACTTGACCTTCTTGGCACTCTTCTTTCGCGGTGCCTTCTTCTTCTTCACCGCCTTCTTGTCCGTGCCGCCGCCGCGGGTAGACCTGCTCCGAGCTAGGCTGTTCTCTTGAGCTTGGAGCTGGGCCGCCAGACGGGCGTCGGCGTCTTCAGCAGAGGAAGACCGCTTGACTTTCTTCCTCGCCGGCTCGGGGGACACAGATGCGTCGGAATTCGCATCGTCGTCGTAGTGGGAGGTGCCATTGGTCGAGGATCGCTTCTTAGTCTCGCTGCTCTCGTCCTCCTGCGCGTCTTGGGACAACCGCGCCTCGAAACGTGTCTGGATTAGGTCCTTGATGGCATCCTGCCGTTTGACGGGTGATTAGCATGAAACAACTCAAGTAACATCCATGCATATAGCTCGTGGGAGAGAGAGCACATGCATCCCAAGCAAGCTTGCCGGTACTGGCAAGGATCTCACCTTTTTATCGCTGAGGTCCTTACCCCCAAGTCGAGCTTCAAGAGCTTGCCGAACTTTCCTCTGAGAGATGGTCTCGAGGTCCGCGGTCTCGAGGATCCCATCGATGATGGCCGCGAACTTTTTCTCTTCGGAGTTCGACACTATTGGAGAGAAAGAGGGAGGTGTTAGCTCAGGCACAACCACTGTTTGAAACCACAAAGGGGGAATTGGATGTGCAATAGATAAAAAACATACGTGGAGCACTCATGATTGCTTCTGCCCAACCGGGGACCTGTTTTCGATCTAGGACTGAGGGTTTCGTGAAGGCAGCACTGGCGAAGCACGAGGTCCGTGTAACCGTCTTCTCTGAAGAAGCAGGGGTTCGAGTTATTGTATCGTGTGGGTAGAGGAAGGCGAGGTTAGGCTGGATCAACGGCGCAGCCAGCCAGGAAACACGATCACTAGCCCGGTACAAGCTCGTGCGGGCTGTCGGAGTGGTCGAGCCTGAGATGCGTGCAGCGTGAGTGCCGAGGGTTGGGAAGGGAAGATGGCGCTAGCACGGAAAGGCTGCGATCGGCTCGTGGACGTGCGTGTAGGTACGTGTGCGCGTGTGGGAGCTGGCTGCGGTCCGCTGGCTGGGAAGACAAGGATGCATAGACCGGTGTCGGGGAATCAAAAGCTGTTGGTTTGAAGAATTAGACTGGTCAACAGGAATGTTGTTGGTGGTGGTGGTCGACGGCAGCTGCTCGTGACGACAAGGCGGTTAAAGGTGGATCGTGGTACAATGTCGGCATTGGCCGTGGTGCGCTTACTTTGTAGTAGGTACGGTAGGTAGGGTACTTTACTTCTCGCAGGTAGTGCGACTGTTTGGTTGGCTCTTTGCCTTGCTGGAGAGCAAACGGCGCGAGAAGGTAAAAAGGTAAATGCAAGCAGAGCACGGCCTGACGTAGCGTAAGGTATCAGGTTCCTGGCAGAACAGGGTTTTGGGCGCAGGAAGCTTCTTCGCTCAGGGAAATCGCATCGAACGGGCGCCCAGACTGAGGAGCTGCAAGCTTGTGTGTGGGGTTTGCAGGTTGCGGTTTGCCCGTCGTCTGGCTTGGCTGGATGAGGGAAGGAGTGGGATGGGAGTTGGAGATGGCGAGTTGCAAGAATGTGTGGCTGGTGTTACACACGCTCTTTTTCCCGATAAAGCGCGTGCGCCGCTGCAACAGCCAGTCGTTCCCTTTGCACGGCTCAGCCTTGTGGCTGGTGCCAGGGTGACTCTGCCGGATATCCAATCAGCCGCCGAGCCTCTCAATCCCCTCATACTTGCGCCCCGTGGCTGCAGTTCGGCGGCCTGTGCCTCCTCATCACGTTTGACGTCCAACGACAGTGCATCTGTCAAGGTTTTCTTGCCGCACATATCGTTACAGACACTACTACAATGAATTTATTCATCAACTTTGATTGGAAGGCGTATCTAACCCCCCCCTTTGACTATACCTATTGAGACTCACCTCTGGATATCATGCTGGTTGGGCTCGCTATGGTGAACGCAAATAGCTGCAAAGCTTCTCTGCCCACCTCTCTGCCCCCTTGTACCGCCACATCCCCGGTGCATTCCCCTTCCTGAGCCCCTCCATCGCATCTGCCAGCTCTGGCCCCAGCCCTTCCTCCTTGATATCGCTGATCGGATACATGTAAGTTTTGAAGGAGAACAAGACGGAGCCCGTTTTGGGCAGTCTTGTAAGCGCCTGCAACTCTGATCGAAAATAAGTCTGTTGTTTGTTGGGGTTCAACATCAGTCGTAATCCAAGGAGGGAGATTGAGAAAAGGGGGAGGGAAGAAGGGAAAGCTAGCACATGCAGAAGCCTGTGGACCTTGCATCTGATCTGGCCACACTGACCTCTTCTATGCGGGAGCCATCCCCTCGACCAGGCTCATCCTTCACCGTGGTAGCATCGCCCCCGCAGTCAAACAGTTCCGGGTGTGTCTGGATCGACCACTGTCAGGACCCAGGTCAGCTGTCACTCTGTCGCAGTACTAATGCAATGCACGGGTAAACTCTAAACTCCCAAACTCACATTGTTTCTCTTCACGCTCTTCCCAGCCTCCAGCTTGCTAAAGTACCTCTCCATGCTCGCCCCGATCTTCTCGTACGACGGGACGGGCCCGTGCACGTCTTTCAACAGTCTCCCCAGCTTCTCGGATGGGTTGAACCCCGATGGAAAGCAGCAGACAAACGCATCGGTGAAATGCCCCTCGGGAGTTTTGTGGAGGAGAAACATGTCCTCCTCGACGGTCTGTCCAAGGACCCGGAGACACTCTTCCCCATCCTCGTACGGGTTGACAGGAAAGCTCCTCCCCGTCACTCTGTTTTCGAGCATCTTCCTGGACTCCGTCAGTCGGAACATGGATGGGTAGTGGCTTGGCAAATGCTCTCCCATGAGGAAAGCGTATAGCTCATGAACGGCCTCTCTACCAGTCGGAAGGCAACCGTAGACCGTTCTTTGGTGGCGCTCCATGAGTTGCCGCCTTAAATTGATTCTGGATATATAGTTTTTGTCCATAATTACCAGCTCTGACAAAGAGTTGTTCTGAATCGCTGTTGTTGGGTCAGCCAGGGGCTCGTGTAAGTAGCATGTCTTGAATGGCAGCTCACCCATCGTGATGTGGTAGATGGGCTTGAAAGGGCGTAGATTCTTCGGCTCTGTTGTTGCCCAATCGAACTCTTTCGTTACTAGTTGATGTTCTTGTGTCCCAGCTTGTTGATACTTGGCTGGTGATTGTTTCTTCTGCCATGTTGACTGTGGAAAATCGTATTATTATATGCATGTGTATAATTATATTCCTCGAATTAACCAACTTGGAGGATGAAGACTGAGCATCTCCATATCACGGCGACGAGAAGAAAACCCACTAGGAGCCGGCCAACGATATTCTCTCCATGACGCACATATTGGGAAGTCATCGCTGTTCAACTGGTATGGGTAGTCCGAAGCTGGGACTCGGTTTGACATGAATTATTATTGTAGTCATCTGACCAAGAATCTCAAATGGGATATTCTACATCTGATCTTATATACAGTGTCGCTGGGCGTTATCTTCCTGTCCATTTCAGGTTAAGACGCCCCCTCTTCTTCCTAGCCTGATTCCTTTCACACAATAGCCGATATCGCCAGTTTCCCAACACCCCACAAAACCCTTAGATGCACACCTAAGTTCGGGGCTTGATTTTGCTGTCGGGTGAGTAAAAACTTGGCGTTGAGCGGCCGGCCTCGCACAGCTGCCAAGGCCGACGCTAGCCAGCGACGACATCATCTTGTGATGCGAGGCCACGGGCAATGAATTGGAGAAACCATGGCTGGATCAGAAAGGGCCCAGCACCCAGAAAAAGGAGGCCAGCCATCCTTTATTTTTCTCTGATAGTAGAAAGAGCGGGAAGCCAACACCGGATCCCTCATCGCGCCAAGAGACTCGACCAATCCCACCATAATTCCACCAACTCATCCCTGGCTACCTTGTCGGATTTGCTAACGAGTTTTCCAGACGAGTATTGTACTGATCCAAAGTCTTCGGCTCTGTGTAAATACAACTGCCTCAGGGTGCCGCCAACCATTTCGGAATCAACAAGCTGATATTTCTTTTTGAGACGTGGCTCTGTTTTGTTTCGTAGCGGTCCCAGACTCCATTCGTAAAGATGGCTCCAATCAAAGGTTGCCTCTGTGTGTTCGAGTTCTTCGAGGTCGATCCCTTCCTTGTATTGCACGATGCTGTAACCGTTTGAAAGCACAGTATCAGATCCGAACCGCCATCGTTGCATCATGCACGACCCACACAGCTCCGTGGTTTTCGCCATTAGGTCAACCGGGTTGTGGTGCCAAGACTTCCAGTGGTGCAGGCTCACAGGATACCGTCCGGACTCATAGAAGCCACTGGGATCGCCCATAATGTCGAGCTGATTAAGGCCTGGCAGAAGTTCCAGCTCGGTGGTTGTTTGGTTGGCAATACAATTCTTGAGAAGTGCATCTCCTTGGGGAGATGGGCTGGATTTCAAGCAGCTCTCTATCTTTGGCTCAATCTGCTCCGCTAACGAGATGCTCAAGAAAGCACCGGCCCCACCATATGCCATCATTCCGTGTCTCTGGAGGGCATCGAGGCTATCCGAAAGGGCACCGAGGTATGCAGGTTTGGTATGGTCACGATCGGCGAGGAGAGCGGCGAGGGGATAGAGCGAAGGGAAGAAGGTATCGTCGTCAATGATACCAAGCCACTTAGTGTCGGGAGTGAGGTGATTTAACATATCGCGGAGGATGGTGAAGTGCTGCTCATTTGCGCCGAGAGATCCATCTGCCCAGGGAGGTGCGACAACGAGATCGATATCGTGGCTCCTGAAGAGATGGAGCAGGCGACCGAGTTCCGAAGCATGGTTGTTAGCGTCGATAATGATGACTACGAGACGAGCTCCGGAGCCAGAGAGCCAGTGAGTGAGTTGGGAAAGCGAGTCGAGAAGACGGTCATAGCTCGTGGCGAGGCCGAAGAGCAGTTGTGGATATTTCTGGGTCGGGAAGGGCCTTGGAACCTTCAGGTCGATGGTATCACAATGGGTTGGCTTCCATTCCTCACATGATCCTTGGCGATCGATAATACGGCCACGTTCAAGAAGCGGAGCGTTGATGTCGGCAACCACATTCCTTTGGGCGAGCTCAGTGTCGGAGAGTCGAATGCAGTGTGAGTGGTAGACAATTTCCCTGGTTAGACTGTTTTGATGTCGTCGAAGGTAGGAGCTTTCCAACGGGCATTCCTTGGCTTTTATTTGACCAGGGGTCTCACCTGACGGAAATGACCATGACGTCGTCGGGGGCCGACGGTGATGAGAATAAGCTGCGTGGTCGGATGTCACCAGAGAGATGACTGTGATTGAGAAGATGATTGAAGCCAAGACCAAGGCTCTCCTGTAAGTACCTGGCGACATGTAGATAGGTGCCCTCATGGCGTAGGTCCGTAGCTCTGTATAAATGGGTTGAGCTGTGCAAGGGTCGTGAGTAAAGTGTCCAGGCGTTGAGAAAGAGTAGTTGAAATGGTAAGAGAAAACGAGATGTGATGCGCCGCGCAGGGCTTTTCTTGGGTCGGAATTAAAAGAATGGTCTAAGTAAAATGGTATGCTCCAGGGTCCTCCGGGGATTGAAGTGAGAAAATGACGAGTTTGAGATGTCAACGAAGTAAGGGGTTGAATGAATAAGTGGAAGGAGAGTGTTTCCTATCGTGGGGTGCTAGGCATCCTCGATTGAGGAAGTGAACTGTGGCGAGAGCTCACTAGACGAAGCAGAGAGAGGAGAGAAAGATGAAGTTGGTCCGGATAATGGGGAGATGGGAGCGAGGAGAAGAAAAGAGGATGACGAATGCCCCAGTATTGATCGAGGTGTATCCCGCCGGAATGAGAGATCAGCAAGACACTGCCTGAGCTAGGCGGGCAGGGGTGTTTCGGAGGGGAGGTATTAAAGAGATCGTCGAGCTCAGACACTGTACGGTGATGTGGGAGAGAGGAAAGCGAAGGGAAGGGAAGCGAAACGCAAACAGAACTCGTAAGTTGCGCCAATGGCGGGAAGGGACCACCCACGACATTTCTGAGATGGGTCTTGTACATAGCATCAGATTGGTACGCATTCACTTAGCCTCGCGTGTTTGGCCGTCATACCAGCATCAGGACGAACGGCATCCACATGGAAATACTGACATACCTTCTTACGTAGTGTGGCATTACCGTGTGGCCTCATTGCTTGGCTTTCTTGGCTTTCCGAGACTGATGGACGAGGCCAGGCGCCCTTGCAAGTGGCATCTGCGTGGAGCTGTCACCTCACATTCACAGCAAAGGGGGGAGGGAGCGCGTATGTCAGAGAGGACACGGTAAGGCAGGTGGGAGCTTGGATGGAACGCATGCGGCCATCCATGTTGTGGTGTTGGGATGGGGCAGGCCAGTGCGATGTGGACGAAACCGTCGACTGCCGCGCGTGCCTTCTCCCTCCAGGTGCAGCGAGTGCTCCTTCCTCACCTCCTGGAACAATGTTCCAGAAGCAGCTGCGGGTGGGTCGAGCGCCACAGAGTCAAGCCAAGGCACAGCAAAAGCTTATTCCATGCCAGCCGAAACCGCGACATGAAACAATCAAACAGTGCAGTGGCACTGGCTGGCAAATCCACGTCCATGTCCATCGAGGCCACCGATCCATGGCTGCCGTCCGTGCCAGTCCCAGTCAGGGGCTTCGCAGGCGGTTCCAGTCTTTGTTTTTGTTGGCTCCAGGCCTCGAGCTCTGACCAGCAATTACTCTGTACGACGGGCGATGCCTCTAGCAGGCGCGAATAAGGGGGCGCCCAGAACCAATTCGCTGAGATCTCCATCTGGTTTTGTCCAGTTCAAGGTGGCCCGTGTCCCCTGGTTGGCTCTGTCCAAAAGTCTTGGCGATCAGTCGCACCTGAGCGCCAATTTCGTCATCCTGGGACGTCGATCGTTCCTCTTCATGGGGTACGTACTACTGTGACGACGATACTGTGCGATGGAGCGATGGGGACGACCAGGGAGCCCCGACACCTACCGCAGACCCCTAGGACGAGTCCAGGGGGCCCAGTCCTCGGATTCTCCCTCAGAACAATCAATCAATCAATGCCAATATTATTCCAAGTGCAATCCGGTCCAGCAACAGATCTCTTCTCTGCCTGTCCCTGCGCCCTGGTCGGCAGATGCTGGGGCTCCTTTTCGACCCAGCAGGGAAGATACGGTTGGCTCTCGCCGTTCGCCGAGACAGACCAAGCATCGACCGTTGACAATTCCAGACTCGCAAGCCACAACATCAGTCAAATCCCACACAGGAATGACGAGGTCCACCCAAACAAAACCTGCCATGAAGCGACGTGAGGTGATTGGGTGAGTGCACAGTGTTCACTGTGTTGCCATTGTGCACGTCTCGTCTCCATAAGCAAGACAAGTATATTTTTGTCGGGTTGGTATGGATTCAAATTGTGGCCTCTGACTGGACTGAGACCGTTGATGGCTCATTCCCCCCCCCCACCCCGTCTCAAGTGCCTTCTATACGCCAGCGACAGGTCAAGCATCTGATCATCGCAACCCCGCAGCGCCCAGCGTGAGTCTAGACTCGTCTTACCTAGATAAAGTCGTATAGACACTTGCGAACATCCTCGTGAACCTCATCTTTATCCATTTTGGTATTTTTTTTTCTGGCCATGGCAACCTAAGACCATTGCATAGGTATTAGATGCTTCTGAAAGGACCGATTTCATTTTAATTTATTGATTGCGATCCTCTCTCGAGTCGTCACTCGAAGGGTTACCAGTACTGGCCATATTGTTCGCGGTAGACTGCGCTCTAGAGGGTAAGATACTCATGGTCTAAAAAGCATCTCTCAGTTACCACTCGGACGATTAGTTTGTTTTAATGGGAATACCTAGCTGAGGGGTGGGTACCGCTTAGGGTTGCCAAAAGCTGCTGCACCACTTACCAACTTGATGAAATGGGTCTTTGGGAGCTTAACATGCTGGCAGAGCTATCGTAATCAACGTGAAATTTAACAGCATTGAAATACTGGCCCAAGGCACAATGTGTATGGCACAATCTTGGTTGTGTGCCCATGATCGCTAAGACAGAAGCACTGAATGTGATAACCGCACGCACTGGGGAAAAAGATCTAGTATGCCATACGACACGAGAATGAGTTTGAAACCTCAATGATACATTCAATTACCTCTATCTAGTTCAACAACCGCCTCGGTCGCTCACCTGTCCAAGGCCACCCCCCCAAAACTTCATTGCATGTTCATGGAACTTACACACACCAAATCGTCCTATTTCATCAATTTCTCATCCTGACGCATAATCTTCTCATCCTGTCTAATGATCTTTTTATCCTGCCTTATGATTTTTTTGTCTTGCTTCATAATCTTTTCGTCTTGTTTTGTGATTTTTTTGTCTTGTCTGATGCTCTTCTCTTCCAGTGCATTTATACGCTGCATCAGCATGTCAATGGAGCGCTTGTGCTCTGATTCGATCTGGGGAAGATCCTTGAACGTTTGCTCTAGAAGAGGGCTACTCCCATTCTCAGCAAACCGCCTGGATTTGGATGACTCTACACCGCATGGAGCCTCGGCCGGCGGTTTCTTGTCGTGACGTCGAGCCTTGCTTGACTTGGTTTTCTCACTAGGACTGCTTTGTTGCTGAGTTGTTGCCCTTCTCTTCGCCGCGGGCCGCCCAGTAGCGGTCTGTTTCTCGACCTCGTCTTCTTCGCGGCGCCTCTTGGCAGATCGGACCTCTGGTTTTGGCCTTTCCTTACGCTTTGAAGGTGGAACGGAAGCTCTCTGGGCCGAGGTGGGAGGCTCCTGATCCTTTGCCGAGATTGACGCCATGGGCACTGGTGGGAGGCCGGAGTCAGAGTCGGGTTCGGATTTGATATAAGCTTCCTCCCCTTTCGTGCCATTCGAAGGCCGGGCCTTGTTTTTACCACGCGTTGAAGCCGTCGCGGGTGTCTTGGCGGGCTTCTTGACAGTCTTTTTGGGAGTAAGGGGCTTTGGCGGCTCGGACTCGGAATCACTCTCATCTTCGCTATCATCGCTGTCGTCGTCGCTACCATCGCTGCTACAATCGCTGTCATAGGCACTGCTGCCTTCGTTGGTGGTACTCCTGGAGCTACCTTTGCCGCTGACATTGTCTTTGCTACTGCCTTCGCTACTGTTGCTCGTGTAGCCACTGTAGCCGTCGCTGTCGCTACCACTGCTCCTTTCACCGATGCTGTCACTGGCACGTTCGTGGTTATTTTCGTCGAACTGATCGTTGCTGTCGCTGTCGCTATCAGAATCACTGCTGTCTCCACTCCCACTGCTCGAGGAGTTGCCAGAGGGACTTGCAGTAAGGCTTCGAGTCATCTTTCGGGGGATATGGTCGCGTTTGAAACGTTGTATGACACCCGGCTCAGCGCCCGAGCCAGTATCTTGGTAGACACTGCTGGCTTCAGTCTCGCTCTCAGACTCGGACTCGGATTCTTCCGAGTCGACGTCACCGTCGCTGCCGGTGCTGGAAGATGGAGACGAGGTGGGTGCCTTCTGAATTCGCTTCGGAGAAAGGGGTGCTTGTTTCTTCGGCTGTGTTATCTTTGTGCGGGGTTTGGGAGTGGTGCCCTTGGTGACCTTGGCCGGTGTAACACTCTTGGCCATGACTGGGAGTTCCTGGGATTGTGGGCAGCTTGAATCGAGAGACTGGGAAACACCAAGGTGGCTTGGATTGACTTGGAAAGGTTGCGATGCGATGTATTCTTCGTGTTGCTGCTGATGCCCGCCAGTTATCATCTGACATGTTTCGGATGGTTGAGATGTCACAGGTTCATTGACAACTCCACTTGGCAGCCAAGATCTTCGGGGCTCGCTGAAGCTTGCACCCAAAGGCTGAGCTCCTCTAGGCATACTGGAACTTCTAGGGTCGTGGCGAGGGTTCCTTTGTTCGGTGCGCCCTCCCCTAAATGACTGAGACGACTTGGGTCCCGTCGGAGGGTCCGTACGGCTCTCCCAAGTCCCGTTGAGCTCTTGACTTTGGCCAACGCGCCGAGCAGGCGTTTTGTCACGCTGGAAACAGAAGGAATGGGAAATAGTCAGTTTTGGGACGTTCCGAGCCAACCCCCTCAATGATGCGTGCCCCATCTCGGAAAACAAGGTTCCTCGGCGGCGGTCCCTCAGATAGGACCACTCAATGCCCATATCTCGGAAGAGACGTAGATCATTAGGCCCGGACTGGCGTATTGATTTGCTACGATGTTCACACCAGTACCCAACCAGGTGTACAAGCAGCGTATCTCGCCAGGTCATGTTCTTGGTAATCATTCCTGGGCCTTTGACCCAATCTTGGTGTCGATCTGCGTAGAAATTGACAATTGACCTTGTATTGTCCACATTGGTCACGTTCCAACCCTGAGCGATGTTTTCCCAAAAGCCTGGGAGGGCTTGAAGGTCAATGTAAAAGGCCAAGACTCGGAAGAGGACGACCAAGTTACTGTTTATAGTCGTATGCTCGGACGGATCATTCCACTTTCCATATTTTTTGAAAGTCAGCACCCTGTAACTGATGTGAGAATCATTATGAACCGGGTAGCTCGTTGGATTTTGGCCAAAGCTGAACCCAGGGAGCAGTGGGAAACTGCTTTGTATGGGAGGTAGGAACATCTTGAGATAGCGTCCGAGCCCAAGGGAGTTGGACGATCCGAGACTGAAGAAAGCGTCACGCTGAAGAGGCGGAAGCAATTGATAAGCAGATGGAGGGCGAGCGAACTTGAGATGTCCAGCTTTGGAAAGTGTATGACAGATTGAAGGGAGGGAAGCTCCTTCAGTCGAGGGCAGCAGCTTTATTTTTCAACAGTACTACAGGCGAGTGTCAGCTCGGACACTATCATGGGTATAAATTTTCCTCCAAGGCGTTGCCCCGGACCCAGAACGAAGATGCAGCTCGCTTACCTGCAGTCCGGAATCCTCGTGTTTGATGGGGGCTGGAAAAAGAAAAGAAAAGAAAAACTGCAGGCCAAGCCCTTGTGGCCGCCACCCAACAAGCTGATCTGCTATTGTTAGGAAATTAACACCGAGGAGAACGATAACTCGTCATACACTCCCGTTACAATCCAAATATTAAGGAGTACTGTCATTTACTTAAATGGGTGGTAGGTCTGTGGAAACCTAACGCTCTGGTCCTGGGTGCATATCATGCTGTGCGACCGAAATTGTGACTCGCAGAAGAAAGTTCTGATGCAGGATCGCTAGCATGGGTTTCAGGAAAGCCACTGGACGAAAAGAAGGATGTTACCTGGTGAGCAAGTGATTATCAGGCCGATGCTGCGCAACTAGCAGTCGGTGTGCGGCAGAATGAATCCCGCACATAGGTTGTTGTCTAGGGGATGCCAGGGTGGCTGGGAGACCGCTTTGTAATATTTCGAGGCCATTTGTGACCTGTATCATGCAGAGAAGGGCCAATATATTCGGGTAGGCGCATATGGTGTTGCATCTAGATTGGGTATTCTAGCCACTGCGTTTTCCAAGGTTAGACGGCATGATGGGCATATCAAAGCGAGTACTGCTAGTCGCGGAGTCAACGGATAGGATTGCATAGAAGGCAGTATGAGTCTCTAAGACTCACTTGTACACCAAGCCAAGCCTGTGTCCCACGCGAGTTGTCTATATTCTATTTTACTCCCATTTCACATGTTGCCAGCCCTGTACGTTTTCTCTTATGTGCGAGGCCAAATCAGCCACGATGTCGTCCTCGACAATGTCTCGGATATCCTCTGCACCCTCGAACACCCATGTCTTAAGTCGGGACTGGAAGGAGCCCTGGACTCGGCCTTTGAGTCCGGAAACCCGCGATTGACCATCCTTGAGCGCCGCGGCGGCGGCGGACTGCAGGGCCGTGACCTGGCCAACTGTGTCCTTGGGGAGGTTACTTTGACCGGATCGGTCGCGCTCCTTTTCATGTTTGTTAAAGTCAAGTATCCACTGTGCTGTGCCTGAAATGGCAACAGCGGCATCTCGGTACATTGCTAGGCCATGCATAGACCCAAGCGCAGAAATAGTTCCCTCAAGACTGTCATCGTCTTCGGAAGGAAGCTGGAGACGAAGGGTGTCTAACGCAGCCTCTGCCGCCTTGGTGAGCTCGCCAAATACTTCCTCGAAGCCAGCTGACCGTGGGCTAGTAGCGCAGAGAGGAATAAGGGTGCTCAGGAGATTGATGAGATCGTAGTAGACAATCTCTGGTGCCGTGAGCTCGTCATCGGGGCCGGGGAGGAAGCGGGACAGAGAATTGTTGATCTGGTTCAGGGACTCCAGCACAAATAGCTGGTCTGGTGCTAGTGTGGTATTGACGACTTTGTATGCTGTAGGGGGCTTGTACCCCAGGGTTTCCTGAAAGCCTTCGGCAAGAAGGGCAAGGTGAAGTCGGCGATTCTGACCACACATTGGGGGTTAGTCGTAGGACCTGTAAGGACGAAGGAAGGAGAGCTTACGCTTGGTATCGGCCCAACTCGCAAGCGAGAATAGAGCGGGGATACTGCACTGCTCTCCCAGGAAGGGAAGGATCCATAATCAATAACACTCTTCAGTTCCGTGTCATCAGTAGTTTCAGCTGTTACACGAGGTTAGCACCGAATAGAGGAGGGTTTTGCCATCACATACTATAGCGATCCTCGCTGAAGAATTCCCAAGTAGGGCAGCCAAGGAGTCTCTCGGACCTGTTCTCTTCCACAAGACTCATTGCCCGCGTGCAACTTCTCCGAAGATCATTGATGTATTTAGGGATACTCAAGACCGAGCTATAGCACTCTGATTCGAAAGCGTCAACAAGGCGACGAGGCATCCTGAGCTTCAGTGAAACATTGAAGTGCGATGAAAGCATATCCATCACTTGCCAACCTGTATTGTCGGAAGGTGATAGAACATTTGGAGATAGTGTTGAAAGGCGATCATAAAATAGGGGACCCAACGAATCCATGATTGTGCGCTTAATGGTAAGGTCTTCCAACAGTTGGCGAGATCTAGGAGCAGAGCCTACAAGAAGGTGCATTTGGAGGAGAAGGAGTAAGAACTGGCTGTGTTTCGGGTTGAATGCAAGTTGATGTTCAAGGAGGAGCATTGCTTGGAGTATGTGTCGGGTCGATTCTGCGGAATAAGGAGGCTTAGAATTGAGCTTGGCCTGCTGAAGGCTGCAGAAAGCGATCAGAAGCACAAGCTCTGAAAGGGTATCGGATTCGGCAGAAAACCCATCTGGCGATTCCTCAGTGATGGACTTGTAGATTTGAATTCCTTGCCATGAAAGAGTAGAAAAACAAGATAAGCATGAGGGTGTGCCTGTTTCGCTTTCACACAATGAACACTTGTAGCTGGGGGAAGACCCATGGATAGTGGTGTATGATAGGGGTGATGTTGAAACGAAGTACTGGACTTTGAGAGTGAGGACTTTGATAGCTTTTGAAGCCCGACCTTCAATCTCGTTTCTTTTCAGAAGGTCTGGGAGAATTTTGTGTGCCAGATTCTTCATGCCCAAAGGACCCAAAAGTTCAATGAAAGGTTTGATATCATCAAAACAAGCTGGGCTGGTAGCATGGACTTCGATATATTGGGTAAGCTCTTGTAACTGTAAAGAGGACGCCGCATTACTCCCAGAATCTTCCTTGTCGTTGGTGGCAAGATAGAAGGCAGCAGACACTCGAGCAAGCTGCAAATTCCGTTTATATATGGGACGCAGCTTTGTTGATTTGGATAGTTTCAGGAGAAGTTCCTGTACTGTTTTCGGGGCACTGTAGACTGTCAGGGAGATGATACTTTCTGACTACTAGCTCAGACACATACCTCTCGTCAGAAGACTTGATGTGGTTTGCAGCCTCAATGAATTCCTTCCATATCGACCAGTCCGAAGCCATCAGATTTGGCTCACCAGATTCATCGACCTCAGACAAGCAGTCATTGCATAGACGGAATATAGAATTCCAGTTGCCGCCGCGACGGCTGTTGGCAATCACCCGTAATAAAGGTTCCTTCCGGCCCTGACGGAATTGTGAGATAGGGCCGAAGACTGGACTGCTCGTAACCTTCTCTAGGTCTGCTGATGACCCGTGGGTTTCCATGATATCATAAAGTAGGAGGATCTCCTCTTCTGATTGAATGCCCCGGGCCGGTGCCGGAGCAGCTGAGTCGGCTTGGAATACCTGTGGTTTCTTGTTAGAAGGAGATGCTCGGGTTTGAATTACATTCCGAAGGAAAAGACAATACCTGCTCTGTGGCCTGAGCAGCTCTCTCTATCTGTTTCAGCGCTAAAGTACCATAGAGCTTCTTCTTGGTAGCATCAGCCTGTGAGCTTGTCTAAGATTCATCGTCAGTAAATAGTTGCCTTTTATGGACATAAAATAAGTTCGTTACCGAGAGAAGATAGGTGACCACGATGTTCCAAAACAAGAATTGCCTCTCTTGAGGGAACGATCTGTCTAAAGTAGCGGCAATCTATTACAACTGGTTAGTTGGCAGTCTCCTTCCCCTTGTCTTCTAGAAACCAGAACATACTTGTTGAGAGCTAATGAGGTCCCAATGCAAAAGACATGACTCCAAAGCACGTGATGCTGAAACTTTGTCTTTGGGAGCAGCCTTCACAGCTCTTACTCGCAACGGGCCCAGAGTCTCTAGGAACTCATCTTCATGGGTGAGATCTCCGGTTGCCCATTCCAATAGATCGATGGCGTCCACATCCTTGATCACAGTCCCGTCCTTGACGTACTGATATAGAGCCGTGACAGCCGCCAGTTTCTGAGCTGGGTCATCAAGCTGGGACTCTGCAACGACTTTTAGGATCTGTAAAAAGGGGTTAGCGATTGATACCTGGCACATAATTCTGAATATTGGCCAAAGTCCGGACCTGGTAATACTGATCGTTCAGCATCCGCATCCGCTTCTCAGCGAGTCGGATCACAACTGGCCAGTTGCCGTCTGAGAAGGCGGACTGTAGCTGAAGGTCGACTCCATTCTTGAGCCGAGGTCGTGAACGGTTCATTTGAGCTCGGGGGACTCTAGCGGGTCCCTGGTGTGACTTTGAGTTTGAAGAGGATGCAACAATAAGACCGATTAATTTTCTCCCTTTTTTCCCTCTTTTCTCACCCGTGCATTTCTTTTGAGAGCCACAGGCAAGTTTGGCGGGGACTTTGACAAAGCGAGAGCGAAGGAGAGCTTGAGAGCTGTGGCTGATACTACCCCGCTAAAGTGGGCTCATGACGTGTGGCGCAGGCCTTGATGATCGAGCATCGTGCATTACGGACAGAACTCAAGAGCTGTTTGATCCTGCCGAGGAGCTCTGATATATTCCATGCAAGACTTCTTGAAGAGATGACAAGTCCTTACCACCTCGAAGAAGAGAATAACCTTAGACTCCAATCGGAAAATCTTGCAAGTCATTTCGGTACAACTTCCATAGGCCGTATTCACACACCTGCCCCAACGTGTTGATATACAAGTAAATATACACATCTATTTAGAGATTATATCATGGCTTCATGACCATTCGAATCGACTGCGGTTGCAAACCGCTATCACATGGTGTTATACAATTAATGCTTTTTTTCTTATTCCAGACTTATCGCTATCATTCCGACGTCGACTCTTTCGGTTTCGATGGAACTCCCCGTCGCCTTTCAGTCTGGGTGAGAATATATGTCAGCAAAAAGGGATAAAGAAGAAGGTCGCATGAATTGAACAGCCACATACCCAAGCTTGTTTGCAGTCACGGTAGGCTCTAATCATCGTGGTCAGCTCAATTCTCTCCTTCAATCGCGGTCGGCCCATCTGAACGTACTGGAAGTACTCTCCGCACATCGACTTGTCGCCGCCATTGCGGAAAAGACATTTGTAGCTTTGTTGCGCGGCCGCTTGGCAGGGATCGTAGAATTCGCTGGTGGATTTGCTGGTGGTGGAGGTTAGCGACGGAGGCTGGTGAGGCTGCGCGGACGGGCTACTTGCTTCTCGAACTTGCGCCGGGTCTGCTTGTCCCAGACTGCTGATTCGGCCTGGGAAGGGTCTTGAGGCTCGGAGGACATTGCGCCGCTGCTGGCTGGTGGAGGAGATGCGGAATTGTTCGAGCTTTGCAAAACGGCGCTATCAATTGATGTCGACGATAATTAGAGATGAAGTCATGGCCGTTTTCCGAGGGCGGGTAAATCTCGGCGATGTGCCTTTGCGCATATGGGAACTGATAATGCAATTCTTGACTCTGATTCATTTTCGCTGGCTTTCTTGTCTTTTTTCCTTCTGTCTCTTTTCTTTTTTTTGATATTTTATTTTATTCTTGAGTAGAATGAATTTTGTGATGGATGCAAAGTTTCCTTGCCATTCTAGCTTGCCCAGAAGCCATCAGATGTCCATGCCGTTTGATCCTCGCCCTCGGTCGCCTTGAGTAAGCCTTCTCTTGCCTTTTCAATCTTCCCTGTCGTCTCCTTACTGCAGCATAAGCCGGCGTCGAAATCCTTCAAATCCGCGTCGCCAAACACTGCCAGAACCGCCAGCCCCAGATATGAGTGGTAGATATCGGGGGGCGTGCCAGCAAACTTGCCAAAGCCGCCTATAGGGTGCTGCGTAACTTCAAGTAGATATCTCCTGGAGCCCTCAACGCTTACTGGAAAGGGGCTGCCGAGCATCTATATGTAGGGAGTCAGTGAGAGGTGAGGCGGAGAAAGAGAAGGGAGGCCACTCACAGCCAATGTAGCTGCTGCCCACCAGACGTAGCATGTATCTGCCTTCTTGTTCCATCTACCGTTGAAGCCGACATGACGGCAGCCCTCCTCTAAATTCAAACTCCCAACCGCGCCCTGGATAAAGTTCTCTTCCTCATCCTCGTCCTCTTCCTCGGCGAGGTAGTTGAGCTGCCGACCAGCAAGGAACCTCAGCATGCCAGGCTGGTCAGGGATGCCTTGATCCATTGCCGTCAGGGACGAGGGCTCCGGTCGTGGAGAAGAAGCCGAGCTGGGTCGATCTAAGAACCACAATGCGCCCACGGCGCAGTAGGCGTAACCAGCTGTAAACAAAGTTAGAACCAAATAGGATTCGCACACCCCGGACCAAGTTAACCACTAGAAACTATTGAACTTGGACGTACAATGTGATTCATATTCTGAGAACTCAGCGAGACCACCATCGTATGTCTGTGAACGGTATTAGAATGACTGTGTTTCGTAAAACTTGGGATAATGCTGGGCTTGGTCTCACTTGTCCCCTTCGAAGATGTGCAATCATGGCTTTCACATCGATGTCGTCCTCCCAGGGCTCGTCGTCATCTTTGCGATGGCCTCTCAACATCCACCGAACGCAGCTGGCTAGATAGCTGTGCCTCGTATCCCTGCCGCCAACTGGCTTGCCCTCCCACAGGTTCTGCCCGAAGCTCCCATCGTCTCTCTGCAGCTTCTTCAGCCACCTCAGGAGCTTTCCCCGCTTAACGCCGGCGAATGCAGCCCTGGCCTCCTCCTCGCCGTCGGAGGCAATGGCGAGGGTAATGAGGGCGAAGAAAGTCGCGGCTAGGTTGGCCGTGCCCTTGTGGCTCTCCTGGCCGGGGAGGCTGTGGGTTGGGCTGCCGCAGAAGCCACCGTCCGGGTGCTGCAGGCTGAGAACCCAGGAACGGATCTTGGTGCGGTCAGTGGAGCTGAAGGGGATTGAGAGCAAATCGTACGCAGAGGTGATGAAGCATGCCCACATCAAACGGGTCGAGTCTGAGCTGGTGTATGGGGTGGGAAGGTAGCTGTTGTAACATCGTTGCCAGTACTTGATGTGTTTCTCCTTGTTCAGGGCCGCCATGTTGGTGGATATGATGCCGTTGGCAATGGCCACTCACACGACCTATGCCGATACTTGGGATGCGCTGTTGCGTTGTCGGGATAGCTTGTTTGAAGCTTACTGGGGAGAGCAGTCAAGGTGGGGGATTTGGTTTGGAGCTTCAACAATACGATGCTGGGGCACTTGAAGTCTGGCCCCCACATGAAATCGACAAGCTGTCGGTACTTGACAAATAACACCAAAGTACAATTTCCGTCGTAGAATGAAGATGTAAAGAAAATGATACAGGGTTTCATACCATTCGCCTTAACTGACCCCAGGTTTCTTTATATCAAGACAGGGCCATCTCATGGTGGCATGGTCCATCACAAGCCAAAGGCAGCCTGCAGTGGTGGAGCGATGCACAACACACAGCACCCTGAGCTCACTAACCGATAAGGCAGCCATCTAATCTAATCAGCTGTAGCGCGCCGCCACGTCTTTGCCTGGATTTGATGAATTCCGTACCGAATCACGATGCGCATAGCCAACACCACACTGTCGCTCCAGCCAGTCCTCTAGGCTTCCTTCGACCCTGCTGCTCTCCCGCGTGACCTGGTGCTTCGTCTGCGCCTGTTCCACTCGTTCGCAGCGTTCCTTTTCCTCCCTTTCCGCCAGCTTGATCTCTCCCTGAGCCCTTCGCATAGTTCGACACATACAGCTCGACGCTCCACGCCGATCTGGTTCTGAAACCCTCCATGACAGACTAAAACGGGCACGCGACTCCTCGACTCGACTCCAGCGCAGCTTCTTCCACTCTTCTGGTCTTCTCGCAATCTACATCTTCGCATATCTGCAACCATGGCTCTGATAGCTTCCACGACCATCATCACCTCCGTCTCCCTCTTCCACCTCACCCTCGCCTTCTTCTTCCTCTCCAACCCACGAACCATCAACGAACAAGCGTTAGTATGGGTTCTCGGTAACAGCATGGGCATGGTACGTGACTCCCACCTCCCACCTTTCAGATCCCACCCTCGCTAACATTGCTTCCCCCTCTAGCCCAACAGCCGCGGGTTCGAATCCCAAAGCCACCCCCTCGGACTCCTCTCCGTCGTACTCGCCCTCGTCGGCATCAGCGACCTGGTCTCCCTCTCCATGCCCGAGGAAATCACCCTCATCTACTACTGGGGCGCCCAAGGTAAGAAAGACGCCTCCCCCTCCCCCCACCAAGCCACATCGCCCGACTCAAATACCAGCCACTGACAATTCCCAGCTCCCGTCCGCTCCCTTTTCTTCATGATCGTCCTCTTCTACGCCTTCCTCACGGGCCCCTCCTCCCCCTTCTTCGCCTCCGTCAACCCGCGCGGCCGCTTCGCCCACCCGAGCGCCCACAACCCCTCCTACACACCGGGCACCTGGGGCGGCGACACCCTCAAGAACAGGGTCGCCTTCACCTTCCTCTTCCTCGAGATGATCTCCTGGTTCTGGGTGTGGCTCACCCTGCGCGAGGAGAGGCAGGCCCTCGTCCACAAGCTGCGGAAGAGGAGCGGCGAGGACAAGGACGACTGAGACCCGCGAGGAGGGTTGGTGAGTGGTGTACGAGGAGGAGGTTGGGACTCTCAGACTGAAGCTGAAGAATGACGACTTTTTCTTTTGACACGAATATTTTAGCGGGTTGGTTCATCTTGTATCCGGTACATTTCTTTGACGTAGAGGGAACATGGCGATCAAATGGCCAATGGGTATATTTGCGTTCTCATTTTCTGTGATCAGGCTAGTCGTCGAAGCCGATATGTAATTTTTTTTTTAAATTTTTTTTTGATGAGATACCTTCTTTTTTGGCATCCCAAGCGAGCATGGCTGGCGGGGGTATCTACGACTTCACATGAGATCAACGGATCCTATGGTGGAAACTAGACTGTACGGACACTATAAATTTCAAGTGAAGTCACTCATGGCGAGCGGAAGGTCACACAGATTGATTTATCTCAAGGCTTACGAGCCTAATTTTCTTTACATTAATGAATAGAAGGGCCATGTCTGAATAAGAGGTGAAGAGAAGAAGTTGGACGGCATGCTAGCCTGGCAAAATCGATCTACGGTATAAAACTCCACTGAAGCAAATCAACCCTGTCCTCCATTCCACCACTGGTATCAATAGACACTGTATGTGTATCAACGTAAACGCAAGAAATTGATAAGGTAAAGGTTAACAAGAATCGAAGATGGATGCGGGGAGCCGAGTTTAAGTCAGGGGAAAGGCGAAGCGGGCCTAACTTGACAATGGGTGAACACAAGTGGCGTTTTACATGAAGAATTGTTGAGTGAACATGGCCAAAAGTAGGGAGTCGAAGGGGAGATGAAATGGAGGACGTGGGGATATGAGGGAATATGGTCCGTTGAGGCAAACAGTAAAAGAGCTACTTCTCGGCTGTGCTTCTTTTGCTTTGATAAGAGTCATAAAAGGTCATTTCAAAAAATTGCTGAGCCCATCACTTCAGTCGGATGGGGGAATCAAGGGATATCTTTGTTTCTTCGGATCCATGGGCCTGGTCAGCTGCGTGGATACCATTTTTCGCCAGCGAAAGCGCGGTATCTTTAGTTGGCGTGGGCTCATCATCCTCGAGGATCTGCTCAGTGATGATTTCGCCAGGTCCACTGACGATCGGTGAGAAGGACTCAACCTCCTCGATGACCTCTGCATTTTCCGAAGGATCTTCATCCTCTTCCTCGATAGTGATCTCTCCAGACCGACGACCAAGCGCTGACCCGCTACCGCTCCTAGAATGGCCTGCCGAACCTAGGTTGCGATGGCCACCAGAAGGACTACCACCGAAATTGAGCGATGGGCCTTTGAACAGGTTCTTCTTTCGCTTCGCGAACATTACACCAGCTGTGAATGGATTAGGTGACCCCAGGGAGTCATTGTGAGATGGCATACCCTCGTTATACAGGCTCAAGGGGGCAGGTGCGGCTCGGACAAGTCGAATATTGGAAGGGAAAGCGGTTGATGTTGGTGTTGCCGGCAACACCTTGACTGAATGGTGAGGGGATTGGCCACGATGGGGTGTTTTGGCTACCGTTATTGATGCAGCGGAGCTTGTCGAGGATGCCTTGGAGTGCGAGTGGCGATGATGATGCAGAGACCGTACAGAGGATACAGATGATGAGGTCGACTTTCGTCCCCTGAGCCCAGCTGACGACCGGCGCATCCCAGAGCGCGGCGTCATCGGTGATGGCGACAATGATTGTCGCTTGTAGGAATTGGAAGGGGTGCGTATCCGTCCTGGGGGTTGCGGCTGGTGCTGCTGCAGTCTCGAAGAGGTGAGGGAATGCCCAGGCTTGCCATTTCTAAGAGCAGATGGGTGAATAGCCACACTCGCCCCCCCTTTGGCGTGTCCATTAGCAATCACTCCCTTCGGGAGGGGGGCGGAAGTCATTCCTCTCAAGGAATCAGAGCCAGGATACTTGCTCGTCTGAGGTCTTGGAGTTACGTCCTTGGTTTCCTTGGCATTCCCACTGCCCAAGTTCGGGGTGCTATGGCTTGTGTTCTTCTCATTGAGCCTCTTGGATCTCTTGGTTGTATTTTCGAAGATCCAATGTGTCCAGTTCTTCCAGTGGGCGACGATGACCTGAGCTGGCTTTCTTCTTCCCTTCGACTCGCCGTGCTTGGCATCTGATCCCGTCGTACTGCTCCCACCACCCAAGGCATCTGACGTCGTCACAAGGTGGAGGGTCGATCCACGGGATCTAGCACTCCGGATCACCCCTTCCTTCGGTGGCGGGGGCGGTCTTCGTTGGCGCGAAGTCGAAACTGACCGGATCGAATCTTTGTCGATCGGTGTTGGAGGAATCTCATCTGGACTCTGGGGTTCGAACCGCCCACCGCTATCGGGAAGCGGTGGGATCTCCTTAAGATGCAGCTCATTGTAGTACTGTGCGCTCCTACGCTTACTCCTACCTCGGCTGCGGGATGCAGAACCCTCTCCTGTCCTGGTCAGTGACAGGCCCCCATCTTCATCCACATCTTGAAGCATGGGGGCCAAGCGCTCCAGCCGACTTGACGCAGCTGAAATTCGGCGCATGCTCTTGGTCTCGGCTTCTCGCTCTTTGCGCTTCCTCTCTCTTCTCTGCATTTTCCGCGTCTCTTTCTCCAGCAGTAGTGTCCACCATCCAGCGAGGGCATCGCACTTTTCCGCCATCACGCTCTCTATCACCGCGTCGGTATCTACTCCGGCTGCTCGCATTCGGTGCAGACACTCGTTTTCTAGCGCAGTCGAGAATGGCGCGGGTGACTTGACGGCAAGGATCGCTTGCTGTGCAGGTGCATGTTCAGCAATGAAGGGATGCGCAAGGATGTCAGGAAGCGACGGCCGTGGAAGCGGCCGTTTAGACAGCAGAGCCTTCAAAAGAGATACTGCATCAGGAGAGAGGTGGTCAGGGTACTTGGGTTCCTCCGTCAGGATTCTGGTTCGAGTCACGTTATCGTCGTCATCATCGAAAGGCAGCTCGCCGCAGAGCAATGCATATAGGATCACACCCAGACTCCATACATCGACCTTTTCGCCCGCATATTTCTCCCCTTTCAGCATCTCGGGTGCCGAGTAGCATATCGTACCGCAGAAGGTTTGCAGATGGTTCGTCCTCCCCTCGTACTCCCTGGTGAAACCAAAGTCTACCAGCTTCACATTTTCATGCGTGTCGAAGAGGATGTTCTCCAGTTTTAGGTCTCGGTGGACGCACGACTGCTTGTGGACGTAGGTGACGGCACCCACGAGCTGGGCAAAGATCTTCTGGACCTTGGGAACAGGCAGGGGCCCGTGCTCCAAGAGGTAGTTGTATAGTTCGTCGCCTACATACATCAGTCGAGTTAGGCCAGAGACACGACACGTGTATTGGCCCAGATGGCCGAATTGGAAGAAGGGACGTACCGGCGCAATACTCCAGGACCAACCAAACCATACTCTCGGTCACAATAACCTCGTACAGCCGCGCGATATGGGGGTGGACAAACTGTCGGTGGTGGTGAATCTCGCGCGCGAGGTTCGAGTCGCCTTTGTTGGCCGACTTGAGCACAACCTGAGAACATGCGTGTTAACGAAACTCAACGGATAGCATCCCGGTTTGTCCCCCTGCGTACCTTGGAGCCATTGGTGAGCTTATGGTTTGCCAAGTAGACCCTGCCAAAAGATCCTTTCCCTACTAGGCGACCAAGAGCATAGTTGCCAACAGATTTCAGTTCCGGCTGAGCGAATTCGCTGTGACATGTTAGCAAGCTGCACGTAGGCTGCGGGGAGAGAGAGAGAGATCCATGTGTTCCAGGAGAACCCTCGGTCGCGGTGAGACATACTCCAGAAGCGCCTGGTACGAGTTCGCAAGCTGAAGAGAGAGAAGCCGTTAGCCAATGCTCCGGCAATCGTTGGAGCTAGATGAATAGAGCGCACCTTGGCCTTCCTTCCCTGCGGATCACTCTTTCCCCTTGCCGTTTGCATCTCCCTCCACGAGCACGAGGCGCGTCCCCGTCTAAACCACTATACGACCCAGGTTTCGCGACGAATTAGGGCAATGAGGGAATGTACTATAGTATGGGGCTCGACGATATCCGTGCGCGTGAAGAGCTGACGGGCTGCTCGTGGTTTCGCCCCCAGTATCGTGAGGTGGCTCGGTTTCGAGGTGCGTACATTCGCCACGATGCGATAGGGCGGTCGTGGTGTGTTCGACTAATGATCAGAAGGCAAAAACGAGCTAGTAGTTGGAGACTCGGGTTCGCGATGGCGTGTTGGCAATGCTGGCAGTCAAGAAGAAAAACGGAACGGGAGGGAAAAGGAATTAAGATTAGCCCTTGCAGAGGATGCCCCGGTCAAGGAAGGCCAAAATTGCTGGCGAACAGCGGAGGCCCCCCCGTGTGGTGATTTCGCCGTGGTGATGAGATAGATAGTTGGTTTCGCCTGCAGGTAGAATAGGAAAGCTGGGGTGTGTGGTCGGACGGCGACTGGTTGGACGAGACTGCCGAAGACAGGCTACAATAAAGAATGAACGATGGTTTGACTGCTTGCTGCTTGGAGCCCCCCGTTGAATCGTCCGACCTGCTGCTACGTAATTGCACGACGGGCTGGTTGGCTGCCCACTCCTTTTTAGCACGAAACAAGGAGTCGTCGGTGGATTGGCGGAGACAGGCCGCCCGGCGGGACCGCCAAAAAGGTGTAGCCACAGGCACAGGCCACTAGCTGTAGGGGCTCTTGGGGCGCTGCCTAGCCCCTTCCAAGCAGGCGTTACGGGCCCGTGCCACCAGCAGCTGCACCAGCCCGAAGTACATGCCTCCTACGGACGTGCAGCCTGTGCGAGCTCGCATCGACCCGAGCGGCCCTCGATGGAGGCATTGGATTCGATGATTCTGGTAGGTGTCACAGACAGAACCTCCCGTGTCGTGTGTGCACCGCCACCAACACCACACCGTGATGTAACTGCCTAATGTGATCTTCATGCTGCCGGCCTGAGTGCTACCCAAGGTACCTGCCTGGTGCGTTTGTACATCCATTGACACTTGTATCCGTCCTATCAGGTTAGAGGCCGTTGGGTTGGCAGGCATGTATGCCTCAGCCCAGCCACCAACCAAATTCAAATTCACTTCTCATTGTTTTTTTTTTTGCTTTTGCTCTATGAATGTTGGTATCGTTGGCCGCCGGCAAGTTGTATGTGCATCTGCCCCAGCTGAATTTCGACCACTCAACTCTGTAATTTAGGTAGGTACCTACACCTACTGATGCATGTCCCAAATTACTACCTACCTTGTCATGCAGCACCTGAATTCTAATTATTGCCTACCATTGACACTGCCTGCGTAGCCATATTGATACGAACCTCTGTGTATCTAGTCTGGTCTTGTGCTGCGCATCGGGCACATTTCTCAACAGTTGGTAGAGCTGAACGTGGCCTGTAGGCAAGGTTGATAACTGTGGCAAGTTCGCGTATAGGAGGTCTACCCCCTCGGTACAGCATGATGTAAGGTACTTGCCCGTATGAATCGAACAGGCTGATCTTGATCAGTGACTGGTTACAAGCGTCCAGCCACTTAACGACTAGTCATCTTGCCACGCAGCAAACACGTAGAGGAGTATGCCTACACGGCCCAGAGGGTAAGCAGCCATCTCTTGATCGGCCGCCCAATACATCAAAGTGCATTGTACAGTCCAAGCTATAGAGGTGGGGTGACGCAATATGAGAGCGTCTCGAAGCTGCTCCCAGCCAACATGCCTTCGTGCAGCGACGCAAATCTCACCCCATGTAATCCCGCCAGTGGCCCCCAAACCCCTAAAGTTCAGCCTCTGAAACATATTCGAAATTAGCCCTTCGGAAGAGGGGTTGCATACGAGGGTGATCATCGAACATCATACCTACTTGGCTAGCACATCGGATCGAGGCTGACCTCATCAGACCAAGGAAAACGTGTTTCAAAAGAAAAACCAAGTTATACAATTCTGGGCGAGTTTGTTCCCCAATATGAATGGTTCTAATACACCTGAGCTGCCACCTAAATCGCAAGCAGCCCAATCAGCGGTTCTCGTTAAACCCCCTTTCCCTTCTCCATCAACACCATCAACCAGACCAGGGGTTAGCCAAAATGCCCACCTCCAAAATCAACTCCTGTCGCGGTAACCCAATGCAAGACGCTCTATTATTTTTTTCATAGTAAAAAACAAGTATTTTCCCAATGTCTCCCTTTTTTGCCGCCAGTGGTGATAAGTCGCATCAATTTTTGTAGTACAATATGCTTGCTCGACATGAGCGAGCTTTCGTTACCCTCGCTGAGGTATGTTCCCCCGCTGTACAACCCCCTACTCATCGTTTCCTGGTGTCCTTGCCCTTCTTCTTGCTCTTCTTCTTATCCTTGGGCAGCTCAAGTTTGGTGTCCTTCAGATACTCGGCCATGGTGTTAAGCATATACTGGTCGATCGTTTTGATTTGGGCGCCCCAAGCATTGTATTCCAACTCTTCCAGTACAATATCAGGCTCATCCAGCACTCCGCCGTCCAGGACTGATTTGGTAGCTGGTGTTCCTTGCCGCGTTGTTGATGCACCTGACGCTGTGTTGCTGGGCTTCTCCGTAAAGTCTGCATCGTCTGCGAGGATTTCCTTCTCGGCCGCTCGGGCGGCTGTCACATCCTCTTTGTCTTCTGCCTGCTCCAAAGCTCGTCCCACTGTTCGACGACTGCTGCTGTCATCAGGGCCAGTGCCTAGAACACGATCCAAGGCTGCATCGGCAGCTGAGACGCCTTCACTGGTGAAATCAACCTTTTCTTTGAGGACATCGCCAACCGACACCTTGTTGAATGTGTCTGTGGTGAATTCACCCTCTTGGATGACAACGTCATCGAGCATCTGCTTCTGGGAGGCTTTTCGAAGAATGTTAGCCTCAATCGTGTGCTCGCTAACCAGTCTGTAAATGTGGACATCTCTTGTCTGACCAATACGGTGGCATCGATCCTGGCACTGCTTGTCCATTGCTGGATTCCAATCCTGGTCATAAAAGATGACGGTGTCAGCGCCTGTCAAATTGATGCCAAGACCACCTGATCGCGTTGACAGGATGAAACACAGGATGCGGGGATCGTGGTTAAAACGATCCGTTAGGATTTGTCGTTGCTCAACCTTTGTCGCACCGTCTAAGCGTAGATACTTATGCCCATGGATGTTGAGGAACCGTTCCAGGATATCCAGAACTTTAGTCATTTGAGTGAATATTAAAGCACGATGCCCGCCCGCCTGAAGCTTACGAAGCAAACCATCCAATACTTGCAGCTTTCCGCAGTCATATTGGAGAAGTCGCTTGTCGGGAAACTGAATGCTTGAGCGCATCCGGGACTCGTGCCAGGGATCAGGGGGAGGCTCCTTCGGCATCCATGGGGTCCAATGCACAGGGGCAGAAAGCCGTAAATCTTCATCTGTGAACGCGTTTACGCCTTTTTCTCCAAGGACGATTGAATCCAAGTCTCGAGTAACGACAGCCGGTGTGACGCAGGAGAATTTCTCGATTGTAGTCCTGAACGCGTCCGCTCGCTGATCCACCGACGGCACCATGGATCGGATGAAGGATGAGTCCTCTTCAAACCATGTCATGATGTTCTTGGGAACCTTGGGCTTTGGCTTGCAAGGGCGCTGGTCAACGCCAATAGTAAGAAGATCGATCACATTCCTACCGTAGATAGGTTTTTGTTGCCGGCGAAGCGCATTCAAGTACACGACATGCTGCAACTCATCAAAACGGCCCCATCGACCGGCGCTTTCCAGATACGCAATATTTGAGTTCACAGTCGAAGGGTCAAGAGTGACGTAAGCCTTTTGGGCTCTGCTCTTTTGAGTCTCTCGGAGTTCCGTCAGTGTCCGGTTGCTACCACTAAGCTGCCAGATACGCTCAGTAGCAACGGTGGAGAGCGACTCATACTGGGTAGGGATCATGTTCAGAAAGTTGAGGCTGACAGTACTCATCAACTGTTCAGGGAAAAGACATCGCTTTACCGTCTTCTCGGTAAAGGAATAGTCCGCCGGGACTGACTTGGCCATACGGAAGGAAGTCATGATGGGGCGATCAATGAACAAGTCAGGATGGTTGCAGACTTTTCGGAGCTGCATCAAACAGTTGATGATTGACATGTAGTTGCCCGAAGCCAATGTGTCTTTAGTATCCGCCCTTGACAAGAAGCCGTCATAGAGCTCACGTTGACGTTTTGATAGTCGGCAAAACTCAACATGCTCATATTTACCAGGCATTTGCTTCTCAACATCAGCCTTGAGACGCCGCAGAAGATATGGACGAAGCACTTTGTGGAGCTTTGAGATAATCGCTTTGGCTTCATCATCCATCTGTTCTCGCCCACTTTCAAGGATTTGAGATTCAGGCTTATGGAACCAATCATGGAACTCATGTAGATCTGCAAATCCACCGGCACCATTCTCTGCAGGCATCAAAAAGAAAAGCAGAGACCACAATTCTGTAAGATTGTTCTGCAACGGTGTGCCGGTCAGAAGAAGTCGAGAGTGGGTATTAAACCCGAGCAGTGTCTGCCAGCGTTGAGATTTGAAATTCTTGATGTTGTGCGCCTCGTCCAAGATCATATAATGCCACCTTCGTCTCTTGAACACTTGTTGATCTTGTAGAACAAGCTGATACGAGGTAATGCAGACATTCCAGACGTCGTCATTGTTCCAGCCTTGCCGCTTTCGCTTTCTTTCATCCTGGGTGCCGTAGTATGCAAGAATCTTGAAGCCCGGGCACCACTTTTTGAATTCCATCTCCCAGTTCAGCATCACACTTGTCGGAACAATGACCAAATGTGGGCCCCACACGTGGTGAGTGCAAGCCAAATGAGCAAGAAGTGCAATTGTTTGGATCGTCTTACCGAGGCCCATTTCATCTGCAAGAATACCATTCGTATTGTTAGCATAGAGGCCAGCAAGCCAATCAAGCCCGTGATGTTGATATTCTCGCAAAGTCCCGCGCAAGAGGAAAGGAACTTCAGTCTTGTGATCTGACTTCGGAGGTGAGGATTCTGTTTCCACGACTGTTGTCTCCGGCGACTCAGCGTTGCCTCGATCGACTTGTTCAGATTCCCCCACTCCATTCGTATCTTCGTCACCGTTTTGTTCGAGGTCATTCGAGCTATTGACTTTCTCTATTGCAAGATCGGCTCCGTCATGCTCTTGGGCAGTGGCTGGCTGGGCGTCATCCTGCTGAACCTCGGCTCTGTTTTCGGTATCTTCCATAACTATATCGTCGGGTTCGGATACATGTGTCCCATTTGTGACAGAAGGACCGGTGTCTTGAAATTTGCTAACAGGCTCTGAAACCGAGGTATGATCAACTTCCATAGGTGGGCTTGCCAAAGGGTTTGGCGAGCCAGATAAAAGTTCGGTGGCGTTCCTTTCGGGGTCGGAACAAGTCTGCGGAGTCTTGTTTTTATGAAGGCCGTCCACTTCTGCTTGTCCCTCTCCTTGGTTCTTTTCTTCGACATCCGCGACAGCAGCTGCAGGATTTGATAATTGGCCATTCGTTTCTTCCTCAACCCCATTCATCTTCTCACCGGTTTCTCCCTTATGGGGGCTTGTAGGAACAGTATCGCTTTTGGTCTCGTGGCCCTGTGCCTCAGATACAGCGTCCGATGTAGGTATCTTGCTTTCTGCCTCGCCCTTCAAAGTCTTCAACTCAGACTTGCCGAAGAAAAGGCCAAGTAGACCACCAGCCTCATCAGCTGAACCGTCCTCATCACTCTCTTCTGAATCATCCTCGGCAGAGTCAGATTCATCACTATCCGTAGTACCCATATCATCGTCCATGTCCACGGATTCATCAGTTGTGTCGTCAGCTGGGCCAGAGTGATCATCCAGCCCATTCACGACGGGGGCCTGAGCTGCATCCGCAGGTTGCTCGGTATCATGCTTGATATTCGGAATATTGGCATATTTGGCCTGAAGTTGTTCTTGGGTCAGCCCCTCATCGGCGACGTCTTCACCACCATCGTCATCCTCCTCATCCCCTGAGGATGACATGTTGTCGCTGTTTTCATCGTCAGCTTCATCGTCGCTGCTCTCAGAGCCGATTTCGACCCCTCCATCAACATCAGACGTAAGACCCAGATCATCCGTCATATCGGACATATCATCCTCATCTGAGATCATCTCCGAGTCTAACCCGGCCTGTCTGGCTTGTAACTTTTGTTCAGATAGATTGACCGCTTCATTTAAAGCAGCTTTCACGCGGCGCTGCTCCTCGGCCTCCCACTGTTCCAAACGCCTTCTGTTGACCTCGACTCGAACGTTGTCCCATGTCCCAAAGAGTGTTCGTGCAACAAGTCTGTATCTGCCGATCCAATAGTCTTTGGCTTCACGCTCAATCTCCTCTGCTGATTTCGGCTGTCGTCGGAGCCATTCATCACGGCATGCCTCGGCCAGTTTCTTCGCGGTAGCACGGTGGCGTCGTTGTTCGTCAAGCATGAGTCGTCGGAAGTAGGCCATTTGCCGGACCATGTGGTCTTGCCGGGCCCATTGGCGCGGCGGTTCTTCCTCACCTTCTGGAGCGAAAAGAGAGCAGCGGCCTTCAGAGAGCAACCCCCCGGGCTCCGCCTCGTCCTCAATTCGCATGATGAGGCGGGCATCCTTGAGGGCGGCTTCGTCCGAGTACGGAGTGCCATCTTCGAGAACTTGAAGGCCCCCCTCCTCCACTGGAACACCACCAGCGCGATTCCAGAAGTCTTCAAAACTTGTACCGATCTTCGGTCGCTTGCGTACCTGGTCAGGGTGCACCAAGGGGATGAAATCCGATCTAGTAACACGCAACTTGATTCGGGGTGAAGGGCCAGGGCGCTCACCACGTGTTGAGTGCCGAGTACTGCGGAGTGGTGTCGTGTTCTCAATGTCATCAAACTCGTCATCCTGACGAGACAGCCTAAGCGAACGCCTAGAATGCCGAGAAGGTTGGGTAGCTGGAGGGGGCGTGTGGCGACGTGGTGCTCGCAGGGATGGTTTCGGCTCTGCATCCGACTTCTTCAAGTTGGCTTTGGGTGTTAGCCCTGATGAGGACCTTGTATTCGATGATTTCGTCACTGGGCTCGGCTTCGAAATCGAGGCGGGCTTCGATGCGACGTGGGAGGTACGGCCGGATCGTGGAGAAGGGACAGGTGGGATCTTGGCGGACGGTGTGCTTTGAGCTCCATTGATGGCGGCCCTTGTCAGTCGCTTCTTCCCAGAGGGTTGGTGTTCGATGGGTATTGCGTTCGTTCGGCCTGATCTTCGACGACCATTGTCCGTGTAGGATGTCGGTCCTTCGGCTTCGAATCGCTTCCACGGAGGAGATATCGGCTTGAATTTGGAAGCAGATGGCGGGGGGGTCGCATTACGCGTGCGTCTTCGCTTTGCTGGTCGCTCGTCATCATCGTGCGTTTTGTCAACTGAGTCGTGGCCGTTAATGACGACGTTCTCGCCGTCAGTCGTGTGGCCGTTGGTTGCTGGGGCTGCTGGGGCGTCGGTGGAGGGTTCCATGGGGACGTCACTGACTTCGACGCGTCCATTCGGTAACTTGTTGCCCGTGACATGGCTTAAAGGATGATCATTGATCACATCTTGACCTTCTCGCGTCAGGAATGTCTCGTCATTGGAGTCGTTGGTGCCGCTTGGAGGTGCATCGGGCAGCACACCATCGGTGGACGCGGGCTTGGACATAATAGGAACTGGGAGCCTAAGGGCGCAGATGGCTTGGTCTCCCCGAGGCTGTCATTTGGCGACATAAAACTAACGTCTACGGAAGCGTCTCGGTTGGGCGGATGTCCTCACAAGATTTGCACATGACCAGAGGCCCATGGGGTGGGCTATGATGGTTTTGATGTGCAAATATAGTGTCGTCAGCAAAACTTTTAGAGCTGGAGGGTTTCGAGATGCGGAATCACGCGCCCCCCCTGTGACTAGCGATGGGTTATAGCACCCGGCGAGAAAAAATTGGATAGCACTGCCCAACCAACAGCTTGCACTCACTGGCAGCCCTGCTCCAATACACGCGACTGCCTAGGGGCAGGTCCCACTTTCGACTTTCGGGGAATCGAGGCGGATGACTAAGCCATCCAACCCGGTGTTGTGCCGCTAGCATGAACGTTATCAACGGCTCTGGTCAGAGGTTGCTTCTTCAGCTGGCCCATGGACAGGATGAGCAAGTGTTCGCGTAGTATATGGCTTGATGATGCAAGGCGATAGTCCATATCAAGAGCTTTTGATCTGAGTGCTTGTCATTCCGGCACGTTGTAGTGGCCCAGGCTTGTCGGCGAGCCAAATGAGAGCTGTATCAAGTCGACAGCAGCTCAGAGCTGTCCAGTAGTAGAGCTCAAAGCATGGCGAAGCATGAGTTGCTTGAGTGGCCATTGTTCGAAATTCCGGCATTCTGAAGTTTGCATACATCATGCTCGATCAAGGCATCATTATCCATTTGTTGGCGAGGATGGGCGCACAATCATTAAACATCAGTTCGTGTAGCTTGCTCTGTGTAACAAGTACAGTCGCCATAGGTGCTCGGTAGATCTCGGCTTAGTCATATTTGAACCTCATATTCCAGGCAGAAAAAAGATGACCATCTCCGTCAACCTCATTCGAGTTCGCGACTGGTAGCCACCTCGAAAACCGCCCACAGAGCAATTGACGTCCCACGTATTGTCAATTCGCTCAAGGTATGTCACAGGATATTTCATCAAGCGCACTATCATTAGAGTGTATTCTAACGTAACGCTTCCCTCTCCAGATGCTCTCTCAGCGAGTTATCCGGGCCTCGGCCCTTCGCAGTGGAATGGCCGCCGCCCGACGACTACCAATTGTCCAGCGACGTACCTTCCTCCCATCCGAGTACACCGACCGCAAGACACTTGACGCCAAATACCCTGATCCCACTCGATTGAGCGCTGCCCAGGATCCTGACATGGTCAGTTCAATTGCCTCTGGGTGTCGAATTGAATGGAGTCGTAGTTATTTGCTCATGGTGGAAACTAACCGTCACATCGCGACAGAACGGAGGCTATATCAACCCCCCAGCCATCAAGCGCCAGCACCGTGATCCCCATGCCGACTGGTGGGACCCTCAGGAGCGAAGGAATTTTGGAGAGACTGTTCATGAAGACAACGACATCCTCGGTATCTTCTCGCCTTGGGACTACACCTGGACTACCACCGGGCCCGGTCTCATCATGATTGGCACCTTCATTGCCACCGTTCTGGGTGTTTCCGGCTTGGTATACCTCAACTACCCAGACAGGATCGCATATCCCAGAGAGTTCGAGAATGGTCTGGAGCGAGAGCTTGGTGGGCCCGGCGCCGTGAGGGTACGTATTGGAAGAAACGACGTATGTCTTTATGGTCATTATCTAACTAACACACTTCTAGGCACGAAAGGCTGGCGATGAGGACCCATGAAAAATCAAACTACAGACAACTTCAATTGCGTTTTCCCTTTGTAAATAATCTGTAACCTACAGGAGGACCAGAAATTCAATGTGTTTTTATTACCACGAACTCTGCATCAAGTGACCACAACTGCAGTAACATTCTGCTAAAAGATGAAGCAAGCCATTTATGTTTTTTACTGTTAGATCGTCTTACTGAAAGGTTAGATGCCACACTAACTACTGGGCCGCGAACCGTGCTTTCTTACTGCAGTCTGAAGGCTACCCAGAACTAATCCTTACCCTCAGGTGCTACAAATTCTCCAAGTGCCCTCGGTCCAAGTACAGATTGAGCCCTGAAAACGAGACACATGCTGCCATGCTTCAAAGGTGAAGGCTACATCTGAGGCTCTCAAGTGTGTAGGGGCAGCCTTGGTCAGTGTCAGTAGGTAGGTCGAATAGTTGGAAAGGACCATCTACTGACATAGAAGGCAAGCTGACCCATAAATATATGTGCCTTCCTTTACTTGCATGCGGTAGGTATGTATCTACGTACCCAGTGGGTGGTAGCTTCAAGTATTCAAGGTTGGGTTTATACCTAAGGTAGGTTCCGAAGGGCGCATCAGCGGCAAATCAGTTGAGGCAGGCAGGACTGGGCAATCAACCTCAAGGCAATAAACTCGCAGACAAACCGTCTCCGCCACCACACTGAATTTATTTTTTCTTCTTCTTCTTTATCTTGCACTGAACTATTCACATTTGTTTATTCAGCTCCAAGCATTGTACACCCAACACAATTCTAGTCGTGGCCCCAATACAACTGCTACCTACTCTTCGGACACTCTTGCAATGCGGTACGAAGACTGGGACATCGTTCTTGTCCCAAGGGACTCCAAAGCCCCTCTGAAAGAATTCAACGTATGCTGTCATGTGGTCCCAGATCCTGGTATGTCCATCAACGCCGGTTAGTTCAATGGACGACACTGACTATGGCTGATCGCCAGAATTCTCTCACGCTCAAGGGCGTTTTGGTCTCCCTACTCTCTGCTGCTTCGTTCCGAGTTTAGAATTTGGGACCCCGTTCAATATCTCCATTCATAGCTGGGACCGGCCACCTGTCAGCCAGTTCACTCGATCCTACAGCAGGTATATTGACAAACTCATCTTCGAAGCAAGATTATTCATTGATGGCCGGCTCGTGGCGTGAGAGCTCTCATGGAAGTTTTCGTTTTGGCTTACTCTTACAATCTTCCAGGTCAACTTCCTTTGGGCGCCTAGCTAGTTGGCCACATGCCATTTCCAATATCTTTAGTGAGATTAGGATACACAATTCCACTTCTTTACAACAATCCTGGTGGGCTAATCCTTTCATCTAGATTTCTCCAAAAATGGCGATCTTGAGGCTCTGACATTCCCGAAATTCCAGCGGGAGTTTTTGCAGCAAAATCGCTGGAACCCTGGAGATAACATAGGCAGAATCAAGCTTGTCCTGAGTGAAGGCTTCCCTCGCGACTCTCCTTCTATGCCGATAGAGCGCGTCAAGAATATCGTTGCATTCTCATTCCTGCATGCTCCTCTCGGTAAGACCTGATGAGTGAACCTGATGATAAGTAGAATTATCTATACTCACAAATCTGGGATCCAGATATACTTGAAAACTCCGGGATTGCGTGGCCAAATTCCTCGATGTGGCATCAATCGCACTTCGCTTCTTCAATGTCTGTTCCAACATATGCATCAGAAACATTGGAAGTGCATACCCATTCACCTCGCCGTAACGCGCCTAGCAACTCCGAACAATTAGCTTGCAACTTGGCACTAATTCGGAGTCTTATGTCAGACAACTGCCCCTCGATTAGACAGGAAAACAATTTCGATAACCGAAGTCCGAGCTCGGCTATGTTCTACGGGGCTCAAGGATACATCAACAATGAATATTCTCTCGAGTGGCCCAGCATGGCCGAGAATGTCACGGCAAACCCAGACTCCCAGCCTCTTAGTGATCAAGCCAGTCGGGCGCTACGGAAATCAAAAACAGACACAAGCATGACCGACTATATTCCTATCACTGGATCAGACTGTCAATTCTCACGCAGCTCGGATCAAATCCATGACTCACAGTCAGAATTTCAGGAAGTATCAGCTTCCATAAACCAGAACAACAATGCAACACCTGGAGGAAATATTGGATATTGTGCAAATGGTAACCTACAACTTCTCTCACTTTAACAAATTCTACTGTCTCACTGTTCATCCCAGGTTCTACGCCATCAATGGCTTCACAGGACAAAGCGATCCCTCCAGGATTGGCAGCCTCATTTACTAACTCATTGCTGAACCAGCCAATACCTCCTTCCCAGTGGCAGTCAAAGGCAGGCAATGCGCCGTCCAATACCGTTAAATCACGAAAAGAAGCTTGTCTCCAGAAAAAACTGCAACCTTCTCCGACTTCCTCTAAGTCGATCCATGGCAAACTCCAAACTGATATTCGCAAAGTCTCTCAGCAGATTCATATGCCGGCAAATGGTGATCTTCCATACCTTATTAACTCGTCGAAGCTTTGTCAAGAGGAGCAAACTCTCCGCCCGAAAAATATATCAGGGGCAGATCAATATTGCCCAGACAGCGAGCTGCGAACAATCATCCCAAGTCTTGAGTCCATTACTCTAAGAGATATATCTGGAAACTCGGAGAAAGGTACTAAACGAGTTCGGTCTTATACGCCAGCATCTATCAAAGCTATTGATAAGGAGGATGAGTCACGTCGTCCAAGTTCATATATCAAGTTGGCACCTTTCGTTGAGGAGGGTACTGAGAGCTAGGGCCCAAGCGACAGCATAGGCTAACTGATACTTCGTCAGAATTATTTATATTGCGGAGAGGTACAGATCGTAACACAACATGTTTATAGTGATCAGATGAAACGTTCTATAGAAACACTCAACAGGATTAATCTTTAGAAGATGCCCTCCTACTTAGGGTCATTCAATGAGATAGTCAAAAGCCGTTATATCCAATGGCTTGATACAGAAGCATGCTGCCCCCTTCGTACCCTCTTCCAGCAAGCCTATAAATTTACTTGGGATAGCTCATTGGTGATGCCTACCTAATTTTTGGGGGGCGGAGAGGACCCGACCGTTGAAGACGTTGTCAGGTGGGGAGTTTGGCTGGGGCGGCACATCTTTTAAACCATAACGAAGGTGTCCGAAGGGTGGCTCATGAAGAAAAGAAATCTCCAGTAGAACAAAAGGTAAAAGTTCCCTTGATTTTGATTTTTAGTATGAATACAAACCATGAAAGTGTGGCCTATCGATCTTTAGTCCTTCGATGTGTGAAGCTAGAGGTCAATGCCAAAAAGTTACTACAGGGATTAACTGTAATTATTCCATAGTCCTAAGCCTCGTTTTCTTGAATACCTTGGAGTCTAGCTGGCATACTGCTGTATAGCACTTGTAGTATGCCGGCGATACATCTGGATGCTTGCAGCACCAAACGCTGGTGGCAACACCCCAGCGTTCCGATGATAAGCCTCGAGTGGCTGGCCCCTGGCAACCAACCTCTTGAATTTTGAATTGCATCATTGCTAGGTGACAAAAAGGCGTCGACATCTTCGGTATGCCCAGAATAAGGTAATTTTGGTAACGACAAAAAATAGGGGAAAGATCTTTAGGAAAATCATCCCAAACTGGTTGTTCTAACCAGTAATGGGTCATCTGAAGTAATTAAGTTCTAATGGAAATGGTGTGCTTTTGTCCCTTTCCATTGTGAAAGGGAAGCAAAAAATGCATCACTACAATCCAGTCGTCGGCGCTTGTTTTTTTGTCACCATCCCGATCCATATAGGTCCCCACTTACCTCATCTCATGACCGATCTCGGCTCGCACATCGTTCCAAAGTTAAATCAACCAAACACTCCCCAATCATAGCAATGCGTGTGTCTCTAATTGCTTCCGCGCTTGCGTGCGCCTCCCGTGGAATCTGCGGCGAGATCCCCTCCTCAGCATCGAGCAATGAAGAGGCGCCGGCGTTTCGGGAGGAGCTCCTGAGCTTGCACAAGTGGCTGGTAGAGACCTCATCAGTCTCTGGTCTGGAGTACACCATTAGCAATTCGGTACACGACTATTTCCTTCGCAAGGGGTGGGCATCAGTGACCACCGGCGTCCCGCCCAGGGATAACACACCCAGCAACGAGCCCCGTGCCGACGTTGTGGCCTGGCCTAAGGTGAACGGCGTGCCCAACCCCAGGGTGCTGCTGACGAGCCATATTGATACCGTGCCCCCTTTCTATACCTACCACATTGAGGATGGCGAGGTGACCAAGAAGACAAAGATCAGCGGTCGCGGAAGCGTTGATGCGAAGGCCAGCGTTGCTGCCATGGTGACGGCCCTCGACGAACTTCTCAAGGCAGGCAAGGTTGCTAACGGCGATGTGATGCTGGCCTTTGTCGTTGGAGAGGAGGTTTCTGGCGACGGGATGCGCGAGCTGAATGATTACTTCCACATCCGCGATGTTACTTTCGATGCCGTCATCTTTGGTGAGCCCACCGAGGGCAAGCTGGCTTGCGGCCACAAGGGCGCGCTGCAATGCGATGTCAGGGCTCACGGGGTGGGCGGACACAGCGGGTATCCCTGGCTGGGAAAATCAGCCAATGAGTTACTGATGAGGGCCCTGCTGAAGATTCTGGACACGGACCTGGGCAGCAGCAAGGTGTACGGGAACACGACGGTCAACGTGGGCCGTCTCCAGGGCGGTGTTGCGGATAATGTCATTCCTGAAGAAGCCTTTGCTGGACTCCAGGTCCGAGTTGCTCTAGGGCCACAAGAGGAGGGCGGGGATATCGTCCAGGAGAGGATGCGGGCGATTCTGAACGAGGTTGACCCGGAGGCGTTTGAATTTGAGTGCTCCCAAGGATACGGGTTTGTGGAGGCTAACTGTGAGGTTGAAGGTGAGTGAATGGTTTCCTTTTTCCCTCAACAAGTTTGATACGCTGTGTCAAGGTGGCTCAGTAAACTGACTTTTGGAATCACTTGCAGGCTTTGACCAGATTGTGGTCAACTACGGAACTGATATGCCACACCTGAAGGGCGACTTCACGAAGTACCTTTATGGCCCTGGAACGATTTTCGTGGCTCATGGCCCGCACGAGAACCTGACGGTTGGTGATTTGGAGTCTGCTGTCGAGGGGTACCAAAAGTTGATTCTCCACGCCCTCCAGGCCAAGGATGGCGACAACTTGGAGCTGTAAGGGCGGTTTTCTTGTGGCTCCATTAAGAAACAATTAAGTCTATCGCTATTCTTTTAAATTCTCGCTTTATCTACAGGTAAAATGTTATTAAGAATGTCATGGAAAGCATCAGGATCTTTGCAACCTTAGGTCATAGGCAATCTCATCATAAGACGTTTCTTCCATGTCATATTTGAACTCGCTGTCTATTTTCCCCTTTTCAAACACCAACTACCTTGGCCCAACGCTCAGGCAGGATCTTGCTAAAGTCAAACTTGCCGTCCGGGCCCTTCTCCACGGCACCCTTCTCTGTCACGACAGTGTCGATGAGCTCGGCGGGCGTCACGTCAAAGGCCGGGTTCCAGACGCCGACTCGCTGGTCGGCCGTCGCGACTCTGACCTTGGAGCTCTCATCAATGGTGCCGTCCGGGCGGACGACGGCGCCGGTAATCTGGGTGAGTTCCTCCTTCTTGCGCTCCTCGATCTTGATGCCGTCTCCGGTTTCCGTCTCGAGGTCGAGGCTGGTAGTGGGGGCCGCCACGATGAACTTGATGCCGTGGTGCTTGGCCAGGACGGCCAATTGGTAGGTGCCGATCTTGTTGGCGGTGTCTCCGTTGCGGACTACGCGGTCAGCGCCGACGATGACAGCGGTGATGTTGGTCTTGTCTTTTTGGGTGCGGAACAGGGAGGCGGCCATCGAGTCGGTGATGAGCGTGCTGGGGATACCCTCGTACACGAGCTCAAAGGCCGTCAGTCTGCTTCCTTGGTTGTACGGTCTGGTCTCAGTGCAGTAGGCGTGGCGGAGAAGGCCACTTGACTGCAGAGTTCGGATTATACCGAGGGCCGTGCCGTGGCCAGATGTGGCAAGGGAGCCGGTGTTGCAATGCGTGAGGACCGAAATAGGCTTGTCGGTCGAAGCGCCGGTGTTGGAGCGCAGCCACTCGGTGCCGGAAGCGCCAATGGCGAGGTTGGTCTGAAGATCCTTCTCGAAGATGCGCTCAGACTCCTCGATGAAGGCGGCGATGACAGTCTTCTTGTCTGCGTTCTCGGGTGCTCGTATCCGCGCCTTGAGCTGGTTGATGGCATTTGTAAGGTCGACGGCGGTAGGGCGGCTCTGCTTGAGGTAGTCGAGGGCTTCGTCGATCTGGGTGACGGTGTCGGCGACGGACTCGGTGGCAAGGCCCTGGTTGTGCAGCTCGACGGCAAGGCCAAGACTTGCTACGATGGCAATTGCAGGTGCGCCACGAACGCGCATGGTGGCAATGCTGTCGAATGCCTCTGTTCGGTTGGAGACGAGATCGTAGTGGAATTCATGGGGGAGGCGAAGCTGGTCCAGGACCTCAAGCTTGCCCCGGGTGTAGCGCACTGCCTGGAGAGTAGACATGTTGGCACTGTTGATTATCCAACTCAGTAGATGGTTCGTAAATCAACAAGGGAAATAGAAACAGAAATGAATGTGGGAGCGTTGATGACGGGATTTGGCATTGCACGTTGACATCGCGGGGCAAAACTATCAAATGCCCCTCGTCAACAAACCCCACTATCATTTCGGTATGGCGTCACAGCTTCCAGCCAATAGCCTCTCTATTCTTAGCCACCGCTCGACACCGAGAAGACGGATTCGGTACCTTAGGCCCTACGGTAGGTAGCGTCGTACGCTTGTGGAAGTTTAGAGCATGGATGGCAGGAAGTACAATGCTGAAGCTTGGATGTAAAACCTCCTCTTTTAGAGAATGGCATTAAAGAAACGATGAAAATGACCAAGTAATTATCGCCTGATGACGTTTGAGCACTGAAGATTAGTGGTCGACATTCCGATTTCAAGACCCATGCGTACCTAGCAAGTTCTATACTTCTGTGAAGTACTCTTTCTAAGTGTTCTCTTGCTAATTTAAGAGGCTTGGATGTGGTTCGTAATTTCAAAAGCACCTCATTCAAATTCACGACGCTAATATCGATGAGGCTCCCACGTGTAAATGGTAAAATTCTAATACACAGTCTTGTGATAAAGAGACTCAGGTAATCGAAAGAAATAGAAAGCCTCTAATAAATCAATTGAGAATTCCTCCAAAGCCATATTGAATCAATAAACAAGTAATGTTTTCCACAGGCAAGGGTTGTTCTATTTATCAATACCTAGCTTAGACGAAGGGTACACTTTATCTATAGGGTAGGCAGGCGATGTGGGCGGACCACTTGCTTGGGGTCGCATCCTGGGGAAGCTTGTAGCTCCCACAACGCAACTTAAGGGGCTTGATAGCTTTACCTTTTGCAGTGTCAAATCACGTAAAGCTCAGCTGTTGGCCATGGAACAGCAGAACTACTCGACTTCAAAGGTAACTGGTATGTGCTGTGCCTGATCCCTCAAACAATCATTACGTCGCATCTCCAAGTCCCGCTGACCGCCATGCGCATGCAGTCGAGTACCACGACCCCCACGATGTCTTCAAGCTCCTTGCGCCAGGTCTAGTACCTCGCCTTCCGCTCCAAAATCTCCATTGGCAATCGCATGCAGGCCCACTGCGATCTATCCCAGCCCTCCATGTCGACTTAGTACGTGCTGGCGAGGAGGCACAGCCAAGCGTGGCCTCTCCTGCGCTGCGACGGTCGGACAGCACAGCCCGAGACGATGGCTTCCAGACACAGAACGTTGGCGGTAGAGCTGCTTCAATTGAAACTGTCGAGAGCGCTGGAGTTTCGGCGGCAACGACGCAAGGGGGCCAGAGGCGTCACCAGATTCCTGGATTGCGGCGGACGCCGTACTTGAAAGTTCTCCTGGTTCGATGCGACGACAACGATTCCTATAAAAACACAGTCCGGGGGGAGGTCAGAAGCTGGATCAAGACACATGCCACGCCGGCAACTGCCAGCTCCAAGAAGTCCAGCAGCGGCACCGCTAGCCTCAACGAGGGCCACGACGCCTTCGAGTGGTTGATTGTCCACGTCGTCATCCCCAATACGGCTGCAGCAACACAACCCCGAAGCAACCAAAGCAAATCAGACAGTGCCTCAGCCGAGTCAAAGAGCACTTCATCCAGATGGAGACCAGGCTCAACGCCGTTGATGGAGAAGTTCCGATCCGACTTCAACATATCAGGGAAAGGATTCGTGGACAGAGTGACACAAATTCGCATTGGAATCAACGATGTTCCCTACGACCTTCTCCCCCGGGTAGTCCCTGCTGTGCCTTCCGGCTATGTCGAGACAGACAAGGATGCAGAGAATGCCTGGAATGATTTCATCAGCAAGATGAAGGATTTAATTTTAAGCTCATTTGATAAACGAGTGACGAAATACGAGGAGGGCATCAGAGAAAGAGATTCTCAGCGAAACCTTCCTGGATGGAATTTCTGCACCTTCTTCATCTTGAAAGAAGGACTGGCCAGGGGTTTTGAGACCGTGGGGTTGGTTGAGGATGCTCTAGTCGGCTACGATGAACTCAGCGTGGGGCTGGATTCAATCATTAAAACACAGATTGAGACAGGAGCTCCAGAGCAGCATGGAGGAGCACTTTTAAAGTATAGCGAGGAGGTGAAGAGCGTGATTGATAAGGCTCTAAAGGAAATCTCGGATAGTGACGACGATGAGGAAGCAGTTGATATGCAGTCAGGGGCTAACGATGCTGACCAACTGGACGAGATCGCAATTAGCGCCACGAAGAAGCCATACCGAGACATGATCCTAGCTAACGATGTGTCTGTATTTGACTTCCAATGCTACATCTTCGCTCGGCAAATCGCGTTATTACTGCGTCTTGGAAACACCTTCCCATCGCGAGAAGAGCTGATTGCAAAGTTGAAAGAACAACAAGATTCGGTGCTTCATGGAGTGGCACCACGCGCCCCTCCGCCTGCTAGCAAGCATGAAGAGACTGAGAACTTCACTCATCTCGCCGAGGTATGTCGAAGGACGCTTCAGTTTATCCCGGCGGTCTCTCAAGTCATGCGTGACGACATTTATGCTGCTGTGATGGCGGACCGCGATGATTCCGAGAAAATCAGCTCCCAGGAGCTTGAGGTGATAGACAATGTTGTTTCTTCATTCGCTTTCTCGGTAGCGGAACAAGTATTAGCACAGACCTCATCATCATCTCTCCCTGTTCCACCATCAACCCTTACCCCATCAGGTTCAACACTTGCACCGTCCGGCGCCACGGAGCCCAAGGCATCCATACCCGAGCCTAAGACGATGTTACATCCTGCCAGAAGTTCATCGCTACTTTTCAGCCCTGTACCTCAACCGCCTCCCAGCCCAGGTGTGTTTCCCAACCCTGGCGCGGGGGGCACCTCCGCATTGGGCCGATTCCAGGAAGCACAGGCTGCTAAGACGGGGATGGAAGATCTGGCTGCTAAGCGCGCTGACTTATACCTCCTGTCACGCAGTATCCTCCAGAATCTTGGTGCCAAGCGTGGCTGGACCAACGGGTGGCCTGAGGCTCCCCTCGTAAAAGAGCTGGACTCTGCTGAACTGGAGGAGATAAGTCTGGATGACGATGATACCTCATCAACAGAGGGCACTGAAGCCGAGACTAATCCGCGAGTTTCATTGTCGACCAATGCTGGTATTGCCAACAATCTGTTGATTAGTGCAACTGGCAACGTCGATGACTTTTACCGGATGTTTGAGATTCTCACTGACAAGGCACTGCGGCATTATACGGCTGCCGGTCAAGATTATTCTGCTCAAGCCCAAATGGCCGATCTTGCGGTTTTGAAATTTCACCTCAAAGAATACCGCCAGGCCACATATTACTTCAGCCTGGCCACGCCCTTTTTCGGCGAGAGCGGATGGAGTTCATTGGAACTTTCCATGTTGATCATGTACTCCAAGTCTCTTCGAGAGCTTCAGTCTAAGCAGGAATTTGTAAAAATTGCTTTCAAGTTGCTGACCAAAGCCTGCGCTGGTGAAAAAGAGCGGCTGGCATTGAGATCAACATCGGTCTCAGAACAAAAGAAAGCCGAGTATCCTGATCTCTCATTAATCACATCAGTCGCTGGTAACGTGTCCGAGCTTACAGAATTCTTGCCCAAAAACACGCGGATATCCCTTGCCAGCTTTATGACTGAGATCGACCTCGTGGGAGCGCCGGTATATCACGAAGACCGAGATAGTTGCAGTTTGACCATAAAGCTGCGTTGTTTATTGCCGGATGGCATGAATATCAACGCAGCAGAGTTGAGGATGACGAGCCTAAGTGGTGGTCCAGCTAAAGAGGTGAAATTCTCGAGCAACAAGAGTGTTCGCCTTACTCGGGGCATGAATACAGTCACAGTCGACACCAATGTGAGTACTATCGAACCCACCTCCCAAAATATGAGCTTCTGTTACTAACTGGCTGCAGTCTATTGTCCCGGGCACCTATCGGGTGGACCATTTTAACCTCTCGTCGAATCATCTAACCCTCCATTACGACCGCGACCTCACCATTCCTGTGTTTACTAAAGACGAGACTTTCCCTGAGGCAGAAGTCACGCTTTATCAGCGTGTCAACTCACTTGATGTCAATTTGACGGCGACGAAACATACTGCCCTTGACCGAACCAACTCCCTGGATCTCGCACTCAGCACGGGCTGGAATGACTTGGCAAGCTGCGAGATCCGGGTCAAGCCTACAACTGGAGGCCTTCGGCTTGTCACCACCGATGCCACCTTTGTTGACTCTTCTGATGAGTTTGCAAAACCCCCTGAAGCTGGGCTTTTCTTCATAGGCCCAGTGGACAAAGATACAACCCTGACCCTCCGCTTTCCATATACCATCGAACAGGATTTCGGACAGGTGGGATCAAAGGTCGAAGTCACCTACACGACGAAGTCTGGAGAAACATTCTACCTTGCAAAGGCCATCTCCATCTCTGTATCACTGGCGGTGGGTGTCAACGTTCAGGATGTGTTCAAGCATGACACTTTATTCTCGAGATTCAGCGTTACCACGGCTAGCTCGAACCCTATACGCCTCTACAAGAGCCAGCTGATTGAATCAGAGCTCTTCGGGTCTTCTTTCGGAATAGCCCCCACCGAGACTGTCACAATCTTTGCCAAGCAACCTGCTAGCCTGCTATACAAGGTCAGGAGAAAGACGCAAAGCGCGCCTAGCAAGCGTTCGGAGAAGACCATGTACCTCAAGCTGCACTACACCGAACTCCTCGCCGAGATGCAAGAGCTTGTCAGCAGATCCTTTGCGGAGTATTTGGAACAGCAGGATTCCCCACTCGCGGAGTTCGCAAAGCCCATTGGAGCTGTAATTGCTGGACGGCTCAAGTCGGAACTGGACGTTTTCGACTTGGAACATGCGGCTTTGCTCGGCGAGGTGTCGACCAAGTTTCTCAAGGAGATTCCTTGGAAGCGCCAGCTGAGAGGACTCGGGAAGCTTCCTGGGACAGAGGAAAGCGCTGCGACTGCCATTGCTGGCTTGCTCGAGGAATGGCAGCGTGCGACTCCTGCGGTGCCGATCCCCAAAACCAACGTCACCGAGACGTCGTCGATACTCATCCCGATGGAAATGCCATCTGTCTCTGTCCTGCACACAGCCAACATCCGCCTGCAGCCCCCACCCCCTGGTCTGACCGACGGAGATCATGGGGCAGCTCCAGTCGTCACGATCAACCAGGTCCTCTCTGCCACGCTGCAGCTCAAGTGGACTCGGATCTGGGACACGGATTCCACACGCAAGGAGGATCAGGAGTTTAGCTACGAAGTAATAGCACCAGGCGAATCATGGCTTATCGGCGGACGCCGAAAGGGGCACTTTGTCATCCCCTACGACCCGGACATGCGCACCTCGACGCCGGAGACGGAGGCGGACATCCCACTCGTGCTCATACCGCAGCGGGAGGGCTGGCTGCCGTATCCAACAGTAGAGATCAAAGAGATATCGCAGGAAGACGGCAGGCCCTTGGAGCCGGCGGCACAGACTTTCGAGATTGACTGGAGGAACCTCGGAGAGACAATCAGGGTGGTCAACGGCAGGACGGGAGTTACGGTGAGCCTGGACGCGAGTGGACCTGGTGGTGGACCAATGGTCCTTGAGCAGGAAAGGATCACGAAGAGTGGTCGGATGCGGGTCCTGTGAGGAAAGGGAGACGATACGTACGATACGATACGGCAGGATAGATGTCTCCCCCATAGAATACACACCCCTTGGGACATTATTCTCTCTCTGTACTATATGTTTCCTCCCTGAACCCTGCCTGTCAAAACTGCGTGTTGGTTCGCCTGCAGACGAGCACAAGCTTTCGTTGGTGGGCTGTCACCAACACCATTGCAGCCCCCATAAATCCACGTTTGCTGAATATGACGAACAACGGCGACGATCTTAATTGCACTTCTGATATACCGTATCGGGCTAACTTTCCCAAGAGAACAAACGGGCCTGTTTGTAAAAAAAAACAATTCACACAAAAGACGAGTGCGACGCTGTACCTAGTGTACCCATTCTTTGGACGTTTTTGCGAATCCCGACGTCACTCTTGGCCAATGATCGGCATGACATACATGCATTCATTGCATGCACAGTGCACCATGTAAGCCGCCCCCCCTCTCAACTGACACTGAAACATGTCTCGCTGGAGGGACCCCGAGAGCGTCTCCTCTCACACTCGTAAGAAACACCGATGCGACAGCGCCAGATGCAGGACGACTAAAAAAGTCAAAGAAGGAGAACCAACCTCCCAAAAAGAGAGGTAAAGTGGAAAAGAGACTAGTATATGCGTGTTGGGACGGATGAAGACATTCATTCATGTACAGTGGAGGGGGGGGAAAACTTAAACGGACCGCCAACCCATGCATGTATCCGTGGTAACTTGTCACTTTGCCCAGGGATGGGAGAATTCTAACTTTTCTGGGTCCTTGGCTTTTCTCTCCCGCGTTCGTGTATGCAAGCGACTGAGATAAACGACAACACCATAGCTCCTTTCACGCAAGGTAGAGACCTCACTCTCTAGTTCAGAATAATAGACGCGATAATAAAAAAAAATGAAAGAGTTTACTCTAAGATATATAGGTAGCTTGGTATTGGGTCTATTGCAAGGTTAGTTGATTGTTTTGACATTGTGTCGATGGAGGCTTTGATGTGCCGCGTTTGCTATGACGGCCGTGGTGTTCTTTTCCTTCTCACCACGCTGTGGCAGTTCGACACTAAAGTTGATGAGACGGGCTACGAGATGGATGGGGGAACTAGAGATGGAGACCCGCATATGCGCACCCCGCCAAAGAGCTTGAGAGAAAAAAAAACAAGACCGGAGCCGCCAATGAACAGAAGGTGGGTGGAAAACTGGTCAGGGAAGTTAAATGTGTGTCGAAGATTAGCGTTGCTGTGGTGTGGGTGGGGGTCGGTCTGGCTGTCCCCTCACTAACAAGCGAGGAAACGACGTGAGATGACATGAGATGAGACCCTGAGGAGTCGACCGTGTCGCGTACCAGCCTGCAGCCGCGCGACAGCACCGACGGGGAGGGTGAGGACCCTTCAGCCTGCCCGCCTTATGCACACGGCAGGTTTGTGTGTCGCAACGCAACCCAACGGGGGCCAGGGAGGTGGCCATCGGGCGCCTGAGGGTCGCAGCGTGCACGAGTTTGACGAGCTAAGAAACGTCTTCCCGCCGTGCTAGAGCCCAAGCGGGCATGACCTCGAAGTCTGTCAAATCCTCCAGTAAATGAATTCCGGATAATTAATTTGCAGGGAGGATCCCCGACAAGCAAGAGGGCCACAGTCCGTTGGGCTGGAGACGACTCCCGTCATTTTGTATGGGTGCCACTTTCTGTCAAAAAAACACAAGTGCCCGCTTGCAGGCGAACTGCTTCTTTCGAGAGTCTTCGAATCACAGGGGGTCCCTGACCGCTGGAAGGGATAGGGGGGGGTTTAGCACCCATGAACGGAAAGACATCATCGGTGACACATTAGCGAGCAGCCAGACACTCGGGAAAATGCAGGTGGCGGGTTGATACTTGGAAACGACGTGACATGTATGTGCTCAATCGTGGCGAGCAAACTTTTATGTCGAGTCAGCAACATGGTCTTGGGTGATGTTTCACAGCGACGTTTCCGTCGTGTCTAATCCGTGGCTGGCAGACAAGCAACGGAAACCAGCGTCATTGTCATCATGATGTTATCATTCTGCATCAGTCCCTTGATAGAGTTGATAGATGGTTTGACAGTATCGCATCATCATTAGAGGGTTGTGATCATGCTCACAAACTGCCGGGTTGCCGTAGTATTGGGTGATGCCCATGGCCAGCGATACTCACAGATGTAGGAAATGAGGCTGCACTTTGGAGATCGACGCTTTGATAGGGAATAGAAAATAGGAAAGCCTCCCAATGCGCTAGTAGCCCTGGGCTTCTGCCACGCGGGTTCATCTTCCACGGCCTCACCGGAGCCCAACCTTGCCGCTAGCGATTTGGATACCGGCCGCTAGCAGTTCTATTGATCAGCTGGGACGAGTTCGTTGATAACTAGGTAGCAGCGCCAGTGTTAGTACGAATCGAATCGCATGCTTGCATTTCACCTCAAGGCAGTTCGCTAATTCACGCGTGGTCATGTTGTAGTAGTAGAATGTAGTCAATTGTGCTGTGCCCAAGTCTGTCTCCTGAAGTTATGATATCCTTGTGTCATTACCTCTACAAAAGCCGTGACGCCTTTTAATTCGAAGTCCAAAGGTCCGGATGCCGCACGGCATTTTCTGCCGTCAAAATTCAAAACGCCCGTAGTATGCCGAGGAGATTTCTGTTTCCCCCTCGTTTTTATGGTTCGCAAACAACCCCTCAACGTGGCTTGAGCCTCTCTAGACACAAATTGTGTCCGCAACAAATAAAGTAGAATCAAATAATAGGCTGGAAACGGAAGAAGAGTGAAAAAGGATGAAAAGAAAAAGCGACCTCGGGCTACTCCATATGATGCACCGTGAACCCGTGTGTTGGTCGTGTATGAACGAAAAGCAACAAAAGTAATGTACATTTCGAAAAGTTTGGCGCCATCATCGTGCTGTTGCATGAGCTGATCGTATGAAGAAGGCGAATATCAAAAGCGCCGGGGGCGCGGGTATCATGTTGGCCTAATCTGTGCCATATATTGAAAAAAACATTGTTCGGTAACTCCGTCAATTGTTGGGCCGGAAGGATTATGTCGCATCAGACCGGTAAGGTGTTCGCGGGATGAGGTGGGCAGAATAAATCGTCGTGGTCGTAAGATGCTACCTTTGGTGTAGCAAGTTTCCTCCCGTTCTTTACTTCTTCCCGCGACCACCGGTTGCTGTAATTTTGCTGGTGCTCATGAGGTCTCCGATATACTTCTGTAAGAATTTGTTGTTATTATCAAGTTTGTCGTGTTCTTCCTTGACAGCCTCGATGCGATTGAAGATCATTATCAACGAATCCTGCAAAGCTTTGGCGTGCCTGATTTTTGTTAGCTTCCTCTGAAAATGTTCTGCATTATAGTAGAGGAGAAAGCAAGTACTGACCTTCGCATTTCCTCACGAGCCTCTTTTCCCATTTGGTCAATGTCCTCTGTCGTTCGACGTGGGCTCATGGCTCGTACATCGTCTGGACCGAAATCTGGCTCGATGGGACCTACGGCGGAACTATCGCGTGGTACAACCAACGGTCCGCTGCTTTTCCGGCTGGGGAGTCGAGGACGCGTTGGGATGGGCTGGTGGATCATGATTTCGTTGTCGGAAATTGCCGAATTCACGGAATCCGATCTGCCTCCTTGGGAGATATTGCCAGAGGAAGAAATAGATCGAGCGTCGTTGTCGTCAGACATGGTGGGTTATTGTTCGCCAACAGTCGAAGCCAATCGCTGTTATTATTTAATTATGTGATGTCTTGACTTGACCTATCGCTCGCGGTGATTGTGTGAGACGAGGACAGGTCAAGTTTTGCAAAAATGTGGTTTCCGAAGGGCGAAGCTAGAGATGGTGATGCAGTGTAGGATGATAGGAGTTGGTCGTGCGTAGTTTGTTTAGTCAAGTCAACTATGGGCTTTGACTCAAGGTTCAAGATGAAGAGTTCGGAGGTCGAACGAGGTAAGGACGGTGGTTGGCAAAGGAGACACGGGATCGTGAGCTGCACTCGTTGTAGGCAGGTCTGTCAACGAACTGATGCGTCACCAAAAGCCCGTGACAAGACCAAAAAGAAACACCCAAATCCAATAATGAAGCGCAGAGGCGAACGTAGGATCTAGCGCTGCGGACCGAAACTGTGTGCTCGAACTCGATCGATTGCTGCCGAGTAGGTGAGGAATATGCTTGGGTCGTCACCCAAAATTATGGACGGCGGTCGGAGTGGAGGGTGATGACGAGGTTGTTCGACACAGGATGTCGAATGTCAGGATTCAGAGGATAGAAAGATGCTCGAGTGGACGAAAGGCCGGAGAAATAGGGACTGGATCGCGGACGGAATCATTAAGGAAGAGGTCATGGGCCAATGTTGGGGGGAGATTGGGAGGTGTAGGCCAAAATACAGATGTAGCGTGGGAGCGGCGAGGGCTTTGGCTGTCCAAGACACGATGGGGGCATCTGGCACTGGCTGGGAAGGCAGACGGGAGCAGGCAGGGCAGGGCAGGTACCTCGGGAGCCACCACGTTCTGGGCTGGCACAAGTACCCTCCACTGGGTCAGCACAGCGAATTGGGGGGGGCAAGATCACCTAGAGGATTGCCAAGACCCACGACGACCACGGAGGGTCAGTAAATTGGTGGATCGGCGGGGTGTGACGCCATAGGCTCCGCAGCACAGTGAGCCTGTACAGTGAGAGCACGCAGAGGTACGTACTCGCGGGTAGGTACCTGTAGGAGGCTGCGACCGCCCACCACGCGCTGTTCTCACTGCGCTGCGCTGCGCTGCGGCTGGGGGTACCTGCCACACGCACATCGCAATACCTGCCTGGTGGTTGCAGACGGCTTTTCACCGGTCCTCTGCTAATCATTGCCCTCTTTTCTATTTCGGCCAGACACAGGCGGCACCCACGAGGGATGCTCTGCTCTCGCCATCATCCTCATATTCGACCTGCTCTATACCCTCAGGTGTTCCGTGCGCAGACTGGCACCCCACAGGGTCCCCCCCTTTCAGACCACCCTGAGCTGCCAATAGTTCAGCACCTGTTCGAATCGTGACTTCGGACAACTAGCCATCAAAACGGGCAGTTCGCCGACCCCAGGCTTCCTCTATCGAGGTTCCATGGCCATTTACGAGCTGCTGCTATTGCACTCACATTGACATGACGGAGGCAACGGCGTCTTCGAGAGGAACACTTCTTCTAGTTGACTCTATGGCAGAAACTGCACGGCCGTGCGCGTGGTTGAGCATCGGCGTACCTTCCCTAATAGTGCCCGACGCTGGCTCGCTGATCAAACGACGGACTGCCTCCTGTCTGACCCTCGCTCTCAAGCACCAGATTGGTTGGAATGGACAAAATAGTGATTGACGCTTGGCGTGTATGGTGTGGATAGACAAGTACCTTAGCCGCCTGGTGCTCTCCTAGTGCGACACACGAACGGCAGCGCACGCCACTAGCACTGGCAGACCCGTCCCTCTGGCACTTTCCAGGCATCTGGCATCCTCATGGCGGCATGCTGCGGTGAAGATAGGATAGACTGCTGAGACAGGCACGGGACTTGGCCGTCGATACCTACGAACCGCCCCCGCCAGCTGAAGACCCCCTAGCACTGTCCACCTGCCTAAAGACACGCACGTATCCGTGGAATCGGACCCTTGGACGCTCCAACAACAGGACTGGTTGGTCCCAGCCAGGTTCAGAGATATCGACGGCCTTGTGAGGGCCCTGCAGCAGCAGACTCGTGGTGGGGAGTTGCTCCCAGCAGCTCGTTGCCCTTTTCGACCGGCCTTTTGCCCCATCAGAGCTTGGCAATGACGGCAGACAACAGCTTTTTGCGACTTTTTCCCCTTCCCCCCTCTGATTCTGCGATTGTGTGTCTCCCACCCCCCCTGCTCCTTGACCATGACCCTCCAGGCCCTTCATCGGGCATGCGACGAGAATGGTAGGAACCAGGAGTCTGTAATGTGTACCCAGGTGGGTGTAGCTCCCGGGTTTGCGCCCTTTACATCCGTAGTGCCCCCCCACAGCCCACGATGCTGAACCCCTACTTTTTCTGCCATGGGGCCTGAGAAATCGCATTGCATTACAGAGATTACCATGGCAGATCCTCTTTTAGATACATACCGCATCTTCTCGCTGGGCATTTGCGGGTACTCACGATGCGGCACATGACACACTCTCACGTTAGGCTGCGCTGGCAGACAGGAAAGAGGGAATTTCCCATGCTCCCGGCAAATGACTATTTGCCAATAGGTCGATTGGTCTTTAATGAAGGTTTTTGGCCGCCATCTTTGAAAATAATCTCCGGCCACACCAGACCGTGGAGGACGGTAGAGGCCTGTGCCGACGCGGCTTGGCTCTGAGAGCAGATGGATATGTGCAGCAGGAAAATTACTCAAGGGATTAGCCGTCATGACGATGCCGCTTGGCGACTGCGCTACTCTCCAACCGTCTAAAAGAAGCGAAATTGTTCCCAGACCAGTCGCTCTGTTCTATTGGGCTTCCACGACATGCCTCCCCACTCGAAAAGGGCACACGGACGTCCTTGCTGGACCCCAGGTGAGGTCGCCTTTCCAGCTCCCATCGAGAACCCCTGCAGCGAAACCGCCCCATCGGCCGCCTCCTCATGTACCGCTGGGTGCTTGTTGCACTGGCTGATGTCATGAGCCAGGTGATCGGCAGTTGGATGAGCGAAAGGAATACGGTCACCGTGTTGCACGGTGCAGGAGGCTACTGAGCGCTTACACACCGTCTTATACCTTGCCACCCTTGCCCGGCGCCTCCCAGGCTTCACACGCCTCTCCCGTCCCGATACGTCTTTCGCAACCAGCCAGACGCTGTGGGTGTGCATGTTGGGAGATCGGGAGAGGTGGGCGCATGGCCGTTCGCAAACTCCCGCTCAGCCTCGAATAAAGGCTTATTTCGTGTTCCACTCCCGGTCGGCTGGCATCACGGTCATGGTTGCCACTGCCCAGTGAGGCTGATCCCAGAGGTGGAATCACCTGGGGATAGGAGGATCTCGTCGCAAAACAACCAACCCCACTAGACTCCCTTCTGAGGATGGAATTGATCATCTATGACACCCATAGTGAAAAGTAAGGCAGTCATGAGAAACCCGCCGGCGATAATCCTATACCAGGCTAAACCTGTCAAAGAATGAGTTTTCCTTGGACGAAGGCAACACGAGATCAACACCTCCCTACATACTCACATGGCACTTGACTGGTGTTCCTTCCGCCTTCTTTGCCTTCTAGAGGGGCGGGCAACGGCAATGGGAAGGAAACCTTCGGAAATTCGCCGCCGAGGCATTAGCGGAGCTTGAGCTGGTGCGCGTCGCTCCCTTCCCTTTGTCTCTCCTCGCCGTCCCTCTGACTAGTGTCTCCTCCGGAGTCCATGGGGTAGCACAGATACAGATCCACATCAGAGAAAACCCGTCTTCTTGTCTCTCATCTTGCCAACTAACAATGATGTCTTCCTTCCAGGGTGCGGCTGACGATGGCGTTGGAATCAACGATTCACGTCAGTGCGTGGACAGTGTCCGCAACTTCATGAGTGAGCCGTGCACCGAATGGCGGTGATGATTTCGAGGTCTCGAAGCAAAAAATGCCTCTCTTACCATTAGGTTGATCATGATCTTCACGACATGGTGCCTCTGGTCCAATCCGCTGTTTCTGATCTGCTCCCTACACCAGAAACGACCGGTGGTGAGGCCCTTGCAAGCCCCGAAGGGCCAGCGATCTTTACTTCCTGCTACCCACCATGTTGCGCTGATCACAACTTGCGGGCTTGCCAGATTGGATTGCATAACTCACCTTTCCACTCAAGGAAGCGCTGGCGTCTCTCGGGTTTCTTCCCTTGTCCAAGTAGGTAAGAATAGCACAGATGCCATCCTTCATGAGTTTCGGTGAGAGAGTAACCGACCACATGGCTGTGCATGTGACTTGGAGGGTCACGCCTATGCACAGGTATTTCCCAACTTGTACTGATGTCTCTGCCCCTCAAGAGTGAATGTTCCCCCGGAAACGTGCTTCAATCCTGACGCACGTCCGCTGGGGCAGGTATTCGTCGAGACTCTTAGTGCCGTTACAGGTCATTTTCTTTCTCCCTTGTCTGGCTGGAGAAGAAGTCGGCTGAGCTCGTCCCACAACAAAAATTCCGAATTGCGGAACAAGAGAGGAGGTAAAATGCGACATCAGTGATGTGCATAATCCCCCCTCTCTTTGATACCGTCAAGAACCGACATTCCCATCATGTGGGACGGCATTCTCCATGGCTTGGAAACGAGAATACGCATTGGCTACATTTCAGGGGGTATCACCAGCCAAGACGTGGCGTCGCTGGATATCTGAGTGACACGGAGTGTTAATCTCTATAGGGATACGTACTACGGCAACTCGTATGCTGCCGCATCTTGGCTCCTGGCCTGCTTGCATATGTTGGGCCTAATCGAACCAGGCCTTCATGTGGCACCGCTCTGGGGACGGGCTCCCCGAGCCTTTATCATGATACCACCCTTGGTATGCTGGTAAGGGCGTGATATCTGCTGCTAGAGTGGACTACGTGCCGTGGCACCTTGCGACCAACGTTATCCGCAACATACGTTCCACAACCGGCACATTGTTTCGGCAGGGACAGTATTGCATGCAATTTGGACTGCTATTTATGGTTGGTGTATTGAGCAGTGAGATGCATGAACAGTGAAACCAATACCCTTTCCCCAGTTTACCGGTACTCAAGAGATGCTACCCGCATGTTGTGTGTATGGAAGCAGTCCCAAAACCATTGAGACCGGGACAATGATCCATCCACTGCTTGGTTCCTCTCTACGCTCAACACATAAAGTCGCCACACCATGTTGTTTAAGCACACTGATACTTTCTTCAACTCACCGGACGCCGGTGGTGTTCTTTGATATCCTGGGGGCAAAATTGAAACTTTTCCATTGGAGGACTGGCTATCCGAGACCTGACTCCTTGTAATACCAAAATCAAATTGCTCTATGCTATCAAAATACCAAAACAAACAGTTCCCGTCTATTCCATGCTACGTGTCCTCTGACTGGTGAGCTTCCGACAACCCCTCAAACTGCTTCTGCCACAGGCTGTGATACCTCCCCCGCTTCTCCAGCAGCTCACGGTGCGTGCCCCTTTCGACGACGGTCCCCTCGTGCATGACGAGGATCTGGTCGGCCGCCACGATGGTCGACAGCCGGTGGGCGACGACGAACATGGTGCGGCGCTCGCTCAGCTCCCTCAGCGCGCCCTGGATGAGGGCCTCGGTCTCGGTGTCGACGGCGCTGGTGGCCTCGTCGAGGATGAGGATGGGCGGGCCCTTGAGGAAGGCGCGGGCGATGGCGACGCGCTGGACCTCGCCGCCCGACAGCTTGACGCCGTTCTCGCCGACGGGGGTGCGGTAGCCCTTGGTGAAGGTGAGGATCTTGTCGTGGATGGAGGCGGCGCGGCAGGCGGCGTGGACCTCCTCGTCGGTGGCGGAGAGGCGGGCGTACCGGATGTTCTCCATGATGGAGGCGTTGAAGAGTAGGGGGTCCTGGGGCACGACGCCGATAGCGTCGCGGAGGGAGCCCTGGGTGACGTCGCGGATGTCGCGGCCGTCGATCTTGATGCTGCCGGAGGTTACGTCGTAGTAGCGCAGGAGGAGCTTGGTGAGGGAGGACTTGCCTGCGCCCGTGGCGCCGACGAAGGCGATGGTCTGGCCGGGCTTGGCGTCGATGTTGACGTCGTGGAGGACGGGTCGTTTGGTGTCGTAGCTGAAGCCGACGCTGTCGAAGGTGACGTGGCCGGCGACTTTACCTAGCTCGGTGGCGCCCGGCCTGTCGACGACGGTGGGCTCCGTGGTGAGCAGGTCGAGGAGGCGCTCGGCGTCGACGAGGTCCGACATCATGGAGCGGTACTCGTGGGCGAGCCACTTGATGGGCCAGATGAGATAGTCCCAGTACTGCATAAGGAACACAAAGTCGCCCGGCGTGGCACGCCCGTGGGCAATCTCGCGGATGACGACGACGGACAGGATGAAGAAGTTGATAGGTATCAGGGCCTGGACCAAGCCGGAGATGTAGGCGTCGGTGATCCTCCAGCGCCTGTCGGCCGACAGATGGCTGTCCACGGCGGCGCCGAAGCGGAACCTCTCGTAGCTGAACATGTTGAAGGCGGAGACGGTCTGCCACCCCTGGACGGCCTGGTGCTGGATCCGGGCCTCCCCCCGCCTCGACCTGGTGAGCGCGCGGCGGTTCTCGACGTTCCAGGTGAAGGTGACGACCTCGAGGGTGATGAAGCAGTAGAAGGCGAAGATCATGCAGAGCATGGCGGTCGAGCCGAACTTGGCGTAGAGGATGACGAGGGCGACGCCCATGTCGATGAGGGTCGGGAGGATGTCGAGGGCGGCGCGCTCGAGGATGTTGTTGAGGGCCTCGCCCTGCTCGATGGCCTTCATGACCTCGGCCGAGTCCCTGTCGGAGTGGAAGTCGAGGGCTTGGCTCATGACGTGGTTGAAGGCGGCGTTGGTGACGCCCCGGTAGGAGAACTGCTGGACCGGGATCTTGGCGAGGTCGGCGATCAGGTCGACGCCGGAAGAACCATGGAGGAGTTCCAGGATGAAGACGATGGAGATTTCGTAGTATGGGGGTTCGCCTGCAAAGAGTTTGTCGGTGACGAGGGCGAGGTAGCGGGGGATGAGGAAGTTGAAGAATCGAGAGGCGATGAGGCACAGAACGCAGACCAGGAGGGCAGCCTGGACCTTGTAGTCGTTTCTCGGGATGAGGTAGGGCAGAATGATCTTGAAGTTGGACATGTATTCCCCCCAGGTGCCGTTCTTCCTGAGCTGCGTCGAGCGCGAGTTGTGTCCGTCGTCAGAGTCGTCGTCAGAGTCATAGTCGTGATCCGAAGAAACGCTATCATCGTCCTTGGTGCGTTCAGAGGTTGTTGAACCGTATGAAGGAGGAGTAGGGCCAGATAGCTGGCCGTCCTCATCCTCGGTCTCCTCCGATAGAAATGGCCGGGTCTCTTCTGTGTCGAGCTTGATTGGCTGAGAAGAGGCACCAAAGCAAGGCAGACAGGTGAGGAAGAGGAGCGCCTCTAGAGTTAATCTCAGGGAACCAACAATCAATGGGGTGCGCTGTGCGGCTGCTCCAAGCGATATCGTCTTGAGTATCACGACTGGGAGATCAAGGAGGAAAGATGCAAGCGAGAGGGTCAGTAGCCTTCCGATGAAGTGATGCTTCCCAAAGCATGCCAGGAACCAGGCCAAGGCAAGAAGGACCGGCGTGACTATCTCATCCGAGTTTGGCTTGACATGATGGCTCTGGGAAAGGTAGTGGGCGAGATCGAAAACATAGCACAGAGAAGTGGCGAGTATGGCAACGAGGTGAACGGTTGACTTGCGGCGGGGATTTGAGATGGGTTGGACGATTGGCTTTTTCGATTTCGAATCCTTATTCTCAGCTGGTTCGTAGTTGAGGAGGAAAGAGATGAAGATGGAGGAGATTGCGACAGCCGAAGACGATGCTTGCAGGGCTGCGCAGACTCGAGCGGCAGACATGGTGATGTGTTTAATCAAGGCTCAAGGGCCTGTTTGAGGATGTCGATGCCGAGAGCGCTGTGAGAGTGAAGGTCGAGCTAGCACGAGGTTGGTCCTGGGGGAGCAGGATAAGGTATTTGTAGGGTCTGGCCCACATAGACTGGCTTGCATAATGGGCATCTTCTGTTGAGGCATTGCCGTGATGGAGAGAGATTGGTCTGGATCTCGAATGTTGGTCCATGGTGTAGAAGTTCCAAATGGGTAAGCCTTTGCACACACTCTGATGAGCTCATGAGTGATGCCATTCGCCAATCCAGGCCCTCGCCCACATCCTGGTACGGTCTGGCCACTCACAGACGCTCCCGCGCACCGGCAGAGACGCTACTCAGCAATTTGCCGTTTCCAGCTCAGTTACTCACGGTTACTCATTATCCACCGGCTCGGCACTTCGCTTACGCTCGGGCTGTACCGTCATAAATACGCCTGACGTGCACGGCCACGTTTCTTCTAGAAATTAAGCCCTACGCGCTGCCCACTGAGATGCTCCATCACGCCGCTTCGTCCGGCCACATCTGTGTTGCATGCTGATGTTGGTGTGGCTGCTGCCTGAGGGTCGAATTGCGATGACTCAACGGCGACTCATTGTCCAACGGCAACCTTTTTCATCATTGGTTGCTATGTTGCATCGACCCTCTCCTCTGACTCTTACCACTCTACCCACTCTGGATGGCAGTGAAAAATTGAGTTGGGCCCGGGAAGTCGGAATCCCCCGAATTATCTGGCGCAGGTTGACCCTTCCATGTATCTCATAATGCAATGCCTCATTATGCTCAAATTTTCCTACATACAGTCATATCTAACATGCCTTTTGCCTGATTGATTACATCTCACTCAACAGATGATACAGTAAACATCAGTCTGCCTTGCCAATGTCTAGCACACGCCATCAGGCAGGTCGAAGTTGTCCACCCGGTTTGATCTGTCATACACGGCGTTCGCGCCCAGTCCGCGACCCGCAAATCCCTTCCAGATCTCACACTTGTTCTCGCCTCCGGTCAGCGCCAGGTCGGCGTCCAAGATGGCATCGCGAGCCTGGATGAATGTTGGGTTGCAGGGTTGACTAAAGGTAAAGGAAACAGTGGTTAGTTGACTCTGGCTCCATGATGTCTCACCGGCGAAAAGAATAGAGAGGCACTGTATTTGCTGGCGAAGAAAAAAAACTTACATGGAAAAGGAATCCGTGAGAATCTTCAGCCACAGGAACTTGCCATCCGTGGGCTTCCCGTCGACAAAGTCCGGCCGGGGGTTGTCATTCTTGCCATGCTTGTCGATCAGGCTCCAGAGGATGTCGTATAGCATGGTCGCCCAGACGGTGCCGACCTGGTGCACCTTCTCGAGGCCGTTGGCGTTGGAGTAGGTCCAGTTGTTGACGGCCCGGTCAGTCGAGTACATGACGAGCCTTGCGGTGCGTGGGCTGGTCACGTTGAGGGGCCAGGCGGCGAAGCCGTACTGCGCCGTAGCGCTCGTGTCTTGCGGTTTGATGGCCAGGGCCGAGGCGAAGAGGTCGCTCCAGCCTTCTGCCATGCCGTCGGCTTCCCAGTCTTCGAGGCATGCCGAGGTGGCTGCTCCTCCAGTCAAGCGTCCGGAGACTAGCAGTTCAAGAAAGTTAGCACATGATATCAATTGCGCTTAAAAGGCAGAGGAATGAGAGGTGGAGAACATACGTCCGTGAGTGTACTCGTGGATAAGGAATCCCTGATCAAAAGCCCCGTCTCTATAAGGGTCTGTCTTGTCAAAGACATACATGGTGAGCGTGGGCGATCTTCCGTCAACCGTCTGCGAGAACAAGCCGTTGTTCTTGCCGGCATAGTGCTGGATCAAGACGTCGACAGGGTCGTTTGCCTTGCCGCCCTCCTCGCCATTGCTCAGCTGGAAATTACCGGCAGCAGGAGTGAAGCCGAAGAGATAGTATAGGTCGTGCAGCATGTTGGTGGTGTAGAATGCCTGCGTCACAGCAGCGTCGCGGAAGTCCACAGGGGCTCCGCCGTCAGGGACGTAATCGAACACGTAGGTCCCGTTGGCGTTGGGCTTGGTGTAGAGAACCTCGGCAACGGGCAGAGCGCCAGCCCTGACATTGTTGCCAAAGGTAGCGTCGTAACCGTTGTTGCGGCCGAGCCAGCCATTGGGCGAGGCTGTGCTGTCCTCAGGGTTCTCGACAATGCTGCGCTCACCCTCCCAGGGGTCGTTGAGACCGATTGGACTGCCAAGGTGGTTAGCTAGGTTTCTTGACATTTACACGGACATCACACGAGGCATCTACTTACTAGACTTCATATGTAGCCGCAGACACATGGTCAGATACACCGACGACCTCGGCCGCATTGACATCGACATATGAGGAGTAGGAGGTCTCCTGAGTCACCGTGTCGACCTTCCATGACAGTGAGAGGTTTCCGTCCGGCTTGATCAAGTAGACCAGCTTGCTCTCGGGGTTTTGGCTGGCACCCGATACGCCTTGGATGACGTAGACATCGGAGTACTCTTCAAGGGCGGCGTCGTTTGTCTCAATGGACAGACCAAGGAGCTCAGAGGCGATGTTCAAAGCCTTGATGGAATCAATTGGCAAGGTATTGTCAGAAGCAGGAGCTTCTGCCGGTAAATCGCCCGTGAAAAAGGAGTTGCCGTAAGAGAATACGTTCCCGTTCTTATCAATCTGGGCGCAGAGTAATATGTGCGTGTTAGTCTCCGTATGTCTCGGTATTTGCTACGCCTGGCCATTCACTTACATTGACGTTGAAGATGGCATTATCAATATCAACCCCGTGAGCAGTCTGGCGGAAGTTAACATGCCCAATGCCGTTGGTACCAACGTAGTGGTCATCGATGACTCGGAACTCGGCGTCAGGAGCTACGGTTTTGACTAGTTCCGTAGCAACGTCAACATAGTCACCTCCTCGCTTGGCAAGCTTGAGGGAGATGGCAGCAGCCTCAGATGACTTGGTGTACTGGGTCGATGACTTGAGGCGAAACTTTTCGCGGTCGAACGCATTGACGGTGGCCGCAGCCCCGACAAGGGAGAGTGCCAGATCGAGACGCATATTTGCAACTAGGATAACACAAACGCGAATATGTGCACACGACCAATTGACAGAATGAGAGCATCTTCTAACTAGGCTGATCCCACTGCTTTATACGCACATTCATTTGGACCAGAGCCATCCTGGTCCTAGCCCTGGCCCTGAATCTCACTCTATGGCAACCAGAGCTAAGCCTTCGTTTCATGTCCGCGCGCGCCGATGAGGAATCGCCACCGCCGGCACTCAAGCTGCAGAGGGCTGTCAAAATCCCCTCTGACAAGCCTTGCCCTGGGTCGGAGAAAAGCGAAAGGATCGTCCATGCAGGGTGAGGGCGCAACCCGGCCAATCAAAGCCCTGTTTCCCCTTGTAACTTCCTCTTATGGACGCAAGGAACGAGGATGATTTTAACATATCAGAGTTTTAACCATAGCGGGCTCTTAATTGCCTCCGGCCCTCACCTTCTTTGAGGCCTTGTCAGACAGGGATTGACCTGATCGAGGGGCTCCGCAAACCGACTGGAAGACTCCCGCCACATCCTTGATTCCCGGGCTTCAGAATTAATAAGTGATTACAGATGCTCTGAACCTGGAGACCACACGCGTCAGTGCGACCCAGGTGGCCTCCGCAACCAGAGTCCGATCAAGTTATCAATCTGGAAGCTGAAATACAGTCAGCAACACCGCGTCTGCACCATAGTTTAGGAAGGTCAACTCACATGCGATACAAGGTTCAGATGGCATGGCATATGGTTGTGTTATTCCCAAGCCGAGTATCCGGGCCAGAGATCAACCCATTGGCGCAAACCGGCGGGAGACAAAGAACTTAGAAATCAGAAAGCCAATGGCAACTCCAGGTCTCGCCCCGGCATAGTAACAACTTGCAGGAAGCAGCACGGCTCGGCGATGGCTTTGAAGATACTTGAACCCTTTGGCCCCTTCTATCTGGCTAGACTATGAAGGGAGAACGCGTAAAGCATGTTAAGGCAAGATCAAATCATGCGATTCTTGATGTCCATCCCAGCCAAAGTGGATGTCATTCAGGACATGGCGGTCGCCGGTGTTGGGGTTATTCGGTATGTGGAACAAATTCTCCGCCCCCTTCAACTGTTGCCTCTTTCGGCAGATCACCTCCGGTGGGAAAGTCTGGCTCAACCGCGACTTTCCTAACTATTCAGGTTTCTTTCATCATTAGAATTAAAGTAAACAATGCTGCAAGTGAACCAGCTTGAACTTAGGCCGAGGTGAGAGCTTCTAACGTCCCGCCCTAGTAATACTAAACACAATAACAAGGAAACTATAAGCTATTCTACAGTATTGAGCTTGATATTATGCCTACTACCAGGTTGATTGTTTTGACATTGTGTTGAATTCAACGCTAGAGGTTCTGGGTGTGCCATGTCTTATGTCACTCGCTTGGGTGCTTCCGAGATTGGCGGCAGGTTCCCAGTGCTTCTTTGCGTTCGTTATAAGCCTGGTAACAGTAGTAAGCGCAGCAACAGGCTGAAACTCTTTCCGAATGGTATGTAAGCGTGGACAGGATATCTGAGCGCAACCTCCTCGAGGTCATAACTAAACAAACCCGTTTTCCATCTTCATCCGGGGCAAGGCTCTACTCGATGCTAACCATGAATGTACTTCCATTCATCCCAAAGTAGTCAACTAGCTTTGCGTCTAAATCAAGATATGTCTGGGCCTGTGAGATACAAATAAACTTGCACTCGTCACCAGGGTCACTAGTCACCATTGACCATAAGTCTTCGCCCGTGCGCCCAGTCGAAGCTGAAATCACATCCATGGTATCCAGGATTCTATCGACATTTGAATATAACGTCAAAGCTTGGCGAACCTCGTGTATTTTGAAGCAAATATCAATCCACTGCTGGGGGTGCGAGGAGTTGGTAATTTGCTTATACTTGGACTGAGACACAATTGTCGACCTCCATTCATCTCCAGAATCGCGAACGCGATATCGAAAACGAGCCTCAGACCCATTGAGCTTTCCGCGCTCCTTGAAGAACATTTCGGCTACACCTTCCTGGCTTGTTGAAAATGCGATTTGGAGAAAGCTTCCCTTGGCGAATGCTTTGTATTCTGGAGACAGACAAGCGAGATATGCGTCAACGAAAGCGTCAGGGTCCCCAGGGGGGCTCAACCTTTCTGAGTGCAACACCTGGATCAAGGGCAGGATCTGGCGATTCGTCTCAATCCCGGCGAACAGCCCCTTCATCTCAAGGCTAGTGAGTTCAAGGCCTTTTTGAACATACAGCGGATAGTCCAGCCTCTCTTGCAGGTCTTGGAGCATGTCGTATACGCTGTACTGTAGGTCTTTTAGCGCTACATGCATGAAGCCCCTTGCGCCAATGCTAACATCTGTCTGAATCTGGACAAACGGGCATGCGGAAAGAAAGTTGTACGATTCCCTCTCTCCTGAATCGGAGTTTCTCCTTAGGAGAAGATAGGTCGGTAGCGTGTAGTAACCGGGGTGACTCAGTATAAACAGCTCGTCGTTGCCGTCTCCCATAACCATCTTGTCGATCCGGTGTTCCGAGAGGATGAATACAGTAGCCAGCGGCTTTTTCACTGCGAAAATCTGATATACACCGATGCGACCAACTCGCTTCAACCTCCAAGGGACTGACATGTAAATTTATAGACAGTGCCCCCGTCGAGGCGTCTATGTGCGCGTCTTTGTACCAGGGCCTCAGCGTCGCGGCATGAGTTGAGGCCGGTCCCCAGCATTCGATTATAGAACCCAAATCGCTGCTCCTTGGTTCTATATACCAATCCGATTCGGCACCTTGGCCATCACGGACGCCCTCTTGGATTATATCGCGAATTTCCGCTTCCACCTGCTCGCTGGTCAGTTCAGGTCCGTCAAAGAGGGCCCGCCAGGTTGCTCGCGATGTCCAGTCTGGAGCCCAGGTGGGATAACATGCTTTCCACCTTGACAGGTTACCCGATGCATGGTAGAGAATATTGATATGTCCCAGGTTCAAGAGACAGTAAGCGAACAGGCCTATAAATACGTGTTGGGACGAGAGCGAGTAGTCCGCGTGAAGCCCAGTACCCTCTTCTTGTGAGTAATCGCCTTCTGCCATTTGGTTTGATACATCAGGCATTATACTCAAAAGCCCAAAGAGACGATCGCGAGGATCCGTGGCACGGCAGTGAGAGGTCAGCAGTAGTAAGTCTCTTAGGGTGTTTATGCTCGCGGCACCTTGTGAGACGTATTGCACCCACGCTGCATCTGTCTGCTCCCAACTCCACTCCGGCAAGTTGATGGAGAAGTAGGTAGACGTGGTAGGGTCAGTCCAGAAGTTAACGTCTCCGACGCGTATGACGGCGCGTTGTGACAGGAGCAGCTCCTGGATGACCCATATGCGGGAGAAATACCGTCGTCCTAGAAGTGCTTTTAGACTCCTGGGAGATTCGATAGACGGTGTGCGCCTAGAACTATCAACTGGCTGGGGCGTTGGGAAATTCGGTGTGACGGTGCCGTCTGCGATCTCATGAAGCCTGCGACGTCGCGGGTGCTTGCCATACAGCGGCATAGCAATATCTGGTCCCAGGTAGATGATGACTCGGTTGCCAGAAGAATAAATACGACTCATGTTTGCCACCTGGATGTTGCGCTCCTGGATATCGGCCTGGTTGATGCAAATGGCATCAACCCACACAACGCGGTTGCCGTACCACGGCCGTACGAACCGAAGCATCTCCCAGCAGTTCTTAGTCTGTAGCATGATGTCCCAGAATGGGCCGAAATAGACAGGCTTACAAGGCGTGCTGTCGCCATCTTCTCCCGCCCAAGTGTACGAGACGGGTTCATACTCGGGGCAGTCGTCCAGTTTGTAGTCGCAAAGGTTGAGATGTAAAGGACTGTCGAGGGTGTCTGCGGAGTCGAGCCAAACCAGACGGAACTCGTCGGATCCGAGAGTTGATTTGTATATTATGTCTTCTGCCGGTTTTTCGTCTGCATCATCTTGTGGATCGATAACCAGAGGAGCATCCTTCGACTCTAGGTCTTGCTTGAGGATTGATTGCACGTACGGCACCGAGCGCGGCCACCAAAGATCCAAGTCTCCTAAACGTTTATCGGGAGGAATAGACAGGGAGGAGTGGCTTGGGCCTCTGCTTCTTTCCAGCTCAGCCATCTGCGGCTCTTTGCCGCATGCATGACAGCGAGGCGTTTGATCGGCTGACACTCTGACATCTGGGTGTCTGCAGGCCACATCGTGCCAGCGCTGCATGGCGGCGGGAGTTTTGCAAAACAACGAGGCTATTTCTCAGAATAGATAGCCAGTCACTCAACCATCTATGATAGAATTGTGATCATGGCGAGAGAACCATTCCAGATTGCCCATCCTTGCCTGTCAAGATATCTTCCACAGATGAACAGTGGCAGTGTTAGAATAACTACTCAGGTGGCTCTGTTTCCAAGGTGCCTGTAAGGCGTCCAACTAGCTCTGATTTCCTCTCCACTACTCTGTAAAAACGCCTACTTTGGCAACGGCAAGGCTGTTTAGGCTGTTTTATGCCCACTAGTTTGGTCCACTCAAAGGAATGCCATCCCTGTCCTCGATCTAACTTCTACTACGCAAGTGGTTGACATTGAGATCGAGATACCCAAACATTGAGCTGCTTATTTTCAAGTCTACGACCAGTATTGTCAGGTTTTCAAGTACTAATAATATATCCTTGTGGACAATACGGCTTATATTATTACTTCATTTCGTTTCATACCACTAAGTTTCTCCATAACTATCGTATAAAGTAGTCTGTTTCAAACCACTTATCTCATTTCCCTTCTCCTCCAAACTGATTATCAGTTTTTCAACTTTCGGCCTGGGAGCCAAGTTTAGCTCAGTAGACGAGGCAATGGATTTGTTAAGGAGTATAGGGTGCTGCATGTTTTGAGCAGAGTGCCAAGCCTCCTGATAATTCTAAATGTAATCATTCTAATGATCGCTGAGTTATACCTTTGGCAGTACCAGCTCATGCGAATCGTATGTAAGTAAGTGACATGACCTAGTGTAGAATGTCTCATGACATCTCCCTCGTCAAGGTTCTAGCAATAACAAATAGAAGGCTTCATTTTCGGCCACACAGTTTGAGATACATATGATTGAACATTAGACGCCATACTTGGTCTGCTGCCTATCCGCCGCAGTAGCGATTCCATGTCCACTCCCATAGGCTGCCAGCCTAGAATGCGTCCCCTTCTGCGGCGCACCATTAGTCCTCGAGCCAAAGGAGGTCTTGTTCACACTGCCCCCGTTCATATTGCCCCCATTCACGTGCTTCGCCCCGGATCCCCGTGGCATCCCGTTATGCGAGCCGTTGAACTGGAGGTCGGCAATGCCATCATACCCCTTGATCCCGAGCTCCTTCTCCAGCCGCTCCGCAATCTCCGGGTCCACCTCGCGGAAGATGGCGATCTGCCGCTTGATGATCTCCTCCTTCTTGCAGAGCGACAGCTTCCCGGACGTGTTGCTGATGAAGCGGTCCCGCGCAGGCTGGTCAAACACGTTCCGCCACAGCGCCCGCGGGGCATTGAAATCCTCGGGCCGGATCTCGGTCAAAAAGGTCATCACCTCCCCCGCGAAGTGTCCGTGCGTCCTGTCCGCGTTGACGGCGCGCGGCGGGAGGCTGATGGGGTCGATGGAGGAGAGATAGTTTGGCCTGGCGCCCTGGTTGTAGAAGGCCATGGGCCCGTCACGCTGGAAGTTGCCAAAGGGGCACATGGTCCTGGCCGCGTTGACGGGGAGCTGGTGGTAGTTTGCGCCGAGCCGGTGGCGGTGCGTGTCCGGGTAGGAGAAGAGTCGGGACTGGAGCACGGGATCTGCGGATGGCTCGATGCCGGGGACGAGGTGGGACGGGCTGAATGCCACCTGCTCGACCTCGGTGAAGTAGTTGACTGCGTTCTCGTTGAGTGTGAACTCGCCGATCTTGCGACGGGGGAACTGGCTCTGTGGCCAGATGTGGGTGAGGTCCAGGACGTTGATCTTTTGGGTCTCCCAGAGATCTTCGGCCTCTTGGGGGGTCATGGTTTGGATCTCAACGGACCATTTGGGGTAGTCGCCCCTCTCAATGGCCTCGTATAGGTCTTTCTGGGAGTAGTCGGGCGAGTAGTTGGCAGAATCCTCCTGTGTGATGAATTTTGTGCCCTGCAGTGATTTCAGATGGATCTGGCAGTACACCCAGTCGCCGTCGTTGTTGACGAGCTTCATAGAATGGCCAGAGTATCCGTGCATGAAGCGGTAACCATCCGGAATGCCTCGGTCACCCATCAGGATCATGACCTGGTGGATCGACTCGGGGTTCTGTGAAAGGTAGTCCCAAAACAAGGTGGCATCATCAGCGTGTGTAAGATGAGTCGAAGGGTGCCGCTTCTGTGTGTGAATGAAATGGGGGAACTTGGCTGGGTCTCTGAGGAAGAAGACGGGCGTGTTGTTAGCGACGAGGTCCCAATTACCCTCCTCGGTCCTGAACTTGACAGAAAAGCCACGCGGGTCACGAGCAAGATCGTGGGATCCTGTTTCTCCTCCCACGGTAGAGAATCTAACAGTGATGGGGCACTTCTTCCCCTTTTCAGAAAAGAGGTTGGCCATTGTCAGGTTGGGGATGGGATCTGTACACTCAAACACACCGTGGGCACCGCTTCCGTTGGCGTGAACCACACGCTCGGGAATCCGCTCGCGGTCAAAATGGGAAATCAGGTCAACCAGATGGAAGTCTTGGAGCAAAAGAGGTCCATTCTCCCCGGCGCGTTGCGACTCGTATGGGTTTGGCACGGCGAGTCCATTGCTGGCGCTGTAGTACACGTCCGCAGACGACCTGCTGCGATCTTTCTCAAGCGAGGAGTGTTGCTCGGCCAATTGGGCCTTGAAAGAGTAGTCCTGCGAACCCATTTTCTGAGAATTCTTTATTTCGCGCCTCAGATCAGTTGGGATAAAACAGTTGAGGACGAGAGGATGGCTCGCTCGAAGTTATGCGCAGCGAGATAGGTTGGTATATATCGAAGGAACATGCCCATCGGGATTCGGTCCTTTGGCCACATGCCAGCTACCAACATCAGAAATCATAAATCACACCATCATCCATTTCTACTATCGAAATTGCGGTTTTGCAAAGTGTATTTGGAGGCCGCAATTTGACCTGATAGGCGAAGTCCGTCTTGTTCCCGATCGAGACGAATCATGACGCGATCAATGACGCTTCGACCGGGCAGAAACACCGTCTTTTAGGTCTGAGTTTATCCCGACCTCTTTTATTTCACATTATCGATGTAGGTTAGATGAATGCATGCAAATAAAACATACTAGCGTGTATTGGAGTACTTGCTGACCTTTCCGTCGTTAATGGTTCGCAGATGCTCCGGGGGAAAAGATCCGGATGCTGATCTGGCCCACTAATAATCAACCACGTTGATGAATATCAAACTTTGGTTCCTGACAAATGCCAAAGATTTGTGCTTTTTTTATTCTTCAAATCCCATACGTTCTTCGCAGTAGCTGTTATGGCCTGTTTATACTGGCTACAGTGGCAAACTAGGTCAATTGAGAAACAATCAGGGAGTGACACCTTTGCATGTTGCAACTATTGTTCTTGAGATCCCTCCCGCCTGTCAATCTTCACAATTTTTATCGTACTTGAATATCATAACGTTCATAATTCTGTATATGCTCGCTCCTTTGTCACCAATAACAAATGCATAACCATAACAGTAAACCCAGCCGATATATCTCGAGAAACGCCGTCACGGAAACTCCTCCCGCATCTGGTTGATGGCATCGATCATCTCTGCCCCGGAGGAGAAGCCAGAGTATCCCTGGCCCGCCCCGTAACTCACGCCAATGGACAATGCGCCCCAAATCCACCTGTTTCCCTCTTCATCCGGCAGCCAGTGCGGCCCTCCCGACTGCCCACCAACTGCATCCGTATCCGTATAGAACGGCCCCGTCCCATCACAGTCAAATGTCCTGTCCCCAAACACGGTAATATGCGTCATGAGATTCGGCTGTGACCCGCCGTCCTTATCCCCCGGGTATCCCATGTGGTAGAACACAGGCATGTCAAAGTACTCCTTCTGGGGAGTCCGCACCCCAAACCACCCTACATTGTCCCCCAGTGTGTCGTCCAGCACCAGCACCGCCCAGTCAAACTTGGTCCCGCACCCATCCCTGTCATTGCTCACGGGCTGGCTGGCCAGCGCCACCTTGATGTTGGCCCCTCCCGCACGCTCGACGCCCTCGTCGAAGCTGGGCGCGAAGCGGCCGGTGAGCCTGTCCCCCGCCTTGGGGAGGCAGTGCCTCGCCGTCAGCACGTGGCGGGGGCCGACGAGGGCGCCGGAGCAGATGACCCCGGAGCTCCAGGAGATGCGGCCGACGGCGCGGTAGGGGAACACCTGGAGGTTCCAGTGGTACCGGTTGTCGGTGCCGAAGATGAAGCGCTTGAGGACGAACTTGTCCTTGGCCGGCGTGTTGGGCTGGACGACGGCGCTGGCGTCGGAGGAGAAGCTGGACCGGGGGAGGAGGCGGATCTCGGGGGGCTGGGCGTTGATCCAGCTGGACTGTATTGTCGAGACGCTGCCGTCGTCGTCGGTGGTGTTCGAGGTGGAAGAGATGGCAACCTTGGCCTTTCGATCTAATATCGAGTTGTCGAAGCCGTGGAAGTCCCCATTGCTGGGGAGCAGCGGAGGACGTGGTGCTATGAGTACAGGACCAGCCTGTGTAACAGGAAGTAAAGTCGACAGCACCGTGGCTAGCACGGTACTGGAAAAACGCATCTTTGGATATCGAGTGAAACTGGTCTGTTTTTTTTCGGTGATTTCTCAGTGGTAACAGAGAACGGTTTCACGCGGGATAAGAAAGCCCAGCTTCCTGGAGAAAAATAATGAATAAATGAATGAATGGTGAGTGAATGAATGAGTGAAAAGAAAGGCACATCAATGCCACAGGACAATGCAAAGAACGGGACCTGGGAGGGGACAGGGAGAAAGAGAGAAGTCGAAACGCTTTGTTCACGCAAACGATGCCGCGGTGAGGCAGCGACGGGCCCTCCCGAGTATTAATACACAATGCAACCTTCTGCTGGGATGACCGAGAGCAGACTGCCGACGACAACAAGCACCAGACTGGGCCTTTGCCAGGTCAGATACGCGACCTGTCGCCTGCCAAGCGTGGACCCGTCATCATGCTCTGAGGCTTGAATGGTCGCAAGTGTCTTGGTTCCATCATGCGGGCACATCCCTGAGGCAGCATTGATTGGCGAAGCGTCAATCTTGTCCAGGTCCCCGGACGAGCATCATGAAACAGACGGGCTGTAATCAATGGGCGACAACGCTCGTGGGCAGGCGCTTAAAACAAGCCAGAGCTTGGCTGGCCGCGACACACGCAGCCTGGCGGCTAGAACAGTGCGACCGAGTCGGTCTCGAGCGAGAACAAGCGCCAAACAATATGTAAATGAGGGACTGGATTATCCGACATACTGGATGGTAGACAAATTGTTGTTGGGAACATGTGGGTGGAGGGGAACAGGGGATGATCGGCATTTGCATCAGACTTGATTCACCCACATTTCAAACAAGCATTTCCTCCATTCGGACGCCTTGACGATGCTAAAACAAGGATGCTGTAACCTCTCCTTCCCCTGAGCAGCCCCGCCGGTGTAAATTAGTGCCCGGATCAGCCTGTGTGGAGATGATTGAGGTCGGTAAGCATGAACGCAAGCTTGGACCTCTATTATTCAGTATCTATTATACAAGCTGTATAACGGTACTCTGTTACTCTGTCGAAATAAATGTTCTCCGCTGCTCTACTTGCTCTCTACCTTTGAAAGCTGCCATGGAACAGAGCGGCCCTATTCAGACAAATGCTACTACATTTTGACGATGTATTGAAAAAGATGGACAGTCTGGGTCTGGTCCCGCGGCCTGTCCCTCCTCAAGGCCAGCCCAAAGATGTATCAGCTACAGCCTAGCTAACATGACCCTGCCGTATCATCTCACGGCTGTGCGGCAAATCATCCGTGACAGATCACCCAACAAAGATCTCCCTTGTAAATTCTGCCTCATCCCACAGGGCAACGGAGTCCTCCTCCCAACTCATAACAGACAAGCGTTAATGCTATGAATTATCCAAGAATATTAAGATCTCAGGAATCAAGGTGCAACAAAGACAAAGCTCATCGTGGAAGGTAAGGTCCTTGGCGACCCCTTTCAACCTCGACCGGGAAGCCCGCAATCGAGGTCAAGGCGTCAATGAACTGTGCCGCGAAGTCAAAGGACCCAATCCCCAGGATGGGTGCCATCATGCAGTGCCATCCTGAGTTATGGCAACGGGCTCTGGCCTTGTCACACCGAATTGCAGACATATACCTAGGCACACTTGAATTTCCTGAAATTGAAAACATGTTCAGCTATCGGCAGAGACCGTGTTGTCAATCATACCCTGGAGCGTCAAAGCTTGCCATGAACTGGGCAAGCATTGACCCTTTTGTTTCCCGCATAACATCAAAGTCGAGGGTTTTGTTCCTGTAATACACTGCAATCTACTGACAAAGAAAAAACCTCGAGGGCAATCACAGGCACATCAACTTTAACCGAGGGCATACGAGTGGTTTGAGGCCTGGCGTGACGCAGAAGGCCACCAACAAAAGTGATGAATTACAAGAATTCTCAGTGACTGGGTAATAATTAAACAGAATATATACTCCTTTGTATCGGGTGCCAATTATCGCTATTAGCGTCGCTTTTTCTTCGTTTTTCCTCTTCTTTCGTGTTGTCTCCCCGTTTCCCCCCCTTACAACCATGTGTCTAGAAGCTTACAGGCTTGAGATGACCAACGTCGATATTAAAGCTCACTCAGATCTCCTCCTGAGTCACAAAAGCTTGGCCAAGGCGAAATTAATGTCGTCGACCCAGGGTCCCGTACTACCGAATCACCATCACTCCACGAGCCGCATGAACCCTACCTGGGCGCACATCACGGCTCATCTGTATTTTAGGACAAGGGTTTTACACACAAGAAAATCCGAGATGTCGCTACTAGATACTTATGGTTTCCCGGACCGTAAATTAGATATACGGTACTGTTATTGCATTCAAGCATAGTTATTGATGCAGGAGTTGGGATCAATATAACTTCAAAATCATGCGGTGGGCCGACGTAGAAGGCTGTGGAATGCAACTGCGCCCGGCCCTTCCGCGAGAGAAGACATATATATAGGCATCATGTTTTCCGTCTAATTATCCCGCCTCAGTCCTAGACACACGAATATCTAAGTTTTATCGACTGGTTGAAGTCAGCAATCCAAACCAACCACTCACAGCTCCCCAGCCTTCGTCGACCCAATGCCCTCGTCAAGACAAGCAGCGGCACAGAAGCCATCATCCAGGCACACGGCCGTCCAGAAGGAACTAGCTCGGGAAACAGCAGCACATAAGCCATCAGCTAGACAGACGGCGGTGCAGAAACCATCAGCGAGGCAGACCGCGGCGCTAAAACCGTCGGCGAGGCAGACGATGCTCCGACAGAAAAGACGACTCAACTAGACACAGGATACCCAACGTCATCCACATCATTTCAACTCTAAGATTGAGCCACTTAGGAAAATGAGATGGCATGCAAAAATCATTCCCTTGTTGCCTGACGAGCTGGGTTAAAGAGACCGACGGGTTGAAGGAGTGACGGTTAAGAACGTGTTTTTTGATTTATCAGGCAACTAAATACAATACTATTTATTTACTCACCAAGGTAAATTAGTAAAAGTCAACACTCGGAAGAAAGTTTCAAAGTACTGTGAAGATAACACCAGTCAACAGCCGAGTTGGCTGTGTGAGCTGGCTAAGTGTGAGCTGGATGAGACCATGCAAAGCTTGTGGATATTCAATTACAGACTGTGGCAAGCATGCGCTTCCGGAAATCGGCTATTTCCTAGTCTATCTAGATCAAACTATTGCCAGGTCGATATTAGGTTAGGCTACGGGTACGTTAATGCCTGTCAAGCTGTCTCTAGGCAACTGGGGTTCTCTATCACTCCATACTCACTCCCTCTTGTGGAAGTATCATCTCTAACGGGTGTTGAAATCGCCTGTAATATGGTGTCTAGTTTCTCCTAGTATTGACTACACCTCAGTAGGAGCTGATGGTGTGCGCTACTTCTTGCAACCCTCGCCGCCAGCCTCGCCAGCACTTCCAGCCGACACTGCTTTATATGCTCCCTAAAAGAAGGGCTACGGGGGCTCTCTACTTTTCCTATGTATAATAATATGGTGATATATGGCCTCGCTATCTTTGTAAGCGGCATTTCGTGTGGGTGAGCCTTGAGAAACATCTCTTGGCTCACGAGTATCATTATAGCTTGTTTTTTTAGACACGATATGTCAACTAGCAATAACAGGAAATTTGACCCGGCGACAATGGTATCAATGACTATCTCATGCTACGCTTTTCTTAGCTAGCAGAGGAAAACGGTCTAGATGCTTGGCACGTCTGCCTTGTTCCCCGTCTTGACCATCGAGAGATCGCGCATTCTTGTTCTTTTAGCTCCTCCAAATTCCATACTAGAGGGGGCAGTGTGGATAACTGCGTCTTCCAGGGTCCAAGCAGTACCTGAGGTAGCCCGCAGAACGCCAGCGAATATGATTCCGTCGGTGTACCACGATGAGGCTGGGGACGATACAGGGGGAATATGCGGTAATGACAGATAATGATTTGCAGCAGTAGTGCTCCACGACATGTTCGCCCTATTTTTAAGCTATTGATTGATGTTGATTGCAAAATCTCGCATGGAAGCCAGCTGGCCTCCCTGTCTGTTGAAGATTTGGATAGCAGCCGGGAGGTGCCGAGAAGTCACCACGCGCAGCAGAATGGCTGAACTCTAATTTCTTGCATTGCATCAAAATCACCTGATCTAGTTTAGAGGGCTACAAATCAAAGTAACCCGGGAGGTCCCGACCTCAATCATCTTGGGATATCTTGCCCAAGGTTGGAACGATGTCTAGTACTAGGCAACGAGCGCAATGTCAGTGATGATCTTTGAATGTATCACGCCGATGAAAACCGAACATCTGAAATTTCCTGATCCTGGCCCCTTTTAATAACAACATTCCTAATTGGTGCTTAACGTGAAAATCCGGGGGTGGTGGACTTGGGAGCGATCGACGTCTTGAGTCAAGCCGCGTGTTTCAGCAATCATTGCATTCGCCACAGGGGACGTTCCAGCTGTCTCTTTCTCAAAGCCACCGCCGCCAGTGAAGACTCCGTACCGTGTATTGGTCTCAACGGTCTAGTCACTGGAGGAAGCCGATTGGTAGCCGCATTCTGGCTCAATTTTCCTCGCTCCACCCATCCTGCGGCTAGCTGCTGGTGGCTGTTCGACTTGATCCTATGTACTAAATCAGCGGTATCTCTCAAAAGCAACAGAGGAATGCGGTGCTTCAAAAGCCAATTCACGGGATTTCAAAGTAGAACCAAGAGGGGGTTGTGTCGGAGATGAGGGAGAACGCAGATCATGGAACCTCATCAAGCGACGATGGTCAGCAAATTCATCCATTGTCATCAAACAATGTCGGTGTTCCTTCCCGAGCTCGGTACCTTCGGTGTACACCCACAGGAACCCTGTCCAGATTGCCGAGTACTGGGCTGAGCTGAGCAATAATAAATTGCTAGCCAAACCAAACCACTGGAAAGCCGATACCCGAAGACCCATGTTGTTCCGACACATACAATAGCGAAGGCCAGATGATATCGAATATGCCCCAAGGATGGAGATATATGTAATATATCTCGGATTGATAAGACATCCTTCGACACAATGGACAATGCAGCACTCGAAGACACCAACCCCTTGCTATGAAGTGTTCGGTTATTCTGCGAAGCCGAACAGCTCTTGTCGATCATGAAGCTAAAAAAGAGGGTCACGAATCGTCTGCAGGTGACTCTCGACCTCGAGATGTGAAATTTGACATGTCTTACCATCCTCAATCTAGCTTCGACCTCGGCCTAATACCATCACGGCCTCCACCGCGGGCGGAAGAGAATCCCGTCGTCAGCGCTGCTGGACTGGTTTTTCTAGCGCCAGGCTGGCTTCCCCAGATTTGGAACCAAGTGCTCGGGCAGGTCTAGTTGTAATTAGCTCTGGACACGACAGACCGCGAGGAGCAACGAGCTGAACGCCACTAACCTCACTCGAGGCTCGTTCGGCTCCATCCATCCCCCCATCTTCAACGGCCGTTTAGGGACGATCATCCTTGGCTCCATTAACTGGTCCTTGATTTCATCCCCGTGTCCACTCCTCTGCCACCTCCCGGCAGGAAAGTCCAATCCCCTTACTGCTAGGCGGATGCTGTTCATGCTAGAACCGACTCGTCCTACCCCCTCGGACACGTCACAAGCCGCTCATATGTCTGCAACGTATGGAGTGGCGGCAAAAAGCTTTGCTAAGGGATGTTTTGAACGAGTCAGTACTCTGCGTTAGTGATGTCTGGGGTTCTGGGGGACAACACATGTGAGCAATGAGATCTACAGTGCAGTTCCTTGGGAGGATGGGCCAGCGTGCCGACTATTAGAGCCATGCAGCACAAGCGTTCTTCCCCCTGGCCCTCCCACCACCGCGGAAAGAGCTCCAACTGAAGCGATTGGTAAACAACCTAGTCTAGCCCATCGTTCATCTCGCTGGGTGTCAAGGATTTTTCCCGCAGTCTAGCTAGAAGGATCACCGCGCGAATGACATCCCGGAAAGGCATGGGACGAGTTCAGAAACCGGCGACGGTTTGGGGGGCCGGTGTGGATGGTATGCATAAGTAGTAGTCGTGACCCGGGTGCCCATACCGAGTGCTCTCCTCTCTAAATGTCATTGAACCCTCTTCGCTTCCCGTCATAGGCTGGAGATCGACGCTCGATCAAGTGCCATCCGCTCATTACTTGTTTGCAAGCCTTATTCGTTCATTAATCCGCGATGGCTGGGGAGGACAGCGGCATCGCAAGGGATCATGCGGTGACAGGCCCGTATGTGATAATAGCCCTATCCTCCAAGTGTGTTTCACAGGACTCGAAACTGACCCTAACCCTCTTCCCAGGAACTCCTATGTCATATTGGTGTTTGCCTGCATCGCCATCTACAATGTCATCGAGCTCACCTTCGTCATCTGGGGTTCCTTCAAGAGGCACTCCGGAATGTACTTTTGGACCTTTATAGTGTCCACCTACGGCATTTTGTTCTACTCGGTCGGGTTCATCTTGAAGTCGTTCATGCCAGAGAAAGTCGTCTACGTCTATGTCACATTCATCGGTGCCGGGTGGGTGGCCATGGTCACGGGTCAATCACTGGTGCTATGGTCTCGGCTGCACTTGATTGTGCGGTCCAACTTCCGACTCAAGATAGTTCTCGGGATGATCATCGTGGACGCTATCATTTTGCATGTCCCCATTCTCGTGATGCTGTACGGCGCCAACGGACCTGATCCTGATAAATGGGTGGGACCATATGGGTAAGTCATCTTGCGGAGGCCAGAGGCTTTCATTGCCATTTAGAGTGAAGAGGGATACTCACAGTTCATTAGAATCTACGAGAAGGTCCAGGTGACTGTATTCTTCATCCAAGAACTAATCCTCTCGGCCTTTTACATCGTCGAAACCGTGCGACTCAGCCGACTACAGGTCGTGATGAGAAACAAGAAGCGATCGCGGAACCTCATGTACCACCTCATCGTCGTGAACGTGGTCATCATCCTCCTCGACATCACAATTCTCGGTCTCGAATACAGCAACATGTATGACATCCAGACATCATACAAGGCCCTTGTGTACAGTGTCAAGCTGAAGATGGAGTTCAACATCCTCAACAAGCTGGTGGAAATGACCACCGGAAACAGGGACCACAGCAGCTCTGGAGACCAGAACAAATCCTCGGCGTATGGAGGGAGAACTGCCATAACGAACGCGGGTATCGAGTTAGAGACGACCAAGAACGGTGGCGTCTCCCGAAACCCCAATGTCTCATATTCGGCGTATGCCCACAAGGGTAATGAGGAGGCCGATACTAGCGGGAGGTCAGCCGAGGGCTCTGCCAGCAACGGGGTGATAATGACAACAACAGAGATCGTCGTCAAGAGCGAGCAGCGAGAATCGGACTCGGAAGTTGAGAGCTTCCAGGAGGCCGCGGTAACGGGCGGGGCAAGGCATCGAGTGACGAGGGAGGACAGGGCCGATCTGCCAAAATCATCATCCGAGATTCATCTAGCGTCTCGGGGAGCCTAATACTGTTGATGTTTCGTATGTGTATATATGTGTAGTTAGAGTTTCATGGGGTGGCGAGGTTCGACAGAAGTAATTTCCAGCTTGGCTGAGGTGGGTAAGAGTATTAATAGAGATGGATGATGAATAGTTATAAAGCCCAATTGCTCAAACTCTCATGAAATACATATCCAGGCGCAGTGCTCATACCTGATGGCTACGATCTGGTTGGTTGCATCACCAATCAGGATTCTCACTCACAGTAGAGCCATCATCGTCCAGATTCCAAGGGTATCACTTGGATGGCCGAATCTCGATATTCATGATTCGATGATTGAAGCCTCAATTTGTCGGAGTCATGCCAAATCCGATCAACATCAAGCAGGCGGCCAAGACTCCCTTGGCCATGTTTAATGACCAGGGAGTGACAAAAGCTTGACCGTATGCAAAATGAATTACTCGCAGCCAAGCCGTGCGGAAGTGGTTATACGAGGTAGGTCTGGAGGTCTTGGCGGGAAGTGGAGTTGAATTGAACTTTTGACAGTAAATGCTCAAGATGCTATCTGTTTACTTGGGTTCAAATGCTGATATAGCCGTAAAAAGGGAAGTTAGGGCTTCATTTAATCTAGCTGTAAGACTCACTAAGCCCAGGCAGCAAACGACAACTTCGGTTACTCAACTGGCTCATACTACTTTGGCCGTACACTGACTCTCAATTGACTGAAAGCTGGAATCACTGAAATTCCACAAGGATCGGAGCCAGATAGTGTTCACTTGGCCAAAAGTCTGGGTCATCTTCTTTGGATCTGACTTGATGGGGGTAGGCCATTGCAATTCTTGCTCTAGAAGAAATCCCAGCGAGCCCAACTCAGCTTACCTTGATTGCACATCTTTGTCTTTGCACATACTGCTACTTAATACTCCGACTCTAAACATCCAAGGATGTGGCGATCGGCTAGCTTAGGGAGGGGGAAACTCGCGGCTCCGTGCTGCTCCAGACTCATCCAAATCGTACTCCAACAGCTTGTCCAGGGCGTTTAAAGGGTCTTAACTCGACCGATACGAGCATCAATTAACCCCTTGCATATCTTTGAGGAGTTTCAGCCACCTGTTCCTGGTCCAATAGCTCTCCACTCCAAGAGAGATTCCAATTGAGCCATTCAATCGGTAGTAGCGACGGGCGGTGTGTACAAAGGGCAGGGACGTACCTAATCAACGCAAGCTGATGACTTGCGCTTACTAGGGATTCCTCTTTGAAGAGCAATCATTGCAATGCTCTATCCCCAGCACAGCACGACGGAGTTTAACAAGATTACCCAGGCCTTTCGGCCAAGGGAGTACTCGCTGGCTCCGTCAGTGTAGCGCGCGTGCGGCCCAGAACATCTAAGGGCATCACAGCATTTCCCACGCCGCGGCGAACCGTGACAGTGAGGTCCAGCAGGTGTTTTACCGCCTGCCTCCCCGTGCTTCGGCCTGTCGGGCCTAGTCACAGAGACATGGTTTCCCATGGGATTAGCACGTACCTTAAGCTCCGAAGAGCCCACTCCTTTCCGCGCGTTGCGACGGTCTGGCGCAACCCAGACTCGTCACAGGATTGGCCTCCCGAGCGTTAACTCGGGATAGGCGTCCCCTGTACCAGGTAGTGTCGCCCACGATTAGACCTTGCTCCCACGCATTCACTTCCCATACTGACAGCCACCACGAACTTACAACCATAAAAAGTAAGCCATAGAATGATTCTCAAGTTTTCTTAGGATCTCGGGGTTCGCTTTGGGTAACCACATCTTCGGCATCATTTGTTATGCGGGAGTGACATTGGACGCGTTCGTTACCAATGTTTCCTCAACGTGCTCCAATAACCACAGACGAGTGAGCAAGAGATAATTATATTTCCCCTCCCCATTCTACCAAACAAACTTCTATCGGAAGCACCGTTCGACGCTTTTTTTTTCTTTCCAGTTGGGCTAATTGGGCATGGATCACACACCTTTGCCTTGTCAGTGAACATGGAGGCTAAGCGATGCGCACTATCATGACAGAGGCGCCCCCATCTTGGCTCGTCTCGTGATATCAAGGCCGATAGAATTACAGAGAGCCTTTGTAGATCATCATTTGTTTCAATTGCAGGCTTGTCTTGCCGGTCTTTGATGATTTGTCGTGGGGGAGGGGGAGGGCCAGCCGATTTCCTCTTTTGGGTGTCAATAGAACCTCAATAACCTCCTCGCATAGCCACTCAATCTCCCTCTCAAACTACCACTTATCTACACGAATCGATCCGGTTCTCTCAATAAGTAATTAAACATATTCAGGATATGTGGCGAAAACTTCCGTCCAGCCCTTGCAGCAATCGCTTGGCAACTTGAATTGGGTCTTCCAAGCGCGGCAGCGAGCCTACGACGCTGTCCACTTCGTTCATAGATTGCTTTTTAACAGAACAATACCAGGCGCACTTCTTTCACAAATGTCTAATTTGTTAAATGATAGAAATAGGATGGGCGATTTCTATAACTGGAACTCGTATATAGTGACAAAGTTGAGAAAAACGGGATGAACAACTCACCATTGCGGCCTGAAATCAATATGCCATCAACCATGCCTAAAATTCTCTAGCTTTTCATAATATCACAAAGTTTCACAATTGTCTAGAAGCTTTCCGTTGAACTTGATGGTTCCTGGTGGGAAGATGAGTGTCATGGGGCCGGAGGTCGTGGCAATGGAGGGTGCTTATTGAGCCAACCCATCAATAACATCAATAGTCAACAAAGCGAGCGCGCCAATAGTGAGCTATGATCCCAATCTCACATGCTCGCAATTCGAATCATGTGAATAGTATCAAAAGAGAAGAAGATAATGAGGACTTGTTCTTGCAATATGTAGATAAATAGGCAGCTTCTTCCGTCTGTCAACTCATCCTCCTCCGTTCTGATCCAACACCAACATCCAAAAAACAACTACTACAACAACCACTTACACAAGACAGCACCGAAACAACCTCCCTACCTTTACCATGAAGTTCTACCTCCCTGCCTTGGCCCTCTTCGCCAGCGGCGCCCTCGCCAGTCCTGCTGCCGAGGCCGTTGCCGACCCTGACCCCTGGTGCACCCGCATCGGTCAGCCTTGCTGGAAGAACAAGCGCAATGCTGAACCCTTTGCCATGCCCGAGCCCACCGCAGCTCCCAACCCGGAGCCCGCCCCTGAGGCGAACCCTGACCCATGGTGCACCCGTATCGGCCAGCCTTGCTGGAAGAACAAGAAGCGAGAGGCCGAGCCCATGCCTGAACCCGAACCAACCGCCGCCCCTGAGCCAGAGCCCGTCGCCGAAGCCGACCCTGACCCGTGGTGCACTCGCATCGGACAGCCATGCTGGAAGAACAAGAAGCGAAACGCCGAGGCGCTTGCTATGCCTGAGCCAACCGCTGCCCCGGAGCCTGAGCCCATCCCTGAGGCGAACCCCGACCCGTGGTGCACTCGTATCGGCCAGCCTTGCTGGAAGAACAAGAAGAGAGCCGAGGAGCTCAGAGTATAAGTATGTCCCAACTTTCCTTCGTCCGCTGTGGGGAGCATAGGCTAACAGTTGCATTCTTCGCCAGGTGCCCATCACTCTGACAACATGTGAATCTTCCTCACCACGAACTGAGGAAACTCTGCCGACATGGCAGCAAACAGCAATACAAAAGAACCGAAACGCAATGTTGCCTGGTGCACGAACGACAGATATCTATACGTCCAATCTTCTTCTTCTTGCGCCCTGGAACTCTCACAAAGTATTGATGAATCATGAGTCTCCGGGGTGGTCTTGGCTATTTTTTCCTTTGTATGGCGAGATTTCGATTCGACCTCGCTCTTTTATCTTAATTGATGATCCCTTTTGGACATTACCTTGGAAGCATTCTTATTTCCTACATCTTAAGGAAGCGGTGCTTAGAAGCTGGCTTTCAGGCTTGGTATGGATCGGTTCAGGCAGTGTATAACTAGGCAGCATAATGGATATCATTCATCCTCGAGTTTTGGTGCAGAAGGTGGTCAAAGACTACCTATTCGTAGATCAACGATTATGGTGAACAGGTGATGAATATCTGGTAAAGCACCATCGACATGGTGGCTTCTACCACTCCTCGAGTAGTAAAATTTTACCTCGTCCATGCGCCGGCGCAGCAGCAGAAGTGGTACGACGAGGACAGTCGCGTTTATGCTAAGACGTCAGTAGTCGCGACAGTCGCGTTGGCCACGCTTCTCAAAAGATGCCGTGGATTGGTAGATGTCATGGCTGTCTGTATTGCCATTCAGCGGAGCTCGTGCCTCAATCAATATGATGGACGACAACCAAATTTTCACGCAGGCAGAGTGTCTGTGCATTCGTCTGGACATTCATTTGTCTAACCGACGGTATTTCATGTTGCCTGCATGGCGAGAAAAGAAGAAAGACTAGGTTCGCCCGATCAATCGTGATGAAACATTTCGGCGCCCAGAAGTTCCAGATGTTGCCGCACAGGTCGAGGTTGATCTCGCCGTTTACTCTTCCGTCTTAGGAACTACATGATTGTGAATTAAAAGGGAAACTACCAGGGCTGGGTTGCAAGTGTCTACGTGCAATGTGAGTTAATATGTACGTTCAATCATTGCGGTCCTCCCCATTACGCACGAGGCGGAGGGAAGCACCGCACCCAAGATTGTTCGCTGTAGTCTGTTCTCCATTCTGTGTTCCTCGCGATCGATGGTCTTGGGCGCTCGCACGAGGCGGGCCTCGCATCAAATGTGAAGAGAAACCTGAACGTTGTTTTTTGCGTTGTTCAATAATGGAGAAAAGAAGGAAACGGAATGAAAAAATTTCGGCCAAGATTGAAGATGTAGGTGGTTGTAAAAGTGGGGCTGAATGTGTGCCTGAATCCTGGCGCTGTTGCAGCCTGAGTTCTAAGGCACCAATCTGCATCATTGGTCATGATAGCTGCGATACCATCATGATTTCTCATTCATGATTTCTCATTCATGAATTGATCCAGCAGACCAATTAATTCGAAATTTCAATCGCACTCTTTTAATTTCAATCCCAATGACCTCTTTCTATATGTCGCATGACACCGAGCTCCATAGACCGGAAATCAAGTGACCCGCAAGAGCCTCGCCTTCCAGATGCCCCAGCACCACCCTAAACACCAGGAACGTACTCGCGAACAAACGGCATCATGAAGTCGGCTTTTCCCAATGGAACGCCTTCTTTCCTGAGTATCGCGTACGTAATGGACACATGGAAGAGAATATTCGGGAGCGTCACACCGTGTGCATATGCCTTGCCTGTCAGATCCATCGTGACACCCGGCCCCATTGCGGTGGGCGCCGCCTCCTCGCCAAGCTTGTTCACCACGTCCTTGTCCGTGTTCTCGACCCGGGCAAGGACCTCGTTGATGCGCGCATGCATCTCGTCGTACGAAGTCATGTCGTCCTCATACACGATGGTCTCCCTCCCCGACAGCCGAGCATTGATTATCTCAGTGAATTTTGTGACCGTGTAGACTTGGAAAGTGAGCGGCTTCATATCCTCGTAGAGACGGGCTCCAAGGAGGCTGCTGGCATTGGGCTGCTTCTGAGCCGCCTCAAGGAGGTGTGCCGTGTCCTTGAGGGCAGCCTTGAGGACAGGAATTGTTCCGTCGTATAAGCTGTATGCCATGATGGTCAATGGAGGAGGAATTGGTCGCTAGAGACTTGATTATAGCTCTCAATGCATCCAGGTACCCCTCCAAGAGACTAAAAATGCCCCTCTTGAAGCAATTGGCCTGCTATTGCTACTCTACTGGGTGCTTGATCGCCCTTGCCAATTAATGAGTACTAACAAATCTCCTCAGCCAATTACCTACCTGGACTGAATGGGTGCTCTTTCCATCGCCACTGAATCAGCATGCTCCTCTCTCGGACTGTTTCACGTGAAATAGAATGGGCTGGACCAGAGCGTATCAATGATTATGGGAAGGGATGGCCAGTTTCACCCATCCATTGATAGCTCAGCTTACATGGGACCACACTGAGATGCCGCGAAGGATCTTGGCATCCCGTTTCAGGCATCACGCGGCTAACGGCCCATTACAACGCAGCTGATGAACCAAATGTCCTCACCAAACCCCTCCTTGGCCTGAGCTGATGACGCAAGCTGCCAACAAGCGTATCATCGACTGAACCAACGATTGCCTTACCGCAGCTAGCAGGGCAGTTATCGAGAGCATCACCCCGAGCTCTCACCCCCTCATTCATCAATCGCCTTCGGTATTGCCCCGCCAAACTCTACTCTGCCATCTCCCTCAAAACAGACGACGCAGGGTAGCTCAACAGCCCTACGAGCAGGAACCAGCCCCACGCACCTTTTCACGTCCCACTTCAAGGCAAGCCCCTTGGTCTCGATTCGATCATGGCCGACATCACGGCACAAATCGCCAATTTGAACCCCTTTTCTAAGCACAGCCGCAAGGGCAACGAGGACGTCGGCGACACCATCGAACCTGGCGCTGTGGGCAACCATTTCCACATTCTCGACTCGGCCAAGGCCACCCTGCCAGTCAGCCATGCCCTCAAGGCGTTTATTGCCAAAAACGAGATCCTTCCCGAGCGAGATGTTGGCCTCGGCGCAGAACATCACACCGAAGCGCTGCGTTCGCTCCTTTGCAAGCCTCACATCCACGTCCCTCCCATCGTGACCGACCGATCATACCCCCTCCCCGACTATTTCATCAGCTCCAGCCACAACACCTACCTGCTGGCCCACCAGCTGTTTGGAGAATCGAATGCCTCAGGGTACAGAACTGCTCTGACCACCGGCTCTCGCTGTGTCGAGATTGATGCCTGGGACAATCCCGACAACGTCCAAGAGCCCAAGGTAACCCACGGGTATACATTGGTGTCCCACATTCCGTTCCGAGCCGTTTGCGAGACGATCCGAGATGTGTATGACGAGGAGCTTGAAGCTACTTTCAAGACGCCGGGCCAGGAGCCCTCGCCCATCCTGATCTCCCTTGAGAATCACTGCGGCCCTGAGGGACAGCTGCGCTTGGTCCAGATCATGAATGAGGTCTGGGGTGATCGGCTGCTCAGTAAAGCAATTCGCGAGGGAGCCGATCCCGAACATGTAACCTTGAAAGAGCTTCGTGCCAGTATCGCGGTTATCGTCGAGTTCCATTTCCCCGATGAAGTCGAGCACGATGATGACGATGACGAAGAAGAAGAGGAGGAGGACGGCGTCGAAATCACTGAGGAGGAAAGGAAGGCCAGGCAGGAGTATAAGCAGAAGAAGAAGACCCAGCCTTCTACCCTCATCGTCCCGGAGCTTGCAGCGCTAGGAGTCTACGCGCAATCCGTCAAGCCCGTTAACAACTCATGGTTTGATTCCGGCGAGCTTCTCAATGGACCACACCATCATCTTATCAACGTATCAGAGTCTGGATTGAAAACCCATTTGCCAGCGAACAAGGTGCCAATTTCCATCCATAACTCGCGCCACTTGATGAGAGTCTTTCCCAAGGGTACACGCATTACGTCGTCGAATCTGAAGCCTGTCCCATTCTGGGGTCTGGGTGCCCAGGTCTGCGCTCTGAACTGGCAGACGTACGGCACGAGCAATCAGCTGAATGATGCGCTCTTCTTCGGCACGGATGGCTTCGTCCTGAAACCCGAAGCTCTCCGCGCCGGAGGTAGTGGAAATATCGCTACTGGGCGGAAGAAGCGGCTGCGTCTACATGTCGCAGGTGCATCCAATGTGCCCCTTCAGGACGACAATGACGGGGACGATGCGATCAAGCCATACCTCACTTGCAATCTATATCACCCGGACGACCTTGAAAACGAGCCACCGAAACGCAAGACTTCGGCGTATCGACAGCATAAACTTGGCTTCCTCCACCGTGGTGAGAATCCCCCGCCCACCGACCCGATCTGGGATGAGACACTCGAGTGGGAGTACGACGACAATGAGCTCGTATTTCTGAGACTCCTTATCAAGAGTGATGATTCATGGGCCGTGAACCCCATTGTTGCCGCCCTTGCAGTGCGTCTTTCGTATGTCACACCGGGCTGGAGCTTTCTCCGCATGATGGACCTCAAGGGCAAGGAAAGCGACTGTAGCGTGCTTGTCAAGTTTGAGTTTGAGGATATTTAGGAAGAAAAGAAGGCCAGTATAGCGAAAGACATAAACACAGACGCCTCCATGGGTTGTTGCCATGCCGTTCATTGTAACAGCAATAGTAGTACTTGCAGTGGGTTGAACAGAGCGCCCTAAATAGACCGTATATCTTATTTACTCGGACCCGGAGGTCTTGTTGCTCCCGTCCAGAACACACTCGGTCATTTGAGTTGGATCTGGCGGGCGCAGCAAAGTTCCAAGGCGCTAGCCAATCGATTGCTGATCTCAGTCTTACCGTCGGCAAGTTCGTTGCCACTAATTAGGTAGCTGGAAGCTGAGGTTACATGCGTCATGCTTTGGCGAAACAAGCTGATTATTCCACCACTAGAATGACCTCATCGTGATTGATGTGCTCACCTCCTCCATAGCTTAAATACATGAATCCTGTACCCTTTAAATCGCGATAATTTTATTGCAAATACTTTCCCTCATCGGGTCTTATTCTACTGTACACCACGAGAATAACTAAATCACTGACAAAATGGTTTTGGAAGAATATACACTCGCTCTGGCGAGCTCCCTTGAAAAGGCCAATCTGGTCCCTGGCTCCGCCGCCAGCCTCATCCCTCAGGGATTCAAGCCAACGACCAAGCTCAACATCACTTACGGCGACCGCCCTCTGGACCTCGGAAACCTCTTCCGCGTCACTGAAGTCGCGACTGCGCCATCAGTCTCATTCCCCTCGGAGGTGAGTCTTATGAGATCAGGTTCCCCGTGGACTTCCACGCACAGATATCTGGCCCCAGGTGTCGACTAAGGGCCTGGCGTTTATTCAATATATCGTCTAACTCTGATCTCTCAAAGGATGGCGCGCCGGACGGCGCCTCATACCTCTTGCTACTGATCGACCCAGATGCACCTACGCCAGATGACCCCAAGTTTGCCTTCTGGCGACACTGGGTCCTGCCGGGTCTCCAGCCACTGAAGAGTGCAGACGATATCGTAGGGCAGACGAAGCGCGCCCTGACGGAATATCTTGGCCCGGGACCAAAGGATGAGTGCGTCCCCCCTTCCCTCGGACTAGTTCCGTTTGAGAATTCTACTGACTTGGTGATGCGCTGTAGCTCAAAACCCCACCGCTACCTGTTCCTGCTCTTTAGGGAGCCCAAGGGACTTGATCTGACAAAGGAGGATGTTGGGGGAGAGGAGTTTGTGCAGAGGAGATCGTTTGACCCGGCTGCGTTTGTGAGCAAAAATGGGTTGAATCTGGTGAGCGTGAATTGGATGCTTGGTGCTGGTGATGGTTGGTCTGAGTAGATGGAGGGAGTTTTACGATCGGAAGCGGTGTCCTCGGTGTTTATGAGGGGAAGCTACCTATACCTACTTTACTCGGTTCCTTGACGAGTATACCTGAGATTTCAGCGTGCCGGGTCAAAGTGTACCATTCACTGCTCTTAGTTTGTAGGGAAAACATAACTCTTGAACTATTTAAGCTCAACATCTTAATGAGCAGTTTTGTTCTCTCGAAGTCTATGAGCAAAGTACATGTCCGGGAGAGTCACCGATCCCTTCCCGGGCTGCTCTTTGTCCTGCTCAAAATGAATTTGATGCAAATAAGGCTGCCATGATTGGCTATAGGGTAAGAGACCAGACGTACTACCCCGCGATGATCGGAGAAGCCCCGCCAAAATGCTCCCACTTCATGGCAGCTCCTCGAATATCCGCGACCCTAGACAGCTCTAGCCTGTAGCGACATCGGGCCCCGCTATGGAATGACCAAACTATTAGATGGCTTGTCGTCTCCTCGATTACAATTTGTTGGGACATTCCGGCTTTCCCGCGCCCTCAGAAGCAAGAGAATCCATTGACCTGAGTCTTCGCTCCCTCTAAGAACAACCAGACGCTTCCACATCACATCTACGGGCTTTAATCATGTCAGCCTTTCCCCCACCACCAGTCAACACCATTGACTGGTCCAATGTCGGCTTCAAGGTTCGCGAGGGTAAGATGATCGCTACTTCCCCTCTCCTACGCTCTGCTACGGCTACCTGAAGTCTCCCTGCTCTAACTGGCTCCGATACCAACAGTCAATGGCCACATCGAGTCCACCTGGTCCAAGTCCACCGGGGAATGGACCCCCCTCCGCTTCGTCGCCGACCCCTACATGCGAATCCACGGCATGGCCCCGGCCTTGAACTACGGCCAGCAGGCCTACGAGGGCCTCAAGGCCTTCCGAACCCCCAACGACGCCGCCATCACCATCTTCCGCCCCGACCGCAACGCCCGCCGCTTGCAGCACTCGGCCGACGTCGTCTCCATGCCCCGAGTCCCCGAGGAGCTCTTCCTCAAGGCCGTCAGGGCCGCCGTGGCCCTCAACGCCGGGTTCGTACCCCCCCACGAGACGGGAGCCGCCCTCTACATCCGACCCCAGATCTACGGCTCCAGCGCCCAGCTCGGCCTGAGCCCCCCCGATGAGTACACCTTCGCCGTCTTCGTCATCCCCACGGGCGTCTACCACGGCACGCACCCCGTCAAGGCTCTCATCCTCGAGGAGTTTGACCGCGCCGCCCCCAACGGCGTCGGCAGCGCCAAGGTCGGCGGCAACTACGCCCCCGTCCTGCGCTGGAGCGACGCCGCCCGCGGCGACGGCTACGGCATCACCCTCCACCTCGACAGCGCCCGGCACGAGGAGATTGACGAGTTCAGCACCAGCGGCTTCATCGGGGCCATCGTGAACCCGAGCGACGCAAACGACGTCACGCTCGTGGTCCCCAGCTCAAAGTGCATCATCGACAGCGTCACGAGCGACAGCATCCTCCAGATCGGCCGCAGCTTCGGCTGGAAGGTCGAGCAGCGCGCCATCAAGTACGGCGAGCTGCCGGCCTTCTCCGAGGTCATGGCCGCGGGCACCGCCGCGGCCCTCGTGCCCATCCGCTCCATCACCCGTCGAAACGCCCCGGCTGGCGGGCTGCCCTCGGACTCGCCCCGCGTGAGCGTCGGCAAGGGGGAGGAGGTCGTGACGTTCCTGCCCCAGGAGCAGGAGGATGCGGGGCCCATCTGCCTGAAGCTGATTACGCAGCTCAAGGCCATCCAGCTGGGCAAGGTGGAGGACGCATTTGGCTGGAGGGTCGAGGTCGGCACCAGCGATCTGGAGCTGGCGGGGACTGAGCGAGAGCGGAATGGGAAGACGCCGACGGTGGATCAGATGGAGTAGAGAGGCTCGACAAATCGAAGGATTTGAATGAAAAAGCAAAAATTAAAATGTTTGGAGATATTTTCAAAACCATGTATAAAAAAAGAAATAACTGCACAAATTTATCTATCATGAAACAACATTGGCGGATTGAGAGTGGAGATCTCGCGCTCCAGACTGTTTGGTTCCGGCCCAGACGAAGCCCGTCTTACTCGAGGTCTGGCAGCCCAATATGCCAAGTCATGCATCGCAAATGCATGTCCCGTACACGACCAAGGTAATAAAAGTCCCCCAGCGCGCCCTCCTGCCCGGAAGCGCACCTGTGATCGTGGCTTGTTTGTTGCAAAGCTGACGTCCCCCTTCCCCCCTTGCTTTGCCCCCTTTCCCCATTTCCCTCGCCTGCATGTTTCAAGTCTCGTAAGACTTCCCTGACTTATCTTACTTGTTGAAAAGAGAGAGCGTGGCAGATTAAGAGGTGCAGCCTTGTCAGGAGGAGGGTGAGGGGGCTGAGGGGGGCGGGAAACGAATACAATTTGTCAATGATTGGGGAGATGCTGGTTGACAGACAATATGTATATATTACACAACGTGGCACCGCCAGTGGTATCCGGGAATAAAGTCTCCCATTACTTACGCCAATCAATACAAACGCACGGCCTCGAGAAGCGCTTGCCCTTTACTATTGACCCTATCTAGCTTGGTGGGAGCTCGAGGCAAGGGAGAAAAGAAGAAAAAGAAAAGAAACCGAGAACCGCAACAACAACGAGAAGAAACTCCATCCACAACAATCGGAGGGCAAGAAGGCCCAAGAATACTTCTTTCATACGGTCGAAAATGTGCGTCATGGACTACAAGTACCGTGTCTGTCCGTGTCTTCACCCCAGATGCCCCCAGACCAATGCCAACGCCCAAATCGTCTACATAGACGGGCGTGCTCACCACCTCGACTACCCTTTTCCCTACAAATATGTCGAGGAGGGAAGCAAGGTATGCGATCTGGAGAGATACCGAACATTCAACCCGTGTACGCCAGCCAGCTCCATATGTCGCAACTTTGTCCCCGGGTTCCTGCACCCCGAGGTGATTGTGGCAGACTCACCATGCTTGAAGTGTGTGTCGTGTTTCAACATGCCATAGAGGGGGACGAATGGCAGTAATGGGATTCGACGGCGATTGGAGGGTGGTAAGCGCCTTGGTTTGATGGGGTAACTTTGATCAGCCGGCCATGTGCTTCTCACAAGACCGGCGTGGCCCAATCCACAGTGAAAAGGAGATGTTTGAGCACGACGTGAGCGGCTGTTTGTCGAATCAGGGGGATTTGATAAAATGATACTTGTCCACTTGGCAGCATGACAAAGCGAGACTTTGGTACGTTAGCTTGTTACAATATTCGCATTCTACTCTCATCGTAATCCCGGAAATGCTTTTGCTGACTGAATGTTCTTGGTAATAGGAAATGATCGAGGCTCAGTGATGTCAGGAAGCCGGTTTTACTCTTTGGGATTTATATATGACACTCACTACATTCACGAATGCCTGGCACTTCGTGTTCAGCTTGTGGCCGAGACGGGTCACACCAAAGGCTAAGTCGATGATTAGATGTCCTGCTTGATCTGTAACACAGCAAGATCAATCAATATCCATTCACTCGATCATGGGTTAGGTACTGAGCCTATATATTGCCCCTCGGGTAGGAATGCAAGCAGAGCAAGAAGAAGCAGAAGAACGACAACGACGATTTTGCAAGATGACCAACGGTAGCACTACCCACTCATCAACCATGACCACTCCAAGGCAAACCTTTATGAAGTCAAGCAGCACCTCACTGCCCATCGGAAAAGTGACAGCGAGGCACAAGTCCGTAAAAGGGGGAACGGAACTAAGAGGACGGTCTTATCGGACTGCTGATGTGCGAGTTCGCCTGGCGCCAAGTCGTCTGCCCCTGCCCGCAGGGTCGTGTCTACTGCTCCCAGATATGCTACGGCGTCATTGAATGGGGCGGCCGCGACTACCATGTCATCCCGCACGCGGAGCCCTTTTTTGCGGAACAGGGACATGCGTGTACCGTCGAGCTGCGGCGTCTTCGGCGGCGGGGTGTCCCTATTCGTGATCCGGCCGCGATGGGGCTGGGGCGTATGGACTGCCCTTTCACGGAGGCTTACTTGGACCTTCGAGATCCGGTGCCAATCGTCGCTACTCACAGGTGCAACGAATGTAGGCAGCTCTGTTTGAGAGGGAATTTCCGCCCTTGGGGGTTCTAGACAGCTTTGTTGTAGAGTCCAGTCGTGTTGGGTATGTAGCCAGTTACTTGGAGGCTGTGGGTGTTTTTGTGTTAGGCATGTGTGGTTTCATCACTTGATTATATTATACCTCATGTTTAATCTGGTGGTTTGTGAAATTTCTTTATAATTGGCTGCGATTAGTTGTATAGATGCTCAAGTTGTGTTTGTTGTGGCAGCCATTGAGAACTCTTACCGTGTAGAGCATGCAGAATGAGTTGGATCTCAACAACGGTCCAAAAGCCGAGAAAGCCGAGATGGCTGAAAGGGGGATGCATTAATTTATTCATTAACTAGTTAATATAATGGAAAGGCCTTTCTGCCCCATACTGGCCGCTCATGTTGCGAGTGTCAACTCGATGAGGATGTTGGTGCCCACCAAGACTTGGTTAGGCCAATCTCACAGACTTGTCCTGACAACTTAACCCAATGTTTTCTAGATAATGGGAAAAACATATCGAAGTATTAACAGCAACTGAGGAAACATGTTCTCAATGTTGGATCTGAAGAGAGCAATTGTATTTAGGCAGTTTCTCGACTCTCGAATCCGTCGATTCCTCAAAATGGACTAGTTAAATTTTCAGCTCAGCTGCATCGCGCCTCGTTCATTCACGTCGCTCATCCTGACTCGCTTCATCAGTCCCTTTCTCATAGATTTCCCACAATGCTGAGAGTCTCCTTGTTGCCCGCTTAGCAGATAGTCTGAGAGCTGCCTCCTGCAGCGCCCGTTAACATGTCTGACGATGGCAATCACTCGGCGACAGACATCATCACCTACATTGGTGTGCCCCTGGCCGTGTTAGGAGGTAATTCCAACCCATTCATTGGGCATCTCACGCACGTAGACTAATCATCTGAAAGTCCTGCCGATCCTGTACAACACATTCGCAACCCTCGTCTCGCTGTCGCGCATCAAGCGCATGCTGCGGCGCAGCCGCCTGCCCGCCCTGACGAGGAGCGACATCGTGAACCGCATCATCGAGATCGAGCTCCCGCGCTACGCCGTGATGCCCCTCGACCGCTTCCAGGACCGCGCAAAGTACTGGACCCTATCAAACCACCCCAGCCCCATACCCGGCGGCACCTGGACCACCTTCAACTGGCGGACGCACTCCATCGGGATCAAGAACCAGCGCGTCGAGTACGCCGACCAGGTGCGCCAGCCGCAGGTCGACATCTCCTTTGACGAGCTGGTGTGCTACCTGCTCGACCTCGGCGCCGTGGCGAACCCGCATGGCTGGAAGCTGCTGCGCTCGACGGGGCTGTGGACGCCTGTGGGCTGCTGCTTGATGACGTCTCCCGATGGGAAGGAGGACGCGCTCACCATCGCCCCGTCGGATGACGCGGATGGGAACCTCTCCCTGGCAGTTGCGTGGTCCAGCTCTTGGATCACGAGAGATTATGCCACCCTGCCGCCGTATTGGGTACGTCTGCCGCCACCCCCGGTGAAGGAGCCGGCGGTGGAAGAAGTGCAAGCAGAAGGTTCACAACCGGAAAGCTCTGCAGAACCTGAATACGAATCTCGACCCGGCTCGGAAAAGGGCCTGACGAAGGATGAGGCTTCAAGGGGGAACTCGATCGAGTTGGACTCTATCCAGAATGGGAATCGCGCCAGTGCCAACAAGGCCATCACTTGCCAGATTTCCCTGTCCGGTATTGTCAGCGCTCTTACACAGCAAGAGTTCTACAGCAACCAGAGCACGCTGAATCTCGACAGCCTCTACATTGACCATCTCCGCATCACGCCCGGCAAGTCGAACGGGGTATGGTTCGCCAGCGCGGCGACCGCCCTGGGAACGTCCAGCCAGACTATTCTGTGGAATTACAAGATCCCGGACGAGATTCTGTACTTTGCGAGGAAGGAGACGGTGCCCTGCGGCGTGCTTGAGGTCATCGGCATGGTTGACGAGTCGGATACGCCCGAGTGGGCAACGAAACACAATGACTACGGAGCATCACTCGACCAGTTCACGAGGCAGCGCCAGCAGCAGCAGGCTGCCATGGCTGCTGAGGCCCGTATGGCTCCGGCCCAGCGGGAGGCTGCCGCGAGAGACAGGATGCGTCAGGAAAACGAGCAGCGCATGCAGGATAGTAAGTCGGACCCTTGTTGCTGGCTTGCCTTGATATTTTAAAGTAGAATCTTCCATGCTAACTTGATTAGTGCGAGATAAGCTGAGAACGCAACAACAACGACGAGACCAGCGCATGCTCGAGGCCCTACAGAGCCCCAAGTGGGACGGGAAACTTGTCGCCGAGCATTGCTTTCGCTGGCTCAAGCATAGGAACTGCTGGGATGAAAAGTCGACGGCGAAGGACGTGGCAGGGTTCTTGTTGCACAAGATGGTCCTCGATGGGGAGTTCTCCTCCGAATTATGCCGCATGCTGGATAGGTGGAAGGCTTGGGGTGAAGTTGGAGGCATGAAGAAGGACGATTACCTGTTTCTCCAGGAGAACCAGACAATGTTTTCCAACGCCGCCCTTCTGGTTGCTTTGATTCGGGATACGTCGGTGGCGGCGGAAGGGACTGTCTCGATGGATCTACAGGAGTGTCTACGGATGTGGAAGAAGGTTAGGCTTGGCTAAATTCAACACACCTCTTGTCATAATATATTTGAAACAGTCCAAATTTGTTCAAAACCTTCTTGTATCGTGGTTTGAAAGCGAATGAAGATATCAGTAAGACAAGCTGAGCTGCCTACTAGTTGGCTACATATAGGCGAAGAATTCAATACACATTTCAGCCTCGTGCGACAGCTGGACAGCCACCTTTGTAATTATTTTATTGGAAAGAAACACTCTAGTCTAAAACCCAATCAAAAATAGCCTTTATCTTCCCTTTTTCTTATACAAATCATTCACGTTTCATCCCAGAATTGAACTGCTGGTGACATTGATGGCCTGTGTTCAATTCGAATTCCCCAATAAAACCACCACTAGCTTGCATATGTCAACGGCAAAAGCAAAAATAATCCCATCATCTCCCTATCTATTCCATCTCGATGGTGCCTGTGGTCATCTTATTAGAAATATATCCCTACTTGGAATGCTATCAAGGAGAAACTTACCAGGAGGCTTTGACGTCATGTCGTAGGTCACACGCGTGATGCCGTCAACCTCGTTGAGAATTCTGGTGGAAATCTTCTTGATGAGCTTCCAGTCAAATTCGTACGGCTGTTTCCCTGTTAGTGCTCATGCTGTTTCTCAAAGGCTGCTGTGAACTTACTGTAGCCGACATGAAATCACTGGTTACCACAGCGCGGAGAATGGCAATGAATCCATACTATAAACCGTGTTAGTTTTGGTTACAAAGTTATGATAGAAAGATAGAGACATACCACGCGGGCATCTCCCTGTACGCCGACAGCTCTATCTTGGCTGATAGCAACATAAGCTTGGCTGATGTCGTCGTAGATTCCAGCGGCCCTGATCTCCGAGATGAAGATATGGTCGGCCCGTCTTGACAGCTCGACTCTCTCGGGGGTTACTTCGCCCAGGATACGGATAGCGAGACCGGGTCTATTTGGTTGACACATTAGGGCGAGTGCATGAGAAGGGAGCTTGAGGTACCTACCCTGGGAATGGATGTCGCATTAGAACATCGTGGTGAATACCCAGCTCTCGTCCGAATGCTCGGACCTCGTCCTTGAACCTGGGGTTTTATTAGATCTTGTTGGATGCTACGGTAAAGGTACAGGCACTTACATTTCGCGTAACGGCTCGATCAATTTCAGCTACCACGTCGTCAGTTTCAGGAACAAGAGCACTAGGAATATCAGAATATCTGACTAGTCAGATAAATACATACGTTGAGTGTATCAGGCAAGCCTCCGACGTTGTGATGGGTTTTAATTGTCGCGGCAGGGCCTATTGGTTTCGATGTTAGTTGAATTTAGGTGTGATAGGGGAAGAAACCTACCTTTGTAAGACACACTCTCAATTCTAGACAGATTGTTAGCTTGAGACCATAGAGAGCACCAGATCAAACATACACATCAGGGTAAAGCTATCATTTCATTGTCAGCATAGAAACAACCTGGCCAGGCGGGAGTGTACATACTGTTCCTTGCAGAAGATATTTGACCGGTCCCACGTCAGGCTTTGCCTCGGCTTCCTTTTCAATTCGGATCGCTTCCTCTTGGAAAAGATCGATGACTGTTCTCACATGTTAGAAGTTGAAGGATGAGTTGAGTGCCTATATGAACCTACAGGTTTTCCCTATAATCTTGCGCTTCTTCTCAGGGTCGGTCACGCCCTTGAGACGGGATAGGAACAATTCGCCACCATCAACGACAGTCAGGTTGATTCCGAGGTGTTCGCCAAGTGTCTCCTTGACCTGTTCACATTCATTGAGCCTCATCACTCCATTGTCGATGAGAATGGCGTGAAACCGGTCGCCAATCGCTTCCTTCATGACGGCGGCAGCTGGGTTTTTCTCAATTAGATATGATTCAAGTTGGAGCCAAAGGGTAAAAGGTTGAGGAACGAGAGATATGAGAGGGGAGAACTGGCACTCGCTTACCGACGCTGGAATCAACACCTCCGGAGACGCCTCCTAATACTTGGTCATTGGGGCCAACAAGAGCTCTGATGCGGGCAATTTCCTTAGCCCTGAAGTTCTCCATTTTCCATGCTGGGTTGGCGCCGCAAATGTTGATGGCGAAGTTGTGCAGGATCTCGGATCCACGGGGAGTCTATAGACGATTAGCTCACAAAAAATGGTGTATCAATGCCACAAATTAACTCACATGCTCCAGTTCAGGATGGAATTGGACACCTTTGACGTGTCTGGTTAGTTTTACGTCTCAAAAGCAACGGGAACCAAGGTGTGACCTACCAAAGATGGGCTTCTCTTTATGCGCAATGCCGGCAAATTCAGAGTTTGCGGACGTAGCAATAATGCAAAAGTCAGTAGGCAACTTCTTCAGTTTATCAAAGTGGCTCATGTAGACTAGAGCGTGTCAGCTTGCGGTTGTTTAAGCAGAGAAATGCCTGGGACAACTTACCGTCCATTTCCGAGCCAATGCCCTCAAAGAGACGGTCGATCTTGGAGTCTCCCGAGTTGTGGACTTTGAGTTCTGTATGTCCATACTCTAAAATGATGTCAGGAGAATACCCTGCTTCTGAAACATCCGAGTTTACGAACCTCTGACCTCTCCACGGGCAACGTTGGTGGGATCGATTCTCCAAGCAAGTTCCTATACTTGGTCAACTTTGTCCGATGACGAGGACATTGAGCTGGAAATATTACCTGGCAGCCATAGCTAGACACAACAGGTTAGAAAGAGGGCGACATGTAGGTAGATGAAAGTGATCAATCATACCAGATACCCAGAATCGGCAGACCAAGGTTGAAAATTTCGGGATCGACGTCTTGAATGGTCAGTACGCGATGTATTATCGGAGCGCAGGGGAGTATTACGAGGTGCCACTGAGTCATAGACGGACGACGGGCCTATGTAACTTGTTAGTTCATCTAGATAGACAACACAATGCAGAATATGGTTCGTGCAAATACTGCCGAAACACGCCAATTGGTTAATTGCATACCTCCGGAAAGAATGATACCCTTGGGCTTAAAGGGCAGATCATTGAGTTTTGTCGTACATGCGAGCATCTCGCAGTAGACCCCGAGGTTTCTCAGTCGCCTGAGAATGAGGTGCCTTTACCAGCCAAAGACGTCAGCTTACGCATTCATTTTTAGGGCAGCATGGCGACGAACGAGGTCTGTGACCCAAAGTCTAGGACGAGAATTGTCTGCATGTTGTCAGCCATCAATCCTCACATGGTTCGTTTGATTGCGACAAATCTGCCTGCCAGAACCACTCAATCATCGACTCGCCACCTGTCTCGCACAATTGTCTAATTTGTATCTCTTCATGGTTTCTCGTAGTATTGTTTTATTCGAGCGTTGCGCGTGTAGTTCGGGAGACAGAGTGGTGGTTGTTGATCGAGTGGGTGGCAGGTAGTCGCGACCATCAAGGATCTCTTCGGCTGGTGTGTATCTGCAGAAAATACACGTACATCAAACTCATTGTGGGGCTGGCCCTGTTCGATAATGCCCGACATCTTGAAAGCTTGCTCGAATACGAATCGTAAGGTGGTTGGTGTTGATCGGTTTGCAAGAAAGTGTTGCGATGTCGCTGAAGAAGAAAAAAAATCCCAAGTGCCCCTCCAAGTGCCCCTCCAATGAATTATCTTATCTTATCAGTAGTCTACCCACCACTACCTAGCCGAATACAGTGGGGGTCAGTCATGATGCTTCTGGATTTCCCCGCCGCGACATTTGCACGAGGAGGCGTACGCAGATGAAATCCCGATTGGACTATGCTATACTCTTTCTCGGATTTCTACTAATATGCGCATAGTACACGGAGCATGCCTAGACCAGATACCAGACCTTAGGTGAGGATTTCCCTCTTGGGAGCCTATAGCCAATTAGAGAGGCATGGTGGAGCATTGCCCCAGTCATCTCTGGGACCCTCGTCTTGCGATGTGAGGATTTCCCTCTTGCGCGAGAGAGGAACATCTTGAATAAGTTCCCAGGGGGAACGTCCTAGTGGTATAACAAGGTCCCCTACTTCTATTAATCTCTCCCCATCGCTAAGTTGCGGCACTAGGTGGCTTCTCCACCGCACCATCTTCATGGTTCTCAATTCAAATCATCGGGTCATCAAATAAACTGGGCGAATGGTTTAGTGGTATAATACTCCCTTAGCACCTTTCAGCCTCTGAATACTTGGGAGTGGTCCAGGGTTCGATTCCCTGTTCGTCCAATTGTGATGGTTTAATCCCATCGTGATCCTTCATTTTTGGTGTTTAGGAGAAGACACCATCATTGACGGCAGACATCTAATGCAGGTCGAGTGTCCATGGAACAACTGATTATTCTTTTTACTCGGATTGAAAATCAGTTCCGAGATTCATCAAATAACTCACCAATGAAGCCCATGAGACCTTTGAAAGCCGCGATGGGGGGAGCGGGAATTCACCCATATGCATTACAATTATGGGAAGGTGTGTGCACTAACAAGGCTGATGGCCAAGTCTGGTGGGTCACGTGTATCCCGATAAGATAAGCGACGAGCCTCAAATTTTCACTCTTGAAGCGGAAACGAGTTGCGCAAGGAATCCATCAATCAAAGACCTTTACGGGAGTGGATATCGCTGGCTGCTGCTGCATATAGCGTCTCAAAAGACCTCACCAAAACCAAATGTCATTATGACTGCAAATCCTACGGGGCGACAGCAAAATCGAAGGGTCCCGTGAAAACCGGCCCCACTTTCGCCGGCCTAAGCCCGATAGGCGGGGCTTCTCACAATGCCTCCAGCTACAACCATCCAGATCATCATCAAACGAGAACTTGCCAGGGATAAATCGTTCGTATCCATCATGGTTTCATCATTGCTATCATTCTGCCTGAAGTGGCTTCCGACTAATATGAACTAACGCGAAGTGAACGTCCGGGTCCTCTTTTTTTTCTTATCCGCACCCTCTTTTTGCTCGTTTCGCAGCGCACTCGTGAGAGCATTCTTCTGTACGTGTGGCTTGGCGTATCCCACGGCGTTGTTCAGAACGCCATGGCCAAAAATAAAAGGGTATGAACACTTAAACTGAGATGAGATTTCCTCTGTTGCATGCAATCACTTGCTTCCTCCTAAACTCCTCATTATGAAATTTCTTAGTTCCAATTCCTACTCCAAACTCCCTTCAGAGTAGATAATAAAAGTGATATAAAAAAGAGTGTGAAAGGTGAATATTTGTTGTGAAATATCCAGCATACAGCCCGTAGGCTTAGAATGAAATTGTTGCTGTCCACGGCAAGCTTAAAAACTCTGAGCGAGTCGCTGAAGACACGTGAGCACACCTATTGTCTGTTAGTTACGCTCTGGCATGCATTTAAAGAATGATGGCGAATGACTTACCGCTGACCCCCTGAGTAAGGGTGGCCGTAGCCTCAGTGCTCCGGCTTCCAAGGCTTACAGTGACTACCTCCTTGACAGAATTTTCGTGCAGACGGTTGGCCCATTTGAAGACCTTTTCATCCTCGCGACCATCTCCGACCACCATGAGGAAATCTACCGGAGTAGACTCAGGCTGCTGGTGCAACTTCTCAAATACTTTGCAAGCAGCGGTCTTCTTGGACCAATCGATAGGCTCCACGATGATGTACCCCTCTTGAGGAATGGCGTGCACGCGTTGCGATTCACAGGCATCATTGACGTGGGTGGCGCATTCAGCTGCGAGTCGGGTGGCAGCCTCTGGGTCATCCGAGCCCTTATAATGGAAGACAAGGCTGCAGTGTCGCTCCTCCAACTCAGCACCGGGGGTTCTCTCCAAGAAGTAGCTCAGAATAGGCCTGACCGAATCTTTCCATGAGTTTATCTGGTTGGTGTCGGCCATTTCTATCCAGTCGTTGCTGCTCGATTCTTTGAGGAAGCAGCCATTCTCGGCGATGAGGCCAAGGTTTGGTACACGGCGGAAGACGCGCTCGAGCTCCTCAGGTCTGCGGCCAGACATGACATAGACAATGTTGCGCTCGTCGAGGAGCAGGTCGTTCAGAATGTCTAGGGTCCTCTGGGGGCTTGTTGCAATAATCTGGGAAATCGATCCCCAGCTCACAAGAGTGCCTTCGTAGTCGAGGATGAAAAGCCTTCGCTGAGACTGCTGATACTTATGGCAAACCGAGGGGATCGACAGGCGAGGAACGGATATCTGGTCTCGCGAGTGCTGCTCATTGTGCGCCGTGTTGAGCCTGGTGATGAATTCGTCAACCCAGTGGGATCCAGTGTTGTTCGAGACAGCCTTGTACAGCTTCTCCCACCGGGTCTGCTTCTCCTCCGGCAACATCTCAAGCGCCTTTTGAATCGCCTCGGCACACTGGCGGTAGTCCCAAGGGTTCACAGACAACTCATTCTTGTTGAAAATGGATGCAGTTCCTGTGAATTCTGAGAGAATCAGAGAACCGTGCTTAGAGTCGGGCAGTATGGCTCCGTCTTGGCAGTAGAGGTATTCGTGAGAGGTCAGATTCATGCCTTCACGTTGGCTTGTGATCATGAGCGCGTCGGCAATCGTGAGCAGTGCCAAGTATTGGGCATAATCAATATCTTGCTTCAGGTACACCACAGGTTGATAGGCCAAGTTGGCCCATGACGAATTGACCCGGGTGACAATGTCAGAGACAGTAGCATCAAGATCGCTACGCTCGCTTGAGAGCGCAACTTGAATCAGCACCGTGTGTCCTCGCCACTGAGGATTCTTATTGAGGAAAAGCTCATAGGACAAAAGCTTCTGTCGAACACCACGGACGTGATCTAGCTTGTCGCGAGCTACGATAAGCTTCTTGCCTTTATATCGCTCTTGAAGAGTGGTGAGCCACTGAGCGACATCCTCGTCGTTTCGGTGCTTGCTGAGACTAACAGGGTCAATTCCGATGGCGAGGCTGGCAACGTCGACGAACCGATCCTCAAGCTGGATTCCCTCTGGCGTTGCTTCTACGTTGAGGATGCGGCTGCAGGTCTGAAGGAAGTGGCGTGTATATTCGGGGATCTGAAAGCCGATCAGGTTGGCACCCAGCATGCCTTCGAGAAGTTCCTTGCGAACGGCTAGACACCTGAAAACTTCGGACGAGGGGAATGCCACGTGCAAGAAGAAGCCAATCTTGGCTTCAGGAAGCTTCTGACGGATCATACCAGGCACGAGCAGCAGATGGTAATCATGAATCCAGATCGCATCACCTCGCTTCCAATTCTTGACAATCTTGTCAGCGAACGCTTGGTTGAGATTGACGTAGTATTTCCATGAATGGTCCTCGTAGGCCTTGCTCTTGGGATTATCGGGCATCTGATAGTGAAAGACCGGCCACAGGATCTGCTTGCAGAAGTGCGTGTAGTGGCCGTCAAAGTCCTTGTCGGTGCAGAAGACGGTCAACATGTCATGCATGGTGGCGAGTGTGTCCTCGATATCCTGCTTCTGAGGCGTACCATCGATGGCGTCCGTAGGCATCCCGAGTGTCCCAACCCATGTAAGATCGCCAAGCTTGCCCTCGCGAGCAGCAGCTTCAACAGCATTCCTCAGACCACCATTGCCCTGATCAGCATCAACGACCACCCATGGTGCTGAGGAGAATACTCGGTCGTGCGATTCGCTTCTAACGAGAGGCTTCGGCTGGTTCACTCCCTGGCGACTGAGCTCTTTGGCCTTCTGCATTGTGCGGCCATGCTCGGAAATAGCGGCAGGCGGAGGAGAGTTGGCGCGAGAAAGAGGCTGGTTCGGTCGTCCACCCCATGTCGAGGAGCTCTTTCGGTTGATTGGCGAAACAAGTTCATTGGGGAACTGGACTCGGAACCCATCTTCGTTAGCGAATGGGTCGACTCGAAGGGTCTCGGTGGGTGTCTGAGGAGGAGTGATGTCGGGTCGAGGGGCGAAGAGGCTAGGAGTGGTGTCGGAGGCAAGTAATGGCTTGAGGGCCTGGATTGGAAACGTCTTGGACGCTTGCAAGCTGCCGTGTTTGGCGACTGGCTTTTTCGGCGGGGTGCCTGGAGGAAGATTGAAGTAGACAGTTTTCGGGAGGAATCTGGCAGAGGAGGTCAATTAGCATCAACGAAGTCCCGGCATTCCTGCACAACCCTACACCGCATGTTCTCTGGCATTCCGGCCTTGCAGAAAGTGCTCTCCTCTGCTAAGCCAGGGTGGCCTGCGAGCACACAGGTGACGTGCATACATGAGTGGGCGGGCACAAATGAATTCTAGACTTACAGCGAAACCACGAAGACAGTCATTTTGGCGCTAGTTTGCCGTTGCACGAGGCAAGGGTTCGTCGGCTTGTTTGTTTGTTTGTTCGGTTCGTTCACCTGTTCTGGACTAATATGATCGGATCGAAGACCGAGTCCACTTCAACGAGGAACCCCGTAGGCGACTGGGCAGGAAACTGAGGTACCGAAGCTCCCGTATGGCAAGTTCATATGGAATGTGAGGCGATTGAGGGATTCCGAGGGGAAGCAAGGCTGAATGGGGCGCAGGACACTTTATCGATGATTCGAAAGGCCGCGCTTCCGAGCTACAAAGACGGGTTGCAGCGCCAATCCGGAGCTCGGGTTTCCAGGTGGCTCGAGACAAAATTCGGCGACGTGGCGATTGATACGCCCGCTATATAGACATTCGTTAATTTTTCTTTTTCCCTCTTGTCTGTCGGCCAGACTCCTCTGACCGGGGTGAGAGGCTCGGGATTGCGCTGAGGCTGCGAGACAGTGCTAGAAGAAATGGATGGGGTACCTGGGAAAATGTAGGGGTAATGGCTGGGCTAGTGCCTGTTTAAGCAGCAATGGGAGGGAAATTCTTGGGCGGGACGCAACAATTTAGCTCGATCCCATCCACCAGACTGACGTAATGACTTCCCCAGAGCCTCAGAAAGCTCCTTCCTTTCCTCTTGTCGCTTCAATGCGCTTGGCAGGTGCGACTTGGAGGAGAAGGTGGAGCCAAACAGATCGTGGCATCGGGAGAAGCAAAGGAAAAAGGAGGTTTCGTTCCGCGCCACGCTGACCAGCTGAGTAGACGGGATTGGCCTGAGCAAAACGTACCTGTACCTGATTGGGGGGAGAAGCAGGCTGTGTGAGAGGGGGTGGAAAGGGAGGAAGACGGAAAGTCTAATCGTAGAGCCGTGCTTCATGAATAGTGCGGATGGGAGATCAATAACCCGCTTTGGCCGAGAAAGGTGAAAAGAACAGACCAAAACAAGGCAGGGAAAGCTGAAAATATCGCATGGAAATGTAAAACAAGGAAAAAGAGGCGAAAGGGAAAAAAGAAAAGAGATGGATGTACCTACCTGCCAATAGATTGTGAGATAAAAAAATTATTCGTCACAACCCAACGCGGACAGCTTCGTGGAGACGAACGATTTGCTTGGCTACGTTAGATCCGCAGGTCCTTTCTTTTCTCGGGTGGTTTTAAAAGTAGGCCGTGGTCCGTGGACGAGAGAAACGCCGTGGGCGCCGCCAAGAGGGCTGAGGTGATACAGCTGACGGGCGGCCGGGATACGGGGGGATGGAGTTTAGCTTTGGAATACGGGCAAGGCCAGCGAGATCAATATGACGATCAACTTTGGTAATTACATATAAAGGAGTGGCAGTGGTAGTAAGAGGATAGCGTATTGAGAATGGCCATCTTATGTCGGAGCCTTAGGTACGGGTGGGAGAAGACCAGGTGTTGCAAACTAGGTGAACGACGGGTGGCTTAGCCTCATATACTACGAAAAGGAAGCTCCATCACATTGGGTCCTCACGATACCTGCAGCACAGTAAGGTACCTTGGCTACAGGCCGTCTGACTGAGGATGCACCTGTTGGGCTGAAATCCGAAAATGGACCCAGCACCTTCGCTTCATATTTCCCCGCCGCTGGGCCGATGGGGACTGACCCGAGCGTTCGCCATCCCTCTTCGGCTGTGATTCAAAATAATAGCTCTGTTGCTTTCTGCGAAAAGAGGAGGGTGGGTGTGTGCTCTGGCCGTTTCCTGGTTGCCACGAAACAGGGGTAGGGTGGTTCACTTGGAATTGTATCGGCATCTCTGAGCAGGTTGTACCAGTACAGCAGGTGCCTGCCTTGCTTCGAAACACAAGAGCAGTCATTGATTCATCATTCTCACATCTCCCGGCGCTTTGACTCGTCGACGCGCCCATAAGCAAGCTTGACGGACAGACACCCCTACCCAACCTGCGGCCACCTACAGCAACCTACAGACAGCCGGTTCCAGTCCAAGATCCGATTCGAGGCCGCCCGTCAAGAGATCTTACAGTGCTAGTTGCCGCCGGAGCTCCAACCCTGCAGTAACATGTGGCGAGCAAGGGAGCTCCCGTTGGATGGACGCAGGTTGGCCTCCACGCACCACATGCACCCAACCCTGTTGACCTGCCAGGTCGTAGCTGTTCCTCCTTGCCAGTTCCAGTTTGTTTTGGGATTGCGAAATGCAGCATGTCATGCATGATGAGGCACCTAGCCAGATTTTGGCTCCAAGTGCAGCGCATGGAGGCATTTTTTTCTTGCCTCCAGGTGCTCTCCCACCCTGAGGTTGGAAGCGATCTTTGCTTTTTTCCCTTTTTTTCTCCCTCTAGCGTCGCTTTTCCCTTCTGCGGGCTGTCTTTCCTTTCCCATCCCGATCCGAGACTAATTGCTAACTGCAGCAGGTCTAGCAAGATCCCCAGCCGGAGAGGGGTTCCGTCAATATGGTGTGACGTAAGTATCTTGTCCCTAGAGTCCTTGGCTTGGGCATAACTTTACCCCATCCATCGGTCTCTTGTTCTTGGCCGAATGCCATTTTTCTGGGCAGTTCTTCCCCGCCCCGGCCATGGTTCCTGGAACGGGGAAATACATGTAAGCTCCAGAGAAGCTGCTACAGCTCAACGGCTATTGGCACCACGCCGATCGCAGGTGATCCTTTCAGCGGCCCTGGTCGTCGGTAGCGGCATCCCTCTGGGTGGTGTTACGCGTCTAAAACAACACCCATCATGTAGGTATCTGAAAATGTGACGGTGGATGGTGGGCTGCGGCGCAAACAAGCCATCCAACGGAATGTATGCATCATGGCTGGCAGCCAACCAACAACAGCGTGAGTCAGGAAACCCGGGGGACCAAAAGGGAGAAGTGTTGCCGCACTATACATGAGGCACATAGCATGGGTGACCCATGCGACATGAGCACCCTCTACGTCTACGGGCTATCATTTTCCAAACCAGCTCAATGAGGCTCACCGGGGACAGCTGTCATGATTCTAGACCGAACCTAATGGTAAGCAAACATGTCCGAGCATACCCTCAATGGGAGGCGTAGGACGATCAGTCACATCTCCCTGACGCTGCGTGGCCACCGGTCAGAGCCTCGTCGGCGCGTCGTGACTTCTCAGCGCCTCCCGTCCCTCCATCGCGAGCCCGGCCCGGTTGCTCATGTGGAAGGCTGCGCCTTGTGATTGACTATGCTTAAGGTGTGTATGCCAATGCAGCATCCCACACTGACTGGCAGCCTGCAGATGGGCGGCACGCTATGATCCAAATAAGTACTCTACCTTGTCTACCTTCTTCGCGGGGAGGGGGGGGTCGGATAGAACCGGCGTTCTGGAATCATCCTCCACAGAAGATGCAGGGTGCGAGCCTATCGATGTCCCCCTCGCTCATGACCTTTCTTTCCCCATGTACTAACTTTTCCATAATCTCAGGAACTTCGGACAGGTCCCTCCAGAGGAAAGTAATTGGCCGGCATGGACCTCAATGTCACCCCACGACACTACCTCCCTCCCATCAAATTCTTCGCATGGTCTCAGTTTCCAGGCTTCGGCGCCAATAGCGGCGTTGCTCTCGGGGGTTGGGGCACTATGCACCATTAGCTGCTCTCTAGAAGCCGAACATTGTTCCCCCCATTTCGCGACGGCACCATGCCCCCGTACGGCCGAAGGAGCAATGTCGCTATCTCGCTTGCTCTAACCGCGCTTAACACATGCAGTTCACGATGCTGGTTCATTTTTGTACTTCGCCCCCTTTTGGCTCACGAGGTTCATCTTACAATGGTTGATGGAGGTATCATTTGCCATGTGATTGAGCCAGCGGAAAAGCCAGCTGGCACGCAAATATGGCTCACTGGTTTTCCGTCGTTCTTGGCATACCCACATCCTGGTGGCTTTTGCGTCGCCCTTATGAGGTTGGTTTCTCTTTTATCCATCAACTCATTAATAATAGCAACATGAGGGGTTCACACCTCTCGTGATCGTCGCACCTAGACGGGACCTCTCTAAAGATGGGCTCGCTAGCATAACCTGTGTTTGAGTGTTTAAAGGGTATTGGATTCTTTCAATAGGTCTAGAGGCGGCTTTAAATTCGTTCCACATTCTAGCTTAACATGCCTGTTCCCAACGTACGTATAGAGTTACAAAGAACTATCTGAGCAGGTAATCAACCCGGCTTAGACGGTCTGCGGGCCGCACCGAGTTATGCCTTGCTAATTTAATCTCAATCTAACATGGATCGAGTCGGAGCTTTCATGCTGCCTGCCTGGCATCTTTCAAGGCAACGTAAGAGTTTTGATGCAACTTATCCCAGAAACTAGCCATGCCGGTCTTCTCAAACCGGTAGTGTGCTATGCATGCATGTATGTACCTGCGAAACTAGTCCCGGTCATGCCCCGACCAGACTCTGGCCCCTCCGCGAACGACAATTGCGAGAGTGTCACTTCTACCTGGGCCATGTATCCCAATTGATGGCTGCTTGCCTCACTCTGCTGTCTTGTTAGAACGGCCCTTTCGCGGTGGGGGTTGACCGAGGTACGTCTTTCGCCTCCTTGAAGAGGGCGAGTGGTGACCGGTTTTGCAGCCGACCACAACAGACCCAAAGCGTCCGCATAAGCGAATGTAAGTCAGGGACAACTACAACCCCAAGATCCATTGCCTTGTTTCCTCCACGCAATCCACCCAAGGGGGCGTGCAATAACACACTGGCTAATTACCTGATTCCCATCGATCGAGCTCCCGGAATGGAAAGAGGATGGCGAGGTACATTGCTAGCCTTGGCTCTAGTACCTCAGCTCGTCCCGGGACCGGATACTGTGCGGCGGCCGCATTGACAGTTCAACCTGATCTTGTTCCTGGGAGGTATCAGATTCACTAAAGCCTTGATTGCGCTGGGTCTTGAACCAATCAGTCGCCCTACCAGCCGCTTCGGCCCCAGTGTCAGTCAATACTTGACGACACTAATTGCCGTGCCGCTTGAGGGAACTTATCTCGACATCAATAGACACACGTAATGGCGACTGGGATGTGCAGAAGCAAGTCTTAACGCAAGGCAAAGTAGGTGGCGTGCGCGCGCCCGCAGCTTGGAAACGCATCAGCATAGCCGATACGTGCAGCCCGGGGACTGGCTATCCTCCGGCCCTAGGATTTTCTCGATCTCGCGATATAGAGCTCTCGCATCATGACTCTCCGATTGTCAGATGCCACGTTGTTAGCGCCATTTAGTATTTTTATGGGTGTTGGTCAGCTTTTGAATCAAGCTGAGGTGGTGATCCTATCATCGACATGCCACCTCGTTGTGGCACATCCCCCCCGTTTACCCCAACCAATTGCCAGCCCGGCAACATGTAACAAACCAGTCAGAGAAGCTCCTCCCCGTTACCTTTTGTTACATTCTCACCTCCTCCGAGTCAGGCCAGCTGGATGCGAGGGCCATGTGATGGGATTGTTCGTGTTATCAAGGGACATGTGATGTGTGTTGTAGGCTCGGTATGAAACAGGAGGATCTGTCCTTCACCAATTACGCCGAGCCGCCGTGCCGACTTTGTGTATCCCTGCTGATGCCTTGCGTCTTGGGGGCTGGGCCGGTGTATCAGAGTTTCTCGGCTCTGGGGTGCTCCGGCGAACAATGCCTTATTTGAAAGTTGTAATGCTCGGAGTGTATCTCCGCTCTATAGTGACAAGTATAGAATGCCCGCCTTGTAATTGGGACAACTGAGAGTGGTACCTGCACGTCTTGCGAGCAGACACTCTGAGATCCTTGTAAGGCTGCGTGGGGAGCAAGTGTGGCAATGGAACTCATTGCTGGCGAGATGCCTATTTGCCTGTACACCCAAAGCCCCAGTTTCTTCAGAAAAAGCAAATAACTCGCCACTTGATGGGTACATCCAAAGCGTTCATGGGACCACCATGTTTGGTACCGGGTGTTTACCATTAGAACAAGACCAGCTTGACATCCGCGCAGTGTTAAGTTTCATCTTGGGTCAGGATGAACTGTTTTTCATTTGCTTGGGCCTGCTACTGCGCCCGCTGCATTGAGCGCATCGCTTCATAGATCTCATGAAGATGTATGTCTAGGAGCAAGTTTCGCCGTTCGTATATAGGCACCCCTCACGATCAGAGGAGGCCAATGTCCACCAGGAAAAGAAAATCCATGTATATATACATCTATGCGACGGCCCCAGTGCCATCGTTCAAACGTTCAATGATGTTTTCCCCCTCTTGTATAGGTCAGGGTGGTCAAACCTTGAGAATAACATGCCCTTCTATAGCCGCGCCTATTCAAATAACGGTGTGTGTGGACTTTCCTCACAACTTTCGTAAAATGATTCCTCTTTCATGATAGCCTAATGCACTACCCTCTCTCTTGGTGCCGAAGAGGTCCGGCAAAGATAGCTACCCGCGACTTTATGCCTTGGCTGATGACTAGAGAGGTATAATCATGGATGAGCAAAGAGGCGGAGAGACCATTGATCGATGCACTGCACCAAGAAACGCCAAAGAGCTCCCACCAAATCGGTCGTCGGCATAGTGAGGGATTCTGGGAGGCCATAGAATTGGATGCTAATACAGCTAATCATAACTCGAGTATACCCGATGAAGAAGTAAATCCCATTTTTGCGAGCCTTGCGCCGGCTGAGTGGCGTAGTCGGAAGGACAACAACCGCAGGCGCTGTAGGTACCGCCATATGAAAAGCCTGGAAGCTTTCAGATGCAATGCAGAGACCAGGTAATTGGAAAGCGATAGAAGGAGAATACCAAAAGATGATAACCCTCAATATCTCTAGGCAGTTGGGTGTTGTCCTTGTTGCATTGCTGCACCTCGCATGCGCTTATCAGTGGAAGTCCCCGCGAACTGTTGAATCTGAGCAAGACCGAGAGACATCAGCTGTTGGCTCGGGCTATCCGGGCTCATCTGGAACTGGCCCATGTGCTGCTGCTGGCTTGGTAGCTGGTGAGTCTGTTGTGGTGGCAAAGGTTGCTGATGTTGAAGATGCTGCAAGGGCTGTTGGGTCTGGACTTGTTGCTGAGACTGCAAGGCGCCTTGCTGCACCTGCTGCGTCTGTTGGGCTTGCTGAACCTGCTGAGGTTGTGGCGGTTGCTGCTGCCGTGGGCGACGGGCCCTTTGTTTCTGTACTGGACGTTGGCCCCGGCCAGCTTCGATTTCCATATGGCGCCTATGCTGGGCTTCTTGTCTCTTCTGGCGCTGGACATCCTCGTTCTGGATCGCGTATATTGCTGCAACTCTCAGTTGAAGCTGGGAAAGAATCCCCAATCGTTCGGGCGGCGACATTTTGCGGTACTCGGTCTTGAATAGTTGGAAAGTGTCTCCAGTCAATCGAAGCGAACTGGGAGAGACGCCCGCGATCTGAAGAGCCTCCGAAGTGTCTGGGTCTGGCTGCGGGCCGTCATTCTCGCCTTCGGCATCATTATCCCCCACTTCGCTAGTCGCGCTCGGTGTGGGAGGTTCGGGCGTGCCCGGTTCGTGGTTGTGTTGATCGCACTTGATTGTCAGGACCCAGCCTCCAAACTGTCTGCGATGAACAGCCTTTGCGTTCCAGGGGCAATTGGTCTTCTTGGTGGTAGATCTATGCTTTGTTGCCGTACTCTTATACGGTCGACCACCTCGATCACAAACAAGGTCGCACCGGACCATTCCAACAGCATCAGGATCGTCGGGGGTCATCAGCCTTCCCTTATGGGAACGCGACTTGACGATCTTGTAGCCCTCCTTCGTGACGCGATTGTTCAGCTCCTTTATCAGGTCATCGTAGGTGGCATAGATGCCCTCGCTAGGTGCTGCGACAGCCTCGAGGATGCCAAACATGGCTGAGGCAGACGGGCGCGGGCCGAGCTATGGGCGAGGTCGGATTCTCAGAACGGATGGCAAGAAGCTGGCGGGTGTGGATTTTCGTGTGGGCGGTGCGAGTCTTCGTAGGTTACCAGCTTGAGAGGTTTATTTTGATCGGAGACTAGGGGTGCGACACGCCAGCCTACCAGATATTGGTGGTGGGGTGGGGTGGGAGGGTCTGTAGGGTAGCGGGATCGGCAAGCTTATCATCCTGCTGATAAGCATTTGCTGGTGCACGTGAAAATGGCCACAGCTTCCTTCCTCGCAAGCAAGACCAGTCTAAGGGCTGAGGCAAGAACGCCCAATTGAAGGAAGCAAGTGGATGGAGGACCGGGTTTCCTTGTAGCAGTTTTTCTTCCTTTTCACTGTCAATTAGCAGCCAGTCAATATTCAGCTTATTATCCATCCAAGGTCCCAGCAATTGTACACGATGTTTCCTCCTGGAACGATCCGGTCCCTCACTCCTCAGGATAATGATTCCCAATCCGTGGCCGGCGAATCATCTGGATATCCGTCACTGACAAGTTATGAGTACGATGACTCTGCTTCAGTCTCTCAAACAGTCGAGTCCGCCTCAACTAGACGCCAACGTCGTTCTCGCTCAGCCATGTCGAGGAGAACCAGTTTCTCTCGGACACCAACGTCGTATCTTAGCACACGGCCATCCACTACCTCTGGACGTAAATCTCGCGCAACCACAGTATCGAGTTTTCTCGGGACCGGTGACGCTCAGGACATTGTATGCGCGGTCAGCGAGGCGAGAGGAGTAACGCCTTCTGTTGGAATTGCCTTTGTGAATGTTTCCCTCGGTGAAGTGACACTCAGCCAGATATGTGACAATCAGAACTACTCCAAGACAATCCACAAGCTCCAGCTCATGTCACCGTCTAACATCATCTTTCCGTCAACCGTCTGCCCTCCCAACCGTCAGTCGGGCTTGTTTCAGCGAGTCAAGGAGACGATGCCCGCTTATCAAGTGGACGGATTTGATCGCTCCGCCTGGTCAGAATCAGATGGTGTCGAGTACATCGAAAACCTTGCCTTCTCAACGGATATTGGACCAATCAAGGTTGCCATTGAAGGCAAATTTTATGCCACGACATCATTCAGTGCAGTAGGTCTTAGCGAGTGACCCCTAAATGATGTCCAAATTAATGTATCAAAGGCAATGAAATACATCGAGCAAAACTTGGAGATCACGTTCGCTCACAATTCATTACGGATCAGCTACACTCCTTCAGAAGACACCATGATGATTGACATATCGGCCTTTCAATCGCTTGAAGTGATGCAGAATTTGCGTGATGCAAAATCCAAAAGCTGTCTCTTTGGGCTTCTTAACACCACACTAACACCTATGGGCAGTCGAATGCTACGAAGCAACATTCTTCAGCCACCCACAAACCAGGAAAACTTCATCATTCCCCGATATGAGGCGTTAGCAGAGCTAACAAGTAATGAAGAAATGTTTAGAGACATACGTCAATGTAAGATCTCGCGTGGGCCTTCGTGCTTTTGAACAATTTTAATGTGTCATTTTCAGCATTGAAGGGGTTCCATGACGTTGAAAAGCTTCTAACAAAGGTATGCAGGCTGAGTGCGCCTCGAACACCGCTAACATGGCTGTAGTTGATAATCACCCCAACAGGAAACAACGTGTTTCTTGTTGAAAGTCTCATCAATCATGTGTTGATGGTAAAGAGTTTTCTCGAAGCCATTCCAGATGTCTTTGCGGCCCTCTCCTCTGCAACAAGTGATCTCCTTGTCAAGGCCAGGGGGTTCTTCAACCCCCATTCCGCCAACCGGATACTTCGAATCATTCGCGAAATGATTGAACCAGATGTGACTTACACGAAAACCGCCCTAGACCTCCGCAATCAACGAACATTTGCGGTGAAAGCTGGTGTGTGTGGGATACTCGACGTTTCCCGGCAAACATACAAGGAGCTCACTGAGGAAATTCACAAACATCTTGACGTGATCAGCGGTATTAGGCATTTCCCTTAGCTGGATGCAGCGGTAGCTAACAATTGAGCCAGACCAATACCGTCTAAGCATCAAACTGAAGTACGACAACGGGCGAAAATATTGGTTTCGACTTCGCGCTGCGGACCTCGATGGTCCGTTACCTCAGACATTCATCAACGTGCTCAAGAAAAAAGATCAAGTGGAGTGCCAAACCCTTGAACTCGTCAAATTGAATCTTCGGTTGTCAGATGCATCAAACGAAGTCGTTATGCGTAGCGATGAAATCATCTACGATTTGGTGAAGAAACTACGTGAGGAGGCCTCTGTGCTCTTCAAGATAAGCGAATCTATCGCACTCGTCGACATGATAGCGTCCTTCGCTCAATTAGCCACCACCCGAGATTATATTCGACCAGAAATCAAACAAACTCTTGCCCTGAAAGCCGCTCGTCATCCTATTCTTGAAAAGGTATGAGCCTCCTATCCCCATCTTCGGAAGTGATATTAACTTGCCATAGGATGTAGCAACATCGTTTGTCCCCAATGATTATTACTCTAGTGAAAGCTCGTTTTGTTTCCATATTGTTACTGGATGCAACATGAGCGGCAAAAGCACTTATATCAAAACAGTTGCTCTCCTTCAAATCATGGCCCAAGTCGGGTCATTTGTGCCTGCTGAATACGCGGCCTTCCCTATCATCAATCATATCTTCGCTCGGGTCTCGATGGATGACAGCATCGAATCCAACCTATCGACATTCTCGGTAGAAATGCGTGAAATGGCATTTATTCTGAGAAACATTGACGATAAGAGTATGGCGATCATAGATGAGCTCGGTCGTGGAACAAGTACAAGGGACGGCCTTGCCATTGCCATTGCGATGTCCGAAGCGCTTATCCAAAGCAGAGCATCAGTATGGTTTGCCACTCATTTCATCGATGTGGCGCGCGTGCTGGCTGATCGCCCTGGAGTTCTGAATCTTCATCTCTCTGCGAAAAGCTCAACCACACGGGACGGCAAGCCACAAATAATCATGCTTTATAAAGTCACAAATAATTCGATCGATGAGGAGCAGAATTACGGGATTCATTTAGCCCGAGCGATGGGATTACCCTCATCCTTCATTGAGACAGCCGAGCAGGTGTCCAATGATTTGAGGCAACGAAGAGAAGCCAAACAGAGGAGCTCCGAATCGAGCAAGCTCAATCACCGTCGTCGGCTGATCCTTCAACTTCACGAGGCTTTGAAACAGGCCAGAGACTCAGGAAACGAAGCGGTACTGCCAGGGTATCTTAAAAGACTTCAGGAGGAATTCATTGTCAAGATGGGGGAAGTTGAGAGTATGTGATTTTGATGATGTTCAATCCGAGCCACCGACTTAATCGTTCCTTTCTAAACAAAAGACGAGAAGCTGAACAAATTAAAGAGAGACAAGGAGAAATCGGGTTGGGACAGTGTGCCTAGGATGTTGAGCTACCCGAGAGCGAGAGGAAGTGGATGTGTATCTCATGAGCTTTGACTTAATTTCGTTTTCCCGTCGCCGATAAACATATTGCGATACTAACTAAGAGCTTAGATCTCTGGAAAAAGTGCACTATTGAAGTCGTCCCCCCAAGACGCAGCATGTGTTGTGACGTGTCAAGTTGTTTGGCTGAATTGAAAAGGCTTTGATGACGAAGTGCTGCGCGTGCTGAGATCCCCGAGATTACGGAGTGCCACACCAAACAACGCCACCGAGCGCACTGTGCTGAGCCACAAAACGCCACACGTTCAACGTAGCTGCGCCACATTTGTCTGCACGGGGCGGAAAAACATGTGCCCTCCCTTACTGGAGCAAGCTCTCTCCTAATGCTACAGAGGCCAGACATCACTTAGCAAATGCAAAGAACGACTCCAGCTCGCGCAAGAAACAACTCGCACAAGGGACACCAAAGTCGCCCAGAATGATGGTATGTGGCGATTGACCTGCCAGTGATAAAGCTTCTAACATAGGGTGGTATTTGTTTAGTCGGCAATTTTCAACCTCCACTCGATCATCCTTGTGCTTCTCTTGGCCATCTGCACTTCAACATACGTTCACGCGATCTTCCCTAGAATTCTCGATGCGAATAAGGATGGGTTAGTAGACGATTACAGCCCACGAAGCCCGCTGCGATTCTGACAAGGGAGCATAGTTCATTAGGCATATTCTGGAAGTTCGCACGAATCGGCGAGCGGCTAAGTCCCTACGTTAGCTTAGCTTGCGTGCTGATGGCGGTAGGTTAATGAAGGTGGCTTTGCGACGTGTCCACTGGCGAGCTAACAATTCACAGGTGTCGATGCTCTTCTCATGATCATACTGTACGATACTGTATATACAAGCCTTTGCCAATTCGATCCAACGTCTGCCGTATTGTCTTGTCGAAGTTCGCTCTCTGTCTGTGGAAAAACTGCGCCGGTCGCCCACACATGCCTTGTACATGCTATAAGGGGTTGGGATTCAAATGAATATCCGAGACTTCACCTCGATACTGGAAGTCATGAGGACCGAGCTCAACTGATGCGCCGGCCCCGGATTTGACTCTGAAGGTTCAGGTGTTCATTGCAACCAAACTTGTCCAGCATGAATGCAGCCCGTGGATATTGTCGTGTCGCGAATCTCGAGGATAAGCAAAAGCATCTTCCATCCTAGTCGAGCTGGGCCGGTACGAGCTCTAAGAGGAATTTGTTGTCATTGAGATGGGTAGTAATGGAGGTGGCATGGATTATACACTCTGAACAACGGAGAGAACTGGCTGGGACAATGAATGTGGATATACGGCACCCTCACCGCCATCCACATCAAACGGTGAACAAGTGGGTGCCACGACGTGGGGTGTGCGCACAGAAGGAGACAAGTCCCTCACGGGGCGATCTGGAGGAGCTACGGTATTGGGAGCACATGGCTGGAGGGCGAAAAATGGCGAAGTCGATAGAAGGACATGGTAGTAATATCAAACTAATGCTGTATTTTTAAGGTTCTGGTCTGGTATGGAGATGGTTCTCTGGGATCCACAGTGAAACGGAGAGCAGGCAAAACATGTCATCGGGTTCCTGGACTGAGCCTGATTCACATGGAGGGCCAGGTTGCCGTACAGCACTGACTTTGGCTGCGTCAAGCAACGCACTCGGTTACGTAGTGCATTGCATCGCATTACCCACCTTGGAACCAGAGCTAGGCTGGATCTAGGGAGCAGTGTGCTACCGTGTGAAGGAGCACTGTGGCATTTGCCTAATGAAACTGGACATGAATCGAGTGTGTCTGCTGCGAGGTGGCTGCTGCTGATGAGGCCCGAGGCAGGCAGCCGCCCTGCGGTCGATTTGCACAGGGGATCTACGCGGCACTCGCAGCCAGCTGAGCGGTGGCCTTGGCACATGAATCCAGATGCCTGTAGAGGGTGGCGCAGGAGGGAAGCTCCGGATTGCCACTCGTCCTACGCCAACCAAAAGCCGCGCAATGCAGGTGATGGCGCCCAACATGGAGCAAGTGCGGGTTGGCAGTGATTGGGGAGTCGCTGATATAAAACACGTTCCCTAGGCCGGGCTCTCTGACGTGACTGATTTTTTTTGTGCTCCCCGTATCTCACACCCTGCACCTTGCCCTACAGTAGATGACCCGAACTGCTGTCCTGCCTGATACTGGCTCCCCATCGCTGATGGGCTCACTGTCCGTCCCTCCTGCAAGCCCCAAAGCTGCGCCCGCATTCATTACTGACCCTCTGCCTAGTCACAACATGGAACCGTCCATCGACTCTTCCCTCGCTACCAACGGGCTGGCTGACGAGCAGCGAGGCTTGCTGGACCTTGTTGACAAGCTGCAATTTGCCCAACTTGACAATGTCAGGCTCCCCCAAATCGTCGTTGTGGGCGACCAGTCCGCGGGAAAAAGCTCCGTTCTCGAGGCCCTGAGCGGCACTCCGTTTCCCAGAGATGCAGGCGCCTGCACTCGCTTTGCCACAGAAATCCGCCTGCGACGGGCAAAGGAGCCGTCGCTCAGAGTGTCCATCATTCCGGACAAGACCCGGCCGCTGAAGGAGCAGCAGGCACTGATGCAGTATGGCGGAAACGTCACTGGTGATTATCCTTTTGAGACGATGATGAGGGACGCGACAGAGCTCATTGCACCACGAAATATCCCCGGACGTTTCGCTGCCCGCGATATCCTCGTCGTCGAGAAGAATGGCCCCGAAATGCCACTGCTCACCCTCGTCGATCTGCCTGGTCTGGTCCGTGTCGCCAATCGCGATCAGTCGGATGCCGACATTCAAACGATTGAAGCTCTGTCGGATCGGTACATGAAGAGCTCCCGCACCATCATCCTCGCCGTCGTCGGAGGCAACAACGACTACGTGCAGGCTCCCATCCTGAAGAAGGCCCGCCAATTTGACCCAAAGGGCTCACGAACCATCGGTGTCTTGACCAAGCCAGATATGACAGAGCGCATCGGCCTGGAGGACAAATTTATCGAGCTTGTTACTAATAAGGACCCCGAAAACCACTTCAAGCTCGGCTGGTATGTTCTCTTGAATCCGGGCCCTGCTGATGACTGGTTCACTCCCGAGGAGCGCCTCCGCAAAGAGACCGAATTCTTTACTCGTGGAAAATGGGCGGTCCTCCCCCCTCAGAATTGGGGAATTGGTTCGCTCCGACAGAAGCTCAGCACCCAGCTCCAGCGCCACATTGGCAAGCATGTCAAGTCTTTGAGGCGACAGATTCAGCAATCTCTCGAGCGCTGCGAGGCTCAGCTCAAGGCTATGGGAGCCGGCAAGGACACCATAGAGGAGATGCGGTTTGAGATGGGTGAGCTCTTCACCGCCTCGAACAATCTCGTCACTCCTGCGGTCAACGGTAACTACAAGAACCCTTTTGGCGAGAAGTTCTTCTCCCGACAATCGAACCCCAAATCTACGCCCTCGCAGAAACTCCGAGCTCGTGCGCGAGAAGAAAGCGATCGGTTTGCCAGACGATTCCGCCAGCACGGACGCGGTGTGATCTTTGGCACCAACCAAGTCCCTCCCTCCACCGACAACGCGTCGCTGCCCTCGCCTGGCCTGCTTATGGACCCGGCCAAGAAGGCTTTTGCACAGAATGAAGTTGAGCCTCTTCTGCGACAGATCCGTGGTAACGAACTTCCGCTTGATTCCAACCCCCGAGCGCCTTACATTCTCTTCCAGGACTACTCTCGAAACTGGCCAATTCTTGCCCAAGAGTACAAGGACAACCTGGGCGTCATTTGTAACGAGTTCCTCGCTGATGTCATCGACCATGTCTGGCCGATGCGCATGCGTGATCCTTTGCGCTTCCACTTCCTTGAGCTCAAGATGAAGGAGCTCATGGATAGTGCTGACAAGGAACTCAATCGACTGACGGATGACATGGAGCTCGAGGTGCAGCCTTTCGACCCTGAGTACGAGGATCGTCTTCGCAAGTGGCGCGCTGCCATCATCGAGAACGGCGGTTCCTACACCGAGGCTGAGGAGGTTCTCGAGAAGATGTTGATCTACTACGACCTCACCGCCCGCATCTTTGTACGCAACGTCATCACTCAGGTTGTAGAGCGCCACCTGCTCCTCGGAATGCTCCGGCTGTTCAATCCTATTGAGATTCTGCGCATGTCGGATCACAACATCGAAGCCATCGCAGCCGAGAACAAGGAGACACGCGAGAAGCGTTTGGCACTGAAGAAGCAGAAGGAGGCCATCGAAGACGCAAGGAACATCTGCGCAGCCCTTGCCATGCGGAGCGAGCTTAGAGCTCACGAGGACGAACCGGAGGACGAACCCTCAGATGATGATGGCTTACGAAGACAAGCGTCATCAGTTGGCTGGCAGTCCAGCGCTCAGTACGCCCAACGACCGGCGAACGAACAGCAATCATCTCGGAAGCCAGTGTCTTCCAAACGAGAGTCTGTTGTCCCTCAAATCCCTCAAACACCGACGAGTACCCGTGACCTCCAGGATTCATCCTGGGACCAACCAAGTCACACCAATGGGGGGTCCTCGTCCAGTTATGCCGCGCCGGCCAACGAGAAGCCTCCATCCCATGCACCTCCTCCACCACCACGACCTTCCAAGGTCGGCTTCGACGAGCAGCCTGAGCGTTACTACGAATCCTCGTCGCCTCGAGGAGAGTCGCACAGCCGCTCTAAGGATAGTGCCAGGTCTAGACTCGCGTCGGCCATGAGGATGGGCTCGCAGCCCGCCTAAGCGTATGAGCACAATTGTTTGGAATAGAGAAATGGCTCTCATTACTGAGCTTTTTCAACATGGAGTTCTAGATGATGAACCGTCGATGAGGCGTTGAGAAGGAATGACTTGGGATACATTATCGTTTGGTTTGAATCGTATGGTGCGCACATGGGAATAAACTGTTATAACTTCTTACGATCAATGTATAGATAAATAGTCTTTGGTAGCGAATATTTTTCAACATTATATCCTTAACTGATTTATACCTACTCGCTGTGTAAATTGCCGGTTCAACATAAGCTTTGCATAACCGTCTGGAACTGACAGACACTCGACGTCATTCATAGGCCAAATCGGCCCTATATTGCTCTTAATCGACTGCTTTTGTTGGCACAGCCCGTTGATTTATGTAATGACCTTAAGGATAAAATTGCAATCCTGTTCTCTTTAGACTCTTGGCTTCTCTGGGTTCAAAGCAAAGCCTCATGTTGGGCTGAGGACTTGACATGTGCAGTCAGCCTTAGCGGAAATGATTTGACCTAAAACTTCCATGCTTGGAAAGAAAGGCGAGAAGGTTGGCCTGGATTGTTTGGTGGTTGGTTACTTGGTTGCTGACTCACTGCTGACCACCCAAATGTGAGTTGCAGAACTCGTCTACACCACTCAAGGAGGGAGGAAGAGGAGGTGCTGATTTTCATTTGCTCATGCACATGCACATGCACATGCGCATTGAAAATACAACTTGATTTACCCACACAGCCACGGCCAGGAAAACAGGATATCGTTTGTACCCAAGTGCTGGTTGGGCCGACATTATCCCCTCTCTAAAAGGTCTCGCTGCTTCATCTCCTTCATTCGCAGCGCGTCAACCTCGAGATTCTTCACTATCTCTCTATCATCGATATCTCTCTATCATCAACATCTCTCTATCATCAACATCTCTCTATCATCAAAATACACCTACAGGAGGTCATGGCGCAGCTTGACAGCCTCCCCGCTGAGATTGTAAATCATCTCCTGGGGTTTATCCCCAGATCTGATCTCGTGGCTCTATCCTATGTCAGCCAAGCCCTGCGCCGATCAGCCGAGCCATTTCTGTATGCGAACATTGCTTTTGACTGGGACTATCGTCAGGTGCCTCCGGTCGTCCCTCTTCTTTGCACCCTCCTCCGGAGGCCAGAGCTTTTCGCCTACATAGACTCTGTGACCATGGTTGGAGATGAGTTTGCCATTGGAACAAGACCTAAACCTCTGGACCCAACCAAGATGCCGTTGGATTCTTTTCAAGCTGCGATCGAGAAGACCCAGGTGCCTTATACCAGTCTCTGGGTTGAGCAATTGAAATCGGGTTCAGGAAGCATGGATGCGCTTATTGGTATATTCATTGCCAATCTTTGCAAGATAAGATTCCTCGCAATCACACACAACTTCATCTCCGGGTTCCAAATCACCAGCCGAGTCCTGCAGTCCAAGATCCTTGGCCAGATACCCAATTACTCTGCAGTCTTTGGCCAGCTGCCCAGATTCGAACAGCTGAACCGGCTCATTTATTACAAGGAGCGCTCCGCTTCAGACATTGCCATCTTCCCAGAGGTGATGTCTCTATTTTATCTTCCAACAGCCAGTGACTTGGTTGTCAATATACCGAACCCTCAGATGCCATTTGAATGGCCGGCAGGAGAGCCTGACCTCAGCCACCTAACCTCGCTCGAGGTTGATTGGGTCTATCCGCGCTGCTTGGCTGAGATTCTTGAGCACACGCGTAATCTGAAAACGCTCTACTGGAATTGGCAATATAATGAGTACGGCACTGAGAGATCTGGTTCTCTATTGGACTATGATCACATCACGACGGCCCTAATACCCCTCAGGAGAACGTTGGAGAGGTTCCATTTCCGCTTGGAGGAGAGCTCGCTTGAGTATATTGACGAGGGGATAGCCACTACAGGATCATGGGATGGCCTTCACGACTTTGAGCGGCTCGTCCATCTTGATGTTCCCCTGATTTCTCTTACCGGCGTGGACGTTGTACCTGAACCCATGGAGCGTCATATCCCGCCCAGCGTCGAGACGCTCTGCCTCACGCCCGCCATGCTGATTCATGAAGAGGCAGTCTTGTGGGTTTTATATCCGGCAGATGCCCCACAAGAGGAGCTTGAGCAGTTGGTTATAGAGGACTGGCACCCCGAAGGAGAAGTAATCAAGCTGATCAAGGCGTTGGCGGAGAATTGTCCACAAGCGCTGCCACGGCTTCGTCGCATAGACTTCCTGGGGGAGGGGGGGACATGGAACAGGCGGATGGATACGTTGATGAGCGAGGCTAATCTTGAGTATGACGTTGAGCTCCGGGTGACACACGAGGAAGACTGGCATAAACGCCACCTTCCCGACTATGTATTTGATATCTAGATGGACAGATCACTACCCAGTAAGTAATCTACGGGAGGTTACAGTTGCCAGCGTACGTTGTCAACCAAGTGGGTGACAAAAGAGATGAGACACCAAACGAGTACTTCAAGCGTCCATATTTGAAGAGGCTCTGTATTGTGTTTACCACAATTTGATTCTAAGTTACCTTAAAAAGACCAAAATAGGACTTTAATATTTTTTTAGAAGCTAATAAGAGGATTAATATGCTTTTTAGGGGTTATTGTATCTTTATTGTAGCATTTGATGGCTACAAAGAAGGCACAAGAATTTGGAATCTCATCTCTTACGTCACCCAGTTGTCCACATTGCCTGTTTACTGTGCTCTTTTCTTGGAACCAAGACAAAGAATATCACGTGTGAAGGGGAAAATCAATAAATTCGTAGACAGAATGAACCACAATAGCATTTCCTCTCACTATATCCTACCAGAAAGCTAACTTATTGATCACTCTATTCCTCCCAAAAGCCGGATGAGTTTTGACAAATCACCTCTGGGAGGAGCTTGGTCTGATCGCCTGTGCAATGCATGTAACCCAGACAAAAGTTCGCTCTGCGCTCTATGCTCTCAACGCCGCACCTTTTCAGTTCCCTCAGCCGCTCTGCCCAGAAGCTCCATCTCTGAGGGCTGTAACCAGTGGGGGATAAATCAGTGATGGTATCATGTTGCAGTGCTAGCTCGCCGAGGCCAGATAAGTGAGGGTGATCGGCATGCTTGGTCTTGATTTTGCTAGTAGTACTGGCGCTCAAGATGGCAAGACTGTATCCCGAGTTTTGAAGCAAGTCTGTAAGAGCTTCTAGCAGATCCTCCAGTGGCAAGAGTGAATCGGAGGCTTCCTTGATATCTGCCTTGACCAACGGTCGATGGGTCTCCAAGGTCTCCCGGAACAGTGACAGTGCACACAGAGCAGGACCATCATAGAAACCAGCAGCCAGAAGCCGTGCAAGGAGACCTGCCATATTCTCTCGCTGGTCTGGACTGTAGTGGTCCTTCTGATAGTATCGCTCGGTAAACTCCTCGGTCAAAGTCATGGAGAGGAGAGGCAGGCCGGACCAGAGCGTATAACCGTCAGAGAAGGTAATAATTCCCTGCGCGTGGCTGATGCTTTGCACCGAATCTTGCATGGACCCGAGAGCTCTCATAGCCACAAGGTCACGTACAATGATATCTTGACGAAATTCATGTGTGGTAATGTTCTTGCCTGCTTGAATAAGCGTATACCAGGCATCACAGATTAGGCCAGCCAAAGATTCTTCTGACCGTCCTTGAAACATGTACTGGAATGTGATCGACTTGAGGTAGGAATTGATTGTGTCACTAAGAGAGTCCTGCAGGCCGCTTTGGATTACTTCATCAACTTGGGCCCTGCTGGCGGCTGACCATTCTGTAATAGAGCTCATGATTGGATTTGATGGGTGAGAAGAGAGGTAAGAGGGGGTGTATTCGAAGCTAGGTAATTTGAGATGCGAAGTGATGAATGTGAATGGGGGTCCGGAGTGCTGTTGCGTATCTATTAACCGTGTGCTGCGGTAGAGGCAACAGTCTTAAATTAATTCTGGGACTTCCCCAAGCAAAGCGCATAACCGCACCGCCCCTGCACTTAGCGCCCCGTGCGACCACATGATCTGTTGGTGGATGATAATATGTACTCCGTATGTATGACTGCATTATGCTGTTGGTAATACTAGGATGATAAGTTGCTTCTAGTAATCTGCCCCCTAGGCAGAATTATTGCTAATCTTTCCTTTAACGACTTAGGCAAGGTAGGGGGAGGGGGAGGTAGGGTACTGCTGGTTGTATCAGACGGCGTGTCTGAGGCCAGAGGCAGCGATGGTCTATCAGACAGTGGCAGCTATAGTATTGATGTTGATGGCGAGAATCTCCTTACTGATGTTGATGCTCACCTTGTAGGCTAAGATAGAAAGTGCTAAGGATAGAATATGGATGTACTTCTTAGGAGGGATTAAAGGTTATCCCCAAAGGATTAAATAGCTATATAACTGAGCTGAACAGGAAAACGGTCAGACATTAGTTTCTCACGGTAGTTAACTTTTCAAGAGATGACTTCGGTGACACCGTCTTGGCCAACAAATGTACTGGAAATACATCTTAGGGTCGCCGCCGTCTATATTTAGCTGTCTTGTTGGGCCTATGACCAACAACTCTAGAGGCCCTCGTGTCCCTGTTCCAAGCTCCACCAAGTGCTGACATGAAAAGACGTTGTTGGTTCGAAGATCCGTGTAGAGAAGTGCAAATTAAGATAATACTGATGAATCAGAAAGGTAGTAGAAAATTAATATAAAAGGCCACTTCATGTCTCCTCGTTTTCTATCGCTTCTCCTCTGGTCTAGTCTAGTCAATAGCTACTACGACGACAAAACGGGTCTCAAAACCACTTTCCCTCTCCTACCCTCTAGAAATGTAGACTACAATTGCTATCCTTCTTATGGGCCTCGGCCTTATTGGTAGGACCACAGCCAAGGTGTCACACACAGATCCTAACGAGGGATTTGTAACCGGTGAAAGTTCTATCAACTCACTAAGATCGACTGTCTCTTATTAGAAGCACGTAAGCGCTCTATAGCGCGTGGCCGACTGTGGAACTCGCTAACTTAATCGCACGCATGATGTAGAACTGCGGCAAGTTTTTCAACCAATGTACTTACCCTTGTTATCGAAAGGACGGTTGGCATACCTACGCCAATGGAGATCGTATTCAGTCGTGGCGAATGCACTCCGGGTGTCAGAGCTCGGGCTCTCCAAATCACGAGGGAAGCAATCGATTCCGGTAAATGGACTGGGGCTATCCATTTCTGACTTCGTGCAATGATGATACAGTGTAAAAATGATGGAGATCCATGCGTTCATAACTTCAGACCGGGTGGGTTGACTCTGTGTTCAAAAAATGCTTCAGGCGGGCAACAGTCCAAGAAACTAGCTCAGACCGCGCCCAAGTAGCCAGCTAAGGCCGGCTTGGGGGGTAAGCTTTGTAATTTGTAATTATAGCACTGTAGAATTGCTTATCACGCTTCACTTTGCCCACAACCCACTAGCCGCCATCAGGATAATATTACCGCAACATGGGTAGAGCAGCACACACGAGCATCAGGGTGAGCTTTTCTCGTTTAGTTCATGTCAACATTATCACAATGCCGTCTGTTCGTGCATTGTTGTTGGAACGTAGCATGAGAGATTGAGAGATTCAAGTGTATTCTTAGGTTATCTGCATCCCTTCCGGGCCACCCGGAAGACCTTCATCTGAATACAGGAAGCTTATCACCGCAACGCCTCTAATCAAGTGAGATAGCCATGACCGAACATCGGGAAGCGAGGAGAAAGGCAAGAGTAAAGAGACGAAGGGCGGGTCATAAGTTCAGACCCCTGAAAAGCAGGCGGGGAACAAGGACCAAACATCAGGAAGTCAGGAGAAGGGCAAGGCTAGAGAGACGAAAGCGGAACACCAGGCGCTAGATCTGGGGCTAAAACTGGACAGGAGCCTTAGTAACCGTTGATATGACCCCAAGGTGGCTACCATAATCATCTTCCTTTGACTGGAGCTGAGACTCTCGTCGGCACGGCTTGTGGCGTTATTGGTTGGAAAAGCGCGCCGGCACTCAGTAAGCTGGGAAGCCAATACTAGCATAAACTAAAGTAAGAATTATAGACATAGGTATGAGAGTTCAGGCAGTATGATTTATATGAAGTGTAAGAGTTCAAGTAGCTCAACTTACATAATAAAAGATCATGAGGTAGGCTTAGTCAATCTAAGATGATGGCTATATGCTAGGAAGACCCCATGAACCTTTATATTACTAACTAAATCGAAGGAATTGAATCTCGAAGGCTAACAATTGAAGAGAATGTCCAATCGTCTGCATATTTCTGGAAAGAGGGAAAGGCGCTTGATGTGAACCTTGGTCATGATAACCACCCGACAATCGAATGAGCCTCAACAACCCTCTAGATCGGGTTAGAGAGATATGGTTTGATCTCAATAGGCACAAATATGACTAAATATACTACTGTCTGTGTCAGTCAAGTAGGGCTCAGTCTTGAATGAGTGACGAAGCGTCAGACGTTTCTATCATACTTATACCAGCGGCAGTTTTCAGACTCGGACTAACAGGAAGAGAGGCCTCCCATACCTTGCTGGCCCTAATGGACATAGGAAGAGTTTATTCTTGTATTGGAAATGCCATGCCTATCGGCCTGTTCTTTTTTGAGGCTGTTTGATGCACAATTCTCCTAAAAGACCTCTTAAGTCCGACACCTCACGCAGTGTAGGCTTCAAACATATAGTGCCTGTAGATCACCCACCGCCGTTAAAGCTGTTCACAAGGGTTGAAACAACTGACTATGTTTCTCACGATGCCGGTGAGGGCTGTAGGGTATGGCGTCATAGGATTCGCTGAGGACATCTCATCTCTTCAAACTATATACCGTCTTTCTGATTTAGGGCACGTTTCTTATTTTAAATACGAGTAAGGTTCTTATGCGACCACTCATCATCCGCCATCGAGCGTGGCAACAGGAAGAATCCCCGCGTTTGGTACAGGGCTCGAATCCGGGAGACCGGGTTTGTCGTCCAAAGAACCGTACTTTTCTCGCCCGGATTTCCGCCACGGAGTTCACGTGCGCCAAAGTTCCCGATCAAGTAAGATTTAAGGGCTCCGGTTCAGTAATATTTAATATCTACATTTGCGGTAGCCATCCGCGGTGGCTGCGGGTTGATCCTACGAAATATGCATGCCTTCCATCACACCGCATCCCCCTGTCGTGTTGAACCAGAAACAGCGGAGGATTGAGGTCAGCGAGAAAACAACCTTCCATATGCCACGGCTCTCTCCTAAAGCGTCCATCGCCGAAGGTTGTATGACTATGGGTTTTATTACAACTGTACTCATCCGGACCTTTTCTCTGTTCATTATCAAGTTTTTTTATGTACATTATTACCTAAAATAATTCCTGATTATACAGGCAGCTAGGTAGCTACACCGAAGGTGAGGAGACAGATCCATGCAATATTATAGGTCATCAGATCTGAGAGCCCGCCAGGACTTTACACACCTCGCCAATCATTCCCCTAATTTGGTAGATTTATACCACATTCTGAGACTAAAGGGATTCCCGCGGCCAGCCAGGAGACCCGCGAAGGCAACTTCAGCTGGTCTTGATGAGTAAGATTGCTTTTAAATACGGAGTCATCCGGAGACCATACCACGAAGCGAGATTGGCTTTGAAACATAGGTGTATGACTCTGATAGGTTTGGCATGCAACTCAAAGAGCTGGAACTGCGAATTTGTACCTGCATTCTGTTTCCAAGTTGCTAGAAATAAACTTTATCGCATTCTCACCAATAAACAGTAGCATGGTGAACGAAAGAAGAAGTCCTTCCCGAGGTCACATCCGCGGGAGCTGACGAAACCATCCCAAGGTGGTGTGCTGCGCACGCGAGCCTTCACTTAAACTGGCTGCATGTTACGTATGCGGTAAGAAGGAGTTTGGATCTTTGGGGCACACCATCAGCCCTACCCCGGTATATTTGCAGGGTTTCTGAGGTGCTGTGCCTCTTGTCAGCCAAACCAACTGCATAGCCTTCCGGACTTCCCCCAATCAAGAGCTGGGATCGCGCATCATCGGTGCTTTGCAAAGGGAATAGATGCGCGAACCGTTTGATGTAATTTTAGACCCATCTGCAGGTCGAGAGAATGTAGTAATAATGATTGCATCATGTTGGCCAAGCTGGAATCACCAAGTTGACAGGCACGTAGTAAGTATACTTTGTTTTAATTATAGATTTGGTTGGAGTGTGAAGAGAGATCATTCATAGATATATAAGTCATTATGATTTGCCTTCAAATTTATAGTTATTCATCAAGTCAATTCATTCAACAAGTATAAAAAAAAACCTATTATCGAAGCGGTCTTTTCCCTTCTCTTTCATATTTTCCTTTAACTTTTCCTTTATCAACTTTTCCATTCATCTATTCAAAATGGTTGCCATTACTCCAGCCCTTCTCACCAGCCTGTCCATCCTGGGGATGGTTCAGAGTGCCATCGCCAACTCCGCCACGGAGGCCGATTCCTTGGCCGTTGTGCGAGGCATCTCGGACACGGTGTCCGACGAGGTTTACCACGACAAGCGTGCCACGGGTAAGCTTCCTAAGCCTATCCGCAAGGCTGGACAAGCCGCCATCAAGGTCGGCCAAAAGCTTCCAAGTCCCGTCAAGAAGCAAATCAAGGCTGCCGCTGGCGGTGCCGAGAAGAAGGTCGTCAAGGCAGCAATCTCTGCCTCAAGTGCAAAGAACAAGATCAAGAAGAAGCTTGGAAAGCGTGACCTCGAAGATCTGGAGGTCTACTACAACACGCGGGCCACCGGCAAGCTTCCCAAGCCTATCCGCAAGGCTGGACAAGCCGCCATCAAGGTCGGCAAAAAACTTCCAAGTCCCATCAAGAAGCAACTTAAGAATGCCGCTGGCGGCGCCGAGAAGAAGGTCGTGAAGGCAGCCATTGGCGCTTCCAAAGTGAAGAACAGCATCAAGAAGAAGCTTGGGAAGAAGGACCTTGAGTCCGGCGATATTGAGATCCTCGTGAGCCGTGACGTGATTTCCGACCTCATCGCTCGCTCCGTCGCCGAAGGTTGGGACTCTGAGATTTACTACGATAAGCGCGCCACCGGCAAGCTCCCCAAGCCTATCCGAAAGGCTGGACTGGCTGCCATCAAGGTCGGCAAAAAGCTTCCAAGTCCCGTCAAGAAGCACCTCAAGGCTGCTGCTACCGGCGCCGAGAAGAAGGTCGTGAAGGCAGCCATTGGCGCTTCTAAAGTGAAGAACAACATCAAGAAGAAGCTCGGCGGCAAGCGAGACCTCGGTGAGGATTACGATGTCGAAGTTCGTGACTTTGACGACGAGGTCTCATGGGAGTGAAGACTTTCTTCTGCGGAGCCCTCTTTATCTTCATTTTCTCGAAAACATATACCCACTAGCGCATTTATCTCAAGGGATCGGTTCAGCATTCGACGGTCAATTTACATGTAGAAACCTTTCTTTCATTTTTGTCCCATGTTTCTTTCTTCCTCTTCTTGTTATTATCCTTCTCTTTTTTTGGATAGTTTCGAAATTTACTCTTATTCGGGCTTAGAAAACCATGTCCATTTACATTTTATGAGAAGTGACCATAGAACCTAAAACTGGTGAGTAAATGTCGCCCAACAAGATTCTACTAGAGGATGCTAGATCTGTGGGTTGTAGAAGCATTTCGCTCGTACGACTCTGCTAGGACATTCTTAGACGTCTTCGATATTCTCATTGAATCTCATATAATAATCATTTGTGAGGAATTCGTTTCCGGAGCAAAGCATTTGGCTTGATTAAATTTTGCTGTAGCCTCAAGTTGGACTTTTCTAAGCTAACTTGAATCCTTTATCTAGATATATCTGAATTATTGAAGTATGGGATACCACGTACATGTACATGACTCGAGGTAAACACAAGTTCAAGTAGACAGAGTCCTAGTAGTCGCTACCAAACAGGCCACCAGGGCGAAAAGATCGACCGTGAGAGACCGGATCATGTGGATGTGCAGCCACTGTCGCAGGGTGGGAGTCGGCTCGCCGTTCTGCAATCCTCTGATTTTGGGCAGGATGGACGGCACAAAGAGGAAATGGCCCGCCGCGAAGGCCATGCTGGCCACGTACCATGAGTAGGCGCCGTTGGTGCGCAGCACCTCCTCAGGCGTGGTGTAGAGAATGGGACCGATGGAGCCGATCGTGCCGAGGAGCGGGGCGACGACGAAGGGCACAACGGTGTCGATCATGATCTTCCAGTACGGGGTCAGAACATGTTTGGCGTTGGGCTCGACCTCTTTTTGCAGGAAGATTCGGAGGAAGAGGCGCTGGTCATTGGCGAGCACCAAGGTGGTTGTAGTGGTGACCACTGGGACGAGATGCAGTATGGACATGGTTGGATGTTGGTTGATAGATCAATTCTTGGAAGCAAAGGGTAAACGTTCTGTTGGTACCACAAGATATACGCTTGCTGATGCTGCGTGAGAATGGCTTCGCTCTTGGAACGGCAGGTTTGTTTTATGCTAAACGCTCCGGTTAATGCCCGGGCTCACTGATTTAGCTTCGCTTATGACTAAATGAGTATAAGCCTGCTGTGTTGCTGACGTTGGATAGTGAGGTTGTCCTAAGCTTACTCGTGTCTTGGGCTTTACGCTGGCTTTACGCTGAGATATGCAAACGACTGACATTTAGACTTGGCACACCAAAGCTCTAGTCTTTTACGCAAGTCAGGGACCTTGTTTTTCTTATTAATACGAATAAACATAATAATAAGAAAATTGTAAAATTTTCTACAATATTTAGTTCGATATTGTGTTTATTGTTGGGTTGATTGTTTGAATATTATGTTGAAATCTAACGCTGAGTCCTTTAATATGCAAGGCAGCGGACCAGGGGATTAACAGGCTAAAAACCAATACGTAGTGTTCAGGGAATGAATCGGAACTTGGGGTCTAACGAACTGGGAATGGCGAGAATGCATGATGATATGGAGCACCTGTCAAGTACCACGACACTTTTGGCAGCGCCTCTGCGACAGATGATGTCTGAATCAATAGATTCACCTTCTAGTAGGGTTGGCAATGATACACACGCCTGTAGCGTCATGAGAGGCGATGAAACATCCGGAATATGAACCTTGAGCTCCTAGCATTAAAGAACGAAGCTTGCTCTTATCGAACACTGCACCATTGATGATGTTTTAATATTTCCCATGCTTACGATAAATCGATTGTTGACATATTAAATAGTACTATGTAAGACTTTTCACTATTGGTTGTACATCTCGGAGGTGTCGGTATATGTCTGCATGTTCCAGCGAATTGGTGGTGGAATGTTTCATTATGCAACCTTCCCCTCTCCTAGGACATGAAAATGCGACTGTGCCTAGCCAGAAACGTACAGCTGTCCGTGTCAACAAATGAGATTGGACAGAGAGAAATGAGGGGTACATCCATCTCGACTATCATTATCCCATTCCACTGACCGAGTGGGCTGACCAAGTGGCCGGATCAATAAAAATGGTCATGATACATACTCCGTGCATGAGCTGAACATGCAGCATATCATCTGCTGACCATGTTCAGTTTGTTCATGAGAATAGACCTTCAGCTAACAGGTCTATAAATAAGAGAGAAGACCGACCTTGGTAAAAAAAGCTGGTTAGTATCTAAATACTCCATCCACGGATGCAAACTCACCGCTGACTTCTTCTCGCTCTAGCCATCGATAATGATGCCGCAATGGCGTCTGAAAGACCTGGCGTTCTTCTTGTTGCTAAACTTCGTATCTTGTCTTGACACGTCCCTTTCAGGCAATGAGCCAAAGCGTAACCTGAACTCGGTCAAATCCAGCTATGACTACATTATCGTCGGTGGCGGTACAAGTGGTCTTGTGGTCGCCAACAGACTAACTGAGGACTCTGACAGTAAGTCTTACCCCAAAATCTAAGTTTGGAATGGTAATATATCTCACTAAAGAATTGATATGCTGAATACTGAAGTAGAAACCGTCTTGGTGGTCGCGTACGGCGATTTTGCCAACACCATCAACGTGACGGTGCCATACTTTACAACTCAGGACCAGACACCACGGCTCTACAAGATGACCTCAGTACCACAAGCCCAGCTGAATAATCGTATCACGAACTTGCGTATCGGTAATGTGGTCGGAGGCAGCTCTACCGTCAATGGCATGGCGTGGGATCGAGGCTCCTCTATTGACTATGATTCCTGGGAAGAGCTTGGAAACCCCCACTGAGGATGGAAGACACTCACCAGCTACTTCCGCAAGTCGTCTCAATTCGGACCTCCCGCTCAAGAGTACGTTGATCGATACGGCTACGAGTGGAGTGCTGAATCGTATGGCGACGGGCCCATCCACGCGGGATACCCGGCCTGGCAGTGGCCTGCTGCAGGTAAGACCTGTGAAGGCTGTTCGGTGTTCAAGAAATGACTGATTGACATTGTTGCCTCAGAATTGATGGCCAAAGCTTGGACAGATGACCTTGGCACACCGGCGCTTACAGATGGCGCCGACGGTAGGAACGTCGGCAGCGCTTGGCTACCGATGAGCTCGGACGGTAAAGAGGCGGTGCGGTCATGTGCCGAGACAGCGTACTATAATCCTGTCAGTCATCGGAAGAATCTTGACTTGCTGGTTCGACATTATGGGTCCAGGATTCGATTTCGTGATGGCGTGGTCATAGGACTTGAGATCGTCAATCGAGATGATGCTAAAAAATCCAAATTCATATCGTCAAGTCAAGTTATCTTGGCCGCTGGGACAGTCAATACCCCTCGAATTCTGCAACTTAGTGGTGTCGGGCCAAAAAGACTTCTCGATATCTTGAACATAGACGTCGTCGTGGACGCGCCCGGCGTTGGAGCCAACTTCCAGGACCATCCTTCCTTTTTCGTGGTATACGAATGTAAGAAAATCTTTCTCTTCGATGGTTTGTATTGTGCTGATGACACTGAAAGTTAAAAACAATACGGCTATCAATCCGGATTCCATGAATGATCCCGACTTCTACGACGCAGCTTGGGATGAATACACTTCAAACAAGACTGGACCCTTCTCTCACGCATGGGGCAACCGCGTTGTGTTCCAATCTGTCAAGGATCTAGATCCGGAGTTCCATGCCATCGCCGACAGCTTAGACGACCAGGATCCGTTGTCCTTTTTGCCCTCCTTGTATTCAGACAATCCATCACTTCTTCGAGGATTCCTGCGACAGCGATCGACACTCCAGGCGCAGTTCCGCAATCCAGAGGCGGGTGTGTTTGAGTATGCATTCGGTGGAGGTGTCAACGTCGTCGTTGCTCTTCAGAAACCGCTGTCTCGCGGCACCATCTTCATCAACAGCACGAACGCAGACCCGTCTATCCCGCCGCTCATTGGTTTTAACACGATCTCGAACCCTGTGGATCTCCTCTTGGCAAAACGGGCACTGGCAAAAGCAAGGGCGTTCATGAGTGCCGAGAGTGTTGTCTCACTCGAACCGGTGGAGGTCTCTCCGGGGCCGGATGTTCAATCAGATGCAGACGTGGAGAGGGTGATGAGAGAGTCATTGATGGGTCCCAGCCTTGATCACCCCGTGGGGACAGCTGCCATGATGCCCCGGGAGCTGGGAGGCGTGGTGGACACGAGGCTTCGAGTGTATGGGGTGGAGGGTTTGTCGGTGGTGGACGCGAGTGTGATGCCGTTGCTGCCGGCTGCGCATACACAGGCGACTGTGTATGCTGTGGCAGAGTATGCTGCGGATATCCTCCGATCTTGGCAAATGAAGATTAACGACGTTCAATCGCTTCCCATGGCCCTGTTCTGTACCGTCGCTCGATAGTATGGCAATATGATGATCTCCATTCATCCGTCAATGTAGTAAGCCTTCATGAATAAAGTAAGCCGATATATATTGCATCAAAAGCTCCATGTGTAAGACTGATCGAGAGCAAGAACGAAGCGCAATCAAGCCAGACAGCCAAGGCACACACGAAGCGTCAATGCATCTCGGAGAGGGAAATCAATAGTGCCATAGTGCTCTCCAAGGTCACGATTCAAATCAAACTCCTCCCACACTTCTTCACAATCAGTGACTTTAATGACACCCTCTTTGATCGTGACACTAGGCGGGATATTCTTTAAGCTCAAGGATTTGCACCCGTAGAAGATGGCGATGCCGCCAACCTCCAGACGCTCAGGCAATTCCTTCAAGTCCGTGGACGACACGCTCAGGTCGCCACCCACATATGTGTCGCTCTGCAGTTCTACGAAGTGGGTGCGATACCAAGTCGACGAGAGCGTAAAGTCGCCGCCGACCACAAGGCCGGCGGGCAGATGCAGGTCGAAACAGTTGTATATGTACAGCCCGCCCTGCACCTCAAAGCCGGGTGGCAGGCTGCTGAGCGGCGACTCGCTGAGGGTCAAGTCGCCCGGGTAGACGAGATGCTCCGATGGAGGCCCGGCTGTCATCTTTGCCGCCAAGTCACGACGGGCAGCGATCTCAGCTTGTGAGAGGTTTGGCTCATCAACCCAGGCTTGCAGGTCTGTCGCCGTGAGCACTGGGCGAGGTCGCGATGGCGGGGAAGGGGGCTTTGCCGGCGAGGATCGAGGGGAGGATAGCGCACGACGAATGCGACGTCTTAATGTGGTAAACATAATTAATGCAATTACTGTGTCTTGTGAGGAAGAAACAAAATCAAAAATTAAGAGTTCCAGAGACGTCTCCCTGGCGTCACCCCACGTTTAGGTCTAACTGCGATGCTCAGGAGCTTTACTTCAAACTCTCTAGTCCGCGGCTCGACGGCTTCTTTTCTCTCTGGGTTTGTGGAGCAGGCACCCTAATACACCCCACTCCTGGGTTCGGCTCAGTGGCTCAGGCTCTCTGGCTCTGGCTCGTCGGCCTCCAATACTGGGTCCTCTCGTTCTGGCAGCGCCTCTTCCTGCGGGGTCCGGAACTCTCAGGTGCTAACAGTCCACCAAATCATGACACGACCCAGAGTGGCTCGGCACTGGGTTTATACCTGATGAATGCAGCTATTGGGTGGCCAAGAACATTGCATCTTATATAGGTACTCTATCTGGACAAGTGGGTGAAATAGAATATAGCATATCTAGACAGTTCAGCATTGAATTTCAACATAATATCAGAACAAGTAACATAGCACCGAATACAATATCAAGCTAAATATCATAGAATAGTTTATCATTCTCTTATCATTCTCTTATTATTCTATTTAGTTGAAAACGGAGGTCCCTGCCTTACACGGAAAGAGCTTTGGTGTGCTACGTTTTATTTCACCCACTTGCTGGACTGCATGACATCTTTTAAACAATTGAGCTCAATCGTGTAATTATTTTCTCATGTGAACACATATAAAACTAGCACATCTCGAATTTGCTAAATATAATTCTACTCTGTCAATCCTGCATTTACGCAATAGTTAATTCCAACTTTCATCTTATCATTAAATTGCCCCCCTTTTGGTCTTTGCGCTAGGACTAAACACACGTCTGAATAGCACACGATATGGTAAACATATCTTAGTTATTAGTATATCTCGCGAGGAGAAAAGGAATAAAAAATTAAAAGCCTTAGAGAAATCTCTCTGCCGGCACCCTTAAATTAGGTCTAACTGCGGAAAATCTCAGGATCTTTCCTTCAGACACATCTTTTGTCCGCGGCTCAATGGCTCTAGCTTATCTAGGTCGAGCCGCTACATAACGACCAAAAAGACGCATTGAAAGCCTGGTGGGAAGAGCCTGCGCCTGAAAATAACAGAGCTCTCAAGCCCCCAGCCACTACAAGAGGTCTACCGGAACTGACGCTCTCCCGGAGCACTCTTCATGACCTCCTCGCTGCTTGATCGCAGCATGGCGATTACACAGATTACCACGAGTGTTTTAACCCCGCCGATACGGCTTTTCTGCTCATGCGGGTGACGGAAAGCACTGAACTATATCTTCTCTTTGCTGGACAGTACCACCATGTCGTCGGAAGCCTGAACCTCTCGTCGACTGCAGCAGTCAGTTGTGCAATAGGCAAGAACTTCGTTCGTCAAAGTAGCAAGCGCCAGCGCCTTCTCTGAGAAAGTCTGTCCTGGCTACTAGATGCAGGAACATCAAACACGCACATCCGTGCAGAACTTCTCTTGTTCCGTCCCTCCTTTCCCCGGGCTCGGTCAGCTGTCGGGCGTTCGCAGTGCCTTCCAGCCAATGATCACTCTAAGGCCACCTCAATTCATGATGATTATCACCTTGCTCTCTTTTCTATCCGACTAGTTACAAAAGTATTTCAAAGTGACATTGCCTATAGTATCACATAAATGAATCGCGGAGCTTTTCCGCGGGTGCCGCGGAGTCCGCTGAGTCTGGCTATGAATCCGAAACTTCCGCTGATACAATTATGATACAAATTGATGGAATTTTATTGGACTTTGAAAATGGGTATCGAAGATCTCTCCCTATTCAGGACATTAGATATGATTCAGTGACAATAGTTGTGGAAATGCAAAATATCAAAGATGCCTGAAAAAAGGAGTGCCGGGTCACAAATTTGTCGGATCCTTGACTACGATCGCAGCCATGAAGATTCCTGAGAACCTCACAGAATTGCAAAATGAAACCTCCTCAAGAAATGCACTCAGTCTAGTACAGCTGATCAGCCAAGTAAAATGGCAGATACTAGGCGTCCTATTGATCACCTTCATTACCTACCACTACATCACCAACAGACCGCCTCGCGTCCCCATTGTCCTCGAGAAAGAAATCCCAAACAAGCTCGAACGACAATCCGCTTTCTTCTTCAATACCTTCAATGTTCTTCAGAAAGGCTACAAGGAGTTTGGCGACAGGATTTGGGGCATCGACACGAACCAAGGACTGCGACTCGTCTTGCCGTTGCGTTACCTAGATGAGTTAAAGAGCCATCCTGCGATCAATTTCGCTGACTCGATTAGTCGTCATGCATTGATTGAGCACACTGGCCTTGGAGGACCCCAGGCAGCAGCTGTGCACATCTTCAAGGCGAAGCTCAACCCTACCTTGTCAGAGTACCTGCCGGTTTTCCACGACATCATCAAACGTGAACTGCCACTCGCCTTTCCGCAAAATGAAGACTGGACCGAGACGCATGTTTTCGAACGAATGCTTCGCATCGTAAGCGTCATGTCTGCAAGAGCGTTCTACAGCGCCGAAGGGAGCAAGGACGAGCACTGGCTGGAGCTTTCGCAAGCATACGTTTCGACTGTCCTCGATTACCTTCAAAAGCTGAAGCGGTGGCCCGTGTTTTCACTTCCTCTTGTCAAATTGATTCTGCCCGAGAGAGCAAAGGTGATTCAGCAATGGAACCAAGCTCACGCCCATCTTTCGAAGACCCTCGAAGCAAAGGCCAGCGGCAAGCAGGGCAGCCCACCATCACTGCTTGACTATCTTATAAACGGCAGAAAGTAACCGTGGACGAGATGATTCATACACAAATGGCGTTCGTGGTGGCTGGAATCCATACGACTGCGGCGGGGCTCACCCAGTTCTTGTATGATCTTGCTGTACGTTCGGAGGATATTCCCGAACTGCGAGAGGAAATCCGCCAAGTCTATGCGGGCTGCGAGGGGGCCTTCACGAAGAAGTCCCTTGGCGAGCTGAAGAAGTTGGACAGCTGGATGAGAGAAAGCCAGAGACTGTGTCTCTCGGTGTCCAGTAAGAGCACCCAGCTCAATCTGGTCAACCGTCTTTACTAATCTTTTTCTCAGCCACTTTCCAGCGCATTGCAACAAAGCGATTTCGTCTCTCGGAAGGCCTGTATATTCCCAAGGGTACGCGATTGGAGTTCGCGGCCACAAGCGTCTACGTCGACGAGGCATTCTACGAGGACCCAGAGGTTTTCGACGGGCAGCGTTCCTTCAAATTGCGACAGGGAGAATCGCAGGCAATGAAGCATCAGTACATCAGCACCGGTAGGACCGATCTTCGATGGGGCTACGGTCGACACGCGTGTCCGGGAAGGTTTCTGGCGGATGCCGAGATGAAGATGCCGCTGTCGGAGCTGTTGCTGCACTTCGATGTTAAGAATCCCGAGGGGCAGGGAAGACATGCGAACATTGCCTTTGACAATAATGTGAGTTTTTGTGCCTGCTGCTAATTTATGAACGGGCTGACAAGGAGACTTAGGTCATGCCCGACCCTACAAAGACCGTCATGGTGAAGTCGGTGAAGGGGTGGTAGAGGATTTCTATGGGGAGCATCGGGAGGTTATGCTTCGGATGTTGTGGGATGGGAACTAATGCTGTACTTCCGGGTTGTTGGGCAGTCCTAGAATCACCCCGATGTGTTGGTTTGGAGACTGTAGCTGTAGCGTCACCTCTCATTTGTTCGATGAACGGATAGCAAATTGAGGTGTTGCAAAGCCAACATCTACAACGCCTGATGGAGATAACTGAACCTGTTGAGAATAGGTTGTATTGTGACTAGAGCTACGCTCTCCATGTGGTTGGCTGCCAAGCGATCGCGCAGAACCATCAAAAGTTCACGCTGAACCAACAGCGGACTCGGAACATATGAAGAAGCCGCCAAGCTCGGCTTCAATACTTTATATTTGATCTGTTCCTATCATGTTTTGGTCAGCCTTGTGGCTCGAGTGAAAACCGCATTGGGTAGTGGAACCTGTGCTCGCGTTGAACAGTCAAAGGCCTGGATGCGCCTCTCGTACCATGACCGCCTAATGCAACTTAACAGAGCAGCGACCTCTGAGCACATGAATAAAAGCACAAGATTTTGGTAGTATTATGTTCTTGTTCAGATTCGGAAAGCCTCTCTCAGGTTAAATTTTCAGCATGGAGACACCGAACTTTGGAATCACGCTGGAAATACTGGCACCAGACGCTGACTCGACGCACCAAAGTGTCTCCCACGGCTTAATGGTTTGGGATCGATGGCGCTTGCGCGAGACGAGGACTTGAAAACTACAAGTGGTGCCCTTTGCTCCATGTATGTGTGCCCGAGCAAACATACATTCACCCATGGGGTTGGCGTTACTCCGCACTTGCCCAAAATCCTGGCACCGCAGCCCATATTTTGCCACTCTTCCAAGCATTGGGGCTTAACTCAAGCCATGCTAGGCAAAGGATAGTGTTAATCAATGCACTTTATCTAAATCACATTGATGTAAGTAGATGCAATATGTATAAGGAAACAGTAGTAAGTGTTTCATTCTATATGGACCCAGGTTTAAGTTATTTGCAGCATTTATAAGCGAAATAAGCTGGCTCAGAAGCATAGCTATAGCTTAGTGTGCCTTATTCTAGCTCAGTTTTAGCTCAGTCCTAACTGAGTTCTGGTTTGGGCCTCACATAGATTATAGAATCATTGATCATTTTTAAGTACGCAAGTAGACTTTGGTGAGATTGTTTTGTAGGTAGTGTTTAGATGATAAAATTGTACTAAAATGCCGGTGTTATATTTTTGTTCTCCTTTCTCTTCCTGCTTATAGGATCTTGCTTATATGACTCGTCGAAGAGCAGATGAGGCTCGATGTGCGGTAATATTTGGTGCCTATTTAGACAAAAGCTCGTGTACTATATCATATAAAGTGTTGTACAAAGAGCTTAGTAAAGCTTCTGTCATTTCCGGGCGGATAACAATCCTTAGAATTTTCTTATTATCTTTACCACCTAGCAGTGTAGCACCTATAACGTGTTAACGATATGAAGCTTATAGTCACTCATGAATTGTCGAGTTTAACTGACATGGTACACTATAGCCTTTGCGAAACAGTTCCTCACTTAGTTTCTCCTCAGTGATCAACGAATGATTTTGTTTAATGTCGCTTTCGATGGATAAGGCGATAACAGGTAATGCTAGAGCAGTCAGTCTGCTAGATTTATCCGCCGTCCCCGTGTGCTTTAGAGTTTCAGTGCCTCCTAGATTCTTGAACCATCCTGTTGATTCTAGCAAGGTGGCCAGTTGACGACATTGGTCAATACAGTAATTCGTAGATCGTTCAAACCCTTGTCGACCGAGTCGCATTAAATTGTAATACTGTACCACCAGGGCATAGCTTGACTGGGAAAAGGTAAGGGTACAACTTGAATTATCACCTCTCAAATATGAAGATCGATAAACCATCCCATCAGGAAGGCATTGGTCATCTCTCCAAATAATCCAGCCAATTGTTGGAGGGGTCATGCCAAACTTGTGCCCCCGAGGCATTGATGGAGTCGACGTATTGGTTCGAGAAGTCCCTTTGAAAACATTATGTATTTATATCTATCCTTCTAAAGGAATGTTTATTTGGAGCGTTACTTACCAGCGGAAGTCGGGCCGATTCAAAAATGGGGCAATGAAGCCACCACTGGCGGCATCAACGTGAATAGGAATTCTATGGCCTGTTCTTTCTTTGATACGGCCCAGAACACGACCAACGTCATCAACGGGGTCAAAATGCCCTGTATACGTGTTGCCCAAGGTCATAACGACCCCAACTGATACCAAGTCAGTAGAATGACATTTGAATAGGGGTAGAGAATACATTACTAGTATTGTCATCAACAGATTCCTCCAATTTTTCCGAATCAAATCTAGATTCATCATTGGATACAACAGGTACTGTGCGTACTAGCACACCACATGCCTCGGCGCCTTTCTTCACAGCGACATGAGCATGGCTGCCTATCATAATATTAGCACAAGAGATGCTATTCGTAGTTTCCCTCGACTGGTGTTTTGCGGTCCATCGAAGTTTCAATGCTTGTATCGTCAAGAAGACAGCCTCGGAACTCCCTGAAGCAGCAGAGCCGACAGGGCTTTTCGACACTGGAGCTCTCCAGAGATCAGCGATAATTGATAAACAGGAAGAGTGCATTCTGGGGGCTCATCAGCTCAGTACATCGTATTAATTACACGTTGGACGAAATCTTACTGGGAGAGAGACGGATACTCCTGGCAACAGGCAAGATTCTTCGTATGAATCTCCAGTACAAGCCCCTCTCCCACCTTATCGATCCGGGTGGTCACAAAACTAAGATAGATAAGCCAGGATAACACAATCTTCTATGATAGATGTACCTTCCGAAATTATGATTCGGTTTGATATCCATATTCATGAGACTGAGAATCTCATCTTTGACAATCTCTGGTTCTGTACTGAACGAGTTAAACTGAGAAACAGGTGATAGCCAATTCATGATAGTAATAGGGTGTTGTAAATTTGATGAATAAAGTGTGTATAATGAAGAGTATTGTCATTATCGGCTAGGTTGGTTAGCTATATATAGAGGGCTTCCATATTAGATGAAGCACGACGATGTCAGAGCTAATGCCGATATAGGTTCTATTGGTGATAAAAATCATGACGTCGAAATACACGAGATTTCATATAGTCAGTCTCTGTTATGCGGACTGACGTATACTCGGCTGAGGATCATTGTTTGATATGTGCTAATACTTTGTTTACGTGGCACTGCCTTGTATATCTGGTTGAGTTGGGCATCAAAAAAATAAGACTTAGCCCCAAGGTATACTATCTAATTTCATGCCAGAACTTCCTGGTTAGATAATGATGATGTCAGGTCGCTTAATTATTAGACTCTGTAATAAGAATTTTCTGATTTAATGTCATATATTCGTCATACACTTGGAAGGGGAGGGGATTAGAAGACATACTAATCCCATGTTTGACCAAAATTCCCTCTCAAGAGGCCTCCAGATTCTGTAAGATGTCGTAGATGGTGCGGTCTAAGCTACATGTAATGAAAGACACGTAATACTTGCATTGAAATTCTGTCTTCCTACAAGCTATCTCAGAATCAACTGTTCCGCTGTATGTCACTCGTGCAGCCCCCCTTCCGGCAGGCAAGGAGGAACCTTTCCAAGTCGTCCTCCCACTCAAGCAATCGACCTTCCATTCCGCATCGAGACAGCCTTGACTTATAAATCCTGCTAGCACTGCGTCATAGACCGCTTGTGGACCTGACGGACCTTGCGAAAGATTGGCGTGATTAGAAGGCCTTGATGCCAAAGAAAATATTAATAGCCCCAGCACTTTCGGAAGTTAATTCTCGCCGCAAAAACTCTTACGAGATACAAGTTTTTTGAGCTACGGCTAATATTATAGTCCGTCATTGCCAACTGAATAATTCAAACGAGTTTCCAAATACCTCGCATCAGGGCCGATAAGAATGGCATCGTCAAAATTTTCTGGTCAAAGTACCTCGGACAGGGAAATATCGCCTAATACCAAACCTGAGACACAACTCCGGGCACAATGGGCCGTCAGCGATCTCGCGTCCTTCTGGCAAGGCCATGATGTCGGACCGGAACATTTTTGTCTTTCTGCATTCGTGGTGATCCTCTATCATTTAGCCGGAAGCAGCACGTTTTCTTTCAAGTATAGAGATAACGCGACGCAGAATGATGAGACGGACCCGAGCTATCAGCGTATTGCCCTCACCATAGACACAGCGTCAAATCCTTTGCAGCTGTGTCGAATGGTACGTGACCAGCAAATCCTGAAATTTGAAGACACCACGACCAAAAATACACTTGAAAAGGAGAATAACCTACGATCAATGAGAGAGATGAGTCTCGGGTATGAGATCGAATATGCAAAAGTAATTAGCCCAGGTCCCTCCCCTCCCCTCCTAAAAGCGGCGCAAAGCATCTGACAATAAGGCAGGTACAAGTCCACACTAATTTCCGCATCAGTGATGATACCATTGAGTTTTTTGTTGAGGATTATGACCAGAAGCACCAAATATTCGATGTGCTGCCCAGCTTGTTGCAACATATCGTTCGAAGCGCCTTGCATAACCCTCAATGTTCAATCTTTGAGGTTGACCTCACAAGCGCATACACCCATTCGGCTTCCCACTTTACTCCAGAGGGCGAAGATGATGAGGAGCACTGTATTCATGGAGTCATTCTAGAGGCCTGTCAAAGATATCCCGAGAGACCGGCTATTTGTTCTTGGGATGGCGATTTGACATACCATGAGTTGGCATTCATGTCTGAGCATTGGGCTAAATCATTGAGCCATTTCGGATGTTACAAGAAGCCTATCATCCACTGCTTAAAGCAGTCCAAAACTGGAGCCATTGCATGGTTGGCTGTTCTCCGCTTTGGAGCTCCGTGTGTGCTCACTGATGTCAATATCACCCCGGATAGGTTGGCATCCATTATACGTCAAACACAAGCTACAACGATGCTTTGCGAAGAATCTTCAGCATCGAGATTTGAAAAATACGTTGAGCTGATCATTACACCCAAGGATCTTAATGATACATATCACGATGCAGACAAAGCAACGCTCGATGAAATCAGACCAGAGGAAGATGCCATCATTATGTTTACTTCCGGCTCGACAGGCCAACCGAAGGGCGTTGTGCAAACACATAACGCTATCTCTCGCAGTCTGAAACGCGTGTCCAAAGCCGTTGGGCTCGATGAAAAGACGAGGTTTTTCCAATTCGCATCATATTCATTCGACGCAAGTATTTTCGAGGTGTTCGGCCCTTGGTCTGTTGGTGGATGTCTCTGTGTCCCAAAGCCGGACGACAAAGTGGCAGATATATCATCCCTAATGCGAGATCTGCGGGTCAACATTGCAACACTTACGCCAACAATTGCCAACCTGTTATCCCCGCAGGATCTGCCGGACCTCAAATCTCTTTGTATCGGAGGTGAAGCAGCTTCGAATACGCTGTGTCATCGATGGGCTTCGGAGTTGGATCTAAATGTTCTGTACGGTACGACAGAAACCGCCGTTTGGGACACTTTCGGGCGGATCTCGGGTAAGGACCCTGTTGCTCAATATATGGGCTTCCCGGTCCAGGATCCCCTCTGGATTGTTCATCCGGAAAATCACCGCCACCTCTCCCTCCCCGGTATTGCTGGAGAAATATGTGTTCAAGGACCAAGTATAGAAAAAGGCCACTTAGGGATGCCAGAACTCACAGCTGAGAGGTTTATCACGGGTCCTATTTGGTTACCAGATCAAACTCGAAAACGGTTAGAAAGAGACGACGTCATATACAAATCTGGGGATCTTGGTCGATCACTAAAGGATGGATCTTTTGCATATCTTGGGCGGAAGGATCGTCAAGTCAAAATCAATGGTCAGCGCCTGGAGTTAGCCGAAGTTGAGGCAGCCTTGAAGCGTTATGTCCCTGACGAATACAAAATTGTTGCTGATATGGTGGAATGGGGGTGCCAGGAACAGCTTTTTGCCTTCTTTGCAGCTGGGCAATTCAGTGCATCTGAGATCAAAATTTGTTCCTCCGAGGGCGAAGAAATCAAGGAGGCAGTGAAACACATGGAGGAGCATTACCCGAGATATATGGTTCCTCGGAATTTTCTTGCGATATCCCATATTCCCTTAACCCGCACTGGGAAAATTGATCGTAACCTGCTGGCTGGTCTGGCTGCGAAGAAGCTTGCCGATAAGGAGCAAGATGTGTCCAAACCAACTCATGGTCAAGAAGCCAGTGCGGAGAGCACGCAAGGTTTAAAGGAAGTGAACACGATTATTCAGGACCATTATAATGATTCAAATCATTCAAAAGCACCACACTTGGCAGGGGATTGCAACTTATCTTCTCTGGCTATTGATTCAGTGGATGCTGCATCTATAGCGAGCAAATTGAACAAAGGCTTACAGCTTGACGTTTCAACCACGAGCTTGCTCAAAGATGATCTAAAGACTAGCGATATCCTAGAAGCAGGACGGAAAAGTCCTTCGACAACATGCCAAAATTATGATATTGATCAATTAAGCAGTGACCTCGAACGATGGAAGTCGAGAATTTGGACTGCCTGCAACCAATCGGTGCTTCTTACAGGAGCCACAGGGTTTCTCGGGAACGAGCTGTTGCACCAGTTATTACTCAAAGCAGCGGTTCATAAAGTTTTTGCGTTAATACGTGGAAAAGACATTCACGATGCCAAACAACGTCTGATAGGGATAAGTAAGGAAAGAGGGTGGTGGGACGATTCGTATACGGATCGGGTCGAGGTCTGGTTAGGCGATCTGTCCCAGACGCGACTTGGTCTCAGCTTTTGTAATTGGCAAAAAGCTTTCAAAACAGGCCCTCACCTACGAGGCATCGACATAATCATCCATAATGGCGCTGTTGTCAACTGGGCTTCGGGGTTCTCCACCATGGAGGAGTCTAATGTGGCCAGCACCTTTGAAATATTGAAAGGCTTGTCACTCTCTGGCGATCCCCCAGCGCTAGTCTATGTGGAGGTTATATGCCACCCGGATCGGAGGACGAACAAGAATTGTTGAAGAGATTGAGCAGTATGCCGGGCTACGACCAGACCAAATTCGTATGCGACCGTATGATTGATTATTTCAACCACAACATCGTCCGGAATAGTCGCTTTGTGTCAGCTATAAAGCCGGGCTTTATAGCTGGCTCTACCAAAAATGGGTTCTCACAAGTTGGAGACACAGTCTGGCGTCTCGTTAAATCCTGTATTCAGATGGGCACTTATAGTGTCTTAGATGCAGATAATTGGATCCCTATAGCTGGCGTGGATCAAGTTGCTGCTATTACTTTACACGCTGGATTTGAAGGTGTGGAGGGCGGGAGCAATCATTTGAACATTTATGGTGGCATTGTGCTGAAAGACATCTGGGATTTTCTAGTTCAGATGGAGTACAATTTGGAGGCCATTGACCATGAGACATGGTATAACAATCCATCAAGGGATGCAGAGGAAGGGTTCTGAACATCCGATGCATCCCTTGATGGATTGGGTCCAACAAAATAAGGGTATTCTTGGCGATCCTGCACCAGATCAAAGCATGTTTCACGATACCTGTGTTAACTCGCATGAGGCAGTCCACAAGAGTTTGAGCTATTTACACGAGATAGGATACTTTGGTAGGTGAAAACATTAGCGTGATGTTTTCACGACGATCCACAAACATATCGAACGACTGCGGAGGGGTAACAATAGGGTTAGGATGAATTGAACTCCGTCCCGAAACGACGGCTTCGTATCTTCCCACTAGCTTTGCCTGCTACTGGCAGCCCTCAGGCTCAATCGGCCCGTGCCTATCGTGTGGCTGGAGGCCTATGTAGATCGGGAGGTAGTACAGTGGCAGGACGCCGTTGTCCTAGTATATGGTCAGCGGAATGTAGCGTAGGTACCAACTGTCAAAAAAATCCGAACAGAGACGTCCGTGGCGATGGCAGATGAAACCACAGCCAGATCAGACTTATCAATGTTGTCCAAGACTGCCGTGAGACCAGGGCGGGGAAAGGTTTCTTGCAGCTTTGCAACAGCGCTGGGGTTGGACTTTGAGATGGAGATGGATTTAGGTTCACTTGCTGGTGGCGTTGGTGGCTGAGCGGCAATGCTAGTGGGATCAGTTTTTTGAGGGGTAAACAGGTCTGGAGCCCCTTTCCAGACTTGTTGAAGAAGGGATGCCTAGGCGACGGGTCAATCGCAGCATACAAGTCAAATGGGAGCGAAAACAGACCTCGGCCAAGGTAATCTCCAGCCTGAAGTTTACTGCACAAGCAGTTTGGCATGGCGAGTGAAGGGAAAAATGATAGTTTGTCGGGGATAGACCATGATGCGCACAAGAGGCGGAGGGGGGCGGTGGAACAGGAGCCAGATGAAGTCAGGTCTAAGGATTCTTAAATGAAGGCTTTTATATAGCTAAAGATGTTACTTAATTATTTCAAGAAGTAAGGAGTATTAGAGTAATAAATCTATTAAAGAATAATGGAAATGGAAGCTTTATCATTTACTATAGACATGTAATCGAGTAGAATCCTTTGTAATTGCTTTTCATCGTGGACATAGAACTAGCACACCCCAATTTTATTTAGATGGTTTACTCTCTCAACCTCATAAAGGACTGCATTCATGTGCACCGGCTAATTCCAACTTTCATCTTGCCATAAAACTGTCCCTTTTCGTCGTCGCGCTGGCGACTGATTCTTTGCGCTAGGACTGAACACGCACCTGGTCGCTGCCGTTCACATCGGCTAAAAATGGGAGGCCGCCGCGCTGAAAAGTAGCCAAAGCTTCAGTGTTCTGGTTCGTGGAATCCCACAAGCGGTCTGTTAATATCTAGGGATTGTGGTTGTTCTTGAGTTTTCATGAATAGCTGTTGGTTGTGTGGCGTTAAATCATGGCCGTCTTGAATTTGCCCTCGCGGATGGCTCGAACCCCCAACTCCGCTCAGACATGTGTACTCGGGAGCGTGACCTAGCTAGAATACTGCGTACAAAGAAAAAAAATCCCAATTGATCAAATCAAATATCACTCAAACTTTTACCAATTTTCTCTCGTTGCTTATCATCCTTCAGCGTCATTTCCACCTCACAATTAAAGCCCTTTCCGCAAACAACCATGCGTCACGATTATAGTACAATAATGAAACCGGCGGAATAATAGACTTGTTTGTATGGAATCTTCAGGGTGCGGCTGGCACGTTCTATTGGATCAGAGGGCATAAAAGCCGTCAAACTCGTGGAGCGAAATATGCTATCACGAATGGCGGGCATGTCCTCGTCGCAAGCGTTCGTGTGCGAAATACATAACTCTTACAAACAATTTTTTTTTTAGCTCTTAGCCCTTAAGCGGCTGGTCTCGAGGAGAGCAATGCAAGGTCCGGTTATGACTCCAGACCCTGTCGGTTTGCTCATTATTGGCAGGCTCTGGGGCTGTTGGTATTGCTGGTGGCCGAAACATACTAGAGCTAAGACGTGCTCGGATAAATAAATTACTTGGCGGAGGATACCACTGCGAATAGTATACAAAGATGTAGTCGTCTGTAGTGCCATCAGTGAAAGGGATTATCGTTTAACGAGGTGTAAGGTGGATGTGGTATCCCAACCTTCTCATCATTGGGAAGGCGATGAGTTATGGTTAGCCAAGCGGACGGCATAATCTATTTTGGTTTTGAGGTATGCGGAAGGCATATCAACACGAATAGACGCATATGAGGCCACCCATCACGCCAGGTTTCACTTCTGTTGAACAAGCTTGATCTCATGTCTCTTCCTGGTGATAGACTATTTAGTTGGCTGTGGAGGCCAAAGACCAATGTGTTAAAGACAGGGCAATATTTGTCTTCGTCACAAAGCTGATTCTCAGGTTTCAGATTTTTGTGTTAGAAAGAATGGCTCTTGGATCTCATCTGTCGATCACAAAGGTCTTGGTAAAACTGCCATTGGCGCCCTCGTGTACCACTGGGGGCTGGATTTCGAGACTATGCGCCCTGGCGTAGTACTCATTTAGACTGATGGCTGTCGAGAATGGGTCAATGCTCATAAGCTATGGCGTGAGTAGTTTTTAAAAAGCCTAGGGCTCACAGCGGATAACGGCTGCAACATGTTGGTCGCTATCAGTGTCTCTCTATAAGGTATATTGGTAACGTCGTGATGCTTTCCATTGGTTCGACTGTTTCCATTAGGACAATTCGATTAGGACAACAATAAAAGGCAGAAACCAGACGTATTATTCATCCTCCACGCTTACTTTAACAAGAGCCCTGAGGACCTCTCGTACCTCCTCGCCCTGGTGCTGATATTCGTCACTCTGCTCGGATTGCTTAATCTTGCGGCGGATATGTGCTCCCAGTGCCGTTTTAGCTCTTTTAGCCTTGCGCTCTGCTTCGGTCACAGCATCTGTCCGCTGGCGGGGTCTCTTTGTGTTGCGGCTCTCGGAAAGCTCCTCTGCAGCTTTTATTCTCAGCAATTAATCTATTCTGGTTTTGTCGTTCGATCATACGTTGTCTTAAAAAGCCCTGCATTTCTTGCAACACCGAATCTCACCACCATTAAGCTTTTCACGTTATGGGGTCCAGACGAAGTCACCTCTGTTGATTGTGGCACCTGGCATTTGATGTGTCATGTTGCGCAGAAGTTCATACGGCCGAATAGTGTCCTACTGGTAGGAGCCGGAGATGCACAAGCACTGGCGTCCCTTCTCTTCTGTGCCCTGGACCTTGTATCGATAGATGCTCCCTCGGTAACAAACTTGTCGCTGGTGCTGCCGTCGTCACGGGAGCTGGAGTCGTTATCGTTATCGGAGCTGGAGCCTTCATCGTCGTCCTCACCAGAGCTGGAGTCTTCGTCGGTTGCCCGGGGGCTGCTGTTACGAACAACTCACCTCTGCGTTCAAGTTCTTTCAAGACCCATGGTTGCAATGCCATTCTTCGCAGACTCAATTCCATTAGAGTGTCATCCTGAAAGTGTACTGGCATCCGAAAATCATGCGATCCTATTTCCGAGAATACTGAAATATGAGACTAGAGGCCATCGCCGAGCTCGAACATCCCGGGGTTTCATTGGAACTCATGGGTTATTCACGAAACAGACCACCATACACTCTTACTACCCGCTGCAGACCCTCGTTGTAAAGATTCACCAGCGAACTGAATTTGCCGACGAACTCCTCCCCAGCTTGCGATAGCCGAAGCCTTACCATGCGATCCCAGGGCACGGAACATGACCCTGTATGCATTGAGCATCCCGTTTGTGTAAGGTGCACGATATAATCGTGTGCTTCTCGTACAGCTCACTTTTGGCATCCTCAGCCTGTTTCACTTATCGATAATCTCGTCTATGATAGCCCCACGCTGCTTAGAGGTTGCATCTTGCTCGACACCGACGCTCGTGGGCTGGACCATGATACCCTCGACAGTTTCCTGCTCGACCTCACCAAATCTCTTGGCAACGGCCGGCAACCCCGGGCTTTTGGGTTCCTTGCTGCAGACAAGGGATCTCTCCCTCGACCGCCTGTTCGCCATGGCCAAGATGTCATCCGAACTCGGCACAGTCCGTATCATGACCTCGTCGTCGACAGCACAGTCTGGGAAGAAGAGGGCGCCACAGGCGGGTGGACTAGCATCAGAATAGCCCATCGCATACTTGATGGCCTCCCCCGTCATCGCGGCATTGCCTGACGTAAAGTACCCCATCGAGCTTCCGTCGACAAGGCCAGTGACCGGCACCATGAATCCTTACACACCCGACGCCGCGTATAGATGGTGAGCTGTGAATAGTCCCTTTGAAGTCAATGTATAGGTGAAGTCGTTCTACGATATATCACCGGGTGTTGTTCTCGTCGATGGGACAAAAAAGAGAGTCCTAAATACCCCCAGAGTCCGCGCATTCACTGGAACCTTTTCGACTTCGATATTATCCTCGTCTGGAATTGCTTCCTCGGTTTCAGTAATGGTGGGTGTCTTGCTTAGTTGGCCCCTTGTCTTTTCTTTGACTTTGTCAATCTTGGTGGACGGGCGGGAGGTCTCAGGTTTATGATCGAGGTAGACATTCGACAGAGGTCTGTATACTGATTCGATGTCAGGTTTGATGATCTGTCGCTGCTGTCTAGGAGCTCGCACAGGCTTTGCTATGGTCTACCAAGCGGAGACACTTGGACCCATCAGACACCTCACCATGGTTCGTTGCCTTTCCGACGCTCTCTGTCCTTCTTGTTATGTTCATTTACCTCAGCTGCGAGCTGCTCGCCCAGTCTATTCCTCTCTTCGAGGCGTCAGAAACAGTTATTTACAAAGTCAGGTCTTGATGTGTCAAGTGGCTGAAATAAAACATGGCACACCAGAGCTCTTTTCATGCAAGCTGGAGACCTCATTCTGTTATTAATAATACTTCAATAATAACAGTAAAATAATTCATTATTGTATATTATTTAGCTTGATATTGTATTAATTACTGGGTTGATTGTTTTGATATTGTGTTGAAATCCGAGGCTGTATGGAGGCTTTGGTGTGTCATGTTTTATTTCAGCCACTTGTGTGTCTCCAGCATCAAACTTGACGATGCAACTACTCATCTTCTCGATGGTCAATTCTTCGTCCTACTGTACCTCGAGTACCACGGAGGACAGCGGATCTGTAACCGCATCCCAGAACTCGAGCTCGGCAGCGTGGTCGATATAACTCAAAACGATTTTGTTGCCCAGAGTACGGAAGAGGCCGACTGCTTGTGTCGACGTGAAATGCATGTGCCACATAGGTACCGAGGTGCCTTTGAGAACAATCCAGACATATCGGTTGAAACCTGGGAGATGTCTCGTCACGGCCCGCAGGTTCACGTCAGGGGCCAACCAGCAACGTCAAGGAGGTGTGTGAACTAACAAGCGCCGTCGACAGTTGCATGCTGGCCGTTGAACCTCACATCCATGGAGTATGAGCTGCCTTGTACTCCACGTCCTTTTCCGGTTCAAGGACGCGTGTATTGACTTGGACTGAGCCGAGTTGCGAGTTGCAGGCCGCTAGGTGCCCCTTCCGGCGATAAGACAAAGTTGAGAATTGTCGTGTTTGCTCCCTGCCCGGTCTGGGCTGCCTCCTGTGTAGCCTCAGGGTCGGCTTGTGATGGCTGAGTTGCCACCATATTCTCTCGATCAGGAGCGAGCGAGATTATTATACAAGCTCCGCAGGATGATAAAAGTGTTGCTGAATGAGCTTTGGTATCGCCAAATAGTGGCACTCGCCTGGCAAGGCCATAGATAAATCCTTGTTCACGAGTTTGTTAGGTCGTGGCTTGATCAAAGTGACAACCTTGGATCTGGAGAGGTTGGCCGGGACAAAGATGAAAGCAAGCCTAGGGCGAGTTACCTTTAGGCAGAATGCTCGTCAACCTGAAGTAGCATATTTGGCTTCCTCCTCGCTGGCAAAATCTCAAGCATCCACAAAGCACCTAAGGGTTATTTTGTTCCGCTGCCCGAAACTTCACGATGTAGCTGCTCTGTCCTTTAACATCCAAAGCTGTGAGGTAGTTGGCTCCTCGAAGACTAAAGGCTAATATATCTCGTAATTACCAGCAACATTTGTGCACCTAACGAAAAGTTCTTGTTCGGAAGGTGTTCGGCTGTTAAGCGTTATACTTGCACATCAGAATCTGGGCCAATCCTGTAACAGATTAGCAAAGTAGGGGCTGTAGGGGTCCTCATCGGCCATCAGGCCTATATTGCCGAACATGAATGGCCAATACTAAGTACCTAGGCGGGCTGCCCTCCTTCAGTACCGGCTAATAGCAAGTAGGCGGGCCACTCCCCTTCGGCCACGACCAACAGCAAGTGACGCGGCCACTCATTCATTCACTTCCAGCGCCGGCTTAGTGAGCTAGCAGCCACAAATGCTCCGGAGCATTTGTTGTAAGGCATGTTGGGGCCCAGCCGCTGACCCGGGGGCGTCCCGAAGGGAAGTGGCCGCGTCACTTGCTATTGGGCGTAGCCGAAGGGAGGAGCCTGCCTCCTTGCTATTAGTTATTACTGAAGGAGAGTAGCCTGCCTACCTAGTATTGGCTATTCATGTTCGGCAATATATGCCTGATGGCCGATGAGGACCCCTACAGCTGTGGGGAAGGAAGATTCAATTCCAGCTTCGCGTGCCAAAGACCAAATACTGCAGAACAGGTGCGGGCCGCTACGGAGGGAGTCTCAGATTTGTTATCCTTCGCCATTTTTGGGTATTGGCCAGAAAATGGGTTCGGGGAAGCGACAGCTCAAAAGAAAGCTTCTAGGACTGAACCAGGTAATGATCCAAAAGTGAGGTAGAAGACCATTTCCAGAACACTCTGTAAAAGTTCCTTCTATTTTTTGTCGGGGAGAGATTCGATAGTTGAATCATTGGTTGACCATAGTTGGACAAAGTATGCTGATCGGTGGCCTTTTCCATTGGCAAGCACATGATAGCAGAGTCTTCTGGTATCGCTATTCCATATTGACTCTGTATGTTGAATAAACACTCGGGTAGAGTTGGTTACAGAATACGCCGGGAGTGGCTGTTCACCTCGCAATTGCCATGGCTGGCACTACTAACACCCGATGCCACGAGAAGGCTGTTTGCTAAAGGGTTGATCGCAATATATGAATTGATAACAAGTTCTAAGGAACTGGTGTTGAAAGAGGTGATAGCTTGCAGCGCGACGCAAAGTGGGAAGCGAAGCAGATTCATGATAAACTCATCGTCGTCGGCATCGGTCATGCCGAGGTCAGCGTCTCATTGCTAGCAGCAAAGTATAGGTCCGCATGCGCAGGGTTGGTCAGCTCACGGAAGTTCGTGAGGGTGGGAATGGTGTGCGCAATCGTCTTCGCCGAATCAAAGTACCGGTGCTTTACCTCGTACCTGGTAATAAGCGTCTCGATATTGAGGGGCTCCCAATCCTTGACGAGCTCCTCAGGTCCGTATATTGAGAGGAGTCGATCTGGTCATAAGCTACATTAACGTTGACACGATCATCAATGTCGAGGCAATTGAGAAATTAGTCAATCACGTAGTTCTCTAAGATAAATTCGCCCAGCCGTTCGGCCTCCTGCGTTGACATCGCAGCCTTGATGGCTAAAACTGCGGGCGTGGCGTTGCTAATCTCAGAGAGGGTGGCGTGATGCTCATGAGTCATGAGCGAGTTCGCGGAGATCCTCTGCAGTGGATTCAATGTTCACTCAAAGTCGACCGATGGCTGCTACCATATTGACGGCGTCACCAGCCAGCCTCTAGCTACAATAGTGAGTGGGTTGAGTTTTGACGAATTAGCCTTGATGAGAAATGACTTTGCAATCCGCCCAGGCGCATCCAAGTTGACCCGAAGAAAAGCTGAATTTCCACCGGAAAGGACCTGCTGATGATGGAAGACAGAGAGGTGATAGGCAAGCCACTGCTCTATCTTGTTTGTTCAAACATGATACATCATCAGGGGAAACAATCTCCTCTTGATCTTGCTCATCGTGGCTGGCTTAGAGCTACTTCCAATAGCTGTACTCGAGGTTATGGAGGCTAGGGTGAGTACCATTTGTCTGAAACCGATCTTGGCAGTTATCGATGGTGCAGCAACATGCGACTGCCAGTTATATGGAAGATCAATGGTGCGATGGACAAGTACCTGGTTTGCAAGTATCAACGTGTAGGACTTTTCGCTGCCTCGAGAGGAATCAGGGTGACCTCTTCCTAGGGTAGTTCTGTTGCACCACGCAGAAGATAGCTGTAATTAAACTGTAGCTAAGGGTAGACGCTGGAACGAAGCACGGTGTTGCTGAGCTACTGGTGTGTATCTCTAGGAACTGAGTCCATCGCCTCAATATTATCCTCTGTGTCCCTCTCCAGGTGGGTATTTGATTGAGAAATGGAGAAGGCTTTCATTGATCACAATCGTGTCGAACATGTACTTTGATAAATCACCCAGGACCCATTCATGCTTTATTAGGACGTGTATAGTCGCAGATCGCTGACCACACTGAAGTTTCAGGACGCGACGTCCTGCTCGTAAACGCGTTTTTTGTTCTTCTTCCATTCAGAGGCATCTGATGGCTTCACTGTTATGCCGTTCTCAACAATGAGCATGTCTTCGTCGGCAGGGTCATCGTGATCATCTCCTATGTTGATGTCACCATCGGTGTCTGTGAATACTATAGGGTGGTATCTCTTAGTGAAGAGATGTCTGTGGAAGGTACCCGGGGATGTGATGATAATCGTCCTGGTAGTAGAGGTCTTGTACTTAAGACCGATATTAGTGAATATTGCCAAGAGGCCTGCGGGTAACTTGTAGTCAGGTGCTTAGCGCCCTTGATATTCGGATTTTTTAAGGGAGGAGCCGTAGTATATATAGATGGTATAACCAACGAAGATAGTCTTAGTTAGACCATCAAGGATGTGTATTAAACCTACTGATCGCTTCCCCATCTGTTCAAGGATGGTGTCGTGCATCGCGGTACAAGCCGAGACTACGGCTTTGTAAGATGGTCCCACCACAGTCGATCATTCTTCGTATCTGGCTCCCAAAATTTATACTTTATTGCCATCGGCTGTCGCCCAGTCTTTGTTGGTGGGCGGCAGAGCCATCCACGTGTGGTTGAGGAGCTGAAAAGCTCCACAGAAACCCGTTCAGTATTGTGAAGTCTCCTTATCCATCTTCTTTGCTAGAGCTCGCTCCAAGTGATAATGATTCAGCTTATTTATCATCTGGTACGGTTTGAAACCAATGGGTGTCCTCTTTGAGAACCCTAGCTCCGAGGGTTTACAAGGTGACTTGAGCGAGTCTGTACATGCCTCTTGCATATATCCATTGACTCCTGGATAGACTCTAGTGGTATTGATGAGACCAGTCTGATGAGGATAGTGAGCTGAGTATGGGGAAAAGATGTACTGGGGGGTACTGCTAAGTGGTTGGTAGCAGTTGTGGGAAATTTCCCCAATACCTCCTTGAGGGTATATAGGTCCTCCTTCTGAAATGTTACGCGCTTAGCGTGACCAGCCAGTAGTTGAATAGCTAGGATTGAAGTTTAGTATCCTTTGTATTAGCTTACAGGTATTATATACTGGTAAATATGTTGGCTAGCGCCTGTTCTACTGAATCCTGGAGCGTATCAAGGCCAGTACTGTGGCTCTTTGATGACATGTCACCTGCTCTGGGCAAGGCCGGCCCAATTACTCCTCCAGCTTTCCTGGGGGGGAACCAAGTCTAGCGAGTGTGAGCCCAAGCCCTCCGCGTATAGTCTGAATATCACATACGAGTGATATGAGGTCTATTGAAGTCAAGTTCCGTATTACAGGTCGAGTTTGCGGGAATATCGCCGCAAGGAGCTGAGGTGGTAGGTTCATTGTCGCCATCATTGCCTTCCATCCGGTAATGATGGCCTCTGAGAGTTGCTGGAGGCCTTCACCATGGCTGCTTGAAATGGAGTCGTAATTGGGCGAACCTCTTCCGTAGCCTGGAGAGCAACGACATGCTATCCGACTTTTTCATGCACTTGGTTAAGAACCCAATTTTCTGTTCAAGCTTCCATAGTAGCCCCTTGCATGTTGTTCAAACCGTTGAGTCTCGGGTGTCGGCAATTTCACCCACGTCACTCGCCTGCTTGGGCTTGGGTTAGATAGTTCAGTCTTTCAGTCAAACCAATGCACTCTGTCAACCGCTTATCTCTTGTCTCCGCTCATTCATGTGCTGTCCAGCGTGATGCTCAATCTCTTGAAAGCCCCGTACTATCCTTGATGCAAGGCCTCCTGGAAGATGGCCTGCTTTGACGGCCCACCGGCCAGGACCACGGCGCCCGGGTGAGTGGCCATGCTGTCGCTGCTCTCCGGTTCACTGCCCAGCTTAAAGGTCCGACGCTCCGGCCAGTTCCCGGATGTGCCGTCGGAGAGTAGATAGCTGTATTTGGATTTGTTCCACCTAGGACTGAGGGACATGAGTAATAGAATATTTTAATACCATGTGTGTTCACTGCTTCGGAGGCCTTGGGATCTATTACCTCGTCCCAAGCTTGAGAAGTCTTGCATATGTAGCAACAAGCGACAGGTTCCCCTAGATCCATCCTGGTTGTCTGAATGATTGTCCGAGATGCGTGTTGCAGGCATGTAGTTTCTCTGCTATCAACTTCTTTCCAGGCTCGGGAAGTGCGTCGGATTTCCCTGTAGGAGGGCATTTCTGGAATCCAAGGCGGCATTTTTGCGTTCGCCATCATCGCTCTTTCCAGCGCTAGCATCTTCGTCGAGCGCAATGAGCCAAAGGCACCAATTTTTCCAGGCTTTAATTGTTCCTTCCCCGAGACGAGGTCTATGGCTTTGTCTCGAAATCGGTGCAATGAAGTCATGACTTATAGTGTTGAAAAGGAGGTTTGATCAAAGTTTGAACATAGTCGTCGATAGTAGGTCGGCCTTTCTGTTTAGTATTCCGATGTAGACCACCTATCCTCGTCATGAGTTGTGCCATTAAGCATGAGGCCACAATCGAGCGGCGAATAGAAGGGGTAGCCTTTGTATCTTCAGAGGCAGGTGGGCTCATACCCGTACTGTTGGAGTTTTGATGGATAGAGCTGATGAATTTGAAAGAGCTTCTGGGCACTTCATCTATCTATATAGGCCAGAAGCCTCTTCCGTGTAAGGTTACAGATAACTAGGATCTTAGGTAGCTTAATATTCTGAAACCCGACTTGCCTACAATAGGCGAGAGATAACAAACATTCAAGCAAGCAGGCGGGCAGGCGGGCAGCACGGGAGCATGTGCCAGATGACACCAACACTGACTATGTCATGGTGTGTCTCTTGTCAAATACAATACTGAAATGGCATCTGCTGCCATAAGAGTACACCATGCTTCTGAGTACCGTATCCATTGGGACTATTCTGTCCACAATCGTGCCATTTTCTCCCGAAGGTAAGAAAACATATCTCGGGTGATAGGAGCCATCACTCCACTCGCATCCCGGCTTGGGTCCCAAGGGAATGTCACGAAGGCCTCTAAAGACAGCCATACGGGCGAAAAGCAGGGTGTGCTGTTATCTTCTTGCAGCCAACATCCATATTCTTGCCCATATCTTCGGCCGCATTTTGGTCCCAACCCTAACCCTAACCCTGGTCGCCTGCGTTGGGGGTTGCCCAAAGGCGCGAGTGTTAGCAGCTATGCGAAGTTCAGGATGGCGGTGGCCTCGGAGCATATATGGTTGGCAGAAAGCTCGTCGCTGAGACCCAAAAGTTTGTTCATGTTCAAGCATGGGATAAACCAGGGGGCTTCCGTCCTCGTAGGACAGTCTCAAGCATGGACCACGAACAAACAAAACGTTAGATGAATGACCAATCTGCGAAATGGTGGCGGAACAAGAACATGTCGGCTCTCCTCCTGCCTCAGGAGAATACTCGCCACATGCGTTTCGACTCAATTGGCCCGGAACTAGGTCTTGGTCACCATTTCGTGCATCATTCACGAGCGCAGCAAAGTCCCTGGCTATTCTGCAGTCCAGTATGTCAGTCAGACACAGAGCCTTCTTGCACGCGTTGTAAGCGTCGACCCTCAAATTTGGATTCAAGGCTATAATCTCGCCGTACGTCCCGGGGACGTGGGCCAGAAAGGCTCATTCACAACGGCCGAGTGCATGCGAGTGAGAGAGTATCCTCGCATTGCTCCCCCGTTGTGAATGACCTGTGATTCCCTTGTCATAGTATTCAAACGCCGTAACCAGGGTAGCCATAATCGCTGCGGCCCCGGCGACAACGTGCAGCCCTCCAGGCCGATGAGCAGCGGATTTGCATAATTTGGCTCCACAAGAGCCATCTGGTATTTGACGCCCCATTCAACGAGCGTACGCTCCCAAGGGGTATCATGGATCTCCTTTGACATCGCTGACCAATTGATCTGTTTCAACGGTTCGCTGACATCATTGTCTACTGCTATGTTCAATGTCTCATTGGAGGGGAAGCCGCCTCTGAAGACGTCCACCAGCTCCTGGAGCTCTCTGGGCATGGCCCTGCCTGCTATGACGACCTTCAATATCTGCTTGCTGGCCGATGTAGCAGAGGCATCTGGTCCGGTCGTCGATGCCGTTCATCCCACCCAGCTCCCTCGCCATCTTTTCCGTCATCCTCGCCAAAGTCCTGGTGGGTGGGTTCATGACTGGGAGAAACTCCTCTCCCCCTGGTGACACGTCTCGCGGTAGAAACGCCACCAGGCCGATGTGGTGGCCGCACGTCCTCATCACGTTCAGCCCGTTCTTGTTCATCGAGGTGAACCTGCGGTCGGGCTCCTCTGAGCCGCCCGTGCAGAGCTGCTTGTCCTCCGATGGTAGAGGCTCTCTCTTCCTCTGAGCCAGATGGCGTTGTACCTGAGCCGAAAGTAATACCTCTATTATCCATCTGTAGAATGTGTGTACCTGGCTCTCCCTGTGATACCTGTCCGCCAGCTGTATACCACCAGTCGTCGAACTTCTTACACACGCCCCAGTTGTTCGGGCACTCAAGTGGACTAAGAACTGCTTTCAGATATATATGAATCTGCTATCAGCTATGGGGTTCGGACCGTGGGCCTTAGTTAATTTGCACGGTTTCATCAGAAGTTACAGGTTTCAGCTTAGCGCTTACTCCCTCCCTTGGCCTTGGCGGAGAGCTTGGAGGGAGTCCTCGTGACGGGAAGGGGATGCTCAGAGACGATCTCGACATCGGAATCGTTGTCGGGAAAGTCAGCGTGTTCGTCAGAAGCGTTGCGAGCTTTGGATCGACCAGCAGGAGCACCCAGGAGAACCGGTTGAACGACTGACACCACATGGTCTTTGCGGCCTCGTATATCAAAACCTTTTGGAAGAGGCGAGGTAGACCGGCCGGCATCCGGCACTTAGCAGCAATTTGACGTACCCATTTGCTGGTCAGGGAGCGTTCTTGGTAATCATGATACGAGTTCATTAGTCGGATGATATGATATAACAATGTGCAATGTTCTTCTGGTTGATCCGGATCAGCCTGCTCGTAATCTGCCGCACAGTGGCGGCAGAGGACGCGAGGCAAATGAAGACACCATCGGAGCAACTGAATTGTGGAGATTGACTCCAAAGACCAACGTATTGATGTTGTCTACTAGGATCTGGGTCTCCGAAGTTGGGTCGTTGACGGATTTTATAAGCTTCCGGCGGTCCCTGGGAGCGTCCACCGAGCTTTATTGGATGGGTTGATGATAAATGGGGGAGAGCAATTGAAGGCTGCTGCTCATCAGGATCGAAAGAATCCAAGAGATCAATGCGAGGCGGTCGGTATCTATGCTGGGACAGGCGGACTCTTCGACGGAATGGCAGGTGCATTGGCTGGCCCCTGGTCTTCCAGGGGGTCATCTGAGTAGTCAAGGATCTTAGAATCATCATCGGAGTGTGTCTGCGCCGGCGTCTGCTCTACCAGCGCTTCCTCTGAATCCCCTGATGCTTGTTCCGCTGCTTGATTAAATGCGGCTTGAATATCTAAAGCCTCTCCAGCCGTTGGCTGCAGATTAAGCCCTTCCACAAGATTTATGGATGCTATAAGTATTGTATAGTTGGGCCTAGCTACCGACTTAGAGAAGGCTTCTTCTCTATAGCTATCCTTCCCCTTATTATCGGGGTCAGGAGGGCGTAGATACTTGAACCTTGCCTGGATCCAGGGAATTGTTCAAATAAATTTCTTGGCCCAACTCGGCTGCGCGGGCCCTGGTGAGCCGTGTTGTACAGATTATCAACCTCTCGCGTACTGGTTCTGTACACCTAATCTTTCGAGCTGTCCCTCCAGCTGTTTTATTCTGTTGTTCCGCACGTCAAGTGCAGCTCTTGCCTCATCAAGTTGAGTGCGTATTCCAGCACTCGCCGGAGCAGGAACGCGCAAGGCTCGCTCAGTTCCCGCGCCCATGGAGAAATCGCACTCCGTGTTCACAGAATGCTTTCTGGGAGGTCTTGTCTAGGGGTGGATCAATTATAGCCGCTTCTCCCTGTCACGTCCTTCTGCCTCCTTAAAGTCTTTCAGGTTGTAGCCATTGGTTGCTTGAGCCAAAGCCTTATTATCCTCTTTGTTGTTCAGTTGCCAGGTTATAGGAGAGAGAGAGTACTGGCTGGTCTCTGACTTGCAGTCGCGTGCAGAGTGCAGTCCATTACAAAGCTTGCAAGCCTTGGTGCCCTCTGCAGTGATCAGCCTTGGGGGGTCGTTTATAGTGATCCATGGCACTGCAGCCTCCTAAACTACCTACAGTATGAATTTATGGTTAGGTTGAACCCAATGCATCATGTAATGGGGAATTTAGGGATGCTTACAGCGCATAAATCCGACCGAAAGTTGTGGTTGTGAACCACCGGAGATTGAATAGGGGCAGTTCTTTCGCCTTCATTCGGCTTCTTGTCCAGGTTTTCGTGCTTTTTTTTTCTTGTTCTCAAATTTACGGCCCGGGCAATCTTTGAGCCAGTGCTTCTCAGTACACTTCAGACAGGACATTGATCCTCAGGGGGCTCGCCCGTTCCCCGTTTTCCCTCGAATTCCTGCTCCCCCCCTTTTTAGCAACCTCGCGTGCTTTTTCCAATCTCACCCGATCGAAAGAGAGCACAGTTATAGAAAGTTACTAATATACCGATGGAGTGTCTGTAGATTTCATTGGCCCTTTTTTTGAGCATGGCTTGTCTGGTCCTTTAGGTTGATCACCCTGATGTCGTTGCGGTCGGTGGGTGCAGCCGCCAACCCGTGACAGGCAACAATAGAAGGATATATAATGGCTGGGTGGAAAGCCCGGTATATGCAGAGAAGCAAGCTACCGCGAGAATCTTCGCCGCGACGGATGCCATGCTGAATGAATCGCTGGACTCCACCTCCATACCAAGCATCTTGGTCCCTTGCTTCTTGTTGGGCGCACCGTGCAGGTAAAACTTGCACGCCAACAGCAGCCACAGATCCTCATCCCCATTGGCCGAGATACCATCCAGGTCCATCGATGTAACCAAGCGCTCCTGCTTGGGCTCACACAGAAGCGAGGCTTCCCCGTCATCGCCACTGAATAGCAAATCGCCGCTAAGTTCCCTCGTGGTAACCTTGCTAAATGTCTTCACCATCCAGCTGCGTAGGTCCAAGTCTATTGCCTCGTCATACGCCCGATTTCGGGTAGAAAGGGCATCTTGACCAACCTTCCGTGCCTCCACGCAGGCAGCTGTAAAGAAAGGCGATCGCGCGCTTCACGAAGTCATCTATCAGGTGGTGTGCTGCCTCGTCGACGCTACTAAAGCCTCAACCATGAGTTGAGGGTTATGAAGAATCGATTGGACCCAAGTGCTATCTGTCCATTGCAAAACCAAAGCTTCCAGAATTAAATCCATTCGCTCTCCTTTCGCATTTGAAACTACTATCGGCGAATTTTTAGTTGGCGATGCTAGCACGGTTTCCATCAAGCTCATCCTCTTAGTCACCTCAGCAAATTGATGGACAAACGAATAACAAAGTCCCAATGGTGTGACCGGTTTTTCCTCATCGCACCGGCACATCAAAAGAGCCGGCCTGGGCTGCGAGGAAACCTAAATGTATGCGGACCGGGAACGCCGCACGACTACCAGCGTCCGGATCCGCGGTTGCGAACCCACCATATTCAAGAGGCTTTTGAACCGGGTATGTTGCATCTCGTGATACAGGGTCCATCTTGATCAGAAGAACGATCTGCACCAGATGGCCTGAAGCCCTAAACCATCATGCCATTCGGTCTCTTAGTTGGTTTAGGGACTGCGAGTATCCAGCCTCGATGACTTGTGTGGGCCAATCTTGAAAACCTCCAACTTCTGCATCAGTTGGACCTCCAGCTGCGTAATATGATGTGAGAAAGTCGGGTTACCTGCCTTGCCAATTCAAGATGAAGGGCTAGAAATCTCGGGCATGGCCCTACGACTTGGCAGGAGCATGTTGGTACTGCCTAGCTCGATTCCGCTCGGTCAAACAAGGCCTATCGTCAAATCCATGGGGCAGCACATTTAGGCGTTCACTCTCTGGATGTTGAAATCTTCCCACCCCAGCCGTTACTCAACCCTGAATCTTTTCTGGATTTGCGACTCGATACAGGTTCGATCTTCCTCCCCTCCTTCTGCATGACGCTGAGATCGATGTCTTGTTCGTTGTAAAGCTTGAAGTCGAAACAATCGCTATCGATAATACCTTGGGCCACTCTTTTCTCAACAGCAATGTTGAAGTTCTTTGGTCATCCCGATGCTCAAACTGTCCACGCGCATGTCATGGTATAACACGGCATTTTCCGCCGTGACTCTTGAATCTTCAGACACGATCTCGCCAGTGAAAGTGTTAAGTTCTGGATGGCCCATTGAGGCACACGTATCTTTCCGCCGTGTAAGATATATCATGTTCCAATCGATCCCCTCAAGTCGGCATCTTCCACCATTTGCGCAGGGTGACCGCCTTGCTGCCTCTGCCCGCGTACATGTGGGCATACCACCCGTCGCCTCGCTCTCTCCATATCAGAAGGGTAGCAGCCCGTCCGAGGCCCAGAGGGACCATGTAACGCGTGCACTTCTACTAAGGCCTTCCATTCTGATGGGCAATACCGCCAGTACCAGTAAACTGGCTTGATTGGTATTGGTTTATCCTCTAGACCGTGTGAAAACCTGGAGTTATTACGCCATTTACTGCTCGACATCTCAAACCCCACGATAACGACCCCTCTGTCACGAGCTGAGACTCGTTCCAACACCTCAGTGGCTTTATACCTACGTAGTAGTATGTTCCCTGGCCCCAGGTCAAGGTGGAGTATGCTGTACTATAGTAGGATCGCGTGTGCTTTAAGAATCTCTCTTATAATCTATAGTCGCTCATCGTCCGATATATCTTGCAGTAGCTCTTTCTCGAGAATCGAATTAATACCGGAGAGAGTTTTGATAGAAAGTTAAAAGAAAAGAAGAAGTCAGACCCAACAATCCACACACTTCAACCGAGCGCGAGTATACCAACCAACCCAGTGAGTATCAGTAGCCTCTTAGGGGCCAGCGTGTGCTCATCATCCGGGACGGTACCCGTAGATGTGGCTGCGACAGCGTCCATGGCATCGGCGCCAGATCCAGCTGGCAAAGCTGGTTGGTCGGACTGCACCCTCGCCTTCTTGGTGGGGGATTCGGGCGATTCATCGACCGGCGAGTTGTCCTCTACAGCCGCATCGCTTGACGGCCGGGCTCTCTTCCATGCCTTTCGTGCCGGACCCTCGGTGTACGCATCTGGGGGTGGTTTTCCTGCCCTGAGCGAAAGCTTCCTCATATCCACGGCGGTGGAGGCATCCACATCTTCCTCACTGGGTGGCTCTTCCTCATAAGCCCAGGAGGGCGCCCATGATGCGATGATCATAGACAGCGGCCCGGAAGGCTACGCAGAGGATGGCAATAAATTAATATCCGGTGTATCAACGTATTCCATTAGGATTATCCTGATGTTCCTCTTCGCCGGAAGACCGGCGGCATCGTATGCCGGGACCTCGAAAGTCCAAGAGCCAAAGTATTTCGGTGTCAATCCGCTGTCATGGCCATACTCCCTTAGGTCCTCGTAGACAGCTGCCTCTATGCTGTATGATGAATCCGCCTCAAAGGTGACGTCTGCACTATACTCTGGCCAAAACATAGGATCGAAGATTTTTGCCACCAATATCTCGCGGTCCCTATCTAGTCGGCACTTTACCACCTGGGATTATCTGTTCGGCGCGGCGGCTAGCAGGCTAACAATCTCAAGATGGCGCTGCTGTGTATCCTCCACGGGCTTTGTTTCCGAGATAGGCCACCGGTTGCACCACTCCATATTCCTCCCATCTTCACTTTCTAGTCGCTCGACTTTTTCCCGAGGATATGAACTCCCTGTGTACCCGAACGCGCTGAATGGGGTGTTAGTTTTGTACTTTGATGGTTCGGCCAGTCTGTCTAGTTGGCTTTAGGTTGGAAAATACCTTTAAAATATCAAAAAATCTTGTTGGCCTTATCAGCGAGGCCTTCATGCCACCCCGGTGCTGGCTTTTTCCACCTCACGACAAGATGTCTCCCTGTTCATCGAGACCGGCAGTAGCCTCTTTCAATGCTCTGTTCCTCCTTTATATCACTGTGATTGGTATTTATACAATACGTCACACCTCCTTGCTCTCGGAATAGTCCTCTCTCATTCCCAGTACCAAGTGTTGCATTTTAAGTGCCTTATATATATTCTCGGCGCCTTCAAACGCCGAAAGAAGTCATCTTGACGGGTCTTAGAGTTCTCTTGTATGTTGATGTCCATATACAGAGCCTCAAGGAGTTGTTCCCGGCTACTCTGGCCTTGCTGATCTGGGGAGCGAGAAGTTTCATGAATAGTCTCCGATCCCGTTAGTGTTACGTTTTGACATGAACGTGTATAAATGTTGGAACTGCGTAAACGGCCCTCCAAAGGTCGGAGCAGTTGGTGGCGTTGGCGAAGCCATCGCCGCCGCTACCGCAACAGTATGTTGCTAGCCAGATGGAGTAAATCGCGGACCATGGCATCGAGCTGTCATCCAGCCTCTTGTGTCATTTCCAGACCGTCCCAGTCCTGGCAGGTTGATGGCCGTGGAACCAAATGAACCACATATGAGAGGCTCCGGCCTTTTCGTCATGACATCGAGGTCCTCAGTAATCCTAGAAATCTTGCTCCGCGTTGGCTCAGGCATAGCAGGGAGAGTCCTGAGGGTAGCTCGATTTGGAAAGAACATTACTTTTCCAGATGGCTGGCCCGTGACTTCGAGAATGTCGTCGTGGCAGGAAATGACTTACGAGATGGTGAGATCGCGAAGCGTCCTCACATCAAATCCCCCTCGTGCAAGGTCGATGGCCTTGTGACAAGCCCTGTCGTTTTGCCATTTAGAAGAGGGTTGGGCCGCAATGGTCATCTCGCGGGTTTCTTGCAACGCTGGAACCGAGATGTATTGGTAAGGTGACTCGGGGCCAAGCGTGGCTCCTACTCCTCAACAGCGAAGAAAACCACCTCTCCCAGTCTTGCGTGCAGCGTTCAAGATGCCATAGCCTTCATGCGCACTCTAGTCTCTTTGGCTTAATATCAGTAGTCATTAGGGATGCTTCTTTGAGTGAGATAGATTGACTGCTCAGGGTGCCCAGGGCAAGAGAAGCTCTGGTGTAGCTGGTGAGAAATGAAACCATTTATTGTTCCCTTAAAACTTCCAGCTAGGCCGGCATCGATGGCCGGTTGAAATGGGGGCAAGAGGGAGCGAGGGAGGGTCCAACTTACTGCTGGATCCACGGAGTGTCCGTGTACACACAGAGCCGGCGTCCGCCGACCAGCACGACATCATGCGCGTGTCTCATGGCACGCGTGAAGATAGGTAGGGTTAGAGGCCATGGCGTGCTCTGTGTAGTATATTGGGCACTTGGGAGTCGGGAGGGCGGGATGGGGTTTGCTCATCTCGAAGAAGAAGGTTGCCCCCCCGATCATATCCTTCTGTGCAATCAAGTACACCTCCTCTGCGCCGATGGCAGTAGGCACATCGGCCTCCCCGGAGGCCCGTTTGTAGTCAGGACGCAGCATCCCCTTAACCCTAACCCTAACCCTAGAAATCTCTTGGCATCCTGATACACATCAGAGATGCAATTGACTGGAGTTTATATCGGGCGGAAGATGGGTAGGTCAAAGTTGATCCAGTCTTCCTCCGTTATAGCATAGCTCCATTTAATATCCTCAAAGATATTTTCACCTTCCGGAATGTCCGGGGCCTGATAACCATTCTGCCGCAGGTGCTCAAGCCAACGGTCCTTACTATCTAGGAGGCGCTTCAGATCGTTTCGATGATTTGCCATAATAGCACCGATCATAATAAGAGTCTTTCCAAGTCCCATTGTGCCTCGTGTGCGACCTCGTCCGTGATGGGGTCCTCGCCCCGGTTTTGCATGACCACCATATTCTTGGGGTCAAAGGTGTAAAAAATGCCGAGCCGGTTGCTCCCAAAATTCAGCTGTGGCTGCTTCGCTTTCTCTGGGTTGCGAAGAATCCGGACGTCCACCTTCTCGGGCTCCGGAACAGGCCATTGACTAGCTGTATAACACCATGCTCTTGAATTTGTCAAGGCGCCGGGCCACGCCAATCGCGTCCTTCGGTGCACGTGGACGTATTGCCGGCTTATCACTTGCAAAGTTATCAGATGCCGCAGCTCGATGGAGCTTTGTGCTGCAATTCCTGTAGGATTAAGTCACAGGCTGACAGGGCTGGCCGCGTAGGATGCATCCGTCGCACCGGTGCCCGTCGTCGTCTGCCATGGCCACATCGTCGAACTCGGCATCGGAATGTTTACAGAAGCCGCCGCGGCAACCTGATACTATCTTACGCCTGATATTGCCAGTCGGGTCGAGGTCTTCTGTGCGAGCCACAGGATCGCAGCAGTGCAATGCTCGCAGGCACTCTCGTCATATGGATCACCACATTGAAAGATAGGTACCGATGTTCTGGATCCAGTATAATCCACCAGTCTCTGTGGCAGGTGCCGAGTCTCGTCCGGGTCCTCGTATATAGCCTTCGGTGTCGCCAACAGGACCTCCCTCAACATAAACTCATCAGCTCGGTATCTGCATGATATATCGTGGGCTGCTCGCACGATAGTATCGACTACTGGCCAGACGTACAGGTACGTTCCAGATCAGCTATTCCATGTTCGCTGGCTCATACAGGCCTTCAGCCTGACATCCGTCTTCCCCTTTACACTCACGCTCCTCGTCTCCAAAACTGCCAGAAGCTAGAGTGAACAGCTCAATTGATAAGGGCCAGCATAATTCTGTTTCGCTGAATCTTTGTCGGTTTTATACTCCGCCACTGCCAAGGACCTGACATTTGTTGACCATACACACAATGAAGCAATTTTTTCGTCGCCCAAACGCCCGGTATAACTTAGAGGCGTGAATATCAATGACAATAGATGCAAAGTCTTATGGAGGATAATCGAATGAGAGGGATGCATCAAGAGAATTTCATGATGGCCGTCCGATGGACTTGGCGGTCTCCTTATCCAGAGTACTGCTTGCTTCGTTGCTCAAAAGCAAGTACCCATGGAAGACGGGTAGCCAGAATTCACCCTCGCCTTTTCCCTGGTCGTAGGACTTTTGATTAAAGTCCCAGGCTTGATGAATCTATCGTGCTTTTATGAGTTACCAAAGCCGAACCTTTTAGATGTGAGCCATACCCACTGTTAACTCATCTTGAAGGGCATCACTTGTTTTAGATTTAGGCAGCCCTTGGGTTAGAGCTAAGCCCAGTAGCGGTGCTTGATGAAACATTTTGGGTCCTCTTCTTCCACCAACATGGACAGGAATTCTTTCGACTCTAGCGCGCCCGAATTGCTCCGGGCGCCCAAGCTCGTATGAAGGGAGGATTGGTGGCGCAAAGCATCGTAGGGACGCGTGATACGACCACTATGCACGCAGTCCAGGGACCGAGGGGCGCGATTGCCGCGCCCACGCATGCATGAGGCCACTAGGTATCGTAAGGGGCCGATCATTGAAGCGCACGCCCTCGCTGGCAAAAGCACAGGACCTAGGACGGCCAGACGACATGGGGAACGGCCATCCGGGCAAAGGTTACCCACGGTGAATTGGCGAGCAAAAGCCGCTCACGGCGAGTACTTACTGCTGGATAAAGGGTGTATCAGCATAGATGAGCAGCCTGCGCTTGCCATGTAATACGACATCGATGCAGCGACGGAAGAGTCGTGTTAGGGCCGGGCTCGCCGACAGCCCCCATTTTACGAACGAGTCTACACTCGTCAAGGGGGGGTAATCAGGATCCTGCTTCACGGTCTCGAAGAAGTAGTGGGCGCCGCCCACTACATCAGATTCCGCGATGGACTTAACCTCGGCTGTGCCGACGGTAGCGGGAACATCGCTGCCGCTGGCATGGCCGGGCAGTCTCTTGGGATTCCTTGCGACGTCCGACAGGACATTCTTGGCCGCTTGATGGGTGATGGGCGCCCGGTCCTTGACTTGTTCAAGGATTGCTTTGATGCGAGGGTCGAACGATATGAAAATACCCTCGGGATGGGAGGGTTGAGCTCCATCATGACTTTCTGTCCGATCTCTGGCAGCACCAATCTCGGGTATCAAAATCCATTTGGCTGAGCGACCAGTAGGCTCTACGCTGCGGCTGCCAACGTACCGATGGTCTAGGAACCGACAAGGCATTCAAAAGTTGCTTCCATCATCAGACGTCGTTGAAACATGCTTTTTTTAGTGGGGCACTTACAATGGCCCAGCACTCGGCGGACTTTGGTTCAGCATTGCGCGCTTCCCAGCGTGCTTTGCCCTTAAGTCTTCCGGTGGACTTTTGGGTCGATATGTTTCCTTGATCCCTGGGCAAGGGGCCCAACGGGTAGTCGTGACGTCTAGCTGCAGAAGCTAGCTATGAAGCCAAATATTTAGTATCATTCTTGTACGCAGGCTGGAATTCACCGTGACAGTCGAGCCACGAATCTTTGCAACCAGACGTCAATATGGTATGTAGAGCAACCTGCCTTGTGTGGCTCGGAGATGTTGCTGCGGCGTGACTCTAACCGAAGGTCGGGTTATTGGGCGTAAAGAAATCCCTAATCACCTCTGTAAGAGTTCTGGCGGTTTGGAGATGCTCATCTGTAGAAATCCATGTGAACGGCATGATGTGATAGTCCTGCGGGTTCGCAAGTCCTGTTACTACACAGCGATCCTTATCGTAGTCCTGGGCCGACTTCCGTATTATATCGCTAGATAGATCGGGCTCCTCTTCGGATTGTTCGCGTTGGAAAACTGAGACGAATTAGTTTAATTCTGAAGGAGGGTGAGGGCTGATACTCACAATAAGCTGAGAATTTTCCTATGGGTTCGGGGTAGAGACTCAGGAAACTCTACCTAGGCGTCAACCTTCCTAGGCGCCATTGGTTCAACGTCTCCGATATCTACGCGTGTTTTTGCAGATACACCCCCGTTCTCTCTCAGAGACCTACTGCCAGCCCTATCTGCCAACTGCTCTGCCGTCATCGCAAAACCGTCCTCTGGCCTGAGCTGTGTGAGATTCCGCGCGGGCGATCTTGTACGCCACGATAAGTCTCGCCTGGCCTTCAATTCGGTTGTCAATATTGGTCTCTGCGCATAACATGTCCGCATACTTTGCCAAGTTGCGCGCTTCAAGTAAGAAGTCAATGAGTCCCGGAGGTACAACTTCTCCCTCTTGGTTATTCTGCTCTGTCCGATTCTTCAGATCCTTCTGAGCGCTTTCGACATACAGATTGGCCGCCTGTTCGAGAATGATGGCTCGTGAACACTGATGATGGAAATTTAGCCCTAGTGCCGTCAGGGCTATTGATACACGAGCTCTTTAACACTTAGGCAGTCCTCTCGTTCTTCGCTTTAGCTTGATATATCCACTTCTCGATGGGGATAGTTCTGGAGGGGTGATCTACCTTCACAAGCAGAACAATCTTCACCTGGTGATCAGAGGCTGCGAACCACCATCTCATTGCCTGTCTCAGTGATTCCATTGACATCGAGTATCCGGCTTCAATAACAAGGGTCGACCTTTTGTCCTCAACTTCTTCGTTGCCTAGATATGTTGGGCCTCAAAATCAATGGCGGCTTGAACTTCTGCGTCGGTAGGATTTTGCTCGAAGAAATGATTCAGCGCCGCCTCCGCTTCAGCTTGAGTCGGCGGAGGTGGCGGCGTGGTCATGGCTTTCAGGGCCATAGGCCACCTGTTGAGCCGAGAAGCAAATTGGTAGGATTTTAATGAGCGCGTAGAATGCCTTTCCATTTTCGAGGATAGTCCCTATAGTCCAGAAAATTCTGATGCTGATCATCTCGTACACCCGGCGGACGACAGTGAAGAGGGTGTGGATCGCGCTCTACCTGCTCCATGGTGTCTTTGAGCGTGATATCCTTGTCTGGCTCACGCAGGCAGATGGCAACGGCAGGACCGGCACTACTTTGTACAGTGAAAAAAGCTCATGGAACCGACCTCTAGAAAGTTGCATGCAAAGAAGTACGGCATCTCTTGTACATAGAGCAATGAGCCTGTGTCGAGCCGAGGACGCCAGGCGGGTCTAAAGCTCCTTGCCCAATCTCGCAGGCGAAGATCGCTCCGAGTACTAGCCGCGGGCCTCGGACATCCGCTCCATCCGCAGTCAAATTCGTCGATGGTGACCCCAACATGGCCTCGTATAGTGGTGATGAGCCAGAACGCAACAATATAGGCACACTCCGATACACCCCACTGAGCCGTACAAGGGGGGATGAGTGACTCGTGGCCCGAATCGAAGCCGGCTCTAATAAGAAAGTTGCTGGCAACCTGGCTCACGACGGCGGCGCGGTCCTTGCGGCCACCGCGGAGGCTGTCGAGTATGAGTTCTGGGTGCGTCTCCGAGACGATTATTCCCGGCGTTATCTCGAAGTACGTAAAACACAGCCACTGGGTAATATATTCCCTAGTGCAACCTGTCCACCGCCAGGCTCATATATCCTGGTAGGGTCAAGGATGAATATCAGCCTGTCGCTATCATTCCCCATGGTTACGCCATCGACACAATAGGTCGTGGGCTGGAACCTGCCGGTAGCCTGGAAGGCGAATCGTAGTATACTGGGCTGCTGGACACCCGGTGCGCGGGCCAGTTCATCGCTGTTGCGTATACCCATCTCGTTGCACGTGATGGCGTTGAGCAGAGCCAATGCGCGCCAGGTTGTGAACTCTCTTCCCTTTCTCATCCTGCCTGAGACAGATGAAGATCATAAACGGCTTGTCTGTGTTGTGGGATCATACTGAAAGGTCCTCTGCTGGGAAACCTCTAGTCGTCAAACAACAAGCAGCCAGTCAGTTATCCTCCCGAAGGGAAGAGGAATGACCGACTGCCTGACCCAAGAGCAATGCCAAGATCTCCAGCACCCCCCATGACGCTGTAATCTGTTCATCAAAGCGACCATGAATTGCATCTCGATCGGTGGAAAACATGTTCCGATCCCGTATAACAAAGTCCACCAAGATACTACGATCTTCTTTGTCAACGAACTCCACGCTCCCCTTTGAAGCGTCTTCTTGCCGGTGGCGTTGTACCATTTGTGGAAAACATCCTTTGCCCTCCCAACCAGGCCAGGTATATCGGGAGAATGAGTCTCAAGTTAGGAAAAACCCCCAAGCCTGATGATCGGAGATTCTTCATTTGGTATTCCATCCCAGTCGGCAAAGGCTGGTGGGATATATGGTCGCGTAGCGGCCTGTTGCGAGACATCATCATCGTTGATTCCGGGCGCGACCCCGGTGCAGCCAGGCGTACGCCAATACGGCTATCAGAGGGCTTAGACAGAGTACCAGACAGTGGTCCTTCGGCTGTAGCTTGGATCCTTCGGCGACAAAATCGGCCAGTCGGCGAACCTGCGCGCAGTCTAGGTCCGGGGCATGCTTTCGTATGAGCGACTTCGGGGTCTTGAGAAACAACTGGACCATTTCAAGCCCATATCAAACAGTTTTCATCTGTCGGGTTTGTTTTGAGCATGTTGTTTTGTTGGATTGTTAACCGGTCCTCTCCAGTGAAAATCCAAGGCAGATTCTGGACCCTAAGCATGAGCCCTCAGAGCGTCTCGTGAAGTCGTAGATCAGTAGTCATATTTGTGGTCGTTGATAGAGATGAATGGGTGGTATTTTGGCGGATTTGTGCATGGGTGTGTCTGCTCCAACCGATGCTGGGGATACCGTCGACGATACCACTGATCTCGCATATGCCATCCTCGTGGTAGAACATATGCTGCTCGGCGGTGACTTGTTTCCCTGTCTGCCACCGGTCGGAGTCCCAGACGAACATAACCTTGACGTTGCCCTCGCGGCTGATGATGGCAACGGCAACGGCGTGCTTCTCAAGGCTGGGATCGGGATCCTTCATCAAGACCTAGTTGAGTTGGTAGATAGTTTAGCGATGATTAATAGATATTTGATGTGATCTATGTTGCTCGATGTGCTAGAGATTCCTTAAAGCCAATTTCCAAGACGGTCTCGACGTGGCTTGCAAAGCCTGTCGATGGCGGTCCAGTAGTCTTAAGATCCTCGCCAGAAGTGTCTCTCCTCCTGTAGCAGTCTTAGTATTGTACATGTCCAATCGGTTGATGTGGGCGCCACTCACCGCGAGTATTCCATGATCTCCCGTGCAACTTGTTGTGATTCATCTTCCTATCTCTCCTGCGGCGGGAGGCATGCAGTGCCATGAAGCTAGTAGTGATCACACTGGAATACTTTCTCCGTTCCTTTGATCTCTATTTTGAATATTAGTACCCTGTATCATGGTGTGCGGTGTTTGGTGCGCTAATCATACCTTTCTGTTTCATCTCCTGACTGTTCCCAACGATCCTCTCTCCCCTTTTCCCATTCAATTGTTCGCTTTCCGATCGAGAGTTCCAATGCGCAGTTCCGTCAAGTCAATGATAGATCATGCGCCTTCATGCTTCCGTCAATTGAATGACAGTCGCATGGCATGTAAACGCCCGTCAAGTTAATGATAGGCTTCAATTCGTTTCCACGAACGTGCCGGTGGAGCTTGTTTCCAGGCTCAAAGCTCTCGCCGCACTTGGGGCCGTGAGTCCTGTTGTCGTGACCCGAGACGCCGGGCCAGATCGCCCTGCCGATGCAGTGGGTATACCACTTCTTTTTCGGACGGAGCTCCCTGGTGCCAAAGTTTGGGTTGGCACATAAGTGCCTCTTCCGCCTTGTGGCCGTGGTCCATTTTTGGCCACTCATGTGTATCGAGTGCACCCTCAAACTTCTTCCAGTCGGGAGCTAATGCCTCACGCCCATGTACTGGCGTTCCGGTGCTCCATATACTTCGGCGAGTAGCCCATCTCATTAGGGAGTGCTATCCGGGAAATTCTGCCACATACCCTGGGACCAGCCTCCTCGATGATGTTCCAACTCCTCGACTTCGTATGGCGAGAGCAGGCAGCAGCTCCAACCACCATTAAATACAATGTAATCTAGGACAGCGAAGTGTATGTCCATGAGCGCCTTCTTTGTATAGCAAATCGTACTACCATAACGCTCAAACATGCAAAAGGTGTTCCAAGCCACCCGTTCTCCGCGATCTTCCAGTTTTCGCGATGCTTGGCAGTACTGAAACTATTGATCCTGTGGGCATAGGGAACAGGATCCAGATGCGGCTGGGTTATTTGCTTTCACGTTCGTGTCAACTCTTTGGGCCTGCTCGACGAGGGAGATCCGCTCCAAGAGCTCTTGAATAATTAAGGGGGTCCGCTTGTCCATCGCTTTCGCTCGAAATGTCGGCCTGAAGGAAAGTAACAGGGGATTGAATTTCTTCGCTGGGGAGATTTCAAGTGAAGAAATAATCCAGGGCCACCTTCGCCTCAGCTTTTCCAGGTGGATATGAATGATAGATATCCGGGATTCAGCAACGGTACCGGGGGCTCGGGCTGGTAAGCAGGTGAGTTGAATGCAACAGATACGTGGCGGAGAGTTGCAGGATCCAGATGATATTCGTCTTGCTCAAGTCAAGCGTCTTCTTCGGCACGTGTCTCGAGTGAGATCCCCTGCTCGTCGATTACTGACAGCCTCGTCAGTAACCTTTGCGTGTGAAACTCCAGGTCTACAACCGTAATTGGAGCCCAATTGTGAAAATTTTCCTTCCATTCACCATTCCAATCCCATGTGAATCCAAACAGATAAACAATCCACTGCAAAAACCAATCCATAAGATGTGCTAGTCCATTTCACGTCATCGTGTGAAACACGCCAATTCACCCGCACGCACCCCATCGTCCATTCTCACGTCGTGAGCGGAGAGCCGACCCTCCACAGGCGCGCGACCTGCTTCAAGTCTGCATTTCCAATCATTGCGGCAAGCTGAGGCTTGTCCAGGAGAAGGTTTCCGAGGGCGCTGTAGAATTTACCTTCCTGGCGCAGTTCGGGGGAATCCATTCTATTCCAAGGGACGCGCAGTCTCGGGTATCGACGGCAATCTTGCCCGAACTGCGCACGAGCAATCTCATAGGCTATAATGAGCCTGGCCTGGCCCTCGATCTGGTTATCGATCTTCGCCTCCGCACAAAGGATCCCGGCGTACTTTTCCCCATCACCAGCGCATGTTCTTCTCTGCCAAATCGACCGCGTCCAAAAGTTCGGTCATCTCGTTCAAAGATACCAAAGCCCATCTCAGCGGGACCAACCTCCCCCCAAGCGGGTTGGACACCCCATAACTGTAGTCATATCGTTAGCTCTCATGACAAGGTCGCCGTGCTGGTCTAGGTTCTCTAAGGCCATGAACTCGTTGACAGTTTTGCTGCAATCCTCCAGAGAATTCACAATATTCTGGGCAACCTCTTGGGAGATCTTGCGACGTATATCGCAACCCGATCGGGGGACTAAGTTGATAGGGTGTTCCTCCATTGATCTAATTGGGTGTCACAGAACTTATAATGTTCTCACTGTCGAGGTCGCTATCTTGGTCATGAACCTCCAGGATGAGTTCCTTCATCTTCTCGCATAGAATAGTAGCTCCCTCCGTCTGGTTACCATTTTCATTTGGAGGGCAATAGGTTATATTCAAGAGACTTCTATATTCTTCCTCATCATTTGGGAGGTTGTAGGATTTACCTGACGTCCCTTCGGACTCATACTCATCATTGAAAGTATCAGCTTTCAACTTCTTGGATCTTTTCCAGAATATCAGATGTTTCTCTTGAAGACGCTATAATAATTGACTAACTCTTGATAAGACTCTGGATCCTTTTTGCCAGGGGGATCCGATCTTTGACTAGGCTCATTCTTTAGATATCGCCTGCGGGATACCCAGGCAACTCATTTAGGGTAACCCCTTCGGAGATGATACGGCGGATATTATAAACTGATCGAGGAACCGAGCTGATGAGATCCCTCCATCAACCTCGTCCAAGATGTGAAAAGCGACTGGTGGCGGTCGAGAACAAAAGTCATTGACCGGCCACCGGCATGGACATGGTAGGCGACAAACCGCCCCGGAGCAATGGGGCGGTCCTGGCGGAAAGAGGCTGCTTCGGTGGCGTGTTTGAGCATCGCGCTATTGGGCATCGACAGCGGATGGCAAGCTTCCTGTAGTACTCAGATGATTCGGCGGTTGCAGGGGCTTTCTCTCAGACTCGAATCAAAGAAAATAAAAGCGATCGACGTTGCCGTCACCTTCACCCCGCCCAGTGGCTAAAGATTCTTTGCGTCTGTGATCAACCGCTCGCTAGACAAAGAGTCCTGACTTGCATCATAGTCTTCACGCAGATTCTTCGACTATTTTTCGAATCGTTCCATGAGAATACGGCGCGACCACCTCGTTGACATCGGGTGACCCCTTGATTGCTTTGATCCCTTCGTGGACACTTAGCTCATGCAATATATTCCTCCCCAGTCTCATCGATGCCAAAAGTGACCACTTTCGCCCATAGAAAAACTTGACATCAAATCATTCCGTACGGTCTTTCTCAACCGTCAACAACTCTCTTGGTCAATTTGTCAATTGAACCATAAAAGGCGGCCGACCATCAAATCAGCTAAGCCTACGTCACTCGCGGGCTGGGTAGAGAGATGAACGCCATGTACCCTTATCATTAATTCGGCTCGAAGGCCGCGCAACGCCAGACCACCTAGAAGAAGCTGCTTCCAGGATGGACTTCTCTCAAAGAATGGTATACTCCGTCCGCGGCCTGTTCCTCCCATTGTCCCTGAGGGCATTGTACAATGCCTTCACAGGACCGCTCTTGATGTGCGTCACAGCGCGCTCTCTGAGGCCAAGGGGTGTTACCTGTCTATCGGAATCCCAGACGAGCATCACCTTGCCACCTCGGTTGCCATGGTTGATTACCGCCACCACGGTGGCATGCTTCTCCTCGAGAAGGTCCAGCTTCTTGTGTTCGACCCAGTTCAGGTGCGAGCCAACAATCACCGCGATCCAGCATTGTTTGCCCCCTTTGGCCTTCTTGAGCCATCCCTGGGCGTCGAGTGACCCCTCCCACTGCTCCAGGCCGGGTCCCATCTGTGTCCCCCTCGGGACCGTGCCATTGACAGGCAACTTCTAGTTCGCCCTGTCTTTAGCACTGTTGAAACAGATGGGCTTGGTTTCAATCCAACAAGGATTGAAACTGTTCTCGGCCTCGAGAGCTGCACGCAGTGTGCTGATTTTGTCGGCAAGGCAGGGTATGTTGACCTCTGGCCGGTGCCCGAGCTCCTGCCAGCAGAGGGCCGGATCAGGCTGCCTGGAGGCAGTTTCTGTAGCCCAACTGCTCCTCTGTAGTCCTGCTATTATCAATATTCCTATCCTACTGCCTGTCAGGACGTATACTCATACCAGCCGCGCTCATAGTCGCAATAGTGCGTATAGGTCGGCGGGGAGCGTGAGGTCTGCGATCGAGCGTATGGATGTTTGCGCAGGGTCAGGCGGCGGAGTGAGGTTCGTGACTGAGAGTATGTGTGCGTGAGGTTCGTGATCTAGTGTACATGTGCTTGTACAGAGCGATATGGCACGGAAGATGTCGTCTCATACGAGCAAGAAGGCCATCAACCCGGGCCCAGACAGCCGCACCAGTGCAATGGTGGGCAGGACTCTCGGGGCTCCCTAACCTTACCAGCTCCAAAACCAGGGTCAGCGAGGGCGTCCTATGCCCTATGCACAGCAATATGTTCGGGACGACTGGGGGGGGGCGTCTCCAGGGGAGGGCAAGGTTGGGGTCAGCGACGAGAGATCGAGAGTGACGTCCACTCAGAGGGAGGGCAGGCCCTATGCAAGTAGCGTAAGATGAATGTAGCGTCATTGGCGAACTTGGTCGCAGGTGTCTCCTGGAGTTGCTGGCTTGCTGGAAGGGCTGATCTCTTCCTGATCGTTTAACTGCGTATCTGCAGTGCCTGCGCTTAGGAGTTGAGCGTCGTTTGGCTAGGCTTGGCACGCGGGAAGAGCTTTGCTTTGCCGGTAGCCTCGAAATGACAATTTCAAAGGACATCGAGGCTGACTGCCCTGTACATGTTATCGGGTGTAAAAATACCGCCGAAGAGCTCCTTTTGTCTGATATCAGGTTCGTTTGGTGCAGGGTATCTCCTTTCAATATGTGAGATCGCGGTGCCAGTCAAGGAACTCCTCGAACACAGACTCAACTAATGCGAATAAGAACATCATCGTGGTATGATGACTGAGCCTCCAGATGTGTTACCGCTTTCGAAACTGAGACTCCACGGGCACGTGAGAGTAGACAAAGACAGCGTAGCCATCATTTTAATGCGTGGAAAGGACGGAGAGGTCTGTCAGGTCGTCGCCAGCCGAGCGTGCGTGTCAACGTCATCCTCAGCGCCGAACGGAAAGCTCCTCGCTTGCATCGGCCTTGTACCAACCAATATCCCTTAGTAACGTATGATAAATCATGAATTCCCCGAAGTGAACAAGACAGTCCAAGTCACAAAATTACTTCTGTTGAACAGTCCCGATCACAAGATAGCTTCTGTTGAACTAAACGGTTGATGTGAGGGATGAGCTGTCAATGCAGTCACTGATGATCTCAGACATCCTTTCAGGCTTTATTGTTTTAGTGTTGATCGGACGAAAGGCGTCAGCCTTGTAGGTATATTGGCATTACTCGTGTTGTTGGTGAATGAGAAAGGGATAATATGAGCAACTTCTAGTTTAGGGGTGCCAGAGGGTCTAGCCTTGCCGAGTCCTTCGTCACCCAGGGCAGTAGCAATGCTTCTGGGCATCCATCGAAATTCCAGTTGGACAGTTTGTGTCTTCGCATTGGGGCCGGGATCCAAGACACCCACCCACTTGAAAGCGAAGTAGCAACTGCTCCAATAGCGATGAACTTGGGGAGATACGGCTCGGTATGGGTGATCGCTCTTTTGTTGGCATTGTGCCCTTAGTGCTACTAGGTTCCAGAGAATTATATCACAGAAGTCTAGACTTAAGGGACTGTAGTCATTAGGAGGATTATTGGCTGATGTTCGATTAATTATGAGAACAGGCGGATGTATTTTATGGTGTAGGTCAGTCGTCTCTCTTTGGAAAAGTCGGATATTGGGTCAACCTGATGCTTTAAACTTCCGCCCCTCGTTTATTGGTCTTGAGCCACTCGTAGGCCTGTGTCATCCTGCGCCCCGATGCTAACACTGTTCCTCCCTGGCCCAAGAAGATGTTCTCCTCTTTCTTCTTATAAACCTTGTATACTGTGTGGATGTCACCAACAATGATAATAAAGTTGCAGTGTCTGGAAATCCTAATATTAAAGCGTTTTGGATCCCTCACAAAGCCAGGCCCGCTCTGTTTTGTGACTGTAGTCAGGAAGATAGCCACCCTTTCTTCCTTGCCCTGGAAAGAGTCAGCGGTAATGACCACCACTTTCTTCATTTTGTTCCTGAGTAGAGCTATGTGGTATAGGATTGGTCTTCCACTTCTCAACTTGAATTTGCAGCAGGGATGCAATAATCAAGAGCACAATCTTCACTGCTCGGTTGGGACCTTCAAACCACGCCAATGTTGCTCGCGAAGTTCCTTTAGCAACAGGAGCATGGGGCTGGGTTTTTGTACCCGTGCAAAGCAACAAGAAAGCCTTGAAGTGCTGCTGCTTCTCGATGAGATTGTCGAGGAATATAGACTGAGGAAAAGCCAAATGCCCCGCAATATATACATTTAGACCGAAGCGTTTGATCAACTCGGGTAAAGGCGCCGCTGAACATGATTGATGTACAGGAGGGGTAAAGAGGCAGAGTGGTCCCGGCGATAATGGATCTCAGCATATACCGGATTCCCTTCATGATCCAAATAATTTCCAGCCATGCACTCGGTCATATGCGCTGCTTCATCCACCACGTACATTCGTGGCGGAGTGCCGACATGTCTAGCGATGTCGTCAAGAGCGGCGGGTGTACCGGCCAGAAAGTCAGCTTTGCCAGCAATTTCGAGCAAAAGTCGTCTCGCTTCTGTTCCCAGCACAAAACTAAACGTCAAAGTTCTCCTGAAAATAGTGAACCCTGCTGCATTATGCTATACACGTCTTCAAGCAAGATGCGAGGGGCTGGGCTCCCACGATCGATCGGGCGAGAAGGAATAAAGGCATCCATGCCCGTTGGTCGTTCCATAATTGGGCGAATCTACCCGTGCCGACAGCTGTCGGTAGTAAGGAAACCCTTTCGTCGTCTGGGCATACCGTCTGATTCAATGAGCCTTGCAGCTCTATTCTGTGACCAGCCAGCTTCGATAACGACAGTAGGCCATCGCTGCCTCCTCGCCTCCATCACAATTCCCACTGATTGATCGGAGGGATATGACACTTTCGGGTATTCGACACAAGACTGAGCCACGGGTCTCACCGGCCCGAAGCCAGGTCCTCGTCATCGCTTCGTGCGTGATTGACGAGGGCAGTCCGCCGCGGTGGCATGCCAGGATACGGCTGGTCGTTCAGCCAGATGCGAAGGCACAATTGGTAGTTGCGCGCATCCTGAACCCCCACAGACTGTAGAAGCGTTCAACCACGATACTTGTATTACTGGCCTCGATACTAAAAAACCAGGACGCGCACATGAACACGAGCGATCAAGATCTCCTCGACCTGTGAGAGCTGTGAGAGATAACCCGGCACCTCCCCAAAATCAAGGCTCTTTTCTGGATTGAAGAAGTATGGCTTTTGAGCAGACTTAACTCAGTCCTGGCGTTAGTAGAAGGAGTAAATATCATTGACCAGATTCTAGTCAAACCACAATGTGCTGCAGCGAGCACATAGCTTCGTCTGTAGATGATCCAGCTGTCAGTGCCACTAAGAGAGCATATTGGCACTCAAACCATCCATGAGCATCAATCTACAATATTGTGTGCGAGTGGCTGGAGAAAGGTCCAACCACTTTCAGTGCCAATGTCTGTCCTTGGCAGTGAGTCTGCAAGCTGCCATCGTTCTCATGTGCCCTTAGGCCCATCCAGTTGTAGTACTTGTTGCTTTCAGCCCAAGGCACAGATTTCCATACTAGGCAGTTGCAAAAGCCCTGTTCAGAGCCATCATTTAGCGTTTCAAGCATGAGAGCAATATACATTAGAAAACCCATTCAAACCAAGAGGCTTAATAGTCTACAGGAGGGTGACTGTCATTTGCATAAAACAAGAGCATCAAGGGGCTTGTCTTCATGAGATCCTGATCGACATATAGGCATTTGAACACTTCGCCTGGCCTTCGGTTCATGGCTCGGCTCGCTTTGTAAGCTATCTTTGCCGCCACAGGGCGAGGTCGAAGGGTGGGCTTTGGCCATTCCGGGCCACGCATTCTGCTGGATTCCATTGGGATTAAGCCGGCTCGTTGTAGCAGTCCAAGCGCTTAGATAGGATTGGCCAAGGGCGTCGGCAGCACTTGCCAATCGAGACTCGGGAGGAATTCGAATCCCACGTGGATTCAGGCCCTTGGAGTCATCACTGATCTAAGGTGCCAACTTTGATGCCAGTCCCTTGCCCCTACAAACATGAAAAGTTTCCTCCTCCTCGTTTTAGAGGCCATCTTCCCCAATGCCCGACGCATCATTCCTTGCTTTTCTTTTGTCGGGAGATTCAACTTCCGACACCACCACTGCCAGGTCTTTCCCTTCCCAGCATCAATACTGATGCTGCCCTCGGCCAGAGACCACTGTCAACCGGCAGTAGGTGCCGTCTCTCTTTCCTGAGAGTTCTCCATAACGGCAAGGATCAAATGGCCCCAATCAAACAACATGATATACGGGGTATGGTACTTCACGCTTTATCTGGCAGCTTGGGCCGTGACATCGCATGAATTTCCCAGAAATGAGGTTTCGGAAGTCTTAACAGGCTCCCCGCTAGTCCAGTGATGGACACCATCCTGGATCACCTTCTCATGCTGTCGAGGAATGATGGTCCCCGTGCGCTTTGCTTCGAGAATGGCGAAAGCGCGTTCCCAACCGTTGTGATGAGTCCACGCGCGGTCAGCTCGGGGGCGGTTGTCTATACCGCGTATTGTTGCGTTATGGTCCTTTTTTTGCCCCTCCCCCCCTTTATCACCCGTCAACCCCTCACTGCCGAAATCTTTTCCATGTTGGCTCTCCCATGCCATGAGGGGCAAACATGTTGGTCTTCTTGTTGAAGAAGACGACATTTTATATCGTTGTAGCGCAGGGCCGGTACGATTCGCGAGCCGTGGGACTTGAGGGGCCGCTTCATCCTCTCCTCTGTTCCAGTCCAACTTGCTGCCGGCTGACACCGCCTTGTTGTACCCGGGCATCAACAGCACCAGGTCTCTCCTGAATATGCTTCCCCTCACAGGCTTAGCCCATATAGAGTCGCGGATGCCCTGGGGAAGCGGTCTAGTGCTCGGCGACCTAGTAGCTTCCTGGTCGTGTACCTAGATCAGCTCAGCTCTCGGTGCTGAGTGCGCCAGGGGACTTTCTCATCCTGGACCTGGTCGGCCCAGCTTGACTCCATATCCAGACGCGAGCACTCTACACGGCTGGCTGTCTCGTGCTAGTCTCTCATGTTGAATATGTTGATATAAGGCTTCCTTGCCATATAGAATCCATTGTTATCAGTAGCATCGAACAGCTTCCCGGGCTCCTCCAAGTTCAGCATCTTCTCGCGTGCCCTGTATTCCTCGGGCTACAATATATAGACCGAGCAGGGCTTGTTGTCAATCAGGTCAAAGGATCTCCCAAGGAAGAGGCTAGGACCTGCAAGCTCTTCCGCGCTGTCAACCGGCCGATAGACGAGATACTCGTGCTCATCGTCGCCGTATGTGTGGAAGATGCAATTCGCACACTTCCCGTTGAAGGCATTAGGCAGGGGAAAACAGTCGAAGAAAGGAAACATGACATGAACCCGAAGCTGGTTGACATTGCTTGCGAGTCCTCGTTACTCAACGGGTCTACCGGGAAGCTTGGCCTCGCCCCGTCCTTTGGCCTGGCTGTATTGCAGGCGAACTGCCATGTGGACCTGTCAGTCTCCCTGGCTGTAAAACTCCGCGACGGCTACATTTCTTCCTCCAGTCAATTCTCAAATATAGCTGATTGACACTATCCGGCACTGCCCCATAGTACTGTCATCGCATCCCGCAATGAATCTGGCGTACTGTCCAAACAACCTTGAAGGACTGTAGTTAAAGTGGGTGGGTTATGCGGTAGCGGCGGGCTCTGGGAACTGCAGTTGGGATCGGGAGGGATATATATGTTTCGAGAGTGGAGGGAAGTTAAAAGTCGGGTTCACCAGTAGCTGCATTCACCCCCTTGGCGACCATGAATTATACCTCCTCACATATCGGCTCGCTCTTCGGTGTCCACGTCGCCGTCCTCGGCCCATCTTCATCCAGGTCCATTACTACCGGCCGTCCCCTAGCACAGCTACCCCATCTCTCCCATTTTCCTATGCTCGTATAACCCGTGCCGTCTTCTACATCAAGTATTTTCATTTCCTCCCAGTTCAAGGACTTCAGATTGGGCGTGTCCTTGACAGGCATTCCGGCTATGTAGAACTGCAGCATCATGATGTGGTATGGGATGCGGGATGGTCTAACGGATCTGATCTGCTTCCAAGATAGTGTAGCAGGATGGCTTCTTCGGAACTTGTTGACGCCAACCCGGGATTCCTTGTTGAGGGCGTTGCAACCCCAGGGTGTGTGTTTTTCTCACGGCCGCTACCCGCAATATCACCTCAAAAATTACGTATGTAAAAGTGCGTAGCCGGCTATTTTGGCGGTGTGGATATCTAGAACAAGACCTGATGCGAACCCTTGTCAAAAGCAATCAAAGAAAGCTTGCTAATATCAAGATAGACGTGGGGGAGAGTCTCACAGGGCCTCTAGTCACGTAGAACGGGCAGATGCCAGAGCTGACCAAAAAGTGTTACGCCCAAGGTGACTCCTAACCATTTTTCGGATCCAATAGCAAACAATCTAGGCAGATAATCCCTTCAGCCTGCTCTGAAGAAAACATTGATGCTACCTCTTGTTTGACACCTCTGCACGCTTCGCACGACGGAGGCAGCTTCGGTCAAAGGGGAATATCCCAAGATGGAAAGGTAAAAGCCAATGATGGCCAACACTCAACCACGCCGATAGACTCCAGCTTTGGTATAGGCATGCTTGGGGTCCCATTCCAAACATGAAGTGGTAAAATGTGTTACGTGCGAGCCACAGATAATATCCAGTTTTTAGCAATCTCGACGGCATGACACATAGTACCAATGGTTCATAGTCGCGGTCACAGTTCCAACGACTGATCAATAATATGACACTACCCATCGTAGAATCGAGAATAAGCGGCTTAATATCTGACTTTCTCAGCCAAGTTCGAGAAATATCAGCCATCTGCCGAGTTAGTCAGTCTAATAAGGAGGAGTGGCGGTTAAGGCATTGATACCCGCTAGCTTTTGGGCCATTTATGCTCCAACACCTCATCATCCGACGCGGCCTTTCTTTTCCCCTTAATAGCGGCGCGAGCCTCGTCTGTGAATACGGCTGGTTCTCCGCCCGTTGAATTATCCGCCGGTGAGATGGGGGCAGCAACTTGCTCTCCTGCGTTCACAGAAGGGTCCTCCCAGAGCGCAGCGGAGAGCGAAGTGGTTGTAGAGCCACCGACATCAGGCGTTACATGTCAGTTCCACTTCCTCCACCGTTTGCATCCCAAGGATACCAAAGCCAACGGCGTCATTTCCCGCGATCAGCAGGCATGGGTCATAGGAAGAGGTCATCATCTTCAGGCGCGTTGTAAAATGCTTGTGGTATGTTGTATACCAATGCATGCCTACCTCCGCGATGCCGTACAGCGGCTTGACAACTCGCATCACTTTGCCTTTGGGGTGCTTCTCCTCGAGTTCCTTGGCTCTCATGACATAAGGGAGTGCTGCGAAGATTGTTAGGCTTGTTTCTTGCTTTGTTCTTGCTGGCTTTACGCAGAAGAAACCAGTAAGATCTTGCATATATCGCTCGTTGCAGCGTTAACTCTGACTGCGGGTAGGCTTGCATGATATCCGACCTGTCAGGATATACGCTCGAAGCAGCAGCAACGACGGTGTGAGCGCCAAGATGAGGCGTTGGCTGCAGCGTTGGATTGTTGGCGATTGTGTGAGCACGGTTCTCTTCAGCGCTTCCCATACAGTCTCTGCTGAGATATCCTTCAGGAATATCGCGTTCTGGAAGGCGGTTGCTGCACACGCCACGGTGTGGGTGAAATGGGTGCGCCCTGTAAGTGCCCTGTGGTCGCGTTGGCGTCGGTGTTCTTGGTGAGTCTTCCTTTTACCCTTCTACCAGGAGAGGAGTCTATTTCATACGACTGGCACTGTATGCTCATGATCGGGGCCGCCACCAGCTCCAGTGGACGGTTCAGATGCCAAGGTGACACCAACCAGTGTAGACTCAACGCTGATCCCAGTAGAGAGCAGAGAGACCATCACCAATTCCCCGGATCCCCTTGGGCTATTGGAAAACCAGGTGGGAGAGACTCCGGAGGCGCCACGCAACCCCGTGGCAATTTGAGCGACGAGTCACCTCGGGCGTAGGAGTTCACCGGTTGCCCTCTTGTCATCTTCATCGCCGCCGGAGCATCCATCGAACGACTTGTCGCTTCGGTGATGCGCTTCGTCTCTTCGGCATGCTCAAAAGCCCGTCGAGACCCTTTTTCCTAGGGTTGTCATCTAAGATTGCGACTAGTGACGGCGCTGACCCTGGTGAGCTGGCGATGCTCGAGCTTTGGGCTCTTCCTGCATGCCCAGGCAGGCATATTTCGCAATTTCCTCACTGTTGAAGCGCCTTGTCGTGTGGAATTGCCATTCAAGAGATCCTGTAGGGGCTGTGTTCCAGCAGATCATATGACGCGACCTCTCCGTCGAATCCGGTAGTATACTTGTACCACGAGCGGCGCAAGCCACCAGCTTTCATCGTGTTAGTTGTTTTCGCCGATTTGCACCTCTAGCGAAATTTCTTCTCATCAACCCGCCGTAACATATTTTCAGCTATTCGATCCGCCACATGGCAGCTAAGCATCCTTTGATGGACCGTCCTCAAGCTTCTGCTGCTCTGCGGCTCCATCCTCCCAGGTCCTACAAGCAGTGCCATAGTCGAAGAGCTCATGGTAGCTTTTTGATTGATTGGTGTCAGACAATTCGCTACACCTTCACAGTTCCATCTCTATTTAGTAGATGATAAAGCTAACAAGCTTTTTATAGATGGCAAAGACGATTGTTCTCACGACGTATTCCACCTTTTATCAGCGAACATTTAAGCGTCAGGAATCGTATATCAAATTCCATGCTTCACGGGCCAGGGATCGCCTGGCACAAGTGGCGATGGCCGAAGACGAGGAAGAGCAAGATGATACTACAAGACAGTTGCAGCAAGTGCAGCAAGCGCACAAGAGTCTCCCGAAGATCGACTCTGACCGTATTGATCCAACTGAATACAGAAAGGCCTACACCCCAAAGGAGGCTGATGCAATCCTGGTTCGATATTTTTACAAGATTCCGGAAGTAGAGAATGCCGAGTGGAATTTCCTCGCACTCGATGAGGCTCAGATGGTGCGCAATATCAACAGCAATACCACATCCTGCCTTGAACGTGTTGATTGCGAGCACGTTATCTGGACAACCGGCACCGTCCTTCATTCATCCTCTCATGATCTGAGAGCCCCTTTGCAACTGGCCTGGGGCATCCTCGGCATGCGGGGTGTCAGCTACGACGATCTAGACCTTGGCCAATTGGAAGGAATGTTCAATCCCCAGTACGATCCTGAGAAGACAATGAACGAGTTTGGTAGTATCAAGGTGAAGGGAATTTTTACAGATGAGATGACGGACGCCAACCCAGCGCTGCTACCACTGCTTCGCGCATACTCCAAGAGCTCACAGCCGGTCTGGCTGCTCAACCCACAGCATTGTATTTCCCTTACTAGTCCATCATAGAAGGACATACCTAGGTATGCCCTGATATAAAGAGGATCTCAGAGGCGAGGAGTCCTGGGGTGGCAGGGGCAGGGGCTGGTAAAGCAGGTGCAACGACGGTATGGGCACGAGGGGTCATACCGTGGATGGGCTGCATGCCATCCCGCCCTGGGCAGCGGAACCCCAGCCGTTGACCTGAGGCGTCGCTAAGGGTTGACGACCAAGGGCCCCTCGCAGAAGGCAAATGACAACGCGGCGCAGTCTTGGAGATGATACAGGATAATCTCCTGTCTAGTGCATGGCACAATGCACCGACGTCTGCCTATCTTTGGCCTCCTGCAAGGGGCCTCGACGCTAGTCGTCAACCTTAGAGACGCCCCAGGGCAACGGCTGGGGTTCCGCTGCCCAGGGCGGGATGGCATGCAGCCGACACACTGCCAGCATGGCAAGCGAGGGTAGTTCGGATCCCGCGCAGTATCAGCAGGATGGCGTGCCGGAGTCAAGGCACCGGAGCCCGGGCAAGGAGTCGAGAGAGCTTGCGTGGCTATAGGGGCGGAACGGATTTATAAGACACATCCATCACCTAGGAGCCGAACAGGATGATTGATTGATGGCAAAGCGGCATATAGACCATTGGAGCGGCCGTTTTGTGGATTGTCCGGTTTACTCTGTCATGTATACCACATATATAGTGCTGGGGAGTCATAGTTGATTCAAGAGGTGTATGATGTTTGGCCAATCAAGTGGTAATCAAGCCCAGATCAAATTCTCCATCGAAACAATAGCATAAGATATAATGATACCTTGCGTAGGCTTCGGAAAAGGCCGGGGAGATCTTACTTCTGGAAAACAGACGAGAGATATGTATCTCGGTGCCTGGTCGGTGGGAAAACATGGTGCGATTGTGTCCATCATAGGATTTAATGAAGACTTCTCCCATACATCAGCATGAATTAGAGCTCCACGCTTTCTCCGTCATCTTCGGGTAGTTTCGCTGGTAATCGTTACCAGCGCCCTAAGTGTAACTCATACTGAGCATATTTGATCAAGCTCCTTCAGGCCCTTGCCAATCGCATAGACCTTTGTGACTCGAAAGGTGCGAGGTTTGATACAGTAAACCAGCACTTGTGCGTCTGAGAAGAAGCGCACGATGTCGTTGTACACGTTAGGGATACAATTAAGGCGTCGAAGGCACTCTGGACCTCTTAGATCTGCTCATTTTGTAAAGCAGGCATCTTGGACGATAGATAAAGGGAACGAAAAATTAAATAGGAAAAAAAAAAAACATAGTAAGTGAAGATTGAATTCCAAGGATGACGAGATGTGTCATAGGTAAGGCAACTTGAAGCCTTACAATTTGATGCTCAGATGTGTGGGCGTCTGGGTGATCGACGGATTAAATGTTGGCAGCTTAAACTCCAAATAATCTTCCTCAAAGACAATGCATGCGTCCAGGCCAAGGCATTGTGTCGCAGGTTCCCCTCTGGGATCTCAGGTTCTGGCTGGCCATTATGGCGCAGCTGGGCCAGCCATCGGTCGACTCCCTCACGAAAGCGACGTTCGTCTGCTGGGTACTGCGACATAACAGCACCAATCAAAATAAAAGTCTCGCCAAGTACACCACTTTGGCTACTCATAGTTACCTAGTTCTAATAATCGCTCCGTGATACGGAACTCGGGGCCATGGGTCGGTCTTCCAACCGGCATTCAGAAGCAACACAGCGTCGCAAAGCTGAACAGTGCGACACGCCCCATAGGCACAGTAACTGGTCTGCTGCTAAATCCAGTCCAATTAAGAAATGGCATTCTCCGAAAGTGTGTGACAGAAACCCCTTCATCCCCGTTCGATGGCGTCAGGTTCGAAGGTTCGGCGTCGTCCATTGGCTCGTTTTCTAGATCCTCCGGACGAGGACCAGTGTCACCCTGGGGCGGTCCCCTCGTTATGATTTTAATCTTGATGCGGCGAGGGGTCTTACCACCCGGCTGGGCAGACTGCGGCGGGGACTGCTGGTTCGTATCCTCTCCATCAGAGGCAGAGTCTTGAACTATGTCCGAGGATAGTGGACCGCGTTCGTCATTCTTTGCAGCAGTAGCTGCCCGGGTACGCTTGGATGGCTTGTCTTCCTGAGGGACCGCATCCTCGGTTTCAGTGATGACCACTTCACAATTTGCTAGTTCCGAAGACAACACCGGCGGAAGTGATGACCACTTCACAATCATTGCTAGTTCCAAAGACGACACCGGCGGAAATGATGGCCACTTCACAATCTTTGCTAGTTCCAAAGACGACACCGGTGGAAATGATGACCACTTCACAATCTTTGCTAGTTCCAAAGACGACACTGGCGGAGTGATCACCACTTCACAATCTTTGCTAGTTCCAAAGACGACACCGGTGGAAATGATGACCACTTCACAATCTTTGCTAGTTCCAAAGACGACACTGGCGGAGTGATCACCACTTCGCAATCTTTGCTAGTTCCGAAGACGACACCGGTAGAAGTGAAAGGCCTGTCTTGGAGGGTGACAATAATGCAGCCGTCTATGAGCAAGAACTCCTGTAACGAACCAAGCAGCAGCGAAGGGAGCGAGTGATATGAATCGTCATTAACACACTAGTGACCAGTGAGGTTAGGCTTCATGCAGCAAAGCAGAGCTTCATTCATAGGTTTTTGTGTGATGTTGATTGATTGAAGAGAAAAGAAGAGAATGCAGAGGCTAGCTAGTGGTGGAGTTGTAGGCACCCCCCAGAGTGTCACGTGACAACTCCTGCTGCAACTTGTCCATTCAAGCCCTTTACAGCTTCTTCTGTGTGTGGGCGAGGTTGAGATGCTCGATGATCTGGCGATCAGTGAATCCCTACTTGTCTGATTTCCTACATGTAGGCCATCCGGTTATAATCTTGGCCAACACCTTGGTGGTGAAGGCGCAGTTATCGGAAATTTTCCTCAAGGTCCCCAGCGTGACCAGGTGCATACATCCACGGAGGACTCTCTTTGATGAGAGTCATGAGGGCGCCATACAGTCCCAGCTGTCTTTTGCAATGGGCGATTATCATCACTGTACGCATTCGGATCAGGCGAACCGCCGTTGCGCGATTCCCACGCGAGCATTCACCACACCCCAATATGATGTGTTGGCGTTGTTTTCCATTGAACAGAATATCCAAGCAGGCGGGGGCGATGGCTTGGGCACTTTTCAGTAGTTGTCTCATCCATTCCATCACAGCTTTACCGGATTAGTATTCAGCATGAACCACTGTCTGGAATCGCCCGTGGAGTTATCGTCACGCTCGCCCATGACATAACACAGAAACCGTCATTGCCGGACGATGGTCTGCATCCGAACTGAGACACATAAGTCGAATACTTCTCGGTCACCGCGTACTACCTGGACAGGCGTGAGAGCGTGAGCCAGATAGCGACGCCGCCATCGACAGCTTGCTTATACTATCCTCACGGAGGAGTGGCAACTCCTCCGTGACTTGGACTGAATGTTCAGCCGGTTGAATTGATAGAACTCAATCCGCTGCTTTCGATCGGTCTACGCGAGACGGCAGGTTCTGCAGGAAGCGATGTGGTTTCTGACTAACTGGGTCTTCCCTTTGAAAGCAAAGCCTTCCAGTTCGTGAACCAGTCTATCGCCTCCAAGGTGATGCTGACCATCGTGCACCATTGTGAGCAAGGTCTTGTAGTATTCGGTCTAGTGAGCTCTGTAAGCAGCGGCGGCGGTTTATCTGCTGTCTCTCCCATCAGTAGTAGAGCAGGGAGTGATTTTAACTTCTTTGCTTGACTGCGTTCCAAATATGCGTCTGTAGTCCTCGCAGTATATCTCTAGTACGGCTAGATTCTGTATTGATAGAGGGCTCTGGGTCGTATATAATAAGTACTTTTCCCTGAGGCTGGCGAGCGAGGACAGCAATAGCAAACCAGTGCTAATGATGCCATTGGTATCTGTCCTGAACCATATTGGGGGGCACGCAAAGGCAAACCTTGCCATCGTTCCCTTCCAGCGAGGAGTTGCCACTCCTCCGTGACTATTCTGCGATGCGCAATGGCTTGTCGTACATCCCCGCGGTGGTGTACCTTGGCTCACACGGGATCATGGCCATAAAGCCAGTTGGGCCTATTGCAGCATCCATCCCTGCGAGGCCTCGTAATTTCCCTTCCAATTTAGCTCATTTTCAAATGAAATTGGAACCGAGAGTGTTCGCCTCTTCTAGCCATTCCTGGCAAAGTAGATACAGAGCCGAATTCACTTTGTGGATAATGCCAGTGGTTTTCGTCACTTCATCACAGGCTCTCTCTCGTCAGAATCGAACAAGAAACCCATGATGTTGGAGTTTGTTTCATCGCCGAATATGGTAGTACCGTATCCCGGAGGCGCCGACCGCAGCTGCAGCCTCCATTCGGTCAGAAGAAATGATACGATGACTTTGCGGACGGTGCCTGCAGGAACTTGCGAAATCATGATGCGATCAGCCATGGATGAGTTGCGTGACACATCAATCTTCTGCACAGGCTGATTTCCTTGGTACATGCAACGGCTTTCCTGGCTGGAGCAGTCTTGCATCCATCAGAGTCGCCCCAAACGACAATCTCAGTCGAAGAGCGGCATGAATGCATGTAGAATTTGCGCCGATTAGCTCGAAGTATGAGAACGTCTGGGTCGTGTGCGCAAATTGCAAATCTCTCTTTCTTGATCTTCTGGTGGAATGTTGTGGTACTCCCACCAGTAGTCCTCTTCTGTGAGCTCTTCTGCCTTCATAATTACTCTCTCTTTGGTCAAGTGGTAGTTTGCAGCCCACCACTTCAAACGCTGAGAAAAGGGTAGCGCTGCATATGCACCCCTAGGAGCTGAGCTAGAACTTCACTGATGTGATACGTTCAGGCGTTCCCTACATGGGCTAAAATGTCACGCTGCTCAGATTCTAGAACTGGTTGAATAACGATGGAGCAGGTGCTGTCCCAAGAGTGGCCGGCAGGTCTTGAGCGGCGGAGCTGCCTTGCGGCCGGCTTGTTCGAGCATGTTGACTCTGAGCTGCAGAGCTGCGTCGCATTTCTCCAAAGCCGTATTGCTTGTCTCCAGCTTGTCGATGATCTTCAAGCTTTCTGACCGTCTCCTTGAAAGTCTTGTCGTTGAGCCGTGGGTGACGAGCGGGAGCCGGGTTCCTGCATCCGTACAGAGCGACTAAGAAGGCTTTGACCTGTTGCGATAGGGCTCTCAAGGAAGATGGAACGAGACCGTCAGTGTCAGGCATAAACAATACGCAGAGGCTAGTAGCACATAGAAGAAACCCTGTCCTGTTGCCCAGTCGCCCAGTCGCCCAGGACTCCGAATGTTCGAACAGCCGTCAAACCTGACCCATGGGTCCTGTTCATGAGTGCATACACGGCTGAACAAAACAGAGGCAAAAGTAAAGTTTCTCAAGTGTGTTGGTGTAGGTAGTTGCTGGGCGGGGCTCTTTACCCACTGAGAAGGGACAGAGAGGTTTGGCCGTTTTGGCAATGTGTGACCGCGCATGGCGAAGCTGAGAAGATGTGTAGCGAGGGAGCTCGTGGTGATGATAGTCTTCCTTGACCAGGAAAGCTGTGGGTAGATACTCGTTCGCCTCATTCACCACGAGTCGTAGTGTCGTTTGAGTGGCGCGTATGGCTAGACCTTGATCCAGCTGTGAGGTCCTGGTTCGTGACGGCTTACTCTCCAGGTCTGTGTGCAGGATCCAGTCGCCCAGCTCAAGACTCCGCGACCGTGAGACACCTTTGCATCATCTTCGCCACCTAGTATTGAAGATCGTAAGGGTATTCCTCGCCATCACCAGGCCATTTTGGGGTAACTGATCGCAGATGAAGTATATCGCGGATGGTCCACGTCTGTTTCTGAAAGAAGTCTCGCACAGAAGGCAAAAAACCGTCAAGAGCAGCATTGGCAAGTCCGAGGGAGTTTTGCGTAGAGAAAAACCTGTAGTGGGTATCGCGAGGCATTCAGGGGTCTGTGGAGGCTAGAGGTTTCCAGCATATCGCGGGACCCGACCTCTATCGTGAAAATCGGGAGGGAGGGTGGTTGGCTGGGAGATAGTCAAAACCGAAATAGTCGACATCGTACAGGCCCTCCGAGGAATGGCAACACCGTAACATGAGAAGTAGACCGCCTTACTGGTCATGAGGGTGTGAGGCAATAGGAGTTCTATAATCTCATCTAGAATACAGCTGGCTGGGTGTTTGCCGCCTTCTCCGTTTCCTCCTTTTAGTCCGGGTGAGGCTGTTGGCGGCGATTGTCGCCGTTTGCTTCATCCGCCAACGTGATAACCTGTGAGCCTAGCTCCCCAACCGCTCGAATCATTAGCGGTGGTCTGATCAGAGGGGCTTGGGATCTCTTGAATTGGGACTCAGGATGATTCTTGGGAGTCGATAGAGGGCATTTCAAGGTAACCGAAAATAACTCAATGCGACAAGAATTTCTCAGGTAGCATTGTATTGGTGGCGGGGAGCAATGTCGGCGCCTCCTCTGCCGCAACAATTGAGGCGTATTATCTTGATGTGGACTGCAAAGATGGAAGAGGATTGGAGTCAAGGCCCAAGATGGAAGAGGATTGGGGTCAAGGCCCAAGATGAAAGAGGCATGAAAAGAGAGACCGCTACGGAGTCGCTCGTAGAAGGTGGCTGGTACCACGTGTAGACGTATGTATCTGGGCTCAGACATATCATACGCTAGTATAGGAATGATCAAGATCAATGTGTTCTCATCACCCAGACGGGTGCTTGCGTTGCTCCTCTACGTTTCTCGTCATCGTCGAGATGCTCCATGGTGAAATTCCTTGTACTCTTTGTCTGGATCGATCCTTCTGTTCAAGCTGGTAATGTATGTGTACAGTATGTAGCAGAGAATGCATAGAGCAGCCAGGACAAGTGAACGCCAGCGTAGGGAGGATCAGGATTGGTGTGTCTCGATCACCCAGATAGGTGCTTGCGTTGCTCCTCCGCGTTTCTCGTCATCGTCGAGATGCTCCATGGTGAAATGCCTTGAGCTCTTTCATCTGGATCGATCCCTCTGTTCAAGCTCGCAATGTATGTGTACAGTATGTAGCAGAGAATGTATAGGGCAGCCAGGAGAAGTGAAAACAGAGTGACGGAACTTCCGACAACGCTGCTCGAGCGTAGGACCAGTATTCAGCCCAAAGAGATCGGTAGAGTTCGGAGTTCGACGTCTCTGAATACGTACAAAACCATCGGAGAAAGAATTGAAAACGTGTTGATGCGAAAGTGTGAGTGCGAGGACATGACTGCAGCTTTGCCTTGTTTGGCTCGCGAAGACATGGCTGCATCAAGAAGACATTCTAACGGCTGAGTGTGACCAATCTGGCGGGGTGTAGAAGGTGAGGGGCTTGATATGGTGTCATCAAGGAGGACCGACTTATCCTTCGTTCCAGGAGAGCTCATGAGACTAGAGCCTCGGGCACTTCTGGAATCGCTTGAATCTGGGGTGCCGCCATTGTTCAGCTTCTTTGATGGAGGCATGGTGTTATTCATAGGAGGTTGATGTAGCTACATCAGAGGAAACGATAAGGCTCGTGCAGTTGGATCGAGAGACTGAAGCATGAGGAGGTGGGTGAAGAGATGAGAAATGAAGAGTTGGTCTGGTTTATCCCGGCCAGCCATATATCAGATGCCACAGACCGAGAGGGCCCTCATCCTCAGAACGTAAGGGTTTGTACGGGATAGGAGAAGGGGGTTGAGGCCGATGATGGGGTTCTTGATACACGAGGCCCAGGATAGATATGCCAAAGCAATGGCACATAGCTCATTGGCATCCCCCAGAGGCAAGCGCATCTCAATGCTAGATGGGCGAGATTGAGCGCGCAGTCCCAGTCGCGAAGTTCGCGTGTTGGAAAGGAGTGACAACTGAGCGAGGTCTGAGTTGGGCGGATAAGTGAATGGGAGAAGCCAGCTGGTAGGCCGCGAGTTCCAACGTGGTCGCGGCCAGTCTATCGGATCCATGGAGCGGCTATCGGACCGCAGAGGTCATCACTCCTGCAGGGCGCAGAGAGCTACATGGAAATGAATGGTGGATGAGAGGCCCAAGAATGGTTAGAAAATATCCAACCGCGTTGACTGTAAGGCCAACTCTTCTCTCCCAGCTAGGACGGTAACCATTCAGGATATAAGCAATACTTGTCTTTCAGTCCAAGACACAAGCGATGCAGTGATGTTTATACACGACAGACAACATTTGTCCAGAGAAAAACGGCCAAGAAATCTGCGCTTCACGCAGTCGGAAGCCGAAGTACCTAGCCGCGACATAGGATAGCCGGGCGTAGGGGCGATCTCTCCCATGCGATAGCTTGGGTATCTGTTTCCACAGCCTCGCGAGTGTATCCATTGCATCAAGCGTATCGTGCAGTTTTGCAAGAGACTTGCTGGGTGCGCCCACCTTCAGCAAGGCATTTATTCCTCTTGCTGATGTGCCATCCGTTGTACGAGACAGCTACTACACGGCCGTGATACGCTCAATGTCTGCTCGCCGGCGATGTGCAGTCTCATTCATATGAGACCAACACTCTCTGTCTTGGAGTCCCCAGCGCTCCCGACGTGGCCAATGACGACGTATGCAACGTAAGGTATGATTGCAACAATGAGAGCAATGGCCGCGTGGCAACACTCCTGCAGTCACGCACCAAGGAGTCCAGGCAGTGTCAGCCACCGCGGCGGGGAGCTAACATTAATGTAGCTTCCCCTCAAATGAACACTGCGACGTGGTTAGTGGAAGTACTCGACAGAAGAGCAGGACACTGACACATGTTCAATGATGAAGGGACCTCCCAGGCACTGGCCGAGTGCTCTCATACCTCCCGCCCATTGGGCATTTGGGACAGGGAAAATCAATTGGAGTCAAAGAGGGAGGAATGCTTGGAGGAAACTCCAAGACAAGCGGAATTGAAGTGGCATATATGGGAAGAGTGAGTCTAGGAACGCTCATGGATGGCAAAGGGCAGAACAGAGTCGCAGTTGGTGAGCACTCCACTTCACGGATGATCTTTTCAAACACTCGAGCAATCTATTTAGCGAGGGACACAAACATACCGTGTATGCGTGTCAGAACCCGACGCAAGATTCGGAGTGGGGTTCCCTGTAGAGGAATATGTGCAACGAACGGAACACCCAGAAAGAGAGCATACCTCCGTTGTGTGATCACGGCCAAGCAGACTGCGCCGGGCGGCATGGATGGCAGTCGTACATACAGGTAGCTGGGTAGACCGATTGGTTCATTCTAAGACATCATGATTTTCGTATACACGGGTTTCAGCTGTTGCTTCCCGTCATAGTGATTGTGTTGCCGATCGTCAAAGCAATACGAACCAACACGCGGATGTGGAACGTAGCCGGCTGGCTCCCGTTGTGCAGTTGATACATGGCCAAGCACGAGGGCCATTAGCCATGGCTGGCAGTTAAGACATTCGGTTTCATCACAGGAGTCCTTTGTCATCTCCAGTATGGTTGGGAGGGACTGCGCAGGTATGACACGGGACCTGCTGGAGAGTACATAGCTCGGTTAATTGAAACCGTGTCGCGAGCAACAGGAGTAGTATGCCCCTTTCGAACTCGTTACACCCATTGCTGTAGCATGGGAAGTCCGCCTGCCAAGCCAATTTTGGTACAATCATGACGGTGTAGTTGCCGTATTGCCGACTGAGCCGTGGCTAGAGACGGTCTGCTCCGAACCGCGATGGAGTTGATCAGTTTAGGTTTTCAGAACAGTGCCCAACTTCAGTTAATACTTAGTGTAGGGTAAGCAGAAATCACGAGTTGGTTGATGCGTCATCCATTTTGGCTAGGGCCGATCCCAAGTGGAGCCTTCCGCAACTCTCCGCCCTTGGCTCCAACTTGGCCAGATCTTAGCTCGTTACCATCCGTTGATAACCTCCAGACACGTTCTAGAAGTCACTGTCGGCAAAGAGGTAAATGCGATGTATATAAACACGCTGCAACATGACCATTCGACCCAATTGCTCCTGGGGGCAGGGATAACATGCAAGGGAGGTGCCCATGTGTGCTGCAGGGCTTGAAGCTGCAGCCACCAGCAGCAACATGAGCATCATCATCCTACGTCATCGGAATTGTTCCTGGGAACAGGCTTCGGCACCAGCTTCCCGAGCCCGTCCTGACAGAGGTAGGTTGAACCTTAAGCTGAGACCGGCTCTCTCCTGTTGCTCAAATACCTCCATCCACCTATTGATATTGATGAATCGCAACCACCGTCTTGCTCACATCTGACCTAGTTGCCTCTCATGGTAGGCAAACGATCCCTCAACCGCGACGACGGCGTCCCCTACTACCGACTGAACCAACAAGCCGGCGTCGCGCCCGACCAGAGCCACCGCCATGGCGACCTCGAGAACGGCAAACACAACCACACCCCCTACCACTATAGCCGCCGTAGCATCGCCCGGAGCCGCCTCCCCCCACGCATCATCCGCTTCCAAGACGCCGCCCGCACCGCCCTCGAAGACCTCCACCGCAACCAGCTGAAGAACGCCCTCCTATCCGGCATAGACCGCCAGGGCCTCGAGCGCTTCCGCAAACCCGACCACGAGATCAAGCAGATCAAGAACAAGAAGCTCCAGGCATTCTACCGCGACCAGAACGAGAAGCTCAACGACTGGCTCGAGGTGGACGTCGTCGTCATGGCCGTAGCCGACGACGTCCTCGAGTCTATGAACCCGGACCCAGACGAGGACGGCGACCAGGAGCGGAGCGGCGGCCTGCAGCACGTGGCCGGGTGCGTGGGCGAGCTGCTCCCCGACGAGGAGAAGGCGAGGCGGCGGAAGGCGGCGAGGAAGGCCAAGTGGGCCATCAACGTCAACGTGGCCGCCAACGTCCTGCTGCTGGCCGGCAAGGCGTTTGCCGCGTTTACCACAGGGTCGCTTTCTTTGATGGCTTCGCTCGTCGACTCGGCTCTCGATCTGTTGTGCACGCTCATTGTGTGGTCGACGAATTGGTTGGTGCTTTGGCGGCTTAACGCGCTGCAAAAGCGTTTCCCCGTTGGACGGCGTCGGCTAGAGCCCCTCGGTATCCTTGTCTTCTCCGTCATCATGGTCATATCATTCATGCAGATCCTGCGAGAATCTGTTTCCCGTCTTATGCCCCCGCATGGAGATCCGGAGATGCTGGGCTATGCTGCCATTGCATCCCTCGTGGCTACAATCGTACTCAAGGGGAGCATTGGCCTGGCCTGCCGACCCATCAAGACGACGCAGGTACAGGCTCTTGTCCAGGATTGCAAAACAGATGTCCACTTCAACACCCTTTCGCTCCTTTTTCCTCTGATCGGATATCATGCCCATGTGTGGTGGCTTGATCCGCTCGGCGCCGGCCTCTTATCCCTGTACATCATCTACGACTGGGGCCACACCTCCTTCGAGAATGTGACCCGTCTCTCCGGCGAGGCAGCCGACGCCCGAACCCTGCGCAAGCTCACCTACCTCGCATATCGTTTCTGCCCCGTTGTCGAGGGGTTCAAGTCAATAACGGCGTACCACGCTGGTGATGGCGTTTGGGTAGAGTTCGACATCCTTCTAGACGAGAACACGAAGCTCTCACGCTCCCATGACATTGCAGAGACCCTTCAATATATATATATATATATATATACTGCGCCGAGGGACTTGGAGAAGTTGACAGGGCGTTTGTGACGACTGATTATGCTGCCATTGGACCAAGCGGACACGCTGTTGACGCTGAGATGAACCATTAGCTACGTCGATAGCTCACTAATGCTTCCCCTTTGAGTAGCTTTCGCCATTCTAGTTGTCTTCGGGACAAGGATCATCCTTTTTTTTCTTCTTTTTTTTCAGTAATATCAATGGCATAGGAAAGGCGTTGAGATGGAAAAGACATACGGCATACGACCTATACAAGGAATAGGATATTTGAAGCGTACGTTAAAGACGATAATTAGCCTATAACTCTCGTTCATAAACTTCAACGCATTTTTATCTTCATCCGCTTTACTTCAAGTTCATCATTTGGATCATGCGTCCTCATCTTTGGTAAGAGGAAGAAGACACTCTCCCTTTTGTAAGCCCACTCAGTGATCAAGCATAAAACAGAATGCAATTTCTCTCTTGGCTTGAGCACTATTCCACAATATGGCGCGTTAATTTTTCTTCAGTATTGCTAATTGAAGATCACTCGACAGCTAGAGCATTGTACATATTTCCATGACCTGACAAATATCCCCTGAGGCCTGCGCTCTCTTCATGATCATCCCTCCAGACATCCGCCCCGGGAGGCTTGATCAGGTCCTCGATGGTCCACGCCACTCTCTCCGCGCCAATCTTGGCCCCTCCAATGTTCGGAGCGGCAGGCCCGAGCTGCAGCGCACCAAGACGTCCCACCATGAACAGCGGCACGTTATCCTTCCACATGAGATCCTCATTCAGGCAAGGAAACCCCCCGTGACCCTTAATGGGGTGCTTCTCCAGCATCGTCTGCAGATACGGCAGCTTCGCGAAATCCGTCTGGATCCCCGTGGCGAAGTAAATGTAGTCAAACGCCGGAAGGTCAGGAATCGCCGGCTCGGTCTGCACGGTCCATTTACCAACCCCCTCACCGTCCTCCTCAAACTTCGCATCGACGAGCTGCGTCATCGTGTGCATGTCCAGCTTCTTCGCGGCGACGTGCCTCTTCATCTGCTTGTGGAACACTGGCGTGAAGCTCCCGCCGCCCCGCGCCTCCTTGATGATCTGCAGCCTCTCGACGTCCGACTCGGCCGTCCAGAACTGCGCCTGCTTCGCGTTCTTGTATTTCCCCATCCAGTCCAGGTCCACGTCGAAGTGCTTGACGCGGCACGGCCCCCGCATGATGAGCCACGCCTTCGTCACGCCCCTCCGCAGGGCCAGGTCGACGATCTGCGCGGAGGTGAGCCCCCCGCCGACGACGAGGATGTGGGTAGCCTTGTGCGCGTCGATCCTCCTCTGCACGATCGGGTCCGGTATCCTCTTGATCTGCATGCTGTGGCAGGCCTGCGGGAGGGGCAGCTTCTGCGGCATGGAAGGCAGTTTTGGGATGTTAGCCACGTTGGCGGGGCCGACGGCGAGGATGACCGTCTTAGCGTAGCGGACGCGAAGGTTGGACCTGACGGTGAAGAGGTCCTCTTCGTCGATGGAGATTCCTCTCACGACGCCGTAGTCGATATCTTCCAGGGTTTCCTGGTGGATCAGTTCAGGAGAGAGCCTGTATCGGTCGATGACATCGTCACAGTGGTCACAGAAGAGAGACTGTGAGGGGGTGTAGTAGTCGTTGCGTTCTCGGAGGTTGATGGCCACCCGGGCACTCTGTCTAGACGATATCGTGTCAGTAGCTGTAGCGGGCTGAAGTCAATGTCCCAGCTTACTTGTTCCCACAGGCCTTGTTGCAACCCACTCCATTCTTCTTGCCGTGCTTGCTGACCTCTTTGCCAACACAATTGCGTATCTCAACGATCTCATCTTCCCTCTCAGTGCGATAGGTATGAGCCAGCAATGCGTCTCGATCCAGTGGATCAAGATGCCATAGCATTGGGCTACGCAAATGCGAAATGCCATAAGCCTCAAAGAGCCTCTTCCACCGAGAAAGCCAACGATCCTCGGTGGAGTCGAGAATGGTGATGTTATAGTCGGGCCTCCGTTGCTTTGTGTTGGCCGAGGAGAGCTTCCCGCTGCGGACGTGCTTCAAGGAGACCTTGCTGCCATGTTTGCCGATCCAGTGATAGCGACGATGTTCCTCGTCTGTGAAGAGAGCGGCCGGGGTGCGTTCACGAAGACGAGCAGCGACTGCTAGTCCACACGGGCCGGCGCCTACGATGATGACATCGTAAACCTCCTCTTCATGAGGTATTTGTGTATCCATCATCTCTGCAGGATCAAACAAAGTAGTAGACGTGTTAGATAGGAAGTCCTCTTTCATTGGGTTCTTGTAGAAGCTTGACTTCAACTTGAGAAGGCGGGGAGACGTATACGTTAGAGAAGTTAGAGGAGAACAACCTCCTTCAGTTATAATCCCGGTAACAGGGATAAATAGACGTATATCCAACCAATGCCTGCCAGCAATGCATGAGAACCCATCACGCCAACCCGCAGTTCGGCGCAGATGAGAACCCTTTTGTCCCTCCAGATCTCCAGAACAGGGTCCTGCCGCTGATGCGGAGACGGCAGCGCCTATGGGCTTGTGCTGCTCTGGGCTTTGTTTCCTCAAAGCTCCATCTTGACGAGGCGTGTAGCGAAAATAAGGGTGTCATGACACCTTGATGGACTGGCCTCGGGGTAGTGTCACAAGAGGCAGACCATCAAGGTGCACCGCCCACGGCGCTGACTGATTGGATAATTACTCGAGGTACCTACCGAGTTGCCTACTAAGGTATAATGGTCAAATAATTGGCTGCCGTATATTGTGACGGCAGTTCCATAGGGGCCTGACTTGGCTTTCTTTGGTCAAGACGAGTGATAGTTGTGACATTGCTGAGAGGTGCGACGCTGTGTGGGCTTCAATGCAATCAGCAGCTCTAATTTATAGTGGGCTAAAACTGTCCCAGTGGACGATTCAATGGACAGCCAAGCGGGTGACAGGAGAAATGAGACACCTAATGCAAAAGTCATTATAAACTAGGTACTTTCCGTGATGAAAAGAGAAATTGAGTAGTAGGAAAGAAGTAAAGTGACAATATATGCTGTATTATCTCTTAAGTATGTACTATTAGTACTCAATAATTTAACAATACCGCTTGCAGGTTTGAAAATAAGCAGCTTAATGTTTGAGTGTCTCAATTTCAATGTCACCCACTTGACAGCCTAGAAAATCACAGGCCGAAAGGGCATTGAGACTAGGTCATGTCATATATTCTTCGCTTTCCAATTGTTTTTCTTTGAATTAATCAAGCGCTTGACGTCCTTGGGTCTATATGCCAAAGAAACATCCCTTTGATAGCAGTAGATAATCAACCAAGAAGCATTGTCTATTAGTCTTTTGGCCATGATGCTGCTTTAGTAGCCGGGCTGGTAGCTTAAGGGACCCGCGATAGCCCAGCCAGCTGAACTGGGCTTTCATCATACCACAACACCACCAAACAGAGGAAAGTACACCAAGCCAATATCGATCCTCACATCCAGGATGGCTCCTGTTCTAATACTCGTTCGTCACGCGCAGGCTATTCACAATCTCAAACAAGGTGTGTTCCCTTTACTCGGTGCCCGTGTCATCCAAGCTTGGGATTGGGAATTGACCAGGCTGCATCAGACTCGTCGATCCACGACCCAAGTCTATCGGATTTAGGCATACTACAATGCGCTAGACTCAAAGCCCATCTGAAAACAGAGCTTACGGCAGAGATGGTCGAGAATATCGGGCTGATCCTCGTCAGCCCCATGAGACGGACCATCCAGACCGCCCTCTGGTCGATGGACTGGCTGCTGCAAAAGGGTGTCCCCATACAGGCCAGTGCGGGGTGGCAAGGTAAGCAGACAAGCCATCGCGACCTCTATCTAGTCCATTCAATGTCTGAATGAGATGTGCCTTCAGAAAATTCCGACCATCCCTGCGACACGGGCTCTCCCATCTCCGCACTCAAGGAAGAATTCCCGCAAATCGACTATTCGTCTCTAGATCCCGTATTCCCTGAGAAGAATTCACAGGCAGCGGATCGCTACAGGTACAATCGGCAGGCGATCCTGGCACGTGCCCAGACCTGCATGGGCGAGCTGTACTCTCTGGAGGCCAAGGCAGTCATCGTAGTATCTCACTCGGGGTTTTTGAGGCAGGGAGTGACAGGGTGTTGGTTTGACAATGCAGATTATCGCATTTTCGATATCCACAAGGACCAAACGGTGAATCATTTCACATTAAGACAGTGGGAGAGAACCAAAGCTGGCGGGTTGGGGTTAAGCTGGACCGAGAGGACTGAGCTGGGCCAAGGGCTCCCTGAAGATTCAAGCCTTTCCATGGCGTCCGAATGACAGCCCGGTGATAACAAGCTGGGCTGGGGAGGTTTTCATGCCATCGCCCAAGTAAAATAATGGACTAGGGCCGAACGTTGCACAGCGATGTTGGGCGGCTGGTTCTATTCTGCAAAAGTTCCGGCTTATATGTGATACAATACAAGTCAGTATGGCCAAACTACCCGGACTCAAGCTTCCCAAACACGCCTGCACATATCTGTGATTGATTTGCCCTTTGTGATAGCAATCCATAGGCCAAAGACAAGCAATGTGACTGGTATGGTCCACGCCAAGTACACCCAAAACCCATCCTGAACTATCCGCGATCCATCCCACTGAAGAAGAGGCATCGAGAAGAGGGATGCGAAAAACGTGCCCGGTAGGAAGGCCATGGTCATAATCGCCACCGTCTTCATCGATGAACTATCCCGTCTTGTGGCCACGGCTAGACCGATGCTGGCACGAGCATCCACATGCGTCAGCAAGATGAAGAGCTGTTCAGAGATTAGTCCACAGTCTCAGGGCCCAAATGCATAATCCAATGTCACCCACCACGGAGGAAAGCCTCTCTGTTCGGTGCTTCAAGTATATCAAATACTCCTCGTAGGTGTGCATGTGCTGTTCGATTGTGGGCAGTACGCCGCACAGCTCGTCCAGACTGGCTCTATACATATCCATCGCTCGGCCTGGGGGCAATGCTGCGGCCCCCGAACACTGGAACCCTTCCTTCAAAGCGCCTAGCATCCTCTCCGAGGTCCGCTGGTGGCGGAACTTGTTGGTGACTTTTCCTCCCACCTCGCCAATAGCTTGCGACCAAGCTGTAAGCTCGTCGATCTCGGCACGGATCGTGCTACCAGTCGGCCTCGATCCAGCTGAGGCGGCACCCGCGTTGCGTGGCCCGAACCCTATGCGTTTCTCGATCATGTGAATGGTATTGACCTCGGAGGCGGTCTCCCTGTCAAAGTAGTGCTGCTGCTGCACGCATCCGCTGAGAAGCATCACGTGGGGGGCGTGGATGGCATGGGCGAAGACGGACAGCACTTGGCAAAAGCCCTGGAAAAGATTCCGCCGACGGTGCATAAACATGCCGACGGTCCTTCTGTGGGAGGGAAGAAAAGTCCATAGCACCGCATGCGAGGATGTTCCGAAAAACCAGGTTTGAAGCGACCCGGGGCTGTTGAAGGAATGGAAGCCATCGTACTGCCCACAAACTATATAGAGAGCTGCCGAGTTGACTCCAGTGGCGGTTGTGAGAGATGTAAAGGCTTTCTTAGACATGCTCATCGTATTATCACGGCCCCTATTGACACAAATCAGCCTCAGACTAGCTTCAGCGACAGCACCAGTGGCATCCGTGGGGTCTGTCGTTGCCCATGCCTCCACGTCAGCTTCCAAGACTTCGCGCTGTACAATGTCTCTTGTGGTGGTTCCGACACTGGCTGCGTGGTTTGGCTGGGCAAATGCTGAGATCTCGAAAGTAGAATGAGGTGTCAACGAGGGCTTATCTTGGAAACCAGAATAAGAACCAAGTACTTGCTGTGCTAATACTCCTAGGCCATCCATTTTTTACATGAATGGAAAGGGTGTTGTTGAGCTAGTAGATATCATGCGTGCTACTTCTATGATTAGTGGTAAAATTACCAATAGAACAACAGTCAACTCAGCTATATCAAACCAACATACCAGCCGAAGCAGGATAAGTAAGGATATGTCCTCAAGGATGCTGACGTGAGCTGTTGATCGCGATCCAATCGATTTCCGTAGCTGAGATGTGCCATATGCATTCCTACGTAGCTTGCTCATGCATACTGTTGAAAATGTCCAGTAATTGGAGTGAGGTTGCATTCATAAGCAGCCACGCGGTTGCCGCTGGCCAACGAATGCTTCAGGTCATTCCGCGTGGTTGCACATTCAAGCTATACCGGTTGCATTTTCGTCTTGGCGGTATTTCAACTGCAGATGATCCTGTGATGACCGGTTTACGCACATTATTCTTTGTCGAAGCTTCCAGCATTCATTACCAAGCAGTTATAAAAGGCAGGCATCCATACCGACACTACCCAACTGTTTTTCCAACTACGCGCCTTTGATATTCATCTTAATTTATTATCAACCTGTGGAAAACCCAGCCCCAATACCTTTGTGGAATCGTCATAGGTCTAGGCGTGCTGGTGGCCATGCGTCTGAAGACCAAGGCGAAAGACGCCAGGACGGGGCTGATATGGCTGATCCCGAGCCTACGCTTTCATCGTCCTCGAGACCAACTGGAAGTCAAGGCTCCGCGTTCTCGGCTTCAATGGTTCATGGACAACCATCACAACAGTCGGCGTCGAGTTCTGCCCCCGTTGCATCTCAGCTCAGCACGCGCTTTGGTCCAGCCGAAACCGCAGGAAGCTATCACCATTCTAGGGCATCTGCAGAACCAAATCCACATTCTTCTAGTCCCTTCCCAAGCACTCAAGCATCACCTAGTCTGGAGAACCAATGGTCATCTACTTTGACGCAAGCGTCAGTCCATTCTGCTGGGTTGCGCTCTACATCAAACAATCCGAGGCAAGATGCTCCAAGCAGCATGGGTGGCTCGCCAGCCTCCGCTGCATCGTTGCAAAATCAAGTGCGAGACGCCTCAGGTCGCCGCGAGCTTCAACGAAGACCCGTGCCGCCTGATCAGGGACCTGTCGCCCGCCAGGATTTATTCCGGCACAGGATGATATCATAGAACCCCAATTTCGCGTTGATCGTCCGGATCACTCACATCTACCCACGGAGACCTCGCGTCAAGACGCTGCAAGGAACGCTGGGACCTCGCCCCAAATATCAGGACGAAGAAATGACCCAGCTCCTACCCAAGGAACCACACGGCCACAAGAGCATGTTTCCATAAATGCTTCACCCGTGGCCTCACTTTCGCCACGCAGAGAGACACATGCTACTCGCCTGCCGAATCCTCCAGAAAGTCCGAATTCATCCAACTTGCCTGTGGACCAAACTGCAAGCAGGCAGCCTGGTCGTTCCGAGCGACAGAGTATGCCTCAAAGCCAAGAACAACGGGTACAGTCGGTAGAGGAGTCGTTTCTCTTCCCAAACGGACCGGTTGAGCGTAACCGCCAACTGGGCCTCGCAGAGATTGAGAAATTCTTGCAGACTTACGAACACCTCCAAGCTCACTGGCAGGTCCTCAAGGACTGTGCTATAGAGATAATCAAGACCAAGATGAAAGAAAAGGATATTCGCGGGCAAGTGACGGGTCGGGTCAAAGACTTCGAATCACTGAAGACGAAACTATTGCAGAGGAATTCCCGCGCTCCCTACAAAGACGATGAGGCAATCCTCAACGACGGGCTAGATTTCGTTGGTCTCCGCATCGCTCTATATCTTCCTGATGACCAACCAAAAGTCGAACTCCTCCTCAAGGAGGCGTTCGTGTATGAGTCTACCACAACTTTCGATCGAGATTGGGATTACAGAAGGCCCCAAGCCTACCGCAAAAGGTTTGGCGAGTACACGGCCGACCATGTCTGGGTCAAACTCAACAAGGGCGGGCAGCTTCTATACTACAAAATGTTCAAGGAGTACCAGCGCGATGCAGTAACAGGCACTAGTATCATATATCAATCGCAGCCTCTCGAGGTTCAGTTGCGATCTGTCCTAATGGATGCGTGGGCGAACCTAAGCCACTTTTTGGAGTATAAGCACTTGGACGGTGCTCTGTCTGGAAAAGAAATGCAGCTGCTCGACGCTATCAAAGGGCAGGTCGAAGGCGCCGAGCTTCTAATTGATATACTGCATCAAGAGCATAACAAGAGGATCAATAGCAACAAGAGATGTATCGATTCTGTTGAAGACGTCAACGATATTGTTACGGAATACACTCCCGCGGACTTACTGCACAAAATCCCCCGCGGAGACATGAGCTTACTTTTGAAATATCTCCAGATGACCGACCACGCAACTCCGTACAAGTTACGGAAACTCATGGCAGAAGTCAGTACTGGTGACGATATTAGAGCCGGATTGGCGGCGTGGGTTCGCGACTATGATCCTCTACCTACAACAATCTCTTATTACATTACCAGTCGCGTCCTTTCCCACAGGCAGTTGATCTATACTAGAAATCAGCGGAGTGAGAGTGAGAGGCCGACAACCTTTCCCCGTGTCACTACTGCCATCAAAGAGGCATTGCTCTGGATTCACGAAGGGCTATTTCATCAACATGTAACAGATAGACACCTTTCGCCTGTGCAAATCCAGAGATGTGCTTTCATCTGGTGTGTCTATGTTTGGTTTTCAGCGTTTCCCGAAAGCATCCCGACCCAACACGGATTCGGCATGACTTCAGGGCGGGGAGACCCTGCTGCTGGAATTGATTTCATCACAAACCTCTCCCTGCTAGGTTTACTTCCGGTGATTCCGCATCTCAGATCCGGTCAAAAAGTCCACGGTCTTTTTGAGCCTCAATCCGAGCAGCCTGTGCGAAGAACTCCCCCAGGCGGAGCGACACCACCGTTCCCTCACTTGTATAGCTTCCTAATCCACCAATATCTTAAGGACCGGGAGGCTTGGGCAACCGGATTCCAAGAATTCAGGGATTTTCAGCACAACGTCGCCAGTTTACTTGTCCCGCCCATGAGAATAGACGACGGCATATGGTACAAATTAAGTACCTCGATCGTGCTGGCAAGTCATTCAATGAAGAATGAACTGGAGGAATATATTGACAACAAATTTCACTCTCCCGAAATAGAAAATCTAGCCCAGAGCATAGATCCAATGGAGGGGTCACCTAGAATCCCAGGCTCTATATGGCATAATGGATTCTCTCTTTAAGGTCCAGAAGCCAGACACACAGCCTCGCCGTTGGTTGATTGGACGATATCATAGGGCAATAGCGCATTATCCCACCTCTCACCGCCAATCATACTGCGCAAATTCAATTGCGAATGATGTAGTTCAATTAATAGGCGATAAAAGACTGGGAATGAGATCGCCGATGATGGCCGTTGGAGGTCTCGGAGTGATGCGATCAATCTGATGTCACCGATGTCCTTGACGTCAGGTCCAATGTTTCATCATCCACCAGCGACAGACAAGGCTGAGATCGGCCATAGGGACGAATATTTACCACTCTCCATCCTCATCGCTAATCCATGATTGAAATATCAATACACTTCTCCCAGACTTCGCATATAGCGCTATTGCAACCACAGAAATGAACGCCATTAAACGCCACACGCTTCCATCACTTGGGACAGCCCCATCCCGAGTCCTCGCCGGCCACCATCGCCTCCTTGCCAATCACTCGCAGCGTCGCTTCCAGAGCGCGAACGAGGCTCTCGACCCGCTGAGTGAAAAGTCCGTCAAGGGCCGGACAGGCGGCGGCAAGAAACTCAACTCATCTTCCCCCAACGCTCCGCCCAAGCCCAAGGTCTCGAACCTCAGCATGCCCGCCATCGACAAAGAGACGCATCTGACCGACGAGCAGAGAGCCGAGGTGGAAGAACACAATCGCGACTTTGACAAGAAGCACGATCGTGCATCCCCGGCACCAAACGACGAGGTGGACAAGGGGTTTTGGTCGGGCGAGGTTGGCCGGCAGACGGTCAGAAAATAATACCTACTATGACTAATGGCAGGTCTTGGGAATGGCCATCTCCTCGTTCTCTTGTTGTGTCGCCGTTGTGCTGCGCTTCTCGTTTTCGTTATCGCTAGTCGTTCTCGTTCCTCGTTTATAGCCCGATTGTCTTCAAATGCCTCCATACGGACAGGTTATGCATAAACACCCACATCCAGAAAAAGCATCGTCGCAACCAATCAGCCACTGCCGGCACTTGACCTACCCCAGCCCGTGAGAGCTTCGGTACGACCCTGTCGACATTTGAACTAACACAAACAGCATAACTCCGACCCTCAACTTCTCCACATTCTGTCCTCGTGAAAGGTGCCGCGGTGCCACAACTCAAGGGTGGCATCCTTCCACAGCACAGGAGCCCATTTCCAGCGAATGAAGCTTCGGGCAAGGGGTTGTAAGCCTGCGTTAAACCCCCGAGATACGGTCGGGGTCGGGCTTCATATAAATGCCAGGTGGTCATCGCAGGAAAACTGCGTCTGTGCTCCCCCGCCATCATCCATGCAAGCGATCTCGGCTGTACATTACTATAATGTAGTGAATATATATAAGAAGCTGGTCGTGGTTCCCTTCACCTTCTAACTGTGTCGTCCCTTGTCTCTAAATAAACCCGACAGGAAAGAATATTGAACAAAACTTCATAACTTCCAAAGAATTGATCAGCAATCAAAGCCGTTAAGAAGCTCAAGAAACAGAGAAGCCGCCTCCAAAACCTTGCAATCTATAGAAGGGCATGTCTTGAGCTCCCTCCAGAAGACTTCCAGCTTCCTGTACTAACCTCCGCCAAGATGACTGTCCATCACAGCTCGGTCCCCGACTATGACGACCTCCCAAAGGTCGAAAACATGCCGCAGGGCTATGTCTGGGGCCTCTTCGACAAAGACGGCAAAAAAGACCTCCTCGGCACTCTCAACTTCCTCACCCCGGACATCGTGCAAGCGGCGGCCGCCGAGGTCAAGGACGGCATCTCCGTCTCCCTCAAGTAAGCCATATCAATCCCCCTAATATCATCATCCAGTTTCTCACACCTCCCCGCAGCTGGTCCCTCACCGGCATGGGCAAGATCGACGTGCCCGGCCGCAGGCGCGCCGAGCACAAGTTCCTCTACAACCCCGACTCCATGGGCTTCGCCGTCGGCGAGAGCTGGGACGACGAGCTGTCCATCAACACCCAGAACAGCAGCCAGTGGGACAGCCTCTGCCACTTCGCCCACCAGTCCACCGCCCAGGTCTACAACGGCTTCCGCCTCACGCACGGGGTCCTTGCAGCCGCGGTTGCCCCCTCCAGCGACTCCCCCGTCCCGACCCTCGACCACTGGCACCCCCACGGCGGCCTCGTCGCCCGCGGCGTCCTCATCGACTACATGGCCTACGCCGAGGACAAGGGCATCCCCTACCACCCGTTCGCGGGGACGCGCATCGGACCCGCAGACATGGAGGCCTGCGCGGCCCACCAGGGCGTCGAGTTCCGCCCGGGAGACGTCCTCATCGTGCGCACGGGCATGACCGAGGTCTTCGACGCCCTGACGCCCGAGCAGCTGCGGGCCGCCGGCGAGGTCGACACCGTCACCATGTCCGGCGTGCACGGATCCGTGGAGACAGCGCGGTGGATCTGGAACCACCGCTTCGTCGCCGTCGCGAGCGACAACAACTCGGTCGAGGCGCTGCCCCCGCTCAAGGCTGACGGTTCGCCCGGCGGCTTCGACGAGCTCGGTATGTCTCCCCTTTCCCCTACCTTTAGAGAACACCTGTCTTCTTCCAATCCCTCGAGGCTATCCAACTCTTCCCTAACCCGCTACTATGCCAAAACAATGCTGACCATACGGACCTGAGGGAAATAGTCCTCCACCCCCTTCTACTGTGCGGCTTCGGCATGCCCCTCGGCGAGCTGTGGGATCTGAGCCGGCTGTCCAAGCTCTGCAGGGAGAAGAAGCGCTACTCCTTCATGGTCACCTCCGTGCCGCTCAACCACCCAGGCCTCATTGGATCGCCCCCAAACGCTCTGGCCATTCTATAAACGAATTGCCGGTGAACTGGTTTGGGATAAGCACGGGATCGGATGGTGGGAAAGGGAGGGAGGAGGGCCGATGGGGGTGGCGATCATCCCGCGCTTGATGAGGTGAGGCAGCGCTCGACATGATCGCAGCGATGTCCGCGCGATAAAAATAACATAATTGAAAAGGAAAGAATTGCGAAGATAAAAACTGCCCCCATGTTGTGTAAAGAAAGAAAGAAAGGAAAAGAAAACCGTGGCTTCGTGTTTGTGAGACGGCAGGTGGTAGAAGGAATGTGGGAGAAGGAAAACATGTATCCCGGAGCAAGGGTCTCGGACACTCGTCAGATCAGGACTAGGCAGGAACACAAGAGGAGTGTACACTCTGACGAGAGCCTAGTTAAAATAAACACCCATGGATTGCTCCTGTCTCGGCCGAGAGCTGCCAAGAATATGTGTAACCAAGCATAAGTGTGCGAGCGGGTGAGTCAATGTCTGTGGCTCAACATACGAGCCGAAGTAATCACCGTATTTGACGTCCTCTATTCTCACTAATGCTGTACATCATCATCTCGGAATGAAACCGTCGGCACAATTTTTAGAAGACGTATGACCGACGGCAGATCGATTACACAGGCAAGCTCACTACAGCCCATCATGAAAGCAAGGGGGGCGGGGAGGGGGCCACGAATGCGACGGTGGCTTGGCTGCTTCAAACCAGTTCGACCGAATTCGCCATTCTGAAACATCGCAGTGGTTTGTTTTGTTTTGCTGGCAACAGGGGCCCCGGGGAGCGGGAAGGATGGCAGAGCCTCGTTTGGCCGTCAGATCGGTACTTGCATATAAGCATCTCACCTCACCTACGACCGGATGGGTAAGAATAGGACTGACGGTTGCAATGGCCGTACTGACGTGCAGGACGGCACAGCACAGCCTCCCGTGTATTATTAATAAGTGCCCCTGTATATGCACCCTTCCCTCGCCAGATCAGATGGTTCCTTGCCGCCAAAAGTCATGGTTGCCTTGCCGAACCATCTTGGCGCGCGCTTGGGTGCATGATAAGGCTGGACGTGTCTCAGAGGTCGAGCTGGTTCATTGGCCTGTTCCAACAATAGACTCACCGCGCCCCCAGGTGCTGGTCTCTGCATTGTCTGCGATCATCTTGTTTTTCATGTGATTCTTACACGAGCAGCCGGCTGTATCACCACGGAGCCAGCCCAGCCCTCAGTTATCTCCGTTCTGGCCGTTCATCGTACATAGCCGCCGCCTGCCAGCTGCAGGTATCACGCACAACACACGAACAGACAGGGATAAAATCTCCCCCCAAGCCGATAAGGTGACAATGCACCTGGACACACCAACCCGCTCTAACTTTCCCAAAGAGGATTTATTTGATGCCAAATGAGGCGCACGTGGGGGGTGGGGGCCAGGCGAGATCGAATCCCACCGTGAGAGCAAGTGAATGAGTCAATGGCCGGCCACGCACCCTCTTTATTTGGGTGTCTCTTGATTCGTGGAGCGAAATGCGGTGTGTGCTAAGCAGACGGATAATCAAACTGTTATGACGAAGTGCCCCCATGTCTCTCCTCTCTCGGAACCTTTCCACTCCCCCCCCCCTTTTCCCCAAGGCGAATCGACCTCCAGCCCAGCACGAGCCCAGGGGACCCAGAGGGGCCAGATGGGTCAAATCATGTCTGCCGGTAGATCTCAAACATGGCTCCCCTTCATCCCGGATACTGGCCACTCAGCGTTCCAAGACACCAGCCTCCGACCAGAAACATCCGCGCCCCCTCGTAATATTCATTCCCCGGTATCGGTCCATTAAACCGTACTAGAAGATGAGCCGAATGAAGTTGAAACTTCAATTGATATCTTCATATCAACTGTCGGCCATGTTACCAGAGCTGCACCTCAGCCCGAGATGGGGGATTCCAATGGAGGCTGCCTTCGAGCCGGACGGGCGCCCAAAATAAACCAGTTGCCCGAGGACCAGAAGACGAAGAGGCGAACAGGTGTGCAGGGAACTTTTGGCGTGCGCGTTTCCAAGATTAATCATAAGCATGAATTCACGATGGGCGAGACTCCAACTCCAGTTAGTGGTATACCTCCCGTCTGGGGCTGACACCGGGTCAGGCTCCGGAAAGCCACATTACACCAAGGGCCCCCCAAAAAAAGGGAATGGCAAGGGTAGGTAGGATTCTGTGGCTTTTCTGGCACGATCGCGCAGTCGTTGCTGCGATGGAACGAACCGAGCCTTGCGTGCTGCGTGCGATCCGCCACCTCCACAATCACCAGAAGGTAGTGAAAACGCCCGGACTGTTTTAGGAAACTCCAGCGAGCAGATTCAAGTCGGCCCAGCGAAGCATTATCCCCCCTTCCTGGGCTAGCATCCAAGGTTCCGCCGAATAGGCTGCTACCGGGCGGCAGTGCCACCTGCAACGGGCACGCACCCCTTGATGTCTACAAGAAGATCAACTCCAGACACGGGCACACGAGGCCCTAAAGCCGATCAATCCCTGTGCCATGCGGGCTTAGGGCCGGCCGGGCTGTAGAATCCACGGCCGCGGGTGTGAGATGGGCCATAGATTTCCAAGTTATGGTGTGCACAAGCCAACTGCATGATCACCGATCATCCGCCGTCGTGATATGGATACGTAGGCAGACGCTGCACGCTGCGGAGAAACCAGCCATAGTTCAGCTTGGCCGTAGCGGTGAGCTTGCTGTGAGCTGCGCAGATTTGATGGTTAAACATGCATTCGCTGGTACCACACCTTGTTGCGAGAAGGGAGGAGTGGGGTGGGGATCGTCCCATTTGAGGTCTTGGAAGAGCCGAATGAGGGGCTGCATCCATACGGCGCATGTCTTTTATTCCTCCCGCGCGACAGAAGCTGAACTGGACTGGGGGCCGGAGGGTTGCAGCGACAAGCGGCGCCATAAGGCTGTTGTTGGCCGTTCCATGGACCCAGGAGCGGTGACGAAACTGCGACGCCCGAAGGCTCTCTCGACCAGCGAATCACGATGGAACCCATCGCATACGTCTGCCCGTCACAGCAGGCAGACAAGACCATGTATGCATACCGACTGCCATATCCAGCTGCTTCTGCATCTGTAGTGCTGCAGGCTGCCAGGCAACAAGGTAAGAAGCACACAGGCATGCTGATAGTAGATATTCCTGTCCATGACAAAGATAGGATGCATGGCGTTGGATCCCAGTGCTTATGTGATGTTTCTCTGGGCCCTCAGTCGATCCAAGACATCCCTCCGCAATTGGAGCCAGGGGCAGAGACTCAAACCACTCGGCGCCTAACACACCCGCTACTTGGCTACGTCGATCGTAAATCGTAGGGCCACCCAATCGCTCTGCCTTGTTCCAGCCACCGAGCTGAGGACACGCCTCATGGAGGGGAGGGATACCACCATCAGAAGGACAGGACGTATGTACTCCCACTCCCAGGCCCAATGCCGTACAGCGTGGACCTCACCCCCGGGACTTGTTTCCAAATCGAGTGACACACTGTTGCGGACATCGAACTCCATCCGACAAAAATAAATCTCATGTACGCCATTGAGAATGCCGATGCGGCTGCTCTGCGCGGATCGGCCATAATGGTGAGAAACTGCCCGCAGCCTCCAAAGAGCCGCTGGTGTATAAATTACCATGGCTGCCCAGCAAGCAAGCTCATGTTGGTTCTGTCTAGGCTAAGAGCCATTCACCCTTTCTTTCTCCAGAAACTGCGAATACCAACCGACACTCTCGTCCACGAAGCCGTGTCTTTCTATCGCCCAACTCACGACACCCGCAACCATGTCTTCAAACAACCCGAGTTACTTCAAGGTTCCTCGTGGGAACTACTCGTTCTCCTACACTGATCCGGCCGGCTCCAGTAGGCTTAACGACTGGCTGCAGGAAGACAGCAAGGACATGCCATGGCATAACATTGGATCGTTGCCAGTTCCCACAGGTAACAACCAGACGACCCCAGCCTCTGGAGGTTCGACAGGCGCCAATGCCAACCAAGGAAGTGGCAACACGGCCAAATGAACGCGGTGCTGCTGTCTCTCGAGAGAGGTAAGCCCCCATCGTTTCGGTGATCTCTGACCCAACACCCACTAACATCGATTCCCCAGAAAGTTGATCAAATAGTCCTGTCGTATGACTAAGACTCGTGATACACTAGCATCGATCCCCCGAGAAAGACGAACAAAAGATGTTGGATTGTCCGAGGACAAAACATGTGTATTGGATGTACCAAGACTGTACTTGGGGTGGCCTATTGAAATTAGTGTTTGGGACACAAAATAGATGGTAGAGTACGGGTATGGAGTATTGGGAGTATCGAGTGTTCAGCGAAAATATGAAAAATGGGATCATACAAGGATTTCCTTGTCAAATACAATCTAGCGTGATATTGTTTGTTCATCATGAACTCATTTCGGGGCCCGTGTAGAAAAAGCATAATACGTACCATGAAATCCCCGACCAGCAGGGTTCAATAAGAGCCTCATTCCCGCATAAAATTGGGTCTATCAGGAGTAGAATAGTTCATCTGGGTTGGTGCCGACGCTCATAACCCAGAAGAGCGATCCATGCCAGCGATCGCCCCGATCCCGTTCCGCACGTAGTCTACAAGCGCCTTGACCATGCCCTGGGGCTTCCCCTTGCCGTCAGGTCCGCGCACCGGCTCAGTGCCCATCGTAGGGAGAACGTTGTCGCCGGCGGACAAGCTCACGAACAGCGAGAATGGAACCAGCCACACACACAGCCCGAAATAGGACGCAATCATGGTGAAACTCGGGACATCGACGTCTTGGTAGTAGGCAGATCGCTGGTAGCTTCTGGATTGGCTGCCGGAGAAGTACTTGAACCACACGTAATGGTCACTTAGCACAAGCACTGTTGCCGAATATCTGGTTAGCGAGACTCGCGCCAAAAGGGGTAGCCCCAGGGCCAAGCCAATTCTTACCACACGACAGCAGAAATAGGGGGTCCGAGAGCTTGACGAAGGGGAACCTCCGCATGTTGCCCAAGTAGATGACGTGCGAAAACACGCCGAGCAGAGTCGGCCAGAAGGGAAAGCCGTCCAGCAGCCAGAGAAGTAGCTGAGCTCCGATTATAGTGTAGATGAGTTTCGTCAGGAATCGCTTCGCCAGCACGGTGTGCTCCTCAACCAGCTCGGAAAGATAGTACAGGCCGGACGCGATGGCCATGGTGAGGAAGCAGAAACCGAGAATGGACCCGGCATAGCCGACCAGTGGTAAAATCCACATCTTGGCTGCTTAATTGTTGGAAAGGAAGTCGTCGCAAAGGAAAAGTACGATCAATGTCGCATGCTGCAATGGCAGAAATTGCTCCTCCGACGGGGGATGGAGGAAAATATTGCTGTTGGAACTTGGGCCAACTGCTGAGGACACGTTCTTCTGGATAACTTAACTAACTTACAAAGGAGCATTAGACTCTGTTGATGGCAAGCTAAGCTAATGGCGTGGTCCGGGATATATAAACGCCGATCCGCGCCTTCAGCGCTTGCATCCAGTCTTTCGGTCGTGCTTATCGATAACCCACAAAAAAAAGGGCGTCTGAATTGACTCCAACACACACCAACAGCTTGACCGCTGTATATTGATCCAAGATCCGTTCGCTTGAGCCCAATTAAGACGAGGCAAATTGGCCCAAGAGCTCTGTTGTTATACTGTTCAAACCCTCCAACCGAAACAGCACGCTGCCAATTCCGCCATCATGTCTCGTCCCGAGGATTCTCTGTACGCACCTCCTCAACCCCGCGCTCCCTCCCTCCCTTACCCAACTAACATCTAACCACCTCCCAGCGCGGCCGACGTCTACTACGACGACTCCGAAGCCCGCAAATACACCACCAACTCCCGCATCCAAAACATCCAGGCCTCCATGACCCGCCGCGCCCTCGAGCTCCTCGACCTCCCCCACCCCTCCCTCATCCTAGACGTCGGCTGCGGCTCCGGCCTGTCAGGCGAGATCCTCTCCGCTTTGAGTCCTGAAGAAAAGGGCCCCCACGTCTGGGTAGGCATGGACGTCTCCCCCAGCATGCTCGACGTCGCCCTCCAGCGCGACGTCGAGGGCGACCTCCTCCTCGCCGACATCGGCCAGGGCGTCCCCTTCCGCGCGGGCAGCTTCGACGCCGCCATCTCCATCTCCGCCATCCAGTGGCTCTGCAGCGCCGAGAGCAGCGACACTTCACCCGCGGGCAGGCTGTCCCGCTTCTTCAACGGGCTCTACGCCTCGCTCAAGAGGGGCGGGCGGGCCGTCTGCCAGTTCTACCCCAAGAACGACCAGCAGAAGAAGATGATCACCGAGGCCGCCGTCAAGGCCGGGTTCGGGGCGGGCCTGCTCGAGGACGACCCGGGCACCAAGAACGTCAAGCTCTATCTCGTTCTTACCGTCGGCGGCACCACGAGCGAGGGGAAGGGCGACATCACCGGTGTTGTGGAGGGCATGGAGGGCGTGGACGTCATGGACATCCGCAGGAAGCCAAGTAACCTCGGCGGCGGGCCGATGAAGAAGGGCAGCAAGGCATGGATCATGCAGCAGAAGGGACGAATGGAGCGCAAGGGCCGCATCGTCAAGGCAACGTCCAAATACACCGGCAGGAAGAGACGACCAGTCTTTTAAAAAGCGTAAAGAGCACAGTCCTAGAAGTCAAAAGTGGGGTTCATGGTACGGCGTTGGGAGTTTTATTAGAACTAGATCAATCTTTTTTTCCGATACCCGATATGAAATATATGCGCCTCAAGAGGTGCCATTCAATCAATTCCAGTGATCACTCCAAATTCAGGGGATATCGCGAAAACAAATGCCCCATGATGGCTGGTTAGAAGGCAACCCATAAGTTCGTCATTTTATCGTCAAGATCTCTACTCTATCTAGTTATCTTGCTCGGGCTTCATGGTAGGGAAGGCCAAGACTTCTCTAATACTCCAGTTGTCGGTCAAGAACATGATGAGACGGTCGATACCCATTCCAAATCCACCGGTAGGGGGCAACCCGTGCTCGAGAGCCCTACAGAAGGTCTCGTCAACGCCCTGGGCCTCGTCGTCACCCTGGGCCTTCTGGTTGGCCTGCTCCTCGAAGCGCAGGCGCTGCTCAGAAGCAACGTTCAACTCAGTGTAGCTAAGGTTGCCAGTTAGTATACAAAATAAGTCACAAGGGTCTCGGGGAAACTTACGCATTAATGATTTCCTTGGTAGCGACGAAAACTTCGAATCGCTCGCAAAGGCCGGGGTTGGAGCGAGACTGCTTAGCCAGAGGCGACATCATCTGGGGGTGGCCAACGATGAAGGTGGGGTTGGTCTAGAAGGGTACCGTCAGTTGCACGATCTCCTGGTGAGTCATGTTCTTTCCACGTTACTTACAGCCTGTGACTCAAGGAAGTGGCCAACGAGAGCGTCGAGCATACGAGCGTTGGTCAGGGGAGCGCTGCACTCAACGCCAGTCTTCTTGAGAACGTTCTTGAAGAACTCGCCAGACTCGGCGGTGTGGAGGACCTCTGCGGGAGGGAACTTCTCTCCTGTGAGCTCCTCAAGGGTGGGGATCATGTCGATGCGCTTCCAGGGAGCCGCCCAGTTGATCTTGATCTCCTCACCCTTGGCAGTGTGGTAGGTAGTCTCGTAGCTACCGTGGATGTGCTTGACGAGGCCAGAGACAAGCTCCTCAGCCATGCCCATGAGATCGAACATATCGGCATAAGCCATATAGAATTCAAGGGTAGTGAACTCTGCCAACAGTTAGCCTTGCCCCTCGTCTGGTCAAATGAGCGCGTCACATACCTGGGTTGTGAGTAAGATCCATGCCCTCGTTACGGAACTGACGTCCGATTTCGTACACACGGTTAAGACCACCGACAGTAAGCATCTTGAGGTAGAGCTCAGGGGCAATACGCAAGAACATGTCCATGTTCAGCTCGTTGTGGTGGGTGATGAAGGGGCGGGCGGTAGCACCACCGGCAATGGTGTTAAGCATGGGGGTCTGGACAGCAACGAAGTCACGGTCATCAAACCATCTTCGGATGTAAGTGTCAACCTTGGCACGGGTGATGAGGACATTGCGGGCCTTGTCGTTCATGATGAGATCCAGGTAGCGCTGGCGGAAACGCTGCTCAGAGTTCTTGAAGCCATAGAAGTCATCAGGAATCTACAGGCAGAGACAGGTCAGCAAGACAATGAAACCTAGATGGAGGGGAGACGAGTAGAATAATACCTGGTGCAAGCAAGGAGACAGGAGCGTGACTTCAAAAGCGCCGATAGACAGCTCGCCAGAGAATTCACCCTCGCCCTGCTTCTTGGCGGGGTTGGTACGGGTTGGGAAACCACGAACACCGACGATATCTCCGCGGCGAAGGTTCACATGCTGCTCCTCGAAGGGAGGAGCCTTGTCATCGGCGAAATCAGCCTGGGCAAGGACCTGGAGCCTAGTGCCCTCGTTTCGAAGGTCGTAGAAGACGAGCTTGCTACCGGAGGAGCGCTTGACATAGATACGACCAGCCAGCTGGATCGTCTTGCTCTTGTCGCTCTCACCGTTCTTGAGGTGGGAGAAGTCCTTGGCGAAATTGCGGATATCATAATCGACATTGAACTGATAATTCCAGTCAGGTAACAGACACACAACATTGGCCAGCGACTTTAGGTACGAACCTTGTGGGGGTAGGCCTTGCCCTGGGCGTGGAGGTCGCTGACCACTCTTGACCTGATCTCGAAGTACTGTGCAACTGTCAGTGGACGTGAAATACAAGCGATGGAATCCTCACAGGGATGCTCGCTACACACCTGGTTGGGGGAGAGGTCCTTCTCCTTGGCCTCAGCGGACTTCTTGCTCTCCTGGGCAGGGCCCTTGGCGGCCTCCTTCTGCTTCTTGGCAGCCTCCCTCTCGCGGGCCTTGTTACGCTTCTTGAGCTCGGTCTTGGAGACCATCTCGCCAGTAACGTCGTCGAGGTGGAGGTTGGCGACGGCCTCAGCTGCCTGCTCGGCAGGTGCTTGCGAGTTGTCGGGCATGGTGTTTGCGGTCAATCAGTCCAGAACAATGTGTATTTTGTGAAAATATTGGAATCGCAGGGTCGGCCGAGGAATTGGCAGCGTCGACGTGGGGTTGGGGTGTATCGTGCGGTTGTTGATACGGGACCAAGGTGGGAGGAGCAGAAGAAAAATAAAGGCACCACAGCCTGAGTCAGAGCTGCAGTTTCGACTCACACAAGAACTTCCTTGCGGTCGCGGGGTGAAAAGGCTGATCGCAAAGTTGGACCCCGCCATCACTTCCAAAAGGTACGTACCGCGGGGTAGTCGACCTACCCTATTGCTGGCCATTTAATGCAGCACACCGAAATAACCCTCCGCGTCGAACATAGAATTACAATTTACAGAATAAGTATTTATGGATTGAGACCTGCAAATAAATGGCAAATTATCACCTTAAATTTCAACTTGATACTTCAAGAACTATTTTGGCACTGTTGAGGAATGCAATGCCCGCATACTCACTGTGCCGTAGCTGGTGAATAATTTGGACTCTCATATGTTAACCAGAACAAGTACTCTCTTTTACGATCACGATCACTTAAAGGCCAGTTTGTGCATCGCCGAACGGTAAACCATTATGCTCTATTGAACGCAGTGGATTTAAATGTAGTCGCACCCAGACTTGGTCCGTTATTGAAAAAAGAGCTCATTGCGAACTGCAAGCCGCGTCATTATGTCTCAGCAGTTCCATAGTTCCGTCTCATCCTTTGAGAAAAGTACGAGCACCAATCACCAACCAGCGCCAGACGGCGACACGATCAATCTCGAAGCATGCAACATCACTATTCTCTTTCCACTAAATGCGCAAATAACGGGAAATGCTTCTTGATATGCCTTTTTAACTTTAACAAATAAACGAGTAAATGCTAGACGTACAATTCGTCCTCTTGTCTCTTCCCCAACCTTGTGGTAAACAGCCCATCATCACTCAACTCCTGATCCCTCTTGTGTCTCATATCTCCCCGTTCCGGCCCAATTGCAAAGCAGCACGGGGCTTGTCTATGCCAATGTCCTCCAGAAGCGTTGCCGCTACCACTGTCTTGCCATAAACGATACTGTGTCCATGGCCCTTTGAAAGTATGATGTATAAAAATTTGAGGATAGTGTCATCTTACTCGATGACAATGAGGTTGACCAAGAGAGTACGGTAGGGTATAAAATCGAGGTTCTTGCAGTCTATATATAGGGTTTCATGGTTTCTTGGTGATTTTCATTGATGGAGTCGTTTACAGAGTCTCCAACTTGTCGAGGATGGCGCGGGTGAACTCGTGGGTGGTGGACTGGCCGCCCATGTCGGGGGTGCGGACCTTGCTGTTCGGACGTTAGTCTCCATTTCTCACACCAAAAAAATAAATTTGACTCTAGGATTAGATGTAGACTTACCCCTCGGCGATGACGGCGTAGGTGGCCTTGGAGATGCGGTTAGCATGGTCGTCAAGACCAAGGTGGCGGAGGAGCATGGTTCCGCTGAGGAGAAGGGCAGTGGGGTTGGCCTGATCCTTGCCCTGGATGTCGAGACCGACGTGACGGCAGCCGGGCTCGAAAACGGCGACCTCGCGACCCATGTTGCAGCCGGGGACGATACCGGGTCCACCAACAAGGGCAGCACCAATGTTGGACAGGATACCACCGTACAGGTTAGGCATGACCATGACGTCGAACTGCTGGGGCTTGGAGACAGCCTGCATACTGGCGTTGTCGACAATCATGTCGTTGACCTCGAGGGTGGGGTAGTCCTTGGCAACAGCGTGGAAGGTGTTGCGGAAGAGACCATCGGCCAGCTTCATGATGTTGGCCTTGTGGATGCAAGTGACCTTGCTGCGGTTGTTGGCGAGAGCGAAGGCGAAGGCGAACTTGGCAATGCGCTCAGACTTGGCACGGGTGATGATCTTGAGAGACTCGACGACGCCGGGGACGCTCTGGTGCTCGAGACCAGAGTACTCACCCTCGGTGTTCTCACGGATGATGCACAGGTCGACGTCCTTGTGGCGGGTCTGGTAGCCGGGGATGTTCTTGATCAGGGAGATGCTGGCGTAGATGTCGAGCTCCTGGCGCAAGGCGACGTTGAAGCTCTGGTGGCCGGAGCGCTCGATGGGGGTGTGGAGGATACCCTTGAGGCCGAGCTTGTTGCGCTTGAGGGAGGCGACGCTCTCGCGGAAAGCAGCCTGGGCGTTGCTGGCATCCTGGATACCGGAGACGGCGACCTGCTCCCACTCAATGGGGGCATTGTCGGCCTTGAAGATGGTCTTGACCGACTCGGAGACCTCGCCACCAATACCGTCACCGGGGATGAGGGTGACGGTGTACTTGCTGCCGAACTTGGAGGGCTTGAAGATATCGGACTGAACGGTCGCGAAGCCTCGGGCGGCGAGAGGCTGCTGGGTGGCGGCAGCGCGGAGGGCCTGTGTAAGAAATTCAATTGTTAACGTTGGTCCTCGGTGATGCCATCATGTGTGCGTGTTTCGCCCAAACTCCAACTCTTCCAATTGTGTGCGCGCCATTTGTTGCGAAGCCGACGCCTCGTCTCCAGGCATTCCGGGCAAACAGGCAAGCATGTGAAGGGAAGCTAGGGAGGGCCACTAACCTGCGCCGTTCTAAGAGATCCACGGGACATCATGTTGGGCAGAGTGCGGGATAGACACGGAGAGGGGAGAGGGATCCAGTTGGCAAGCACAAACGACAAAAAAGAAAGCAAAGCAGGCTGCTAGGAGGACAGAGGTGAAGAAGGTTAGAAGGGGAAAAGAAAAAAACAAGGTGTGCTTAGAGTTTCTACTGGGCAAATGCCGCAGGGACAGGTTCCTGCCGAACGAGGCAATGATGGAGCCTGTAACACTGGGGAACAGGCGCTTTGCCGAGCACTTGCCACTGCTGGAGGCGCCGGCCACCTCGTAACAGCGGGCGGAAAGCGACTCTTCGGCCGAGCACCTGAAAACTCTGGACTGCGCGCCCAGTTGGGTCTAGCGGCATCAGATACGGCCCACCATGCCATCATGATCCTTGATTAGCACATGAACCAGCATCTGTAAGTTTTTCTAGAAACGCTCCATGCTCCAATGCATCACAGAAGTGTCCCTGCCTGCATTGTTGCTTTGCTGCACAACAGCCCACACGGCATGCAGCATGCTTCGATAAAGCAGTGCAACCTTAAGCAATCCAGGCTACAGTCACTTCTCATTCCAAATCACTCAATCTCATCTACGCTGTCATGTTCTTTGGCGCTCGAGTACATTCCTCATTCTCAGCCTTCTAGTATGTATATGAAAAGCTAAAAATAACCACATGCCAGAGTTTCCTCGTGCACCAAGAGCCAAAAAAAAAAAAAAAAAAACTCCCAAGAGAGCAGCAACACATCCGGTTTTCCCTCCCCCCCCCCAATTGATTTCCATGCCTGATTCCGTACCTCCAAACTTGTAACAGAAAAAAGAAAAATAGAATAAAGAGACAACAACAGTGAGCGGTCGTGGTGCCTTGCGCTGGGTTTCGCTCTTTTGGTCTTCCGTGGCAGCGACTCTCTTCCAGGCAGCCTCATTGTCTAGACGCCTTGTATCATGATAGTAATGAAAAAGAAGAAGAAGAAAATAAATAAATAAAGGACAAATGAAAATTAGAAAAACTCCAATCGCTTGCCGTCTCTATAATGCTTGCACCTCTTCCTCATCTAGTGGCTCTACCCGCACCAAAATCTCCTCTAGCAACCCCTCCAGGAAGCTGTTGACCTCCCTTCCCATGCCGACAGGCTCTTGCTTGTCATAGTGGTCAATCTCCTTGCACACATGCGCAAGTTTGAAAACCAGGTTGCGCAGGCGTTCGTGAGCCGCTTCCGCACGTTGCTGCTGAGGCGTCAACACCTGGTTCATTCCCGGCTTGCAAACCTGCTGCAGCCGGATCTGGCGCCGCTTCAGAGCCTCCTCCAGAGCTGGGAAGATCACATCGTTCAGAGCGTCCAGCTCCCCGTTAGGATTAGCTGGTGCAGGCGCTGGGAAAGCGGATGGAGCCATCAACTCTGGCGGCACGGGGCTAGCAGCCTTGGATGGCAGAGGCAGTGGCTTCTGCGCATTCATTCCACGATCTGAAGGTGTTCGTGGCTGCTGTCCCGAAGGAGCGCCTCTGTATGGAGGGATCTCGGGAATTTCAAGTGGTGACATTCTCGAGCTTGACAGCTGAGGCTGTGGTTGATGGGGTGGTGGCGTGGGTGCTTTCGAGAACGAGCCGTCCAACATGTCTGGCGGCATCGATGGTGCCAGGTTCAGGTTCAGCCCGCCCATATCGCGCTGAAGCTGCGCCTGCAACTCACGGTCATACTCCGACGACTGGGGGCTGGGTGCCGTGGGTAAATACCTAGGTGGCCGCGGTGTCGTCTCCAGAGGTCGGGGCACATCGGCTGGATCCCATCCGTGGTGCTGCTTCTGCGGGCTGGGCGGGAGAGGGACCCTCGTTGGGGAACCAGGCACTGCGAGCTGTCCTCCTGCGACAGGTTTCCGTTGCGGGCTCGACTGTCGCGACGTGCCACTAGAATAGGCCGCCTTGACGGTGTCGCTCGACTGGAGAGCAAAGTCCTTGTTCTTGGTCGGGCTAACCTCTCGTCTCCTTTCACCCCAATCGCTCATGCTGTCCGTTGACCTCGACGCGCGGGCATTGGCGGAACTTTCGTCCATAGCATTTAGACCCGGCCGGTTTACGAAGCCGCCCTTATCGCCAACCAACCTAACGGTTCCAAAGTCCCACATGTCGTCGTTCACCTTTTCCGGTTCGACGGGAGCCGGCCCATCGTATTCGTCAAAGTTGTCGTCTTCGGATCTGTTGGTTGCACGCCAGCGAGTGTACCGCTCGATCAGCTCCGTGAGATATGTTGTCTTCTTCGCCCTTCTGATAAAAGGGTGTTTGAGGAGATCCTTCGCAGTGGGTCTTTCCTTGGGATCACGCTGCAGGCAGACCTCAATAAAGTCCTTGAAAGCCTTGGTGAAGTTTCCCTCGAGCCTGGGCGGAGGGTTCTTGGGGATCAGAAAGAGAACCTTCATGGGATGAATGTCGGCATATGGAGGCTCGCCATTGGCAAGCTCCAGGGCGGTGATTCCAAGAGACCAGATATCAGCCTTGTGATCATATCCTGACTGCTTGATCACCTCGGGGGCCATCCAAAAGGGAGTGCCGACAAATGTGTTCTTCTTCGTCATGGTCGCTGAGAGCTGGCCGGAAACACCGAAATCTGCCAGCTTGACCTGACCACTGGCGGTGAGGAGCACATTGGCAGCTGGAGGTCTTGTTAGCTAAAATAAGAGAAACCACGAGGGCAACCAAGACCTCCCCCTTCCTTACCTTTGACATCTCGATGTAGTTTCTTGTCGGAGTGTAGATATTCCAGACCAAGAAGCAGCTCACGGACGATGATGGCAATATAATCCTCGCCAATGATCCCAGGCTTCATGAGGTCGGCACAGCTTCCACCAGAGCAAAACTCCATGACAATCCAGAGCTCTGCACCTTTGGCATAGGAGCCATAGTACTTAGTTACGTAGGGAGACTGCAGTTCTGAAAGAATGGCAATCTCCTGGATAATGTCCTCGACTTCGTCTTCGGCGCTTTCGATATCGATAACCTTGATGGCAACTGCCTCGCCCGTTCGCTTGTCCACACTAATTGAAAGCAGTAAGTTAGCACATGAGTGATAAGAATAGGTGATCAATTAGACCTTTGATCGCAAGAGGGGTGAAGTGATGGGTTCCTGAGCATACCCTTTGTAAACCTTTCCAAAGCTACCGCCTCCTACAAACAACAGGGTCAGTCACTCAAGCTCGTCCACCAGGCACAGGCTCTCCCAAAGGCGACCAACCAATGCAATACTCCTTGGAGAACAGGAGCTCCGGGTCCAAGGCCTCATTGCCCTCCTCCACACGGTCTCGCTCCGCCATGATTGGTCTTCTGGGTGCTTTTTTTGCGCCGGTACCGTTCGTTTCTCTTCGAGGGAGGGAGGGGCCACGTTCGCTGCGGTCTCGAGGTGGCCTGGTGGTCGCCGGGTGTCCTGCAGGACAGGGTGAGGACAGAGGGGGGTGGTGTGCTACTTGAGGATCTTGGGAGAGATCAGAGCATCCACCAATTGTTGTTCTGGCCGGTGTTCTGGCGGCCTGGAGGGTCGTTTGGAGGTCGTGAAGTAAGGCAAGGTAGGTGCTTAGCCAGGGTGGGCGGTGAACCCCACCAAATCCGAGTCCAGGATGATGCAGGTAGCTTAGCTCGCTCGCATCAGCCTCCAAACCCGGCAGGCTATTCGGTCAGGATAGCTTTGGGGGAATAATGAGAAAAGAAAATAAATAACAAAAAACAATGCGAGGTGGAGCGACAGATCGAGGTGAAACGGAAGGCAGGCAGGCCGGTGCCAATCAATCCATCAATCAACACAGGAGGGGAGACATGGAGTAAAATACGACGTAACCCATTGGTTGTCTGCGGAGGGAAAGTCAACAAAACAACAACCAAACAGGAACTAATATTACTACCGCTCCCACCTGTTGCAGGCCAGGCCAGCTGCTGCATGGGGTAATTTCAAACTCAGGGACACAACCTAACTTACCAGCCGGCGCATCAGCACGTGCACCCGCTACACCAGCTGCGCTAAGGCTGGAGGGCTGCTGTTGACGTCGGCCGTGTTTTGGCTGAAGATACCGTACCCTCCATTATTGGAGGAGGGGGCGGGGACGTGATCTTGCTGAGCGATCAAGGTACATGCCCACCGCGCTGTCGGTACCTGGATCACACATACACGCCCGCGCACCAACCACTGTATCTCCCAGCATGCTGCCTTGTAACTGACCAACCCAGGGGTCCTGCCACCGCGCTACAACATCAGAAGACGGTCCAGCGGGGTCGAGAGGTACAACACTGCCTCGTCGTACAGCAACCAGCAGCCAGGGCTGAGCGGCGCAGACAACAAACAACATCAACAAATATAATCCCAGCTTGGCTGTCGTCAGCTTGGAAGTATGACACTGTTTGCTCTTCTTTCACCTTCCTATCCCTGCGCCTACCAGCTTACCCACTCTTCAGTCTCAGAAACTCCAGTGTCGTAGCACAACTAGGTACTCATTTAGGTCGGCAGAGCACCAGACGCCTAGTCCCAGACATGTAATTAACAAGAAAGTGTGTCATTCAGGCAAACGGGCATCTCCCATTCGGAAATATGCCCTGCGATGCCAATCTACCTTGCCTAGCTCTATAGATAGGCGCGTGCAGCATGAGAAAGCAGGATCTTAATCAACCGCGCCTATCTGCGATACATGCTGGAAGCAACAGCTATGCCATCCCATGCTAACGTAAACTTCAACTGCCTGAACTGAGGTTGCTCCATCACCTCCCCCGTCTTCTGCCAAACTCCTTGCATCTATCATACCATGTGATAAATGATATCCGGCGGCACTCCGTGTTAATTTCTTCTCATTACCTGTCTCAAGCAAATGCCACTATTCCGTTCCAGATCTCCAGATCACCCAAGTGGCTGGTTCACATGTCTAGCCCATACGCCAGACCAAGCAAGTACCGCATCGTGCAGGGGCCCCTCTATTACCTGCCGGCAAAAAGAGCGTCCACTCAATCCTCGATAAACTCAATCATAACTGTTCCCTGCTTAAGTCCAGCCTCCTCAATCGTTGCATCAAGGGTCTCAATCAGATCTTGGCCCTGGGGCATCTTCTTCAACTCAAACTCCACCCCGTCCTTGCCCTCCATTGGCTCCGCCTTGAGCCACTCGTAGATCCGTCGCACAGGGTCCTGCAGCTGAAACCGACGGATAACGCGGCCATTCGGGTGCCGTAGCTGGATGCGCGTTGTCGTCTTCGGGTCGTTCTCTGGTTCCGTGTGTGGGTTGCTGCTCGAAATCTTTGCAAAGGCCGATTCTTCAGCCACTGGCTCTGGCTCCTTGCCCTTGCCCTCCGGAGTATCTGCACCGGCGGTGGGTGATTTGGTGAGAGCGTCTGGATCATGTAAGTTGGGGGTGGACCCTGATCCACTGCTCCCTTCCGCTCCAGCCAGACTATTCTTCAGTGCCATCTCGAGCATCTCGTCTTCAGTCATGCGCTCCACGTCGATGGGTTGTGGTTTCCGTGCGGTCGCCTTGGCCACTGGGTTCTTGCTGTTCGCGGCAAGACTGTATCTGTCCAGAAACTCGGCAATCTCGGCATGAAACTCCCTAGCACTGGGGAATGGGATCCCGCTCCATACTTTGACCTGCTCGCCTGTTCGTGGATCAATAATTGAGACGTGCGGGTAGTTGTCCCGGTTCTCGTGGCTCTGATTGGGGAAGTAGAAAGTGATGAACTCTTGTGAGTCAGGGTACTCCTTGTCGTACTGCAGAAACACAAAGTTTTCCGCTACCAGGCTCTTGATAGCCTCGTCCTTCCAAATATCACGGTTCAGCGTTTGGCAGTTGAAGTCGCTCATATCCTGTAGGTTGACCATGATCCATTTCTTGTCCTCCTTGCCCAGCTCACGGGCCTCGTCCCACGAAACATCTCGCTCCATCAACTCGTAGGGTGGCCGGAACAGATCTGCCAGGCGCCTTGCGTGACTCCCGGTGCCATCGCCACCGCTATCCTCTGTGTTCACCGCCGGACTTGAGGACTCGCCCCATATCCGCTGCGCGAAAGGCCCACCAGACCGAGCTATCATTTTAATCAGGTCAGCAGTTTTTCCTTTTGTCTCAAATAAAAAAAAAAGTATATATGGTAGGGAAGGAGCGGTAAGACTTACGGGGACCACGCCGTCTTTGCCTCTGCTGCCTCAACTGGGATAATATAGCCGACTCCATTCCATCATCTGGCGCCCAGGACAGATCTGGAGCAACGAGGGTTTCTGTAGTTCTCGCGATGGGTGCTCTGACATCCTCGCCTGGCCCAGAGCCAGAGCCAGGGCCAGAGCCAGGGCCACCGTATAGCTCCTCCTGTAGTCGTTTGGCCATGGCGGCGTCTTCTTCTTCCTGGGCCAAGGCAGCCGTTCGGATGGCGGCCTGCCGTCCGTGACCTCGGTCGTCATCATCATCATCGTCAACTAGGTTCATAACATCATCTTCGTCGCTATCAATGTGAATGACGCCGGTCGAGTCTTGTCGCCCAATATTCGGCCGTGTGGATGTAGGGACGGGAGGGGGGTTGCCGGAGACGCCCGACTGGACGTTGGAAACGAGGTCCGGGTTCTCGAAGAAGAGCTCAATGGCCCGCTCGACGTTGTTCCCTGTCAAGGCCAAGAAGCCCTGGGCAACCTCGGGGCTCGCACCCGTGATCCCGGCGAAGGTTGAAATGGCCTCTTCAGCCTCCATGGTTGACCTCGTTTTGAGCGGTCCTTCGAAGAGGGTGTTTCGTGGGGCAGAAGGCGCACAAAGTCGTATGCGGAACAAGTCGGGGGTTGTAGATGCAGATGTCGAGAGGGGGCAGCTCGTTCGGAGTGGTGAGGTTGGTGTGAGTAGTCGACTGGCAATCACTTCACCCCGCCAAAGCGAGGCCCGTTCGGTGTAGGTTGGAAACAGCCCCGCCACCGGGGGTTGGGCGCAACGAGATGTAGTAGGGCTGGAGAGAATTTTTCGCCGGTTTATGCAGATTTCAATCACCTCGGATCTAGATCGTGCCAAATCAAACTCGAGCGCATTTTGCGGTGTGTGTTGGGAAAAGGGTACGTGGGCGAGTTAAAAGTCGGGCCAGGAAGGTGCAGCTTCTGGTTGCTTATTTCCTTAGACAGCCAAATCACACACGCTACCAGAAGGCACCGTCGGTGACGTCGCCAGCACACAATCACGTCTGCCCTGACTGCCTGCAAATGCCGATGCTGGCTACCTTCCCGTAAGGGGGGGCTACCGGATTATTGATAATGCGGTGCCACCTTTCAGATGATGCAATCTGGTCCTCTCAGACATGCTACCCTAGAGCTCGCTCCCGGCGCAGTCTGGCCCTGAGTCTGATCCTTGGATTTGTACAACATCTAGTAGCTTCTACAAAGTCTAACGTAGGCAGAAACTGGTATTAGTTTCTGGGTGGCAAATCTAGATATTATGAGCTTCACTTGCGTGTGCGCCACGGTGAACCATTTGAGATGAATTGTTAAAAACTTGGTGTGAGTCCACATTGTCTTAGAGACATTCTTCAATAATCGTCAAAACGGACGACCTTGTGGTGCTGCCATAATCACCGTTAGAACACGTACACGTAGAGTCTAAGCACAAATAGAACCGTAATTTCCCTTTATTCATATCTATCTTCTGAAAATAACCAGCCTCAGGAGTTGCTTTATGCCAACGGCCGTCGTGGCCACTCTACAATCATGCTACGCCCACCCTAGATCTGCGCCAGAAGCTTCTGTGCAGCTCTCAATTCCTCCAGCACCTTGAGAGACCTCTCCTCCTTGACTGCCTGGTCAACAGTCTGCTTAACCTCGGCTAGATCTGACCCGCTGGCGCCAAATGCCCCAGACAGCCGGGCAGTGAGGGTCGCCGACAGCGCCTTGGCCCTCTTGATCCTCTGCGGCTCGCTTCCAGCTTCAGGTTGATCGAGGTCCAGTGTCTTGAGATAGTCCAAGTCAGCGGAAGAGGGCGACGAAGCGCTGTCCTCCCCTGCGGCCGGCTTGATGGTACCAACGACTGTCATGATATCATAGACGGCATCGTACCATACATCTCGTTTGATGACGCTCATCTTGGGGCTCTCGAGATACTTGCCAAGGAGCTTCAGAACGCTACCCAGCACCGTGCCCGGCTCCGCGAGTAGCTTCTGTCGGTTGTAGCCACGTGAAATCGCCTCAAACCCGTTCCTCGCAGCCTTAGATAGATTGTCCTCCTTCCCGTCGACCTCCATCTTGTTCTCGTCAATAAACTCATCCAGGTAGGGCGTAACAATATCGGCAATCTCCTGCAAAAGGTCCAGATCATCCCGCGCCTTGGCAATCTTCCAAAGGCAGACGAACCCGTGGACGCGGTACTCGTCATTGTTGCGCTTCGCCTCTCTGATGGCAACCTTCTTGATCTTCTCCGCCACCTTCTTGTCACTCTTCCACAGCGCCGCGCCCTTCTCAACAAACTTGGGGAACGCCTCCAGGAGCTTCTCCTTGCCGGGGAAGGTCTTGAGCGCCAGCGTCGTGTCGAGGACCGGCCAGATGATGTCGAGGTTCTTCTCGCTGATCTCGCCGGTGGTGTCGCTCGCGCCCACGACGTCCTCCACCATGGCCGCGGTGGTGAGGGCGCCGGTGTGGCGGAGATCCCACTGCGACGTGTCCAGGCACTGCTCGACCAGCTTGACAATCTCCGCCACGTATCGAACAACGGTACGGCTACTACCTGCGTGCTGACTCCACACCTCCCCAAAGACCTTGCGGGTATATTCGTCTGTATCGTGTGCTCCCAGGTATGAGAATGGGAGCAGTACCGCTTCGAAAGCGGAGAAGTGGTCCGGTGAAGTCTTTGCCAATGCAACCGTCACATCGGCAATCTTCTGTCGATGTGCCTCCTCCTCTGACTTGAGATATTTCTGGATGATGTTATTGCAGAAGCGCTCTTTGGCCGCATCCGGCACGACTCGCATCATATACGCTGCCGCGCGGGCGTATGCTTGACTGACGGCATCGTTCTTGTCCATGGCCTGCTTCTCCATCAACCGTAGAAACTTCGCAGAGAAGGGTTTAATGTCGATGGTATGGCGAGTGAAAAGCGTAGTCAAGACCCTGCTGCACCCAATCTTGGTAGGAAGGCCGATGGCGCTCTTAATCGTAGCCTCAAGCTTGGGTGCGAGTTCGGCCATGACGTCGGCATCGATGAAGCGCATGGAGTTGTCGATAGCCTCTGAGATGGGCGATCGATTTACGATCTGCGACCGCAACTGGTCGATCTGGTCTCGACTATCGTCGCCTGCTCTTTGATAGTGGTAGTTGATCTCCTCTGGCTCGATCGTGCTGAGAAGTCCAAGGAGTTGCGGGACCATCTCTGGGATGAATGGCTTCAGAGCCGTTCCTCCTTGCTTGGCAATCTTCAACACCGTGATTGTGCAAAACAGCCGCGTGTCCTTGGCCGTGCTCTCGATACCCTTATCGGAGAGCAGGAACGGTAGGGCTTCCTGGATCATTGCCTTGGCTGCCGCACCCTGATTGCTCTCTTCGAGCTGTCTGACGAGGCCGTTGGACAAAGCCATGCAGAGACGCAGGGCTGCTTCTCTAACGCTGCCCTTGACATCATCCAGGACTTTGAGGGCGGCCGTCCAGATATCTCTGTACCGAGCCTCGTACTGCTTGAATGGCCTCCCGGAGATCAAATCAGCAATGGCCGCACAGCTTGCCTCTCTCATTCGCCATTCCCTGCCCAGGATGCTCTTCAACAGATCCTCGAGAATGGCGTCAAAGTATGTATCCATGATGGCCCCGGTATCCTTCACCACCGCCTTCCAAATGTCCTCCATGGATCTCTGCACGTTCGGGTTCGGGTCGAAACGGTAACGGAACAGCTTCGGATACAGCTTCGGGTCGATTTCAGAGTCGGACAGGATGTTACTAAGTCCAAACCGCCCGAATGCCGACCTCGTCGACCAAGTGGCTGCGTTGGCCGCCAGCGACATGAACTTGTACACGAGCCCCTGATCGCCCACCTCATTGGCTAGATTGACAATGTCCTTGTAGGAGGTGACGGACTTCCCATCGCCGGTCGGCAGCGCTCCGGCGTCGAACAGCTCCGTGTCCTGATCCACTTTCAACTGCGTCCCCGAACCCGTGAACGCCGAGACCAGATCCTTGACCAGCGAGCCCTTGAGAGCAGCATCCCCGCTCTCGTACACAAGAGTCAAACCGCGAGACGCCGTCTCCTGAACCAGCTCATCCCTCGCACTCAGAAGCCTCATGAACGCCGTCTGCGCCTCACGCAGACGCGACCCCACCTCCTCGAGGTGGGAGCAGTACTGAACTACGCAGAAGAGCCAGATGCCCGACGCTTTGAGGAGCGAGGGCTTCGTCGTCTTGCAGTCGGTAAACAGCTTCTCCAAAGTGCGCGTGACCAGCGCCCTCCTCGAACCATCGGGCAGGCGGGCCTTGCCGAGCAGGTGAACATCCAGCGTCAGCTTGACAAAGTCGGAGTCCCACTGTGCGATAGCGGCCGTGAGCGCATCGCCGACGGTGAACTGGACCTCGACCTGCTTGATTTCGTGCAGGCCGTGCAGTGCAGTGATGATGCTGTCTAGTGCGGTTGTGGCGGCTTCATCCTCGCCCAAGCCGATTGCCAGCCTCCCAAGCGCGAAGATGGCCTTTTCGTTTCCTTTCTTTGCCTCGTCGGTGATGCGCTTGATGATCGAATCGAGAGATTCGGTTGTTGGGACTGCGAGTCCGACTGACCATAGCTGCGAGAAGCATTCCAACGCGGCCTCGAAAAGGGATGGCTGGATGCTTTGCTTCTCGAGGAAGTGCAGGGGAAACTCCACGTCCGAGCCAAGGTCGTAGTCGTAAAACACAGATCGCGAGCAGAGGTGACCAAACGCCAGCAGAGCTCCCTCGGCTGCGTTCAACTCGGAGCCAACTACCTTTTCCGCATTGGCGAACAGATCCTGCAGTTTCGCCCGGAACTGATCAACCTGGTTGTCAGCCTTGTGAACGGGATGGGCCCAGAGGATGCCAATAGCTCGGGCAGCGAGGGAGCGGATCTCCTTCTTGTTGTACTTGACGAGGTCAAGAAGGCCGGAACTCTGTGTTGCCAAGTATTGGGTCACGCTGGGAGGGCTTAGGGAGGCCACCTCGACGAAGCATCTCAAGGACTGCTCGACGATAGGGGTGCCGGCAAGGAGGGCGCCTCCGAGGCATGCCCTGAGGTAGAAGGTGAGGTGGGTGGTGTTTTTATCATCGGCTTCTAAGTAAGTGCGGATTTTGGTTCGGGATTGGATGCTCGTCCTGATGGTCGCATCGAGGGCTTCCTTCCAATTAGGCTGTATTTGGAAATCATCGCCCAATGCTGTCAAGAAGATGAGCTGCTGTATGTAACGTAGAGCAACGGGGTACGCCAAGAGTTTCGTCCCCTGAAAGTTGCCGAACGTGAGGTTGGAGCCAGTGTTCTCTAGGCTCTCCTTCACAGACGGGTGATTGTAAAGGTTACCAGGAGCAATGGGGCCGCCAAAGTAGGCGGCGGTCATCTCGTGCCATTCGGGAATCTTTAGAGTGGTCTTGCTGTTGTCGTAGGCATGGTATGTCCAAGGGTCAAGACCCTTTTGGCCTTGCTCAATCACATCACCTCTCTCACCGGGAATGCCCCCAATGGCGAGGATATTCATCCATCGTGCATATATGTTGGCAAATGGTAGACACTGGTTTGCCCATTTCACCACAGCGTGTCTGGTGCTCCGCACAGCAGGAGGTTCATCGGGGAGAAAAATGTAGCCAAGGAGCATCTCCATGAGTGCTTCATCCTCGTCCTTTGTATCCGCTGGGAAGGTGGATGTAAGTCCTGACAAGGCACTGTCAATGCTCACAACCGCCTCAGAGGTCGGATCTTCTGATAGTGATTTAAATAGCCATTGTGCAAGATCAAGACGCTCTGCAGTGGGGATGGTAGCGCTGCTAGATAACATGCCAATGGTCTCATAAGCTTTCGAGCGCAGTTCGACAGCGTCGGCTGAGTCTGCGCCTGCTGGTGTGGGCCACCCTCGTGTTTCGATGTACGACCTCATGAATCGGATCAACTCTGGCGCAATGGTGAAGTTTTCTTTGGAGGGTCCGATGCGAGCGACCCAGGTGAGATACTGGAACAAAGCCTTGTGTAGCTTGGTGCGCTCAAGTACGCTGGTTGGCTGCAAGGCCTCTGCTGAGGTTGTCTCTGATTCTGGTAGCGCCAGGTCCAGATGAACCACCGCTAGGATCCTGTCCGCCATCGTGGTCGAAATGGACGACTTGGAGAGCATGCCCAGGATGCGGGTTCGATACGCTGCCGGCAGTGATGAATGGGCCTGGAACAGCCGTTTGACGAGCCCCTCATCCTCCAATGACACCGATGTCCTTCTCAGGATATCCTCGGAAGCCGATGATACTCGATTGTCAAAGCTGGAGGCACCATACAAAGCCGGCAGAAACTTCTCATCGTCCGTAAGGGCCGCAGTTGCGAGCAAGGCGACTAGCTTAGCCTTGACTTCCGATAGCCTCTGGAAGATCTTTTGCGAGTCCGCATTTTCCACAGAGAAGAGACTCAGCTCCTCTTGACTAAGTGTGGGATTTGCTTGAGCCCAATTCTGCCTGCTGTTGGGTACTTTCAGCCGGAGAAAGACAGCGATGATGGTTTGTAAATACCAAGCGTCTGCCGCGTTAGACAAGCCCAGAGATTCTCTGAGGGCATCATCATCTTTGCTCCCTCGAGGGGGAAATCGGGCATCGAGCAGGAGGCGGATGATAACCTGGGCGAATACGCTAGCTCTCGGCTGGCCCTGATCGGCTGCACATCCTTTCAGTGCAATGGGGATAAGCTCCCTCCGGTCATGCTCGTCAATCCTCTCTAGGCTGTGTTGAATAAAGGTTAAGTCGAGCTGCTTGATGATGGCAGAGTCATTTGACTTGTACTGCTCCAGCAGGGCCTTGACTGGTAGGACAACCCTGCGATGAGTTAGTGTGGATGTGACCAAGTTATGATTCAGTGACAAGCTCAAACTGACTCTGGTGGTTGGATGAACGTCTTGAGGCGTCCTAATATCTGGATGACCTGCAAAGTTTCACGGATAAGCAGCTATCAGAGTCAAATACGTGGAACAGGTGCTGCCCTACTCTCTGCCTCACTGATTGGTTTTCACTTGCTGCCTTCAATATGACGGGAGCCAGGTATCGCTGCAGAAGCTCGTGAAGTTTCGTCTCTTTATTGGCGACAGCGAGGATCCTAAACTCGACGCTTTCTAGCAGCTTGAGTTCCCTTTCCTCTGTGGATGGGGCCGCCATGTTGGCTCGTGAGGGAGCTGGAACCCTCTTGGGTACCAGATATCAAACAGAAGCGGAGAAAACTTGAGAACGAATCATAGATCCAATTAATCAGTTCTACGAAGGTCGAAAAAAGAAACGAAGGCTAGGAACGACAATAGTACAAAAAATAAATACGTGTGCTGGAGTGGCGTTCTTGAGTACCTCGAGAACCTCCAGTCAACCACGTCTTACGTTGCCAATAGAAGCTGTCGGAACTTGGCTTGAAGCTTCGACTGACTAACGCGGTTCGAGGTGATCGCATCACGTGACTCAACTCCCTCCCGCCTGCTCCAGCAAGCCATCGGCCCTGCACTCGTCGACGACGGACGGAACTGGCTGGACTTCCAAGGCTTGCGGCCTGGCCATTAACTTCCAGGCCTTATTTCAGCCATGCCGCATGTCTCGAATGAATGCAGCCAGGACTTCGATCGCAAACTGCATGATCAGGGCCACACCCGCAGATTTTAGGTCATGGGTCCTATATAAGGTGGAAAGTCATCAACGCCATACCCACACACGTTGGCCGCAAGGCAGCCCTTCCAACAGGCCCTGACTAGCGGCCATTTACCCATAGGCAGCCGTTGCAACCTACACGAACGAGCCCGTTTATTTGTAGGGACTTTGATTGAGCTTTTGCTCGATCACGGACACCTCCGAATCCTCGATCCCACGGGACGAATGCCGGGCAAGGTCGGAAGCTTCGGCAAGTCCCCTTTCTGCCCCCCCTCTCAAGTGGAAACGGGCATCTGGTCAAAAGGAATCGTAGCCTTCCAACATTTTCCGATACCGGCTGGTTGGGATAGTTTACTCACTGGGGGGGAGATGCAGCTCAATTTACTGTTACTTGCATGTACTCGCATTCATCTCGGTGGAACTGGGCCAATTCCGTATCCCTATCTACCAGTGGCGAAAATGAGATGTGACAGGCAGGTCTCTCTATTGTCTGCTATGTATGCAGCTGAGGGTAGAGAAGCAGAGCTACTGCTACCTTGCCCTACCTACATACGTAACCGTTTAGCCTGGCCTCGGGTCCTATCTTGATTTTCTAGTGAGGGGAGAGTAGCATTAGACAGGGCCCCTAGCCCTCTGGAACCAGAGAGAACGAGGGCTTATTGAAAAGGTTTTCTTCTGCCCAAGAGCTCCCCACAATTGGCTTCATAGGCGCACACCTGCAACGGGCGAGGTCCCCAGCACACGCGCTTCATCGAGGTGGTATTACTAGTCTTCGTACATAGTCGGGGTACGGTGGGATGGATTGGAGATGCTACGATGCCGGCTGGTACAATGTTATACGCATGTCTTGTCTACTCTGCCGCCCCTGGTAATAGGCATGTGCATCACCAATCCGAGTGCCACAAATCGTTTCGCCGATTGAGAAAATGGAGGAAACTGAGCCGTGTTGTGTGGGGGAACCTTTAACCGTTGTCGCAAGCAAATTTCAGGTCCTCGTCTATCGAAGAAACACATGGATTGGTCCGTTGGCCCACGCACATCTCGCCAATTAACGCCACTAACGGCACCTGGATATTCCAGTGCATTAGATGCGCGCGTTTTGGACTCACGTCTGACCTGGTTAGACGAATTGCAGAGAGAGGCCGGAAGGAATGGCCAAGCATCGAGGACCGGAGCATATGGCAAAAGTTCTCACACGAGCTCCTCAGGCCACGATGGCACTAGAGAGCTGCCAAATGGTGTCTCCCTGGGCGGACGGGCTCCTATTTGCTGCCGCGAAAACGACGGTGTCGAGTAGGCCATGGCATGGTCAAACTCTGTCCCAGGTGGTGCTCTCAAATGGGATCGACAAGCTAGTACCTCCGGGGTGGTGAATTCTACCCCTGACTTGGCAGATCTGAGTGTGCGGCCGCTATGTAGCTGCATCTCTACCCAAGGTATCTCTCTGTATCTACGATGTAGGGCACCATCTCGTCCTTGCCAGGGGGCGTGGAGCGCGTGCAGATGTCGTGTGAATGATGTGCATACATAAAGATGTTAGCTGAGTACCACCTCGTCTGTTGTTGAGGTACATGCAGATGGACATGGGTTTCATTTTCGCAGTGGCCGATATTACATACCGACTACCAAATCAATTGCCTGGTTCAACAGGGAGGGTAGGAGAACCTTTTAACACCATTTGCATCTGAACATCTGGCTCGTACAACGTCATGCCTACTGGGGTGCGGACGGGGGCCACCGAACGAGCATCGTATCAAGGGGCCATGGACCAAATGCTTAGCTCGTCAGTGCTCTTGGAGAAATTATTGCCTGTTTCATAACCAATGGGGAATGACTCCAAAGACGCTGCCGTTTAGCATGTCGGTGGTCACGGGATACAGTGGCACAAGACAAATTTGCCCACATGGAGCAGGGCCAGGCGAGGTGAGATGAGGTCAGCAGTAATTCGGTGGTCTCAGGTCTCAGGGACAGCATTTCTGCAAAGGGAGGACACATTGAGATTAATAGGCCGGACGATTTGAGACACGGGATCGGCTCCTGTTGTTTGTCTGGGGCAGATGCGAGAGATTACAAGCTGGTCGATTGTCTCGCCTGGCTATTTCGTCTCATTCCTTGTGCTTCGTGCGCAGATTGGCATCCCTGGCGCCGCTAGCCCAGAAGAAATCGGGTTTCTCGAATCTATCCATTGCCCCGAATTAGGTGCGATCGGTGTGACGCTATGCGTGCCCCTGGCCCTGTAGGTTTTACACGTAGACCTCTACTTTTCGATGTTCAATTCCGTCAACATATCTGGGACAGCACCAGGGGCACGGCAATGGCACGGACGGATATCCACGGGCCACGACACCCACGGGACGGGTGTTGGCAGCGCTGGTGAGGACGCGAGAGGTGAGCAAGGTGAAGCGGAGGACTCAAGCTGCTGCACAGCCACATGGCCTGGACGCCGTACCTGCCTGGCGGAAAATCGGGTTAGTTAGGGCTTGCAATTGGCCTTGTCAGCCAGCAGGATTCTGAGGAGCATTATGCATACAAATGGTGCGTCCATGATGGCATTGATGGGGCCCTTGACCCAGTCGTCCAGTCCCTTGCCTTGGCCTTGGTCTTGGCGGGCAGCCCGGCGACGAGCGACGGGAACGGAATTTGGAATTTGGGCTGAGAAGCCCCATCCTTTGCCTGGCTGGCTTGCCCTGGCTTTGCTTGCCCTGCCCTGCCCTAGGCATTGGATCATAGGTCGGGTCGGTCGTTGGTCGTCGTCAGGTCGTCATTGGGCCGCGTCCTGCCTACTGGTTCGCCTCAGGGCTGCGCAGAGCGCATAATTATAGTAGCCCAGCGGAGGCCGACAGCGCCTGCCCAACCAACAGCCAGTGGATCAGCGCTGCCTCGCACCTTGCACAGCGGCCTGGCCACTGTACATACGCGCTGCTGGCCTTGTCTGGCATCAATGGTCAGCTCAGTGGCCAGCGACCGTGGGCAGGGCACCCCGATCAGCAGCGACAGGGCATCGACGGAAGCAGCTCGGCATGGCCAATGTCATGCCTCTATCCTCGATGAGACCGGAATAGCAACAACCCCTGATCAACTGACGGGGGCGACTGGGAACGGACCAATGCACACGCACGCATTGGTTGTACATTGCCTCTGCCTGGGCTGGTAATACCTTAACCACACGTGACGCAAGGGCGTCTCCCGAGTCCCCCATTGTCGCTAGGACTGCTGCTTTCAGACGCGCTTGCAGCTCTTCAGCTGTCGAGGCATTGTGCCCCAGCTCGAGAGCGGAGGAGAGGAGGAGAGGGAGGTGTGTGCCGTGCAGCCTGCCTGGAACCTACCAACCCACCACTACGGACTCGGCCTGTCCTATGGCCTTGGCGACCCAAGGCAGGGTAGGCAGTGAGGAATGGAATGGATGGGAGGAGAAGGTGAAGCTAGGCAACTGATGTGTGTGAGTATGTAATCAATAGCAGCCGGCACTGGGGTAGCACTTGCTCTGCCAGGCCTCGTCCCTCGCCGACGGCAGGTACCACCTACCTACACATTGGCAATTGGCAGGTGCCTGTGTGCGAGACAGCCAGAAGCGAGTCAATTGCCTCCTGGTGATTGTCCATCACACTACCTACCTCAAGTGAGGTAGGTAGCAGCAGAGCAGCCTGCTGCTACTGTCGTAGATGGATGGCCTGCCATGGCTACGGAGGTTCTCACCACGGCCAACCGGCCATCTCCCCATCCTTCCCGTAGCCACTGCTGCGACCCTACCACATCGGCTCTGCCTGGATCGTGGATGGGCCATCGTCATGAAAACGCAAGCACGCAGCTTGGCCATTCACAACCTGCCCATTGGCGGTTATCGCCACTTCCCCCCTGCCAGCCTAGAAGGCCGTGTGCGTGAGTGCGGATGCAAGTGTGTTCCCCTCAGGCAGTGAGTGGTGGCCTGGGCTGGTTTACTAGGAAAGGTAGTTCCGGTATCAGAGGAGCTGCTCTGACAGCCTGGGAGCAGCCCATTTGTCACCTCGCCGGAACCGACTCATCCATCAATGGATGGGAATGGTACCGTCCTGCACGTCCCCGCGTCCAGGGAGGCCAAAGACAACCGCGCCAAAGTATATTGTGGCACTAACAGCAAGCCGACTTACCAACCAACTCCTCCGCCTGGGTGATAGCTGGCACGTAATGCCCTTCTTGGCTTGTCATGGGATGAAGGCAGAGGGCGCTGCTTTCTGTTCACGACGAGGATAGTCGACGACGAAGCCCAACCCAGCCGGTCGATCCATTGCTGTCGAGCCATCCCCGCAGCATATTTAGACCGTCCAGGACGTTCCTGCCAGTCTCGTAGCCCTGCCTCTTGCGCCGTAGTAATTTATCTGGTTTACAAGTTGTCTTTTCCGCCGTGACTTGACTTGGGTTGAATTTGATTCTCTGCCGCCGCATTGTTCCCGAGTCCGTTTCGCATTCTGTAACCGCCCACCTCGCCGTCCTCTGATCGCCTTGTGCCACTCGCAGCATCGACGCCGTGGTTGTTCCTTCTCGTCCTGTCTTTTGCCGGTTTGACCTGACGTTCTCAGGGACCAGCAGTCGCAGCCGCCTTTGTCTCTCTCCACGCAACTGGAAGGTTGAGCCTGGGCCCTTCGCCTACCTCGTGTTTCAGTACCACCCAGAGGCTCCGAGATCGAAGATCCCTTACGTCGGCAGCAGGCCAATACACACCCCCTCCCCCCTGGTCAACAATTTTGTCTCCACCCCTTCGTCCAACAAGTCCCCGCGCGCAGACCCGCCCATTGAATCGTGGCTTGTCCGAGACCATCAGCAGCGAACCTAGTGGTACCGAAGAGAAAGAGGGAGGGAGAAAAAAAAACTTCGCTCGTCGACGGCCTCGCGCGACTTCTTACTCAACCTTTCCCACTTACTCCTCTTGTTGTCTTCTTTTCCCTCTTCACGGCTGCTACGGTTTATTCCCTTGCGCGTGTTTCGGATATTTGGCTGAGAATTTTCCTCTGGCGCAAAAAAGTAAGTGACTCTATGTAACTGTGTTTTTTTTTTCCCTTTCGCCTTGGCTATTTGTGTTGTGGTGGATGTGCTGTGGCAGTGGTGTGTGGTTCGGTGTGGGCGGGATCCTGGACGCAACGCCCGAGAGGCGACATGCTGCCTGTTGGCGACGACGAACCCCAACAACGGCCTCGACAGCGGCGCAACGTTGTCGCGACCATTCTGCACATGCTTTCGGACTCGTCTTCGCATTGCGCGACGGCCATTTCACACTCCCCGGGCCTCCCTTTCGTCGTCGTTCTGGACTCATCGAGGCGGAGCTGGTCAACACACTCCGAGTATTCCGCCACCCCGGCAGTCCAGCATCTGCAGCAACGGGAATGATGCGACAAGTCAAACTCAACCGAACCGTATGCGATAGTTGGCCTTTTGTACGAGTCCCTCCGCACTAGCTTGAACTCTCCGGGCCTAGGCTGGACTCGGGCTCGAGGGAGGGGGATGAATCGCTCTTCGATCACGGCAGGGTATCCTCAGCATAAGCCCCCCCTTTCGATATCGTCCGGCCGTGATATTCGACGTCTATGCTCTCGATCGTTAGATTGCACTGCTGCCGCAAGCCCTCCGACCCCGTCATGTTCCAAAGCCCGTCCGACATTCTGTGATAATATCGATGCCAACCAACCAAGACCGTCGCATGCATTGCCGCACCGAAATTCCTTGGGCGACGAGCACTCCGGCATCTTCTCTTCATTGGACTGCATTGCCAATTCGACGAGCATCGTTGTTGCCCGGGAATAGGACTCCTATATAACTCGGAAGAACTGCGACATGTCAGAAGCCCTTTCAACACCTATCGCGGGTCTGCTCCTCACGAGCCTTCCTCGTATATTCCGGGTTCCGTGTGATCTGGTATTCCAGATTTGCCATGGCGACGCAACCTGGCGCAGACGACATCGCTACTTCGAAGCGACCATAAATTCATGGCTGGCTTATATTCCTATCTTGCGCATGACGACCTCTTTCTCTGCCGGACTCTCGAACGATGCGGCAGATCGATAGCTGAAAAGATTCTTGGCCTTTTTTTTGTCCCAGCTTTGAAAGGATCCTGTCAATCCATGGCAAGGTTCCCCCCGAACCAAAGTCGAGATCCCGTTTCGCTGCCGATTAGGGAAGCATGGCTCGCCTAGAGAGTTGAGACAGCTAGCCTAGCGCATTCTTTCGCGATGATGGTGCTTTGAGGATATGGATTGAGTTCCGAGAGCCAGTTGATGATCGGAACCGTGTGGCAGAGTTGTGATAGAGGATCAACAAGTTGAGATACTCATGACAAGATACCTGGAAGACTAACATAAGCATTAGGTTGTCGTAATTTCGGAAAGCATTTCTGCACCTACCCGTATTTCTTGCGTCTCTTCAGACATTACTTTTTTCTCGCACCACTAGTTGGGACCAGCATCAAGACGAACGACTTCGCAGTCTCTGTTTCGGAACGTCACAACTCTCTGCATTTACGCTCTCTCCCAGGTTTCGGAAGTTCTTCTACTTTGTTACGGGGCGTGACGGCGTCTTGAGAGTCTCTCACCTGCACGCTTGATTTCGAGTTTTCAGCTCAGGGTCTGGATACCAGTCACCATTGATTTGATTCCGTTCCAATCTCCTGGAGTTGTATCCTTTTTTTCGGGGCGTAGAAGGTATGCTGCTGATTTCAATTGCGTCCTGCTGTTGCAATATCGTCTTTTTATTCTCTTTGGTATTGCCTGTCAGCGACTTGAGGGGTCAATCTTGATTTGGCAGTCGTTGGCATGGGGAATCCTAAAGTGGAGGGGAAGACAGGATCTTGATTGTGCGAGGTTGGGGAGAAGTGACTTGACCGGATGGCTGACCTGACCTTCATTAGGTCTTACGATATCGTTAACGACGACGAAACGTTTTACTGAACTTTGTGTTGCTGCGTTCACCTTGAGGTACGAACTTCAGGCTCGCGTTGTTGTGAGCTGTCTGTTGAGAGGGTGTGCATCTGAATATTAACGGCGGCAATCCATAGGCTCAAGTTTTTGTGATCTTAGGCGGGCTTTAGTGCATTCCATTCCATCCTTTCAGGTAAGGATTTCTTCATTGTTCCGACCATTTGCCTCGCCGCCTCGTTGGATGCCAACGTTTGCCCCGTTGCTCTCATCTTATCCTAGAGTGTCGTGAGTCGTTTCCTTTGGGGTTGTTCGAGGACAATGCGAATGTTCGAAGCTGTTGACGTTGACCCTTGATGAATGACTCGGATCCCGTGTGGAAAATGCTCCGGCTTGTTGGAGGTCGAGGGTTGACCCTGCATGTGTGACCACGCGTGTGTGTTGGAGAGGATAATGCTCGCCCAAGTGGGTCAGAGGTTTTATAAGGGTTGGGAGGCTTCATGAAGCTGGTTGCGGTTGACGGGTCTGGGGGCTGATGGCCTCTCGTCCTTGTTTTGGATGGATTTTACTAACTTGATATGCCAGACATCTGAAGGATATTCTTGTTACGTTCATTCAGCAACGGATCATTTATTGGTGAGTTGAATTATCCTGTTTTCTGCCACAGTTCCGAAGAGTGAGGAGGCCGAGTCCCGATGCTCCTCTCCTCACCCCTCGGGAGCCATCGTGCCCGGCCTCCGTAGCCTCAGATGACTCAACACCACCTCACCGCACACTCACACATCGGACCTCGGCGCCGGTTCAATTTCTTTGGGGCTCCCTCCTTACCCTTGCAACCTGAATATCATTATCATATGCTGTCTGCCGCCTCGACTGCTCGAGGGAAGCGACCGCTTTTCACCTGTCTCGCACCCTTTTCTTGCTGAGTTGGCTCGCTAACGAGGATATATTTATTAAGTGTGGCTTCTTCCACATATTTAGCTTGACGGATCTTTTCAGGCGCAGCTTGTTCACTTGTAAGTCGAATCTTTTGCAATCTGATCCTTCGATGCACCTGCCTAGATTCACCCCCCTCATCCTTCACCATATCACCGTGGTCTCTGAGGCCTAACCTCTCTGAGACCCCACCATTGCCTCAGCATTTTGGTCCAACTCGTGGCTGGTCCGTTTTGGCTACGAGGTTGGAAATGCTTATAGTTGAGCCGCCATGCACATCTCCAAGACTGGTTACCTCTCAATCTCTTATCATTGATCTATACATATAGCCAATACTAACCATGATGCTTGTCTAGATTCAATCCAAGATGGAACACAATGCTCCCTTCGCTGGCGTTCCCGCTAATGGCGGTCCTGCCCCGAACCAAAACCCCTTTGCCAACGGCACGCCTCCTGCTAATGACATGGGTGCGGTCCCACCTCCTGCGGGTGGAGCTTCCCCGGACTCCCCTAAGACTACCCTCTGGTACGTACTTGCTTGTCTTCTATTCATGCGTGCTAGGTCAGGGACTTATTCACTTGCATAGGATGGGCGAATTGGAACCCTGGATGGACGAGAACTTTATCAAAGGCGTCTTCCTTTCTTCTGCCGCCGAGAGCGTGAACGTCAAGGTCATTCGAGACAAGAACTCTGGGTAAGTACCGATCTACATACATCCTCATGGCTGCTCGTCAGTGCCATGTCTTATGATTGAGTGACAATTCTAACCTCATGATCAGTAATGCCGGCTACTGTTTTGTGGAATTCCCTAATCCTGATTCTGCCAACAAGGCCCTGGCGCTTAATGGCACTCCGGTTCCGAACAGCTCCCGTCAGTTCAAGCTGAACTGGGCGTCCGGTGGTGGCCTTGTTGACCGACGGTACGTGTTATTGTTCAATTTGTTGATGGCTGTGCACCTTCCTAAACCCCCCACCCACTTTTCTCATTGTACTTCCGCCATCCCCCATTGCACCTTTCCCCATTTACATCACCAACCTCTTGTTTCCCTCATCCTTATACCTTCCCTAGCTTCAGTAATTGCCATTGATTTCCCCCATTCCTCATCAAGATCGTAGTTGGTTCCTGCACACTGCATCGTCATGTCTGATCTTGTTTACCGCAAGTCAATCTTTTCTCCTTCCACTCCTCCACTTGAGAAGATTTCCCCATTTGTTACGTATGGTGATAACGCGCGTGGGAGAAGTCTTCGCCCACTAGCAGACTTTGTCTATACCCCACGCCGTCGAGTTCATCGTCGTAGCGGTTCCGCACCCCCCGGTAGTTCCGGGTTTTCCCATCTAGCTGAAGATCTTGATTTCCCAGCTCCTGGGCCACCTGGTGGCTTTGGACCCAACCCTCCCAGTGAAGAACCAAACCCCAAACTTAAGTCGTTTGGACTTCCCCCACTAAACATTCCTTGCAGGGAGGACCGTGGTCCTGAATATTCCATCTTCGTCGGAGACCTTGGTCCTGAAGTCAACGAGTACGTCCTGGTCTCGCTTTTCCAGGCTCGTTTCCCTTCTTGCAAGAGTGCCAAGATCATGACAGATGCCATGTCTGGTCAGAGCCGCGGCTACGGCTTCGTTCGTTTCTCTGACGAGAACGATCAGCAGCGTGCTCTTGTCGAGATGCAGGGTGTTTACTGTGGTAACCGCCCAATGCGTATCTCGACTGCCACCCCCAAGAACCGGTAAGCTGCTCTCTGGAACCCCCTTCACAATGAGACAAGACTAACTGGACTAGCAACAATCACCACGGGTTTGCGCATGGACATCACGGTGGCAACCCCATGATGGGTGGTGGTATGCCCCAGCCCCAGATGTGGAACGGCGGTATGCAGCAGGGCTTCGGCTACAGCAATTATAACCCAAGCACCCAGATGAACCAGTTCACTGACCCTAACAACACCACTGTCTTCGTTGGTGGCCTCTCTGGTTACGTCACCGAGGATGAGCTCCGCTCTTTCTTCCAAGGTTTCGGCGAAATAACATACGTCAAGATTCCTCCTGGAAAGGGCTGCGGCTTCGTTCAGTTTGTCCACCGCCACGCTGCTGAGATGGCCATCAACCAGATGCAGGGCTACCCCATTGGTAACTCCCGCGTTCGTCTGAGCTGGGGCCGAAGCCAGAACAACTCTGGAGTCGGAACTCCTTACCGACCTGCACCTCCGCCCCCCCACTATCTCGGCATGCCTAGCCACGGCCCTGGCCCATACGGCGGTGGTCCTCACTACCCTGGCCCCCAGGGTCCAGGCCCTCAGGTATGCTGAATTTTTGCTGTCTTCGTTCCTGTCCGACGTGACAAAGCCTTGGCATGCTGACTTCTGTAGTAAACTCGCTTCTTAAGCGATCACGAAGAGCAATTCATTGGATTTGATGGATTTGGACGGTGGTTACTCTGGTCAAAAATATTTCCTCACGACTTCACGCAGCTTGTTGGCTAGGAGTCTAGATCGATGAGTTTGCTTACTTGGTTTCTACGATACGCAATCTTCCTTTTGTTTGTTCTGAGCTTTTGCAAGACACCCCATTCGCGGTTTTTCCTTAAAAGTTCCCGTCAGAGGCAGCGCCAAAAAGTTGGCGTTGGAGATTAAATTTCTTTCTTCGAGAATTGGTCAACACAGACCTCGGATCCGGCCATTTTGCTTTCCTTGCTTTCCTTACCGGAGCATTGGTCTCTGATAACGCCATCGGATTCGTTTCTCTTTACTTGCATTCTGCTTCATTTGTCTTTCTGAAGCGGCAATGGAGATTGACATTTTTCCCTGGAGGATTGGTCCCGACAGACCTTGGTTGGTAATGTTCGGCTTACTCTTATACTCGAATTCATCATTGGGAGAGTTGGGCGTGAGCGGACTAGCATGGAGGATGGTTTGGTCTATTTGACCTAGGTATAAGATTATTTTGCTTACATTGGTGCCTCAACTGGATGGCCTACGTTGGCGCGGGAGGTGATTTTTTTTACGACAGAAAAGAAAGGGGGGGAGGCAGAATTTCGATGCATGGGCCATTGCTTCACACAGACCCAAGTTCAAAGCGTCTTGTTCAGTAGTCTTTGACTGGGCCGTCAAGGTTAGCGTTCTGAAGCAGTCTTCATCCATAGGTTTGGCGTTTGATGTATTAGCCTCAAATGAAGGGATCCATTTAGCTCAAGTTCTTCTTATTTTCGCATTGTGCACATTGTGAACGTGATTGTGATTCTGAATTGTGGCATTTGTCGTAGTGGTTTGTTTGCTGTGCAAATTGTTGGGGATGGCCAGTTGATTGTCATGCTTGCAAGCGAATTTCCTGCACACACGATCCATTGTCGAAAGCTGAAAGCCATATGCATGCTATTCTGCCTGGTCTAGTTCTATGGGGGGTGTCTAAGCATATGTCTGATCTTCCATGTTGTTTAGAGATGCATGTATATTGAATCCATGGATGTTACGGATGTGGGCTTGTATGTCGGCGGTGGCTATCTGGAGCTCGCTTTTAGGGGCGTGGTCTACGAAAGCGGTTGTTCTAAGGCTCATTGGCGATTATTTAGGTGCACTTACGAGCCAATGCCATACTCTTGATGGAGGATACCAGACATCTCAGCTTCTGCTGTCAAGGATCAAGCTTGTGTGCACAATGTTTGTTTACACATCAAAATTGCAAGTGGAAGTAAAAGATGGCAGAATACCTAGCTCTGAACAGCCGCTCATGCAAGCATATCCCGTAGAATCTCTGTAGGCTTGTTGAGATGCACGTCCCTTCCACACTCTTCGGTGGGTAGGTGAGCTGGCATAGCTGAGAAGCTCCTGCCTTTCCCCCCCACCCCATTTCTTCACCCACAACTCTGAGCAACACCACAACTAAAATAGCTTCCCAGAACCAGAAAAGTATCTCCGGACGTTTAAATTTACCTTTCTCACGTAAGTATGCAAATTTATTTTGTTTGCTGCCATTTCGATTTTTGTTTTGGGCATCAACCTCACTTCGTCGATGAAGCGGGCGTCGTTGCACAGCGTCCCAAGTCACACAATCAGATTTTTTGGAGGGTCTGAGACCTCTGATGCAATAGAAATTTCATCAAAAGGATGCTGACGGCCGATAAATCATGATAGAGAATAATCTGTGTCGTTTTTTTCCTGTCGTGGCTGCCTTTTCACCATCGTCACATCGTCAACTTGGCGACCGAGAGGTCAGTCTTCCCCATCTCACCACACCCAGCCTATGACTTCACGTCGTTTCAGACGAGATTCAAGTATGGATCAAACTAAACTCCGCCAGCAGCAGCAGAAAAATCCCCAACTGCCCAAAGACTTGGGTTGGGTCGTGAGTCACCCATCTGACGACCGCTGACGACGAGCGACGGAGACGAACGACGACGAGCAAAGTGACCCGAGGCGAGATTTCACGAGAAACACTAAAGGCGATGCTTCTACTGGGGCTCTACGTTCACTAAAGGATGAAATTGCGAACAAAATGATCAAAAAAGGTACGTCAAAGCTGGAGATTTGGGTTTCATCAGATACTTTTGGTGCTGGTTCTGCTCATTCAAGGATGATAACATCTCAAAATATCTCACAGCATCTAACTAGATTGGCAGAAGGAAGAGAACGCATCTGCAGGTAAGTTTCAAAGTGACTCGATTACTTAGCACATCGAGCTGATCGAGCCCCTGGGCCATCCATCCTAGACAATGCCGTATCGGATGATGTGAGAGCAAAGAGCTAACAGCTGGGAAGTAACGGCGTAATAACTAACGAAGATGTCAAGCAGAAGAGTGGCCAATCTAAGCTGGGATGAGCAGCTGATGGCGCATCCCACCACCCCTTTTCTACGACGTGACCCGCATACGTGTACGATCGAAACAAGTGCAAGAGGAGGATTCTCACAAGACTGGCGAGAACGACGCAAAGAATTTTGCAAGAGAATGCAAAAAGAGAAAGAAAAGACTCTGAGCCCGTCGGCCGGCTGCCCAAGAAGTAACGCTTCATTTCGTCGACGAGTGAGCGGCGTTGGCGCTGCATAGGCAAGGCTCGACGACGTCCCTGGCCGAGGTCAGAAGAAAGCCATCGAGTCGCATACGGTCGAGGACGTTCAATTGCAAGAGGAGGACACTGCCATGGCATTTCCACATGTGGCAGGTATCAAGAGGAGGAGGGTACAAGAGTACCGACGACGGTAGAAGGAGGTGGGGAAAGAAGTTGACGTCCACACGAACGAAGAAGAATCGCAAGACGAAAGAAGTAAAGGCTCCCACGGAAGAGCAACTCTCCAACCGATGCGTATACGATCGAGGGTGCTCAACTGCAAGAGGAGGATGTTGTCGTACTGCCATGGCGCGACCGCCTATGGTAGATGTAAAGAGGAGGAAGTGCCGCCGACAGTCGAGAGAGACAGAAACAGGAGTTGACGCTCACACGAATGAAAAAGAATTGCAAGAAGAAGGAACCCCACGAGAGAGAAGTTCGCCGACCGATACGCGTACGATCGAAGGTGTTCAATCGTAAGAGGAGGAGCATACAGTAGTACCGACGACGGTCGAGGAGGGAAAGAAGTTGACGCCTAGACGAAGGAATAATAATCACAAGAAGAAGGAAGAATCCCACGACAGGCAAACTCTCCAACCAATCTACGTATACGATCGAGTGCTGTCAACTGCAAGAGGAGGATAGAGTAGTAGCGTCTAGGAAGCACGGCAAGCATAACGAAAGAGGAATGATGACGTGAGGACGACGTAGAAGGGTAGGATAGAGTTGACACCCACACGAATGAACAAGTGCCGCAAGAATGGATGGCAAGAAGAAGGGGCAGAAGAAGTACGCAAGAAAACTCGATGTCCAAGAACCGTACACGATCGGCGACTGCTAGCTGGAAGAGGAGGATACCTTACTTTTGCAAGGGGAGAAATAAGAAGGAGCAAGAAGTTGGTACGCACGTAAAGAACCAAGCCATAAAGAGAAACCACGAGACATTCCCCCGGGAGAGACTCCACGATACTTCGTATACGGCCGGGGGCAATAATCAACTGGCAAGAGAAGGATATAACAATAAAGGGGGTTGTTTGGAAGGAGGGACGGAAGGGGAGGGGGAAAGGAAAGGCCAAAGTTGCTGCCCATAAACACATGACCTACATGGTCAACCTCGACCTTTAACGACAAGGTCCCGCATACGATCGAGGGCAGACAACTGGAAGAGGAGGATATAATAACGGGGAATCTGGTGGTTTGGAGGAGCAGTTGATGCCCACATGACAAAAACAAGGAGAAGGGAGGAACTAAGGAGATGGGAGTAAAGCAGTCTACGTTCGCGAACGACCAAAGAGTTGAAGAGTATCAAAGAGGAGGAGGCAGTAATGGAGGGGAAATATCTGGGAGAGGGGAGGGTTAGTTTGCTGCCCAAAAGAAGACCCAGCCTACAAGGCAAACCTAACCTTTAACGACAAGGTACCGTATACGATCGGGGGCATGCCACTGAAAGAGGAGGATATAATAACAGTGGGGGGGTTCATGGTTGAAAGGAAAGGTTAAGGGACCGAGCAAGGCAACAGAGTTCAAGAGGAAGACATTCGGAGGGAATTCGAAGGGGTATCAGCAGTTACTTCCCACGCACATGACGCAATGTCAAAAGAACCTTAACCTTCAACGACAAGGTACCGTATAAGATCGAGAGCAGGCAGCCGCAAGAGCAAGAGGAGGATGTAAAATTACACATGAGATGATTCGAAAGGGGCAACAGGAAAGTTTGCAGACTGGGAGGAAACCGAGCCGAACTCATCTCGAGTACGTGAACAAAAGAATTGAGCATGATCAGGAGGAAGTAATGGGAGGAGGAGGTCACAAAATAAGAGACAGGGAGAGGAGTTCCGCAACGAGAAGGAGCTCAGGTTCTACTGAAAGGCGGCAGACACTGAGAAGAAAAGAAGGTCTGTACCCTCAAAGAATAATAACCTCAAATATTCCAGGACGAGCGGGATGTTTGGCTAACCCAGGCCAGGCAATAAGAAACACAACGAATTGCGTATACGATGGAATATGAGAAACTACAAGAGGAGGGTACATAACGAAGGGATAGCGTTGAAAACATGATCAAAAGGGGAAGCTGAGGAAGACGAGGCGTGCAAGGAGTCGAAGAATGCGTGCTTGCGCCGAAGCGAAGAAGAACTTACACAATTAACAATTGGCCGCACCCAGGGGGTGGTGGCCATAACGGTGGGAAGCGAAAATTGCAAAAAAGGGGGTAAGGACAGTGGAATGGTCGCAACCCATCTGAATAAGGAGAGGAGGAGATGAATTCGGTTGGGTCCGAGATATTACTAACATTCCCTTAGAGCCGAAAGGAAGTATAATTTGAGACTACTAACTACGTGATCTTTCTTGTCGGTACAGATCCGGGAGGTACTATCTACATCGGAGGCAATGGCAACATCCAGAGGAGGATAGCATATCGAGCGAGCAATGAGAGAAACAACGAGGACAATCACACAATCCACACCGCCTGGACTTACGAAGAATGGAGCTTAATCTCGACCTGTTATTGTGGAAAGAACCTTGAATTCTGTCGGCGCCATCATGCAATAAGACCGGCGAGGGTGGACCGAACGCCGTCGAAAGGGCAATCAGATGCTTCAACGCTAATTTGGCCTCTTCGACGGTTCGACAATCTTAAGGATACCTAAAATATCCTCCTCAATGACGTTTTTTTACATCTAACAACACAACACCGAACGCGGGATTCAACATGTCACATAGGTACCAATCAAGGAGCGTCGGCTTGAAATCCTTGTCAATCACCATTCCTCTACTTACAGAGTTACTAGCCTGATCAACGATCTCCCCTCAAGAGAAGCTTTTCTCTGATCTGACATTCATCGATCTCCTACCTATCTTTTATTATTTTATGAGCCTTCTACCTGTAGGCTCTCCCTTATACTCATGTCAAGCTACTTTCTTACTGAAGCCAGATGACTCTCTCTTATTTGAATAAGCTACCTCTGCCCAATGACGTCCCAACACATAGGGTTCCTCCATCAAGAAGGAAACGGGGCTTTTAATAGTAGGATGGGCATTCATGTGGCTCGCCGCCCAATTCCACCATCTCAACATACCTATCTGACATCAACCTTTCTCCTAAAGTTTGAAGAATGGGCTTCCGGCGGTTATAGTTCAAAGCTGATGACTGCATAGACTCTCTTCTCGCCCCTCGACCCAGTGAGCATCATCCCTCTCTTTTGAATTCACATTTTGCAATGAATGCTAATCTTACGGATAGATACTGAGAGGAAGACCGTCAAATATTCGAGGTTAGCATGAAACCACGAATAAAAGAACACTCCCAGAATCGCACTCTACATCTTACCGCTGATATACTGAAGGTGATTAATCGATTTCTGATTATGGTCGCATGTGATTATCCGAGACCGCTAACTTGCCATCTCGAGAATAAAGCCAATTACTTTCGAGGTCCTCTCGACTGGATTTACATCAACCGAACTCCAGTCTGTCGCTGAGGGTGTGTTTCCAGAGCCTCTAGTGGCTCCTTTGAGGAGAGCCTGATAGTTGGCCTGGGGATTTCTATGATTTGAGACAACACTGGGACAGCGGGAGATAGACCCTAGTCGCTATCCGGACCAAGACCAAGTAAATTCAGACCAAACAAGATAAGTAATTTCCAGAAATTTGTTATCCCCCTTCTTTGTACCAGCTTAAACTGACTGCCCACTATCATATTTGATACAAAACAGGGCCGAGGGCGTCATTGATCTCAATTAAGACCAAACCACTTGAAATCCTCCTCTTCATGGTTCGGAACGACATGACCAACTCCATCCGCTGAGATGCCAACCAGCTTTGTACCATCACCGTACACCATTTTCGTGTATCCTTTCTCGGGAGTATCCGTCTCGTTCTTAGAGAACTCGACTCCCTGGATGGTCGACCACTCCTTCAGCTGCTCGACCAGATTCTGGTAGAACACAAGTGTGTCGGCATTGCCATGCCAAGTCAAAAATCGCGGGTAGTTCCCGTCGTATCCCGGGTACATAGCATGGACCTGCTTGGCCCACTGCTCACCAGTCTTCTGAACGTTTCCGTTACTGCATTCACGATCACTCGAGATTGGGCTGGAGCCTTTCTGGCCAGCCAGACAGCCAGCGGCAACTCCAGAGTAACAAGAAACGGCTGCGACGCGATCAGGATAAGTTGCTGAGAGGGAATTTGTCATCATGCAACCCGAGCTCGTGCCAACGACAAAGACCCGGTTGGCGTCCGCGTTGTATTCGTCGACGATGTAGTCGACCATATTAATCAGAACCTCGGTGTCACCGTGGCCGCCGTGCGAAAGAGATTTGTTGCTGTGGTTATCCCAGCAATTGCTGTCCTTGGGAGTGGAAGGGTAGATGAGGATGACACCGTGGGCATCAGCCAGACCTGTGTATTTCGTTGAGCTGAAGTATTGTTGACCGCTACCACCACATCCATGCAACTAGCCAAAGATCGATCGATTACGTTAGTTGGGTACGGTTTCAATGTCATTGTATAGATAGTCCTTGTTAGTTAGAGAAATTGGGGTAGGACGAACCGCAAGAAGAATTGCTGGGTTAGATGGCAGCTCAGATGGAACATAGATCTTCATGGTAAGACTGGTTTCATACACAGGCCCAAAATCGGTCACATCTTGGAGCGTTTGGGCAAATGTGAAGGAACTGCCCACAAGAAGCGTGGCAATAGTGGAGAGCATTGGCAACATGATTGCTAGCCGGATTGTTGGGGAGGAATCGGTTCGGTAAATGGTGTGATATTGGAGACAGGAGGGAGACGGATATCATTCCTTAAATATGTTGAGATATTCCGCATGCCAATATGTGAGCGGTGCAATTATTAGCAAGGCGTGTCGCATAGCAGCGGCCTGAATCGGAAGCTGGATAACCGTTTCCTTGTTGACAGGTGATGCGACCTTTGTGGATCTAACTCCGGCAGTTCGCTGTCCGCTCTTCTAGATTAGGTAGAGTTTGAGAGCCTTGGCCGGCCGTATGTGATGGTTGGTTTGTCGGCGTCGTAAGCGTCAATGGTGTATGTGAGACCTCGGCAGTGGTCGCTCTAAGTCGATCTTCCCCTCAACCCATCATTCGATTTTGTGGTATTCTATTCGGTCCTATAGAACTTTTCCAACTTATTGACAGAACAGTGTCTATATCAATTAGCCTATATACCCATCAGAGGAAGGTGGAACGATACCAGTTTCACACAGTCGTAGTCGTATTGAGTAGACGCCCCACTAGCCACATCTTGAGGGAGGATCAGCGATTGATGTGAGAAATGGATCGACGGGTATTCTGGCATCAGTCCACCAAGGCTCTCCCGTGGTGATTCCAGTCATACAGAGATTCACGAGGCTGGCGAAGTGCTATCACAGCTGCTTCGTATCGGTGACTCAACCGTTTGTTGATTATAGAAATTCAAACGCTTGAGTCTGTGGTCAGTGCGACTGGCTTCATCAAGATTTTCTGCGCCACATCAAGCCATCGAATGGGCTGTTCCACAATCGCTCCAGCATCCTTGAGGTTCTTTCTGTAGCGAGTTCCTTATGTTCATAAACTAAGCGATTTGTACCCAACGCATGCACCAAAATTGCTGCCCAACATACCTTTCGTTCCTCAAGGCTCTTCCTTCCGCTCCCCGAAAGCAACACCTGAACGCCACCTTCCCCCCAAAATCTGCACCACATCCCCGCCATATCTCAACAGCCGACTTGAGCCCCGTGAGCTGAAATCTTGACGTAGTTAAACCTTGGCCGATCATAGTTATACTGTAAGTTACGGTCTGAAATCCCTTATGGCACCTAAACCGATAATCAGAGGTTTCTTTTGGTAGGTATTGCCCGTTGGAAGATTCCTCCGAGCATCACAGAGCGCTCTCTAACTCCATCCATTTACCAAAAAATCGTTCGCCTCTCCCTTCACGCCACATGGCACAACTGCAAATCCACACGACATGCGATGACTGCATCAAGATCTTCACAGACGCGGCATCCCTCCTCTCGTCCAAATCCGAGGAGGAGTCCTCAGTGATTTTATTTCATCCTTCGTATCAGAGCCGATTAGAAGCCAACATGTCTTCATCGACATGTCACATGTGCACGCTCCTAGGCGCCTCAATTCCCCGGCTTCTGGAGCCATTTGATTCCAAGGAAGTGCTTGGGTTGGCTATCTCCAGAACTCGACACGACCCAGCTGCCGCAAATGTTACTCTCGTCGGATGGGAAACGGAGGCATTAAATATGCAGACACATTACACGGGCTCGCTACAGATACAAGATAGTGAGAAAAAGACCAAGATCCACAAGCATGGAATACAGAAATCTGATAGTTCTAGTTGAGCACGGGCATGTGTCTGTCCTCGATTCTCCTAGGACATGGTCGCTAGAGACATTGAACCGCGTGCGATCATGGATGAAGAGCTGCACTTTATCTCATGACAACTGTGCCAAGCGTCAGGTATCAAGCAGACTTCCACGGAGGCTGATAGACGTCATGTCAGCCCGCCTCGGTCATGTTTGGCCAATAGAAAAGATAGGACTGGAAGTCTTCGACCTCTTAAGCCTCGAAAACCTTCCCAACGTTCGCATCGTCTCGTCGAATTGTCTCCCTCCAGATACTCCATACCTTACCCTCAGCCATAGATGGGGGAGCCCTCCAAGTATTCTACTCACCAAGAAGACGCTGTTTCTTCTGACGGAGGACATATCGCATCTCTTAAACTGTAGCGAGGCAGCCGTGTTTCGACAGGCTATACACCTCACCAGGGGTCTAGGATTCCGCTATATCTGGATTGATGCTTTATGTATAATGCAGGATGATAAACCCGAGAAGACGGCGGATATCATGCAAATGGATGAAATATACTCCAACTCCGCACTCAACATCTCGGCCGTGGAGGGACGGGTTCGCGAAGGATTGGTCTTCGATCGGAAAACTCTCTGCGCGAACCCACACCGAGCAACAGTTAGAGTCCCGAAAACTCAAGAGGATGTACACCTCCAGGCATTTCACGCCAAATGGTTTCTTGGACCGATGGAAGGCCCTTTGAATAAGCGTGGCTGGGTTTTCCAAGAACGGACACTCGCCCCACGTATTGTTCACTTCACCAAGGACCAGGTGTTTTGGGAATGTCACACTCTTGAGGCATCGGAGGTTTTACCGCTGGGCATTCCAGGTCAGCCTCACACACACTTTGGTAAGGGAGTTGAGATATCCTCGGCGTTGTCTATGCAGCAGCTAAAATCGCGATGGTACCAACTTGTGGAAGAGTACTCTCACACTTCTCTCACCTTCGTCGACGACCGTCTGCTTGCTATTTCAGCCGTCGCTAAGCGGTTTTGCTTAGCGTTGCGATTAGACCCGTCGGAGTATCTGGCTGGAATGTGGATAGATGACCTACCTCTATCTATGCTTTGGAGTCAGCACCCGCAACCAAGCATGAGTTGGCCTGAGCCGACGACTCGTATTGTAACCGAGATGACACACGCGCCTTCGTGGTCCTGGGCATCTATCCTAGGTCCAATAAGCAACGTTGAGTCGTCCTCCCTAGCAGCCGTTACCGACGTCTTGGATGTTCAGATAGCACGAATATCGCCAAACTTTTTCGACGGTGCATCGTCTTGTCGACTTCGCCTTCGCGGTCCAGTCTGCAAGTTCGGCAGGCGTGTCCGAGATGGTGCATCTTGGATATACGTCGCACAACACACCGAATTTCAAGAATTCAGCGATTTCAAGTTCCAAAAAGGCAGAGCCATAATAGTTAGTTGGGATACATGTCGCGAGATGGTAGCAGATTGGTTAAAGACCTTTTGCAGCGGACTCGGCACATCAACATATTTCTTGCTTCATATTGCCTCGGAGCAGAGCGTCGACGGGCTTATGGAGCGCGGAGTCATTCTTCGGAGGACAGCTGTGCGTGCGACATATACTCGGATCGGGTCTTTCTTCACCCCACCCGGAAGCGAGTACTCAGGTTCTGAGCTCGAGCATGCGTTCAACGGTCATCTTGACACATTGAGCACAGACGACTATCTTGAACTAGGCTCAGATGGAAAGTATACTATCGATATTATCTGAGATGAAACAACCCAGACCATGGCGGACTTTGACCTTCTCAATATCTAGCTCGTGGGTCCCTCCTAGATAAGCTGCAGGACGGCTGGTGCTACATAAGCTTCCCCCCCAAACAAACAAACAAATAAATAAATAAAAAGAACCACAGCCGGTGGAATTTCATCATAAAAAGACATCATAGACTAGGCTTGCCTGCATAGGAGACATATCTCGATCTTCGTCTCGGCCCACACCTGGCGATCCTAGACCTTGTCTTAGGGCGAGATCGCTCGAACTGTCGAACAAGGACAAATTCCAGCCGCAAAACCCCTGGTTCTTCTTCTAAGCCCAGTGGATACCTCTCGTTTTCAACCAAGACATATATACCAACTTGACAGTAGGGAATGGCGCGAGGTTCGCCGCTCTAAACGTTATGTCCTATCCGAAATACTCACGATACCATCTTGCCGAGACCTCGCTGTCTATTTCAAGATACTGCTCGGCATCCTTCTCCAGTAGAACGAGACATAGGGCATAGCCATCCCGGCCCTTCATCCGGGTACGGTGGTAATTCGCCCGGTCTCATTCTCCCTGAGCCCTATTGACCGCCACTCTAAGTGTTTATCAGCGATATACACCGGGTGAGGTTTACCAGCTGTTGCAGCATTTGTCATCACATATTATACAGTCTAAAGCAAGACTTTTCCAGAAGTACTCATGGAACTGCGGAGAAATTGCATGATCGATGGTCACTCTTCGAGGTCTGACTTCAAAAGTCTCCATGTGTAGCTCTCTAAGTGTAGGATTATGAAACGCATGGATTTTCTTAATCCCGTTCGTTTGCAAGATTTCGTCGGAAAAAAAGCTCTTAGAATATAAGGATTTAATAGGATACAGTACTTCCTAGTAGTTATGGTCGTATGTTGAAGAGTATGTGGTTGTTTTCTTACTTGTGGTGGATTGAAATGGTGAACGGCGACAATGGCTGGTCGTGGGTCACAAATCAAGGTGATGTTGGCGGGCTAACGTGGACAGACTTCAATAACTTTATCCTAGCCTCATAATTGATTGTTGTTTTTTACAAGATATCTTGTAATTATGACATGAAAAATCTGTCTGAGATTACTTGAGATCTAGATGACATCCAGAGCACTTGGTCTTTGTGCGATTTTGACGGTCGGGTTGGTGGCATGGAGGGTATATAGGGTACCTTAGGTTAGAGGACGAAATTTGGACCTGTCCTGATGTAAGTTGTATCGACGTGGATAATTATCGTCGCTACGCGCTCGCCACTTTCAGAGGTCGCTCGCTAAATTTCCCAATCACAGATAGAAGCACTAGGTTCGGTAGTTTGTCGTAATCTTTCGCGTAGGGCTGGAGATATTCCCATAGCAGTCTCGTCAATGACAGTTTTGTTGGGCAGGCTCACAGCTTGACTGATTAGTAATGAGCCTGGCCAGACCCGTTCCCAAAATAGGAAATTCGTAATAGACGGTACGCGGCAGTGACGTTGTTTCTTCTTGGCGTGGGAACAACCTGCATCATCATTCTCAGGCCTTATAGAATTCTCCCTCTATCCCTAGGCCATATTCACCGACGCTTGTTTTGGATGTTGATATTCGCCTCGTGACAAAGCTATCTCATGAATTCTCTGTCCTCCCTACAGGACTCTCCCGCCGGGGGAGACGCCCGTGAGTAAACCATCCACCCGCACTATCCGATCTCTATATCCCTCCTCATGGTACGAGGTAAACCTACCCCATGTGCAATGCTTAGATAGAGTTAGTTGGGAGCCAGCTACAGAAGCTCCGTATTCAGGATCATAAATCACCACTGCAGTCCCCAGGCCCTGTCCCACAACACGGGCAAGGCTCAACTCACCCGCCTGGCCCTACTCAAACCCCGACCTATGACCCGGATACCGACTTTGAGCCCCCACCAGGGCCGCCTCCGAGCTGGGCCCCTTCAGCCAAACAGCCTCCAAGTATTTCGGAACGACCTGTTCCCATCTCTCCCCAAGCTGGACAGCCATCTCAAACCCCCAGTCTGCAGCCCACAGACCCAGTGCCGCAAGGTCTGTCGCCTCGTAAGCCTTCAGAGTCATGGAAATTCCCTAAACCACACCCTTGCGGAGTCACTCCCCTCGCTGAATGCGCTGCCGGCGGTATCAGCCTGGACGTGGATTGGTTCCACCATCCTGCCGTTCCTTCACTATACATCTGTTCCCGATGCTACGCAGAGCATGTCTACGACCCCAGGTTCCATGAATCCTTCGAAAAGGTCCATATGAAGGCAGCCGAGAGCCCATGTTGTAGCTTCCCGTCCCGCCGGTTGAAGGAGCAGCTCTGGCCCGCGGCCCTCTCCTCCGGCGATCTGGCTCCGGTATTGGGGTATATGAAGATGAGAGCCTCCCTCCCGCCGTGTCCCGCAGCCGCTTCAGTTGAGGGCAGAGCTTGGTATGTCAGCACAGACATCCAGGGGTCGACCATGTGTCCAGCGTGCTTCGAGGATGCCGGCATTGAACCTGCGATCCGGGAAAAGTTTACGTTGCAGACTATTCCCAATGGATGTACTTGCGATCTAGCCTGCACGTTTATCGATCGTCTGTTGAAGGAGACTAGGAAAACTGAAGAGTGGAAGAATTTCGTGGAGGGTGTTAGTGCTCGCATCTCGATGCCCGCTTGCCCAAAGGGTGGAAAGAGAAAGGCGCAAGGACTTCCTTGGTATCAAACCAACGAAGGCCGTCCGAGTATGCAGATCTGCGTAGCTTGTTACCTTGACTACTTTGTTGGCACGCCTGATGCCCAAGTCTTCCACCAGGTCGGCGGCGGAGACTACGACACTCACTGCGACATAGGGAATTCCTACTTGGAGATAGCCGCGAACACGGCTGTCTGGAAGGACGACCAGGGAATATTCTGGAAAGCTGCGAAGGTTGTTAGGAGCCAGCCCTGCACCACTGAGGGGATCCAGGGGAAGTGGTACACTCTTCCTAACAACCCACCCGGGTTTGGGATATGCGAGGCTTGTTTCGCCGCTGTCGTTGAACCCATGGGAGCGGAGCACTTCTTCGTCGACAAAGGCGATTATCCATGGTTCGAGCCAAAGATTCTATGCGTGTTTAATTCTGAACACGGGCGGTTTGGCAATTACATGGCTCGGTTCGTCCAGAGTGCGTTAACAGGGGATCCGAAATTTACCGGGGACTACGCCGAGACGTATGGAAACGTTCTCACCTGCCCGCGAGACCACTATCGGCGCGGAAAGAATAGGAAATTCTGGGGTTGGGGTGTCTCGGCCATATGCGAGGAGTGCTATGTATCCTTTGCAAAGGGGACTGCCTTGGAAGGGAGATTCGCGCTCAAGGGGGATCCAGACCCCAAAGGCCGGATGTGTGACATGTATTCACCACGAATGAGAAAGCTCTACATGGAGGCCTGCGAGACTGGTGACCTCGAGGGATTCCTAGCAATCGGAAACCAGCGGCACGAAGTCTGGTGCGCCACCATTGCCGTCTGCGACCGGATCCAGTCGGACATGCAGATGGCTGCCTTCCAAGCCAACCGGCTCCGGTCCTCGTCCATGTTCTACAACTTCCTTGGCCACTCGGTGGATAACACGATCGGCCATAGCTACACCGTTGGTAACTCGTACGCGGGGTACGGGCATGCCAACGACTACTTGCTGACCGGGGCCACTATGGCGAAGCAGGCCCAGGAGGCGTCGAACGAGGCAACGACCTTGTCGGGTCCGGCCCGGATGGCGATGTTGAGGAGGCAGTGGGCCGAGGTGGAATGATCGATATATGTCAAGTTTAGATTATAGCTAGAGGCTGGAATATGCGTGGTGAATAGACCTGATTCGATCTTGTCTAGATACACTAATATATATCTATGAGAGAATTAACGTATACTGATTGAAACAGTACATATCTTCGCTATTTCGTTTCTATAATTCATGTGACGTCCGTAGCTCTCATACTGCAATGGGCTTTTCCCATCCTATTCACCATGACTTCTCAATTGCGCTTGATGCAGTAGTCATGGCAGCGATGCTGTCACCCCTTGAATATCTATTCTCATGACGGACGACAATCTCCTCCGTCTTCATTACGCCCCGGGGCGGTATCACAATCTTGGTGCTCTGCCTCCTCGACTCGCTCCCCGAATCTAGCGGCGCCACCGAGCCCTGCCTGCCAGCTGAGACGATGACGGAATGGTGGCCGTACTTCCAGAGGTTTCCCAACGTGGATCTGCGTGATGAGGGGCCCTGCACGGAGGTCCAGCTGGAGAATGTCGGCTGGCGGAGGGGAGCTTGGGAGGACTTGCTGCCGAACTCGCTTCGGCGGCGGGTTCTGATCCCGCGGTACAGAGTCCGGCTATTTCAAGTCAGAATGTGCCTTTGGATCCGGTGTTGGTCTATCGAACTTACAGGACGGGGATAGACATGGCTATAATTGAGATGGCAGGCTCGGCGAATGCGAGTATGACCAAGTTGACGCGAGAGTAAGTGTAGTCTGATGAAGACATATGGAACACCATGAATGTTTTGGCCATGGCGATCCCACCAGCGCTTGGGGAATGATTAGCTATGGCTTGTCAAGTCACGACATGGGTCGAGGCGGTCTTACACGGCGGCTAAGCTCATGGCGATGCAGACCCCGAGCCTTTCCCGTGTGCTCAGCGTCATATCCTTGAGAACGACCCAGGGCAGAATCGCAAGGATGAGATCTAGGACTGCTGAATAAACTTTGTAGCACGTGGATCAGCCCATTGAATGATGCGACGAGAGGAACCGATCAGTGGGAGGCTTACAAGAACTGGCAAGTGAAAGCTTGAAGAGAATTGGGCTGCTCCAGCACTCCCCAGGAATCTTGCTGTTCGTCACCGACTCGGTCGGCGCGCACATGGCGAGTGCCGTGACCCAGATAGCATTCATCAAGACGTTGACGCTAACAATGATGAAGACGAGTATGCCTTGCAGGTAAACGTCCGACGTGAGCCGACACAACGTCAAAGCGAACGACGTTTTGCTCACAGAAGTGGCCACGACCGAGAAAATAGTTACCAGCAATGTCATGAAGTTGACGACGACGATGTCGTCCGGCCCAATCGCCCAGAAGTGGTCTCCGAATCCTCGCAGGACCATGATTGTGCCGAAGCAGACGCTTGCCACCAGGGCCATCTGTCGGGGTTACAAGACATCAATTAACCGCCCACGTCACAGACATCCAGACTCACGGGACGTTTTCAACATACCCATGATAGCAGCATCGTGTAGTCGTCCCACCAAAGACCTCGGCTCCGCCACACCTTGCAATACAGCCTTAGACCCATCATCATGCCGCTGACCACGGCGAGTATCCAGAAGGTAACGATGAGGCCGGGCCTCTTGCTGCCGTCGTCGGCCATGGTGTCAAGGTTTCTCGCGTGCGCGTGCGGCCATCAAACATCCAAGCAGGGAGTACAATGCGTAGAGGATGGGCAGACGCGGGGGATGAATTCGAGAAGAAGAGAAGAAGGCACTGGCATTCAGATATGGAGCTGGGACTCTTTAGTATGGAGCCAGTCCTTCTCGTGCAAGCGATAACCATGAGGAACGCGTTTAAACATTTTTGGCTTCTATGGTCTGTCTAGGCAGCGCCATTAGCCTCAAGGCGGCGACCAGTGGCAGAGATCGGCCGCCCGATGAATAAAAGGCGCCAGACTGGGCAAGCTCTGGTTGGGGGAGCACGGCGCCGCTGAAGACGACTGGAACTTGAAATGCTGAGATAGACAGCATTTAGACTTTCTCGCTGGAACGGGCGAGGCTCATCAAGCCAGATTAAGCTGGCTCCTTGGTGGGACTTGCGGAATGGTGATGGAGAGGCTTGTGGAGACCGAAAAATGTCGTCGCCTTATCGGGCGTGCATATCGCAATTGTTCGAGTGCAGGCGATGGTGATGATATAGACGTCGTTGGGATAGATGAGGGTGCAGATGATTCCGCCGCTGTGGCAGGTCTGGTCCCGCAGCTTTTGGGACCAAATAGAGTTGCAGATCCGGATCGGTGCTTCACCCAATCAGCACCTAGTACCGGCCTCCTGTTTTAGAGTCAATTCTGTGATTACGTGTTGCGACCATTGTAGTGAACGAGGCTCAACATGACCAAGATTCGGTTATCGGGGGTTTTGGTGTTCCCGCTTTCGAGGGTAGTGGTTCATGCGTCTTGTAGGCCCGTAGATTGTTCGGCAAGGCTGTATTGACAGGATGGCGTTCGACATCGACAACTCATTGATGAGTCTACCCCTTCGTTGCAGGCTGACCTTAGTTGCTCTCTCAATATTAGGCTACTAGCCTCTTCGAGGCCCTGTCCAGATTATGACTGTAGGGGAGGGCTGTTCATCTAAGACATTAGCCTTCAGAAAGACCTTCCAGTGGGTTCCCCTTCTGTAGTCTGGTTCGTAACAGGGCTGTACATTGCCAAAGTATTGTCAATGGCCAATCGACTCTCTAGGTAATAACTGGAAGAACTAACCTCCGGCAGACGCCGCAGAAGCAACGCTATGGATGCTGTGAATACAAGTTGTGTGTGTCGTATGTATTGTGTTGAGATGTTGGGTCTGGAATCTTCTACTGTTGTTTAACTTTATACTCGAACTTTATATCCCGTGTTAATATTAGCTGTGGCATATACACCAAGATTGCACCTTCATGCGAACATACATCCATCGAAGTCGCACTTGTGAGTTTCCTACCCACGTACGTATGGAGAACAGCTTTTAAATCGCTAACAGTAGTCTCGGCTCCGTCAACCAAATAGTTGGTTGGTCAATCACAAGATCGCCGGCCATGGACGGTTTGAGTGAGGGCTAAGCTTACCTGCACCAGCTCGAGCGCAGTTGTTGCACGCTAACCATTCTGTTGAGATGTCGGCCTGGCATCTTCTATTGTTGTTTTTAACTTTACACTCCAACTCTCTGCCGTTCCACGTCAATATTCTCACAGTGCATTCTCCGACGATGGACACGAAATGGAACCACTTCGAGATTCGAGATAACAGTTTCAAGTCGTCAGATACCCCTGCCAGATGGAAACTTGGCCGTTGCCGGGAGAAGATAACCAAGCTTTGGATCTCTTCGTAGAAGGAGGAGGCGGGGTATTGAACGATGTGGCGTGGAAGAAACAGAACCCGGCCCAGTGCTTAAATCTGGCAGCCATGAAGAGATTCTTTTTCAGGATTTCGACGTGGGATAAACCAGCTTGGGCTCACATACCGCCGGTCTGCGAAATGGTGATAGGAAGACAACAATCATGCTTGATAATCATCCTCCTGCGCCCTGATGCCCCTGCCTTGATCTTTGTCTCCCCGTCGCCTTTGTATACCCCGACGACCAGCACGATTCTGCGGGTTCCGAGTTGGCCCTTTTGTGACGCAGAGTGGTTTTGGATACGAATCGGCGACCTGGCGTTTAAGAATGGCATGGTGGTGCTGCGCTGGAAGACATGGTGTGTGAGGAAGACGGTCTCAAGGCTACCGTTACCCCCAAACCCGTGTGCCGTAGAGAAATTTTGCCATCTAAGTACCGCCTGAGTCTCACGCACTCGGTACTGCAACGCTTAACAATTTGCATCGCTTGGGGATGAACGACGAGCAGCCGTGGTGACGTTGCCAACAGGCTTGAAGAGATCGTGTTTCCGTCACTCTGGGCTGGGGCAGGTCAGCGCTTATGCACGGTGGCGGCAGGAAGAAGCCATGTCGTTCGATCCATTTGACCCAAAGGGTCTAAGGGGGGCGTCAACAGTGAGATTGTCGGGCTCGCAGCCTGAATTCGCCGCGCCATGTTATCCTGTTCGGATGCAACTGTCAATCATTCAGGAGAGATCTGCCGTCAGACCGTCGCTGGCTATGATTGGGCCAAGAACTGACCTACAGTGTTGGCGAATAGGGTTTGCCTGTTGGTTGGCGCAAATGCCCCACTACACCGTAAGAGGCTTAGCGGATACCGGAGACGACTCCTGTTGGTCTCGTTCTTTCGCCGACGTTTATCAAGAACCAACAAGGGGATATACAACCAAGCTGCGTAGTCAAAACCAACAACTACAATTGAATGTCGTGTGTTCAGTGTTTGATTGGAACCTCCTTCATTTGATCAATTGAATGAGATCATCCTGGTCTTCATACGGGCCAAATTGGCCGCTGAAAGACGAGCCAAAGATCACGATTTCAAAGTGCATGTAAAAGGCGAGAATTGTCGGAATCCGAAGATAACTGGCGGCTTGTCCTCACTCATCTACCTTCCCCTGCAAGGACCCTACTGTCTAGGAAAATCTACAGGCTCTCAATAGATGACCAAGTTGGCCAACTTGGAAAGATTGATGGTCGCGCCGTACCATAAGGCAAAGCCGCATGATTTAAAGTAGATGACAAGCTTCTTAGGGCCTCTTTCGGCCTGGTATTAGAGATAGAATCATATAAGTCTCTGTCGCAATGCAACGTTGATTGTGTGGTGTCATGCTATATTTTGTGTCATTACTTTATTTTATGACACCCTGAACCTATCTCCCGCTTGATAGCTATTGATTGCTGGTGATTGCCTCCCAAAGGACCTTCTATCATCAAACCTTGCCTGGCAAATCAAAAGTCTCTTTTTCGACTTCGATATATCAACGAGGACGAATTTCCTGTTGCGTGTTTATACCATGAGAGAATAATACATCACTGTCAGCGAAGACTTGCAGATTACTCGAGATACTTCAGAGTGATAGGATACGGCCAGGAGGACATGATCGATCGAATACTGCCACTCTCCTACTCCATTTAATAATAATTCAACCATGCCTTATTTGGGGAGCGAAATGACCCGTCAATGTTGCAAGTTGATAAGTATCTGCAGCTGTGCGGCATGCACCGAGCCTGCCAGAGACTAGATGGTGGAAAGACAGCAACCGATCCGTCGGATCCACCGTTCCAAGCCCGCGCCTTAGACAGAGCGCGGTCACGGAAGATTTATATCTGCCTGTCGATGAATACTGGTTTTCTTTATGCGATACTTATCGAAGCCATAGCAGTCGCAAATGAGGGGCTAGTGGTGCTTTTCGCTCGCATGTGGCTGGGGCGCTGTCTGAAAGAGTGGCCTCCTTGACTCCATTGATTAGGACAGCACCTCAGAAGACCACAAACCCGAATGGTGCAGCATATCAGAGCCTTGCTGAACAGATTGATTCAAGTTGGTAAAGAGTATTACACATATTGAGGAAGGGCACAAATCGGCAGAGAACGCTGGTAGTGTCCATTACCGGCGAACCTTAGTCGTCAGTTTGCCTCACCGCTGAACCCATTGGTGTTTGCATTTAACATTCTGGGTAATTGAGCCAGAGTTCTGAACACAAATGGTGGAAATGTATCCGAGTCCAAAGCTAGACCTGTCGTAGCCTGGCTGTCATACACTTCCTCCTGACAGCATTGATATGCCGAGTACAACAACAAACAATACGGCGTGGCTGAAAAATTCAAAGGGAGCTTTGGATGTATTCTTTTCTTGGGTCAAATCATGTTCTGGCTCTGGAGAATCGGTACCGCATGGAATGGAGCATCCGGTAGTTTGCCTGTCTTGCTTCTAATCAGACTACGTATAGCCTTCCTAGAAGGATACAGTTGATGGACAATATGAAATATACTGGAGCATATCTAACTTCGATACTTGGTTGTGATAAGGAGAGAGGGGGGAATTAGTGAGGAGTGCAATGAATGTTGGCTCAGCACGATGTTGGTAGATATGTGGCTGAAAAAGGGGCACGCGAGTACGGCCACAATGAAGGTAGATAGGTAGGTAGGTATGTAGGCAGACAGGCTGTGGTTGTAGGGGACGACGGTCTGGCTAGCCACCAATGACAATCTGCTGAGAGCGGGCTCGTCGACGGTGAGAATTCTGCCGTTGTGCCCTAAGCCAATCGCGACGTGACGTGCCCGCGTCGAACGAGGCTGTCACTTAGGTTGTTGATATTCCTCACTCCCCGGACCCACATCTCTCCTCACTTCGTTTCACTCTCTTCTTCCATTGTCCTTCATTCTTTCAAAAGCTTCTTACCTACCTGAAGTTGAATTACTCTGGAAGACATCTGCGTACACCTCATTCCTCTCATCTCAAGCAACCCGGATTTCTTCTTGCCCTACTTCTTTTCTTCTACACATATCGAGATCTTTCCATTTACTTTGCCTGGCAGCGGAGAACTACTTTATCTCATCATCAAGTGTGGATTGCCAAACCATTGAGTCTCCTCCCATCAAGAAATCAGGGTTTTGAGCCTCCCAATCAGCCGCTTAACCACATCATTGTATTTGAAGCCGAGACGATGCTTTCCCCAGAGCTTCACAAAAACCACTGGATGGTCTCCGTGCTGCTTGCGGTCATCTATTACTTCCTGTCTTCGGTCCTCGACTTCAAGCCCATGGCTTTCATGAGACTCTCGCAAATCTCCGGAATGGCTTCCCTGTACTTTGTTGTCTTCCAACCCACGACTGAACTCACTGCCAATACCTACAAGCTTGCCGCCGGTGTTCACCTTCTCTGCCTCGGTGTATACACGCCAGGAACAGGAGTCCCCCAGCTGATCGGAGCCCGTCATGCCTACCTCGTCCACTACTGGATGGTCTACAACGCCCTTGGCTTTTTCGAGTCACTCAGACGACGCGTAAGTTTCTCTCCACTTCGACTCATTTACATCCTTTTATCGAAGATAGCTAACCTTATCTGACTAGGCCCCTGAAAGTCGATCCAATGCGTTCCGTAGCGTTCTCACGGAGTTCAGCAGAAATCCCGGTCTTAGCAGCCTCATCAAGACCTTCGCCTTCATCATCTGCTCGGCCTTCTTCTTCCTCTTTGTGCTCGTGGGCTTCACGCTCACCGAGCTGATCACCGGTACTCAAATTCGCCGTGACCCCCCTGGCCTCTACGAAGTGGCCTTTTTTGCCATCTTCTCCAAGATGGGGATGCTCCTCGCTGAATATGTAAGTATCTCCAAGTATACCCTTCATTTTTTTTATGTGCCTAAAATCTTAAGTTATGGAATCTTGAGCTGATCAGACTACGATAAATGCAGTTTTACTTCCTTCTCATGACAACCTTTGGTTTGTTCGAAGGGGTTGAGTAGGCCTTTGCCTGGTGAGGACAGGGGGCTGTTGGCATGTACGGAAGGGATATTTCTCTTACTGCTTCCGACAGCCCTACTGTTCAATATCCGGGCAAGGCTGGTCGTCTACTGCGGCCAGCCAAAGATTCCAATCGTGGGCAAAGTTCGACCCCAAACCGGGGTCGGACTTTGGTGGAGACGGAAAGGGGATGGAAATGTAGTGGGGGAGGAAGTGGGAATACGGTCAACCGGGATGGTGGAGAATGGGCGGTTGGTACAGTTATTTCCTGAACTTCGAGTACTGTGAATTTGAATCTTTCAATGCCGGGACTCTTTGAATTCTTCCCCATCGCCCCGTGAGAAGGAGGTGTCATTGACTTGAAATCATTGAACTTGAATTGCCAATAACGAGGTGCTATCCAGATCGTGGCTTACTCATTGTCACGATTCCAACTCTCTAACATATGAACAAATCATTGCCATATGGTTGAAGTATTGGTATACCACTCTAGGGTCAGGCTTTTTCCAAAAAGTAGAGCCGCTCTGAAGCCGGAGAAGGTGACTCAAGAGGAGGCCCATTCCAGCATGACGACTGGAACAGAGATCATTTACAAAATGATATGAGATGGTGGTTTAGTGAATTAAACTACCAGGCCAAGGTCATTCTCCTGCTTAAGATGTACGCTTTAGCAAGTTAAGAAGCGGCATCTCAATTTCGGCTTCGTCTTTGGAGGCTAGGACCTCTTGGTGTACATTCCCCTCTACACACACGAATGGGAATGGGTAACGTAACCATAGAAAGCAGACGTACTCCAGACGCTGGAATAAGCATGCATTTGTTTCTTCGGGATGTTGCTTGGATTCCAAAGCATATGGCACAATATCGAAGAATGTAGTGGGATCGAGAATTGTAGACTATTTCTGCTAGTTCGTAAAGTGATCTAGTGGTGAGTTGGTACTGAGACGTCACCTGATGATGTACCATTCATAATCTTTGCCAAGGTGCTGATCCGTTTAAACAATGCCAATTAACTTTGAGAAGACGACAAGGTGGATAGAGGCTCATGAAGAAGCCAAGCTCGCGTCTTATATTGAGACGACAGGATTGGGAGTTCGTCCCCATTGCTTATTACGTCTCTCTTGGTTACTTGTGTGTGGACATGATCAATTGGATTACAAGTCTACAGTGGCAGCAGTTAGGGCAGTTACCAGCGGCCGTTTTTGAATGGTGCGTTGAGGTGAAAATTCTGCCAGGCGGACAGGGTTAACGCGCTACTCGTCCCTTTCCTCGACGCTCTCAGCCATACCCGTGCTTTCTTTTATTTTCCCCCCTCTCTCTCGACATCCTTTCCCTCTCCACTTGGTTTTCACATCCGTTTACTTGCATCGTACAATCCATTCGCCTCCTGGTTAGTCGTCCCCCGCCGCTTGTCTTACGTACAATATACTAACGTTCGTCAACTAGTCATCAAGAAGCATGTCCCAAACGTGTCGCGACTTCATTCCGGGGCTTGGACGTGGCTGCTGGATCATCGAGGGTTTCAAGGCTATCGCCGCCTTTAAACCCTTCGGCATTCTCATACTTCTGCTTCTACTCTTATTAGTCTATATGCTCCTAATGAGCGGTAAATGGGTACTCGACTCTCTATCTTTACTCTGTTTCCTCGGAGATATCTGCTTGTAAGTTATTTTTTCTATCCTCTCGTTCTTTGTTCTACTATAAGAGATTTCCCTTATCTTAAAAACTTATACTAATTTATTAATAACAAATTCCAGCTTAGATCAGCTTCTTATTCTCCTCTATCCCTCCCGCTCCTAAAGAATAAGGCTTGAGCTTTAATTCTAAAGCAATAATACCAAGATCTTTCCCAGGGCAAAAGGATGATTCTTAATTATCCATATCTAAACGAATGAAATAGAGATCAACTGGGATGCAATCAAGCACCGAGGGTAGCTTGGTAGATTTCCCGACTGGACCGGGCTTAAATACGAAGCAGTAAATTACCGCTTGTAATATCGCTTGTTATAGTAAATCATAAAACTAATTGTCCAGGTTCTGTACTGCTGACATATGACGCCCGCTTGAAGTGACATGTACATTAAAAGCCCGTATCTTCCATAAGTATTTCAGCTCTGGTGGTTACCTAGAAAAAATAGGAATAAAGCACCTAGGCTTCAGTAGTAGTTTGGTCTTTTCAGCTTGATTATTCCTACTGGTGATCGGAGCTGTCGTGAATCTAGATCATAGGTGGAAACACTGTGAGATTGTAGTGTTTGGTTTGTTAATCATCCCCTGGAATATCAAAAGAAATTTGTACCTCGGAGCTGATTCAGTATGGAGAGGCCGCTAGAGCTTGACGGTGGGTTCTGTCAACAACGGATGAGCGTGTACTACAAGCGATGGCCCGTGGGAATCAGCTTACCTTCAGTAGCCACTCTATTATGGCATTGTATGTTCCCGTGTTATTCTGCCTAAGTGAAGATTGCAGCCTGCGATACAGTGATGAATGAATTATATGATCTATCTTCTACCGCAATGCTCGCTATGCCAATGATGTTTATTCTAATATTCACTGCTTACATCGCTGAGAAATGAGATGATCCTATTTCGCCGTTTGAAGTACCCCGCAGACCCCCTGAATGCTGGTAACCAATTTCCGCTCAATAACTTTCAGCCTCGCCTAACAATGCTGCGCTTGCAAAATGCCAATTGTGTCATGATCAGGATGACCCAGAGATAAATCGAAAGCAATGCGGCGCATGAAAACAACCCTAAACTCCTTTCCCCCCTCTAAAATCAGACCCAGGGACGCCCGTGGACAAAGTTGCTCTCCCACCCGGCCTTGACCAGCCAGAACATGACCATGACAGGCGTCGACACTAGCCCGAGCAGCCCCCCCAGAAGCAGCTTGAAGAACTGCGGCACCCACTTCTTCTCGTAGACGTAGTCGCCGCCGCTGGGGACGCCCAGCTCGGTCAGCACGCCCACAGAGAGGGGCCAGAAGAGCACGAAGCTTGGGAACGCCATCATGAACCCCCTCAGGGCCTGCTGCAGCAGGTTGGGGAAGAACTTGGGCGGCTGCGGCTGGTCCAGGAGGAACAGCCAACGGAGCAGGGGCGAGGTGGGGGCCTCGCAGAGGTACAGGGGCTGGACGCCCTGCTTGGCCAGGTCCGTGGCGACGAGGGCGGACTCTATGAACCAGGTGATAAGGCACTGGACGATGATGGTGACGGCTGCGTCGCCCGCCAGGGTGTTTGGCAGCTCGAAGAGGCGGATTGGCTTGCCAGTGAGGTCGGGAATGGTGTACATGACTGGAGCAGAGGCGGTCAGTATTAGTCCAAGTGCAAGTGAGGAGCGAACACGACAGGGTCGACGATCAATCCACCCCCGTCAGCCCATTTGAGAGTTCACCGGGGCGACGGTAAAAGAGCAGAAGGGGGAGGGGGAAGAAAACAAACGCACCGTAGGCTATGGCGAAGTTGATGCCGCCGGAGAGGATCATGCCTCCCAGCCCGTCCAGGATGAAGATGTAGAAGATCTGGTTCCAGGTGAAGCCATTGCTGGGCGGCAGCCAATTCTTGCTGGGACTGGGATTTGCTCGCGTGCCGTCTTCTAGAAGGGCGCCCGGCTGCTGCTGTGGCTGTCGCTCGTCCTCGTTCTCCGTCTCCGTCTCTGTGTGCTGGTTCGGGGCGAAGAGATGGTCTGTCACCTCCCGGCTCTGTCGCGTGGCGGCGGCTCGCTTCTCCTTGTCCACCATTCTGTCGCGGCTGGCCTTGGTCTTGATGCGGACATTGGAGGGAGACTGGCGCTGGCCGGGCAGGCGTGGAAAACCCATCCTTTTCTTTCTTTTTGTTTCCTCTTGTTCGGATGTGATGGGAGACAAATGAGTACTTGTTAGCCCGGTCACTAGGCCACGGGAAATTGGCCAGGTGCCCTATGCCTGTGGCTCTAGCGCACCGACAGTGGCCGCACTGACTAATCCAGGCGCCTTCTGCCCACTAAGCCCGCGTACCCAGGCCTCAACGGGAAAGTGGTTTGGTGGGGACGCCCCTAATTGTGGAGCTTGGCAGCGCCTGGACTCCCTGAAAGACCCTTCATGCAGCCAGCAGATCAACAGACCCTGGCCGAGCAGCTCCAATACGGATACGGAGCGCCCCACATTTCTTTTTACCTCCTGTCACGCTTAAAACTGCACGATGGATTCTCTCGCTTCCTACCTAGGAGAGAGCTTCATAGAAACGGCTGGTCGCTGGTATGCGGTGTACCTTCAACTGTTATCTCTGAACAGTTGCATACATAACCCTGCGATAGCCTCGTCGCGTAAAGGTCGTACATCTCGTGGAACGCCTGGTTATAACTTAAGCTTGTTTTAGTCAAGTTGAGTGCTGGAACCTTGGGAGGAATCTCATCATCCCGCTAGGCTGCATTTCTTATCTCTTCTCTCGGCACATGAATCCACTTGAGGTGAAGAATTATGATTCTATTCAAATCAACGAATACATCTTTTTTTGTTTTAACTCTCCAAGGTTGTGTTCTTGCCTGCTGGATTTCCCGGGACTAAAATTTCTCGTGTTCGCATTTGCCTTGCTCTCTATCTCCCCTTTCTTTGCACAGACTATGTGCGCATGCACTGTTGTGTCCCCTCTTATGCAACCCTGCCAGTTCAGTGCTTGAACATCCACATTGATCGATAATTTAGAGTTCCAGCCGTCTTCCCTGCCATGTTACCGGTCCACAGCTGGTCCGCAGTTGGTCATGAGAATGCGGCACCTGGTGCTGAATAGAGTTGCGGTCTGGTGACCTGTCACTGCACGCGCAACGTTGGTGACAGCAATTTTTTTGTGGTTCATTTTATAAGGCACACCTGCCTAGACTCTTAGGTGTGACAGTCCGAGAGTTTTCTCATCTGACTGGAGCGACCCCTCGTGTGAACGAGCCCTGAGATTAACCTTCGGTTGATAGAATAATGTGGATCGAGGATATTGAAAGGACCCGCAAGGAAGAGGCGGACCCATTTGCTTCCTAAGTTGGTAGATCACCCAGAAGGTAATGTCGGTCGAGGTCATCGTCACACTCGAGGCTTTTCACCTTGAGGAAACCTCAGTTAGCTGCACAAATAATTGAATGGAAGGCATTGGGAATAGGTCTCTCACCAGGAACAACCTGTAGCTTCTTTTGTTGTAGATAGAATTCCTTTCTATCCCATCCCTTGCTCTGAAATGACTTGATTAGCTCCAAATTTTCTAGATGTGGTGTCAGGGACTAAGCTTACCTGATGCAGTGCGATAAAAGATGAGAAGCGAATCGCCAGGCTGGTGCAAGCCTCATGGCCGAAAAAGAGGTTGAAGTTTGATATGGTGTAATGCTGGATATATCCATTGTGTTGATATGTCGGGTCTGGCATCTTCTATTGTTGTTTAACTTTATACTCGAACTCTCTTCCATAATGCTGTGAATAGAATCAAGTTGTTGATTTCTTGGTGATCTGGTATCCTCCCATACTTTTGTTGTTAGTGGTTGCCGCATGAACTGCATAGCTTTCTCACTTACATGTATAGTTGTGTCGATGCAAATTGCCACCCTCGCACCGTCCAGACACGGCCTGTGGTGTGTGGCGATGACCTCCGTGAACCAGCTGATCCGCACTGTCTCGAAGCCATGATGTTCGTACAACGGTTCGGGACAGTGCGCATCAGTTGGTTCACGGAGGACACCGCCGTTTTCATCCTTCTGGAGCTGGGCGAATTCTAGCTCCTTGCCGGGAAGAAACCGTTCGGGAGGAGATTCGGACGGAGCTAGAATTCGCCCAGCTAGTCGTAGCATGAGTTTTGATGTTGAGGCGGCACCGGGGCAATGGTGAGGACCGTTGAGAGCCTGGAAATTTGCCCCAGTGCCGCCTCGCTGCATGTGCGTTAGCTTCAGCCAGTCAAAGATCTTCGGTCGCGCGAGATATAAATTTGTAGGGGATGATGGAATCATATCGTCTTGACTTCAAGAGAAGCCAAAACTTCAAAGATCAGAGTGATGTATCGGCGAGGAAAAAAACACGAGTAGGCTTGGGAAGAGCTGGGCTCCCCCCTAGGCATAGAGGAGTTTCAGAGAAGAAAGGAGAGTCAAGTCTCGATAGTGGGAGGGACATGACTGTAAGAACGATGACACTTACGTTTTGTTTTGCACTGAAATGCGTTTTTGTTTTTATATTGGGTGCGTATAGAAGAGAGAAAAGTGTGGAGAGAAAGGGGAGAAGGAGTGAGAAGAAGAGAAGAGAGGAAAGGAGAAGATACTAGTAAGAGGGGGAAGGAGGAGTCTGGGGAATTAACCCAGGTACCTGCCCTAGTAGTACAGCCAGTTCCACTGTAGCCGATTCGTTGAGAAGCCCACCAACTTCGGCTGCATGGCCGCTCCTTCCATAACTGTCATACAGCACATTTAAAGGCAGGTACCTGCTTGAGTGCGCAATCTCTTACACGCGAAGAACTTTGGCACAGTAGTACACGTCCTTGTGAATGGTATATTCAGAGCAAATGGCGAGTAGGTACCCATGGCCCCCGAGAAAGCACGTAGAATTTGACAGACTTGAATGCACCCGTGATGAGCTTTGCCACCTGCACGACTCAGTATGGGCCACTCGTTTGTTTCTGTAGGAAGTGTAACGCTGCTACTACTCCCATCCAGGTAAATATGACGTCTACGTAGAATCTATGACAGCATCACCAGGCAGTCTACCTTGTCCTATCGTTGGATAGGCCCTTCTGGCCCCGAAACATAAACAACTCCTCAATATAGAATCCGTCGCTTTCCCTCGAACTACTTATAAATTTGATTCTAGTGGAAGATGTCCGGTATCATCCGGTCTACAAGGGTTAATCTTTCTAGTTGGAGGTTCAAGGAGATTATGGCCGGCGCATAATGTCTTAATGCCGCTGGATTTCGTCCTCAACCTGTATCCCTTGTCGGGGGAAGCATGCTTCTCACTAGATGGAGAATTAACCGTCTCATGTACGTCGGGGACTGCCATATTCAGCTCAGGCAATATTTGTGAGAGCATTGCGCCTTTTGTTAGACCAAGATTGCAATACAAGTAAACTTTCTTGAATGGTCTTATGTTGATGCTGTGCACACAAGCTCCCTTCTCTTTCGTCAGTGTGCGTTTCGTCTCCCAAACCCTACCTAAGCATCGGATAGTCGGGGTGGATTAAGGGGCTACCATTTGGCTGCTGAGGCCGGAATTTTGCATACGTCACCTGTATAGATGAAGCAAAAGCACGGTGGCGCATTAAGAGCAGCAAAAGGTTTGTCAATGTTTTAATGTGATTAGACTCGACTGAGACCCAGCTTTGCGTCGCTCTAAGATCGAACTCGTGAGGGGCTAGGGAGATATCGTGAGGATGACCAGTTGAACAAATATTGACCGTTATGGTGGTGTAGAGACCGGGCCACTCCCATAGCGAGCTCACATACCTTTTCGAGCATAGCTGTCTCCCATATCCTCCAAGCTTGTAAGAGTCCGATGCGAGTTTCAGGAATCTTTCTTCCCGCAGGTCGACGTTTCTCTTAAGGCTCTGCCTTGATAGCTTTAAACTGGATGCCAAAGCATGTAAAAGCGTCTCATCCCTAATAGGTACGAAGGCAGGGCTTCCTCCATCGTCCAGATCTTTGTTGAGACATATTTGCGTGCCGAGAGTGGTCTATGCTCGATCAGCAAGCGGTTCAGTATGTAATGGAGACGATAACTGCGACGAGGATTGCCTGCAAGACTTGAAGCGAAGATTCCTAAGCCGCAAATATCGTCGTTGCTGGGTGAACATCAGTCCGACCGAAATTTAATAGCCACCAAGCGATATAAACAAACGACTTCGGTTGGATTGATCTATTTTGAAGTGTTTGTGTTGCCCACGAAATCTCTCAGCAATGTCAGGGATAATCGCTGCGGCATCGATGATGATTTCCATGGCTTGGCCAACGTCATCTGCAGTATCTCAGACAAAGAGATAAAGTTAGACGGCATTAGTAGATCTCTGCCATCTTCGGGGCCGAATGGATTTCTCACAATTGTTGTCTTGAGTAATGTACATCGCAGGCTTCCCATTGCTTGATCCAAGCCTTTTCCGGCAACTCGGTGTACTCTCGCGCTGTAAAGACGATAAATTACCTGCACTATCCCAGCTGTAGGAGAGAGCTCCATGGGGACGATTGGTCACTGGTATGGGGTCTGCCTTCAACTGTGGCCTCCAGAGCAGTTGCATACAAGGCCATGCGTTGGCGTTCTCGCGTAAAGGTCGTATAACGCGTGGGACACCTAGCCTTGAAGTTAGGCTTGCCAACAAAGGTTAGTAGAAAAGCTCTGCCAATGTACGCCGCCGACATGAACGCTTGAGGCCCCCATTCTGTGACTCAGTGGGTGGCAGTTCTCAGACAATATATCTGTGAGAGCGCAAATCTGCACGCCGCTTTGCCGCTTGCACAGGTTCCCTGAGGAACTCAGATTAGTGGAAGACTGGACTGACAAGATTGTCCTGTCGTAGAAGTTGGAGATTTGGATGCTCAAAAGCGCAATCCCTATCAAGGCCTTGAACAGGTGTGCGGAGTGTTATCAGGTATACCTAGGTAGGTAGTTGATTTATGGTAGATATGCACGTGATGTGTTTTGGAAATAGAAGGCACCTGGTAGAAATGTTGCGACGCTGCTAGAGAACCTAATGCAGTTAACCAGGTCTTGATATTGCTGTTACAGGTACCTGTGAGCACCTAATGTGTCCTTTAGAGAGCCTAAAGCCCCCGAGGGTTGGGCATAAGTCACTATAAATGCCTTGAGAAAGGTTACTATTGTACCTAAGCGATATGTAGGTGGAGGTGTCAAGAGTTTTGGCTGGCAGGCCTCGGCCAACTTTCATCGCAGGGACCCAGCAGCAGCCATCTCCCCAGTCGAGCATTCCTCATCCATCCCTCACGTCAACCTCGCCAGCTTCAAAGCCATTTTATTCTGCGTTCCACACTAGATCCCTCAGACCTTTTGAAAATCGAATCTGCACTTGGAAAATGCCTTTACAGACTAGGATGATCGCCGCCATGGTTGGTGTGGCTCTTGCTGCGCAGGCGGCCATGCTCGTACTCTGGAGCCAACGTACGAAGACACAGAGCCAAGTTCAAGATGAGTTCGGTAATCTCAGGATCTCCTTCTCGTTTCGCCTCACGCGTGAAGCTTGTTTCTAATTGGAAGTCTTTTCATCCAGACACTCTCCCCGGCAAGGAAAACGAGGAAAACAAAGAAAACGTTCCGAAACGATCAACGGTGAATATCCGTCGTTATCTGATGCATTACGATGTTCATCACCGAAAGAAAAGATCCGATGGGCACGGAGGAGCCCTTTGAAGGGACTGCGACTTTGGACCGCGGCCGCAATATCTTCTTGATTGCCACGCCCCGCCTACATCCGTCGTAGCCTCCTCCAAAACGCATGAGTGAGGACAGTTCTAGAACAACAAGTCATGAGGGGAGGATAATCCAGTACATGCATGGCTGACCGAGCCAAGGAAAGATTCTGTCAAGGTCGCTGTTCAGTTAAAAGTATGCCCATCTTCATCTGAGCGAATGCTTGTTTTTTCTAGGTGGGCTGGCCAGTGGGAGATTTGCGGGCGTGAAGTTTGGCACAAGGGGCAGTCGGTTCCTGCGGGCGCCAGTCAGTTTCATATAGGTCATGAATTAATGCTTCGGCGCTGGAAGGCGTTGGCTGCCGACGAAGAATTACCAAGAATCCTATCTTGCGTTAGTTTTCCACTTGGGGGTTTATTCGTGAGGATCCTCTGCCGAGCGGCTCGTCCTGATGGGAAGTGAGTTATTGGTAGGAAGGCTCACAGAGCTCTCCTTCTGCATGGCTGCGTGATTGGGCTAGAGAAGCTCATTTTTGCCTTTGTAGTCGCTGTGTTGAGATGTCAGGTTTGGACACTTCCATTTCTGCGTTTGCTTTATACTCCAACTCTCATTAGGATCTGTGAAATCTGTGTGGGAAATGGGACCGAATCTCGGACCTTCTAAAGGTGCACATTTAGCTCGCTCTAGCCAACCCCTTTCTTTAAGGGGGAAATACATGCCCAATGTTACGCCTGTCCTCACTCGATGGTACCCTGCATTGATGTTACGAATTCCATTGTTACGCATTGAGTCACGTGGTGTACACCACTTTTTCCAACCAATCAATGGTGGATCATCAAGATCTCGCAATGATCCCAATAATCCAGGGCAATGGATCATTGCCAAGCATCAATGATCCTCCATTATATATACACATTCATTTTACTAGCTAGAACACTCTTTTAGACAGTTATCAATACAATCCCTACCGCCTTCATTGAAACTAGCTCCTCAGTGCTCGCACATCAGCAGTGACTCGCACAGCACCTAGACAACTTGATCGCGCCACTCAGAACAACCCTCTGATTGGTTCAACCCCAACTTTCCCTAGACTTCCGCCAGCGTAAGTTACCCAACCGTCACAATTGAACGGCTCTTATTCCATTTGAAATATCTCCATGATCAGGTTCTAGCCTTGAATCAAATCAAAAGGATATATGCCGCAGAAGAGATGATGCTGATCTGCATCAGTGGGTGCCTGTGACTTCAATCACAACGTCCCACCCAGGCTGACATTCCTGCCGGTGTTGGAAACCACTCTAACTGCCATGAGGTACCTACTAAACAGCCATATCCGACACTTAAGGCTTGTTGATCTTCAATTTTACCTAAATAGCCCGCTTGTTCAATGATGGTGTACTTGAAGCGAGTGGGTAATAACTACTGTAAGTCTAATAACATGCCTGAAAATTGATTATATGTGAACCCACACGTCAATCCACAATCCAGGGCTCAGCTTTTACTCGGGTAGCAACAGTGTGCCCTCCATCACCATTGCCGCCTGGCCGGTGAGAGAAATGGTCTCTACACCGTCTCCGCTCTGATTCAATGTAACTCCCATATGAATGTAACTGTCCCGCCCAATCTCCTTTCCTTGCTCAATGAGAAATTTGAACTGCGCCCGAGGCCCACCCTGCTGCAGGGCCAAGTAAGCACAGAGAGAGCTGCAGCCACTGCCGCAGGCTGGATCCTCGAGATCGATTGCAATCATGCGAACTCGAAGCCTTTGCATCACGAAGCCTTCCTCAATGTAAGGTGTTGACGTCAAATAGTACATTACACCAGTGAATGAAGGGGACCAGCCATCATCTAGCTCGGTGACCTGACTGGGCCCAGCACTCAAACACGCGAATACATCTGGATCCCTTGTCAAATCCACTAGTGTATAAGTGACACGTTTGACGATAGATACAGCGGGATATCCTTCCTTCAACGATGAGGAGTGTTCATGCAGAGATGACTGTGTCTTTAGAATTTGTTCCTTGGTGGTCGGTCGTGAATGGATGTGAATGTTGTGAGGCACTTGGGCTGACACTGTTGCTTCTTCTGCATTATGGTGCAGCGTGACGGGTCCTGCATTAGTGGAAAGGCGGATCTCGGAAGACAGCTGATGCTCTTGGAGGCTAGGCAAGAGCCGTTGAAATATAACGTGGCCGGTTCCGATAACGGGATGTCCGGCGAAGTCAATTTCAGTCACCGGCGTATAAATGTTGACAGAGAACTCCCCAGAGTCATTTCGGCGCAGAAAGACGGTTTCGGAAAAGTTGAATTCGCGTGCAATCATTTGCATTTGTGGAGGCGACAGGACTGTTTTTTCGACATCAAGGACCGCCAGTTGATTTCCTTTGAACCTGCAAAAGAAGGGGACGTATTAGAGAATTTTCTTTGACGACTGTTTACAGGATTTTGGGCATCCCGACCGTTTGTTTGTAAAGACATCAAGAGTCCCTAATTTTCCAAATTAGCATTATTATTCTGGTGTACTGATACGGAAGCACTCACTATAAGAAAGCTTGTGAGAGGCCATTTTGGGCTTGAAGTGTAGGGAAAGAAGGTGCAATTGTTGAGAGAAGAGCAATTTTCGACCCAAAATGACTCCAGCAGGCAATATATTTAAGGAGAGGATGAGTCAAAAGAATGATTACTAATGATCCAACGGTCATATCGGCCGGAAAGGGCACAAAAGACCGCTGTCTGCCTGGGGTTTCGGTGTAATCGGAGACAAATTGATCTTTACTGTTTCCACCCAATCCAGTAGACCAGCTGGTAGTAAAGCTGAGTGGACGTTGCTAGCGTGTACAAACTCAAAGAACTTATCAGGACAGGGAAGAATCCGGGTCTAACAGTTATGTAGGCGGCCACATCATTGTGAATCAAACGCTTCAGGGAAAGCTTTTCCCATAACGGACTAATCGCCTTCACCTGCGAGGCATCTGTGATCTCAACTGGGCTTGAACCGTGGGTTTCTCGTGAAGCGTGTTTTCTGGTCAGTACTGGCGCGATTTTAGATGTAACGATCTCTTCCCTAAGCTCCTATCGTCTACTCGGCATTCTGCCTTGTTTGAAAGGTCGACCTCGACATCTATAGCCGTCCTCTGCTCCGCGAGTCCGGCATCAGCCGCATATAGGCTTTCGTGGGTGCAGGTACGTTTCGATCGTCGGCAAGGTTCGCATGCGGCATGAAGGGCACTCAGGCTACATGTCGCACCTGGCATCTTGCGCTTCGGCATTGGCGGTGTAAATTCTTTGTCGTGAACTTGAGGCAATGTGAAAGAAGGTTAAAATTAGAAGCTGTGGGTCGATTGTTTTACGCCGATCACGCCGAAAGACGGGTCCACGGGTTTTGATGTGGAGGCAGGCACGGCCGACTCTCCTCAGACCATCCTTCAACACACTTTCCATCGACACTCTTTGAAATCTCTCCTCGGATCCTCATCTTGAAGCTGGCAATCCCGATGTGGAGCACGCATATGATGTGCTTTGGAGGTTCTTTAAACCTACGAGAGCGGATAGCATCAGTGTATTCCTTTGACGGCTACAGAAGACGGAAGAGGAGAACAATTGTCAAAAGCTAGCGTTCTATGCCAGAAGGGAAATGTCTTGACTTATCCCAAGTAAAACACTACTATTCTGTGCTGGGCTTGAAGTTGCTATTGGGAATTGTCTACTTCGCTTTGGGGCATGACCTGCTTGTTCTTAGTGACGAGGTCATCAAGGATGTGTCACTCTTCAAAATGTTTCACTTCCCTAATCCCACCAATTCCACCGTCGCAAGTCTTCACTCCAATTTTGACTACTCTGCAGGAGGTGGAAGCGATGTCGTTGGAGCTTGTAGTCAAAGTGGAATGTGGAGAGTTCTGGGTCTTCCCGTATTGGGCAATTTTTCAACTTTGCCGGAGGATCCCGACAATTGAGTGCTAATCCGTTTCCTAAAGAGAGCAAAAGTTATTATCCGGCGGATGTAAATGGACCATGGCCACCCTTCGTGATCTCCGACCTCCCCGCCGCAAAGCAACGTCACAACCAATTGATCAGACAACATGCCGTTCACAGGCCATAACCGGGCGTTGGACATAGTCAACGCAGCTGCAGCAGGTGGCTATGCCGTACCCGCCATGTGTTGCTACAATCTGGAGGGCATCCTTGCGACAGTGAAGGCTGCCGAGGCAAAGCGATCCCCAGTCATCATCCAACTATTCCCTTGGGCGATCGAGTTCGCCGATGGCCTGCTCATCCATGCCGCCAAAGAGGCTGCTGATAAAGCCAGTGTGCCCGTCGCCGTCCACATGGACCATGCACAGTCTCCCGAGCTCATTCGCCGTGCCGCCGAGCTCGGCGGGTTTGATGGTATCATGGTAGATATGAGCCATTATGAGAAGGGGGAGAACCTGGCCAAGACAAAGGAACTCACTTCTTTCCTCCACTCCAAGGGCATCATCGTCGAGGCCGAGCCAGGCCGTATCAACGGGGGCGAGGATGGCGTAGCGGACACAGAGGATCTCGAAGGGATTCTCACCACCCCGGAGCAAGCGGAAGAATTCATATCGTTGGGAATTGACTGGCTTGCCCCTGCATTCGGGAACGTCCACGGCAAGTACGGCCCCAAGGGCCCCCAGTTGGACCTTGAGCGTTTAGAGAGGGTACATGAGACAGCTTGCAAAGGAAGAATCCAACTCGTCTTGCACGGCGCTGCTGGTTTGGACGAGAAACTATACGGCATGTGTATCAAGAGGGGCGTGGCCAAGGTGAATATCAATGGGGCCATGAATCGTCGTTTCACTGCAGTCTTAGCCGAGAAGGCTGGCAAGATACCACTAACTGAGCTCCTCCAGCAAGGAGTCCAGGCGATGCAAGAGGCTGTCGAGCTCCGCATGGACTGGATAGGTTCCACTGGGAAGGCACCATGATGAAGAATGGGCCGAGATCCTGAGCTTCCTGAGTCCGTGTTTGTTGAGATACTCGTTGTCAGCACGGAACTAGGAGCATTGGATTTAACCTCTTGGCTATTTCGACAATTCTTACAGGATTTGTCCCCCCTGAAGCTTCTAGTTTTCATTGTTCATGTATTGTATGTGGGTCGTATGGTAACACTAGCACCAGTCTCAGATCTGGTCAATTCGGTTCCTTTACTTCAAATTAAAACTCTTCTTGATTCTACATGGCATTACTCGGTTCCGGCAGCCTCCAGCCTATGAAGGCAACACCCTAGGGCGTTCTAGTTACAAAATCACAGATCCCACTTGTAACCACCTCGGCACAGGAATGAGGACATTCCCTCCTCTGAAGAATGTTAATGCAGCTTGCTTCTCTTCTAAAGTCCTTTTCTTGGACTTCTTCAAAGGCGACAGTTGTCTTGCAAGACAAACAACAACCCATAAGGGTTACTGTATTCCAGTCAGTTTGTTGGAATGATTGGCCAACATGATGGCCGCAGGCACGCAGCTTATTCGTCACTAGCTGGTGAGCCCACTGTGGCAGTTGTTCAATGTTGCCTCGCATCAGATTTTCTCTCAACGTGTAGGTGGATTCGGCCCTATCCGGGCCCAATCGCGCGAGCTGGTCGCGCCAATCCTTCCACGCCCTGATAGCTGGTTGCCCAACCAGGTCATCCCTGGCATTATCGCGATGTTGCTGAAGAGGTTTCCACATGGGAAACCTCTCCCTGGTGCAGCCGATGTGCACCAGATTGTGGAGCTTGTTACCCTCCCTGTCCATCCCTGTACAGATATAGTACACGAGGGGCGAAACGACGCTTAAGCCTTTGCTATTTTTGTGCACCTTGAAAACATTTTGGGCGGGTACTGTGGCCACGTCTCCGAGGATCATGCTCGAAATTTCATTCATGATTGGACGCAACTCAGTGGTGCCTCTTGCACTTTGTAGGCGTTGTCGAAAATCAGCCGTATTGAGTTGGACCCAAAGTCTGCATTCGCGGACTGAGATGTTTGCAACGAGAGGAGCGGACTGGAGATCTTCAGGGAGTCCAAGCTCATGGGCAATTGCTTTGATGATGGTCGCAACGTTGTCGAGTTGTTCATCGATTTGATCTCGCAAATCCTCGAATACAACAACTGTCCCTGAAGGCCTAAGCTCTAGTTCTGGAGTTGGGTGGGTGTTTCGAATCTGCTGCAATGCCTCAAGTTGCTGACGGGCTATGCAATAGTACCGCTTTAGAACGGCAAGGAAGTCTTGTGGGCCATATGGGAGCTGATTCTGAACATCTCCAAGATGTTCCTAACATCTTGAGGTTTTGAAAGTTGTCGCGTCCACATTTAAAGTGATTGCCAGATTATAGAGTGAAATGCTGTACTCGGCAAACTCTCGTGATGCTTGCCTTTGATCCGTGGATAGTACTGGCTGATCAAGCAATGGAAGCTCGTACAGCGTGCGGTGCTCATCAGGTGGGGGCACAGCCATCCTGATTCGACGATTCACGGCACGGCGATCGAGGTGGTGACGGTGATGACGGTGACGGTGATGACGGTGATAGAGGTGGTGGCGATGGGGGAGACAGAGACGATAACAACGAGACGATCGTGTGGAAAGAAGTGAAAGTGCCTACCACCTAAGCAACGATTGTTCGATGCTTAGGTTGGATGAAAGTTAAGTAAGTAAGGTAGAAAGTAAACAAAGCTTATGCTTTTTATTTTGCACCAAGGTTGGGTAAATCCAGTGCGTTGCAGTGCACTGTGCCTTTCCAGTGGTCTCCGGAGCAAAGGTACTTTGGAACCCGAGTTGTTTTTTAGTTCAACGCAAGAGCAAGTGGGCGCCAGAACAACAGTGACCGCAAAGGACAATAACAACAACAATCCTAATAATAAATTATTAAGGAATTACTAAACATTATTATCTGAAGCATTATTGTGTGATTAACTGCCACAATAATTCTGATGCGGTGACTTTGCAGTCTCTGTTTTTCTGGCAGCCACTTGAGAGGCAAGTACCTTTTGAACTGCCCTCTCCTTCAACGCGTACAGTGCTCCAACACAAATAAACACTGTACCGCCACCACCAAACTTTGTGCCCTTCATTCACTTTCTCCGCCTTCCCCAACTTCTCACATTTCTGCTTCCTCCTTTGCAGGCGCAGATACCAACGACCTCTCCATTCCTACTTCAAAAAGCAGTCAACTATTCACCTAAGCACTTCTATACCCCCCAGGACCGGCGCTTCGCCAACATGTCAAGTAAGACACTTTCCCTTCCTCACAGCATGCATGCACGCATCAACAACTGCCTACTGAGCATTGACTCACATCTTCTTAGGGCACCTAGACCCGAGCCTGACCGACGATGAAATCATCGCCACCTTCACACCCGCCGAGCGACGATTGCACTCATGGTACGAGGATGGCGGCCTGAAACAGTATATATCTGGAGGTTCGATCCGTGGCTTGCAAGCCATGTTCCCCGACATCGAAGACGTCGGCGAAGTCCTCTTGACTTTCACTGATAAGTGGCTCAACCGAAAATTAAGGCGATATGCGATCCCAGTTTCACGCAGCTCGCTCCTCACTCGCATCAGAGAGACTTCGTGCCGGGACCCTCAGCATCTCCTACAGACCATCTCATCAATCCTGAGAGACAACATCCCTGATCTTCTTGTGGGCGAAAGCCGCTTCGGTGGTACTTTGACAGGATACGCCATCAAAATCAATCCACGCGCATTCAACCCTGATGAACCATTCGAAGAGATCAGTGACGCGGAACGCGCCATGACCTTGGATCCCGCTATCGTGGCGATCGATGTTGCTACTATTTCTTCTCAACAATCTCCTCCACCTGTTGATCCACTTGGTCTGTCAAGTGCACAGAAACGCCGACGTGAGAATCGAAGCTCTGGAGAGGATTCAGTTGCCTCCATGCGCAGCGCCAACAGCGACGACTTCCTTGACACTGAGCCGGATGTCTTTTACCAAGTTGGAGAGCTGATGTACTGCAAAGGGGAGCATTGGATGGAGGTTCGAGACAAATGTGTCCAGGACGAGCCAATCTACAACCTATGGGACTCATGGTACCAGACCGGCTATAGCGTCGTCGTCAAGCTGAACAGAAATGGCTACCCAACAGGACCTGTCTTTGCCATCGGTGCATACACTTCCGAGATGTCTAACATGGATCCCCATCTTGAAGTTCAAGAGATTGACGCGATGGAGTATCGACACTACCTTCTCCAGTCGCATGTGGGAAGTCCGTACCCTGGCTGTGATACCAAGTTCTTCCTTGCTCAGATGGCGGAAAAGCTTGAAGACCTTCACCATGGCGTCGAGTTTAACTTTGATATCAAGGCCCAGAATAAATGCATGGTGCAGTCAACCAAGCTGGTTGGTGTCGGGCAGTCCCAGATGATTATTCCTCGCCAGGTTTTCGATACCATTGGCACCAGCGAGTACAAACGACCCCGCATGGAAATGAATGACGAGAGAGACTAGGTTTCTATTCCTGTTTTCTGATTTCCTCAGCTGGAGGCCACAGAATAAAAAGTTTATTCAATAGAGCCAAGATTCGAGTTCTAGATACAGTATTCAGTAGCTAGTCTTGCGATGTTTCAAGGCCTACAGTGCCTCTTCTCACCTAGGAATAAAAATCTTAGCATACCGTTGCATTACTTTATTGTCCCATGGATGAACAAGCACAGGGGTGGCTGAGGTGGTGGCTGCAGTGCGCGAGCCGAGGCTGAGTTGGAGTTTCCTGCAGGCCACGGCGAAGCTCATTGGCTTTAAGCCAATGTCTTACTTTTTGTAAAGGTTCCTTTTCAACTCTAATCAAATAAATAACGCATTTGAAAATTAATCCTCCAAGAATCTCATGATATCCCCTCACAGCGTATGCTTGGACTGTAGTCTCACTGTACCATCACCTCTAGAAGATAATGAGGCTTATCGACGCGAGGAGATTCAGTCTCTAGCAATATAGGAGTGAGCCCGATTTTTTTGAAGAGTATTTTAACTCACGCCCCCGGATAATTATACAATCCTTTCTCACACCTGAGATCAAGGGAGGGGCCAAGAGGCCAATTACCAAGATTGCCACTCTAGAATGGATAGGTCCACGACCGGGTACGCAAAGATTTGGAAGACATGCGATGAAGCGTGAGGGAATGGTATCAAATACATCTGGGTTGACACCTGTTGTATCGATAAAAGGAGCAGTGCTGAGCTCATTCAAGGTATCAATTCCATGTCCAAATGGTATGAGAACGCAAAGGTTTGCCATGCATACTTGAGTGATTGGGCTGTCGATGGACCCTTAGAAGGGTGCAGATGGTTTACCCGCGGCTGGACCCTACAGGAACTTATTGCGCCCAGGACCATCAAGTTTTTCGACAAGAACTGGGTCTTGAGAGGCACAAAGAGTGATCTATGTGATACACTCTTTCGAATCCCTTTAATCGACGCAGCCATTCTAAAGCATGAGACATCTCTCTCTTCATTAAGCGTTGCGAAGCGGTTGTCCTGGGCTTCCAAACGAGAGACTTCTCGGGTTGAAGATCATACTGTTTGCAGGGGATATTCGATATCGCGATGCCTATGGTTTACGGAGAAGGCACAAAAGCGTTTTATCGTCTCCAAGAAGAGATCCTGAGATCCACGTGTGATTTAAGCCTGCTGACTTGAGCTCCGACCAAGATAGATGCTGATTGTTGCGGCTTCTTTGCTACGTCAGCCACCGACTTTGAAAATTGTCACATTTGTGACCTTGTCACAAATGCCCTCCTGGATGATGGCGACATACATCTTACCAGTAAAGGGCTGAAAATCGGCGTGCCGGAATACATTCTCGAATTTGATGAAACCAAAACCACCAAGAGTTCTCAGCATGCGCTCAAGCTCAATTGCATGGACCCGGAACTCAAGGAGTACGGTAAGGGGGACTTTCTTACGATTCCAATGCTCAAGATTGGTCCAAATATCTTTGTTCGGGCTCGCGTCCTAGCCCCTCCTCATAAAGAAAACGAGCCATATGAAATCAGGCCGATACCCGTCGAGTTGAAGCAAAACGAAGTTCGCAATCTGCTCTTCTTGACGAAGCTGCCGAGGTCGATCGGGGCACTACAACCCGGGTGTAGACATCGGCAAATCAAGCCGCTCCACACTTGTTAAGATTGAGTTTACAGGAGATATCACGGAACATACTGGTATAAGCAGGGCTCCGAATGAGGTTTGGGATGAAGAAGATGGTGCATTTTTGGGCAGTCGTGCCTCACTCGACAACTGGGCCGCAATTGGATTCAGTGAGTTCAATATTCTATTCGTGTGCTTCTGGGAGAAGAAGGGTGAATGGAATTTTTGAGGAACTCTTTTACGACTAAATGGTGGAGACAATCATCCCTTGTGGCGTGACCTGGTTAGTATATGGTGATGCTTTTGGTTGGGCCGCGCCCTCCGCGAAGGCTGTTTTAGAGAAGTACCAAGAGATGGATATTAAGACCATTGAAAGAGATGTTGAGGGAGGGGGAATGGCCTTCAATTCCGAACGCAAGGAATACTCTAGCATTTGTTCTGGCCCTGAGTGGACGGTCACATTTGAGAGCCTGTAGCATTGGATAATATATCATGAAAGCTTCGGCTATGGTACGGCCCTGTTTGTTTCTTTATCCTCATTAGCTAGTTAATTTATGTTCAAGATTAACTGCACTACACCTGAGAGCTTTCCAAATTTCATTTAGACTGTTTTGTAGATCCTCCTATGTAGGTTGGCGGGAGATGTTTTTAGAGTGCGTTACCAGCTGTCTGCTAGGTCATCCATACGCGAGGACGCGACCTTTGAGCCGGAGAAGAACAGCTATGACTTTGTATACCGACTCGTACAAAGTGATGGCCTTTCATGTACTATCCCATTTCTTGTTAAACAGAAAACGTACTTGTACTAATGGTGGAAGCTGCCTGATCTTCGCTGGCGAGCAACTCTCCTCAATCCTCTCCCACGCAAAAACCCCAGAGCGTTGCTCCCGGCTTCTCGCTGAAACCGGCCTACCCTTCCTTTGTTCCTCCCCCCGCCTACATCCAACCCAGCCTGAAGCTCCACCAGCCTCCAGCCACCTGCGGCCGCAATGCCATTCTCATTATCAACCCGGCCCCTGGCATCACCATATCAAGCCCTCCTTCATCGGTGTCTCCCGCCAATATGCAGTAGTCCATGGGCCGACGATGTTAAATCAAATTCAGCAGGCTTTTGATGTAAGTGCTCCTAAAAGGTAGACAGAGAGCTGCCGGTGGGGTTGGTAGTTGTGCTGGGAAGGATGATAGGGAGAGGGGGAACCGCATCATAATCGTAAGTAGTCCTGTGGATGGGTACGTAATAGGGGGGGTTCTAAATCTGCAAAACAACGCATAATGTGACCGACGGTGAGATGGCCGAGCGGTTGGGGCGGTAAGCCCTTCTGTTCTCACTTCATGACAGCAGGGCCTACCCTCGACCTACCCTATAACTTTCTAAACATCCTTGCTCTTCCCCACCTCCCATCGAATCGCAAAACCCTCCTTGTCAACCTCCATGGTCAAAACTCAATGCACTATATCATCTTCAAAGCGCCAAGTTGCATATTGCCCCCAAAAATGCGTCCTACTAGCCGTCTGTGGAAGGCCAATTGTTCCTTGTGTTAAGATGTTGGGTCTAGCACCTTTCATTAGTGGTATTTCACCCTGCAAGTCAAGCAACTCAAACTCCCACACGCGAGGTAAGCCAACAGATTTATTCCCCGACTCGTATCATCTTTACACTTCGTTAACCCGTGTGAACATCAATACAAGAACTCGGCCAAGAGACAACCCATCCTAAGCAACTTAATGCCTCGCCTCGGAAAGCAAGTTGAGCGTAATCGGTGGAGTGAGCTGCAGCTACGCGAAGAAGGAATCTGGAGGAGACGACAAGTTGTCCGCCAGTGTCTTGGCGACTCCAAGTGGATTGGGAACCCAGCTCTAAACCCGCCCCGAAAGCCGTTTAGAATGGCACTGCTTCTAAGGAAAGCACATCTTCTAACTCTGAGGGGAGCTGAAGAATGGGACGAAGACGGTCCGCTGAACGGAGATGCTCTTGAAGACGCGATTCCAGGGGATTCAATTCGCCCTGTTGCGGGAGCCTATAGAGGAGGCGGCTCAGCAGGATGGGAAACAGCCTAGCTGAACGGGAGAGAAACCCCTGCGACCAACATGACTTGGCCTCGTCGTAATCTCCAGGTGCGTGAAAACAAATCAAACTTCTATGCCATACATCCATCCGCTAATCTTTATTTCATACCTCTTTGTAGCGAGAGCGATATCTGACGGCCGAGTCCTGTTCGTGAGAGTTTCATTGGCGTTTGTAGAGGTTTCAGTTGCAAAGCAACGGACACTTGATGGACCAACATTCCGACTACTTGGCTTCCTCATGGCGAAGAGTACACTATATCCCAACAAGGGCTTTTAATCAAGCTACGAAGGACCATCATAGAAGGCACGAGCCTCCTAGTCCGCGTGGGGTCAGATTCGTCTCTGGACTTGGTATCATTCGTCGCCTGGGAGGGATACGCCCCTAATATAATGGACAATGACCAAGTAAGAACCAACCGTCATCTACAACTGGAGTACCATCTCGAAACAGTCGTGTGCCATGTGTATCGGGCACGCCTTCGCCGTCATCATCATCGCCGCTTTGGTGCCTTGGATGTTGGATCGAAATTCCGACTCTACCGATTCGACGTCTAAGCGCTGACCCGCATCATCCGAAGCCAAGCTAAAAGCAGCGATAAGGACATCTCTGAAGGTCGGGTTGAGCTCGCCGCGATGCTTAGATCGTGAAGGAGATTCCTGATCGAACACGGGTGCCTATTGCATTCCGAGATCTTGGCGATATGAACAGACTGCGAACTAAGGTCATCACAGTCAACAGACATTGGGCAGAGCCGGGTGTTGAACCGCCTAAACTTTGGAAGAAAGCCTTCGTCGAGATTGGCGCGCTTCATCAAGCAAAAGTGCTTTGACACACCCCAGCTGCAAAACTTTGCCAAGACTGGTCTGATGAACGTCAAGATCGATGGTCCTCCTTTCGAAGTTCACTTGAGCACCTCTATCTTGAGGTAGCATCTGTCATGTACGAATAATTCGGTCCCCCCTCGACAGCCCACTGAATTCAGCCTCATATTCTAACCTGCGTCCGAAGCTCTTTTGAAAAGCAATAAAACCAAAAACATAAGCAAGTTTCAAGTCGAGGTTGGTGTTCAAAAATTGTCGTTGAGGAAGGTACGGATGCCAGAGTTAAAGGGGGGGGGAGTAGATATCGAGGAATGATAGCAAGAAATAGGCACATGGGGATGTTATGCTAAAGATTGTTCCGAGTTTCGAGATGGTAGGAAAACCTAGGAGATATTCAGAATGACCTCCCATATTGGCCACAAGACTTCCTCGCCGTCCTGAAGCAGTACTATTGCATAGCCCGCCAGCAACATGAGGCATTGCAACAGATTCGAAATACCCGCAAGGGACGGCGATGGGGACGGTGGCGGCAGTGGGGACGTGAAGGTGCCGAATTGGCCCTCAGGGGTACATACCTTCAGACCATTACGCGCTTGCATCATCGCATGTACGAAGTTGTAGGTTAGGCTGTGCTTACCCTTGCACTGTTCTGCTAGGTTCTCCATTTCCTGGGCAAATCCCATGATTTAACGTTAGTGGGCACCGAGTCGTCTGCATAGTTTGTTCTTTTTATCGATCCAAGAATATTCCCCAAAGATAGCGGCAAGGTCATTCGTTGGGTGGTGGGAGAACTCGTTCTCTGTTTTTGCCTTTGTACTTGGTCTACGTTTGTCGATTCACAGGTGCTGAGTATAGAGCAGCGGTCAGGATCAAGGATGCTATGTGGTCACTAGGTAATAGAATGCCAGAAGTGAAACTAGGATTGATATCGAAATTGAGAAACTTTGAAACAAAATTTCCAATGCCTTATCTAGCACGGAATATTGGATTGTTTCGTAGCGTGGCGCTGTAGGGAGCAGCGGGGACTGAGGGGGAGAGGGGAGAAAAGAGTGGCTTGGGGAGGAACGTAGCTAAACACGACATTGTCGACGAGCCTGACGGCTCTGTTGGGGGCAAGATACTGTAAATTGAATACTTTATTGCAGAGCCAAAGCCAAGATGCCGCCGTCACGGTTGCTGACAGCTGTTACAACTTACAGCCGTCGAGAACGGACAGTTGGACCCACCCACAGCCTCACCATCTCACGATCTATTGAACCAAACAATACCTACCTACATATTTCTCATGGCTGCCAGAAATGGATGAGGAGATAATAATTCAAAAGAGTCTCGTAACATGGATGAATTGTAAATCATTCCCCCAGTGAGGTCTAAATGGGGAAAGTCCCCTGATACCGCGAGGTGAAAACTTCGAGTCATCCCCCTCAACCCACTTCGAGTCTTTCACTCTCATGTACCCGAATTGACCAACGAATATCGAACCAATTCAGAGTAAAATCTTCTTTGCATTATAGAGTGATTCAATAATATTCTTATTGTAAGAAATTGGTCCGATGCTTAGGCATTGACGGACTGAGGCCACCCCTCGCCCAAATTGTGCTGGCATAGGGCTAGTTCTCATAAAATTTTCAATGTAATGCAGCCAACAATACACAGCTCAAAGGGACAATAAGTATACGTCACGGATGGCTTAGTAATTTTGGCTTTGACTGAGTACTTACAAGCCCTTCTGCCACCCATAAAATTTCCAAACCCTCCCCCTCCCAAGAGCAGCAGCAACAACAACATCACCACCACCACCACCACCACCACCACCACAAGGATCACAAGATGATCCCAAGATTTGCCGACTGCTCTTTCCTCGGATGCACGAGACCAAGCGTCCGAGGCAGAAATTGTGCCTCTTGCGAGAGGCCAATGTGTGCTGTCCACCTGCTCCCAGGGCAGCACAACTGCCCCCTCACCAGCCAGGTATGCTCTGCCCCTATGGCTCACACCCTCCTTAAAAAGCTAACATGATCCCAGCCCGACGACGCCACTCCGAACCAGAGCTTCAGAAGAGAGGTTCAGGCACTCCGGGCCCGGATCAATGTGGCCGCGCTGTGTCAAGCGGCGAGTGCTTTGCACGGTGGAACACCGTGCGGGTTTTTCACTGGAAACTTTGGCCGCCGCAAGGCCACCATGAGTGGCATCAACTTTGATGCATGGGTCCGTTTCGCGGACAACGATGCCTGGGTGGTTCGCATTCCTCGCATCACAGCCTTCAGTCACCTCCCGGCGGACCTAATCGAGTCCTTCATCCAAAACGAGTACGCGACTCTCAAATGGCTTTCGAAGACTGGCGTACCTGTTGTCCAAGCTCACGGATATGGCCTTGCGAGCGACCCATCCAATCTCGTGGGGATCAGTTATATGTTCATGGGTGCCATGCCAGGCAAGCCGTTTGACGTGATTCGGGCAACTCGCGAGCAGAAGCTCAGAGTCTACGGCCAGTACGCAAAGATCCTTGCGGTAATCCACTGCCAGAAGCCTCGCAAATTTGCTTCTTCTCTCGGCCACCCAGAGACCGACGAGGAGAATCAAAATATTCACTACGCCATCGCTAGCGATGGCTTTACTCACCTCGGAAGACACGGACCGTATCGCACGCCTGTTCAATACTTTGTTTCAACAGCAGAGCGGTACCTCGAGTTGATCGGCGACGGCCAATTGTACCCCGAATATGCCAAGGAGGCCTTCGCCTTCTATAGCCTGCTCCGAGATAAGGTTGCCCCAGTTTTGGCGGCACGATCCGGAGAAGACAGAGAGTTTTGGCTGAAGCATATGGATGACAAGGGAGACCACATCCGCGTCGATAAGAACTACAACATCAAGGCAATCGTCAACTGGCAGCTTGCCCGATTCGTCCCTGCGGAGGAGGCCTTTGGCCCCAGCCTATTCACCGCAAGCATAGGACAATTGTACGGCGGCACACCTGGGCTTGGCATCAACGACCATATAATGACTAGTATGATCCGAGACACCGGCGACCAAGATTTAGTCAAGTTTTCATCATCGGATGAACTTGCGCGTCGCTTCCAGCTTGGTCTCGCCGACGGACTGTCCAGGACAGAAGTTCTCGGGTTGATCGGAGCTGTGTTGGAACTACTCTATGGAGATGACTACCGGGACGTAGAGGCTTGGTGCAAAGCACAATGGCACACCATGACTCGTGACCCAAGGAATAAGAAGATTGAGAAATTGCTGGCGGCTATGGCGGCTGGAGGAGCCCGAAGCCCCTGGGGCTGGTACTTTTCTTCCGGAGAGAAACAAGCAACGGACCGATGAGTGGTACGGGATGAATATTAGGAAAAAGGTTTTGTGCTTGCAGGGGCATAGTCTGCAGATGCGCCAACAGTGGACAGATGCGTGATACGAAATGAGATTTTGTGCTCAATGCAGGGGCATAATCTACAGATGCGGCAAGTAATGAGAGGGGTTTTGAAGACCGCACTTGAAGGGGAAGAAGGTCTCGGCTTTAGTGGCCCTATTGGACTCTTGCTTCTCGATTAGCTATTGAAAGTATGAATTGATGATGCGTACCGATCCATTGATATCCAAACTTCGATGCTATCCTTGCATGTGACGTGTGCTTCTACTAGCACTCGTATAAACTTAGAAACAAAGCTGAAACGGGGGACTTACCAGATTAACGTGAAGATAACAAACTAATCCTATTTCAAAAGTTGATGAGAGCAGCCTAAAATGTGGCTTTCCAAATACGAGGTAAGAAAGATGCGTTGTGTTGTGAGTTGGGAGTTGGAGTGCGGGGAGGCGTCCAATCAGGAGGCAACGTCCATGACAGCAGATGCGTCAGCTGCACATATCGTGGCGGAGCTCAGCCCTAGAATAAATATAGCTTCTTGATCTAAGATTGAATCAGTCTAAATGGCCAGTACATTCATTCCAGGCTGCTCTCGTAGTCTCCTGGCGCCCGCTCGTGTTCGACAAGCATAAACGACATAAACGAAGAATGGCTCCTATATGAGGGTATGATCTGAAAGCCTAGTCATAGGCGAATCCAGCACTGCCTCTGCTATGAGAGTTATTGATATGTGAGAAAAGGGTGTTTTTTTTTTGAATTATAAATACCAGCCTATGCTCCAAAGGTTAGAAAGTAAAACCAGCCCGATCAACACAGCTTTGTGCAAAGGCAACGAAAAAAGAACACACTCAATCATCCCAACATTCACTAGCAATGGCGCTCTTCATTCTGTCATTGCTCTTTCTCATTCGTTCCGTGTCGGGCTGCCTTACCCAAAACGAAACGGGTAGCGAAACCTACTTTTATGATCGCAGCCATGTTTTTGGCAGAGTTCCCAGACATCCCGTGAGTACAACTGACCGATTTGCTGGTGGAACTATCGCTCCAAGAGGTCTTGGATCTCAGCCAGGTGGCACTGTGATCAGCAGTGTCATGAACGTTGATGAGATTACCTCCGCCGTCAAAGGCCTTGCCAATGAATTTGGCTTAGAAGTCTTCAATATGCCCGAAGCCACCCATGAGGGTCGCCAGATGCTCGGAGTGAAGATTCCCAATGGGCTTAGCTGCGATGCATCTTTCCGCGTGTTTCTAGAGGCTGGGATTCATGCTCGAGAGCGTGGCGGGCCCGACGGCCTCATATACTTCATTTCAGACCTTCTCTGGGCTCAGCGGGAGGGCACAGGCTTGACATATGGGGGCAAGGAGTACACCAATGGCGATGTTAAGACTGCCCTATCCACTGGCATCGTCTTCCTTCCTCTTGTCAATCCCGACGGTGTCCGCTATGACCAAACAACAGATTCTTGTTGGCGGAAGAATCGCAATCCCACCAACCCTGTTGACCTCAACCGCAACTTTGACTTTCTCTGGGATGTGAACACGGCGTTTTATCCCGGCATTTCTAGTACGACAGGGACGTCCAATGTCAACGCGGAGACATATCATGGCACAGCCCCCTTTTCTGAACCAGAGACTCGCAATGTCAGATGGGCCATGGATAAATTCACCAAGCTTCGCTGGTTTGTTGATCTACACTCCTTCTCAGGGCTCGTCTTGTATCCCTGGGGATCAGACCAAAACCAAGCATTCGACCCCAGCCAAACATTCACTAATCCTGCCTACAATGGAAAGAGAGGTAAGATCCCAGACACTCCCGGGTTGGAGTACAGAGAATACATTCCATTCCCTGACTGGGACGCATCAATCATAGCTGCAACCCATGTCGCAAGTGGGATGGCAGGAGTTGCAAACCCTCCTCGGCACTACGATGCCAAGGAGTCCAACAGCTTGTACCCAACATCAGGCTCGGCGGACGACTACGCCTTCTCACGGCACATTGTTAACAGTGCCAAGAGCTTGATCTACGGCTTCACGATCGAATTTGGGTTCCCAGAAGCGCCGTGCGAGTTCTACCCAACCACGGACAACTTCCACCTGAACACTCGTGAGATTGGCGCTGGATACATGGAGTTTCTCCTCACGGCTGCACGCCAGGGTCTCGGTAGCGCACGGGAATGTCCCTCGGGCCCCAACCCGACGTGCGCTCCAACCTGCACGCCTGGTCTTCCCATCCAATGCGGCGGTCGAGCCACCTGCGAGATATTCAATCCAACCAACGGGGCTCCGAACTTTGGCAATGCATACTGCTTCTGTCAGGCCGGGTATAAGGCGTCAGGGGTGAGCAATACGGACACAAGCAAGCAGTATCATGTCTCGTGGGTGAATTCGTTTGGGGACCAGACGCACCGTGTTATGGTACGCCCTGGACAGGATTGCTGGGATGTGTGTAGCGACAATCGATGTACCGAGGTTCTCACCAACGATGCTTGCCGTTGAGGTCGCCACCTTGGGACATTGAAGGGTTCAATAACCTCTGTTACGGGGCTTGTTGATGGCCCTTAAAGCTGACATGAAGCTCCAAAGTTTCAGGAGGTGTAGAAAGAGAAGCAGGGGCGGGGTTTATGGAAAGAGGTGCTATATCGATCTGGGTCCGTTGCTGCTTGACAAGGCACAAGGCCGAATGAAATTCCATCACCGGAATTGGCTCCGCAGGTGCAATTTACAAAGGTGTTGAAGGACTTGGCTTGGCAAATTTCCATGTTCTAGAACTTTAGGAGGAATTGAATTCAAGTGGCCGTTGTCCGAGGCCCACAGAAAATGGCCCGTTCTCCGTAATTTGAGTCCCGCACAAGCCGTAAGCCAACGGCGGGCACTTGAAGTCATTGATATCTCGAGCCGAACAGCCTACCCTAGACTCAGGGAATCACCAGAAAACATCAAGATGGGAGGAGCTACAGATTGATTGCGTGAACTAATACATTATTTTGAAGACGAGATCATGCTAATGAAAAATAAGTCCCAAGTTCGTGGCATAAAGTCCTGCCAGAGCCTGCTGCGCACCGCTTCGGTTGGTTGTCCTCTCCTTCAGTTTGGTACCACACTCCCAAAGTGATGATAAACAGTCCACCAAAACCTCCAGTGCACGGAATGAGGCTTCTCCCCGTATGGCCTCCTCTTAAAATACTGCCTCTCTGCCTTTTGCTCCAATGAGTATGTAGGTACTTAGCGCCTCATTGGCGAAAGAATCTCCGCGACTTCAGTGCTGTCTCTCGGTAAGTTCCGGAGAGCCTCAGGAGGCGGTAGAGACTAATTTGGCACCGAGACAGCATAAAACACATTTGCGGGTAGACCGAAGGTGTATGTTTCTGCCTGCTGCTCCCAGTAGCTGAAAGGGGTCGATTCCCAACGAACTGGAGCCGTTGAGCCCAGTATTTCCCAGCCAGTTTTGCCACCTACCTTTACTGAAGGAGAAGGTTGGCCAAATTTAGCGGCCGCTGAGTCCCAAACTGCCGGTTTGGAGGTTAGTGCTGCCCAAAGCTTACGGTAGCTTGAAATCAAGAAACTGGCTTTAGCACTGTGCCTGAAACATGACAGCTCCTCTTTCCCTGTGGTATCAAATATAAGATGGCCATGATGTCAGTAGGTATTCAATGATTCTCTATCCTCTGTTATTAATCATCCATGTCAAGCGATTTATCAAACAACGAGAATACCAACTCCCCCCATCTGCATACATTCATCAGTCTTGCTCATCTACCAGAATCACGCAAGTGAACACAGCCTAGAAAATGCGTCTAAGGTTCGCTTCTCTCTCTTTGGCCCTCCTCACGGCTTTGGATCCTCTCGCGACCGCCGCTCCCGTGGGCACATCTACCAGTGTAGACCTCTCCACGCGCGGCCAGATCCCCGCCGACATTGGCACCACGGCCTGCAAATACTACTCGGACGTCCCCTTCGTCTGGACCTATGAGGCCCGCATCCGCGAGCCCTTCATGACCGTCGACGGTCTCTGTCCCAAGCTGGAGGAGAAGGGCAAGGCGGTCAACCTGAACTGCGGCCTTTTGATTGTAAAGGAGTGCAAACACGACATCAATGATCCGCAAGTCAAGAAGTGGGAATTCGAGGTCCGCGCGCAATGTACTGGGGCTATGGTGGCAAAGGCTATAAAGGCTGCTACTGGTCAGAAATCTGTGAGCTGTGACATCGTCTACGACAAGAATAAGTGGCCTTGAGGATGTTGAACATTTATGATATCATGCGTTTGGTTATGGGATAGATGGCGTTTTTATAGATTGGATTAGGGTGATACATGTCTACAGTACAATAATGCAAGCCGGTTCTTGATTTTTCAACTAAAGATACCACAGGTGGGCCGTGATGATATTGAACATGTGATTATCAGGACAGCTCCATCAGAATAGAAGACATTGAGTTTCACTCGACCTTATAGTAGATGATGGGATGCATATCACCAGCCTGAATTTCTTTCCTTGAATTAATTCACCGCAGCTTCGCGGTCTCTGTCATCTTATAGCATTGACCACCATGATACAAAGACTTCCGCATCGGATCTCTGTATAACTGACTCAATAACATTCCTTCGCCGATTTTATGTGGACGTAACCCTGTCCGAAGTTTGACTCATCTTACCGCGCATTATTACATCACCAAGGGATCCTCACGACCCTGTAAAGTTTCTTCCACGCAAAGTATCAAGCTCCCGTTTCAGAGGCCCGTGCCTTCAATATTCCCTTCGATACACCATTCCGAAATTCTCTCCTCAATAGAATTTCTTTTCTCATAATCAGTCGTCTCCCACATCCAGCGAGAGTCTCGTTTGTTGCTTAGATCGTCTCGGACCAAGCTTCGCCCTTGACCAAGTCACCATAACTGTCCAGAGAAACAGGGCCCATGGCCGATTCGTACACATCAGTGCGCCAGATCCACGCCTCCCAGCCAGTCTCAGCGACCAGGGTGTCCACCTCTCTCTCGTCGAGCCAAAACTCCACCTCGAACGTCTCGGGCGTGAACTTGCATGCCGAGATCACGTGTACATGCGGCTCCCTCCGGACACGCTTGGCATCAGGAAGTTTGGGACATTCGTCCATCCTGTCGTCTAGAAAACCTCGGAGAGTGCGGCCTGGAGCCTTGAGCGACTTCTTTTTCAGGACTACCGAGAAGCAGGGGATTTCCAACAAGCCTGGAGTCACGATTGGTCCCTTCGGGAATCGGACGGTGAACTTTCGAATCATCTTGGCTTCCGGGAGGAGCTTCTTGCCGGCGATAGGAGTGTTCCAGACCAAGGGCACGTCGAGGATTGGCTCCCAGATGGCGACGAGAGTGCGGACCTCTGCGGCGAAAGGGCCAACGGAGAAGTCGACTGGGTTGAATATAACCTCGGCCAGGTCCTCGTCCGTGATCTCATCAACAGGAGGGGCGGCTCGAGTCTGAGTCAACATGCCGGTACACAGCTCGTGCAGAATACGAGAGAGCCAACCGCGTGGATATCCGAGAGAGGCAACGTGGGCGACGAGATGGAGGAAGGATGTCAAGTTCAGGGGGGCGCTCACACCCACGTTCGAGGCTCGGTAGCGAATATGGGGCAGGCAGAGCTTGAGGAAGTGAGAATGGAGCCACCGTTCGAGTCTTCGCCGTGACATTCGATCTTGGAGGAGCAGATGCGATGAGAGTGGCGCGGTGCGCTGCCACTCCAATGGAGTGCTCATGGCTGTACTTCCAGAAGGTGAGGTCTTGCCTTCGTTCCTAAGTTCATGTCCCAAGGAGAGTTGCGTAAGATCTGTCCGGAAATGTGACTGAATCACCTCGCGTTCGCCGAGGACAAGATACTCTGCTAGGAATATATCGTGGGAATCCCAGGCATGAAGGTTTCGAAGTACGTAGGATCTCAAGAGGGATCGTCGTTCCTCTCGAAGGAGGGGTATACCGTGGATGAAAGACGTGAATGACCCTCCGACGTAATCACTAAGAAGCACGCGGTTAGTTGATAATTGGTCCTGGAATTGTGGAAGACTTACGGAATGTTGCTCATATCGATCTTGTCGAATCTGTTTGGGAACTTGCTCGGGTCTAGGTTTCCAATGGCCTTTTGCCCAAACCGAAGGAGCCCGTATCGCAGACGTTCAAATGTGTCATTCATCTCTCCTGTAACCACTTCGATGACAATGCGGTCGCCGAGCTTCTCGAGACTGGATGAAACCTTGCGGAAAAAAGCGGAGATATGTTCAAACACGCCGGGCTTGGACAGGAATATCTGGTATGGCAGGGCCATGAAAAGAGCCGTAGCAACGCCGTCAGGGGACCAGTTGAAGAAAGGTTGACCAGACAGCTTTCCGCGATCCTCGCACTTGAGTTCAAATTCGAAATCGATGACGGTGACATTAGGCTTCCAGGTCGAGTTGATATAGTCGTCCAGAGCCTTCCGGTCAGAGGGACTGTGACTCTCACGATACGCTTTAGAAAGGACGAGGAGCTCGGGCTCATGCCTCTCGAGTAGAGGCACCGAAGGCAACGCGACATGAATGTCGCTAAAGAGTCGTGCGTCACTGTCTGTATGTAGACAGCCGGGAGGGAGCTTGGGGTTGGGTGGTTCATCTTCAGACTCCTTGACGAAGGCTTTATTCTGAGCGTCCGACTGCTCTACCATCATGCGTCGGATGGCAGCCACCGTGTAGATCTCCACAGGAGGCTCACGCCACTGCTTCAAGATATGGATGATCTTCTCACGGGCAGGACCAGAAACATAGAAGATGTCCATGACGTTGCTGGAGGCATCTTCTAACGCGGTGATGAGAGCCGATATGCTCTCATGGAGAATCTCAGAAGCCCAGGGCGGCATGACCTGGCCGGCAAACACATAGGCTATTGCCCAGCTTGTTTCCTCTTTCTTCTCGCCTGCCTGGTTCCGCATTGCCACTAACATGTGGAAGACGAGCAGATCGCGAGCAAAGACGGCGGGCTTCACGTCCACGAGCGTGAAGTGGAACTGCTTGGACTTGGGCGCCACCATCGCCGCGAAGACGATGGTGGCATAGAGGAGCCTTGCGTCCCCGATGCCGCAGGCGAGAACCGCCGCATCCTTCTCACTTTGCATTTGTTCGGTCAGCACGAATGGGATGCCCATGTCGTGCCCAACCGAAAAATACTCCGGCTCGTCTTGCCTGCCAGGGAGAATGAGGTGTTAGTGATCAGGAGGTTTAGAAGAGATGTTGAAAGATAAGTTACTTACAGGACTGCTCGATAGCGGGGGACGCTATCGAGGATCTTCTTTCGTGTCATCAACATTTTGGAAGAATGTTGTGGCTGAAGAGAAACTTGGGACGGGGAGAGATGGCGCGTTGTACTTGTTATTGGGGAGGGGGCGTGGGCGAGGGCAGTCCTCACTTCGCCCTCAGGATAAGAGATAACCACTTCCCTGAAAGACCAGCAACCCAGCCTACCAGGTGGCATTTTTACGCACTGTTAATTACTGAGAGGCACCTAGGATGCCCTGAAATTACAACTACGTTGGTGACTTGCCTGGTTCCTAGGGCACGGTGGCACCAGTTGACAGCAACCGTGCATCGTCCGTAGCAAGATAAGTAACTCTAGCATGTTCCTTTTTGGCCACTAACTTGTTTTGAATTGAATCGTTCGAAGAATGAAGAATTTCTTCGTTGTCAAACCCCCTAAGTTGTCTATTCCGGGAGACATATTCTTACATATGCAGATGGTCATCATGTTGCTGATATCTGCTGCGGTCTATTTCACTGAAATTCGCAACTACATGGTGTTTTTCGGCCACTGGTACTTGAATGGAGCATGGAACCATATGGAAGGAGGAAGAGAGCCGCACAGAAATCGATACGAAAGTACAGCCAGGAATTGTCTTCGAGTGGCTCGAGGATTATCAAGGGAAGGTGTTCAGAGATCCAATTGTTGTCGAGGTCGGTCTAACCTCCCAACGGTCCGTCAGCAGCTGCAATTGGGACACCGATATCTGGGAGCACACATCTGACTACAATTATGTAAAAATTTACGTAAACACCCTTCTTTTGAATGTTTTGATTTAAAATCATGTTCTTTTCTTGCAGTGAGCTGTGAAAGTACAATATCTGCTGGAATGAGCTTGTCATCAACGGCTCAGCGAACAAGAGAGCTGAACAGTCACCACCGAACATTTCTCTTTTCTAATTTCTGCATGCAATTGCTTCTAAAGTGGGGTCACAGATCGCTTACGACCTTAATTACTTAAATTTAGAGGCCACCAATCTGTTCTGGGATTGTTATTCGACTCACGCTGCATCCCTCAACGCTATCGCTTGGCTGTGATGGTGTACTTCCATCTGTAATGATTGGAAACCTTACAGCGATGGTTCTCTACTTGTTCCCAAAAATGTACCCCTGTTATTGGTTTTTACAATAATGTTATCTGCTGGTTGCTAAGACATCGTCGGTTGTGACTTTCACCTCCCACTCTGAAGAAAAAGGATCCGACAAGAGACATCACTTGGCGATGGATCTAGGACTATTGGATACATTTATGTAGCTGCCTGTAATTTTGTTTAACTCAGATGAACTTTGCTCCGCTGGACCAATGCGTCTGACCACTCCGATCTTGCTTTCAACGCGTATGCGCATCTATGGCTTTAACCCTGACCCCACGAGCTCCTTTCTTAGGCTGTGAAATAATAGCGTCGTGGAGATACTTGATATCCTCATACATGGTGTCATGAAGCTTCAGATGTGGTAGAACTCGAAGGGCCATGAGTGCGGTGGCTAGGTATATCTCACAGAACGCAAGGCTATCCGTCCATATTAGCAAAATTCAACTGACAAATATTATCATGCGCACTTACTTCATGCCAATACATTGGCGTGATCCCTTGGAAAAGGACATGATGTACTTCTCCATCCCATAGTCCGGTTTTCCCTGCGCAGTGATCCATCTCTCTGGTTCGTATCTATCTGGATCAGGGAAGATTTCCTCATTGTTATGGTTGATGAAAGCGCTCATCCCAATCGTACTCCCTCGGGATGACATAGCTGAATCCGCGGTTGTTGTATACGAGATCTTCCTCACGGGCAATGCGCGTAGTACGAACAGGAATGCCAAAGGCAACGCGCAATGCTTCAAATACGACTCCATGCAGGTATGGATACTTCTCCAACTGAACCCAGCTTAGCTTGTGAGGATCTTCATCTTCGAGCTCCTCCCTCAGACGCGCGAGCTTCTCGGGCTGAGATAAGAGGAAGTATGTGATGGCGCATAGAGTAGACTGAAGATTCGTCAGTGTAAGTCATGCAGCCGGCTATTTAGTGTGTGCTTACAGCAGTGGTCTCAGAGCCGGCCGTAACCAAGGACCAGCCCTCACCAGAAAGGCGATAAATAGTCTTTTCCTCTTCAGGTATTGGAGAATTCATAATCTCGGTAAAGATGCGCGGGCTGCTGACACACTTTTGTTGCTGCGCTCGGATGATATGGTTAGGGATCGTCTCGGTCATGGACTCGACCATGAAGGCAATATCAGATCCCAGGTAAGGGCCAATTGTAGGCATTAGGCCGATCAAGTGCCGTAGGATTGGAATATGACGAAATACATGGCTAGTATTGACAATAGTTTGAGATGCCTTCTTGAAACTGCGTTCAAAATCAGGTCTATCGAGAAATCCTGTCGCAATTGACGGTTAGCTACGATGTGATCATCGATGGGTTTTAGGTGAGGATAACCAAATGACTCTCCAAAGCAGTACTGAGAAATAGTATCAGCCGTGAAGCAATTAAACGGATCCGCGACGTTCATAACTTGGCCGGATTCCGTCAATCTCAGAAGTTTGTTGCACATCTTTTGCGCCAGCTCGTGAACCTCTGGCTCATACCCGAGCATCCCCTGCCGAGAGAAGAATTTGCTGATAGCGCTTCTTCGGATACGATGGAGCTTCGAACTTTGTCAACAGTGATAGAACGGGGAGAGTTCATTCAAGAAGACCTACTTCATGGTATCGAGTTGCAAATGAAGATTCGGTAAGTGGTCCAGCGAATGCTGCAAGAAAATGCGGCTGCTTGTCGCGTATACGGTTTCCAACGGACGGGTATATCTCTTCGACAAAGCTGTAGTCATCACAGTGAACCTCATCCGGGTTTATCCGTACAATTGGTCCTTTCAAAGGTAAGATTTTTTTTCCCAATCATTTTCCCCTGTAATCACATACCGTATTTCTCATGCATAGCTTTGATCTCCCAGGAATATCTTCCAACCTTGATTAAGTCATACCATGCTTCATAAAGATATGAAGCCGCGGCCAGCTTTGGTCCAGGTATACTGTATAAGGGATGGAGTGGAGAGATATTGTATAGTGCGAGGACCACTCGGTGCCCGAGCCATAATGCAAGGACAAGAAGTGCGCTACTGAGTGAGATGTAGGTCCATACGCCCTCTAGACTTAGTATAGAAGATGAAGACATCGAGGAATTCTTCAATTTTGATAAGGTTCTCAATGCTGCTTCTAATTTATGGCCTATATAAGAGTTCGGTAATCCGATAACTGTAGTGTCTAAAAGTGATGTATGAATTTGTAAGTCGCAGGTGGGAGGGAAAAGATACGCATGCTGCGAGGTCGAGATTAACGACGTAAGACAGCATCATCTCCACTCTAGCTACAACCCTGAGGGGGCCGGGTCAAATCCCTCGTTCTCTTGATCCACGCCAAGCCATACGTCAGCTTTTACTACTTGGGTCCTCCAAGGTAGTAATTTAACGTGTTAGTGTGTTGTTGGTTGGCCATCCAAGTAAAGCAGTCAGTGAAAAGAGATCAACTCATGGTAATAGAAAAGATGTACTCGGCCAGCGTTACGCTGCATATCACGCTAGCACAACTCGCCAAGCAATCAATCCCGACAGATTTTCCTGCATCATCGTAACTCTTTCTATCGGCGATTGCTTGGCTGCAAGGGTATTGGCCAGACAGGCACGTACGGACGTATCGTAAAGACATAACACAGGTTTGGAAGAAAATGGGTTGTATCTACCGTCTTCAATCATCCTGAAAGTAGCCTTCAAGACAAATCAGACGGGTCCGAGTGATAGAGGTACCCAAACAGCGCCTCGTAAAGTTGGAGTGACCCTGGTCAGGTGGTGCTGCGTCATATTTGACAATGGACCAGCGGGCTGACCACCCTCTCTGTCACTGCATACTGCTGTTCTTGAACGCAACAGTGGCATCTAGCCAATGTGACGTCGCCTTTCGGGAAGGAGACTGTAAACTCCCTATCGGAGTAGAGCATCCGTGACACGTAACAGAACGCATGACTGGGTTGCATTTCGCCTCAGCTGCTGTAAAAATTACCTGCCACTACATCCAAGTCGTCGTAATTCATTGTGTTGAGTTGTCGGGCCCTGGCAGCTTCCATCGCTGTTAAACTTTATTCTCTTTTCTCTTAGGTACATCCAAGTCGTCATGCGGAGAAATCATGATCCTAACTTTTTTATTCGCTTATGAATGTCAAGAAAGGGAGGATTATCTGATATTTGATGTAAAGAAAGACGCCAAGCAAATGGGGGAGAAGCAATGCACGAGCCGCAATTATTTGCTTAGACGTGGTAGCTCCGAATTGAAAACTCAGAATATAAAAGAGCATGACATAATTTGACTTCAGAAACTCGATTAGATGTCGAGCGTAAAGTTCCATGGTGGAAGGATGCCCGTGAGCTTTGACGGTGATCGGGTTCCAAGGGAAATATACAAATGCCAGGTACGGAAGGGAGAGTTGCCGGTCTCTGTGTATTACTAGTCCTAATGGTACAGCCAAGAGCCACCGCCCTTGGTAGATCAACTGCGAGGACCGGGGTAAAAGGTAACAAGAAACAGGAAGAACGTTGTACATGACCACGTAGGCCATGGTGTACGAGGGCCCCTGTGTCAGAACCTGCTTCATGGAATTAGTCGAGAAGTACACGCTCGGTGTATCTAAGAGATGGTCGACGACTCCTTCAGATATGCTGCATATGGTGATGATAAGAAAGATCCATGAAAAAAGCGGAACGAAGTCTCCCATCCGGTACATCCAGTTGCGGAGCTTCATTTGTGTTAAGGTCCACGCGAAGCCAAATATATGATAAATTGGGTCAAAAAACCGTTTCTCGGCTTGAGTGATCCGTACGTCATATACAGGGCGGTCTAACAACGAGTTCTGTGCCACATTGACAGCTAACGGGGTACTTGTTGCTGATTCATCTGGTACTGGTCCTGGTGTGAAAACTCCTGGGATCCCGTTATCATACGTTTCCGAGTCACCGTTGGTAGGAAGAACTGGATTCAGTCCCACGTCATTGCTACTGCCTCTCAAACCTTCCACGAAATTCGAAATATCAGTCTTCGTCATCCCAAAAAGATTGTAGGAGACCACTTGAGAAGAATCGAGCCACTGTGTTGAGGTCCCCGGTGACGTAGGTTGAACGAGGCTATCATTCTTAGCACTAAATCTGATGATGACGGTGGCTATTTCCCCGGTAGCCTGATTTTGAATAGACAGGGCTATGGTCAAAAATCCAGATTCGGGCAGGGATAATGGCAAGAGGACCTGAGATTTTGTTTTGGTCCTAGGTCCAGGTTTCCAGTTTCCATAAAGGTTATATTCCAGGAGTCTAAGATTTTCAGGAAGATGTCGAAGCAGTACTTCGCCCCCTGAGGATCGCGGTGAATTACCGCGCTTCATGTTTGTGTCAACCGAAAGGGTGATCTGTTTGAGGGGCCATCGATGCCAGTTTACCACATCAACCCATATGACTGGAAGGGAGGATCTGGCATAAGTCTGGCTTTTGGTGTCGAAAACGACCGGTATAGCAAGAAGCGCCCATGGTGTGGTCTTTTTGTGGCATGGTAACAGGATATAGGGGCACCTATCTTCCGATTTAGGAAGTAGAACGCTCATTCCTTCGTTTGTAGTTTTCCAGTCCCCGGCAATTGTTGCGGATTCGATATTCCCGGAATCCCGAAAGCTTTGAAGACTAGGAGCTAACAAGCTCTGTCGTTGACAGCCGTCCCAGATCTGATGTGTATCCGCGTACCAAGGGTGCTGCAAGCCCATAAACATCCGGAGCATAGAGCGATGTGTTGAATGGCTATCTTTTGCTTCGGGGTCGATTGGTGCACTCATGGTACCCAAATTCCATGCAAGAAGAGACGGGTCGAATGAATGCTTCAAGATCTCTTGTTGGATCCTCTGGAAAGCCCGAGCACCCTCCCCAGGTATCAGAGGCATGCTGATATCAAACATGCCGAACATACAGTAAGCAGCATCCTCCTCTCTGGTCGTCGTCCGTCTAGCAGCCCAACTCATTCTCTCTGCAACACTGGCTGTGCAAAGTAGATTTTGTCTACACGGCCACTGATGGTGATCAACGAGGTAGAACTCATTTATTGATGTAATTCTTTGTATGGGGGCGGCTAGCTCGTCACGACTGCCAATATATCCCCAGTCCATATTGAAAAAGTCGACCCGTTTCGGCGCAACGAGCTCCTGCAACGTCCAGCCTCGAGTAAACCATCGCGAAGTTGCAAAGGCCGAGTCGGGGCCGTATGCATCGACACCTGGCTGCACATCAATGAGAAATGCAAAGCAAACCTTGCTCTCCTCGTACCATCGAAACATGGAGTTGATGGCCTCCGACAGCTCAGTGCTGCTTGACTTGTCTATGCAGCAGGTATCAACCCAAGCGTACCGCAAGTCATGCTTGATTGCTTGTTCGCATGCCAATTTGATTTTCGTATAGCCTGCCTTGCTCTGTATGGCTCCTGTGGGCCGTTGGAATTCTTGAAAGGTGACCTCCTCATCTTCCCATGTGTGGGATAAGATCGCATACTGGGGTCGCGTCTTTGGGTCTGGGAATAATTCGAATTCCAGGGTTCTTGCATTGAGGAGACGCATCATGGAACCATGTATCGGATCGTGGAGCGAGAAAATGAGTGAAGTCGGGTTGAGTTTGTGGCCTTGAAAGAGAGTATTGATTAGATAGTTGATTGAAGATCTGTAGAGAGGCGATGCGCTTACATCGCCACACAAAAAAGTATCAGCCTGTCAGGACGTAGTCCCCTAGCCACTGCCAAGCAAGGGTTCCTGGTCATTGATGATGTCAACTGACATCCCTCAGCCACCATCTTCGTATCGGTGTTTTGAAGTCGCCTTGGTGTCCGCGTATTTCCGTATCTACCAGCGGTCGAATGCTAATCGGTCTCGGCACTTAGTTGCGGTGCATTGTACCTGCTGACTCACCTGAGCCCAAGACATGATGAAGTATTCGCCTGTACCTTCAACGACGTGAGCGGTGTTTCTGACGAGACAGGACAGCTATAGGTTAGGCACAGTTTGGAATCGGGAGGTCCATCGGCCCGCACCTGCCCCACTTGCTGCATTTCCTTCTCCTCTAAACCTCGGCCGCTTTTATTGAAGGCCTGAGGCAGAGACTCCATCGTCATCACCATTTACATTTCTGGAAGGCACAGATATTATCGATGCTTCTTTTCAAAGCCTGTCGGTATGTAATAGGTACCTCCGAATCTGCTACACCTATCTTCTTTTACTGCACCTAGGTACTGAAGGTAGTAATGCCGACGAAACAGTCAACAGGCCGGACCACGCACGACCCCCAAGCGGCTGCTGCGCCAGGTCTCCTATTCGATGCCGTCGGTCAATGTTTAGGACTCACGACCCCTAGTGGCCGAAAACCACGAGCGGCGAGCGGCGAGTAGCCACGTGTTCAGGTTCCAGTACATCAACCTTACCCAGTCTCTCCAGCACATCGGCTTCGTCCAGCCGCTTTTTCATCCAATCATTTACATTGGGGGGGTAGGCTACGAGTTGTGACTGATGGTCAAAGGAGTAGACCGGTTAGGGTTGACTGAGCATGACCAGCATGGTTAAGCTCCTGGAAAACTCGATCAGATCCAAGTTCGATACGATCGAGAGCAAGTTCGGCAAGGCCGATCCGACTGTCTAGCCACTATGCGCAACAAACATGGAAATTCGCATCAGTGCCATCCTGGTGAAGCCCATCTACGCCCTTGACGGGACTCAATGGTATTCAAACGACGCTCGTCATTTGAGAGATTTGAAGCGATTCCTTGTGTTGTATCTCTTCTGGGCTCACCCAGTAACTTCACCACTTATTGAACGAAATTTGCAATTACTTGAAACCTGGAAAATCTTCTTTGTTCCGTCAAGACTTGGGTAGTGCTTGTCGAGCAGATACCGTTTCGTGGTAAGATACAGCAGTATAACTAGTCTATGGTACCCTCTCAAATACTATAGACATTCTTATCAGCTGATAAATTCCAAACTAGTAGGACTGGGCATTTGTATGAGACGACGGCTCCTCGGTCCTTAGTTCAAGTCGTTCCGGGGCAGAAAATAATTTCCACATCATTATCCAAGATGATGTCGATATCCCTTCGATCTGCCATGGGCTTCCTGGCAATATTGCTAGATGCTGGGCTAGGTATCTGAACGAAAAAGATTTACATCGGCTTAAGGGATGCCAGGCATCTCGTGCAATGCTCCCAGACCTCAAGGATGTGTCCGGGAAAAGACCACACCAGATTGTGGTCAAATCAAATCGCCCATCAAGCAGCATCATCTTTGAGAAGTGGCAAGAAGATGCTCCTGCGAGCTCATGCTGCGAGGCCAATCGAGAAGGACTATCTGATTCCGGACCCTTCTGGGGTCACATCATTTTCACAATCTGGAAGAGGCAGACGTTTGCCCCATGTATTGCGACCCAACCATCTCCGTTAACTTCATATGCTCGTGCGGAAAATTATCCCACCCTCAAATTTGCAAGACGTGTTTCATGGACAACACATTCACCTGGATCTGGAGCTGCGATCACACGAGCGATTTCTCATTTGGAGCTATTATCTTCACAAGTCATTGCGGAAACGGACAATAAGAGAAAGGGTCGAAAACCCCAAGAAGAACAGCGGAAAATGAGCCACCCGTCCCAAAACGCACAAAGAGGTTACATTTTCAGTGGAAATGAGGTAGTGGTATCCGTACTGGGCAAAGAGGAAATACACATTACAAAAGAGCCCGCAAGATCGGGCTCGACCGGGGATCCTGTTCAGCCGGCTTGTATGATTGGTTTATTTAGGTGAAAAAGATGAGCAACAAGACTTGGTGCCCTCTTCGGAAAACGCAACCCCTCAACGTCAGATTTGAGTAGTGCTGTGTAGACAAGAAGTGAAAAGCCAATAAGCTTGAGCAAGGCCCATTAGCCACTGAGTCGAAACCCCGCTACAAATCTCCATATCTTCATGCACATGTGACGTGGGTCCTGTTATCACATTGATGATGGTCTCTAACGATAACGCCAACATCGTTTCCATCGTTCTGTCCTTGTATTCATGTCAACTATACACAATGCCTCTAATTATCTGTCGAATCAACGATGGCCTCGGAGAGTCAGAGTAGAAGCTATCGACCTTGACAGCTTCTCGGGTCTCGCGGTTGAAATACTCCGAGCTGGATTTTTCCGTGTCCTTGGCGGGCAAACACCGACACCATCTTCATAATTAGCCGGATCCTTGGTATAAATCACCAGTGTGCAAATAATTGTGAAAGAAATTGATACCAGCAAATATCCATATCTTATCAACTCGCGTGAAGGGATAACGGAGGATTCTTCTGACGTCATGCGGATTCCGACCGTTTTAAACGGCTGCGCAGTGGTGGCAAGCCTCCTTGCTGCAGGCGTTTTTGCCGCCAGCTGCCAGAGTATGGAAGACTGCAGCCTCAACGGAATTTGCTCCTGCAACCACACCTGCATCTGCGACCCGGGCTGGCGGGGTTACAACTGTGGGGAGCTTGATCTGAAGCCCGTTGATCGCTGGACAGGCTACAACTACACCAATATCTCTCTCCCAGACTTTTATCGGGAAGGGGCTGGCAATTCCTCCTGGGGCGGCCAAATCATCCACGACCGCAACGATCCATCCTTATTCCACCTCATCATTTCGCAGTTCACACACGGCTGTGGTCTTTCGGCATGGAGGCCCTTCAGTAAAGTCATTCGAGCGGAATCGAGAACCGGGCCTCGAGGTCCGTTCACCTGGGCGCAGGATCTCTTCGACACCTTTCGACACAACCCAACAGTCGTCTGGAGCCCGTACGACGAAAAGTATCTCATTCACTTCATTGGACAGGACTGGGAGACTCCCACGTCGTGCGGCTCCAAGAAGACGAACAATACGATCTCCGTCTCCACCTCCCCCGACCTCAAGACATGGACCGAACAGATCCCGCTGATCGTCAACGTTACGAACCCCACCGCGTGGCCTCTGTGGACGCCCGAGAACCCGACGAGCGAAATGCTGCTTGCAGCCGAGAAGAACAATATATACTATAGCCCCACAGGGTATGCCGGCCCCTACAACCTTACCGTGGAGCCGGGAAACATCGAGATCGACCCCTCGCTTCGCAGTGAAGATCCGTTTCTGTGGAGGGATAAGCGCGGACATTGGCATTTTCTCGTACATCATATGGTCGATATCCCACTAGGGCTCAAGGGTCCGCGAGTTGGAGCCCACGCCTTTGCAAGGGACTGGCGCGGGCCGTGGAAATACGAAAATTTGACGTTGACTTACAACACGACAGTTCAGTTTACGGACGGCGGAGAGATAACGTACTACAGACGAGAAAGGCCAAAGCTTTTCTTTAGCGAGGATGGAGAAATGACACCGCTGTATCTCTTGAACGGCGTTCAGGAGTTTGACAGCCCGGCTGCATATACTCTGATACAGCCTATTGGTGACAAGTGGAAAGAGTATGAGAAAGGGCTTGGCCTATAGAAAAGCAAGTAGTCCTATGGCAACATCGAAGAATGCTTCCTTGAAATGCTCAAGATACATGGCGTTTCCCATCCGAGTATCTTATTGGAGTTGATAATAGCGTATTGGATATTTTTGCAAATCGATCAGAGATACGCATAGAATCAACGTCCATGATAGAGCTTGTGTTCCATCTGTATTTCCTGGAAATATGTGAGTATAGTTAGTGAGGTCTCCGAACATTTTTTGAAAAAGCCTTTGCCCCTTTTCTAGCACCCCTTTTCTAGTCGGCCGTCCATATAATCCGCTTCACAGCATCCCAATAATTATCTTGCTTGATGCTGCTGGCTCGCATAAGGGAGAGGTGATTGCGTTCTCTGGGCGAACGGTCTTACTCGGCTTATTCCCTCTTTTACATGCAGCGAAATGGCTCTTCCAACCCTTCTTCAGTCAGTGCTTCTCTTTCTTAAGAGATTGCTATGGAGAATATCATATAAATTAGATCGAAGTGAAAATTATAGTCTCTTCCATAGCCATTCTTTCCTCAAGGAATGGTAGACGGGTAAGGCGTAGTTAGTATGCTGGCAGCAAGCGAGCCGCGATACCACAACGTGAAACTGGAGACTGGTTCTAATTAATATTCATTTGTGTCTATTTAATTATTTTACATGGATGGGGTCACATGTGATGTAGCCACCTCGACAGAATTATTATTCAAGCATAATAAATTGAAAACTGTATGAGCCCCTGAATACGCCTGACAACAACGAAGAGTCTGAACGTGGGTTCAAGACCGGGTCGGCCTTGAGCCTCCAACTGTGTAAATATATTGATATGAATATTTCGATCGCCGACTATCACAAAATAGATAAGTTAGTAAAGCCGCCTAAGGAACTCATGGTATCGGAAGCACTTACGAAGTTTTCGAAGGTTGGCGGATAAAGATGTAAATGCTTGGTCAGAGAGAATCCCAAGGGTCTCCCCTCCGTCGTTGCCAATGACCTTTATTTCACACCAAGAGTGCGAGTTGAATAATATCAATATCGATAATGATTCTGATAATCATAATCAAAGATATTGATAATAATATCTTATTGATAATGATGGTGACAAACCGGACATCATGCTGGAAGCACCTTTTCTACAGCTCTGTCAGCTCTGGGTACAGATTATCAGGGACAGGAATGAAAAGCTTACGGTCTGTGATTTTGTGCCCGGGCACGCGGAGAGGCTGTGCCTAATTATACCGATAATGATGATACTGATGTCGTGAGTAATGCTGATAATAATGAATGGAAGAATGGAGGTGTCGATCGCGGTAAAGATGTCGGTAGTGATGATGGATCTTTTATGCCACTCGTGTTAGTTGATGGCAGTACTAGTAATGGGAGTGATTTTACCGGAAACGGTGGTGAGTAGTTATACTGACAATGATGATGGTGATAATTATACCGACAGTGATGGATGCCATATTCGCGGCAGAGATGTCCATAATGATGATAAATCTTCTTGTGCCATTCCTGTTGGCTGATGGCAGTGCTCGGCTGCCAACAATGTGGAAAGTAATACTGTGTATTGATAATAGAAATACCAATAATAATGGTAATAATGTCGGTAATGATGGTAAAGATACCGATGTTAATTGCGACGAGATTGCGAGCATTGATTGTCTGGGATCTTGTCAGACTCTGTATCCAGATGCCAGGGCAGAACCAAGATGGGCTTACTTTGATTGCTTGTGGCCCCTTAAACGGGGGAGAGCGCTTCGACGGCCCAAGGTGAGGGGCCACAGTGCATGTGGTGTTTTGGGATGAGTGCACTCTGGAGTTAAGGTGGTTATGTGTTATGGAGAAAAGGATGGATGGTCGGGAGATGGGGGATGTTTATAATGTAGAACACAAGTAAACAAACGTCATCAGCAAGCCTCAGCCACTCAACTCAATCCTTCCCGTGTTTCAAAGTACGAAGCTTCCTGGAAGCGACAAAGGTCAGGACAATGCCCTGCCTAGCTGCTGCCCCCTTTCCCCTTAGGAGAGCAAGGACCGGATAACATCAAGCTCACAGTTACTCTCCCAGCACATGGGAAAGATCCCCAGCGGGGTTATACAGTCAAATTACCCAAAACATCCCTGGGGTCGCACGGCAGTAAGAACTGCCGAGCTGTGGGCGTCGGGAGAGGCTGATGGCGTCACCTCTGGTATTCGGTTGCCCTGCCCACCCTGAACTCTAGGTCGATACATCAACATAACGGAGGTACGCATGGATAAACAGGTAACCGCATTTGATAGAATCACGATTCAACGGTCCTAGGTACCTACAGTGACTGCTCTGACCGTACTTCAAAGGCAAGTCCATACCAGTGGCCCCTGGCCTTGGTGCTTGTCTCTAAGGTCGCAAGAAATGAGTTCCCCATGGGCTGTAGAGAAGTTCAGGCCGTTTGAAGCCTTTGACGTTGTGAACACTGCCGCTAGGGTCTTCCTAGTATTGAGTCCTGTAAAGTTCCTTTTTCTGATATCCCGGAGGCTACAGAAAAAAGGACGACTTGGAGGCCATCAAGGTTCCTGATCGCCTTTGCTGAGTTAGGTGCTTGTGGCCACCGTAGCCATAATTACATGCCATATTGGGTTCGTAAGGGTCCAGTTGGTCTTTCTCAGCTGTGGCTTTCTCCTATTTTTGCCGTCCTTCTCCTTCCATGAACCGTCCTGTCCCATGGAGCCTTCTTCCCTTTGTCGCCCTCTGTAGCAAAGGAGCATCACTAATCGGGGATTTGTTCCTCGGCCGCTTCCTAGGGAAATTTGGGTAGTCATATTCTTTCCAGTGCTGAATCAAGTTATCAGTCATAGTCTCTCGGCTCTGTGCAGGATATTACCCGCCCTGCGAGTACGTACCTGTCCCAATCATGAAGGCGTGATCAGTGCCTTCTCCCTCAGCTTGTGACTCACTCAACACTTAGGCACTTTCCAGGTACCTGATTGGTCCACTCATCTTCCTCGCCTGCCTGCCATGATTGGGCTACTGGCAATGGTTTGTGAATTAAGCACTGGGGTTATGATTCAATGGATGGGTTTGTTACGTCTACAATTCTCATCCATAGGGCAAGGAAATGGATGGTATTGTGTGGATTTATTTTCATTGTAGGTAGTAGCTGTCATTGTTTGGGAGGGCAGCATGCCTATGTTCATGAGAAACTCCTATTCACAAGTTTGAAGTCTTACATTGTTCAAGAATGCGGTTTCAATTTGAACACCATAAATGATGAGAATCGCATCTAATCCAGCCCAGTCTGGCTTCGCTGGTCTGTGGTAATACTCATTCCCGGAAAATTGAAAGCCAGTGAGTAGTGGGATGCCCAGCCTACCTACCCGCGCCATATAAACTGCCTTTGACCTACGAGATCCGAGCATCAAAATCGAGGGCGATATACTCCAAGCATGTTTCTCCATTTTCCCTGATACTACCGATATCGCCATAAGCCCCTGTCGGACATAAATTAACTGTACAGTCGAATCACTCCCATCTGTACAACTGCCGCTTACTATTGTCCCGTGCGAGTACCGGCCCCCCCCCCCACATACATGTCCAGATATCCATTGTTCCCCTAAGAAAAGAGAGATGGGCGACGCTAAATCTATGAATTATTCATCTCTACTATTAACTGTTATTGTATATGGAAAAAATAAATGGTGAGTAGTTATAGATTGTGATGCTCATGGCCATAGAGGTACTGTTGATAATGCCGTACTTTTACTTACCAGCAACATATTTCACTTCCTTCTATGGTCGTCTAAGGCTACACTGTATGAATGATAAAGGGGGTAATCTGACGAGGGCGCTAAAAGTCTGCAGTAGTGTCATAATGTCTTGCTGGGGACGGCCCATCAATTCGTTGCCCTTGCGGTAAGCCTCCCAAAACTGGTCCCAGGCATACAGAATAGCCAAAGTCCCAGCATTACGAGGCCAATACATACTTCAAAATGCTGTATTTACCTTCAAAATTTCCTATTGTGACAGGCTTTCAAAACAGGTCCCAGGGTATTGAAAGATTATCAGCCCTGAATGAAAGTCGCCCCAGCTAAGGGTGATCCCCTTTTGTGTGTGTTGATGAACAATGCAGCCTGCCTACCAGCTGCCAACGGTTGTTCGTTTTGATAGAGACGCGTAGACTCGTCAGGTTCCCTCGTACCCGACCGCCCACTTCTCCTGTCTCCTCCCCCTTCCCCTCCTTCAACTTTTCTATAAGTCAACCACCAAAGTCTCACCACCAACACCACCATCACAACAACAACAACAACCACCACAGCCACCGCCAACACCACCAACACCACCACGATGCCATCCACTGGTCTCGTGAAGTCGGCCTCAACAGGCCAAATCAGCAGCCACATCCTCCCTCGGTAAGTTGATATCCTGGTTCATACCCTCCATGCATCAAAAGCTAACTTTATGGGACCATTGTAGGGATGTGAGCATGGTAGCCGTGCTCGGCTTGTTCGAGCTCCACGCCGGCTACGCCATCCAGCGCTGGATGGACCAGGGTCCCGAGGAGGACCACTGGAGCGCTCTCAACCCCCCTCCCCCCGGCGAGTCTCTCGCCGAGATCATTGCCAACGAGATGGCCAACCTTTCCTTCGCCGAGGACACCACCAACGGCAACAAGAAGTGAGGCGGGATGCTACCTAGTAGCATCCAGAAGATCAATACAAGATCGGCACCACATCTGGTACGCTGGCGGCCCGACTTCAGGGCATGGGTGGATATTGCCCATGGGGGCATGGTTTTCGCGTTTTGCTGTTCCGGGAGAATATATAATAGTTTTCGTGTGGTTTCTAAGAATACGCACCACCTGGTTTCGTCACGCTACCTCCTATACCTACACATTAAGTGCATGCATGAGCCTCTGAGTCAAGTAAAACTAGGAACAGTCCATGACTCCACCAGCCGGACACTTTGCTGAGAAACCGTCCGAATGGGCACACTTAAATTAGATCTAGCAAAAGGATGACGTGAGCACCTGAACCCTGCACGGGTCATGAGTTCTTGTTTGAGCTTGTTTCCCAGCGATGCATGCTGAAGCCAATGCCGGACTCTGGTTTGGTTCTAAGCCCTACCCTGATGTAGGTCTATTACGATAGAAGGCAAAACGAGACTATTAGGTATCGCGTTAGCACTATACAAGATAGGAGCAAAACGTCGTAGGAATAGAGTTGGCTCGCAGAAGCTGGGCACTATTCGGCTTCGGCATTTGCATTTGCAGGGGTCCCTGGCAACCCTCAATCAGCTCTAATATAAAACGAGGAGATTCGCGGTGGGTTTTTACGGATTTCTGACTGTTCCATCTACACTTCCTTCCGCCATGGCAAAGAAGACCAAATCAGAGACCGGGCACCCGAGGGTCCTCAGAAAACTCGGGCATCTGTAAGTTGACGTTGGCTTGCTTGTCCGTCCCCAACCGAATGCTCACTCGCAAACCACGAAGGGAGAGCTATCTAGAATGCCAGCACTCGAAGGATCTGTATTGCGGGACGAGCTTGAACTGCAGATACTCCATACCTTCCGGCCTGCCTTCTGGACTCGATGCTCTACAAGCCTGTTTCGATCGAGTGGTTGCTCGCATTGTCCTCAACCAGCCGATGCTGCAAGTTGGAGTCCGGACAGAATCGCCAACGCGAAGTGTCTTCATCCACGTTGAGAAGATCGATCTCGCAAATCATCTAGAGCTTCGAGAAATCCCCGATGATGAATTTCAAAAAGCGCAAGAGGTCAACATCAGAGAGAATGTTGACAAGAAGTTCAAGGAGCTGGAAACCGTACCCGGATGGCGCGTGGCAATCTGCAAACCATTGCTCGGCGACTTCCTCGAGGTCAATTTCATCTTTCACCATACCATTACCGACGGTAACGGCGCAAAAGTCTTCCACGAGCTACTTCTCAAGCATCTCATATCACCCACTCAACCAGAAGAGCTCCAGGGCCGCATAATCCACCTCAGACCGGAGAACAGCCGACCCTTCCCACCCGCCATGAACGTGCTATGTGACTTCAGCTTATCTAGCGCCTTCTTACTCAAGCAGGTGTGGCAAGAGAAACGGCCGGTACCAGTGGCAATGCGTGACACATTGCTTGCCCACTGGGCGCCCCTGAAGCCCGGCCCAGCAACAACGCGCCGCAGGACGAATACAGCAGACGCGGGAACTCTGCAGCGACTTCTTAAGACCTGCCGCGAACACGAAACGACGCTCACTGCTCTCATGCATTCCATGTGCTTGGTGTCGCTTGCTGGCCGGCTGGGAAGGGAGGAGGCCCCTGGATTTACGGGGCAGTCGGCATTGGACCTAAGGCGGTTCGCGCCCATAACGCCGGATGGAGTGTCGACGCATGAACTGATACTTAATATTGTTAGCGTAATGCCGCATTATTTCGACGAGAAGTATGTGAGCAAGATCCGGGACCAGATTCTTGGGGAGGAAGCCACGATGGAAGATACGGAGGAGATGATCTGGGGTGCAGCGAAGATCGTCCGAAAGGAGCTCAAGGATAGGCTGAGCTGTGGGCTCAAGAACGAGATGATGGGCCTCTTGAGGTATGTGTCAGACTGGGAGACGGAGAAAAAGAAAAGAATCAAGAGACCAAGGGAGTATGCCTGGCTGCTAAGCAACATCGGGGTACTAAAGGGCGACTATGCAGAAGCCAATGCAGTCAGCGGCGGGCCGAGAAAATGGCAGATAGAGCATGGGCAATTCTCTTTGAGTTCCGAAGTGACCGGATCTGCATTTGGTGTGAGCGCGGTAGGCATCGAAGGCGGCGGTTTGTGCATCGATGTCAGTTGGCAGGCCGGTATTTATGATGACAGTCTTGGGGAGGGACTGGCATGTGATATTGGAAAGTGGATGAAGGAGCTTGGGCGGTGAGAAGCCGCGTTTTCTTTGAACAAACAACCCCTTAATTCCGCACCAAAAATAAGGTGCCTCGCTCTTCAACATAATAACACATTAAGCTTTTCACGACTTTGCTTCAAGATGTGCCTTGATTTTCCTTCGCCCCTCATTACTCCTACCTACTTGGGTATAGAAAAGTAATCTACAATTAAAGCCTAGCCTCTGTTAGATTAATTCTGCAAGTAAAGCAGCGAGAATAAAATGAATAGAAATAGAAAATATAATAGACTGGTGACCTTAGATAGAAAAGGAGACCCTTGCGAAGGCCTACGTCCAACCAGTTGCTCATGTCGAGTTCTAGTGGTTGACGATTGACTGCCGGGATGATCAATCTTCTCATAGATCCCTTAGACTCTCTTCCACATGTTTCCATGTCCTGATGTTGAACGACCCCGAGATCCAGTGGCCCCCGTCTTGATCTATTCCAAGATTCATAAGAATATTACCCCGCCTCCAGGCCATTTTCGAATGGGAGGTATTGAAGAAAGACGGTGTCCCAGGAGAACCTGTCGCTTCTTCTCTGCACCTCGCACGGACAGCTGCCGGAGCAAAGTCGGGCATTGATAGAAGATTTGCTTTGTTCAGGTTCGTCGCCGACATGATGATAGCGTTGTATGGACCATACAAAGTCGCGGGGTCACCACCCGAGTCCGAAATCTCTCGATTGCATCTTAACATGGCAAGGAGTTGTTGACGTCCCCCTTGCTGAATGATGTTCTGGCGGAAAGCTAAAGCCAGATGCCCAATAGATTTAGTAGTCGTTTCATCCGCATTAACGGTGAAGTGGCCGCCCTGGATGGCGTTTTGCGGATAGGACATGCTCGGGAGGAATATGTCCTTGAGCCGCGACCTCAGGTCCATGGGGACGACGACAAGTAGAGGTCGTTTCTGTGCCAGGACCAGGCTTCTTGAAAAGAGGGCTAAAATCGCATCGCTGCGACTGATCTTCAAAGGCTCCTTCCTGTGGAGATTGATCTCACACATCGCTTGAGAATGCAGATTCTGGACAGACTTCGGTGGCAAGTAGATTATTCGATTTTCTCTGCGGCCGCCAAACAGAATGTCACAGATAAATCGGAAGATTAGGAGGTAAAAACTGAATCCAGTGAGCATGTATGGCTCAAGTGCAAACTTTTCTGCTGCTGGTTTCAAAGTAGCTTGGTAAAGGAGGTCCTCTCTGACGCCGTCGATTGGCAAGATCTCATTTTCCCTTCCGGCTAAAACCAACGACCAAGCTTGGATCACAGAAGCCATACCCACCGCGTCCATAACGGCGTGTGGCCAGGCCAGTGAAACAATAGTAGCATCGAGAAATACGACGACCCGAAGAGATAGAAGTGGCTCGTCGGACGAAAGATAGTCTTCCATGTTATGGGGCATTCCTGGCCTGGCGGTCAATGGAAGTAGAAACTCCTCGGTTGCTGGGTGAAAGGAAGGTCGAGATGAAGCTTTCGGTATTCTGCAGGCGAGGGGGTGTTCCACAGCTCGCATGGGCAGGCTTTCGTGCGAGTAGTGTATAGATGGCCGATCGGATGTAAACTGCTCGGGCACATGAATCTCGAGTTTCCCATCTTTGTCTAATCTGAAACGTCCGCCAAGTTTCTTCCAGTTGCCAAGGTGAAGCAGATGGTCCAGTGATTGATGAAGCTTGTCTCCGTCGAGAACATCATTAAAATACCAGGTTGAGACATGTATGGGGTTTCGAAGACTAGCGCTTCGATCGATGAAGTGTAGAGGGAAGACCTCATCGCTCGCAACAGCCGCGACATGACGGGGACCGTTGTCAAGGAGCGATCGCACCAAATTCATGACAATAACGCCAACAGATGCGTCAGGAGACAATGGCCACTGAAATCTCAAATGGTGCGGCGAACTCAATGGGCGTGGTATGATAGTTGAGGAAGGTGGCGGCTCCGCCGAATGTAAAAGGGGCAGGGATGGGCATATCTATGTCCTACAGTTAGATCTTCGCCCTACCATCAAACGGCAGAATTGCGTCCGGATGCTGCTTCGGGGATTGGGATTGCAAACATGGGATTGTCAAGGAATGCGAGCATTCCAGCCCCATATCTTCGAAAGGCATAGGTTGTTTCCAACGAACGGAGACCGCCGGCTCGCCGTTCTTGGTAGAATCATCGCCCTCTCGTGGGCAACTTGCCTGCCCAGTAGCACTTCATTTGATAATTCATCATGCACGCTCGTCTCCTTTTTTTCCATCTCGATTCCTTAGTTCTCTGCTCGACTCCGAATATTGTGCATGGCCAACAAAAGAGGGTATTCGTTGGGCGGCGGCTAGGCCAAATAACGAGCTGCTGAGAACGATCGCGGTATGTTTTCGGCGATTTTCAAGGATGTATTGGCCCAGGTGCAAGTAAAAGATCGCAATTTCATACTACGTTTCCGTTCGAATCGGATCCGGCAGGGATACTAAATACGGCGCGATTAGGACTATCTCGGCTGTATGTGTCAGACATCACTTGCACTTACCTGTTCCGGTAGAAAGAAGCAGTTGCCCCAAAAGCTAGCAAGACAACCAGATGAAGATTTATTGTCCAAAAAAAAAAAAAAAACGCAACGCATTGGCGTCCTTTGGTATGGGAGATCCCGATCATGGCAGAGGATCAGCCCTAAGTGCGGTAGCCCAGGTTTGTTCAATCTGCTTTCTGTAGATGTACGATGAATGCATTTCCGTTTGAGGGATCCGACACTCGGAACTGTATTTCGAGGATTAGTCGACTGAGAGTGTTTCTGTGGCTATCAACGAACAGTTGGTTTGTAACGAGAGATGGGCGTCTTTTTTAATTTTGGAAGTCTTCCATCTTCCAGCCAAATCGATGGGTATGAAGCTACTAACCAAGCGCTGTACTGGTTCGCTGGGATGCTGCAATAAGGGCCAGCTCCAGAGAATATGACTGGGTAGAATACAGCGCTCTAACCCAATCAGGAAAGCTTACATAATCCAGAATCCAGATAGGTACGTACCAGTGGGCCTTCGCTCCGGAGAGACGGAAATGGGAATCTGTCTCCCATCATTGGATTTATTAATCCTTGTATCGCCATCTCTACGACATCCTACCTTTTCGAACCCTCACCACAGTCCTATCTAGAAGTGCTTCCAACGAAATCGGAATAGCGGCGAGGATGGCTGTCGTCAGCCCAGCTCCTACGTTCATCTACCTAAATACTCGATCTAGCCGATTTGGAGGAAGAATCACTCCACGATGCCAGGACAGGGCTGAGGTAGGCGAACGTCTGGCGTCTCCAAGAGCGACATAGATTGACTGAACCGATAAACGACGCTTGATCCACCCTGTCAATGTAGGATACTTCAACATCTGTGACATCACTAATCATAATACTTCGGGTCTTTGCTGCTCCTGTTCCTGCCAGCAGACGGATGATAAGCATGCCTGCCAAAGATTGGAGAACTCCAGGTGCATCCACCACGTGGTCGGCTGTATAAAGTCTGGATGCCAGGGCAATTACATTTGGAGCTTTCATAATTTCCTGTGTCTAGCCATGGGAAACGGAGGCATGGCACTGGCTCCTTTCTGCGTTTGTGTAGCCATTCCTGTGATCGAAAATATGGTCCTTGGGATAATGCAAATAAACCCGACGCCTTGCATCCTCTAGCTGAGAAGAAATAGCTGGAGGTTTAATTTGAACTATACACCATTTTGTCTTCTTAGTTTAGAACGTGGTCTTAGCAGATATGAAGACTGAGACATTTTGAAACGGAGCAATTTCTATTCTTCGAAGTGGTTGCTAGGAGGGCCGGTGGTAGGGTCACTAACAGTACTAATTATACCAAAACCTGGTATAATTAAAATATAAACCTCAGCTATTTTTAGAATTAATGACGAACTCTCTTCTATAACAGTTACTTTTCTTAAAGCTGGGCATGATGTTCAAGGCTGAAGAGGGATTGTCTCGATGGACTCGAGAGCAACCTCGATTGGAACTTCGTTGATAAGGCACCAGCCGTAAGCGTATTTATATTAAAATTACCCCGTAAAACTACTTCGTCCAGCTGAATCCACGCCACCAATAACAGGCTATTATCGATCCCAAAAGCTACCCAAAAAGTAATGAATTAACACAGCACTGGAGAATGAAAAACGCGCAACTCAGATATCAAAGCAAATTCAAGGCACGCTCCCTCCAGCTCTAGCCGAGACCTCATTCAGCTGAAAAAGCCTTCCCCGTGCTAACGTTGATGTTGAACCATCGCCCCTTGACGAGAAATTTCAAGAATTGCACGGGCCAGTACACGTGGTATAACCACCACCACGGCCAGGGATCCCAGACTTCGAAAATGCCGTCCTTCCAGAACAAAAGACGCTGAGCGAACAGGGTCAATGACTGCCGAAGCTGGGTAAAAGTCAATGTCCACAGAAAGAAGAATTGGTACAAGGGGAATATGACCCTCTGCACCAAATCTTGCCCGACCCAGTAGTACCGCTTGGGATCTCTCGGGAAGACCGGAGGCCGTGGTTTCTCATCAATGTCGAACGTGAAGAACTCATCTACCACCTCAGGCGTATCATTGAACAGCAGCACGGCAGTATGCACACGTGGATTGCACTCAATCGCAAACAAGTCGACGTCGAGTATATCCTTGGATGATTCCCGCTGAGGGTGGCGAGGCTTGACGAGGAAGTCGAAGCTGACGTGACCAGTGAAATCGGCCCCTCCGGCTGCAGCGACTCTCTCGGTGAAGCCTAGCATAGCCTGCGCGAGAGACGACTCGGGAGGCAGAGCGCTGTAGTGGAGCAGGAGAGAAGCAGAGGGACATGCCAGGAATGCGCGAACTTGACCCTTGACGACGAGCGCATGAGTGCAATACTCTTCGCCTTTGATGAACTCCTGGATAAGAAAGGGGTTCGAAGAGTGCACGGGGATATTGTGGACGTGCTGGAGCGTCTCCTGCTCTGTTGGCAGCGGGAGTAGGGTCATGTCAAATCTGCTCTCGTGGTCATCCTGTTCGATCTGCTTGACCAAATACTGCGGCGATCCCGGTCGAAAGCGAAGTGCATCTCTCTTGTTCAAGAAATGGATGATGGCATTGTGGTTGTGCACAATCTTAGAGTCTGGGACTGGCAGACCGATTTCTACAGCATGGCTCATGAAGAGGTCCTTTTCGTGCAGCTTGTGTGTATCCGATTCACCAAGCTGAATGCACTTGACATTGGTAGACTGCTCAATCATATCCCGCATCTGCGCGTCATGCATAGCCTCGTGCACATCCGACACAGAGACCCAAAGGTCGATGTTCTCCTCTCGCAACAGAGACAGCATAGCGACAGTATGCGGATCAGCTTGGCACCAAGTCGACGACGGCTTAGGGAGAGCATAGAAACGGTCCACGGCTGTTGAGACGCGCGCCATGCACAGTGGGCGGGTGTCTGCGCCGATCACTCTGTGGCCTCGACGATGGAACTGGCGTGCGAGCGCGAGGCCCTTCGCCATACTCAGGCCCGTGACCAGGACGGTCTTGGGGAGCGCCGGCCGTGCTGCTGACTCGAGGCGGGCATGATAGCTCTTGAACGGTCGAAATCGGCTCCAGAGGTGTATCGCCGCGATTACTGTTGTGTTCAGTGGCAACAGGACGAAGCTGAGCCATAAGAGGAAAAGATTTTTGGAAAAGTGCCATCTGGCAGTGTCAGCCGCCATGGTGGATGATGCTGCGATGCTGAACAGGATGCCTGTCAATCATCGGGGGTCCGTCGAGTGTTAGGACGAGGGGTAGAAATGAAGGGAGAGGGGTCGGACGTGAAATGGGCATTCCAAGAAGCACCATCTGCAGACTTGATTGGCGACGCCGATGGACGACGTCACCACATGCAGGCCGCAACATTCCAACATAAGCGCCGGCATAACAAACGGTCTGGAAAACAACACGGCATCAACGGTATTAGCCAGCTACCTCCACTCTGCCGTGAATGTAGTTGGCTAGCAATATGCTAATGTATATACCTACGCACAAGTAAAGTGAATGGATTAGCCTGTTCCAATTTGACCGCTGAAGGACGTCCAACACCGGCGAGGTGACAATGCCGTTTGTTCCACAATAATAGCTCCGCCAGCTACAGCGTTGTCAAGATTCAACCCATGCTGCTACGGATCGTCCCGGCCATCCTTGCCCTCCTTTTGGCGAGCCACTAACTGAGCTTACTCCTGACTGCATGATGACGCCCGCCACTGACCGATTCACTACTCGCTTGCACAATGTAACCTGCCTATGCCGGTATTTTTTCTACGCAGAGTCTATGTATAGCTTGTCTTTCACTGATGCTGATGGAGACAGCCGGACTTACCTACTTGGGGCCAGTCTTCCCCGCAACAAGATAGGCTCATGCATGCCTTGTCCAGAGACGGCGGTGGCCCACGGAGATTAGGGGCGACGCCAAGATCTATTGGAGGGTAGGACTGCCCATCGTTTCTTCTCCCCACAAAATCTCTCAATCTTCGATCTTGCTTCCTGCATCCAGCCTCCGACCTCGCTTCCATATACACATTCTGGACAAGCCGCGATCAAGATCATCGCATTAGTCTCGGGATTTTGCCTCTCCCCACCAGGACACCCTCTCCTTCAATCGTCGTCGTAATGCCAACCAGGGCTCCTCATCGAAAGTCCCGGAATGGCTGTCCAAAGTGCAAGTCCAAAAAGGTAGGCACACCTTTATTCCCAACCACGGAGTAGCTAGCTTGGTCGACTGGATGAACAGCTCATCCCATCATCCGTACATCAAGTGTTATCGTGATCCTATCCGGAGCATGGCCGCTGCATGCTAAGCCCACACATGTCCCGGGCTCAAGAAAGTCGCCACTGAAGAGCAATCGAAAGCGCTTCAATACCTAGGAGAATTTTCATCCATTGCAGAAGGTGAAATGCTTGCCAAGTTCCTACCTAGCCATGCGATAAGCCAGGTCAACTCCAACGATCTTGCTACCGAGAGTTACGAGACCTGGTCATGCTAGATTCATGGGCTACCGAGGTTCCCTACGTTATTGGGTTTCTCAATGTTGCCGTATTCTATTTCCTAGTGGGTTTACCAAGTTCTTGATGATGCTCTCCGCTTGGTCCTCTCGCAATGCTTTTTGGGTAGTTCGAGCGAAATGATATCCTCCCTAGGACAGTACGGCTAAGCTCCCAACGTCGTGCTTGCGTGCTAAAGGGGCTACAGACTTTACGTGTATGCTTAGGGATATACTTCACAGGTTTTGCTAGCTCCAAGTTGGAAGATTAGGATGAGGAACTGGCAAAAGAATTCCTAAGAGGTAGTGGACCAAATTGTAAGAAGGTCGTGGACTGACAAGGATTAACATTTACTCGGATTATTCGTTGCCGAGTCTACGCCTAGCGTGGCAGCTGCACCGATAACATCGCTGGCGAAAAAAAAAACATTCTTTGGACCTGCCGTCAAAAAAGGGGCAAGAAAAGTCAACTAACTATCGACAGACAAAGAACCAAAGGGATTTTTCAGCAACATCAAGTCCAAGTTCGCCAACTAGAAGTCTATTACTAAGACAAAGATTCGAAGACAGCACTGCGCAGTCAAAAAAGAGAAGCACCCGTTGCTGTGCAGCAACATCGGAGAATGAACATGTCTCTGTCGAATCACTAAAGTTAGAATTAGTCGCAAAAACAAAGTAGTATGAAACAAAAGTACATGTGATCCCAGACTCGCCTACTTTGTGTATGTATGAACAAGGCGAATCCAGGGGAGGTCAAAGCTGGTCAAAGCTTGAGCAAAGGGCTCTGTGGTCTGCATAAATACCACGAGGCCGCACCTAATTACCCATCTTCAAATCCATCCTCATCCTGCATCACCGAAACAGATATTTCATCAAATTTTACGCATTCTGTATCTGCAACGTTGACACAATGGATGCTCATAGCATGGACGATCAAGACCAGATTCGCGACACACGGCGCAAGCGGGAGCTCAAGATCGAGGAGCTTCGCCTCGAAAAATTTATGCGAAAGATTCTTGTGCAGCGACTATCCGTGATAGAGGATGCCGTTGAAGCAACATGCGACCATAATTCAACACTCGCTGAAATTATGGGCACAGTGGAAACTACACTTAAAGCCTACGGTCAGGATTTTAAGGGCATACCTCCCTGTCCAACCTGTGTGCCAGGAAGGTGTCAACATCTATACTCTTTCAATAATATGTATACTGGCATTGTTTTCAATGCATTTAGCAAAGCCCACCACACAGTCGGAGTCACGAGCCTCGAAGCATGGCTGAGGGTTTTCATGGCTGAGGTCTTCGCCAAAAAGGACAACATCCAAGACGAGCTACGGGACATCACGCAACAATTAACACGACTGAAAAAAGAAAGGGATGAAGAAGAGTCAAAGTAATAGATACTGGATCGGGTGAGGGGTAACAAGAAGAATGAAGAATCCTCGATGCTTCGGATGATGACACACAAGCAGCACTCTAGAGTGGCTCGGTGGGTCGAAAAAGGGGTTGGTAAAATTGGATATAACCACCTTAGATTATCTCTTTCCCCGTTAAGTTTGAAATATTTACCGCAGTTCAGCGCTTTGAAGACCAGAATAGTAATTATATTCTAAAAAGTGATTATCTTCTTTCAATGTCTCCTGTCTAAAGCGGCCGAGAATATCAACGTAACACCGATTGAAGAGGCAAGAGTACGGGTGAGACAGTTCGAGTACAAACTACTAAAACAGCAAAGAAGATGCCAAACCCGACATCTCAAGATGATGAATAGAAGAGACAAGAATATCTGCTCACTACTGTGAAGGGGCAAAACTTGCTCGGTAATTCGTTCGGATCTCATACCAGATTCCTTGCATCCGGGGGAAAGGGGTAATGAGAGGCCTTTCTACTATTGCTCCAGAACACATGGAAGAGATAAGTCACCATCATAAGCACATTTTGGGGCTCGGCAGGGCTGTACCCAATATGTAACTTACTTCCAGCTTCGACTTCCTAGACACGGGTTGAGCACCTTTGATATCCTGAGTAAACATCACGGTTCCAAGATCGTAGGCGGCATTATCGGCTCTGTAAGCGACTTCTCCTCCTGTTTAGAATGCACTCATAATGACGTAGGTTCTAAATATCTCTTGTCAGTAAATGGTCATCTCATCTATAACGTTGATGAAGACAGTGGGCTCGATGAAGACTCACTTTCCTTTCGACGATTGACAGGGTTTCCATTCAAGCCCGACTGTCACATCCTCCTGATTTCTCTTCTTCCTGTATGGTATCCCTCGTTCATATTGAGCCTTGGACACCACCTGTTGGCCCTAAAACCTATCGTTGGCAGAAGTATCACCAGTCCCAGAGTCGCTTTGGCTCTCTCTACCAAACCTGCCACAACTTTGTCGTATACAGACCGCTGAGTCATGAAGTGACTGGCTGAAGTGCAAATTTGCCCCTGCTTGGCCATGATACCGTAATGGCTTCAGTCCACCACACTGCGAGCAGGGATCAGGTCGAGATCGCTGACCTGCCTGCGTTCCTCTTCAAGAATGCCGATCCTGTGAATCAAGTGTGTTGATGAAAGACCCAAGGGGCTGAACATAGCTAGATCCATCCGGGGTAGTAGATCTTACATCAGGGATGTAGCCATGCTTGGCAAATCAACGACTCAGGGGCGCTTTATCGTGGACATTCAATGTGTCGGATGTGTGGAGTTATGATAGGGGTTGGTTTGGACCTGAACGCTTCTTTCTGTTAATTATTAAGAGCTTGAGTGGACGTCTATATCCTGATCGAATTACCCTACCTTGTGTGAGGGACGGCAATATTAGCTCTTCTACTCTGGAATCACATTACCCGAATGGCAACGATAATCACCAACCAGCTACTAAAAATATAGGACAAGTATGCCAGAGGGAAAACCATGAATGGCGTGTCTCGTGACTTCACCTCAAGTATCTCCAGCGGGCTAGCTACAACAGGCATTTTAGACCATCAGCACCTTGAATTGTAGCAGATTAGAAGGTCTGCGCGCCAAACGAGTGAATTTAGAGCGCACCGACTTACCAAAGCGGAAGGTGTGCCTCAGGTTCCTTCGTACCGGCCGGAGCCGGTAATTGTTCCGCTTCCACCGCCTTCATCATTCTGCCACATTGGGCATTAATCAAACTCCCCTCGTGACGTAGCTTCGACTGTAGAGTTCATGGCGTGTTAGAACTACCCTCGAACTCGCTATCTACATTACTTCCCGACTATGATAAGACTGCAACAAGCTAAAGCAACCAAAATTCGCCTCTCAGAAATGCAAACTTGAAACCATATCCATACTCCTTCGATAAACCCCTTACGAGTTGCCCCTTGGTACTAACAGAATCGTTCAAGCACCAGTTCGAGACGAACTCGGGTGCTATCTCAACCCTCCCTCCATACCTAAACTCATTCGCATTTACTCCATTGTAGCAACTAGACCATTTCCATGCGCAAAAGGGGGCCATTTAAAACCGGACGCTTATAAGACATGGCTGCCGCTGCCGAGGTGGCTGGCATTGAGCTTGCCCATTCGACAGCCGTCGAAGAGTTCCCCAGGATTTTTAGTGCCGCTTGCATTTCATTCTCGCGCACCCTATTGATATCCAGTTGCTTGAAGAAAAAACAATGCTTTCCTCAAAACAGGATATGGTCGACTAAGCCCACGAAGAGCGCATTAGTTATGCAAGGTTCAGACGCCGAAACGGTAAGCACAACGACCATATCCATCCTCAACTCCGCCACTAACCTCCTATCTCTAAGACCTAATCGACAATCATCGTCTACATAAGCTACAAACTAGGTTTCCGGTGTAAAAGGCACCAAGGGTGGATATGCCTACAGGGCTGGCCACAACATGATGCACCACACGTTCTCGCAACCAATCGCCAAGCGCATAAGTCTACAAGCCAACACTCCTGTCTTGTGCATCTCATCACGCCAATAGAGGGCCGCTAGATGTTAAAGACACCGAGGGGAACCGTCTGCGGCAAGCAGTGTATCATAGCTACCAGCGCTTGCACGGCTGCACTTCTGCGACAGCATCGAAACAATACCATTCCATATCATGCCATATCCACTACCATAGCGACACTTCGTAACCCACCTTACTTCCGAACACGTATACCATACGGTTCAACAAGCAGGACTTCGATTGTTCCTCGCCTGGACGGAAACATTGTGGTTGGAGGGGCTCGAAGGACGTATGTAAAAAAGGGGGAGGACTGGTATGGAAAATTCAATGATGCGGTGATGGATCCAATCACCGCAGAACAGAACAGCCGAGCGAGAAGTGGGAGAAGCTGGAGAGCGGCTCAGGCTCAGCCAGCCTGCCTACACTGACTTGCACTTGTTCAACCTTCCTAGATGCCCAAGATTGGTGGCACGCTCAAACTTCGATGTGCTCCACAACTCCAGGGCTGCCGGCAGGTTTTGGCCCAAAAAGAAATGTAGTGAAAGCTTTTATACGTTTAGTGCCTGCTATGTTGATTTGGCCATCTACAACGAGAATACTAAATACCAATGACTTGTTTCTCCCAAAACGTAGAAGCTGGGCCAGGCACATTCGAGACGTAGACTGCACAGACTACGGCGAAGAGTAGAAACGGTTTGGGTGGTGCCCGGGCGCCTACCTACGATCCATCAAGGCGGGTTAAGCGGACCATAAATTCAAATTCGAACCTGGCGGTACATTTTCCCTCTCCCTAGGAGCCGTCTGTGCGGCAGAACGTAAGCGCGTATGTGACTACAAGGCTTCAACAAAGAATATGAAAGCATTGCCTACTCGACTACATGACATAGAAATTACGATTGGGAAGCTTGTCCATTAAACTTTCTTATTAATTTTATAAAACTCCGCAAAAAAAAAGTATCTACAGATTATCTACATTTCTCCCACAGATTAAACACAACGAAACCGAGACCGAAACCGAAAAAGGAGGCAAAAAACAGACAGCAAACCAAAATTACCGGGCACAAAAAAAACCAAAAACGAAAGCATGCGACGGGAAGAAGTCGCTACTCCGTAGAGAGCAGCGACTTCAACTCCGCAAACTTGACCGGCTTGGGGAGGTAGATATCCACGCCGGCGGCATCCGCCTCCCGCCGGGTATCCGCGCTCGCCAAGCCGGTCAAGGCGATGATGTTGGAGCGCGGGAGCTTGTTCTCGCGCTCGAACGCCCGGATGTGCTTGGTTGCCTCGATGCCGTTCATGACCGGCATCGAGATGTCCATCAGGACGAAGTCGAAGCGCCTGGCGCTCCCACCTCCGGGCCCGTTGAGGCACCCGGCCTTGAACTTGTCCAAGGCCTCCTGCCCGTTCTCGGCCACCTCGTATGTGAACTTGCACTTCTTCATGAACATGACGAGGAGCTGGAGGTTGATCTTGTTGTCGTCAACCAGCAGGAGGTGGAGGTTGTTGCCCGACTTCGGGCCCGGGGGAGAAGGCGGGGCAGGGACTTCCACTGCCAGTGATGGGGTCTCGGGGTTCAAGGGCGGCGGGGACGTAGGGGCGACGGATGGGAGCGGCGGGGACGGCAGCGGGAACGTTGGCAATCTGACCTCAGGAGACAGGGGAAGGCCGATAGCCATCTTGTCAGCCGTGTCGAGGCAGTGGCTGATCACTCGCCCTAGTTTCCTAGGTCCACATCTATAATTTCAAGTTAGTTGGCTCCAGAGCTATAATATTTCCGTGGATATAGAATGTTTACAACTTACGGTTGCGGGATCACCTCAACAACAACTGGCAGGCTTCTCAAAGATGCGTCTTGACATTGTTTCACGCGAACAGCTTGCTCAGCATTCGGGCAGATGACAATGACAATGGGAATCTTTCCGCCTGATGAGGTCTTCAAAAGATTCTGAACACGTCTGAGGAGAATCCCGTGAGGAGGAGGTTCGCAGTACACAAAAATATCAGCGTTAGCAGCATCAAGCGATCCTTCTTGAGCCACCTTCAAGCCAAACCAGTTCTTGCACGTATCGGACAGAGTATCCGTCAACTTCTGGCAGGTTGGTGGGCTTCCTTGAGTCTCTGGGCATTGCGATTCTTTTAACAAAACCACTTGCTTCCCTCGTGTCCGTTTAGCCGTTGCTTGCATTGTCTCGTCTAAAGGAGCTGAGTCTCCAGATGGTCCAGGGGTGAACCGTAGGCGAACGTCCACTTCAGTTCCTTTGTACTGTTCGGACTTGACCTCGAGATTACCGTGGAGAGAATCAACAATTTGCTTTACGATGCTTAAACCCAAGCCTGTGCCGGGCTGAAACGAGTCCTCCTGGCTGAACGGAACAAAAAGTCTGTTGCGCCTGTATTCTTCCGACATTCCTTTTCCAGTGTCTTCGATACGGATCAGGGCGTTGATCTTCGACTTGTCGGCGTTCAGTTGGCCTCGGAGAGATACCAAGACGTAGCCTGTTGACGTGTATTTCAATGCGTTGCCAAAGAGGTTCATGATGATTCTTCGTATAGCGCCAGGCTGTGTTCGCACCATCCAGGAGATCTTATGGTCGATGTCTAGTAGAATTGAAACTGATCCCTCTGCACCAGGGGTTGAAGGCCCTGCAGGTAAAAACGTCGTCAGGCCATCGTTGGTTGTCGATATATGGGGCCCAGGCAGCTTGAAAATATGGCCGGCAGAAATCGCACCGACTACCTCCTCAAGAACGACTGCCAGGTCAACAACAGCGGTCATGTTCATGCTCTCCAGTGAATCCGGATTCAGATTTATAAGTTTGTTTTGCCTCACGCCTCTTCGCATCTGCAGTCCACCCAATCGGTTGATCTTGCTGTAGTCAAGCACATGATTCAGGGTGTCGAGAAGAGTCTTGCCGCAGATAGAAATAGAATCAATCAATGCTGTCTGGTAGGGGTCAGCTGCCATGTCCTTCAGGAATTCCGCAGCACCTAGGATGCCATGGAGTGGACTGCGAAGCTCGTGGCTAATACTGGCTATGAATGTCGTCTTGGCTGCTTCATTCTTATGTGTGTTGATTCTTCCGACAGAGCTCATAATGGCATTGCTGAAGGCGCGGAGGTACGACAGGTCTGCGTCGAGGTTCATGATTCTACCATTGACCGACGTCCAGAGGAAACAGCCGCCATATAAACGATCATCCACATGGTCAAATAAGGGCACAAAAACAACAGACTTAGCACCAGGGATCTTCTTCAGTAGTTCCCGGTGGTCCATCTTAACCTTGCGGTTTGGTCGGCTCTGCCCACATTGTTGCTCGCTGTTCTCATCGGGTGTAAGTGGAGGTTCGCGGTCACTTGCACTATCATCTTCGGAAGAAAGACCCGATCCTTCGTCGGTGAACGAGAAGGTCTTTCCTCGTGGAAAGAGACGAAAATACTTTTCTAAAGCACCAAGCGATAAAGCAGTACCTTGTTCGATATCCGCGCGGGCCTTCTCGTCTGCAAGGGAGTACGAAAAAATCTGGCAAGGTCTTGCAGAGGGAGATGTATCAGAATCCGAACTATCCAGACCAGCTCCATTCTCAGACCCAGAAGTGTTACATTGGGTAGCTGAGCAAGCCTCGTCGTCGTCGTCGGATCGATTCCCCCCTGACCGCAACGCTCGCAGCATCTCCTTGCTGTCCGTAGTCGTGGCTCCGAATAGAATAACGCCATCGGCTAATGTAGATTGCCTCAAGATATCGGCTGCGCGATGGAACATGCGAGATAAGCCATCAACTTTGCACTTGTTGCTTGTTTTCTTTCGTGGTGATGGCGTTGCCTCGGGCGGTGGTGGCTCTGCCGAATCACCGGTATCAGTCTGTGAAAGTTCTACTGAAGATGCTCTCCGGCGCTTGTCAACTTCCTTCAGCTTCACAGTACCACCTCGAAACTGGGAATTGGTCCGCGTCATATTTGGGCGTTTAGCTGCAACCAAGCTCATCTCAGGGGGGCGGACCGTCGACGGGCTCTTTGGAACTTGCTCCTTCGACTCGTCACACAGCGGGGCGCAACCCTCGATAAAGGCGGCGAGACCACGGACGATTCGTTCTCCCTTAAATCGATCGACACGATCTCGAGCCCACTCGAGGTGTTCCATCACAGCCTGCGCCACTCCTTGCATGAACTGCAGCTCATCGATGGTCAGGCCGTCGCGTGGCTTCTCGTCGGAGACGGAGTAGACTCCGATCTTGTGGCCATTTCGAGAGACGATGGGCACGGCGGCGTAAAAACGAATACCAGGTTCCGCTTTGACGTACGGCCGGTTGCAGAACCGAGGGTCATCCTGGCAGTTAGAGATGATGAGACCGGGTGCTGTGTATGTCCTATCACAATCAGGATCTTTAGCCGTGCAGGTACTGGTCAACGCATGCTCGCAGATGGCGTCGCTTCGGGAGACGATAACCGCTCCCACTATAATGAAACACATCTCCTATTAGCCAATTCGTTGTATTTTCAGGACAGCTGATGCCAGCAGTTCAAGCACTTCAAGTTGAACCACAGACATTAGCTCCAGCCTGGCCCAGAAAGTAATACGTACACCACAAATCATTATGCGCAATAGCCTTGCTTTTCACGCTTGGACTGCTATTTGCGCTCACATTGGGCGGGCGCGGGGAGGAGCTGTGGTCGGATTGTCCGTCCAGGTCTACCAGCCTCAGGCTCCGTGTAGCTTCTGCGAGGACGTGCTGGGCGGTCTGGTCTATCAGCGAGATCATGCCTCGAGTGAGGCCAAGTCGAAAGACGGCTAGCTGCGCAAAGGCCGTGAGGGCTTTGTCGCGGGCGGCTCGGGGAGTGAACCCATTGCCGCGTAGCTCATACAGCTCGATGCTGTCGACGTTCAGGGCGACGTTGAGCGAGGAACCTTGGGCAGCCTTCCAGCTCTGGGCATACCCTTGGGCCTCTCGCTCGCGCTTCAGCTCCGACGAGGCCGACATTGCGCGTCCGGGGATTGCGATTCGATCAGTTCTCTCAGTTCTCTCATGTGGCCAGTCAGGCATGCTGCTGGTCACGTAAGCACTTCCCCTTCACGACAACCACGCAGGGCAGGCGAGTACCGGTAAAAGAGGGGAATGCTGTGTGTCCTTTTTTTTTTTTAACTTAACGGGAGTCCCGGGATTCCAGGGTCCAAAATGATGGAGGCTCAGTCCGCTTGGGGATTGGTGTAGAGATCGAGGCCCTTGTCATTGGATCTAGGACAAATCTAGGTTTGGCACTCGACGTCTTCAGGGTGGAGTGGGGAAACGGTTTGGGCCCCAACGAACCAGAGCCCAAAGAGCTCGTTAGCAATCAGTTCATCATCCATGACTGGGCTCGCTGTCATGCACGTCTGGGGCCAGCCTGCAGCGTTATCGCACCCTCTGTTCTTGACGATTGCATATATTCCTTCTAGATATGTTCCTTCAGCATGAGATCTTGATCGAGAGACATCGTTCCGATTGGACCCAACGGCCAAACGGGGACCGGGTCTACCGAAGGCCTGTCGGTATCAACCCCTAGCTACCTAATGTACGTACTTTACAGCGATCAACATTGAAGGATTAACGGTGGGTCACCGGATGAGACGGAAGAGTGCCTACCCTAGACCGTGATTTTGGCATCAGACATCCACCGTGATTAATTTTCAGATAATCCTATCCCAAGCAGAATTTTCCTCTACATTTAAAATCCAAATGTTCATCTGTATCATCAAGGAGATCTGATGATATGGCTTTCTGAACTTTAATCACAAGAAGCCGGGTGGATATAGCTCCATTGAACTTGCTACGTTTAACGAGGTAGATAAACAGTAGCTACTTGGTGGCAGCCATTTGGTGTGCCACACCCTCGGAAACAATGAACGGATTGGGCAGCCCTTGATGGATGTCCAGAGTCCCCAGCAGTAACCAAAGGGAGTGGGTTGAGCGGACCCATGATCGTTGTCAGTCAACGCTCGGATGATGCTGGGACGAGTATTATTCTTCGAGTTTGGTGCGGTTCCTGTGCACAGCTCAATGAACACCTGTGACCACTTCTCCGGCGTCGATCCAAACACCTTGAGCTGGTGGACGGCTGGTAGCGTGAGCGACTCGTATGGTTCGACGGGTTCTGTGGTATCGTGGCGTGTGTCTCGGCTGGTCTATATACTACCTCAATGGTGATAGCAGCTGTCGAGCCGGGCGCTGTAACGATTGTCGCGGCCACCGATGTCTGGAAAGTGGGTGTCGGGTCATAGCGGAGTGAGAACAGTGAGTCCAGTGTTGTCTGGCGCTTGGTGGGACGGGGATTGTCATCTTTTGCGGCGGAGTGGTTTGAGGTTCGACATTCCAAAGCATTTTGTCGGAGAAGTTAGGAGGTCGAGCTTTTTTCAGTACTTCAGCCTGCAGTCCTGTCATGATACAAACGCAGGCGGTAGAGCTACCTGCATGGGTGTGGCTGCCCAGGTCCAGCACGGGTTGCAGGACTAGTGTGGAGGGGCTGTCGTGTGCTTGACTTGCTGGTACACGTAAACTGTCACATCAGCATTCATGATTTTGGTCATGAACTCGCGTAGCTCCGCTGCCCCCATGTAGGTTGCCCATTCAAGCAGCTTCTCCTTGCATCCTCGTGGCAGGACTCTGAACTCGGAGAAAGATGGTAACATTCAATGGGATGACTTGCACGATAAGTACAAGACAAAGAGGGAAATAATTGAAAAGGAATTGGGAGAGGAAGTGAATATATCTGGCTTAAGAGACAGTTGGTTGATGTGGTTTGGGTCGATTTTTGGAAGGAAGTTGTGCTTCGTCAGGAAGGTAGGTACCATGCATTGATTTGTAGCGACCCAGAGCCTGCCTTTGTGAATGATACCGTCACCTTTGTAGTCGACAGAAAGAAACAAGAATTCTGCGTAGTTTGTGTCCCACCTAGGTAGACGACCTATTTGCGGGCGTGGGAAGCTCATTCCTTTGAATCCAAGAGGAAGAAACCCTAAGCAGCAGGAGTCCAGGGAGCCTGATAAAAAATGGCACAATACGCAACAACGAACTCCTTCAAGGCTCGCGCTGGTAACGGATTAAGTTGACAGGCATCGACTATTTGCGACAGTACTGCATAGCATGGGAGACACTGTCCCGTTTCCATAGTTTCTGTTTCAGTCAAAAAGCTTACGCGCGAGGCATTTCGGGAGTGTAGTAGGAATGTGGAAGGAGCGACTCTGCTGAATTGTTGTAGAGCTTTCTCCATCTTGCACCTTGGCCACTTCTTTCTCGCTTCCAACATCTTCTACACGTACAAATCTTTCCCCACCTACTCCTGGATCTCATTTTCTACTCTTCCGTCACCATCATGCATCGTTTCCACGGATCCGATTCTATTCTTCTTCCGCTTTCCGCGCCGCGCACTATCAGGTTCCCAAATACACTGGACCTCGGGACCCGGCCGGAAGGGCAAATAAGTCGAGCCTTTGGCCTCGAAAGGTGATAGATGGCTTACGTGCGCCCTCATGTTAGTTGAATTCTCATGCTAATCCCCCACTAGGCTGACAGGCCACTGCCGAGCGCAGAGGCGTTAGGATGTAAGCAGGACCAGGTAAAATACCATGGCTTTCCAGATGTTGGCACTGAAAATTATGTCGTGGACCGACATTACGATCGGCAGACTCTGCTGGAACTTTTTCAAGAGCTTCGCTGTTTGTTATGGCTACGTCTGGTATTTACTTCTCCATACTACCGTCTATGCATATCCATTCGAATAATAACGGAATTTCTAGATATCTTCGGATTTGTGACACTGGTCGGATTCCTCCAGGATGTTCGATAAAGACGCCCGCCAAGCAGCTCAGCTGCTCATGTATTGGAGAGGTACAAGACTTCTACCAGACTACCTGCTAAGTTGTGAGTTGGCTCGCCCCGAACAGATGGGTATGGTACAAGTCAATGTGTGTGGTTCAGAGAAGATTGGGTCAACGAGGGATTTGCCTCTCGCAGGCCCCAAGAGGATAAAATCACTTTACTCATTTTACGAATCAGCAAAGCTTGGCGAAGTATCATTGTCGGGAGATCTTGGCACCAGAGAACCAATAACCAGTAGCACGAGACCACTACTGCGAAGGAGACGAGTCGAGACCTGATGGAGCTTTGGTCGATGATCTCCATCTCACTGAAGGGAAATCGGGGGAGCGAGAACATCTCTCTGCTACGCCAAATTGTCAATCGAGGTAGCTACAGTAATATTGCTTGATAGTTTTGTAATAGCAATGCTACTCTACTTGTTCTCCTTGCCAGCAAAAGTGAGCCATGTGCGAAGAATTTAGATCGTAGAGATGAGGACCGTGAAAATCGATCGAAGTATTTGCCGTTCGTGTTAAATTGGCTGTCATTTTATTTTCATAAAATCTCCATAAAGGTTCTTCTGCAAGGCGAAAAACATCCCACATGTGCAAGCCAGCTCATTCCCCGATGCCTCTGTCCAGTTGAGGCTGCCCTCCACCACTCCCACTACTCAGCAGTGTTCTTGAATTTTTATAGAGCATATCAAGCGTTGCATATCTAAAGACGCTTACGAGATCTTGATGTGTCTAACTTTTCTCATGCAAGAGATACTTGCCATGTTTTGGAAATATCTTCCCTCTCACTTGGTGCCAAGCTTCGGCATCTGGAATTCTGGATGATGGCATCGTGCACGGACATCATCAGGCTAGATCTTGCATGTGCTTAGTTTCTTCTTAGACCCACTCCTGCATAAATCATCAAGGTTCTCACCTCCTCAAATTCAATAGGGCCTGGGGAGGTAGGCAGGTAGAAGGAAGGGTTGTTGATGTGCTCGCATTGTTCTCGACTTGGCTGTGTCGTCGACGACCCACCCGCGTCTCCCCGTGACTGTGGGCCACCGCCCCACCTGCTCGCCAATCTTTCCCCTTTTTGGATACGCTTGCGAACGACTGCAGAGGTACGTAGCGTCAACGTTGGTGCCTGCCAACATTGAACTTGTTGTCTGAGGTGCTCGCCAGAGGAAGGAGGAAGAAACGGAGGACAGACCGGAAGGTGCCAGGTGGCTTGCTGGGTGGGGTTTTGGGAGGGCATTTGGTAGGCGGGCTACGGGAGTGGTTTGGCAAAGAGTCGTGTTTGTGTTTGTAGATGAGTTGCTCGAGATGGTTATGTTGAGACTTGATCTACCTACTCTACGCACTAGAGTTGGATGAGGAGAGGGCAGGTGAGATACCCAAAATGGTAGATGTAGCTCCGTAGCAATAGCCAACTTTGGTGTGGCGGTTTTGGCTGGTGGTGGGTTGCTGGCGTTGAGACAGAAAGTACAGGACTTTAGGCGCGAGATTCATGGCACGGCACAAATCACATCTACGAGGACCTATTTGTGATGAAAATGGACACTAATCGTGCTGTGTATTTTTTTTTGCTTTTCTAAGATTTAGTGTAGTGTCTCTGATGTTCCATAGATGAGCGTGAGCCCATCTCCAAAAGTTTCAGTAATCATTGCACGCGGCTCATTAGAGCCCGAAAGCAAGACAAGACAAGTGTTTGTGACCAGGCGTCTTATCAACCAGTTCCCCATTCCATTATGGCATCTTGGCGTATCCTCCGTTGCTCTGCGAGCTTCCATGCCTTAGAAGTCAAGACTTGGACCGGAAAGAAAAAGACGACAAAAAGGAGAACTACTTCTTGTCTTTCTTTTGATCAGGTGTAATCTTGTTGTAGGCCTTATCGGACCAGGAGATGCCGGAGCTAGTGTCTGGATGTTAGCTGGCTATCCTTATTTGCTTGGTTACTTGTCACATACCCGGTGTGATGCTTAGTGCTGAAGTAATCATCAGCTGCCTCACGAGACGAGTGAGGGACGTTGCAAACCGAACTACGGCGGCGGTGAAAGTGGGAACCGAACCGGCGATTTGTTGGGCAGGAATTGTGACCGATGGCAGAGGAATTGCCGTCTCGGGTGCGGTCCTCGATGGATTTCGGACCACTTCCACTCATTACAGAGCCGGAGTCAACAACAGCTCTCGAAATCAGGAAGCCAGACTTCCCATCGTTGGTTTTGCTCCCGGTGGAACCATTTCTCTCATTGGTGTTGGGGACGAAGGGAGGCTCATCGTCGGACTTGCTTGCAAGTTCGGTGGGAGAAAGTGAGCGGGCCGACTTGGAACTGAAGATGCCCATTGTGGAAGGTTTGTTGATGCGAGCGAGGTAGCGAGGTGCAAGAAGGGATATGAATTCTCAGTCCAAAGGGGTTCAATGATTGTGTTCTAGGAGTTGATAATTTGGGATGCAAGGAGGGAGACTTGTCGCCGTGTGGATTTAAGGAGAGAAACCAATGGGGTTGAGGAGCGGAGCTGAGGAAAGCAGAGGTCAGAGTGACTCACGGCTTTGGGGAAGAAGGAAGGCGCGTCAGCTCAGGTTCAGTTCAGTCAACAGCCACAACAAAGCACGACGTCGGTAAGAGAGGAGGGAACGTGCGCCACCGCGAAGGCGTTTCGATGGCGGCTCCACTCCCACGGCCAGAAAACAACAGAAGGGCTGCAGAAAGGATAAGACCCTGTGTAATTTAGTTACCAATATGTAGATATCCATCTTATTTCACACTTGGTAAGTTTTATCCTTGTGAGAGCAATGTGTTGCACTGCATTAACCAAACAGCTATACATCAGTGGCTCTCCTTGGAGCTGCTACTGTACAGCTGCCTTCCTCTATTCCCACTTCCTGCGCCTTCCTGACGTCAATGCCCAAGGCGAGCAAGCCCAAACACAGGTTACGACTACTGTCGCCCATCTCGTGAATCAAGAGTGCGACATTGGCATTCTACCGGCAGGCACCTCGGAGAGGGCCACAAGACTCGACTGCATCACTCTCAAGGCCGGCAACGAGAAGCTCATCCGGGCAATCTCTGGCTAGGAAACTCTTGACAAGCTTTTCCCCGAGAATAAGGGTGTTTATATACTGGCTTCGGTAGAGCTGATGTTGAATGTAGATCAGAAAGCCTTTTTGAGCGTTCTTGTGAGATGAGCTGATTTGATTTGTGACTAAAGGGACAGAGAATGGAGACGCTGAACTTCTACATCCATCGTGATACCCTGGCCCGTGGCTTCCGCTGGAGGAGCTTTGTAAGCCTTCAATGACCATAACCGCGGTCGGTTGACCAAGGGGTCTACAACTGTACTCAATGTAGGTTGACTGGGAAGGATAGCCGCATGATTCTATCCTGAGCATGCCAACATCTGAATGCATCAGATCTTGGACTTGTCTCTGGGCTTGGATCTTGGTCCAAGAGCTTCGTCTAAGGATATGGCATTGGTACATAAACAGGCAGGTCAGTGATATCAAAAATCACCCGGACTCGTAAGCAAGCGTATCAATTGAAGGTAAAATATGTTTTGAAGGGTAGATTACTAGAGCAAGCACTAGGTAGTGAAGCACCTAGATGGCTTAGCCTAAGGTGCCTTTTTTGCCGGTATGGTGGTTTCGTCCTCGACCCCCTTTTTCCGAATTCAAACCAAGGTCCACCCATACGCAGTTGGAAGAGTACCCAACCAGCACATCAGCTTCACTGTCCTTGTGTTCTTTTTTTCTTGCAAGCGTTTGCGTCAACGAATTTTACCCCCAAGGCCCCGAGTCCTCGTTCCTCAACCGGTCTTATGACGTTTTATTTTGATGATGCGCCCAGCGCCCAGCATTGCCGAACAGAAGTCCCTGGAAAAAATTACCTGGCCATGTCCAAACCGTCAGGAACACTCTGAGAGAAGCAGAAAGGTAGCTGATTGAGGTACGTATTGCTTTCTAACTCTTCATTATTGGATACTGACATGTCTTTTGAGCAGATATCACAATGGATAGCCACGGCAGAACAACATCTGCACGATTCGAAGCCTCGAAAGATTTGTTCTCGGAAGACTCGTCGCACGCAGAGTCAACCTACTACTGGCGCAGCACTACGCTGCCGACCCCGAAACAAGACGTCAATCGGAGCACGAACCTTTCGCGTCGACATTGCGTTTCGATGAGGGTGACTGCGGCCCAGCTGCGTATGTCACTGCAAGAATCGAGATCGAGATCGCCAAACTTCTCGCCAGGAGGCTACAGGAGACATACCAGGACAGTATTTGAGGCTGAGAGGGGTATATTCGAACGTCGTCCAAAGTCGGTCGAAGATTTGATTCCGCCTCGCGCTGGGCCATGTCTACACAACTGTAGAGCATCTGGTTGGGTGCTATGTTATTGGCAGGTGTAAGGTTTCTTGGTTTACTTCCAACTGCTACATGGCAGAGATACTAATGCTCCCGTTTGATAGTAATATCGACAAGCCAGGGATCGTCTACGGGGCCAACACAATCTATACCAATGGAATCCCTTTTCCGACAGGCACGCACGAAATATCATCACTGGAATCCGCCCGTATGCCTTGAAAGAGAAGATGGCTGATGAAGTTCTGGCGACAATATGCTTCACCGATGTCCCCTACCCATTCCCGCCTGATGGAGGACTCAGTGTTCTTCTCGTTGTCATGCACGCGATATCTCAAGACATCCAATTCCTCGGAGGGAATTGATGCTTTCTCTGCCTATTGTGGCATCTGTAGTAGATCCAGAAAGCTGTTGTATCGGTAATGCTTAGAAATGGGCGGGGTGAGCTGATTAGGGGATCTATGAAATACACTTCAATTTGATTTCTGATGGATATCACACGGATCTGCATTGCATGCTCCGACACTGCCGCATATATTTGGAAATGCTGTGATACCGAACAGGCCTACAGTATGGTAGTTATCTCAAAGAATATGAGGGGTGTGTGCAAAACATAGATTTTGAAACCTCTTGAACCCGAGCAGATGTAATAAGTGCTAGTTTAAGTTGTTCAAGAAGGGCCAAGATGACCACAGACATAGGATGTATGGGTGATTCGCTCTAGGCCTCAGGGATTGCTACAAGGTGGCTTCATAAAGTAGGCAGGACACTTGATATTTTGCATTACATTAGAAACAATAGCATTTTAGACCCTGAAGACATACAGCTATGCGGACGATTTGGTGGTTAACATCTGTAGATGATACATAGGTTCCCCTCGCCGTACCTCACATCTTGAACACCCTGGCCAGTGGAGGCTCGTAGTTGAGAATCTGGTCTCGATGGGCCACGATCTAGTCTTCAATGAAGCTCCATGATATTTTCAGCATTTCTGTGTGTCCAGAATTCCCCCCTCCTAAGAAAAAAAGACCTCCAGCACCCCCTCGGCACATGATGAAGCCACCCCTTGTTCTGCCGACAACCAGCACCCCCAGACTTTAAGACAATGATCGAAAGCCTTAGATGATGGAATAATCATAACAAACTCTCATGTGGAGATTTCCGTCGTGGGGGTGGCATCAGTGGAACAGGGGCTCGGAAGGGGCGCATTGCACTCTTCGTCGGGGAGAAACCGAGCTCGAAACAGTGGCAGCCTATGACAGTCATAATTTAGGTCAGCTAAGTCCTGCAGGTAAAGAAGATTGGATGGGGTAGATGTATGGTGATTCTCAACCGGATTCTGGACGAATCGTCAAGCATTATCTGAGCGTCCGCAGCGCAGGGACAGCAAGGCTAAAGGATGAGCACATTCGATCGTATTTCCTCTTTCGTTTTCCCGCTAATCAGTTCAGGTAATCTGAATACCACTCGTGAGATTAGAACAAGCTGGGTGGTTGTGTGGTCTCCGGCTTTCTAAAGCTCTCGATTGTGGTGCAACAAGCACAGGGAAAAGGTTTGGCAAAAGAAGGCTTCTGGGCAGGGAGCATGTTCCGTCGCAGAACTGAATACTCTGCGGTAGACCTGAAGACTAAACGGGATTTCGTTTTGAAACTAGAAATCAATGCTCGTAATGATTTTCGGTTGACCGAATATTTGGTGCCCGTAGACGAGGCCTAACGGGTTCTGGTGGTAGCACAGATGAACGCAGCGAGTCGATCACGTGTTTGGCCAGCAATTTCTATGGAGGGAAGGTACTGTACGCCAATTGCGTGTCAACGTACCAGTACCTGGCTCCTGCCCACAGTGGTGCTCACTTTTGATGCCCATGATCTTCATGACCAGAATATTGAAACTGTGCCCAGAACGAGCTACTTTTGAGCCTGCTCCCCAAACTAACAGTCGACTTTACTAACATGATGGTTCTCAACAGGCATTACCTCCTTCTACGATTCGAAAGCGCACACGATCCCCTGCCGCACGAAACAGCGAGAAAACTTTCTTCACCAGGTCCGATACGTTGACGAACAAGGCGTCAATAATGACCTCGAATACAGCGAAATCCATCACCACACAGAGCCATCCTGCCACTCTTTGGCTTTTGCTCTGAGGGTCGATTAAGCTCTTGTACCCGTAGTCCATGTTCTATACCAGAAGTCTGCACAACCAACCATTTCGAGACGGGGAAATTTCACGAGCTCCATGAAGCTCTCAGCCAACTCTTCCCATGAATTTACGTACACACACAGCGTTAGATTAGGGGTTTCAAATAAGGGCATTTGCCCACTTGCCTGTAGACTAAGATAGCTGGTGAATACTTAGTTCCTCCGTCAGAATTTGTCACAGACATTGGGGTCTGGCAGGCTCGAGAGATACTCAAGCTTCATATTACCTTGGTAAAGCCTAGCACTAGGCACCTACTTTGTCATCACAGAGTGAATACTGCATCAGATAGCCACCTGTCCTTCTGATCCCCGCTACCTTCCATTTACCCAAGCGGCCATTCACCTGTGGTTTGCTGCAACGGCTACTCCCACCACACCCTTGACTAGATGATTTGCACAAGCACCCCTCCCTTCCGCCTTTATTCTCCCTACCCTCGGTCATACGCCTGGAAGCGTCGAGATCTGACTCCACGGTCCGTGGTAGTACCGTAGAAATGTTTCACAGTTTATCAAGAATCTTCCCCATTCTGATGACAGTGATTGCTCCCTTCGACGTAACTAAGAAACATGGCGTTATCACTGACTTTCTAGCCGTACTCTCGTCACTTGAGAATTTAGGCAGGCAGGCTCGGGTACTGAGTCTCTCTCAGCCACCCAGCAAACGGCAACGGCTGATTTTATCCGCCCCGCCCTAGTCTCCCAACACTGAAGGGCACCCACCTATCTCTCGAAACCATTTCTAGATCCATTTCTTCTGACAATCTTCTCACCATGGTTGAATGCCTACATTGGGCTCCTTGTACGTATCTTCGTAGTCATTCTCTTGGGTAAGGAGTAGGTCTCTTTATCCCTTGCTTCAATAAAAGGAAACAATAGTAAATTCCCTAAATGCAATGCCCTTGAGAGGCCAGACCCATTCATCAAGACCTAAGAAAAGAGTGCCATTGATTCACTTCTAGACTTGGATCACCAGGAGTGGGCGATGCTATGCGTCAGGCGAGTGTCCGCCTGCCCAGCCCCCCTTTCCCCACCCACTTGCGCTTGATCATCTGCCAGCTTGCCACACCCGTATGCCCAATTCCTCGAGTGTAGGCGTTCTTGATGAATTGAATAATACAATTCAGAATATAGCTGATGGAGCTTCATGACAATTTCCAAACCACGAAATCATGCACACTTGGCTTGGGCACTCGTGAGGCCTGGCTAGGCACGAAGTCCTCTCTGTGGCCTGTGCCTTGCCCTTGACCTGTAGAAGAGTTCCAGATCTTCCTAAGTGCTCAAGTTACTCTAGTATATCCAACTTCCACGCAGCCTTCGCGAGCTTCATTTCCTAGTCTTACGTTTCAAAACCAAACCAGATCCAATACTTGAATTACCCCTTAATATCAGAGTCCAATCTAGTAAGAGCAATTCCAGACCAAAGAGGAGTGTTATTTCCAATTCAAGAGGCCCATATCTCTGCTTTTACTGCGCTGCCGTATATGCAGGAGGTGACATCGTTCTCAGCCCGAGAAATTCGACCCAGGCGTCCGCCGCCCCAACAATCACACACCTCCCAGTGACGAATCTTGGTAAATCCAATGATACTTGCCCCATAGCTGCAGCTTTTCACTATTGTTTCTCTCAGGATGCTCTCACTTCTATTGTCAGTGACTCACAATCACTCCAGCCAGCTCCTGGGGTCCTCAGAAACCTATAAAAGAAACTCCTCCCTCCCACCTCTACTGCATCTTCCTCCTTCCTCATCATCATCACACACACACAAGCTTCAGCATCAGCTTCTTCTTCTCATACCTTTGAACATCCATCATCATCATTCCATATCATATGCCTTATACAGTCTTCCACCTTCAAACACCAAACCATCATTCTCTTCATCTAACAACCACACTTACATCCTCCTCCTTTACGAGAGAACTACACAAGACCTTCCCCTTCCTTCCTGTGTTCTTCTTCTTTGACAATTGACTAACTTGTCACTAGGTCTTCTGCTTCCTTCACTACCTTCGACACCTCACTTCTTTTCTTCTTCTTCCACACCTGACCTTGCAACAACGCACACAAGAGATAACATCGAGCAACATTCCATAAGCCATAAACAATCGTCTTCCTGTACATTCTTCTGTGAGCTTTACTAATTCTTGACTAGGGCCTCTGCTTCCTTCACCACCATTCGAAATCTCACTTCGGCATCTGACTTCTTCTTTCTTTCTTTCTTTCCTCCTTTCCTTCTTCAACCCACAATATCTGACCTTTGAAACAACACAGACAAAATTACTATTGGGATAAGAAAACACTATCGTCTTCCGATCCTTTCCTCTGATGGTTTCACTAATTAGTCACTAGGTCTTTTGCCTCCTTCGGCCCCGTTCAGTATCTTACTCCTTTTCCAACCAACCACCCGGCCTTGCAACAGCACAAACAAGCCACACATCAAGACAAAACTTACTAATACCACAATTATCTCCTCTTCCCTCTGCCCGTCTGAAAATTCTACTAATCGGTTGCATAGGTCTACCAGCTCTGGGCACATTTCGCTTCGAGGCATGATGAGAACCATATCCGTGATCGATCCCATGATCGAACAGATACTACACTCTGACCTCCCTTAATCACACATTTTCTTTTCTTTCTGGGGATGACTTGATTCTTCGTTTTGAAATTCCCTCGAGGCATGATGAGAACCATATCCGTGATCAATCCCATGATCGAACTGATACTACACTCTGACCTCAAAGTTTGATTTGCGTCCTCCTAGCGAAGTCGCTGGAGCCAGTCAAGCAAGCCAGAAAGAACAGGCCAATTACACTCCAGATATTCCTTTTCTCACTTTCACCTCAGCAGATATTCAGATCCTACCAAACATCCATGGCTTTGCTACACCTTCCACTTCCCCTCCTGCCTTGATGGTTACTAACTCTCGTCTTTCTAGGTCTGTCTTCTTCAAGACACTACTTCACCTGAACAAGCATTCGACTCCTCTCGAATATCAATGACTTTGCTTCACCATCCACTTCCCTTCCTCTTTTGACGGTCACTAACTTGTTTTCTTTCTAGGCCTTTCTTCGTCTTCAATCAAACATAATGGCTTTGCATACCGTTCACTCCCTCTCTCCTGACATTCACTAACATTTGTCTTCGCAGGACCTTTACTCGTCTTCTGTCAAACATCAATGGCTTTTCTACACCCTCTATCCCCTTCTTCTTTTGATTGTCACTAACTCTTGTCTTTGCAGGTCTTTCTTCGGCTTCTTTCAAACATCAATGGCTTTGATATACCTCTCACTCCCCTCTTCTCTTGATCATCACTAACACTTGTCTTCCCAGGTCTTGCTCCGACTCTTTTCAAATATCAATGGCTTTGATACACTCTCCACTCCCCTTCTTTCTCTTCATTATCACTAACTCTTGTCTTTCCAGGTCTTCCTTCGTCTTCTATCAAATACCAATGGATTTGAATTCCACTCACTCCCCTTCTCTTCTGGCATTCACTAACACTTTCTTTCTTTCCAGGTCTTTTTTCTTCAAGAGAGAGTATTCTACTCTCTCACTCGGGGGCCTTTCGGGCCTCCCCCCTCTTTTTTTTGTGAGTTCACTATTTCTGCTCTCTTCCCTTTCACTTTTCCCCCCTTCGCATGATTAGAAATCCTTTTGGCAAGCCCATTGGCTGCTTGTAACACACCATTGTCGTGGAGTTTAAAGTTCTTGCCTACAAAAAAAAGATATTACACTCTGAGCATCCACAAGTTTCTCACTTTTTTCTGAGATCGCTTTCTTCAAGACATATGCTAACTCATCTCGTGTAACACATTACCACGGACAGGGCCGTCGCATCCACGCGAGACAAACCACCCGCCGCTCCAAGAAACAAACGTTCCTCGAAAGAAATCGCCGTGGGTTTTTGTTCACTTCTTGTTTTCCCGCCCAAAAAAAGCAAGAAGTGAGAAGTATCACCCTCCTCTCCTGTCATGCTAACATTTGTATAGGTATCTTGTCCAAGGTCTCCTTGGTTCCACATGTAAGTGCCCTCCCCTACCATCTCATGCTGACATTGCATACGTAGTCACGAACACAGACCAACACTTTCAGGTAGATGATCACCCTCCACGTCTTATGCTAACATTGTGTACGTAGGGGCTTGGACAAACCCTCCACAGGTTGCCAGGTTAGTGCACTCCTTCTCTTCATCTTCTTTCACATACTGACACATCACCTGCGGGTTTTTGTTCGCCTCTTGTTTTCCCCCCCAAAAAAATCAAGAGGCCCAGCCAGGTAAGTATGACCTCTCCCCTTGCTAACTTCGAACAGATCGGTAAGCGCGTTTTTGTTCAGCTCTTGTCTTTCCTTCCAAAAAGATCAAGGGTAACACGGGTAAGACCATCCCCTCTTTGATGCTAACATCCTATGTAGACATAATCTCCAACCCTCGACGGGTCTTCAACCAGGTACGTAACGTCCTTTCAAGATGACTTATGCTAACATCAATGCAGCGGGTTTTTGTTTGCCTCTTGTTTTCCCTTCCAAAAAAACCAAGAGGCCCATCCAAGTAAGTATGACCCCGCCCCCTTCACTAACGTCGAACAGATCGGTAAGGGGGTTTTTGTTCATCTCTTGTTGTTTTCCCTCCAAAAAAATCAATCAAGAGACATGTCAGGTACGTTTCACTCCTCCCCTGCCTTGTGTTGACATCGAATAGAGTAGCAATGGGTTTTTGTTCACCTCTTGTTGTTTTCCCTCCAAAAAAAACCAAGCAAGAGGAATTCAGGTCAGTTGAGCTCCTCTCCCATTTTATGCTGACATCGAACAGGCCGGTAAGAGGTTTCTGTTCAGCTCTTGTCTTCCCTTCCAAAAAGATCAAGAGCACCACAGGTAAGTATTATCTCTCCCCGGTCTTAAGCTAACTTCGACCAGAGTCAATTGGGGTTTTTGTTCACCTCTTGTTTTCCCTTCCAAAAAAGATCCAAGAGCAACACAGGTACGCATCATCCCTCCCCCGTCTCATGCTAACTTCGAACAGGGCGGAACGGGTTTTTGTTCACCTCTTGTTTTCCCTTTCAAAAAGAAATGCCAAGAGGTAGCCTGTAAGTACAAGACCTCCCCCCGTATTGTGCAGACATCGAACAGGGCGAGACGGGGTTTTTGTTTGTCCCTTGTTTTCCCCGTCAAGATAAATCAAGAGGAACAGGTGAACGCCTCCCCCCATCTTATGCTAAGTTCGAACAGGGCGGCAGCGGGTTTTTGTTTCGCCTCTTGTCTTCCCCTCCAAAAAGATCAAGGGGAATGGGTGAGTACCACGCCTCCCTCCCTTTTGCTAACTTCGAACAGGTCCGAAGGGGGGTTTTGTTGATCCCTTGTTTTCCCCGTCAAAAAAATTCAAGAGGAATATGTGAGTGCGATGCCTCTCCCGTTTTCTGCTAACGTCGAACAGGTCGGAAGAGGGGTTTTTGTTTCGCCTCTTATCTTCCCCTCCAAAAAGATCAAGAGGAACGTGTAAGTATCTGCCCTGCCCATCTTATACTAACATTCTCTCTAGAGCGGTAATGAGTTTTTGTTCACCACGTTCCCTCCACAACAAGCTAAGACGAACAGGAAGTACGATCACTCCCCCATCTCATGCTAACATTATGTGTAGGCGTAATGGCCAACCGCAATAGGTTCCTAGATAGGCAAGCATCCTCTCACTCTCTCTAGCTGTCCACTGCTAACATTCCTGCCAGAAATATTCCAATGACTTTTCTCGGGGTGTGAGAGTTCGAGTAGTTTGACTCGCATAGTCAAAAGCAGCATTGGAAGACGGCAGACCCGACATCTCAACACAATGAATACATACCAATTACTTTCCTCTTTGTGTCACTGTTCTTCCTGTCGGTCGCAATCATGGCCCTTTTTGACGTGAGTTGCCTCCTTCTGATGCCTTGTTCGGTCCTCATTCTCACTGATCCAGCAACTCCCGGCGGGTTTTTTTCTGCCTTTCTTTTTTCCCACCAAAAAAACAAGAATGGCGCAGGGTGAGTATTCCTTCCCCCAATCCCCTCTGATATTCGTCTGCTCGGGGTTTCCCCTCTCTGTTCTGCTAATCTGTAGGAGCGATTTTGCGCATTCATTTCATTTGGGGGGGCTGATGATACAATCATATCTGTTCGGAGTGGCGATGCGTTCACATCTGTTGGGAGTGATGAAATGTACGGGCAATCTGACATTTGACCGTCTCATTTTATCGAGATGAGTCTCCGTCACATCATCATCGATGAAATGATTGACCCTGAACTGTTCTGACCCAACTTTTTCTCTTTCAAAGATTTTGAAGAATTTTTTGTCTCTGACATTTCGATGTCTTCGTTTTATTTGCGGGCTTGTTATCAAATGGAGGAGAGGCATGGCGGTTTGTGAGAATCTTTCGTGATGGATACAGGGGCATTGGGGGGGAAGGGGGACGACCGAGGAGGAGAATGATGAGGGGTTCGCTTTGGGAAAAGCACAAATTGACACATTTATCACACTTAAATTATTCGTGGAAAGTGAAACCTGCAGCACAAACGTAACTGTAATTCGACCCTGAAATCTCCGATACTTGTGTGCGCATTGCGGCAGTTCTCTCCCATCAACTCTAAGCTAGTCCACCACAATTGTTCTCAAACGTCAAAGACTGCTCCTGTATTCAACTACCTGTGTCTAATTGGCTTATACTTCTTTCTGGTGGACTTAGAGAAGGGCATTGCCTTTGCAGGGCCAATGTTCATCCGCTGCTCCAGAGCTGGGCTTGTTCGCCTGCTGCATCCCGCTGACGTGTTTCCATGAAGTAGTTAGGTAGCTTAACTACGACCATATCCTCTACATTATCGCCATGTACAAAGTATCTTGGATTCATCAGAAGGAGAGTGATTCAATGCCCGTCCAAGCTCCTGCTTTACAAATCGTCGCCCCATGCCAAGGAGCCCTTGAATCCCGGCTCACGGTTCCCACAGCTGACTCCCCAGATCCCCGATTCATGGATCTCAGAAATCATTATTTGTTGCAACCTGTCACACTTTCTAGTATCCAGTCACTGTCAGAGAGGGCGTAGTTGGAAGGTCTCTCAAGTATACACTTGTCAATGTGCCACCTCTTGTAGCTTCGGAGCTCGCCATCTGATCTAGGCTTGACATGCAGATACCTGGAATACTTCTCGACGTGTGTACCAGTTCTTGATTCACTAAATACTCCCTCACATCGCAAGGGAACGGTTAATCACGATTGTTTCGGACACCACGTGTCTGGCTCCGATACAACGAGTCAAACTCCTCAATTGCCTATTTAAACCTTATCTATCCCTCCTCTTCTTCTCCTGTGTTGTAGTCTAAGCTTCACAACCATCAGTTCCATCCATTACTTCCAGAAATCTACTTCAGATAGACCCCAACTTCTTCAAGATCATCTTTCATCATCCTTGACAGCTATTTTATCGCCATACGAAGAACAGATGGACAGTGCACCAGTTCATGGGAATATCGTTTCCCTTCTCCAGACATATCTGGACACTTTTTTCCGCTTGGAGGTAAGAAATTTTCAATCCTATTCCTCTTGAAATTCTACTTTTTCTCTAAAAGATAATGCTGACCAACACTCTTCTTCTTTCATGGTAGATCCAAGAAACTCGCCTCTCTTCTCGTATCAGCTATGGTGCTGCAGGTACGACCGAGTTCACGTACGAGATTCGCCTTGCCCGACCAACCCCTGATCGGCAATGGTGTGAGGGGGGTCTCCAAGCCGGTTGCAAATCCATGCCAAGTAATATGACAAAGCTGATAGCTTTGGTTACTTGGTGGGAGGGAGCAGAGCCGCAAAGAAATGGCACCGCCGTATCCCAGGCTGCTTCGATGAATTTAGTGTGCCATGCTTTGGGTAATGGCTGGGGTCCTCACGTTCCGGACTGCTACGGGTACGCGCAGATGGGAAGGTATGGCATTGTGTTGCAGCAAGCCATGCCTGGTCGCCGGGTCTCATCTGTATTCCACCGGATGGGCAATCGCCAAGTTGATGCCCTGTTTCATGATATTGCCGGAGTCCTCCAAAGACTCCAGTCATGGCGTCTCCCGCGCTCCGTTACGGGGTGGGGCTCCGTGACATTTACAGACACGGCAGAGATCCGTAGCTCGGCCGCTCCCATCGGACCTCAACAGCCGTGTGCCTCCCTCGGAGATTGGTTGACCTGCTCGGCTCTCCATAGGCTCCAACTTGCCGATGAGAGTCGAATCATCGAAGGCTGGGAGCTTCATGGTTTGAGGGACCGTATCCTCAACTATGTGCGCTATGGCATTCCTCGTCTCGTGCAGGCGCTTGAGAACCCTGATCATAGGGTTTTAACCCACGGCAGTCTTTGTAAGTCATAGAACTTGGTCCCGCCTTGTCTATCATCTTGTTAACGTTTCACAGCTTGCGACAATCTTCTTTGTGACGAGAGAACAGGGCAATTGACTGGGGTTCTCGGCACCAATCGAGCCATTGTAACGCATCCCTTCCAAGAATTCCTGTCCTCCTTCTTTGTCGGGTCCGAGCTTACCATCTTGCCGTACGATTCAGGTCCATTAAATCTGGAGCATGAGTCCTTGCGGTTTTATGACGATCTCTTCCGCAGGGCGTTGGAATTTCACGGCGTCATGACCCCACGTGCTATTCGTGGCTTCAGGGACGCTTTTGCCCACCAAGTCCTGACGGTTTCCATCCTCCCTGGCCGCCTCACGCAAAGGTGCGAGTTTCTTGATATCGTACCCGATTACAGACGTGACGGTGAAAGGGACGAGTCCGCAGCCCTGTTGAACCAAAACTTGTCAGAATTGGGCTTCTAAAGGCGGTTGGTTGCCTGTCCCTACCGTGGGCCAGATATGAGGCCCGGCGTTAGAAAGGGGTGGCTTCATTCGTTTGGGAAGGATGTTTTCTCGAATTCGCAGTTGTGGTGGTAGTGTTCTGTTTTCCTGTATATTTAGATTTTGCAATCCAACTTGCTGTCTCGTGCTGCCAGAGTACAGGAGTGCTAGATCAGAAATCCAAAAAGTTTCTTTGGTGACTGACCTTCCCATCATGCTTTTTTTTCTCTCCCATTGTGGATTTAATAGCCCAAAACCAAGCCTTACTCAAGCATTAGCAAGATGCTTCAACAAGAAGCAACGAACAAACCTCTTGGTAGAGTTAGGAAATCAAGCCAGACGACGAGAAATCAGAAATAGCCACGTTGAAAGCCGGTGACAACCTCAGTCGATAGTATAGATTGAGAAGAGTCTGGAAAGAATTTTTCCATCGCATTGCAGCAAAGGCAATAGTTGAAACAGCCAAGATGGGTGTCGAGAAGAGGGACAGCGGAATACTCACTTCTCACGCAATCTGTTGTGATTGGGGGCCGAAGGAGCAACCCTGAGCCTTGCGTAAAGTAAGCTTGTTTTTCAAATCTGAAGATTCCTGGAATCTAACGCATTCGAGACTCTGTGTCATATATAATTATCAATACTCTCCACACCGAAACCGGGGATTGTGGTTGACATCTCTAAACTCACCCGCCACCCAACCACCCTTGAAGACATTGCCATATTCCCAATAATCTCGGTTCGAACTTTGTATTCGCTTATTGAGGGAACTAAAGTTGGTTCAGGGGAACTGTCTGTTGTCGGAGATAAGGGCCCAGCACTGCTCCTCAGGGGCTTGCTCACATTATCATGGGCCCCGTTCGATGAGCTTCTCTAGTTCTTACTGAACCTCCAGCGTAGTCTCTATCTTTCCTCTTGGGCTCGGTTCGTTGTTAAAGCAACCTACGATGTTGATAACTCGTCGATCATGGTGGATTTTCCAGTGTCGAGGTAGCTTTTGTTGAGGGTTGTGGTGGTCCGCTTCGTCGACGATCCGCCTGTGAGGCTAACTCGTATTCGTCGTCGATGCAGTGATGTTCGCTATGTTTCAATGTCCGGGGTACTTTTACTGTAATAGCATGACATCTTTCAACAACAGCTCAAAGGCGACAGTTGCTGCAAGATCACCCACTCCTCTTTCCCCTTGGCTCCAACACACCTCACGGCAGATAGAATCATGCCATGCACTCTCTCGTTGTTTGTGTGCTTCGCTCAGGTCCTAGGATAAAGGGGGGGCGGGACTCCTCTGGGCAGCTAGACGTCTCATGTGTGTGCCGTCTTCGTGAACAAGCCTATCGATCCATGTTAGAATAGCCGTCCACACATGATTGAGGAAGGCCGGAAAGCCGAGCATATTGAACTCCCGCTGCTGATGACGGGGAGGAAAGGGGGTACCTGCCGAGCGTCTCACCTCTTGTGACAAGTTTGTTCCGCCAATTTCCCTCAGTTTCAAGCCTAAAACCAGCAAACAGTCGCCTTTATCCTGTAACATGGCAGTGTTTCTGTACAGAGCTCCTTGTAAATCAAGGGCCTGTGGCCTCACTAATCAATCATCTTCCTTCATGTGCCAGTCGATCCATCGAAAAGCAATCTTCGGAGATTTGCTCGTTGGGATTATAATTTATCAAGAACGAAAGATTGTGAAATATGAAAGATTGAGCACAATGGTGGAAATCGAAGGATAAACCCGGAATGTGATCAGGATAACATTGAGATGGGATGAGAGTGAACCTTGGGTGTATCACTAGCGTTAGTTTAATGTCAAGGTCAACTCGAGGGATATCTTCTGGTAAGCAATACCGTGAGAGGCATTGCAGTGAGGGACGGATGATCGAGTCGAATGCTTCTTATCACAGTGTTGTAAATCTAGGCAGTAGGGAATTCGAGGCAACTGGGTAGATCTCCAAGTCGATCCAGGGTATGTAGGAGGCGCGATATCCGGGGGACCGGAAAATGCTCGGATCAATCTCAGTTCCGGTGGGGCCTTTGACCAGCAAATTGAATCCGGGCCGACTCCGACTCCGACTCCGAATGTTTATACTAGACATTTCTTGCATTCTCCTTATTCGCACTTGAGCTTGATCCAGAACTAATGCCAGAATAAACTGTGCAAGAATCGAACCATGGACCAAAGCGGTCCGAGACATTTCCGTCGTCCGAACGGCCGACCGGCGGCTTGTGATCCGTGTCGGGCACGGAAGGTTGCGTGTGACCACACGCGCCCCATCTGCAAGAGATGCCTTCGAGGGCGACAAGGTGGTAGCAAGTGTGTCTATTCGGAGAGCGCCTTACCTTCTTCCTCGGTGTCAACATCGCCAGCTCAACAAGTCGCATCGGTTAGACCCAAGCCTGCGTCTAAGGTTGCTCCTCACGGTATCCGACGCCCTCAACGCCGCCGAGCCCCTGTCAGAAGAGGCTATCTCGGGTTTACTAGCTTCAGCAGCGTCCTGGAAGAAACAGTACAAAGTCTCTCCATGGTCAATGGTTCAACTCCGGACTATAGTCAGCATACAGCTGGACTCAGGGTCGTAGAGGGAGAAGTGAGGTTTAAGGACTTGCCGCTGCCTCTTCAGGAAATGGCGATGTATGTGTTGAGCTGTCTCCCTGGACAGTCCAATACCCACATGGCCTTTAACAAGACACCTCACAAAATTCAAGATCATTTCTATCTGGGTGTTGACCGTGTCAGCGAGTCTGTCACGGAGATCTTTGCAACTCTGGCGAAGCACGACGAAAGGGCGACTCTCGAAGCTGTTGCTGAGTTTTTGTGTGCTAACACTGCGCTTCCTCTACCAGACGTACACACTAGTGCCATAGATCATATCGAGCAGTTCACGGGTCAAAATTTGAGATGGGAATCGCTTGGACTGCTGTGGGCTCATCTTGAGCGTGTTGGAGACCTCATCAACGCCATGCGTACACGCCGTGTTGTCTGGCTTGATGATCGGCCTGATCATGAGGCATCCCAGACTTGCTTAACTTACTGTGTTGAGCTGTCGAAGTATTTCTCCGCTGGCAATGATCTTTTACTGGATATAAGTCGTCGGCAGGGAACCCTTCTTTCGATTTTCGATGGCGACGCAAGTAGGTTACAAATCCAAAACAATCTTCTAGGCAAAGGACTGATATTTGCTACGAATAGATCTATCTTGCGCCTACGTGACCGGCGCGACGGCATCAATGCTGAGTTACCTCGGTCTCCACGTCTTGAAGAACCCAGATGGGTACCAACCATCCTCCTGCTCAGAAAATAAGCGACGGCTTTTCGCCCAAGTGTTCTCAGGGGACAAACTTTCCGTCGCCTTCACTGGCCGCCCGCCCCTGATCAGTCGCCGGTATTGCTCGACGTCCCTCCTGCTCGACTTGCCGGATGAGGTCTTATCACTGGACCAAGAAACAATTACCCGTGCGGCGGCATCGTTGGATAGCAAGGGCTGGAACACAGACGGCGCGGTGTACTCGGCCACTGTTATCCGAGCTCGCTATATCTGTGCTGTTGTTCGCGACGAGCTTCTCGAGATGGCACTTGTTCCTGATCAAGACATCCCAAGAGAGCAGATACTGTTCGTAGACCCCCTTACCAAGCAAAGCATGATGTGTCCTGGCTAATCAATGCGAAAACACAGCGCCGTCAGAGAAAAACAGATCGCGGTCTTCGCCGACTTCCCGCCTGCCCTCCATTTCTACCCGAGCAACCTTGCCGACGCATCGGTCGCTACCCCGGTTCTGCATTCGCAACTTATGATCAAGCTCGAGCATCTTCAGAATCTGTTCTTCGCAGATCGTCTGCTCCGCTTGTCACCTGGTAGTCATGACATGGGAGATATCGTACTTACAAGCTTTGATCTCCTCTCCGTCGCGCTCCTGTTCTGGACACACAAGGATCGCTTCGCCGCGACCAGTCAACACTTTGAGTGGCTCGTGAGTTGTTTCTGTACCTTGGGACTAAGGTCGATCTATCCGGGACTGACATCCATATTTTCTAGGTTATTGCGTACGCTGTGCCCGCCGGAGGGATCCTCTGCCAGGAGCTCCTCCAGCCATCCTTCAATGGCACCCACCCCAACGACCCGCGTGTCTCCCGCTCTAGCATTGTGCAAAAGCTCAGCCTTCTCGTCGGGTTCCTCGACTGGGTCTATCCATCGGCAGCTAACGGCGACATGTGTGTGGACTGTAAGGTCATCATCGAGCGTGTCTTGAACGAGCACCTCAATGCTGCTCAGAGGGTCGAATCCGACGGGCCTGGTTGGCTGGCGAAGGAGATGGAATGGGAGGGGTTTCAGACCCAGCTGGACTTCAATCTCGAGCTTTTGGATACGTTCGATTGGCTTCGCACGGACGGCAGTTGAACCAGTCCGGGCCGGCAGGTCCATGCTCGAGGGCCGCGATTGTTCTCCAAGGCCATTCGGCGACGCAAAGGCGACGCAGTTACTCGCATAAACACAGTCTACAATGCTTGGTGCAGGCACAGTTTTCTTGCGCCCATTCACAGCCTCGAATGAATTCGGCTACTGATCTGCCTTTGGAGTGGCGACTGGCCGGACGGGAACGCTGTCGCCCCGTCCTTGCTAGTGACTTGGGGGCGATCGAGTATTACATGGGACGACGGCATCAGCATCAGGGACTTTAATAGGTGGCCCCAGGCGTCATTCGATGATCTTACTTTGGAAATGGTTTATAACCTTTTGGACACTTTGCAGAGATTTGAGGGACTTGCAGGTGGCAGCTTGCGGGACTCAATCACGACGAGATACTACTATTTCCAGTTGAACCCAGGATTGACAGTTGTTCGCTTCGTGTTCTCGTTCGTATCTGCCGGGCCGTCGTGTCGACTCTGATATTCAGGGGTTATCGGCAGCATGTCTAGTTGCGGGCCACATTCCCAAAGAGGCAGAATCTGTTCGCACACGCGTGGAGAGTCTGCTGCGGTCTTTATTACCAGGATCGCAGCTTCAGGACACTTGGCTCGCTTTTGCTGACAGCGCCCCCTGTACTTTATTGCTAAGCCAGCCGACCGGCTTCGATTATCAGCGGGAGGCTACGGCTAGATGGCTGCGGCTAGGGGATTTTTATGTTACATATGTAGCGACTTTTAAAATAAGAATTAGAAGAAACGTAGCATTGGAGCGATCGATGGATTCGGCAACTCGGAAATGCATGCATTCATTCATCGGTAATAGTGAAGGTCAGCCCTCTGTTGGTCCTTGTGGGAGTCGACTTGTTGGGCCACGTCAACAATCACCACGGTCGCGCAAAAAGACCATAAAACCTCACGTACGCACGCTGGCAAATACGAAGATGTCTAATTTGACTTTGGGATCCAAGTAAGCGGCTTTGCTGAGGCACAGCATAGATCGGCGACGAACGCCTGCGAACGGAAGATGGTTAGAGAGCCAAGGAGCGCAAATGTCGTATAACATGGGTGATGACTGTCCTAAACCGCCGGACCGGACGCTACCCAATGGCGAGACATGTCAGCTTCGTGATCGCCATTCGCAGTTGGTCTGTCTGTCTGCTAGGGCTATGGCGGTGCCGGGAAATATGACAGGAGGGCTGGGAAGAGAGGGCCTGATCACTCTCCGCTCCTTGGGCAGAAATATGAGCAAGCTACCTGCTAGCAGCAGAGCAGTAACAGAAGCGACGATGCGTAGCTGCATTCAGCTGATTTGAGGCGTCCAATGGTGAGTGTGGCTGTCAGACAAGATTGCAGCCACCACCCATAATTAGCACAACTAGGGCTCAGCAGCGCCTCAAACGAGCGACTAGCGGTGCTGCCGAGAGGCTACGTGCTGTAGCGTCGGCGAGGGTCTTGTCCTGTCTTGCTTGTGGGGATGATGGATAAGTGTCCTCGTCGACGGGTGACGAATGGGTGGATGCCGCAGCAGGTTGATGGGGAAAGTCGGTCAATAGCCCTGACGCAGGCCTCCAATAATCAGACGGTTGTCAATGCACGTCAGCCCCTACAGCCGGCTCAACAGTGAGCTTACAGGGAGTGGTGAGTGTCTCTGTGGCTCTCGCGGCTGGGATTGGCCACACTCCTGCTGACTGCGGACGCTCAGTGTGGCTTGGGTCGACGCTTATGCCCAAGCAACGGCTCTCTCTCCTGGCTTGAGTTCAGAACCCGAGCCAGCGGATCCACGGCATCCATGGATGCCGTGTGTGTGTTGGTGGTGTGGTTTCCACGCCCCATGCCGCTATTCGGATCGAAATGTTTAAACATGCCCATCGCCGCCCGTTTGATCGACCCCTCGCTATCGTCATTGTACTCCCAACTTGCCACTTTTCGTCGTAATCTGCATCATCACCCCTTTGTCCTCGCACATCATGGATTCTCAGCCAACAGCCACACTTGCATCGCGACCAGCGCCTCCGGAGGCGCCTCAGGGCTGGTCGGTCGGTTGGAGCGAGACGCATCAGCGATGGTATGCTTCCCTGGCCTGTCCCCTACAGTTCTCTCGATGCTAACGTGGGCTCTTGCAGGTATTTCGTGAATATCGAGACCAACCTCACGCAGTGGAAGAGACCCGAACAACCCTCCCAGCAACAGCCTGTGCCTACTCCCGGCCACGATGTCAATGCTCCAACAGAAAGCCCGCTTCCCGCTGGATGGACCTCTCACTGGAGCGAAGAGCACCACCACTTGTATGCCATTTCACTCCTTCGACGCCAATTGGAGTCCTGGGTTACTGACCATTTGATCCTAGCTATTACCTCAATACAGCCACCGGAAAGTCCCAGTGGGAGCCTCCACTGCCAGAAAAGATCAGAGACACAGCCGAACTCCCATCTCAATTGAGACCGCCTACGCAAGCTAAGCACGCCCGATCGTCTTCGCAGCCACCTATGCGCTCAGGCAGTAAATCGGAGCACAAGCAAGCAGACTCCACCCCTGGGGACCTCTTTTCCAACCCACAGAGCAGAGGAAGGCAGCCAGCTAGGTATGATTAGGATCTCTGCCCAAAGAATTGGGGATATTGGCTGATCAGTGGTGTTACATGATAGCGAGGACGAGTTCCATGTCGACAAGCCCGAGCGACCCAAATCGCACGTCTTCGCCCCCTTCGATGCACCTCGGCCACTCAACACCAACACAGGGGTGTACACTCCCCCAATGTGGTCATACGGCGTCCCTGACTCGACAACGAGCTCTCCTGGTGGCCGGGGTCGTCAAACGTCATCGCCAGGCCAGATCCCCGCCGAGCTCGACGGCCCCGCGGTTATCTATGCTGCCCCTTTTGCAGGTGCACCCCAGACACTTACACCGAGCCCACCTCGTCTGAGCCCGAGCCTTACTCCCCAGCACCCTCCGACGGTCCCATCTGCTCTGAATCCTTTCTCTCAAGGGCCCACGGGCGCTTTCCTTAACCCTGGGGATAATTCTCGCCCATCTTCCAGGAACTCGGAGACGGAGATCCTCCCGGCGTATAGCTACTCGCCTGGATTTTCCTCCAGGTACAGCTCTTACCAACCTGTCCCTGACGACTCGAGAGCTAGCAAACGATTTTCGGCTTGGAACCCAGACATGGCGGCGATCACAAAGGAGCCAGCAGTGGGAATTGTTCACCACCCCGAGAACTACGACTTTCTCCCTTAAAAGCAAGAATACTAGGAGCTATTTGATTGAAACCCAAAAAAGTTTGTCTCTTTAGAGAAGAGGCTTAGCATGTATGTTCTGTGCGGGAAACAGGACATGGTAGCGATTGGTTGTTGTTTTTTAAATGTCTCTGTGAGACACAAACAATGGGTATAAAGGATAAAACGCAATGGTGGCAAGGTGTTATGGACTGGAGTTTAGGGATCAGATATTTTCACGAGATGATGAAAAGCATCTTTTTGCTATCTAATAGCTAATACATTTGGAGCTTATTCCGCCCTTGGTGCTGCCAGACTTTTCTATCCTCCAGATGAACTCAACACTTCAGATGCCCTTAGAAGTGGATGAAATGCCACCCAGAGCTTGTGAATGCTGAAACAGGTAACTGAAAATCTCAAGACGAGCGTGGTCTTCCCATATCAGACCATGTACATCGTTCTTGTCTTGAAGCAACATATCCGCCCAAGTCTTTCGTCAACAGGTTGGACTACTCAAAGAGGAGACAGATTTTGAAATGAAAGCAGACCTAATCTCGCCAGATTCAGCAATTGATATGTGGCCATGGCCAACCAACGCAGTATGCATCCCGAACTCCTGAAAAAGTCAATCCCATTCTTCTCGCATGGAGAAAAGGAAAATTCAATCCTGATCGATATAATTCTCAACATCCACCTCTAGGAGCTCTAGTTCCTCCAGCCGGAGGGGCAAATCGCGAGTCAGGGTCCGCCGCATCTCGTCTCTCGGCACAAAGGGGTCGTAGTTGCGCAGGCAGTCGGTACTGATGACCAGCTTCTTGACGCAGAAGAGCCGGTTCAGATACATGAGCCAGAAGACGGAGGGCTCTCTTCGGAACGCTCTCGTGTCGAGGTGGAGCACATACAGGTGCCTGCCTACGCTCGTCAACACGTCGCCGAGGTCGCGGAAGTTGACGGGGTGCCGGGCCGCGGGGTCGGCCTTATTGGGGCTGCCCGAGCTCAGCTCGAGGGTTCGAAGGTAAGGGAAGCGGTAGAAGATGTCCTTGACGCCCGTTCCGTTAAAATGTGCGTCTGAGAGCCTGAAGGTGTGGAGGTTGGACTGGACCGGCGTGATCATCATGGAGTCTACGTCGGCTGCTTCGTAGGAGACGCCCTGGAAGGATAGGACTTGCAAACCCCGGTGTGCCATCAGGGGAACGAGGTGGTAGGCGCTCATCTTTGGACCGTCGTTGGGGTGGATGAGGGTCAGTTCCGTCAAGAATGGCAGGCCGTAGTGCTTGTAGGCTCTGATACCGTACCGAGCCAGGTCCAGTGCCGACGGCATTGATGCCTCGGGGGGGATGAGATCGGGGAGGATGAACCGCTCTGAGAGATCCTTATCTTTCTCCAGCTTCTCTGCTTCGAAGAGGAAGCGTTGGCCTGGCTCCCAGCGCACCTCGATGTCCTCCGACCCGCTGATGAGCCACATCAAGTCTGGGCAGGGATCCTCCAGCTTCAAGGTAACACGTTCGACTTTGCGTGTTTGACTCAAGATCAGCGTCGGGATGCCATTGTATACGCCAGAGGAGAACTCGTCAACGACGCTTTGGAGACGGGCCTTGAGCTTGGGGGGAACCTGCAGGCATCGTACTGTCATGTCTGCCAGTTGATCTGCCTGGGGTATATATCCCGCCGGACGGGAGTCGGTCAACTCCACAGAACGTATAAGGTCGGTGACGAAGGGCATTTTCACCAGGCTGTTGAGAAGCTTCAGGGAGTCGGCAGGGTAGGCAATGTTCTTATACAACATTGGCCAGGCGAGACGGTTGAGGTTCTAGGAGACGCGAGAGACAACGTATAGGTCCTTTTGGCCACCCTCGGTGTCTCTGAGGTGCTGGAGGATCCGAGCCCAGATTTCTATTGTGAGAGCCATGGTGCTTGCGAGGGGAGTAAGAAAAGATGGGAGGCTCAAGGAGGGAAGAGAGGATGAACAGGGAAGAGAGGTGGGAAGGGGGGGCAGAAAGCAAGAAGACCCTTACAACGCGTAGGTGCCCTGCAACGCGTAGGGGCCCTGCAACGCGTATAGAAAACAAAGTCGACAAGGTGAGAATGGGGTGAGAAGTACCTGTGTGAGTACTTAGATACACGAAGGGGACTGGCCGTGTGATGGGTCTAGGCATCACGTACAGTTCTCCAAGAAGTCCCCATGGCATTTAGATCAGCCGGCCTCGTATCAGAGCCCTTATGGAAATCCCTTTTCCTCATTGGCTCAGCTAGAAATTTCATTCTTTATATCATACAAATCACTTGGTCGTTTGTTCTGTCACTTGGAAGCAATAAGTACACCAGGTTACTTTGATGGGTAGAGACCATGGATATCAATTCGGAGCACAGATGCTCATTGAGTTTAAAAGTGGTGCAGTGATGGCTATTCCCAGCGTGAAAATAACGAGGCATTAAGCGAGTAGAGCTTATGAACGTTTTAGGTAGAATAGATATCTGGTAAGGGGCAGATGCTGTAAAGCTACGAGCAAGTATATGGCCATTTCATCACCATCCATGCACTCAGTAAGGTTGTTGAATAGATATGGACAAGTTTTGGGTGTATTAAAAATTGTAGGCAATCTATGTTTCAGAGAAGTATTCAAAATTCATGGCCCTTCCTACAGATGCAGCCATTTCCAACCGTTCATTGAGGTGACAGATTAGTCCTAGGGCGATGCAACTTGCCAGAGACGCACTCAGATCCGCCCATTTAATTGTTCACATCAGGTATCTACATGATAAAATGCAATGTATTGTGGTCTAGTAAGGGACGGCTAGTTCAGATTTCCACAATCTCGGGCCTGACTGAACTCCCAGCCACGTGCAATGATGTCTTGAATGGTCACTAGTAGATACCATTTACGAGTATTCTTGGCCAAGGTCTTGGAATCAATAAAATGGATCATCTTCAGTGCACCTATGTGTGGTCAATTCGTATCAAAACAGAGGAATGCGAATGCCATATTGTCTCAGGTACCACCTTCATCTGCCCACACCCCCTTTACTACCCAGACCTTGACCATACATACCTGCTACCTGCTACCTGCCGAGATACTTGGCAAGTACCTACCTGCTGATTACCTAGAATCACATAGAAGCATGTGAGCCCAGGCGGCAGCTGTCAACAGATCTGGGTGGACCGCCAGCAGGCAGGCGAGAAAACAATAGTTGCCGAGGGCACAACACACATCTCGCGTCTTCTGTAGCCTGGTCAGGTGGCCACCGCATCCGACGAGGGGCTTCTGCCCTCAAAACGTGTGACTCACCCCTCCCCCAAGCTACCTTCCATTGCATTCTGCACCTGCAGAAGAATTTCTGAGACATAAACAACCCACTTCACAACGCTTCTGGCTCCCTTTCCCACATACTGAATGCTACATTCCTCGGCGTGTTGCAATCAGCACGCTTTCGACATTTAAGTTTAAGTTCCCACCCATCTGTCGTTGCTTGCAGAAGTGAAGCACCCAACGGTGCTGATCCCTACGAGGAAGGGACCAACGAGGTGAGCCGTTTGTGTGGTGTTCGATGTGAGACAAAAATCTCAATCTTAACACGGCGATTTAGGTCTGACGAACGCACTCCGTCATCAAGAAAAGACGTGACATTTCGTTTCGTTCCCCAATTTTGATACAACTTTTGCCATCCAAGACCACTTGGCGACTTTTGTCTCTTCACGTGTGCCTCATCCTCTTCACCACACCCAGGAGTACTTGTCTCTATCCATCAAGATGCGACCTACAATCAACACGGATCACCTCGTTGAGGGAAATCCATTCGAAAGAGTAGACCCGGATCGAGTCCAGGGCATGCTTAATGGATATGAGGTCTATCCTCTTCACTTCCTCGACAACCATCCGGGCTTCAAGGAAACGTACACATACACCTTGCAGTTCAATGACGTTCTTGACGCTCAGTTGCTCCACGTAGCGCTCCGTCGTCTTCTTGAGCACGGAGATTGGCGCAAATTCGGTGGCAGACTTCGAACCAACAAGGTTAGAGGCCGACGTACACTTGAGGTCCACGTTCCAACCACCATTACTCCTGACTACCAAACTGTCGCCTACTCGCATCAGGTGATCCGATCTAAGCTTAGAGAGCATCCCCTCGGATCTTTGCTTCCTCAGCCTACTGGCGAACGCGGCTCCATCCAGGAAGGTGCGGACCACTTCCGGGACTTCTCAGCAGGCCCCAATGTCCCAAAGGACTTTTCCGCCTACCTCAGCGGCGATGTCCCGATCATAGCACTTCATGTTATTTGCTTCGCAGATGCCACTCTTGTGTCCCTCGCCTGGCCTCATGTCTTGATGGATGGCACTGGGCTCCAGATACTTCTCAACTGCTGGTCTCATATGCTAGCCGGCCGCGAGAGCGCCGTGCCCCCCGTCCTCGGAGCTCGACACGACTTCATCTCACGAGCCAGCGAATCTGCATTGGCCCGTGATGAGATGAATGATGAGAACTGCCTACTCAGAGGATGCACTACCTTGCGTCTCGCCTTCAATGTGATCTGGGACCAATTGTCGGTTTTTTTTAGCACACAGAAACCAGTCAACCGCACAGTGTATCTTCCAAAACGTGCTGTTCAGAAGCTTCGAAACCAAGCTCTCTTTGAAATCCAACGGGCCAATCCAGGCCACCCAGATAAGCTCTGGGTCAGCGAAAGCGACGTGATCCTCGCCTTGTTCGTTCACACGACCGCTCTCTGCGAACCAACCCCTCGCCCCGTCACTGTTTTTGGCGCCTTTGATCTCCGATCCCGGCTGCCAGACTACATCGATAAGTCTGGCGTCTACATCCAGAACATGGCGTGGGTTCTCGCGACCCCCTTGGACGCCGACACTGCCCTAGGCTCAATGGGAGAGGTTGCTCTGGCGCATCGAAGATCTCTACAAGAGCAGACAACCCAGGGGAGAGTCCTGGCACTGCTTCGTAAGCTCAAGCAGCAGTCGGACTCGGGTGATGGAATGACGGTGTTTAGTGGACCACCTAATGCCATCCTCTACCCTGCCGGCAACCTAACCAAGCTCAACTTCTGCCGCGCGGCCAACTTTTTACCTGCCGTCTTCCGAACAGGAGACGACAGCCCAACACGCCGCAACCCTCCCGGAACATGTGTCTATCACCATAAGGGGTTTTGGAACGAGGATAGGGTTTCGAAGAAGGGTATGTTCATTCTTGGGCAGGATTGGAATGACAACTACTGGATCACGGGCTGGGGCATGCCTGATTTCTGGCGTGGCATCCAGGAGACTCTGGATGAGTTGGGCCCTTTCCGCCGTTAAGGCTTTTCTTTTCTCTTTCTTTCTTCAACTTCAATGTGTCGTTTCTTTTAGGGGGGCTTTTTGATTCTGACTGCCTGCAGATGTGTGCAGTCATGCTAGTCTGTTGTTTTGGAGTTCAGGGTCGTTTTGCTAATTGAAAAAGGGGTGCCAGGAATGGAATGGCACAGATCGAAATCAGTCAGTTGCTTCTAGATGTCGGGTAAAATCAATCAAATGTATGAGTTCTGTACTTTGTTGGTCTCCTTGAATGTCTTTGCCGTGAGGGCCGAGGTTGATCTTCGTTCAGGCCATAGACTTTGGCCAGCTCATCAAAGGCCATCGAAGCTTGTCATCTTGGATCTTATTTTGATCCTTGCTTGTATATCACCGCCCAGTAAGCTTTGTATTCGATACATCTAGTCAATTGCTGAAGCGAACTGGTATTGTTGACGATAAATATGGCACGTGACTGAACCAGACTTGTGTGGGAGGGAAGAAGTACTTTGTACCTCAATACCCGTAGTCCAGTAGCGGGCAACGCTCGGATGTATTACCGTATGTTCGTCCACCTCATGACAGGCAGCTCCCTTGCTCCTTCTGCTACCTCACATCCTCGATCTCTTGTCGATTTCTCATCTTCGCCCTCTATCACCTATGCCTTGGGATACTCAGGGTCAACAAAAGTTGGAATATAGTGGTCTACCTAGATCTGCCCTTTCTAACAGGGTGCCAGAAAGGAACCCTCGTGGCCGGGCCACTTCGTTGGCGAAGCTAGCCCAGGTATCAATGTGGCTCTTGCCGGTCCTTCATCGAAACAGCCTGTCAGCTCTTACATAAGCCCAAAAACTGGTAGTGGGGTTTGGTTCCTGTAACAAGAAGGGTTAATGGACATCAGTGGTTGCATAAGGCATCCGTCAATACCCAACTAGGCTAAGGGTTGCCGTATTGAATTCATCTCGTTTATTCCAGAAGGGAGACACCAGCGTTGAGGCCCAATGATATGCCTCCATCCCTATCTACGAGTCAACGTATAGGGATAAGCCCAGTGCCTGAGACGAGACAAGCTCGACTTTTAATGTGTCAGTATCATATCTAGCAAAAACCCCACCCAGTAGATCATGAATGAGGGAAACTGAAGCTGATCGATTATCTATAGTTGGAAAGACATCTATCTCATGGCCCCGTTGATGCAAGCACCATTACGCAGTATTTAGGATGAATGACACCCAAAATACTGCTAACATGCGCCTTTTTTCATTAAGAATGAACTCGATCCGTTTAGCAAATGCCACACTCTCATTCAACTAATACTGGTAACTCGGAAAGTCCCGGTGGCTTACCCCTATTTGACGCATCATTCCTTACTTTGTGGAATGCGAAGCATCGAGAAACTTGGGTGCTACGGCTACCGCAGACAAACGGGAGATCGCCGTACGCAGCTGACACAGCCACTTAAATGGCACGAAGAGCTTCTAGCCAGCTTCAGCGGAGCCCAGCATGTGCCGGCGCAGCCCGCCAAGGGTCGAGATCCAACAAGAGATTGCGCTTTGCCTATCCAGGGCCGATCCCAATCCCTGGAACCTCTGCTGGAATGTGAAACGGCGGCTGGTGCACTGTTGTAGGGCGTGGCAGATCGAACCCAGCCATAAGACGTCAGGCCTAGCTTGGTCAGGCCCAGGCGCCAACAAGCGCGTCTTGAACTCCCCGCTGGATATCGGCCTCCATGAGATCATGCCGTCAGTGGATGGTAAGAACGAGTGCCGGGCTGTCCATAAATCCGGTTTGACAGCATGCTCAACTCACTTATTCCCGAGAGAGCGGAGAGTTTACTCCACTGATGAATTGCCAGCCGATATACCGTCAGCTGGCGTCCGCAAAGTGTGACGCCAAGCGTGGTCAAGTCCCAGAGCCGTTCAAACTCTCTTTCGATCTAGGCGCGAATCCGCTTCCCCGGATTGGCCCAACCGGCCCCATGGCTTGGTCTACTATATCATGAGCCGGTAGGCGGTCCCGACGAACCCAGAACGACTGGTATTTGATTGATCGCCTTTGTTCCTTTTCATTATTTTTTGAGGCCTGCCACCCTCCCCGCGTGCCTCCCTTGCTCGCCATGGCTTGGCTCGATGCTGGCCTTCAACTGTTCGATATCCTGCTCCTCCGCACAATCACCAAGAGCCTGCGACACGGCCTCGAGCCCACGTTTCAATCGACTGGCCTCTCCCGTAGAGGATATTATGCCACTTTCCAGCCTGGTCTCACGCGCGGTATCGGGCTTCAATGGCGGTGATCCGAGCAAATACCCTGGTGCATTCCCTCCACCAGCTGGCGTCGTCGCGAACCTCAAGAATCCGCCTGATGCCGGTCGCGTTGCGGGTGTAACGACTCTCGTTGTGTGTCTAGCCGTGTCAACTATCCTGTTTGCAGTCCGATTCTATGTCAAACTGCGCATTACGCGGCGGTTCCTGCTGGAAGATTGTACGTCCCTCTTCCTACTTCAACGCATGATTCAAGAGTACCTTTGGAGCTAACATGTAGATAAACAGTGACATGCTTGATATCATGGGTTTGTACATTCCAAACCACATGACGCGTCGAAGAGGGTAGTGCTGACGCTCGCAGTCCTTGCTGATCGTAATAAGCGCATCTTCTGCGATGAGTACGCCAACGCAACCCCGTTTCGATTGCTCCGGTCGGCTAACACAATGCAGTGATACGTTATGGCTTGGGTCACCATTCTTGGGATATATCAGTGGACCAGTATTCCTCCATGCTTGAGGTACGTGGACCTTCTACCATGAGTGTTCCCTCGTAGCTAACCAAGTAACAGTGGCTGTACATTACATCCATCATCTACGAGCCGGCCGCATTCTTCACGAAGGTTACTCTTCTCCTCCTCCTCGCACGTGTCTTCGCCGTCAACACAAAACTCGCCCGCGGGATATACTACTTCATCCTCGCACTCTTCATCGCCTATATCCCGATACTGGGCCTCAAAATCGGCCTATGTGGCCCGCCAAGCGCATTCTGGGATCCAACCGTCCCAGGCGAATGCTTGGATCTTCGGATGATATTAGTCGTCGACGTCGCATTCGCCATCGCCACCGATTCGTTGATCTTCTTCATCCCGATTCCGAGTACATGGAAAATGCGCATCAATTGGCGGAAGAAGATCAAGATGATCCTCCTGTTGGGGGCAGGCGGCACTGCCGCCGCCGTCACGATATATCGTCTGATAAAGCTGATACAATATCTCGAATCGAGGGACGTTGCGTCGGACTTCATGCTGCTGGATATACTGACGTAAGTCTGTGATGTTCAACACAAAGACTATAGCTGGCCTAACTTGTCCAAATCTTCTAGCATCCTCGAACTCACCATCGGCCTTTCGTGCTCGTGTCTTCCTGCCCTCAACATACTCATTGAGCACCACCGCCATCCTGCCTTAAGCCGGAATTCGCCCCGCACCGGCTTTCGACGACCAAGAGGCGACGAAGATAATCCGACCAAAAGACTGGCTTGGAACTGGCTGGGCACTACCTTGTCCATAGAACCGAAGTCCTCCGTAGGCTCAAGGACTATGCCGCGGAGACCGACCAAAGCCTCACTGCATACCAACTTTGACATGGAGCTCGCCATTCTCTCCGGCCGCCATAACGGGCCAGGAGAGCCGAGGAAAGATGGCGATGAGGCAGTCGAGACCCCTCCAGACTCCTGGTTCACTGGCCGGAGAATGACGGCGTGTGACGGGCGGCGTGAAGGCTGGCTCCACTCGTGCGCCCACGCCGACCAAGAAGGCGCGGAAGTGGATCCGGCCGCGGCGGAAGACGGAGGCAGCGACGAAACGGGCGAGAGCAAACGGTCGCGGGACATTTCCGCACGGCTCGCCGAGTTCAGCGGCAACCAGCCGTGGGGGGGCATCTGGGACGGCAGGAGCAACCAGGTGGGATCGTCCAGCCACGTCAGCCCAGGGAACAGGCCACCGTTACCTCCGTCTATTACTGAGAAGTCATGATGAGTTCCATTGCTTTTGATCAACAGATTTTGCATACCTAAACTAGACATGGCAACATAGAATATATATATATATACCTTAGTTTTCATATTTGCTCTTTATACATCACGAGAGAATTGACATACGAGTCCTTTGCAGTGTCTCCCTTTGCTTAATCCTGCGCCATCTTCCTCCCGTGCCTATGGCATCCAATCCTCTCGGATGGGAACACAGCCATGGTATAGTCATTGTATGTTGCCGGACCTGACAGCTCACAACATCTACTGCGAAATCAACTAATCCATTGTTTGTTCCTTGCACCCGCCCTAGCACTTTGGAAAATCCTTGAGAATTCACTCAGACGTCGGTCAACGAGCTGTGATCACTGAATATCTTCCGTTTAGATGACATGACGTGGGAAGGCTCAGAAGGTCTACATATTAGCCGCAAAGATGGTAGCGAGACCCCAGCACTAACCTTCAAGCATGTTGTTTTTCCCTAGTTTTCCATTGCTACATACCATACATATCAATATCACGTAAACATCTGCCTCGAACCATAATCCAACCAGGATCAAATACCTTAACAAGGATGTTGAAAAACGATAAGAAAACTTTTATTGTAATTCGTACACTCTAACAAGGAAGCTTCCCGGACAAAAAATGAATCATGGAGAAACTGTCTGCGTATTAAATATTTCAGTACCCCTCGTCAGAATGGCCAACCTGGGAAATGAAGAATTCATGTCCAAAAAGCCGCAACCCAACGAGTAGCCTATCCTGCTCTACCCCGGGCCCCATCCAGCCATTTCTACCGCGCTCTCAGTTGAGCATCACGAAATCCACATCGCCATGTCCTTGCGTCTACTCGGGGTGAACCATGCAGCCAGCATTGATTCAGGGGCGCTCCCCAAGCACCCTTGGGAACTTGAGCCCCTGGGCCCTCGGGAGGCAGGTCCACGTCTTCTAACTCCCATTCCGGTTTCTATTAATGATATGGGAGCCATAGGTTGTGACACCACTTGTTTCTGCACAGGCGCATCACTGTCCATCCCTTGTCTTCTTGCTTGCTCGTGAGTACGGCGCGGAGGAGGTCAATGGTGAGATTTGGGACAGGTGCTATCGCTGCCCTGTGAGCCGCGATGATGTGATAGTTCTAGATCTTGACGTCTTTGCCCACCAGGCCGGGGCTTGAGCCAGCTATCCGCGGTGCGTCGTTGTTCGATCCATCCTCTCTGAGCTTCGGTGTCTCGGGTCGTCCCTTGATGGATGTCCAGAGTCCCCAGCAGTGACTAAGAGAAGAGAGTGGGTTGAGCGAACGCAAGGTCGTTGTCGGTCAGCGCTCGGATGATGAGTCTTCTTTGAGATCGACAATCGGGAGAAGTTCCATGACCATCCATTCAAAAATCAAGCAGTCCTGCAAAGGACTAATTTGCAAAACCAGTCATGGTTAACTGTTTCCAGCTTCCAATGTTAGATAAAAGCGAATTCTGCCATTCTTTTAGGAATACCCAACCGTAAAAAGGGGCCAGCTTTCTGGACTACCCCTGTGGCAGTGTTCCCCCAAAATCATACCGAAATTGGGCGGCTTCAATATCGACGATCATCCCGCGTTGATGCGTAGTGACTTCAAACTCGTAGTATCAGACTGATCGACCTAAAGTGTGCATTGTATTCATCTATTCAGTGGACCCAGTTGACTCCTCTCAAAATTCCGAACCCATTATCGTTGTGATATGCATAGGTAACATCGGTGACCTGAGCCGTCGACGTGTTGCCCCCGCAGCGGATATGCCAGCTGCCTCAAGTAATTATCCCAGAGCTTGGATACCCAATCATTGAGCTGATATCCTGCGACTCTTTTTCGCCATCCGTGGTGGTTATTCAAAAGGGGTTTGGCCCTCCCCGTATCTTCTGCGGTATGTTGCTGGTCGCCGTGGAATGCTCGCGGCTCTCCACGCCTGCTGGCCACGCCTCGCTGGCCACGCCTCGCTCATTCGGAGGTTCCGGTCGGAACAATGCCTGGTCAGCAGCCTCCTCCGCGGGAGCCCTTACCGCTGGTAGCGGGGGGTTGTTGGCTTCCTGTCTTGCTCGTCCGCCGCCGTACTCGATCCCTACATCGTCGCCGTCGCCGTCGCCGTCGCCGTCGCCCTCTTCCAACTCCCACAGCCGCATATAGCACGAAGCGACCTTGCCGCCGGGGCACCGTGTTGTAGTGCATGTAGGGGTTGGCCTGGTCGTTAGTGACCGGCTTGGCGAGCGCAGATACCCGGCGGTAGGCGGATGCCGCCGGCGTGGATATCTACCTCCCCAAAGACCGTCATGCGCATCACATCGGAACCTGACATGAGCTCAAAAGCAGCTCCTTGTTGCTCTTGTGCCATTGCGATCATAATTGACCACAATGTCCATATTTATGTCTATTAGATGCCCCGGTCGGCGCGGCGATAGCGAGACTGGTCACGGTTCGAACCTTGGTATGGTCATCATTCAGGTTTTGGCCAATGCATTCAACCAGACCCTTGAGTTGTGGCGGCATACCACAGCCCATAAAGGCGAAACTCTGCTGCATGATCTTCACTTCAGTATGCCTAGCCTGCTATGACTTCTTGCTTCGGTACACTGTCTTCAGGAAGGGAAGAAGTGCGGGGATGCCCAGCAAATGTGCGAGTGTAGCATCTCTGAGTTTGATTCTGCACAAGGAGTTTGCAATTTCCAAGCCATCAACGAACCAGAAGCACTGGATGTCTCTGACAGCAGAGGTAATGGGCCGGAGGAGGGAAGTAAGGCCCCAGTATTCATTGAGTTGAGTTGTCGGGCCCTACCAGCTTTATTGCTGTTGAACTTTATTCTCTTTCTCTTCCGTAAAGCCCCAGAGGAGCGACGTAATGAGCTGGAGGAGGGTAGTGAAGGGCTTGTGAAGGGGGGGTAGGAGGAGAACACGCTGGGGAGACTGGGTAAGGTCCCAGAGGTGCGATGTTCGGGGAAGTCGCCGGGTTTGGGGGAGCTTTGCTCTCTGGATGGCAGATGGCTATGTTAGTATTGGCTGGAAATGGTGTGAGTCCTTGCGTACCTCAACGCCGGCTCAAATCGCACTCTCGGGCTCTCGAAAGACCTTCTAGGTCTATCTAGGCTGCGAAAAGGGGCGATAGCCATTAGCAATCACGTTGAGATTTCTCTTGAGGGAACATGAAGTAGTGAGGCGAAGAATGGCGATAGTGATGTTGGTGGAGAAAGGAAGTGAAGTGAAGTGAGGGACGGGGCGAGGCAATCAACTTACTCGCCGATCCGCAACCCTCGCTGTTTCAAAGCTTGCACTTTGAAAGGCAAGCTTCGACGCCCTCGTTTCCGTCGAGTGGGTTAACACCTATCAGCCTGTTAGGAGGATTGTTCACATCATAGATGGTAAATGTCTTACCCTTGAAGTCCCAACCGGAACTCTGGATTCTCAGATCAACAGTCGAAGATGGTGACCTTTCTGGTCAACAAATGCCAGAGATCAAAAGGTCTTTCCCCGGTATACCGTATGGGAGTAGATTGGGGAGCAGGAAGTGCTGGGAGCGGAAGGCACTAGGCAGGAAGTCGAAGCCTCACCTTCGAGAGGGAAGGTTGTCTGTTGTGGACGGAGGTGGGGAGGAAGAGAAGCTACTAGAATGCTCCCACTGTTAGCAATTCGCAGCTTCCCGGAGTGCTGGAGCAGATTAGGCCTGAGAGGACGGCCTACTACACCTACCACCATATGGACCTTCGTTAGGCAAGTGGCCTACGCGTACTTGGCTGGCAGTAACTTGGCGGTCAGGTGGTATTCACTTTGTGCGCAGGTACGGAGGTACGTACTCACCTGCCCCCTTTCCTCGCACATTTCTGCATCGAAGCAACTAGAATCTGAACTTTCTTCCTTCTACTCTTCGTCTTCACAGTTTCTTCTTTCATCCTCTCCATCCATCCAGCTTACATCTATCTCCACCACCAGATCCACGAAACTACCACAACCCAGAGTCTCCAAGCTGAAGAATCGTGTCACCCAAACTTTCTAAAGGAACATCAAATCAAGATGTCTCAGTCCCTTGGAGTGGGAGACGTCCTGGGCCTCGTGCTCATCACCGTTAGTTCTCTGCACCCTATCAACCGAAGCACCTGAGCTAACACCTTGCTAGATATTGGCCTACTACCTATCCTGTTTCGCCTACGACATATGGTACCGCCTCTACGAGCCTTCCTCGACCCGCTATTGATGCGTGCAACGAAGCAAAGGAGATGTTGCCGGCGTGTAAGAAGGCAATAGAGTCTCGGAAAAGGTTGCCAGGAGCTTTCAAGAGTCAACGTGTGCAATAGCTGCCATAGCTTTCGAAATCAATCTCGCCTCAGGGCTCACATTTGATTCTCAACTTTTAATACAAGCCAAAAGTGATCTCAATTACCAAACCGCGTGAAAACTAAGGTCTGGTAGGAGCCAGTCTTGAAAACTAGAATGTGAAACGTGCCAGTATTCTTGCATAAAGAGAACTGCCCCAGTGATCCAATGAAAATTAGGTACTGTAGGATTCATCGCGTCCTCTGTGGGAATCACATCCCCAAAAGTGGCGACAGGATATCTAGGAAATTGCACAGATTCATTTTAGCAAGGACTTTAACGAACTGATTCTCCGGGCCAGCACAGCGCTATCGTGTATGTATTTACTAACGGTGAAGGCTACCATGGAACGAAGACCAGAGCTCATGTTAGTCTTGCCTCATATCAGCGGAGTCAAAGATCAAATCAAACGATAGCCTCTTCCGGTTCGAATTTTATCAAGTAACCGCCATCCCGAACAGGATTCTTCTCAAGCAATGAACTGCTACGCTGAGCAGCAGGGGGTCGACGACAAACAAGTGTCAGCCAACGAGATTAACATCATCAAACACTTACGTCTCGCCGCCCTGCTCCAAAGCCGTATATGAAAGAGTAGAAATTGGAGAGCTGTTCTAGTCTGGGCTTGTACAAATTGGCATCCATATATATCAGGACTCTAATCACGGCCATATTCCGATCGCTCGGTGCTGTCCGGAATGGCACGTAGCAAAAAGGAACAATAGAACTGACGCTTTATATCGTTACGATGATATGTATCTTACCGATCCATTTAACGCCGTTGATCTCTCTCCTTGCCTTCCTGGGAATTAAAAGAGGAAACATGAATGATGTCACTCCAGTTGTTCATGGACTAATGCACTGTTGGCTCTTGCTAGGCTTCATGGGTGTTCTATCGTTCTAAGAAGCGCAATATCGTCTCTCATTCGACAGGGATGACCCCTGCGTAGCCTATGTTATAAGGCGGTTGCAAGAGTTTATGAAGAAGTAGGAAATCTACCCCTATAAAGCGTTACGCGAACCTAATTCAGAGGTCTCCAATAGACGGTCTATCAGCGGCTTATCTTCTTGAACCTGTGATGGAGAACTAGCACGGATGCTGGAAACGCATTAGGCCTTCATAATTCAACCGTTCTTTGCCGCCATCCAAGTATTTGGCCCTTTTCTTCCCGCGTCTCGTTGGTGGCTAAGAATGATGTGCACCAAGATTCCCGTTATGTCTTCTTGTCCCGCATGGCCTATTCTCCACCGCCCCCAGTACTTGATATATACTGGGTAGTCTCATTTTTGATGGGATGCGATCGCTACCTTTACGAACTACCTTCACGCATCTTATGAAAAATAGGTGGCAAGACGCAGAGCATTGCCTCTTCTGCCGAGCCTAATTGACTATCAGTGAATGCTTTCATCAGCTTATCTACTAGACTTTTGGGGGGGAGCCCCCGAGGGCCTGTTTGGAGTCTAGCTCCAATGATTTTATCAAGAACGCTCGCGAGGAATGATGCGAAAACTTCGTGGGCACAAGAAGACACAAGGGTGCTACTCGTTTGGGCGGTAAACATCTTCACCGTGCCAGAATCTCTTTCTAAATTCGGAGAATTCGAGCAACCTTCAATTCTCCCGCCAAAAATCAGAAAAACAGGTTGCTGCATAAGGTCTCCTTTCAGTCTGCCCTGGAGAGGCCTGTAATTGCTGCCGACCTCCTCCCACAGGTTACCCGGCTCCGGCTGCGTATCCGACGAACCAAATGTATGCTCCTTGGAATTAAAGGAATTAAGTGGTAGCTTTTCTTTGAGAACTTCGACTATGGGCATTGGAACTATTCGCCGCACTGGAAACCTCTAGGGCTCGGGATTGTATAAGAGAGCTTAGTTCATCCTTCTTCTCCACTTCATGGTCACACATTAGTGACCAAGCCCATAAGAAGAGATTCCAGCCCCATGTTGTTGTCGAATTTCCACTGATTGTCTTCTGGATCGCAGGAAAGATCCAGGTATACGCTACAGGTCTTCGAGATTGTTTTTATTCCTAATCCATAAAGGAAAAATTTAATTCCTGATATTTGCATTGTACTCAAGATTTTCCAATAGTGAGGATGAGATAGAGCATTCAGGCTCCCACCTCAAACATTCATTGTCTTGGCTATCTGGAATTAACAGATTGAGAGCAGTTGTGATAGCAACAGCAAGCCGCTGAGCCTCTTGCCTAACCTCAACCAATTCGGTATGAAAACTAGCTGCAGAAGTGGCAATTATCGATCTTTGGCTTCGTGGCATCGTTAGATGTCCCAAGCGAGTTCGGTAGGCAAAATATTTTTGCAGCAGGATTAAGATCCGGGGGTCCAGACGGCAGCTCAGACCTTGGAAAAATTTTCATGCTCAAACTACCGAGAAACTTCCATGATTATCGAGTTTCATGATACCGTATTTGTAGAGGAGTAGCTTGGGACGGTAATAGGAACAGGGTCGTCCAAACCACATCGACAACCATCCTTTGTGAGATGGCGGAGATGACCGAGACTTTAGAGATGGTGGATTCAGGTCTTGTTCCAGGACTTGTTTCAGGTCTTGTTGAATATCTCCTTCGCCAATATGCAATGCAAGCCAGTCAAGCTCGTACCCAGTTACTTGATCCGGAAATCCAGCAAGCTTGTTATCCTCAAGCTTTAACCGTTGCGTGCGGAGTAACGATCTTAAGATACTCATGGCCAGAACTACTGCAATTTGAGCCAAGGATACTGCGGAATGTATACTTCGAAGTCCGGTAAACTGAAGAACAAAACCAAGCATAGTAACGCCGATGGCTGTTCAAACCCGGAAGGGCGACCCAACTGATGGTCTCTTCCACGACTTGAGGTACTGTTCCAATGGCTTCCATCATCACTGTAGCAAAAGGTATCAAAGGTTTGATCACCCAGAACCTGGCCTCCAGACTACACCCAAATCATGATTGGACTTCTCTTATCTTTGCTCCTGGGCGGGTCCCTTTCCATCAAGACCTGTTCGTCTGTGCTCTCGCCAATGATAAATGCACAGTAGAATGTCCCAATTCCCAAGAGAATTGTACCAGCGAACATCATAGGGCACGAATAGCTGTTCGGGGGCTTGTCATCCTTTTTCCACTTCAGGTAGTATGTCGCAATGCCAGCAAACACCATCACACCGCTCTGCATGAAAAATCCCATCCCGACGAATATCCAGGAAACGTGTGTAGGCTGTCGTTTGATTCCGATATTGAGAGAAAGGTTTGGGGCGAGCAAATCAATGTCACTGTCCACATTTGCAGACTCCTTTGGCGGATTAGTCTCCACGTCGGTGGTGGATCTGACAGAGACACCAGACTGCTCCACCCATACACTCTTTTCAGTCTTCAAGTAGTTCCTGATTGTGTAGATCCCAGCTTCCTTCTGGAAATCTGCATCTTCAGGGTCAAATACAACCTCGAGTATCTTTAGACGCCCGAAGACGCACGCAGTTCCACCATTGTTGTAGAGCTCGCAAACATCCTGACTTGTGGAGGAGCACAGTTCAGCCTCGGTGATTCCCTTCCCTTCCTGTGCTCTGCCAATGAAGGCGCGCAGCGATGGTCTACCACAAGTGCGAATAACAGAAACAACAGCCGTCAGTATTCCCATTGGAGCCATCGCGAAGATAATGTAATCCACGAAATAAATGCTTTCGCTGAGGAATCGCTTGGTGACCTGCTCGCCGAAGAGCGAGAGAAGAGGGGCAAGATCCGTCGCGAAATTATTGGAGAAGTCGTCCCACCAATCCGTCGCGGTGGCGGGGGGGAAGCTGAGGAGCAAGAGAAAGCAGGCGGTGAAGAGCATGTTAGCTATCTGAGGGACAGAATATCAAGGAGCTCAGGTCGTTCTGCTAAGGGCGCACTTTTGGGTTGGAGACGGAACATTGTTGCAGCCTCAGTCTCAACTTGCAGGCGCAGTGAACACGAAGACTTCAGCGTCAACTTAACTGCACTTCTGCGTTAGCGCCAACACAAAATGTGACGCTGACTTTAGGTGCATGAAAACAAGTGTATTGATTGATTGCTGCAACTGCCATCCTGCAAATAAGGTTGTGTCAGATGTACCAGTTTTATCAGAGCTGAGTTTTTCTGTCGAGTAGCGAGGATTGAGTGGTAACGATTTGTAACCTTTCCATGATAGCCATCTCTAGGCTATAATCTGAAGTCTTATTGGCTTTTCCTGGGGTCGAAGAGCAACTACCCCTGATTCCTGACGGGACGACCCACCCCCTGAGATTGAAGAATCCCTGCATCGTGCCCCGAAAGTGTCGCTCGGTTGCCTGGCGGCTCTAAATCTGGGTCTCGAGACCCTCGTGTCAAATCTCAACATGATGCAGGTCGAACAAGAGCAAGAAAGTACTCTTCCACATCGGCATGAAGCTGGAGCAGGCGATGGGGACAAGCAACAACACCACAATCACAATTCGGGCGTTCTGCCGGAATAGCGGAAGCGGTGAGTTAAACGCTACGTCACGTGATTGTTGTTCGTTCGCTTAGAGAGGGGAGAGAAGAGGACGAGACTCAAGGGCCAGGGAGTTTCCACTACTACCCTGTATCATATCTTTTTCTATTGCAGCATATGGCATAAACCTAAAAAGGTAATGAAAGGTTGGTATGGGGATTACTATAGAAGTCTTACAGACCAATGCTGTACTCAATCCACCCGGGTTTTGTTCATGCACAATCAACAAAATGACCGCCGTGGAATGATTACCAGAATGACTTACGGCTTCGACATATGTTGTTCATTTGAATGCTTGTGGAGAATACTGGACGTTAGAAACTACGTCTACTGCGATAAGACTAGAAAGTTCTCTTTTGATGAGGTGGAATTGCATCATTCGAATTGTATAGGGTAGGTCCACTGAGTAGAGCCAAGGCAGATTCTCAATGTTCGCTCTGGGTTAGTCTGTCGCTGCCTTCGAGGTTATGCCATATCAAGTTAGCGGAAGCGGTGGAAGATAGACTTATCCTAATCAGGACTCAGGGGGGCCGATTTATCCGATCGCCAACATCAGAGCCGAAAGAGCATTGAGCCCCGTCAGAATATTGGCTCTAGAGGACTTCATCATTTTTGACATGCTGCTGGATCATGGCATCCGACCCACCCCTTGGTCTCGACTCGGCCGCGGAGGAACCAAGAAATTGGCTCTTAGCCAACATTGTTCCTGACTAGTGTTATGCTTACTGCGCGCTATTGACCTCGGTACAAATGCATTCATTCCGCTTGGCAACAGTGCTGCCGCCTGGCCGCCAACGGCTTTGTCGATCGAGCCAAGACTCTTTGCCTGGGCATGTGTCGGTCGACGATGAGTGAGCGTGGAGTGCTGGGAGTTCTTCGGGGTGAGTATGCGGGATAGCCACGGTGCAGTGAGACACGGCAGGACATGTCGAGCGTGTTTCTGCAGCATGTCCTCCCGGGCCGCTATCGGGTGAGGGATGGGGTTGTTTGGTGGCGTTGCTGAAAATCGATAGCTTAAGCTATTGAGCCCCCATCTGCTAGCGAATGTTGACTATCAGATGCTGAGCTTGGTGGCGCAAGGCGATGGAGCGGACTGCGCACTTGATACATACCCAACATGCGCCGAGCATCTTTCTGTGTCTTCTTCTCCTTTCTCTTCCACCCGCTCTCTCTTTTTCTGGGTGTTGGCATTTGGCGTCCGCTGGTGACAGGGAAGAAGCCGTACATTCGTTACAACAGACACTCGCTCACACGCAACACACTCTTTCCAATCCTCGATTTCCTTCCTTTTGACCGCACACTCCTTTTTGGAACCGTCTTCTAGGTTCAGCCACTCTCTTGCTCCCTCACCATGCGGTCTGCACCGCTTTTCAATGGCCTGCTGGCCGCTGCCGCTTTGGCAGTTCCGGCGGCTGCAGCCAACGACAACCCCATTGTCACCTGCACCCAGCCCAATTTGTTCTCTAACCCATCTTTCGAGAACTCTGCGATAACCCCCTGGGCCACTAGCCCCTCCGGTGGTTCTCGTCTGTCATCAAGCAAGAGCACCGCCGGCTCCTATGTCCTGTGAGTGAAAAGCATAAAAATGCCTTTCTGAAGCGACAAATGTACTAACCGGCCACAGTAACCTCCCCGCCACGTCCTCGTCAACAACCTCGTATACCGTGACGCAGAGTGTTACGTTGGTCAAGGACACGGAGTATGCCATCTCCATTGACCGGTACATCGGTGTCAAGGCAGGCAACACCAAGACCTGTTCCTTCTACATGTACCAGGGCACCACATCCAACAAATTTGCCTCCATTTCCAACCAGGCTTTCACCAGCTCCGGTGCTGGCAATGCGTTCAGCACCTGGACAGGAACTTTCACCGCGACGGCCAGCGGAAGCCAAACCATTGGACTTTACCTTTCTTGCTCTGGCTCTTCGGCTTCTGACCCAACTTTTGCCTATCTCGACAACGCCTCCATCTCTACCACGGCAAGCTGCTGCCAGCAGAACGCTTTCACGAACCCCTCGTTCGAGAGTGGACTGACCGGATGGTCTTTCACTGATGGTGCTAACCGTGCCTCGTCGTCCGCTGAACACACTGATGGACTCCTCTCCCTGTATGTCACTGGCCATATCCCTCTCACTCTGCTATGGATAAGTAAAGACACAGCTACTGACTCATTCTATTAGAGCGGACCCTCTAACGGATTCAAAGATTACTGCTAAGCAGGCTATCACCGGACTGTCGACCTCATCCACCTACGATGTCGAGTTTGACTATCAAGTGGATATTGACTCTTCCAACAGCGGGACTGCGTACAGGTATTGTAATATTGCTTTGAACCAGGCAACTAGCTCAACTGGCACCACCTATACGCTCGCAAGTGTCTCTTCGACGATTTTCACCAAAACCTCGAATCAAGGGTGGAAGAACCTCAAGGCAACTGGCTTCACCCCCAAGGCCTCGTCTATCTACATTTCCGCCACCATCACTTGTACCTCCGGAAGCGCTACTGGCAAGATGTACATGGATGACTTCAAGCTCTTCCTGAGTGCCACCTGCCCAGCACCATCAACCACCAGCAGCCTTTCCACGGTCGCATCCACGACCAGCGTAGCATCCACGTCTTCTGCGGCTTCATCTACCGTTGCCTCTACCACCCCTGCTGATTCAAGCACTGCCGCTTCGTCTACCGCTGCCTCGTCTACTCCTGCTGACTCAAGCACTGCTGCTTCGTCTACCGCTGCCTCGTCTACTCCTGCTGCTTCAAGCACCGCCGCTTCAAGCACAGATGTGTCGTCCACCGCCGCCTCCAGCACTCCTGCCGCCTCTAGCACTGCCGCCTCCAGCACAGATGTCTCGTCTACCCCTGCCTCAAGCACTGCCGCAGCTTCATCTACTGCCACTTCAAGCACAGACGTGTCATCTACCGCTGCCTCATCCACCGCAGCCTCGTCCACTCCGGCTGCCGTGTCTTCATCAGCACCATCGGCTTGCCAGACGAATGGCTTCTCAAACCCCTCCTTTGAGACCGGTCTAGATGGCTGGGTTTTCACTCAGGGCTCTGCAAATCCAATCAGTTGGGATCACACCGACGGAGCCTACTCAGTGTAAGTGGTCTCGAAAATCCTATCCACGTTTCGTCTCAAGGCTAAGCTATGTTCCTAGTGCATTCTCCGGTACCGAGGTCGTCCAATTCAGCCAAACTGTATCCGGGCTTACCACACGTGAACATACCATCTCAATTGACTACAGAGTCAATGGTGCCACGGCCCCTGACACCATTCAGAGGACATGCCAGCTTAGTGTGTCTGACGAATCCCACGTCATCTCCACTGGCCCATCAACAGTCTACACGTCGACCCAAAACACGGAGTGGAAGACTTTCCAGGCTACATGGACGCCCACTGACGGCAGCACTGATGTCACCTTCCTGCTTTCGTGCACAAGCACCGGATCCTCGCCATACGCGTACATCGCTTTCGATAACGCCAAGATTCTCGTGGACGCCGCCTGCCCCTCTACTACTGTAGCATCAACCACCCCGGCGTCAGCTACGGATGTGTCGTCTACGGCCGCTTCAACCACCCCGGCTTCCTCCACCGATGTGTCATCCACTGCCGCTCCAAGCACCCCAGCTTCAATCGATGTCTCATCGACTGCTGTGGCCTCTAGCACTGACGTATCATCTACCCCAGCTTCAACTGATGTCTCATCAACTGCTGCCGCTTCAAGCACTGATGTCTCGTCTACTCCTGCTGCTTCCACAACTGATGTGTCATCTACCCCGGCTTCAACCGATGTCTCGTCGACTGCTGCGGCTTCTAGCACCGATATCTCGTCTACCCCGGCTTCAACTGACGTCTCATCAACTGCTGCCGCTTCCAGCACTGATGTCTCTTCCACTCCTGCCGCCTCAAGCACCGATGTCTCTTCTACCCCAGCTTCAAGCGATGTCTCGTCAACTGCTGCCGCTTCTAGCACAGATGCATCCTCAACTCCCTCAGCCACTGGAATCTCAAGCACGGATATCTCAACTACCCCAGCTTCAAGCGGTATCTCCTCTACCGCTGTTGTTTCTAGCACAGACGTGTCGTCAACTCCTGGTGCCTCAAGCACGGATGTCTCATCTACCCTTGTGGCTTCTACCACGGATGCAGGATCTTCTGCCGCTATCACCCCTTCTGCCACTTCCGATGTTACGACGCCGTCAGCCACTCCCTCGGGATCTCAGTACATCGACAACGCGGACTTCGCGGCTGGTCTGGCTTACTACACCACCAGTGGCAATGTTTCCTGGGTCGGTGACAATGGTTACAATGGTAATGGCGCTGCCCAGCTATCAACTAGAGGAAATGACGACGATAACACTGAGGCCTCGCCTGTCCAGAAGCGTGATAATCCTATCACCTCCATTTCTGGCACTGTTCATAACCTTGTTGCTGGTTCGCCCTACACCATCTCGTTCCACTACCTCGTTCTCGCAGCATCACCTGATGACAGCTGCCGTGTGAGAGCCTACTTCAACGGAAACAACTTTGCTAACACTGATCGATTCCCTCTCACAACTACACCCAACACTCAGTGGAGCCAGTTGTCCGGCACCATAGTCCCTAGCTCTACTAGCGGTTCTTTGACTATTTCGATCAACTGCAACGCCGCGGGTTTCGCCAGTATCCTACTTGATAACATCAGTGTGTCTGCTGGCGCGGTAAGCTCCACCACGCCCGTCTTCTCAGCCGCAACCCCTTCAGCTACCCCCTCAGCTACCGACTCTGCCTCTACCACACCCGTGTCTTCCGCTACACCCGTTTCGGACGTCTCGTCAACCACACCCACCACCTTCGCCACCCTGACGACCCCCGTGTCCTCCTCCACTATTCCTGCCTCAACCACTGCGTCGTCGACCTCGGCCGATGTCACCCCTGCTCCTACACCCAGCCGCAGGCCTTGCAAGAGCAGGAAGCTCCAGCGCCGAGCTCTCCTGGCCAGCCAGAATCAGTTCTAGTTGGATGGGGAGGCGGATTCAAATCTCCGTTTCTATGAGACGCCCCTGTCTTTCTCTTCTTCTTCTTGTCCGAAAGAGCGATGGTTTCTCCACACGGAGCGTTACGAGGAGGTTCACGGTGGATGGGATTTGATAGATTATAGCTTTTGAGATTGTTCTATTAGTCGAGGTACTTTTCTACGAAATAGGATGATGGAATTTAATCATAAAGTTAATCCCATACGATGATTTATTTGTGTTTCATTCAATGCAATGCTTTTGCCCGTTCTTGTCTGGTGAAGGCAACCTGATACGTCTCTAGTAATTTTTCTCACAGACTAAATTGTACATCTAACCCACAACACTCTGTCGTTCCCACGTTCGACGCCTGCCATGCTCGCTGTCATTAAATGTGCCATCTCTCTAGTACTCTCTCCAAATTGTTCTCTCTGGAAAGACTTCAACGCTGGAACTGAGATGTCCGGTTGGATACCTGAGAGTGTCTGCCGTCCTGGGAGTGAATATGACTGTATACCTAGTAGCATTCGCTATTCTATTTTGTATGATCGCAAAAAAACTTTGGATCATCGAAGGCCCTGCCCTAGACAGTTTTGCCTGTCTCAATTGTTTGTTTTCCGCACGCGTATCTCGATCTGGTGATCACAGCCCTCAAGGAACGATACACTCAGCAGGTCGCGGACGATGACCTCGAAGAAGACCTGAACACATCCCAAGCGCCAGGCGAAGCACTGACGCATCATCAACCTCTTCACAGACGTTGCCAGCCAGCTTGGTACTGTTGCAAGTGATCGTCCGAGTCACTCGTGGTGCATGTCTCCAGGTCTATCTAGGGATGTCCGGCTGACAATGAGATAGTTGAACGACTTGTCTAGGTTGAGGTAGGGCGTCTGATTTGATATCGGAGTCTGCGTAATCTGTGCTCTCGTCACATGAGCTGTCGCTGTCCTCGTCATCCGCCAGTACAAGCATAAGTCGCTGTTCTGGGCCGAGGGACGCCATAAGACCGGCCATTTTGATGATAGGAATTATTTGGGTGACTAGGGGCAGGAAGGGCAGGAAGGGCAGGGGCCCATGGCATGCTGGTGCAATAATCCAAGGGGATGTACAACAACAAGAATTTCGATTGCTCTGACACGTCGACCGTAATCATGTATATAATTTCTAGTATAAGCTATCAAAGATAAAGTGGGATTATGTTATGGCTTCAAATGATGATAGTGAAATAAAGGTTGGTGATTTCCTTCTTGCACACTCTGCTCACATCTCAAGCAATTTCCTAAGCAGAACTCCCCTTTTTCTCTTCCTTCTGGTCCAAAGACTGCATCCTCACCAACTCAGCGTACGCCCCGTTCAGTGCCATCAGCTCTGAATGGGTACCCGACTCTACCACACACCCCTTGTCGAAAACATAGATGACATCTGCATGCTGGATCGTGCTCAGCCGGTGCGCCACGGTGACTGTCGTCCGCCCCTTTGCTGCGCGGTCTAGAGCCGCCTGCACCACATGTTCCGATTCTGAATCCAGCGCTGAGGTTGCTTCGTCGAGGAGGAGGATCTTTGGCTGCCTCACCAACGCTCTGGCAATGGCGACGCGCTGTTTCTGTCCGGTTGACAAAAGTCCGCCACGGCTACCCACGACGGTATTGAACCCTTCAGGGAGAGATAGGATGAAATCGTAGATATTGGCCTCGCGGCAAGCAATCTCCAAAGCTTCGTCGGACAAGTCTTTGGCGGAACCCATTCCGATGTTTTCTCGGATCGTCCCTTGGAACAGAGTTGGTTCCTGGCTGACGAGGGCAATGTGCGATCTATAGTCGTTGATGTTGATGAGTGATATGTCCTTTCCGTCAAGCAGGACCTGCCCAGCCAGAGGGTCATAGAACCGCTCCAGAAGGGCAATTGTAGTACTCTTCCCGCATCCAGAGCTGCCTACCAGGGCGATATGCTGGCCTGGCTCTACCTTCAGATTGAGGCCACGCAAGACTGGCACATGAGGCCGCGACGGGTATCGGAAGATGACATCTTTGAACTCTAGGTACCCTTCCGCCTCTGCAAGAGTATCACCAGAGTCATCAGAGGTATCAATCAGGGGCTTTGAGTCTTCGATCAGCGTCTTTAGTTTTCCAGCCGCTGACTTCGCCTTGGCAAGGTCGGGTGCGAAGGAAAAACAGCTCCCAACTGATGATGCGCCCATGATCATCGCCATGAAGCATACGAAGAACTGAAATAGACTGTACTCAAAAGTGGCCATAAGAGTGCTGCCATACCAAAATCCAAGACCGTAGCATAAATACTGAACTGATTGAGCCGCAGCAGCAATCAGACTCGATTTCGCTACGGACCTGATACTCTTCTTTTGCTGTTCCATCAAGCACCTCTCGTACTCAGCAGTGACTTGTTTCTCTCGCGTGAGGGATGCGACTGTTCTAATGGCCGAGATGCTTTCACTGGCGAAACCTGCCGACTCGGCGTAGACGGTCTCGATCCGACGCTGATGGCGGGCAAGTACCCACCAGCGGAAGAAACCACATGCGACGGCCAGAGGAACAGCGGGGAATACAACGAGTGCCAGCTTCCATCCGATAGCAAGGGATAAGACTAGACTGGCGACCAGGTTGGCGGCAGATTGAATGATGACTCCAAGAGCGGATCCAGTGATACCGGATGCATGGGTAGTTTCCATAGCTACGTATGCCGTGAGGGCTCCCGGGTTGTGATCATCCTCGTCGTAGTAGCTTACATCCTGCCGCAGCATGGCGGAGAACGTCTTATCCCGGAGCCTCTGGATGAGATACTCGCTCGCCCAGCCGAGAAGGCTGCCGGAGACGGCATTGGTCAAGAACTGCACGAGACCAAGCATCAAGAACATCAGAGACCAAAAGTTTGAGCGGGACTGGATCGCCCATCTGTCAGCCCCTTCCAATTCCACATCAGAGAGAACGACAATCTCTTTCGCGAAGAAAACTAAGAAGATGCTCGGGTTAGTTTCCAATGTGGTCCGTTTGGCAGTTCAGGGGCAACTTACTCGCTTGAACAGGGGTGGCGACACCGCATAGGACGCAGAAGAAGAATGCCACAATGATCCAGAGCGCTTCTTGCCGATTAAACTGCGAAACGAACTTAACCAGCGCCCACAGAGTATTCTGCGGTACTTTTTGGCCAGCGACACCTCTCTCCACCTCCTCAATATTGTTGAGTATGTCATTCGAAGCACGCATGTTTTTCTCGGGATCTTCGATTTCCGTAGTCACCAATACTCCCTCCTTACATGTCGATATTCTCTTGAGGATCTGCTGTTCTTTAGAGATAGTCTCTTCGACAGATAGAGCCACAGAGCGCCTCTGGCTGTCTTCGATAGTCTGGGCGGTGACAAGAGCGTGATATGCCCCTTGTTTTGAGATAAGATCATTGTGAGTTCCTTGTTCAATAATCTCTCCCTTGCTCATAACGACAATATTATCAGCATTGCGGATAGTTGAAAGGCGATGAGCGATGGTAATAGTAGTGCGGCCTGTAGAGGCGTTGTCGAGCGCGGCCTGTACAATTCCCTCAGATTTCGTATCAAGGGCGGATGTAGCCTCGTCGAGCAGCAAAACTAGGAGGATCATGTTAAAAATTTCGATCATAGCACCTGAAGGGTTTGATACGCACTCTTGGGATTAGATATGACGGCTCTTGCAATCGCTATTCGCTGCTTTTGGCCACCACTGAGAAGAAAGCCACGTTGGCCGACATTGGTTTGATATCCATCAGGGAGCTGCATAATAAAGTCGTGAGCATTTGCTTGCCGTGCAGCATCCTCCACAAGTGCCTGCTGCTTCTCTTCGTCTGAGTTTTCATTGTCTGTGCCAATGAGACCAAACTTGATATTTTCAGAAATTGTGGCAGCAAAAAGGGTAGGCTCTTGCCCAACAAGTGCCATCTGCTGGCGAAGCCATCTGATATTAAGGGTCGAGAGGTCGTGTCCGTCTAGAAACACCTTGCCCTCAACAGGTTCGTAAAACCGCTCGACTATCCCGACGATCGTACTCTTTCCGCAACCACTAGCCCCTACAAGAGCCGTCACCTTGCCAGCTGGAACATCGAGGGAGAAGTTGTTGAGAACAGTAACATCGGCTCGGGACGGGTAGATGTGCTTGATATTCTCGAGACGAATATGTCCTTCCAGATTATCGACTTTCGTTCCTTCGTCAGTCGAGGGATCCAGCGGAGACTCGCGGTCGATCGTAGCCAGCATCTTATTAGCTACCGACAGAGCCCCAATGAAGACGGTAAAATACGGCCCGATGACACTCATGTTGAACGTCCCCATCATAATGGACATCATGACGATAATCATGTCAGACAACTTCAGGTCGCCGCGAGCCATAAAGATAGATCCCTGCCAGAAGCCCAGGCCATAATTCAGATACGTGAGCGACATGATGCCTGCCGTCATCAAAGCGGTCGCATATTTAAGCTTGATGCCCCATAACCGGACCTTTCCAAGATAGCTCAGGTACTGCTTGGCCAGACGTTCCTGGGTACCGAAAGCGATCGCGACTCGGATGGAAGAGAATACCTCCTCGATGAAGGTTCCGCTCTGTGAAAAGTTTTCCCTCATCGGTGTATCGTATCTGATAATGAATACAGCGGCAATGGCACCGTTCAATAGGAGTGCGAGGAGAGTTGCCGTAAGGATCAGCGCGAACTTCCACGCATACACATAGCCGATTACAAAACCAGTGACGAAGGTGGACAGGGAGGAGAGGAACAGGCCAAACTTGTCAGAAATGCCATCCTGGACGGTGACTGTGTCGGCAGTGATCTTCGTTGCAAACTCCCCAGTCCCAAACTTGTCAAAGTAGCCGATATTCTGGCGCAGGCAGCTCTCCAGATATTTCTGGCGGATCCTATCCGTAATCGCTTCGCCAACATAGAGAAGACCAAGACTAGAGATGTACGTGACCACGAATGTGCCGATCGCAAGATAGACGAAATACAGCACGTACGTGCCGATCACACCCTTGAATTCGTCAAGGCTCAACAGGCCCAGGACCGTATAATCAGTGAAAACTCCCTGCACATTTCCAAACACAATCGTCATAATGGGCAAGGCTGCGCCGGATGCTATCGAGCATATGATGGAGATGATAATGATCACGATATCAAACTTCGTAGCGAACCGTAGGAGGGCGAAAATGCTCTGCTTTTTGGGTTGCAAGTCGATTTGGCGTCTGAGAATAGCAGCCTCGGCTTCAGGCAGGCGGTCGATTGGGTCTTCGTCGGGTGAGTTTGATTCCGCGGCCGCCATAGACGCATTCCCTCCTCCGGGCCTGGATACCGCCGTAGCTTGATGAGATGGACGTGACTCGGGCTCGAGTGTAGCGCAGGAGTTAGACCCGGCTTTCTTGTGTGAGGGTTTGTCTGCCTCCTCCAAAGCCTGGGGTTTCATATCTACATCCTTGGGTGCATCGGATTGCACACCGAGGCTCGCATGGAGGGGTGGATTCTTCTCGAATATTGCCTGAGATGGAGAAGTGTGTCCTACATTGTCGGTAGGCGCTTCTATAGTTGATTTGATCGCCGTATCAGAGGATTGGACGACTTTGGAGCCGAGGTGAGATCCCTCCATATTATCCTGTGGATTTTCTTGGGCGTGAGAATCTATTCCTCTGGCAGCCGTCGCATTTCTAGCGGCCACGGCTTGTCCTGAATGCCCGTCCATTGTCATCTAGCTCGAGGCGTACAGCTCGATAGACAATTAGGAGCTCGTGGGCGGCAGCGACGCTGTTGTCGATCGTCGTAGCCTCAGTTTCGTCCTCGTTTTCCTATTCTCTGTTAATCGCCATGGGGATTCACGGCGTCCCAGGTAGTATACCGGAAAGACACGATTGCCATGATCTATTGAGGAATCAAGAAAATAGAACAACAGGGGCGTAGGCGGTATTACCAACAGCCAGTCGCGGTCCGAGAGAGCGTGTCGCAGACCTCAGGAATGCATATCCTACTGAGACAAAAGCCATCCGAATCATGTAGATCACAGGTAGTGTTTCGTCGGGTCAGCATTAGTCCGCAGCAAAATGGGGCAGCGATCAGCTTGGGTGGCGCCAACCGCGCAATACTGCCGTATTCAGTACATTTTACACATCATGGGGCCAGTATTGAGCTTGATTCGGCCTGGGCACTAGCTTGCCGACGATTTTGCCACGCTGCGATAGGTTCCCCTAGGCATCAAAGCGCCGCATGCTGTTCCGCCCTGATTTGCTTGGCTGGGAAGGTGGCTGGATGAACACTTTGCTGTTTCTTGTTAGGTGATAAATCAGTGTCTCGGCGGTAATTCCAGCACATCCGGTTCCGAAATAGAAGTAAGACAGGGTGCCTCTGCAATGTCTAACTTTGAGCTGTCAAGCCCCTTTCGACGAGCAGAATAATTTAATTGTTGGCCACATATCCTAGGCCGTGCTGCCCTGCGAGTAGATCCAGGAACCCTTCCAATCCATCGTGCCTGCAGAAGTAAGTGTAATCGAATTTATCATACACCGGTATAATCTATACTGGTGATCCCCTGTCAATGATTAGTTTCGCATCTAGACGGCCTGATTTATGCTGTTGATGGGTCCGTATTATAGTCGATTCTTCGACATGACAAACTGAGGCGCCCCTCGGATCATAGAACAATTGCTTTGGCAAATATCGTGCAGTGATGGCAGTCGAGAAGGAACGTCGGATAAGGCTAGCCGAAGGACATTGAGATAATAGGTCCGGTATTGTAACTCGTCGACGTTATATTTTTTTTTTTTGGACAGGCTAGTAGTTAAGCCGGTGTTGAGGACGAGCGTTTAGCCGGTTAATACTAAATGGCATAGCGACGGCTTTTCGACAGTAATTCTTCTCAGTGTTCAGCCACAGGCAAGGCTCCAACCTAAAAGATCGGTAAGCAGGTGGTATTAATTAACGACCCATCCGTGCTCTCCAGGGATCGCGGGACTGGCTAAACTCATTGCGTACTCTTTCTCTCATTAGGGTTCATCGATCGTGTTTCTCCAAGGTACATGTTATCATAACCCATGTCCCGCAACGCTGCCGGGCAGTTCATAGTGGTAGGATATCAGATTCGAAGCGACCAAGCAATAAGCTTTAAAGGCCGTTTGCGTCTTCGTTCGTATCGAATACTCGCTCGCACGTCCGTGATGGCATTCTCCAACCGCTTGATAAGTGTGTCATGTATCTATCCCTGTCAGTTCATCATGGTGAATCCTGGTGGAACGGCCTGGCCTACCAGTCGCCCAGAGCTGCTGAGATGGAAAACTGCAGAGTCTTGGGACGGCAACCAAGTCCTTTCTGTACAGCCATTAGAATGAACGGAAATCTTGAGAGCATGCCATATTTTAATGACAGATGAAGACATGCAGTGCATCATGGCAGGTAGGTGGGAGCTAAGTCAGCTGGCAGTTGAGAGTTTCTGACCAGGTGCAGTAAGTTGTCTCGACAGTCCACCCTACCCTATAGCCAGAGTGACCCATTACCAAAATCATTCAAGCCACACTTCCTCCTGCCTTAAATATGCAGTTCAAATAATAATACTCGTCTATTTTTTGTTTAATTCAACCTATCCTTTCCTTGCTCGTTCTTTTCAAGAACTCAATATGGTAGCAAACAACAAGACGCGTGTATCTGGGCTCTAAAAAGATACTGGTTAAATCATAGCGGTAACATCAACGCTTGCGGCCGAAAACAGAAAGAATAGATGAGGAAATTCTACGTTCTGTTGCCCTAGCAATGACCACGAGCTTTGGTTTTTAGTAACATTTTGGCAGAATTATCCATAGGAGTGATGTATGCCTCATCACCAAGTTCCAAGGCGGAAATGGCCCTCGGACTTGGCGGCAGGGATGAATCAAGAGCGCGTATAGGCCAGGTGCATTCATTACCCTATTCGGAATGATAGGCGAGCGAGCCGCTCCTGGGCCATCTCAAGGCAGTACCTGGAAAGACACTCAGCCAGGAAGGATATGTGTACTATTTAGCGACGTGACGTCTTTTAAGGCAATATTAGCTACATAGACCGACCATTATGAGGCTAGAGAGGCAGATAGAGGCTCTTGGGATGGGCGCAGCGCTCTGTATCAAGTGCTTTGGGAATGATGACCAGTGGGCCACTGTAACTGGAAGGGATCTCTAGTGGAGCAAACACCGGAACCAAGATGAGATCATAGGCCGAGCGTCTGCACAAGCCCTGCCGGAATTGCTGACAGCCCGTCTGACAGCAACCTCAACTTGGGGATTCGTAACGCATGGTAGGGACATGATCTTTGTGATTGAGTGGCTACATACGCGATGCCCCTGCTACCAGGAGAGTATTTCTTTCCATTTTTTTTTTCATCTCAAGCAGCCGACCGCCTACCTTAAGGTACCTACCTACCTAGGTAGGTACCAGATACCTTCAGGCCCAACACAGCTGCCTCAGGCAACACTCATCAATTCCTACGTGCTGTAAATGTTGATGAGCCCCGGTTGAGCTTACCTTGTGGGCAGGAGCCACTGGCTCAGGGCACCTTCAGCATGGCCACGCCTAAAACAGCCCCCAAGCAGGGGCTCTACCGCTGCTCCACGCAAGTGCGACGGTTTGATGCTTTTTCGGTAACATGATGCGGCAGCCCTGGCGATGTTATTTTCCAATTCCCCATCACCATCGTTACCCCTGCCACTTCTGCCAATGCCGATCCAATCATAGCTCCTTATTGATCTCGAACGAAGGCACTCTACCTATCCGGGGCCGTTGATCCTAGTCCAAAGAGCCTTTCCACCACCCCTGCGCCGAGAGACAGCAGTGGGCGCAGGCCATCGACATGCTTCCAGAGTCCCAGTTTTAGGCGTCAGCACTTTGGATGACCATTCCATGAGCCCCATAGGGCCATGGACTGCGTGAGTCTGACGAGCCAGAGCAGAATAAGATGACCCGTATCCCGTCTCCCGGACGCAAGATGGTCCCAGGGCCAATGCTCCTCGGCTGTAAGATCCCAAAAGCGTCAACATCATCTTTGGTTTTTGACCCAGCATGGAAGACTTTTCAGAAGAGAACCTGCCGCGGATCCCATTCTTGCCCAAAGAGACGCTTCATGGACCTGCTTTCCTCGATACAGGGGCTTGCCTCTGTGCCTTGCAGAACCCTCGATCTGAGGACGCTAAGAACGCTGCATGGCAATGCATCGGCAATCAAACTCAAGGGGTCTACCAAGTTGACACCGGGAAATGGTTCGATGCCGTTGGCGACTCCCCGAACATCAATGGGGCAATCGAAGATGGCTCCGGCCGACCGGACACGAACAATACTCTCGCCATGGTGGATGGGGAGCTCCAACGCCAGGAACCCAACAGTGCTCAATTCTCCATCTACGATCGAGCTTGTACCGGCAAGAACCATTCGACATACTCAACTGCGTATTACCGTGCTGTCGAGGCGAAATCAAGAAACAAGATAGCTGTAGATGCTGCTCCATGTTGGAGGCCGGGCGCGATACCAATCCAAATTCAGAACGCGGAGTCGTGGCTTACCAATGGGTGTCAAGAGGGCTTCTACTGTAAGTTCAAATCTAGAAACTTTGTGGAACCGTGTTCTGAATTTCATTGAAGGTCCCAACAACACGGTCAATTCACTCCCCCTGTACTGTCCTCCACCCGAACCTTGCCAAATCTCGAGGCTGCTGGGAGAGGTGTGCAACAACCCTGTCACTGAAGACTATATAAGCATGGGCTCCCTTGAGCCTCAAATATGCCAGAAAGGATTTTATTGCCCACCTAAGTTCAACGGAGCCCAACAGCTTCCTTGTCCCCAAGGATCATACTGCCAACTTGGGGCTGCGACTCCAACTCCTTGCGCGATTGGGAGTTACTGCCCTCAAAAGGCGGAGTTTCAGCTCTTCTACCTCCCGGCTATTATTCTGGTCCTTGCCGACATCCTACTCGCCTTCGGAATCTTTATCTTTGGGTATCGCCAACGTTTCCGTCAAAGCAGCTCGCAAGCACGCCTCGGTGCTTTCACTAAGAGTCGTGAGGGTATGGGCGGCGTCATGGCTAAGATGTCAGGCTACAATGCCTTATCTGACGACACTAACGATCGAGAGATGCAGCCTTTGGATGCGAAGTTTATTACTAGGCGTCCAACACTCGGGTTCGAGGCTGCTCTCGGCCCTGAAACGGAGACGGAGGGCACCGAGGGGCATAAACCTTACGAGACAAACCCGCAGCTTCAAGCTTTCATGGAAGCCATGCGCAAGGCTACGGATGCTTTTGACTTTGGTCTATCGTTTCGATATGAGGACCTCACATTCCAACCTAAAGGGAGTTCGCGCCCTATCCTAAATCACGTCACCGGCTCTATCGATCGGGGTACCCTCACAGCCGTGATGGGAGGCAGTGGAGGTGGAAAGAGTACCTTTGTCAACGTGCTCATGGGAAAGACCAAACATACCCAAGGGTTAGTTGCTATCAACAACAAACCAGATAAACTTAAAAGATACAAGAAGGTCATCGGATACGTTCCTCAAGACGACATCGTCCTACCCGAGTTGACCGTGTACGAGAACATTGCCCATTCAGCCAGGGTTCGGTTACCGCGCACATGGTCTAATAGGGACATCGATCGTCTTGTTGATGCCGTTATTGACTGCCTCGAGCTCTCTCATGTCCGCGATTCCCTGGTCGGCAGCGTTAGCAAGCCTGTTATCAGTGGCGGCCAGAGAAAGCGAGTGTCAATTGGCATGGAACTCGCTGCTGCACCCATGGCCATTTTTCTGGATGAGCCTACGAGCGGTTTGGATGCTTCTGCTGCGTCATCGATGATGCGGACCCTCAAGGCACTGGCTAAGTTGGGAATCTCCGTTATTGTTATTATTCATCAGCCCCGAGTCGAGACGTTTGAGATGCTGGACAATCTGATTCTCCTTGGAAATGGACAGACGATTTACGAAGGCCCTCAAGCGACCGCTCATCAATTCTTCGAGAACATGGGCTTTAGCTTCCCTCCCCACACAAATAAAGCTGATGTCATTACAGATATCATCACTGGAAACGGCCGGGAATACAAGCCTATTGGTGATATCGCAAAGGAGTTCCTTATTGAACATTGGGCCCAGCATCGCGTCAATCTCACTCGGGACACGAGTAGACATACCCTCTCCTCTGTTGGACAGGGGTTGATGCATAGAACTATCAAGAAGCGCGGAGCGTACCGCTTTAAGCAGTTCTGGCTTTGCCTCTGCCGTGCCGTGCTCCAGCAATACCGTGGCTACTGGTCTTTTTGGGGAGAGATGGCTCTATCGCTGCTCGGAGGGTTTCTTCTCGGTCTCGCTCAAAACTCTCGCAACGGAGTCCTATTCAAAGGGATTTATAATACCTATGGCATGTTGTCCACTTCGGCTGATTATCTCTCTGCACCTCAATTTGCACTCTTGGTTGCCATCGGTATAGGCCTTGTATCAGCAGCACCCGGAGTGAAGATTTTTTCGGAGGAGCTGCTGGTGCAGAACCGCGAAGCCGAGGCAGGGCACTCAAGGATCTCCTATTTCCTGGCCAAGGTGCTGTGCGTGTTCCCTAGGATGGTGTTCGCTTGTCTTCACTTCTCGGTGCCACTCCTTCTTCTAGCCATGCCGATCATCCACTGGGGAATAGCCTTCATGGCCAACCTGTTGTACTTTTTCTGCATCTACGGACTGGCCAGCATCGTGAGCATGATAAGCAAGCGTGAGGAAGCTCCCCTGTTGTCGGCTATGCTGAGCCTCATCCTGGGCATCCTGTCCGGTGCGGCGCCTCCCCTGTCCAAAGTAAAGCAGTGGCACATGGAGTGGCTGTGGAGGGCATCACCTGGCACTTGGCTGGCTGAGGTCTACTTTGCTCAGCTCGTGGAGCCGTATGAGTATCTTTACAATGTAAAAACTGCCGCGGACGTGACTGGGTTTCATATGGGATGGCTATGGCGAAACATGCTTATTTTATTGGTGATTGGATTGGGGTACCGAGCCATAGCCTTTGTCTTTCTTTGCTTTGGTCATCGTCTCAGGCGATGAGAGATTGGATTTCAACGGGATGAGGGAGGGACCGATTTTAGATTACGTTTGCTGCTCTGCTGTAGTATGGATAGATTATATATTTACGAAAGTATGAAATAGACTGCAGTTCCTTATGTACAAAACGACGAATCCCTGGAGTGAAACTACCATAAGAAATTGGTAAATGTTTCTTTCATTCAAGATTGAGAAAAAGGCTTCTAACTTAGGGTGTGCCCACCACTGAGTTGTCTGGAGGCATCTCACAGACCTGAACGAACCTGAATTCCGTTGAACTTATGGCAAATGGTGAGACAATAAAGAGGTATAGCTTGATTGTGTATTAAATGTATATACGCACGTATGCAATACCAAGAACGAATTTAGGATGGCAGGGTCTTGCTGCTCTGCTCGGGGACCAGCTGGCCGCACATGCGAAGAGAGCCCCAATGAGCAAATTGCACAGTGCAAAAGCCGTGCTAGGACGCTTCTCTGTGTATGCACAACGTACTGAGGTCGAAATATGTCGCGTAGGGAATCTCGTCTTCCACGCTCACAATTTCACCCACCAAACATCAAAACAAAGAACTCTCTCAGACGAAATTCCAAACCCAGCACCCTGACTGGCGAGATTCGCTTCTATTTCGCAATACTCTAAGCTTAGATTGGGTATGTATGGAGTTCACTTTAGATTGCTTAAGCATTTACTCTGTTTAGGTCTAATAATCAGGATTAGATCCTCCCGTCGACGTATCCTGCTTACTCAACATGTTCGAGTCCTTCCGTTTCTTCGTTCCCCACGATGGCCACGACAACGGGTCGGCAAAGGATGGAGGAAGCGAGTCCTATCTTTTCCGTCCCCAGCTCGGCTACGGCTTGAAGTGCGAGGAGAAGCACGAGAATTGGAAGGTGGTGCCCTACTCCCCTTGGATCACCCCGATCCGAGGAAGCATCTATCCCGTCACCCAACCCCATTGGCCCCCCGCCCCTCCAAGGAACGGTGACAATAATTACTGTGCCTGGCCCAAGGCCGATACTATGCTCTATATACCTCTCGCCATGTTTTGGGTCGATGCCTTTTTCACGGGCGGCTGCATTTGGCCCGTTTGGTGGAACATTGGAATCCTGAAGGAGACTCGAGGAGGATTTGCTTGAGGGCAGCGAGGCCACGAAATCCAGCTTGGGATCCAGCTTGGGATCTGAGAGAACATGAGCTGACTAGTGAGCTACTACTTTGATTACTTACCTAGGCAGGCACCTACGGCATGGGAATAAGAACCACCGCACTGCAGGTTGGATTGAGATTTGGGATCTGACACGAGTACCTAACGTAGTGAGATCTTTCTACCTACTTGGCTTGAGATGATCTACCTTAAGGGGCTGTTGTGAACTTTTCCATGGCCCATAACAGAGGAATTAGGTAGAGAGAATCAGAAGAGCTATGCAGATCTATGCCATGCATCTGAATGAGAGTGCTATACTGTGAAAAGAGTGCAACTTGGTCAACAGAGCTTGCCAGACGTGCTACCATTGGTCCGATTTCCACAGACAGGCGAGTCTCCAACGATCACGATCGTTGGCTGCCTCTGCAGGAAACAGGAAGAACCTCTGGGAAGGTACACGCCCCCCGTAAGAGCATCCAACGACCCCCCAAAAGAGAGACGTACCTCACTTGTTGCCTTGGAACAACAGGGGAAGGTACCTTGATGGGTCGACGTGCTGCCTAAGGTAAGGTACCTAGGTAGGTATACACTCGCCCCTGAGGAGACAACAAAACCTACCTACAAGTGACAACACCAACTAATCATCTTCAAAAAGATAGCTGATGATCATTTAAGTAATCTTTCGTATGATTTAGTAGCTTAGCTAAAAATATAGGACAGTGGTGACTGAGTGTGCCCCTGAGGTCACTTCACTCCCTGTGACTCGTCCGCGTACCCCTCCCTCCTAGGCACCTCGCACCGATGGGCCCACGTTCTCTCCCACTTGCCTAACAACCTGGGCCCCTTGGATTGGCTCCTGCCGCTCTCACTTTCTCGTTGCTTCTCTCTCACCTTGCTGCCTGAGGTGTTATGTCCCGTGATTCAGTCTGAATGACGCTAGCCCCTCCTACTTAAACTCCTCCTCTCCCCTCCTCCCACTCTCTTGTTTTCTTCTCTTCTCATCACAGGTTTTTTCAAACCAAACCCCATCACGCCCACCCAAGGCCTACCCAGGCGCGCTCCCACCTGTGGCTGGCCTACCTGGGGACCATCCTATAACGCCCACCCAAGCGGCTGCCCTGAGGTGCAAGATTAAAGGGGCAGCCCCAAGCGGCTGCCCTGAGATTGGAAATTGAAGCAGCGCGGAGGAGGGTGGGCGTCCTCGGGTGGGCCAAGCTAGGTGGGGGCAAAACAAGACCTCGAACCGCGGTGTAAGTGTTCCTTTCTCATCATTCTAGTCTACATTCACCTCTACGGCAAGAGTTCCCCTCTAGTGCGTTCACTCTTGTCATCCTGATAGCAAGTGATCTTATTCCCCTATAATCCTGATCTCGAATTCGGCCAAGGCGTTGGACTAACATGATATCTTTGCTTTTATGACACGTTAGCCCCCCTTCGTCCCTCCGTTGATTGGGACCCTGACGGGGCCCTACCCGGTTTTCGTTCTCGCTGGGGGAGCTGCCTCGCAACTTAAGAAGGCGGCTCCCCATGGCGTATGAATCGGAGATTAAGCGCCCTTATTTTCAGCCCAGCGTAAGTAGGAATCTACCTTATCTCATTTCTTGTGTCTTGGGCGGGTAATGCTAATGACAACAAGATGAGACTGGCTCATCTCCCGTGATTGCCATCCACGAAGACTCACCAACGCCTAAGTATGTGGCACGGGGGTCTTCGTGGGTGGCAATTTACGTTGAGGAAGCGAGGACTGGCTCTCGACTCTACACAAGGCGAGGTCTTCAGCATTGTTGCCAAAATGAAGCAAGGCGTCAAAGAGACTTTCCAAAAATACAGCCAAAGAGGCGTGAAGAAAGACATCCAGCAAGACGCCACAGCCCTGCACCTCGCTGCTACAACAGCCAAGCCCATATCGTATCCTTTCTTCAAAGCATTCCTCCGAGGCAGTCCTGTGACTCCCGACACCTAAGTATGTGGCATGAGAGTCTTCGAGGATTACATTTTACACTCAAAAAGGAGGTCCAAGGTCCTCTGCCAGATGGTGAGCCGACGCTCAAGATCTCATCATCAACTACAACACTGCACCAAACTCGAATCATCAAAATTCAAACCTATAAGACAAATGGTTTCAGTCGTATTGATCAAATAGCACCCGCCACACGCATCTTTTCGGAGAAAGAGCAATGTTGTTTTCGCAGAATGAACACAGGTAAGTTTTGCTCTTTCCAAAACCGACCGCGTAACGACAAATACTCATCAATTAATAGGGATTTTTCTCACTTGTGGAAGATGGGCTGCTTCAAAGCCAGATTAGGGGGAGAAGAAGCTACTTGAACTTTTGGATGGGCACGGGGCATTGTTGTGGGACAGTTTGGAGGTTCTTCATTGTGTTGAGATGGTGGGTCTGGCATTTTTCATTCCTGTTTTTAACTTCATGTCCGAACTCTCTCACCGCATTCTCAGTGGGAACTTGAAATCAGTTTCTCTAGAGTATTTTAATCACATGGCTCACTCTGAATCTTAGTCATGGCTACTCTAATGGCACTATATTGTCGGGCGACAGTGAACTAACCTTGAATTCAAGCATTTTTATGGTCTTTATCTTAGTTGTGTAAAGTTCGCGGTAGGATAAATGAGTAGTGTTTGTTAACTTCACTTATGAGAGTACTAGGTCTCTTGATGGTTACGCAATTCCATTGAAGTAAAAATAAAGGGATATCTCAAAAAATTCCGAGTAAAAGCAAAAGTATTCATCTTATAATAGCAGCACGTCTCAACGCCATAATTCGGTATCTTCACGTCCACCAATTCCAATCTATCACTCACAGTCATCTCCACATCAATATTCTCGTCCCACAGTCTACCAGCTTCTCCCAGAAATATTCTTCTGCTTGGCCGTGTTGTTCATCCTGGCCCAGACTGCACCGCCCACAGCGGCGGGTCTCGCCGCGGGCTCATCTGCCTCTCGGTGCTCGGGACACTTGCGCGGCATGGCCCGGCCCTGGGACTCGTAGAAGAAGCGGGAGACGTCGTACTCGTGGTCCGGCCCGGGCGCGAGGCACAGCCAGCGGACCTTGGTCGACTCGAGCTGGGGCCAGCAGACGTCGCACCAGTGGCAGTTTGGGTACTCGTCCGCTTTCCGGGCCCCCGCGGCGGGGACGATCTTGCCGCAGAGCTTGTTGGAGCAGTAGACGGTGCTCTCGACGGCGGGCCACTTCTCACGGAAGGTGAGGCTCTTGCGCATGACCATGTCGGCGGTGCTGATGAGCCCGAGGGTTTTGCAGACGTCGTTGCAGGCGTGCGTGGAGAAGAAGAACTTGAACCCTTCCCGGTTGAGGTTGGTGTCGGCGAGGCGGAAGCGGTTCGCGTCGGCGGTGTGGATAGCCGGGTCGGTGAGGAGGCCCCCGACGCCCTGGAGGTCGCAGACGAGGATCTGGCCCCAGGAGCGCTCAAAGGTGAAGTGGGAGAAGGCCTGGGCGGCCTGGTTGGTGGCGTCGCCGGCGGGCAGGTCGTGGTTGACCCAGCCCGAGTTGTTGTTGTACTTGACGTACTGGCCCTTGATGTAGGGCTCGAGGGACATGCACTGGGAGGTGCCGTCCTTGCCCGTGGCGGCCTTGAGGCAGGTGGTGATGATGAAGTCGACGGCGTGCTCGGGCTTGACGAGGTTGTTGAACTCGAGGGCGAACGCCTTGCAGAGGGCCTGGCACCGCATGTCCTCGGCGAGGTGGGCGAGGTGCTTGCCGTCCTTCTTGAAGGACTTGACGACGAAGTGGTTGGTGGAGGCGGCGGTGCGGGCGTATGCGGCGACGCGGAGGGCGCCCTGGGAGAAGGGCTTGGACCTGCGCCGGACGCCGAGCTCCATGGTGCTCAGCTCGATGTGGTCGTCGTGCATCATCATGTCGCTGAGGGTTCTCGCGCCGGCCCGGACCACGTCGGGGGAGAACCCCTCGACGGTGAGGGTTTCATTGAACCAGCTCGGGGTGTCCCAGTCCGGGAGGACGTTTTCCATGACGAGCTCCTTCTCGTTCTCCTCTTCCTCGACGATGCTCGGGCAGTTGGCCAGCGCGGTGCTGTCGGCCAGCTTACCGCCGTTCTTGGAGATGGATTCGGAGAGACGGACGGCGGTGCGGGAGGCGGAGCTGGCGACGCTTTGGACGACGAGATGGCGAAGGGCGCTGTAGGAGGTTCCGAGCTCCGACTCCTCGAAGGCGAGACTGCTCTTGCCTCCTCGGAAGCGGGAGGTGGTGGAGGAGGCGGCCCGGATGAGCTTCATCTGTTCGCTATTGAGCACGTGGAGCTTGCACTGGGCGGAGGCGTTCTGGTACTCCTTCAAGAACAGATAGGACATGATGTCCGTGTGGGACTGGATGCGGAGGAAGCAGTAGTTGAGGTTGAGCATGATCATCTTCTTGAGCAGAGGCTGATACGTGAGCTTGTGAGGTTCAGTCCCTGGGGTTGCCCATCTGTCCGTGTAAGACATGGTGTTGAAGATCTTGCCGTGCGGGGGGGCGTCGCCGATGTGGATAACACAGCGAGTCTGGTTCTTCCAGTTGGCGTTGACGACCTTGTCGAGGCCTCCGAGGACGTCTTCAGGGAAGTCGTCGCCGCCCGTGGCTTTGAGCTTGTCGATGAAGGAGCGGACGCGGTCGACGTCGGTGGTGAAGTCCTGGAACTCGATGTTGGGTTTGTCAGTATGGTCCCTGTAGCCCACGACGGCCATACGGATCTCTGCCTCCTTCAGAAAGGTGCGGTGGATGTCCTCCATGATGTCCTTGACCTGCTTCTTGGCGGCGTCAATGTAGGGGTGCATGGAGCTGGTGGTGTCGATGAGGAATAGCAAGTCAGTGGAGCAGGCTTCCTTGAAGAGACCGTCATTGGAACGCTTCGTGGGTTGGGAGACAGCCTCGATCTCCTTCTTGAGTTCATCGAGGCGGAGCTTTCGATCTTGGATGGGGTTGGCGGAGGATGTTGTCGACGGGGGCATGGTCCCTGGTGGCGATCGAAGCATGGATAGCCGGGTGGAGGAATCATCGCTGATTCGACGGGAGTCAACGCTCCGAGTCAGCGTGCCGCTTCGGGAATCGTAGGAGGGGAGGGTGGCAGAGGACGGCTCTGGAGGGTTGGCAGACTCGTCGTTCGAACGACCGCCGACGCGAGACCGTAGCATGTAGTCGGCCATCGATCGCATTCTCCCGAGGGAGGAGCGGGTGCGCGAGCTCGATGACGACCCTGTTGCCGACGTGTAAGGCGGCGGAGCCTCCATGGCCAAGTATTTGTTTGGTGTATCTTGCGCTGTAGAGCTTCTGATGGGTGCAAGCCACCGTGGAAATGGAACAAGAATATGCAACGGACAGCAATGGTTGGCTTGCTCGGGGTTAGTTGGGTGACAGGTCAAGTCTCGATGTGTGTGATAGAGGGAAAAATTGGATTGGGTTGGGGGAATAACAGGAGCTGGCTTTTGATATGGACTGAGTCCTACAGTCAGTCTGCCTCGGCGACTTTGGCTGAAACTCACTCGTTACACGGGCGTAATTAACTTCAATCCTGTGGACCACGAGCAGCCCACCACGGGCAAAACAAGGAGGACCAAGGAAACTCAAATAGCTATTGAAGGCAAAGTTCACAAAAGGGCAAAGAGGGGCGCAGGGTAGGCATGCCGATCAGATGATGTACAGCTGCCATAGGCAATGTATGTCGGGCACAGGCATAGCCTCATACGGAGCAATACGGTGGCCTGTATTGAGACAGACAGTCGGTTTATGCGGGTTGGACCCGGCCAATAGAGCACAGACACACTTCCTGGGGATTGTACAAGACCAAGGCAGACAGGACAGTGGGCACTCCAGACCATCGTTGGTTCACTGATATATTATGCCGCTACATAGAGCTAGTGAGCAGGCAGCCAGCACCAGTCAGGCAACTAGAGACTGGTTAAGACGCCTGGCCGATCAACCGAGTGCCAGCAGCAGCTTTCAGCTGTGTGGAGGAGGGCGGATGGAAGAGGGATGGCGCGGGGGGACTTCTGCTTGGCCTGCAGCACAAGGACTCGGCTAGTTACAGCTTATTACTGGGGCTTGGCTCTCACACTGCAGCCGGGCGTCTTTCCCGTCTGTCTTTTATCCACTTCAAGCCCAGCTTGGGAGCCAGCTCGAGCCAGCTCCGGACCTTACTCCATCGATCAATCCCGTGCCTCTGTCCCTGTTATCGGCCAGTTACCCCTCTGTCCACTATCGAACCGCGTTTGGAGCAGAGCGAGCTGCAATTGTGCGGTCCGCCTTCTATCGAGTCGACCCACGGAGTCTGCCTGACCTGACCTAGTCGCCAATCAGCATCGCCACACTCGGGGCAATTGGCACCAGATCAACAAATGCGGGCAAGGCATTTGCTTTGGTTTGTTTATCAGCTCTCTCTTCTCACAAACCAGCTTGGTCGAAGAGAAATCTATCTTTGGATGCTTCCTGGTTTGATTGTTTGGCAGATGGACGTTGATCGATCAGTCAATCAATCAACCACCACCCATCCATCATCACCCGAATCGACATGGATCCAATATTCCCGGCCCCTGTCCCCTCACCACCGCCCTCGCAGCCTGCATCGTTGAGCAAGCGGCAATCCGCGTCGTCACATCGACCTTCGGCATCGGTTTCGAGCACAAGGAACGAGAGCACCACGAGAGACAGCTCATGGGCAGTATGGTTTCTGTCCCAAGTAGGACTTCGTCTCCCGTTTCCGATCCCGCCTCTGCCCGAGAAGTGGGACAGCGACTTCGGTCTGGCCCCAGATGAGTATATTCGTAACAGCCAGAGAGCCCGCGACTACCTCGTCCAGGAGCGCATGACCGATCCCAACTTCCGCCCCCCGTCAGACCAGAAGCGCAATCTTTTCAGGACTAAGAAGCAGAAGGAGGAGGTGGAAAATGCCGACAACTGGACCTTCACGATCAGCGAGGTGGCAAGCGCCTTCGACAGCCTGCTATCTGTCGAAGGTTCCCTCGAACCTGTCGGCGTAGCTGTCGCAATGCTTGGGCACGCCAAGGGGACATCCTTGAACGAACTCTGGGGTCATCTAATAGTTGAACGGTCGTCGGACAAAAAGAAACAGGCATCGCAGTGGAAGAGGCGATCAACGATTGACATTGCCTTGCTCGACTCACCAGACATGATATGGTTGGATACCATCATGAACAAAGGAGAAATCGAGTATGTGCGTCTGCTGTGCAAACACACGAGTAGCAAGGCTGTTCTAGACCGCGCTTTTGGGCTCGCTTTAGCTAAGAATTGGACCCCCGCAATGACACTCCTCCTCCGGTTCGGCAGTGAGGCTACCGCTTTCCAAGAGAGCATCCGCGAGCATATCGGAAACAATGACACAACCTTGGCCCGACTCTTGCTGTCGGTCCCCAAATCGATGACCACTGCAGCCTGGCTTGAGTGCCTCACACCGCAACCTGGCAGGCCCCCGATCACCCCTGACATTCTGCTCATGTGCCTCTCCACTCGGCCCGAGTTGGCCTGTGAGGCTTTGTTTATACAGGCTTTACAGAATCATAGTCTTGAAGCATCCGCCATCGTTCTGGCTTACGCCGGCCCTCGACAGAAGTTCGAAACCGCAGGCAGAATGTTTGCTCGCCAATTTGTATCTGGCATCAGAGACAACGACATTAAACTCAAGTTTTTCACAATTCTCTCTCATGCAGGGATAATGGTGGATAGTTTGGCGTATCGAAGGGAGCTGATGAATAGCGTGATGGCTAGAAACATGGCAATGATCAAGGTACTCGTCGACTCGGGAATCAACATTGATTGTCGGCCGGAGAGTGCTCTACAACTGGCTGTTGGGAGACTTGACTTTGACATAATGGACCTTCTTAAACATGGGACCATGGATATGCCAAATGCCTCACATGCTCTGGACTACCTACCGGCCAAGGCCACAGAGCTGGATGTGATCCGTTTCATTCACATTTTTGGGCATAGGGGACTGATTGGAAAACACCTCGACGCTAAGCTCGTTTACGCTGTTCATGATAACCAGAAGGAACTCATCAGTCTTCTTTTGAAACAGGGCGTGAGCGTCGAGTTCCGCAACGGCGCCGCTTTGCGGGAGGCCTTGGAAAGGAACTATCTCGACATATTCAACCTTCTGATCGAACAGAACTGTGCACCGGCAGTCCTTTCGAACGTCCTCCCTACCGCGCTGGATGTTGAACCGAGCGCCACCAGGCTCCAGGTGGTAGAAACCCTTCTCCGTAAAGGGGTTCCCCTTGAGGTGCTTATCGGCCCTTTGATCATTTTAGTTTCTGGGAACGAGGAACCGGATTTCGAACTGATTCAGCTCCTCCTCGACAAACGAGCCCCTGTTGATCTGTACGATAACCCAGGACTCAACCCCGTTCTCATCGCGACAAAGCGAGGTCATATTATACTCCTTAAATTACTGATGGATGCCGGGCCTCGCCAGCAGACCTTATCTACGGCAGTGTTGGTAGCATTTGAGACCAGCGAGACTTGTGGTTATGATACAGCAGACGCCATGATTCGTTTGCTTCTTAACGCTGGAGCCAAGGGTCCTGAAGTTAATACAGCGCTAGCTCGAGCGGTTCAAGGTGGCTACTTGGACCTGGTGCGTCTTCTACTCGACCATGGAGCCAGCCCAGCCCAGTCTGACGGCATGTCGTATCAGAACGCCATTCAGACCGGAAACTACGAGCTTCTTGAGATTCTCTGCTCCAGAGCTCCACCAAGAAACCCTACCCTTGTATCCTTAATCGAGACGGCTGTTAATCCGAAGTGGTATGAACTGCGAACGTTAAAGTTGCTACTTGGCTGTACCACTGCAGCTTCCGCCGTGGTCAATGTGTTATGGAATACCGTCAAGATGGACGAGAAGCTGAACTACCATCCAAATCTGTCAGAAATTGTCAAAATTTTCCTGGATAATCACCTGGATATCAACGCTGCCAAGGGATCAGTACTTAGCCTCGTCATACAAGCAAATGACATCGATCTACTAAAGGATCTTCTCACCACTAGGCTCACTAGCACATCATTATGCGCCGCGTTCTCTCAGGCATCTTACATCAAGAATAGGACAGTCAAGTTTGACATCTGGAAGACTTTGCTTAAGAAGGCCCACTGTTCAGAAATTGGTCAGTCTGAGGCGTTGATCCAGGAAACTCTGTTCGCCCTTAACAGTGACGATCTTGATGGTCTTCGACTACTATTGCGCTACAAGGCATCCCCCGGCCAAGGAGATGGCACTGCTCTCCAGTCTGCCGTCACAGGTGGTTCCATCGAAATCGTCCAATTGCTTCTCTTGGGCCCAGTTGGAACTGCGGTCCTGGGCAAGGCACTCCTCGCCGCTGCCGCCTCGAGTAACCCGCCAGAAACCAGGACATCCATTATGAAGCTTCTCCTCACTCAAAAAGGGAAGGAAGTGCCTCCAGAGGACCTCAGTAAAGCTCTTACTCGATCTATCATGAAACATCCCGAAGATTCGGACTTGCCGGAGTTATTACTTTCTCACGGCGCCGAAGTTGACACTGCTGTGGTTGAGGGTATGATGACCGTGGCTTCCGAAGACCTCTTCAAGTCCCTTTTCAGTACCGTTCTCAGCCCGAAAGTGGTATTTGACAGCTTTGAGCTGGCTCGGAACACCAAGATGGACTCTGATCGAAGATACTGGGTATACGACGCAATCCTCCGCCAAGGCGATGTGAGCCGGGAGAAGCTGTCAGAAGCGCTCATCGACTCTATTCGAACAGATCCGAGGAGCCTCGACATCCCAAAGCTGATCCTCTCCCATGGAGCCCAGGTGGGCCACAGGCACGGTGCTGCGTTCAAAGTGGCATCTCAGTCCGGAAACAGTTCACTTATCAAGCTTTTGAGCCAGTACCTTGTCAGCGGAGTCGATGATTCAACAGCCAACTTGGCCTTCGACCACGTCGTCAAGGATGCCACAATCCGCGGAGAAGCTCGTTTTAACATCTACAGCAGTCTGCTTCAGTGCAACATCAGTCAGGCATCCATGTACAAGGCTCTGGCCCAAGCTCTGAAGCGAAAATGCCCCGAGCCCAATATCGTGTATCTGCTTCTAGACAACGGCGTCGATCCGAACGAGAATGGTGGCGCATGTTTCCAGGTTGCGAGCACCGTTGGGAACCATGCCGTCTTCAGAGCCATGTGCAAGCATGCGGATGCTGCAGTCGTCTTACCAAAGCTGCTTGATACTGTGGTCGACGCAACGTCCGCGGTAATGCTCTTCCGCACGTGCCTCGTGGAGTCTAAGGGGACTATTACCCAGGAAGACTTCTTGGTCAAGTGCATGCGCAAGTTCCCGTCCAGCGGCGAGCTTATGGAGCTCGTCCTTCAGCATGGGGCTCCTGTTTCGGGTTTGGTAGAATGCACCGTTGGCTCTGAATGGGGCCCTGAGCAGTGCTGCCTTTTGATCTGGGCTCTCGTCTCCCAGCCAGGCATTTCGAACGACGTCTTGGCGCGCCTCGTAGAGCAGAGCGATTCTGGAATCACGTCATTCATCACGCCAGAGAGCAAGATTTCTGCTGCTTTCCTTTGCCTGCTCGATCCTAAACGTACCCCAGTATTAGAAGCTTTGATCCGCCGGTCTGCCAGAGAAGCCAGTAACATGCTCGAAAGCACCATCGCCGGATCGACTTTGATGAAGCTGGCACCATATGCGCGGTCCTCCAAGGACGAGATCATGCCTCCTTTCGACGAAGCCGATGAGATTCCTCTACGATTAGCTTCTCTATACCTCGTCAACTTTGAAGCCTACCAAGTCCTCGAAACTGGTCTGTCATCAAATGACGGAACTCTGCACCTCGCCGCCCTCCTGGCTCTCCCTAAATTCGTGGGATGGCTCCTCCAGTGGCACGACCCCAACCACGGGTCCGACGACTACGGCGCCATGACGCCCCTCGCGCTGGCCTGCTCGTCCCAGCCCGATCCCTGGTTCGAGGCCGCCATCAGCGACGTATCGTGGAAGTCCCGCCTCGTGGAGACGATGAGGCTCCTCGTGCCCAAGACGGACCGTTTCTGGCGGCATAGGGAGCGCCTGGTCCTCCACATCGCCATGGAGAACGGGTACGACACGACCGACGCGCTCCTCAAGGGGATGGAGGGTACCCTTGAGGCGCAGGCGCGCGGCAAGACGAAGCATCTGTACACGGACAAGGCCGGGCAGGAGTACCTCCCGGTGGAGTACCTGCAGACGTTTATCGAGGCGGAGGAGGGGGATATGCTGCAGCTGAAGGGCTGCCTGGGGCGTTATGGCTTGTGGTGATGGCGTTTACGGGGCGGAAGAGGAAGTCCGGAACGCGCGTCTTTCTTCCAGCTACACCAACACATCAATCTACAACCTTCCGAGTATCTCCCAACCAGGCGCGGTTGGGAAAGCTCACAGTTTTCATGTTCATGCTCATGTTTGGTTTTGTTTTGTTTGATATTAGCATTGGCGTGTTTATGTAATGTACATGGCTTAGACTACTTGTTGTTATTATACCCAGAGACAGGACGCGGTCAATATAAGAATGATTAGGTTACAACTTCTCCCACTCTCTGTGACATGTGTATCGGGAGCCGCAGTCTTCATCAGATGGGATACATGGTAGAGATGACTATTTATTGTTTGATAAGACTTGGGCCGGAACAGAGCCATCCTTTCGGACTCTGACCAGAGAGCCACGAGAACCAAAAGTTCTCGTGACTCCCCGTCAAGGCAAAGCCCTCGTAGAGTCTTGGCCGTGCGACCTCGGGAGGCACCAGTAACAGTCTCATCGATGACATCGTCGATCGACAGGAGGATCTTCAGAGGCAGGAGTTGTATAGCTCTACTAGGTCAGAGCCTGCCCAGATTCTATTACTTGTCTGATTAAACATGTTGGTATCGGAGAACAGGGCTTCCAGGCGACGGAGATCCTTAACTGTCGACACATGCTGACGTTTGTGCCATCTAACAAGACATACATGCCGCAGAAGCTCACAAAGTGGCTCGTCTCCAGGTCGTCTGCGCCAAGAGTGTTGACCCGGAAGCCCCCCCCTTGGATCTGGCGGAATAGCCCAGGTTTTCAAGCAAACATCCCCCTTCCCCGTCCCGACTGAAAAGCCCTAGCTGCAACCATGTCTCCGAAGCGCAAGGGAGCCAGAGACGCCTAAAATTGGGTGAGGATTTCGTGCCCACCCACCGCGTTGACAGGTACTTTGACATCATCGTCGAACCTCTAAGTCGGCCGTTCAGGGCAACGACAGAATGAGAGGCCACCAGAACCTTTCATACCTGCCGTGGGTCCCTTTCGCCACTAAAGCCGCTTCGTCGTGGGGAACAGGCGCCGGGATCACGTTCAAGACCTGTCGCACCCCCCGACAACAACCTCGAGTTTAAATACCTCGCAAGGCGGGAGAATCCATCCCGGCAAGCGGCAGGAATGAAAGAGACACAGGGCGAGAGAAAGTCCAGTAGGGAATGCACCATCCAGGACGAGGTAGAACTAAAGAACGAAAGAACGAGCCTCATTGGGGTTGAGGGGGACCAAATGATGCAGAGGACCCTTGCGCTCGTGCTGCGCCAGATTCGAAATGCTGGCCACGCCAGAAGCACCGGTATATTCTGGTGTGGTAGTTGTAGTATGTTCCAATAATGAAGAACGGTGGGCAAGCTCTTTGTCTCTAGCAATTGGTTGTAGGTTGCTCCGATGGACGGATGTTGTCTTGTTTCTCTGGAGACAAAGGGGAGCAGTGGTATTACTTCCAAGTAGTTTGCCGTCTATGGCTTGATCCTGGTGACGAACCAGAGCTCTACATCGGCGTTCAGACTACTGACAGCCTCCTTCTGGTTGTCCTGATCTTCAATCATGATCAGGATCTGAAGAGACCGGCCATCATGGTCGTCAGTGTTGACATGCCCGCGAACCTTGTTGATCGCAGACTCGTGTAACTAAGCGTTATTGATTGTTTTTGCCGTTGCTGTTGCTATCGATGCGGACATTGTAGCGGTTCTCGATCTAAATGGTCAGATCAATACCCACGGTTCAATTTAATGCCACATCTTGGCAGTAGGATTGTAATGAATTGGCGAACTTCGTATCGGCCCTCGACCTCTGTTGCGTTGAGGCGTAGCTTCTTTAGGTAGCGTAGCGCATGCCCACAGTCTTGAGATGCTGCTTGCGTGGCTTATCGGTTATATGCCGACCATCATCGTCCTCGTTGATAAATATCGCCCTCTCGTCCGCCTGAGAGTGGTCACGGTGTTCATTCGATCTCTTATTAAGCCATAGACAAGGCAAATATCGACAAATGTTTCGTAAAGAACGGAAGTTTTTAAGGTCAGACTGACACGGAGGCTTGCTCTTGGTATTGCTGCTCATGGAACTGTTCATGGTTCTCGATCGGCTCACGGCTGGATGTGTTTGTGGCAACAGGCCAACCTGGTAGCGTCGACGAGCATTGTTGCCTCATAGCTGAGGAGCTCTACCCCTGCCCCTTATTTGTGCCAACATGTTTCTCCAGCACTGGGATTAACGTGGGCCGTTGCAAATCAGTGCATATGATTTGTAGTATGTCATGCATCCTGAGATTTGGAATCTTGTAAGAGGCCTGGGTAAGTATAGTGCCAGCCTGTACACTTTGCTAGTCTTGTAGGATTCGACATGGGTCGGAGTCGACCCTAGGCAGACTTTTGTGGTCGATCTCCATTTGTTGAATCTGCTGGGTCTCCATACACCCTGAGATTCTCATATTAAAATTCCTTGCACTCTTTGGAGCCGCACTTCTTGTAGTCTCACTTGCTTGTACTTGGAGGGATGGGCTGTGTAATGGGCAGTGTAGCAAAAGACGACCACAACCATCTCATTGTCTGTCTCAGTGATTCCAGAGACATCGAGTACCCGGCTTCGACAACAAGGGTTGGCCATTTGTCCTCAACTTCTTCCTCCCCTGGATGTGTTGGGCACAGGCTTGATGAATCCCATGGTTCAAATTCGTTGTTGATGCACAACATGGCCCGATGGTGATCGTGCCGGTCGTATCCGATGCGATGCGTTCCTCATAGAGCGTGTCTAAGGTGAGGACTAAGAGAGGGGAGCGGCAAGAGGTAAGCGGCGAGGATATGTAGTATTTCCGATGCTAGAATTAATAAATTAGCCTAATTATGCCAGTAAAGTGCTCTTAAACTTACCATTTAGCTCATATAGAGCCTCTAGGCCTTTGAAAAAGGATGGTATCTTTTCTACTGTGGTTGGATTAATTAGGGCAAGCAGGGCTGCCCCGACTGGGCTCTTCGGAGCTTAAGGTGCGGATGGCATGAGGATGAGGACGAGGCTACTGGGGCCATCATCCGAGTCAAATCCCGAGGCGTTTGGTTAGAATGACGCCAGTAAATTGTTTAGCTTCTTCAATGACGCGAAGGAGGCGAGAGGTTTCACTAGACCAACTGTATGGATGACTCGGTTTGGTGTGTAGTTGCGAAAGAAAGAAAGGTGAATTGCTCCTACCTGAACTTGAAGTTTTAGGGTTGCCTTGAGTCAACGACTAGTCATAGGCGTTGACGAAGGACTGGCTTCCTTCCCGTACCAACCATCCGCGCCTTCCTCAGGTTTTCCTCACTTATGCAAGCTGCCTGAAAGCTGGTCCTGACCCGCAGGAAACCCTGCTGGAGGCATATCCGAGGGAGGAATGCCAGAGACTGGTCGATGTCGCTGCTTCTCTTTTTTTAAGGTGATTGTACTCTTTCAACACCATGGCGGTTTAAAACGACGGGTCGGTTTCGGAGCTCGCAAAACCCTTCCAGCCGTTCAGCCAGGCTGATACCAGCACCGCAAGAAAGTGTGGCGGGACTGGCCTCGGTCTAAGTATTTGCAAGTCGCTCATCGAGACCATGATGAAGGGCAAGACCCAGCTCCTTTGCTGCCGAATGTCTCCTACCACTCATTGCACGAACGTCAGCGTCTTCCGCCCGCAGTCTAGCCTTTTCCAGGTCGGCCTGGCTGGCGGCTCGGTCCTTCCTATAGTTATCTTCTCATGGCTCGGAGGTCTAGGTACTTCGTATCTACCAACACTTGTAATCTTTTTTATCGACATTGGTTCCCTTGTCAAGCTGATGGTGGATAGAGGCGCAGCTCGACATGCAGACCGCCAACTACTCGTGAGCCTGTGAGCAATCGGTTCCAAAACCTCGCGAACGTGCGAAACTTCGAGAGATTCCAACCACGTCCTGAAGATGTCAAGAAATCTTGCCACTACTCTCACCCTCCCAAGCTTGCCACAGCAGCAACAAACTACTACAATAAAGGCCCGAGATTTCAATACTACCCGTCGGACTACCACGACCCTACAGAGAGATACGCCGTTGTCAATTATAATACTTCTGTATTGCAAAGGACGGAGACCCCACCGAGCCAACCGAACCAGAAGAAGCCGGAGGATACCCAAAGCAACAGCCAACCGAAGAAGAAGAGGATGCCAAAAGTTTCCACCACTCGATCACCCGTGAAGACACTGCAGAACAAACCGAACAAGAGAAAGGTGACACCGGCCTCTCTCACCCAAAACCCAAGGCTGTCACCCAAAAAGAGGCGAGTTAAGGTTGCAAGCACCATCACTGGCAGTCCTGTGAGAGGCTCCAAAGCGCTCAAGGAGCTCATACAAGTTCAGAAGGTGATTCTGACTGACAAACAACACAAGAGAAACCAACGTGAAGAAGGCAAACAGGTCCACCTGGCCGACTGACTTCCGTGGTATCAGCCATTCTTCGAAAATTCGGTTCCCGTAAGCTTAGTAGCAGCGAAAACACCCATCATGGTAGAACTTTGCCTTTGCCTAGTTCTTCTTCTCGTTCTTCCTCGCTTCGGACTCCGAAACTTAGAGACTCGCATCAACGTCGCTCTTGGAGAACTATTCCTAACTATCACATGGCGCAGGCTCGCCATACAAGTCTCTCTTCTCCGGCTTGTCGTCAAACTCACCATCGAAGATACCATGATCATTAAGCTATCGATGAACAAGGCAGCTCTTGAACGCCCTCTGACCGACGTCTTCGTGGGGCACACGGGATCTGGTCACAGTGGCGTCGTGATCAATGTCCCGAACTTGCTCCTCTACCACTTCAAACTCGCAGCACCGATGAAGACGCCGTTCAAAAGATCTCTTCCGGCTACTCCTGTTCTCGCCACGGTATCCAGTCTATATGCCATCCTTTGGCATGCGGCCTGGAGAGTTAATCTCGACGTTGGAGCAAGTATGAGGGACGGCATGACTGGGGTCATACGTACCCATGTAGAGTTCAGGGGCGGTTTTGTTGTCTACGGGGTGGACGTTGCGCTTGCACTGAGCGTCGGCCTCAGAACTTAGGGAAGAACCGGGTGATGGCGAGCTGCCCCCTAAACTGAAGGGCTTGAATTCCCTCAGCTAGCTCTCAGCCAGATAATGGGACAGGTGGTGAGGATCTGAGAAGTGGTCCTCAGATGGTCGGCTACAATAGGAAGTTCGTCACCTGAGGGGACCAATCGGTATTGAAAAAATCGTGGGGGTGAGGGACTCTGGCATCAGCAGTGTATTAGGATATAAAGAGCGAGCCTCAACACTACGCTATAATAAAATGATCTGTTTCCCAACCCGTCGGACACCGTGAATGTACCACCGCCTTGAACGGCCCTCCCTTTTCATCCTCGCTGGTGTTGCCGTTGAAAAAGGAGTACGGCTCCTCTATGGAACTCAGGTCGTCGCAGGTAGGGTCGTTCTCATCCTCGATCCTAGCCGCGACTATTCCCCAGCAGCCCGACGTCAACGTCCGCCGCCGGCTCTCGTCCTCCAGGAACGAGACAAGCCTCCTCGCCTGCCGGACGTTCCACAGCCCCTCGCGGCAGCTCTGGTCCTCGTATGCGCGGAGCCAGGCGTTGATCCAGTGGCGGATCCGCAGATCCGAGCTCCAGCGGTACGACCCGACAAGGGCGGGCATGATGCCGTGGCCGAAGGCGTTGTGTTTAGCGCATCCCCGCGGGGAGAGGCCGGCCGCTATCCGGCAGATGAAGAAGACGGTCGAGTCTGTATTTGGGGGCCTGCTCTGGGCTCCGTTGGGCATGTAGCGCGTGTTGGCGCGCATGCGGGAGCAAAGGAAGTGGGCGTAGTTGACAGCGGACGTGATGGGGTTCGTTGCGTTGGGGAACGAGAGCGGTCTGACTTCGAGCGGCGGGATGGTTGATCCCGGCTCCGCAGCGAACTTGACGGACTCGGCGATGCCGGTGTCGACCGGCAGTTCGGAGACGGGGAGCCTCTTCTGCCAGTCCATGAGCTTCTGGTCGATGAGCTGCATCTTCCTGGCCCATTTCTCCTGTAATTCTGGCCGATGACGGAATTTCAGCTCCGTCTTGGTTACGTCTCGTATCAGCAATAGGAGGCGGTCCCTCGATGAGTCGGAGCCTTCCATCATGGATTCGAGGTGGGTGGCCACGCCGGGGTTCATGTCCTGGACCTTCGTCAGGGCCAGGTCGCTGTTCTGCAGCTCCACGAGGAGTGCCATTCTGGCGAAGGTGCTGGCTAGAAGACGCCCGCGCCGGTCGTGAAGGATGCTCTGGTGCCATTTGCTGAATATCCTCCCCGAAGTGCGCAGGTGACGCCTCCACGAGCTGAGATTACCACGGTACAGGTCGAAGTTAGCTAACAGCAGGTGGGTCAGGATCCAGCTCAAGAGGCCGGAGGTGCAGCCGGAGACCTGCATGGAGGATAGAGAGTCTGGGGGAAAAGCCTTGCGGAGATTCTGCATGGCGCTTATGTAGTGGTGAGAAGCATGGCTCATACATTCGGCGGTGGTCGAGCTGAATTTGCTGGCGGTTATTGCTGAGACGGCCAGCGCGGCGCTCCAGCAGTGCGAAGCCATCACTGTCTCGTCCATTAATACGTCGGCGATTGGCAGGATCGGTTCCAAGCCTTCGACTTGGTTGCTCTGGAGTCGCATGATGTACTTTTCGTCCTGGGGAAACGACATGAACCGGTAACCCAAGGCGCTGTGCATGGAAAGGGGCTGGGCGATTGTCGGGATCTGCCCCAGGTTGATCGAGGACGGGTCTAGTTGGATGCTAAGCTCGGACAACGAGTTGGCATCGAGAGGCAACGACGCCGGGGCGCAGGGATAGACGGTTTCTTGGTCGATGGGAGACCAAGAAGCCAGCTCCCAATCCTGGAACATCCACTCCTCGCCGTCGAAGATGCCCGGCTCCTCGCTGTTCGGAGATATCGTCTCAATCGTCTGATCCTGCAGGGCGCACACGTCTTCAATCATCTCCGGGATGGCAGCGATGGCGGCCTTCGGACTGGTCCGGGTTTCCACCAGCGTCGTCTTCGTCGGTCGTATACGGGGGTTGGCCGAGGGCATGCCTTGGGCTTTCTGGGTGACGCTGAGGGTCTCGTCACAGAAGGATATCCTCTTCGCATAGCCCTCGCACACGCGGTTCATCTTGGAGCACTGGAATCGTGATCAATCACCCTCGTCCTCGTTCACTAGGCGCCGTGGCAGAACCTACGTTGTTGCACTTGGGGTGCGTCTTGTCGCACCGCAGATGGCGCTTGCGGCAGGTAATGCACCCATTCCGGTCTCGGGAGGTGACATTTCGCTTTCGCGGCACTCCGCCGTATCTCTTCTGAGACTGGGACGGGGTTGGACTGGTCGAGGCTGCGGTGTTGGGCATCTGGGCGGTCGTCGTTGGCTGGGGGCAGATTGGGGGATGGCTCAACTGAGGGGAGATGCAACAACTAAAACCAAAGAGAAGGGAAATAGCACGGGGCAGCGGGTGAATTGCTTATCTTCCGGTGGCACGACGTCTTATCTCCAGCATCGGATGCTACATCCTGGCTGCATTAATAAGGAGAGGCCTGGGAGGGACCAGGATAAGTCGGGGGAGATAACAGGACAACCCTAGTCTGTCTCCTGGCACTGCTGCAGTTTCATTGGGATCTGAAATATCTCTATTTTCGCCGGTTTACTCATCGTTTATCTATCTATATACTGGCCTCTCAAGCCCATACCGTCTGTCTACATCTGCACTTCGGCTTTACTATATACATATACAATGCTCAAAGCTATTATTCCGTCCGGACGCATTTATCCGGCTGGTGTCACGCGCTCGCTGAATTCCACAGTTTCCAGAGCTTACCACCCTCTACAGAAATGAGATGCTGGGGATCACCCTGCTCGACGATCTTGCCCTGTTCCATGACACAAACCCAATCAAATTCCACTACGGGGGCCAGCCGATGCGCAATCGCGATCAACGTCTTGCCATAGAAGCGCTCCTTCAGGAGTCTGTGGATTCTCTTCTCGCTCTCGGAATCGACGCTGGCCGTGGCCTCGTCGATCAGCACGATGCTGGCGTCTGTCACCAACGCCCGGGCCAGGGCAATGAGCTGCCTCTCCCCGTGAGACAGATTGGAGCCATCTGCTGAGATGTGCGTATCCAACGTCCACTTGGCTCTATTCTCCGCGTCGCCCATGACGTCCGAAAGAACCTCTTGCAGCCTCTCGTCGGACACCCTCCCGCCAAAGTCAAGGTTGAAACGCAGGGAGCCCGTGAATAATGTCGGGTTCTGCGGAATGAAGCAGATGCGTTGCCGCAATTCACTCACCTCGATCGTCTCTATGTCGCAGCCGCCGATGAGCACTCTCCCACGAAACGTCTCCGTGAGCCTCAGCAACGCCGCGGCAAGGGAGCTCTTCCCACTTCCTGATCTTCCCACAATTGCGACGCGCTGGCCGGGCCTGGCTTCCAGATTGACCTCCGACAGCACTACGTCGCCGTCTAGAGTGTAGCCAGAACTAAAGTTCTCGAATTTGACGTGGCCGCTCTGAAGTGAGAGGTCAACGCCGAGCGGTGTGTCATCGCCAGGTGTTGATTGTCGCTCTTGCGGTATCGCATGGATATACTCCTCGATTCGCTGGAAGCAATTCATCTCGACCTGAAGAAGGCTGGAGAGGTAGACGATGTCTTCATTCCGAGTCAGCATGGTTAGCCTAGGGTCGATGATACAGAGACTTACACAAGAGAGCGGTGCACAGTGTCGTCGCACTCGTCATGCTGAACCCAATGGCCGCCGGACTTGTACGAGACGTGATAGCGAGGACTGCCGTCAGCAGTGAGATGGAGCCGGCGCAAAAGTCCATCCTCACGGCGAGCCATCTTTGCGTGGCGCTTATGGCCTCCCAGCCACGCAAGTAATGCTCGAGAGAGTAGTAGAACCGGTTTCTCCACGCTGCTTCTTCTTGATGCGCCCTGATAACTTCTATCCCGGAGATCACATCGTTGATGCTAGTAATGATCGGGGATAGACTTGCCGCGTATATCCTCTTGGCAGCCGTCGATCCGTATAGATATACCTGGCCGATATACAAGCTGACGCCGAGCAGGAGAATCGCTGGTATCAGAAAGGTGGGCAGAATGGTCGAGACCGCAGCCAAGCGGAACCCTATCGAGAGGAAGTTTTCGACCACCTGCTTCAGTAGCTCGGTGATGGTGTTATCCAGAGAAAACATATCCGAAGAGAACCGATTCAGGATTACCCCAACTGGCGTAGCCGTTGCCCACGCAAGGGTGGTTCGGAATACCGAGGACAACATTTGGGAGTGCTCAGTCCGGCTTGCTCTCAGAGCCCCATAGAAGAACATCAGCGAGGATACGCAGACAAGGAACAGCTGGATGACCCCAAGGCCAGTGTAGATACCAAGATAGAAACCGGATGCTTGTTTCTGTTGCTGACTGCTCTGCTGCCCTGAGCCTTTCGACCAAAGGGTCAACCAGAATGAGAGAAGCACATCAGTGGCTTGGGCGAGCAACACTGTCCCGCAGAAACAACACAGGAAATATTTCGAACCAAAGAGCCGCATGTACTTGAGAATATAGTTCTTCCCAATGAGGCCGCTGATGAGCTTTTCGGACTTTTCACAAGACTCCCCAGGCTCGTTCTTCAGCACCTCAGTGTCGAGAATCAGCTCTGCTCCGTTAAGGGCACCTCTGTCTAAGAGTTCAGCAGCTGATGTATCCGTGCGGTGGACTCTGGATTCTGCTTCGGGGAGCTCTCTGTTCCGTAAAATCGTTGGAGCCCCTTCGTTGCTGAGCTCGAGGAGTAGATCAGCCTCTTCTCGACACGTCAGGTCTTCCGTTACCAGGACGATGGTCCGCCCCTTCATCAGCGGACCCAAAATGCACGTGTCGACCACAGACCGACTGGTCTTAGCGTCCAGAGCGGCGAGAACATCGTCTAATACGACGGTCTGCGTGTTCGCATACACAGCCCTGGCAAGTGCAACTCGAGCTCTTTGGCCTCCAGAAAGCGACTGCCCTCGTTCACCGACATCTGTGGCATCCCCGGCAGGGAAATCTTGAAGATCAATCTTCAGCCCGGTCGCTTGTAACACTTCGTTGTATCTTCTCTCGTTGAATGGACCATTGAAGAGGATATTCTCCCTAACCGTACCGTGATGAAGCCAGGGTGTTTGTCCGGCGTACGATATCGGATCACGATCCTTTGAACGAATAATGAATACACCATCTGATACATGGGCTTCTCGAATCAAAGCCTTCAATAATGTCGATTTTCCAGATCTGAAAACATTAGTGTTGACCTAAAGGGGGGGACTGCTTTACAGCACGTACCCTGTTTTGCCCGTTATGACATTCAATCCGCCCGCGACGAGATCGAAATTGGCTTTTTGAACGACTGTCCTCCAGTTTCCTGACTGACAAAGAGCTTGTACAGTGCCCTCTCGAGCACCAAGAATGGGAGGGGGTCTATCAACGTCCTGATATCGGGCATCATCTGATCCATTCCAGAAATCGCCCTGTGAAGACTCTTCGTCCAAGAAATCAAGCACTCTCCTTAAAGACACCATTGCTTGCGCATTTGTGCTAACACCAATGACAGCTAGCGACATCATATTCTTCAACGTATTAAAAATTGAAACAGTGGTAAAGACGACGGCAGGGGTCAACGGCCTCCCTTCGACCATGGTGTAGAACCCGAGAGACAGGATAAGCGGCACCAAGACGAAGCTCGAAGATAGAGTATCTGATGTGACCACGATCTTCATTTTATTCCAAATGGCTGCCAACTCCGCCTCTCGTTTCTCGTCGACCCATCTCTCGAACACCAGGCTCTGCCCGAGCATCTGTACGGTTTGGAGGCCCTTTATCACCTCGCTTACCCGGCGGACTCTGGCATCTATGGCGTTCATCACCACCGACTGTGCCCTGCCCTGGAAGCGGTTGATGTACCAGGATATTGGGATGCGAGCAGCTGCCATGACGATCAAGCCTGGAATGTAGGACCATCCAATCGTCTGGTAGAGCAGCACACTTGCAACGGCTACCTCGACCGGCACCATGAACCCAGCCATGATGGTATACCGAAGAACGGCGATCTTGTCCAGATCAGCCGCGACATGGTTGGTCACCTTTCCGGAATCCGGGCGAACGCCAGGCTTCTGCTTCAGTAGTTTCTCAAAGATCGTGCTGGTGACCATGGACTTCAAGTGGCAAATCCCCTCCGTCGAGAAAGACTCAAAAGTCTGCATGCAGAGACCACGGATGATGGGGGAGGCTCCGAACAGCAGAGCCGAGAACCATGGCGTGAACGACCCTTCCGGCGAAGATCCTTGCAGGTAGTTGAGGAGGCTGCGAAGCCCGATGGCTCCGAGGAACTCGGCCAGCCCGCAGAAGATCATGCAGGTGCCCATGATTGCCACTCTTGGGCGGAAGAGAACCCACATGGCGCCTCCTGTAGAGCCGACCCTTTGTCTGGTCTGGCAGAATCGTAGCCACCAGGACCGCGGGCCGCTTCTCTTTGTTAGGATGGGTATGTCGGCCCAGGTCACCTCGCCTTGCATGCGGTAGGCGGTGGCCACGAAGGGGTTGATCCATCCGTATGTCCACCATCGAACGATCGGTGAACAGACGGCTGATGGATGGAGAGATGATGGCTCCTCGTGGACATCGTTGTGGAATGGGGTTAGTAAAGGGACGATGATCGAGGCCGCGGTTGCAGCCACCAAACCAATGATCCGGATAGTATCTAGGCTTGCATCAGGGTGTACGGTGATCAAAGGGGTGATTTCCATGGGCACTATGACAAGGGAATACGCCCCAAGGGCGAAGAGATTCCCCAAGGCGTGGAACCTGCATCGTTTTCGATTCGATATGAAGTACCCAATTCGGCAGATCAAACAATACACCTATCGACGGTTGGTTAGAGATAGCAAATGGCACTCGCCTCTTTCGGTAACATACCCAGACAGACTCCAATACAACGATTCGAAAATCACGACATTGCGATAGGCGCAGGCCGTCCAAAACGAGGCATAATATCAGAGAGGAAATGCTCGCAGTATTGGCTAGAATATGCGCCCGCGACAGGCCATATGTCGTTGGTCGCCGAGGCCGGTGCCAGACAATGTAAGTGGTGAACGATAGAGCTACAACAGCGCCAATGAGGACCCAAACTAGGGTCCATTGCTCGATGTGACATGAAGTGCCCTTATCTATCGACATGGCCTGGCTGAATACCATATTTGCAGCCGCGCGCCGTGGCCGTGATGTCACGAAGCACCAGAAGACAAATGAATGTTGAGTGATTACGTCGGCATCGCAGCAGCGTCATGTATATGGATGAATTTTCACCAAACTCTACGGATGCTAGTTATAGGCCGTGCTTCCACTCAATCTCCTCGTCTGGGGCCTCTCCCCGAAGCCCAAGAAACCGGGCATGGACCTTGCACAATGGAGAGCGCGATATCGTGACCCATCGCCATTCCAATCTGCCTCGTTTTGGCTGAGCTGGGCCTCGCTTCCAAAAGAGGCAACACGCAACTGCAGCTGAGTCCCACTCGTATAAACATGCCGCTTTGGGATGCGGAACAACAAACCAGCGTCGTAGATAAGAGATTCCGTTCAATCCGCTGCTTGCGCGTCTGCCGTTTCAGACTAGACGCCTGCTGCAATATAGCTGGCATTGTTACTGTGCTGTGTGTTTCTGAACCTCATTTGCCCGCAGACGCCCAGCCCCGGTCAAGATGGCTACCCTACACCGAGCTGTGACCTTGGCGGTCGTCGTGCTTCTGGCTGGAATAGCCTCGGCTGCCTCTATTGGTAGTCAGCAAGTCCTTCTTGGACCGAAGAGAGTCGAGTACATGCGTGTTAGTGACCCTGCGTATCCCGACCATTCCATCCGCATCCAGCAGCAGCATGATGATCTCTGTGATGCTGGGTCGAAGCAATACACTGGCTGGTTGGACACCAACGGCAAGCATTTCTTTTTCTGTAGGCAAGAACCCAGATCCTGAACTATTCCCAAATTTTAACGCGTCTCCTTGTAGGGTTCTTTGAGAGTCTCAATGACCCTAAGCAGGATCCCTTGAACTTGTGGATGACTGGCGGGCCCGGCTGCAGTGGTCTCATCGGTGAGTGCCAGAGAAGAAAATGAAAGGTTGACATTGAAGGCTCTGACAATTTGCATGTCAGGTATGATGCTGGAGCTCGGGCCTTGCCTCATCACGGACACTGCAAACTCCACGACTCGCAACCCGTACTCCTGGACGAGGAATTCCTCCATGATATTCATCGACCAGCCTGCAGGCACCGGGTTCTCCTACGTCGACGAAGGCATCGAACTGCCAACAGACTCCTTCGTAGCCGCAGCCGACATGCAAATCTTTCTGCGCATTTTCTACTCAGCATTCCCTCACCTGCGCTCCGTGCCGTTCCACATCTCTGGCGAGAGCTACGGCGGGCACTACATCCCCACCCTCGCCGCCGAGATCGTGAGGCGCAACACCCTCCCCGGATTCGACTCCGACTTCAAGATCCCGCTGACATCCGTCATGATCGGCGACGGCTTCGTGTCGCCCCTCGACACCACGTACGGCTACTACGACACCCTCTGCACGATCAAGCCCGGCGTCCCTGAGCCGGTCTTCAACTCCACCCGCTGCGACCAGATCTCCGAGGCGCTCCCGCGCTGCGTCTACCTCCACGAGGCATGCTACGAGTACCCTGACGCCATCCTCTGCCACGCCGCCGACTCGTTCTGCAGCAGCGAGATCAGGGCCCTGTTCGACGACGAGACGGGCGAGGGAGGGCGCGACCCCTTCGACGTGACGCGGACCTGCGAGGTCGAGCAGCTGTGCTACACGGCGGTGCTTGACATCGAGAAGTACATGAACACGAACGCGGTGCGGCAGACGCTGAAGATTCCCAAGGAGATTGGGAACTTTACGATTCTGAACAATGATATCCACGAGGGGTTTTGGAAGGGGAATGACTTGTTCGTGAGCACGGTGAAGGAGGTCAAGTACGTCCTTGAGGCTGGTATTGACGTGCTGGTGTATAATGGGAACCTGGACCTGGCTTGCAATACGGCAGGTAACCTGCGATGGGCCGAGAAGCTGTCCTGGACCGGGCAGGCCGAGTTTGCGTCGAAGGGCATGCGGCCGTGGTCTGCCACGAAGGATGGTGAGAGTGTTGTTGCAGGTAGTATGAAGGAGGTGCGCGCCCTGGCCACGGCGGGTGCAAAGAAGAAGTCGAGGTTTGCGTTTGTGAGTGTTGATAGGGCAGGGCATATGGTGCCCTTGGACCAGCCGGAGATAGCACTCTATCTCATCCAGACATGGATGTCGGATGGGGAGTTTTAGAAGGAAATATTTGACTGAAGATAGAGCACAAACTTCTCATCATGTAATTGAAATGTTTATTGCCGAATTTGGTATGTTGTGATGGCAGGTCAATTTGAGTTTAAGATTGATCCGCCCCTTTTTTCAGGGGTAACATCGTTACAGAGTTTGGAGGGGAACAAACCATCCTCTTATTACCACCGAAAGAAAATTAATTTCAAAGTGATGAAAAAGGACAAAAGGGAATTATCGCTCCTTATAAATCAAATAATTATTTATTTCCAACTAGGAAGGCTGAGAATATGCAATCATTTCGATATGATTTCAATGTATACCACTAGAATGTCCTTTCGATGCAATGATTATTTGAGCCAACGGTTTGAACAATAACTCTAAGTCGTCAGAAATCTTATCCCAGGGCCGACTGCCAGTAAGTGAGGAACATATATTCTTCCCATATTTAAACATGTGTCTAGAACCGACCACGCTCAATCTTAGAACCATTTAGCTGGGCCAAATGTCTCTCCTTCAGGCACTGTATCCAAAGGAGTCCCCATCCCATCAGCCGTCATGTGAGCGATATTGTTACCCCACCAATCCACCGTCACGCCCGGGTAGGTGAGACAGAAGAAGACCAGGAAGGTGGTGATGGCCAGTCCCGAATCCAGAGCAGCCGAGAGCAGGTAGTTGTATTTGGACCACCAGGCGCGGTAGCGTCTCTTGATCCACATGTTGAATGTGAGGCCGACAATGCCCCACGAGATGGAGTTGGCGGCGGTGGCTGGCGGGATCGAGGCGGTCGAGGAGAAGATGACCGGCATATGGATCTAAGAAGACAGGGTTAGCAGGGAAACTGGCCCAACTCGAAGAAGTTGTTCGACACGTACATTAGCCAGGACTTTGTTTTCGGGAAACTTCTTGCCGGCGACATATACTATTACAGGAGCGATGGCTCCAATCAAGAAGAACCACAGCATGCTGGTGTACATGGAACCAGAGACGAATAGCTTGGTGGGACCAATCAAGCCCCAGAACACGGCGTTGGCCGCATATCCATTAGCAAGGGGACAAAAGAACTGTTTTTGGAGTCAGTCGGATGATAACATTTGACGTAGCGTTTTGTGAAGTGGCACCTACGTTGTTGACTGCCTTCTTAGTGCAGATACCCTCAACATTTGCCATGGCCCACATATTGACGCCGCTCTGAACCAGCCACGAGAGGATGATGCTCAAACACTGAGCCGTGAAGGTGATTCGAGGGGGGATCTTCATGTAGTGGCCGGTCTTCATCGACTGGACGTACCCGAGACCCTGGAACGTGCACACGAGTGTGAAGCACTTGAAGACGACGTTATTGACCATCTGACCCGGCCAGATGAGACCGCTGATGAGGGCCGACAGAACACCCGTGTTGATGGTCATGTTGCACGTGGCCTTCATTATGCCGATGGGGACGAGGAGCACGATGTTGATGAGGACGCTGAGGATGAGACCCCACCATGGCAGGCCGGTCTTGTACACGTACAGGAACGCCATGCTGACACCGAAGAGGATGGCGAAGACGATTCCGTACCACCATTCTGGAACGGGCTTGTATGCTCGCATGAGCTTACCGTGGATATCTTCCGTCTCATCGCGGCTGCCCTTGAAGGCTGTCTTGAGGGTGCTCCATAACATCTTTGAGTGGTATAGATATGTGTGTACAAGGATAGACGTGATGGAGGCGAAGCCGAGACCGTAGGACAGGACTGAGGTGGTGGAGAGAAAGACAGGTGAGTAGGCGGCGTAGGCTTCATTGTTCAAGCTGAAGTCGTCGTTCATGACTCTGCTGGTATTGTAACTGGCGCCCGTGTTGTCGAATGTGGAGGAGGAGGAGAATGGGAAGTACCGCCCGTACCACACATTCTGCCAGTGCAGTGCCGGAGATATGATCCAGAGAAATAGAACGCTACCGGCCAACACGTTGACGATGGCCCAGGATGGAACCACCAAAGGGGAGGACAAGTATCCAGAGATCTGGTTCCAGTCCAGCGTAAGCGGCAACAAGTCCATGCCGGTGGTTGCTCCGAAAATCTGGTTGAGCGTGACATTGTTTGGCCGAATCCAGGTGATCCACGCAAAGGTAGTCAGCGAGGTGAACAAGAAGCTGGGCACGACCTGCCAGCTCCCCGCGATGACGACGGCGAGCCAAAAGAACTTCATGCGGTTGACTTTCCAGCCGTCTGCGATCTGGTTCTGGAACTGGGGATCGTGGAAGGCGTAGATCATGGAGCAGGTAGGGAGCGCGCCCGGCCAGATGCATACAGAAGGGCGCACAAGGAACCGATGGAAGATGCCGACGAACCCGAAGCTGAGGGCTTGCGTCGTGAGCAGGAACATGAGACGGAACCCGGGAGAGATGGGGATCCCCAGAAACTTGTCGAAGGCGACATAGATGTCGGATGCCAAGGAGCCATTGTCGAAAGCCGAGACCAGAGTGGTCATGATGGCCGTGATGGTGTGCTCCTTGTGGTTGAAGGGGCCGGGATTGAGGCTGACTTCATGGCCGAAGATGGAGAATGTCGTTGTCGGGAGGACACGGGCCATGAAGTGCCCCACGGGCAGAGTGATGATGATGACGAGATAGGAAGCAAGGAAGACTGTGGGCGGATCGGATTAGCGAGACAAATAAAAGGCAAGGATTGGATAGATTGACGAACTTGGCGGGGAGTGCAATTGGAAGAACTGGAGGATCCCAGAGAAGAGGATGGTGGAGACGATGCCAAGGAACCACGCTCTGAAGGTGTTGACCGGCAAGTCCACATCGTCGACGGGAGGGACAATTGCGCGGACCTCATCGAAGGGGCTGGAGAGAGGGAGAGTCAGTATGCGAATTGATTGGTTCATGCGCGACTGAGAAAGAAAGGACTGGCATACGAGTCTTCCACCTCGCCGCCTTCGACGCTCATCTCCTTGTCGTCCGCCGCTGGGACGGACTCGTCCTCCTTAGACTTCATTTCGTAGTCTGAAACAGTCGCCACTTTGCCAATGGAAGCCATGATGAGAAGCTCTCCGACGCGAGGGCGTGTCCGAGTGTGATGTTCCTAGTGGCATCTAGATCATGAGCACGTCGCTGTCATCAGGCATTCATTATATCGGCCAACGAATCGTCAAGAGAGAGAAGACTGGCGGCAGAAGATTAGAATGGCGAGGTCCCGGCCGATAGCTTATCACGTATAACATTACCAGAATGGAAGCCGTGTTGGTCCTCGTCCCCACACACACGCTTGTGACCGGGGCGACTGTGATAGGAGGAAGTCTCCAATCTGGGGTAGCAGAAGCACGCAAACCAAGGCTATCAGATAGGCACTGGCCCTGGTGGATTGGCCGATGGTGAAGGAGCTGCGTTCGCTGGACAGTGGCAGAGCATGTTGGTCGACCGCGCTGGCTCAGGAGTGTTGGCCGGGTGAGAGAACAACCATGCAGGAATAGCGTGACAAGTCCAGGATCCCCAAGCTCATTGCGACGTTCGCGGGGGAGGTACTATTATCCGCCAGTCAATGCTTGGTGTTGGTGATCTACAGCGAAGGGGTAATCCTAGTTGATGCGACGTCGCCTGTCACTGAAATTCAAAGCCTGAAACACGATGTCACCTAATTGCAATCGTTCCATAAGCGCTGGAACAATTTATTTCCAGTGCCGCTGTACTTCTATGTCCTGGTCTATTCAATTCGCGCCTCAGGCATCAACTACCTACGTCAAAGAGCGCTCTGCCAATATCTCGGCAGAGAACGCGCATTTGCTTCGAACCCACGAGCCGTATCTATAGAACAAAAATGGAAACGGAAGACATGCCAATGCCAGGAAGGCAGGGACCGACGATGCCCAGTGAATCCCGAGGCCGGCATACATCTTGGTCGCGAAGAGCGGGAACGCCGCCCCGAACACCGATCGCATGAAGGCGCTCGCAGCCAGCGCCGAGGCCGCATATATCGCATAAGAATCGATGAGGTAGTTCGTCAGGCTCAGAAAAACGAGCACGAGCCCTGCTCCGAATACTCCGGAGGCGATGATCGGTACGATCCAGGCGACGTCGGGTCCGTTCGTCCAGGCAAACCAGAACAAGCCGACGGGCAGGAAGCATGCGCCTATCATTGCAGGTGGCAGCCTGGACTCTGGAGGCGCTGATCCGGTCGCAAGTGTGAGCGCCCGATATCTCTTCTGGTCATACAGGAGGAACGCGATTGAAAGCGCCATTCCTATCGTCATGCCTAGAAATGCCAGTGCACTGATCTCAGGGGCCCATCCGCGCGTTTGTGCAAAGATGATGGGGAAAGCAGGGAAGAGCATATACAGCGTCCCGTATATGAAGGCGATGTATATCGCGCTCAACAAGACAATCGGCTCGCGTACCAGCATCACCCAGGGCCGGGATAGTGCGATCCGAAAACGATTCTTGGCCCTGGCCTGGCTCTTCTTGTCTTCGAAGCGAGAGATATACTGGTCCCCAGTGATGACAGACAGTTTCTGAGCCCGCCGGCGCAACAAGACGGGACTGTACGTCTCTGGGACGCTGAATGCGCAGATTACCACCATCACACCAGTGAGAATGGCCATGAGCCCTTCAACCCATCGCCAGCCGCACCTCGTACCCAGAAAACCACTTACGATTGGACCTGTCAATACCAAATTAGAAATATGCAAGCACTGGCAACTCTTATAAGTCGCTCACCTAGAGAAGGGCCGAGAAGTGGTGCAGAAGCAAAAAGGATGCTGGCCCGACCACGCTCGACCGGCGCAAACAGGTCGGCGACAGCAGCGCCGGCATTGACAAGGGGCGCCGAGCCCACCGTACCAGCAAGGAAGCGCAGTATTATCAATGTCTGGATATTTTGTGCAACAGCAGCGCCGACGTTGAAGATGACCAGCGCAGTGTACGTCGACAGGAACACATACTGCCGACCGAAGAGTTCGGAAAGCGGCGCCCAGAACAGTGGCCCGATCGCGAAGCCAAGGACGAAGAGCGAGATGCCCAAGACGCCAACTTCTGACGAGACGTTGAAAGTGCGAACGACATCCGGTAGCGCTCCAGAAAATGCGGTGCTAACAAAGGCCACGATGAAGGCGCTCAAGGCCTGCAGGAAGATGATGGTCCATTTCTTCCTGGACGAGAACGCTCTTGGATTCCTGTCGTCAATTGGGAGAAAATCAACGATGAATGGTGATTGGGAGGTGCCATGGCCGGGGTATGAGTGTGCAATTACTTGGGAATCAACACCGGCCTGGTCGATAAGACGTTGGAAGTGGCTTGATCTCGATGAGTTTTCCTGGGTTTCTTGCCCTACTTTCTCCGGATCTCCAGACAACCCTGGTCTCTGTGGCGGTGCCATATCAATGGCTTCCATTTTGCGGCTGGTTCCGGTGGCTGCAATGGAGATACTACGGTAAGCGAAGCACTTCACACCACAGGCTCTTAATTTTAAGGCGGTTCAACGGCTAAAGCCCTGGATACAGACAGTCACGCCAGTTAACACTATGGACGCATATGCGATGGAACCCTGATCGGGAATAGGGCTCGGAACGGTTATGCATCCTAAAAACAACCTACACCTGCAGGGACTCTCATAGCTCTCTGCCGGAAACCTTAAAGGCCAATGAGCATGGTTTGATGTTGGCCCAGTAGCCACCGTTATCTTGCTCGTTCCCATATACCCGATTGGGATCCTTCGAACCGCCCCATACGTGTATGGGCCAGTCTATCGAGAGAAAGCATTGCGTGTTTGCATTTTCATTACGAAATTATTTATTTCAAGTGGCCCTTCCGAGATCTAAGAGATCTTGTGAGAAGACATTCAGGAACTAAGTTTGCGATTCATTCCCCACCTTATGGAGACAGTCCCAATATTACCAACTCTAGTGTTTTGCATGCTCGTACCCGGTGCTGTTTCCAGAGAACTTAGTCTGCTCATCGTAAGGCCAAGAGAGAGCATGTAGCAATGTACGTTTTTCTTGTACCAATCTGTAATACCGTTCCCGGATTCCTGATTTGAGATATGCCCGACCATTCAACGAAGTACAAACGGAGATGTACTCCTTCTCAGCGTCCTCTGCAGGAACGACAAGTCATGTTTGTTTTTAGACCGTCTTTGGTGCTCTTCGATATTGACCCTTGACCCAACCATATTGAATCAAATCTAGAATCACGCAGCTTCATTGGCCCACACAGTCTCGCAGGTCTTGTATCGTCTCATCCACACAATGGCACCCTCTGTTGACAAATCCAATGGAGCGACCGAAAACGGGAACTCGGTGAAGGAGATGAGCAGCTCCTCGCTGATCAAGCATCTCATCCCCGAAGAAGAGCAGAGTCCTGTACCTGGATTGGATGACCCGGTTAGGATGACGCAGAATGCCACCACGGCGCACATCTTGACCGCCAAATGGACCATAGCCGAAGGTTGGGCCGCCCCGGAAATCAAAAGGTATGGGAACATTGAGCTTCCCCCAACGGCAAGTGTGTTACACTATGCTACGAGTTGCTTTGTATGTCTTCCAATGGATTTCTAGAAGCGTGTGTACAAAGATCCGGGTGCACTGACTGACAGGTGCGTGGAATAGGAGGGCATGAAAGCATATCGTGGTTTTGACAGCAAGCTCCGTTTGTTCCGCCCATGGCTCAACTGTCAGAGGATGAGAGACTCGAACGAGCGCGTCTCGCTGCCTGATTTTGATCCTGGGGAGCTTCTGAAACTCATCTCTACCTTTGTCGCCACCGAGGGCCCGAGGTGGCTTCCCGATGCCGGATCAACCTTCTACGTCCGGCCGGCCATGGTGGGGAGCGGATCTGCGTTGGGTATCAACAGGCCAGGTGAAGCATTGTTCTTCGTTTTTGCAGCTCTGTTTCCTCAGTCTAGGCCGGGTACCATCAATCCTGGTATTCGCCTCATAACATCTCAACCAAGCCAAATCAGGGCCTGGCCGGGAGGCTTTGGAAATACAAAGGTCAGTGTACCTATATCCTTTCTTGATATCGCTATCTGTGACTACCTCTAGCATTGGCTCTGGTAGTCTAAATCCTCGTTGTATTTCTATTTTCTGTCATCATTTCTTCAGAGCTAAATGAAGTCTTAGGTCGGTGCCAACTATGGCCCAGCAATGACAGCTCAGGTTCGAGCAAGACAGAACGAGTGCAGCCAGACATTATGGTTGTTTGGAGACAGCAACATCGTCACTGAAGCAGGGGCCAGCAACTTCTTCGTCATCTGGAGACGGAGTGACAACAAAGCACTGGAGCTCGTAACATGTTCTGATGAGACGGGCGTCATCTTGAACGGCATTACTCGGCGAAGCGTCCTGGACATCGCCAGAGAGAGACTCGGAAGCCAAGACGCGGCCAAGCAAGTATCTGGCGATCTCGAGGCTTTGGATGTGATTGAAAGGCCATTCTCGATCGATGAAGTTGCCAAAGCGCATCAAGAAGGGAGGCTGATCGAGGCATTCGTTTCCGGCACTGCTGTGAGTTGTTACATGGAGAGCTCAACATACAGTTCATAGGAGGAAGACTAATTGTGGTATTAGATGTTTATCTCACCCGTGTCCCAGATCATTCATGAGGATAAATTCATCGACTTTCCAACGACTCAGAACGAGGTCGGGCAAAAGGTCACTGTGTCCAAATACGCTAAGACGATTAAGCTCTGGTTGGAGGACATCATCTATGGTCGAGAGGAACATCCTTGGGCGTTTGTTGTTGATGAGACGCGGGACGATCTAACAAAGAAAGCTTAGTTGATAGATATATGTTTAAACAGGACAGGTTATTATATCTATATAAACTTATTGGCAGGATACTATGAATTCTTTCAGAGACCATTTCCCACTATAGTTCGTTCTACTTTCATAGATTAACCATCAGGGCACAAACTTCATTGGAAAGTCCCTCGTGGAAGACATCGTATTATGGATCAGCCCCTTATACCATTTGCTCGAGGTTCTCGTGGCTCTATCATTGATTCACTCAGATCAGCTGTGGTTCTGCCTCTCAATCCTCCGCTCTGTTTCAAAAGGAAAACGACAGGTTAGCCCAGAGAGTTACTTGGACCCATTTCCAACCGGGCGGGAACCGCAAATGATTGCCTAGCAGGGTAATCGAGAACGACAGACCCACCAAGATGCACGAGAGCCTCATGTTGGCCGCATTCCGTTTAATAATAATAGCATTTGCAGCTTGCTACATGCACAGCAATTAGTACAACATAACTTCAAGAACCAGGGCGTTGTGTATAGACCGAAGAGCACACAATGTCGAAGAAGCACAAAGTACTCGTCATCGGAAATCCAGACGGCCTTGTCGAGCCGGACCAGTGGGAGAAATTCGCTGCCCAGCATGAAGTGACTCTTTACGACTTCAAATCGCAAGGTGAGTTCCACGAGTCTCTGAATTCCGGATCATGCTCTGAAATCTCGGGCATCGTTCGTCTCGGGCTGAGAACCCCTCCGGCCGCCGCGAGGGTTGGACAGGGCTGGACGAGGCTGGCCATGAAGTACTTCCCCTCTACTCTGAGAGTCATCGTCAACTTTGGCCATGGATTTGAGGAAGAGGATATCGAAGGTCTCAACAACCGGGGCATCAAGTTTTACAACTCTTGTGGTGGCAGCGAGTCTACCGCCACTATTGGCACCTATCTTACCATTGCGGTCTTTCGCAACTTGAGCCGGTATGAGAGGATGTTGCGGTCTGGGCAATTTCTTCCCGCTCTGAGAGAGTCTTTGAATTCTGCCCTGGATGTACAGGACAAACATATCGGGATCATTGGAATGGGTGCTATAGGGCGGGCCCTGGCGAAGCAAGTGGCAGCGTTCGGAATGCACATCCATGCCGTCGATAGACCCAGTCTCCGTGCAATGATAGAAGATCCGACCAAGTGGCTAGGCCAACCAGAGATCCAGGTTCATGACACGATAGACCTTCTTATCCCTCAGGTCGACTGCATTGTCCTGACATGCCCTTACTCAACCGAAACACACCACCTTCTTTCGCGAGAACGCTTTCCGAATATGAAAAAAGGCGTGCGGATCGTCAATATCGCTCGCGGGAAATGCATCGACGAGGAGGCTCTATGCGAAGCCATCGATCAGGGTATCGTAGGAGGGGTTGGCCTCGATGTCTATGAGAATGAGTAAACGCTCCCGTTTGACTTGGAGGCTATGGTGGGAACTGACTTTTGATACAGGCCGCAGATTTCTGCAAAGCTGCTGGAGAAGCAAGATTTTGTCACCCTTCTTCCCCATGTTGGGGGATTGACGGTCAATGCGATGGCAGTAAGTTGCCTCACACCGCCCGTAGCCGTGACGTTTCTGACCTGGTGATTTCTAGAAACATGCTCAGATCTGCCTCAACAAAATGGACAAGTACCTGTCTCAGGACGAATAAACATAATGCAGAACGTGTTTTAGGAGAACAATATTTCATAGAACCAAAAGAGCACAAATTTACGGTCTAGCAATGGGCAGAGCTTGATAAAAGAACGGGTTCAATTCTGGGTAAAGTTTTGGCAATTGTGCTCTGCTTGCCATTGCTCAGGAATGCGTTTCAAGAAAGCAATAAAAACAGTACAAAGTAGGTAGACTGGCCATGAGAATAGCCAGAACTGGTCAGAAGTAGAATACACGATCTGTCTCTTCGATATCTGCAAGCTGCCCGAACCAGGTGAAGATCATTTATTCAGATTGGCACAGGTCTTTGCATCAATGAAACAGTTCCAAAATCGAAAGGAACATCCTACTCATCGGATGCCTCCTCGCCAGATGTCTTCTTCTGCGGGGGCTTCTCCTCCGAAGGCTTCTCATCGGATGGCTCCTCATCGGATGGCTTCTCATCGGATGATTCATCATCCGGGGATTTCTCTAGAAGCAATAGGTTAGGGGGATACTCGAAAGGAAAGGGGATATGGGAACATTCTAACCTGATGAAGAAGACTTGTCATCAACTTCACCAGTTTCATCCTCGACCATCTCGCCATCATCATCCTGGACATGCTGGATAATCTCGATCAAATATCGCTCCGGATCCATGAATTGTTGGGGACGTTCAAAGTCAAAGCGAGGGAGAACGAAGTCTTGGGCCTTGGCAGCAGGCTGTTCAGCGGAGTCCTCGTCCTCACTGTCGACGGGGGAAGTGGGCGAGTCTTGCGATGGGGGTGGTGGCGGTTTCATGACAGTGAGTTCAACCTCCTCGGGTTTCTTTGACTCGGACATGTTGATCGTTTCTGGTGGAAGTAGTGGTTTGTGGAAACAGGAACAGGGGATCTGTGGAAATGGAAACAGGGGAGGTAAACAGAGAAGAGAGTGACTTGGGTGAAGCGTAAAGAGGGTGGGTCACAAGCAGGCGAGAAGGTGAGCTTTGTTTGAGGGCAGACAGTTCTCGGAGGACGGAGAAAACACGTGCCGGGTCATCTGGCATTCACCTTCTGTGAGTCAGAGGGAGTCTGGCCATCGTTCTTCGACACAATGCCCGAAGTACTGGCTCTCCCTAAAGGACCTCGTACGCCAGGGCCGTAGTAGCCTGATACTTGGGGCCTATTAGCCCTTATGGCAGAGCAATGCAGGGAGTAGTGGTGCTATATCCGCTGAACATCAGTAGCCCAAGATGTTATTCGGAGGGGATCACGGTTAGGTATCAACATTACATGAACTCAAAAGGCTCTGCGTCCAACGAGACATTGTAATCTGGCTCAATGTCAAAACAATCCTGATACTTGAAAGGCCAACAAACACCTTAACAGGCATAGACCGTTTGCCAGTTTGCTGAGCGTAACCCTTTACTCTTTATTATTATGCTGACTATTATCACTCGAATTCTACTTAGTTTATGGCATTAAAGAACATACATGCACTGGGTGGTCATGATTCTGCCAAGCTTGGTGGTGGCTCATCCCCCACATAATGATCTACAGATGTGAGATTAGGCCATGGATCCCTGCAAAATGGGTCCAGACTCTGGACTCTAGTGAAGCCCGCCAGTCGCATCGCGTGTGGCTGTGCTCAAACCTCAACTTCATCCTTGAACCAATATGTGCACGCATCAACATCCCACGATTTGCCCACCGATGAGATGCACTATTATTATTTATTCTACTTGACCCAAGGATTTCCTGTGTGGGCTTTTCTCGTATCTGACATCGACTTGTCCCAGTAACCAGCCTGATCACGAGATCTAGTCACTTCCTAGCGCGCTACAATTGAGGCTTTTGTCCGCTTCTTGACCGCCATCCACTGGCATCCCAGCTACAAGTGAGTTGCGATTCCCGTCTGCCTCGTTTGACTATATCTAAGTGTACCAAGCAACAGGATGAGGTCGAAAGCGGGCAAGCACGATACCAGAGCTGCCCAAGGGAGAGGCCCATCTCCAGCTGCTCCCCTGATACAGCGGAGCCGGCATGTCTTGTACAACGCGCTGGATCCTAGAAAAGGCCTCATCCGACTAGTTCGCGTCGAACGCCGAGAGAATGACCCAGATTCAGCCTTCTTCTCGTTGGAGGAGCACCCGATTGACGAAGCTCCAGAGTATATGGCCATCTCCTACATGTGGGGGCCTGATGCCGAAGGAGGCGACATCAAGCTCGACGGGCACGCTGTCCATGTTCGCCAGAATCTATATAACCTTATTCAAAACGTTCTCGCTCGCCGGGTGACTGGCCACAAAGCGGAAAGCGCTAGAGGTCTGCCCAACGACGTGCATCACTTTTGGGTAGATACATTATGCATCAATCAGAATGATCTCGGGGAGCGCAGTCACCAAGTCCAAATGATGGGTCACATTTACCGTTCAGCCAGGAGTGTGTTCGTGTGGCTCGGACCTGAAGACGACGATAGCGACTATGTGTTTGACATGCATGATAGAGTGCGCCAACCTAAGTTTAAGCAAGACTACGAGCGTGAGAGATTCGCAACAGCCCTTCTGGCTCTGTTTCGTCGAGAGTATTGGTATCGTGCTTGGATCAGACAAGAGATTCTCAATGCTCAGATGGACGATGTTACTATCAATTGTGGTGATCGGTCGTTGAAACTAGGACTCTTGGCCGATCTCTGTTCTGATGGGAGCTGGGGAGCTGAGCTGAATCGCGCACTAGGTGCAAGTCCAGTCGCGGACCTTGTTCACCGTGATGGATGGGCGGAGAAGCTCGACAGACTGCTTCAGCTTTATGGCGAAGGAAGATGCAGCGATATCAGGGATCGGGTTTACTCCCTCATGTCCCTGGCTTCAGACCAGGAGGTTGTGTCCGAGGTATTGCGGGTTGATTATACGCAACCAACGTCACTCCTCTTCTGGCAACTGATTTGCTACTTTACCAAGCTGTATGACTGGTCGGGTGCCATTGCTGCAGCCAGGGGGCTGAAGCAAATCCTAGAGGTCGACGATCAAATGACAAGGAGCATCCAAAATTGGACTACAATACAGAAATGCATCGGAACCGTTCCATGCATTGACTGGATTCGAGAATTCCTCGGCCTAGCTCGGGAGGCACGGAGGATTCAGGCACGAAAAGGGGCAAGCCCCCAAGACGGTGAGCCAGAAACTCCAGGCTCAAGTGTGGAAGACGAAGAATATTTCACGCTATCTTCAACAACATATGAAAAGATGATCTCAGAGAGTAAACTCAAGGACCCAGCGTGGTCTAACTGGAAACAACACGAAAGAAAGCGAAATTTTCAACAACCATCAAGCCCACCTATACCCAATATGACGGCGCTCAACTCCCAGGCACATGATACAACACAGCTACAGCCAATTATCCACAACACTTCTCCGGCATGGCTCCGTCTGATTCGAAAGAAGATGACCAAAAATGACTGGTTTGACTCGCTGGATTGGTTCAACTTCACCTTAGAAGCCATAGATCTTGCTTCTCGAGATTTCACTGAGAGGTCTGCGAGGTGGAAGAAACTTCTTGAATGGTTGGAATCCATCATCAACACCCTCAGGTTGAGGATAGAGCGGATGAGGAAGAATTGAGATGGTTTCTACTTCACGACGCTGAAAAAAACAATGCAATCATCAACAATGTCTATTCCACGACGGCAACAATCCGTCGTCAACCTCGAGCTCGGCGGCATTTCGATTTATTGATCACACCACGGGACGCTATCAAACCATTTTTTTCTACTTAAGATATTATTTAGTCTCGACATTTATTACGTTCGAATCTCAGCAGCGACGAACCATAATAACTTCTTCTGCGTGGGATCGTTGCCCTGATCTCACGTAAGCGGGGCAACATGACTCAGGGGGTTACGCCCGGCTCGTTACCATTTCACTAATGAGGAATGTCGCTAGAGCATGGTGTCAGCGACATGATTGGTGAGGAATAAAGCCAACAGACGCTGGGAGCTGAGATCATTCAATGTGACGAAAACACGTGATAAGGGGCACTCAAATATATCCATGTCCTTCTCAAGACAACCTGGGCGCCCCAACAACCCAGCCATCTTTGCATTTCAAGATACCAAGCCGTTAGAGAAGTCAGCATGAACTGGCTATGGTCTCGCCTCAACCCGCGGTCGAAGTGGCATGAAGAAAAAAGCGTGCGGCGAGCCAGGACACAAAAGCGCAGGAAGCAGCAACTCCAGCAGGAGCAAGAGGAAATAGACCGGCAGCAAATGCCGACTTGGCCCCATGATCAATTAACGATAGAAATCGGTCCGGCGTTGCAGGGAAATGGCTCCTTCTTTTCATTGGCCTCTGAGATTCGCCATCTCATCCTACGAGAAGCCTTCGGTGACCAGACAGTTCACCTAGATCTAGACTTTCGGCATCCGTTCAAGACGTTATCCTCCAACAAAGAGGAATTGGGGCTGAAACGAATCCAATATCCTAACTTCATGCATGCAAATATCTCTGCCAATATTCTCGGACCCCCATACGATCGATCATTACCCAAAAGCTGGATGTGGTTCAGCTGCGTATGCCACCGATGCCATCCGAGCGATCAGCTATCTTATGGAAGAATAGCAAATACTTCCACTCCAGATGCATACGAACCACGGTGTGACAATTGTCTTCGAGCCGGGGGACTCTGCAGAGAATATCCAGGAGAATGGCCATCCAAGTGCTTCATCGGTATCTCAGGCTGGCTACTGACTTGCAGGCAGGCGTAAGTAGCAACTTCTGACCTTCTCTTCGGATGCCGGCTTCATACTAAAATTCTCTTGCGCCTAGATATCGCGAAGGCATCGAGGTCCTTTACGGCACGAATACAATCCATATCCAATCGCCATCTCTGATCTGTGGCATCGAGGATCTCCTATCACCCAATATCCTGTCCATGATGACTTCACTAGAGCTTGTCTGGAGCCTGGAGGATATCGGACCCGACGAAGCATTTATTCGGCGTTCTTTACCAGATGCTTCTACCACTGATGACCCTCAGCAATCCCATGTGATTTTTCCGTCCCTTCGACATCTTCGAATTTGCTTTAAACCTCTGCTATGGTCCGACAAAGCCTTTGGCGGCCGGATAGGCTGGGGTGCCACCGACACCGAGAGGAAGGAGGCAGAGGAAAGGATCCACGATTACTTTCTCCCAAGACTAGACCAACTGCTGGAGAGAATTGCACCGCCCGCTGCAGAAGTCGTTGTTTCCTGGGATAGCTGGCTCTGGTACTCGCGGACTGATCTCAAGCTCCTCGAGGTCCAAGGTAGGGAAAAGACGCAGATGCATCAGCCGGAAATTGGAGGTCTGGCGTGCTGGAGAGCCATTCCCGCGCTGAGTGGCACGGAGTCAAGTCCGGCGGAAGGGAGTGTACCGGGGAGGTTAAAGAGGGATGGATACTGGATACATGTTGCTGATGCACAGCTGAGTAACCGTTACCGTAAGACGAATTCCCATCCTAATATCGAGATCGGCTGTTTCCTTACTAATTTTACCAGACAATTTCAAAGATTGGCACCGGCATGAGCTATATGGCTTGATAGCATAGCCCAACCTTCATTAGGTGTACAAGGGGGTGGAAAGAAAAGAGAGATACACGATTTTGGATATTCTGAACCGCTCCCCCAAAATGAGAGCAACAACCTGGACGTTTATGCTATCGTATTTATCTAAATAGTATTCTCATTCTAATCGACATCGTGATAAGTACTTGTATGTGGTTAGTTAGGTGCCCAGCAATTCCAGGTAGTACTTGGTACAGTTGCGGTGTTGATGTTCACATCAGCTATCGCCGCAAGGTCCTAACTCTGAAGGCGAATGTGGATATTTTCCCATAAATTAAAGCTGCTCTCGACACTGCTAGCCGATTGCTCACTCGAAATGCCGTGTTTCCTTGATACGCTTTACTGGCGGCGAGGTAGATACTGCGGAACAGGTCCGTGGTACGTAGCGAAGACCCACTTTTCGGACATAACGCTCCAACGCTCCGCCGCCAATCTTCAATGTTGCATGCATCACATCCATCCGTCGTCTTTACCAACGCTTCCGCACAGCAGCACGACAAGGATCCAATGGAAATGGATGCGCCGCTACCACAGCCTCCCCCAAGTCGATGCCGCAAGGTTCGAAAAGGCACCTTCTCCTGCTGGGAATGCAAGAGACGGAAGCGCCGCTGTGAACTAAAGCCAGGGTCGTCCTCCGCCTGTGTGTCCTGCCAGCGCCGGGGTCTACCATGTCTGAGCCAGGAGGAGTATGAACCCCAGGCCGGCCCGGAGCAGGTGTTGGAGCGTATCTGTCATGTTGAGAACCTAATTAGTGTGCTTCTCGAGCAGAGACGGCAGCAACACGGGACGGATGGTGGTTCGACCGCTCTCACGATTCCTCCTTCGCCTTCAGGATCCTCGGTCAGCATCACGGCCTATCTGTATTCGGTCCTCCCCTCTCCTTCAGATACATCTTCCATCCTATCACACGGAAACTCTTTCCGCATGCCCCAGTGGTCTGGATGGGCTCGTTCAGCCCCGCTGTTGGAGCCTCCACCTCTCGAGGCACAACCTATCTGGTACGGCCGCAGGCTGATGCACCTCGCCCTCCGTCTGCAAGATTCCGACGTCCCCGGGTGGGATGCATCCAAGTATGCGCAAATAGTAGCCCACTGCGTCTCCTCCATTGACGCATTAGTGTCTTCCACCGACGGAATCGAAACTCTGATGCTCGAGGCTATGTACTACGTCAACGATGGGAAACTGCAAGAAGCGTGGCTCCGGTGCCGCCGAGCCATGTCGATAGCCCAGCTTCTAGGTCTCGACCGTGCGGGATGGACGAACAGCGCGATTCTTCGCCGTCTTATATTTGGCGATCGCGTCATGTCCCTGGAACTAGGCGTGACTCACTTTGGGATCATGAATTATGGATCGCTTGACAGCGTCGATCCCGTTACCCGACTGGAAAAGATTCATGTGTTAACTGCTACTCGAATTATTGAACGAAACTTGCGCATGATGGACAGAAGTCCAGAGTCCATTCAGGCTGAGACGCTAGGCATTGACCAAGTAATGAAGAAGGCGATGAAGGATCTTCCGTCAGGCTGGTGGTCAGCGTCAACAAAGAAATCACTATCGGCCCTCTCGGAAGAGGAGGCAATGGAAGAAACTATGAAGCTAATCTCTCAGGTGAATCACTACTGGATTCTTACGCAACTCCATCAGTCACCTATCATACTAGATCTCTTCTGCCCTGTAAACATTGGGACGAACTTGTACTCGAGAACAGTGTTGGCCTCCTCATGTCGTCAGGTCCTCTCACGCTTCCTACTCATACGCAAATATCATGGCGGTGGACTATACCGCGGGGCCGATTCCAAAGCGGTCTCGGCTTCCATCGGGCTTCTCCTCGCACACATCAATGGCCATCGGGATAGCACTGATAATGCGTTGGAGCATTTACGACCCCAAGACATAGATCTCATACGAGATTCACTTGATCTGTTCGAAGCCCTCTCAAGGCCAAAATCGGAACGATCAGCTATTCAAAGTTTGCTCGCCATTGAATCAAACGCAGCCAGTGGAACCAATTATATGTTCTCTACGACAACTGAGGATAGCCTGCGATTGAATTTACCCTACTTCGGCACCATGAGTCTTATACCAATATCATTTGAGGTGGCAGATCGCGAAACTGAATCTCTAGCTCTCTGAAATTTATACATATTCCATTCCAATTCTTTTCAACTCGCAGATCCAGTATGTCCACCTACAGTCGAAGATTCCCTCGAGCATATATTTCGATAGACTGAGCCTTGACCACACATTTACCAGCTAGGCTTTACTAATATTCGACCGAAACAGTCTTTGGTCTATTTCAAATTTGTCAACAAATATCTGGACACTGAAAGCTATCTATGCTGGCATGATCGCCAATTGTCAGGATGAACCCTATTTACTGCAATGGAGCACTATCACCAAAGGCATGACCCAACAACTCTTGAACCCTCTGTCCCGCAAAGTTACTTGCGAGCTCTCGAAGTTTCTGATTCTGCTCGCTGGAAAGGGAAATCGACATGCTCGCTGTATTCTCCCTAAGGCGATGGTTCTTGGTTGTTCCGGGGATGGGAAAAATGTCGTCACCCTGAGCCAGAAGCCAAGCCAGAGCCAGTTGGCTGTTGGTAGCGCCTACATCCTTGGCAATCTCGGAGATCTTCTCGACAATACCCACATTGTTGGACAGGTTTTCTTCGCTAAGCGCAGGAACGAAGCCACGCAAATCTCCAGGCTTCGAGATATCCTCACGAGTGCGGATGGCCCCAGACAGCAATCCCGAGTTCAGCGGGCCGTACGCCACGACCGCCACACCCAGCTGGCGAGCCGTCTCCAGAAGCGGGGTCTGAGGCGATTCGATGGCCCTGCAAAAGAGGCTGTACTCGAGCTGAATGCAAGAAACGGGGTGGACGGCATGACCTCGGCGGAGACTGGCTGCGCTGCACTCGCTGAGGCCAATGTGCTTGATCTTTCCCTGGTTCTTCAGCTCAACGAGAGTCTCCATAGTCTTCTCAATGGGCGTCACCTTATCGAGGCGGTGGACGTAGTAGATGTCAACATATGACACGCCTAGTCTTGAAAGTGATTTCTCAATGGCTTCGCGGCAGTACTCCGGCGAAGAGTCGACGGTGAATTTGGAGCGTCCACCTTCTCCAGGCCGGATGGCGAACTTGGTGGCAAGGGTGATGTCCTTGCGCTTCTCGGGGTTTGCGCGGAACCACTTGCCCAGGACGTCTTCAGCGTCGGCATACTCGTCCGCTGTGCCATGGTCAGCAAGAGCCACAACGAGGGAAAGGAGGGCTATGGATGAATCGGGAGGAGCTCACCAGTGTCCCAGAACCTTGCTCCGATGTTGTAAGCTTCGTCCAAGAGAGCCAGGCGCTCCTCATCAGAGAGTGCGACGCCGTATGCGCCGCCTCCTAGCGGGACGCACCCGAGGCCGATACGAGGAACGAGGGGACCATTCTTTCCCAGCGGTCGAAGCTCCACTCCCGATTTGGCAGACATGATGGATGAGGTAATGTAGAAAGTTGTTGCCGTTGCTGTGTTGTTTACAATGCTTTGTTATCTTGATGAGAAGAACGGTCATTCTGGCAGGAGAGCAGCCTAGTCTTTATACTGAGTGGTACGGACTTTAGCGGTGGCCAGTTTCTCGATGTTGGCAGACCTGATTCACAGCCTGCGGCGGAACTCATTAAGCTCGCTCGCCATTCCAGGCTCTAAATGGTTCATGGTGTTGTCGTTGACGCTCTTCGCCCGCAAACTCCACCGTTGGTCCGATCGGCTCCACTTTATTCGGCCGCCGTTTCTCCCCGCCAATACGGCTGATCTCCCTAGGCGTTGATATTGTTGTAACGGCCAGTAGACCCAAAAATGGAACTTTGATGCTCCCCAGAGTCCCTCGACCATGAGAAGCTGCTATTGTCATTTAATACGGCAGAGGTGATGGCTCCCACTTCCAGGCGCCCCCAGGAAAGAAGACCAGCAACGCCTCGGTATGTGGTATCAAAAGGCTGGTATACGGAGCCCATGGTGAGCTTGGAGGCAGAAAGGTGTCGTGGGTCGGTTGGCCCAAAGCGGCCAGGACTGGCCAGCAACTTGGTGATGAGCCGGCGCTACGTAAGGCGTTGCGTAGAACGAAGAGAAGGGTGTTGCTCATGTTTAGATGCTGCGAGCGTGGACAATTGGGATGTGTTGCGATAGGTGGAAAGAATCAACCTGGAGTAGTTTCCCCCTCATATGTTTGTAGAGATGGATGTGGATGCGATAACTGAGCCAGGAATCACAAGAGTAGAATGAAAAGCACCACTGACCTCACTCAGAACGTAAAGAGATAGAATAGGTATCCATTTATTTTTTAAAATCGTCCCAGGCTATATCAAATCCGAAATATTCGCACACGTACATCATAATAAAATCTAACGTAAAAAAGACTCCTCCCATCCCCGTGGCTTAAACTGCCCCTTGCCGAACAGTATGTGAGATAGATGGATCTCTTCCCCAGAATTACAATCAGCACAGAACAGGTAGTTTCGTCCAGTCACTCAGTGTAGTCTGGCAGCAGAAAGGGGTCGGGCAGGCTTAGAGGGACTCAACAGTAGTTTCTGGTGATTCACGGCCACGACATGAAACTACTGCTTGTATGCGGGAGGCAAGAAGCCAGGAGGAGGGGGGCCTGCAGGCGGAGCCCAGGTCTGCTGCTGCTGGCCCTCCTGTGGGTTCTGATCTCTGTAGGCAGGGTGAATGCTGGACTGGGCCGGCTGGTAGCTCTGCTCGTCGTCCGAGTCGTTCATGAGCTTCTCCTCGGGTGAGGGGTTCTTCTCCTCAAACTCCTTCTGCTGGGCGCGCTGCTTCTTGAGGGCGGACCGCTTCTTGAGCCTGGGCACGACGAAGAAGACGATGAAGGCAATCAGGGCGATGGCGACGACGATGGAGACGACGATGATGATGATCTGAGTAGTGGTGAGCTTCACGCCGCTGCGATTCTTGGGCTTGGAGACGTTGACGTTGACGGTGTTGCCCTTGCCCTTGGACTTGCTGCTGCTGTTGTGGTTCGTCCCCGTCTTGGACTTTGTCTTCTTGTTCTTATCCGTGCCCTTGACGTGCGACTTCTCGGTGGTGTTCTTGCTCTTCGTCTTCGTCTTCGTTTCCCGGATGACCAGCGAGACTAGGTCATCCTCACCCGTGAGGAAGGGGAGGGCGGCACCGTAGGCATAGGGAAGGGCCCAGAGGAGCATCAACAGGTGCGACAGGAAGTAGCTGCGGGAGGACGCCATCTTCGGTGATGGATCTGGTACCGGTGATTATCTCGTCGGTGTCGGCGGGGTTTGAATGATTCCTGCTTGGCGAATGGGAGGAAGGAGGAGTTTGATCACGGCCTGACGAGACGGGGTCAGAATCAGAGGCAAGCCACGAGCTGAGGATGGGAGGAAGGCTAGGGATACTTATTATTGAACGCCGCCTGACAAGCTAACTGCTGATTAGCCTCCATGCTGACAGCCATGCCTGCGAGCGAGAAAAGCTTTGAGCAGGGCCGCTGGGGCTGTGTGGAGCAGACAATGGCTTCCAGGTTGTTTGCAGGCGATGAGTTGGTCAGCCTTGGGGCTTGGCCTGGGATCCATTCAGACAGCGGCTTTAGGTCGCATCTTCCTTGACCTTTGGCCTAAAGCCGCCGTTTCAATGCCTGCGGTGGGTGCAGTGTGTGTTGGCTGGCAGGTTGGGTTCCGCATCAGGCAAGATTCGTCGAGCAAGGGGGGAGGCTCGGAAGCTCATTTCAACTGGCCCGTCGGACTCCCACACCGGAACAGCAACTCATGCTTACTGGAGCATAAGGCTGCTTAATTGCTTAGCGCAGTGGGCTGAATGACTAGGAGGAACACCATCCTGGTCCGGTGCTGTGGGAGGCAAGGGGAGGTTGGACTGGCCCCCATTTCTGGGCTGATTGGCGGCCAATTGGGGCGCAGGCTCAGTATCGGTTGACTATTGCCCTGTAGCGGTAAAAATAGATCGACAAGCCTTTCAATCTGGCTCTTCTGCTCAGTGCTTGCTCCAAAGTTCGGCCCAGCCCTAAGCATGTTGGCAAAGATGCCTTTCGAAAGATCTAAGCCTACGTAGCAAGGATCAGATTATGATGATTTCAAGCCAAGTCTATAGGGCAAAGTAACGTCCAATTGCACCATTTCCGTGCTCAAATCCGCCACTCCAATGGGAACGAGCCTGGGTAGTGCTGACGGTCGTTGGGCCTGCTGGTGTCAGCAGTGATACCTGATGCAGCTCACCTGCAAGGTCTACCGTGGATCAACGATGCCCCTGATCCAGAGCTGCTTCCAATGCTTTCACCGACTCAGTGAAGGCGGGGAACGGAGAAGACAAGAGTCATATCCCGAGCGAGAGCACACAGCGCGCTTTAGAACCAAATATGGCTAACAGTAGATTAATGGCTGAACAGTGTCCACCTATTCTTAGACCCTTCTCATCTCGACTGATCAGCGTACAGACGATCGGTTGGCTCCAGGGGCTGTGCTGGATGGCTTTGTCCAGCCCCGCTCTCCTGGCCCTACCATCAGCCACTGGGGACTTGCAATCTAAAGTCCAACAAGGTTATACCTCTAGCTTGACGTCCATGGGTATCTCGGTTTTTGCGAGATATGCTAGAAATAGCCCCAGGCCCAGGGCGGCATTGAAACCAACTAGCTCCATGGTGTCAGTGAGTGACAAGCGGATTTATCGTCAGCCGAGCGGAAATATCGCCGCACCAAGAAACCTACCCTATACCTGTATTTGTTATTCTTGCGTTCTTTGTCTCAGAAACACTACAATATAGAACAGCCGAACGGAGATATTTGTTGTATGAAATCATTGAATTGGGATACGCCGATCCATGATTGCCCTATTGGCTCCTGTTTTCCTTTGGTCCTACCTGTAGGCCTTGAATTTTCGCACTTTAGCTATTCTACATGATGATCGCCCTGGATTCGAGTAGACCACTATTCGAACCTCTTGTTCTTCTCATCGTCCAGCTGGCAGGCGCGTTCTCACCCTCCTGCTTCATTGTCTCTAGATGCTTTCCGCATCATCTGTTCCAAACCACTTCATGTAATACCATGGCAGAGCAATGGCCATCAAGAACACACTAACGTACTCGAAGCCGCTGATGATCGCCGGCGTCGTCGCGAGCGGCGTATACTGCTCCGTATACTCCAGAGGGTACATCCCACCCAGGGTGTCACGCAGAAAATAAAAACCGTTGCCAAACAAGAAGATGCCGTAGATTAAGCCCCAGGTAGTCTCGAAGATGAGCGCGTTCTCATTGCCCGCGACGCCGGGGGGACCAAGGACAATCTTGAGGCGGCGCTCATTGACCTCTTGGGGGCTGGATGTGATTGTCTTCGGCAGATCCTGGAGCTCGTCCTTTGCTCCTTCAAGAATGTACTTCTGGAGTCGGAATCCCCGCGTCTGTGCAAAGGTTGCACGCGCATTGGACGTGTTCTTCGAATGGGCGAAGAGGCGCATTTTGGTGAGTAGCTGCTGCTGCCACCCCTTGACAACCTGGTAGGGCTCAACAGCATCGGGGTTGACATGAACTGGAGCAGTCACCAAGTTGCAGACCATCTGTGTGGCCAACTCGTGAACCCCAACGGGAGCAAACAGCTTGACGAGATCCTCAGACTGGACCTTGTTTATCTTAGCGGCCAGGGGGATTTGTACTTTTTTGAGTATCTTCAGGGCTTGATCACCGGATTTGTCCATCGCGCCGATTAGACGAAAGGGACGCATGCCGAGGTCTAGATTATCCTCTTCCTTCTCATGGACGGTAACGTGATAGAATGTGGATGTCCCGTCGAGGGCATAGGAGAGCGAAAACATCGAGGACACGGCCTTGATGAATGAGTCGAGGAGATCAATGAGATTCTCCCAAGGTGGGTTATGAACCAGGTCAGCATAGATGGCGGCGTATTGAATCTCGCCGGCCTCGTGGGCGAGTTTCACCACTAGATCTCGGCCCTGTTTGACAATCCGGGCGTTCCATTCATTGAGATCTTTCTCAGCAGCAATACCGAGCTCAGTGACATGTCGATCCATCATGTCATCAGGAGGGAGTTCCGCGTAATGGCACATTCGCAGGTGAGCGAACGCGTCTGTCAGATTCATGTAGATCGTCCTATTGAGACAATCTTGGCAAAGGGATTGTCTCCGGGTCCTGGACCCTAATGCGTTGCCAGATCCAGGTTCGTATAGAATAATATACTTTGCATGGGATCGGGCCCTCAACAAAAATTCGGGGGCCTAAGCCGGGTGGTTAGCATGCTGGCTTGAACAAAGTTGCTCGATCTTTGGGATGACAGGTTGTCATTCTTACCTTGAACCCTTTGTAAAGAGCATTGAATAGCATGTGGAGACCCGGAGTGGAACAGTTGTTGGGAATAAACGCCTCGAGGAAGCGGATCGCAGCCGTGCAGAAGTCATGATAGTCGAGAAGCAGCGTCTGCTCTTGAAATCTTCCCTCATTCTGACCGGTGGCATTTGAGAGCAGATCCATGAGTTCGTTTACTTCTCGTTTGAGCATGTTCAAAGTGCATCTGGTGCTGCCGGTGGCGGCACCCAAGACGTCCTCTTGAGGACCGAGTACGCCGAGAGAGAAGAGCTCGTTGAGATAGGTCTCAGCTAAAAATACTCGGATTTCTATGCTAAATCTCATGTCGTTCCTGTTCTCATCGGTTGAGCCCCAGGTGAAAACGGGAGGAGAGGCTGCATCTAGGTCTAGAAAGTCCAACTCTGAATCTGCTGAACATGGTCAGTGATTAGGTCTTTAGGGCTGCCAAATGTCAAAGGGCAAGCTTACCTTCGTCTTGGTCATCCGAGATGCTGCTAGCAATCTGAGCGAAATCGACATCTTCAAAAGACGATCCAATACTCTGCGAGGCATGCTCATTCTGCATTCCTAGAGATTGTTGGCGAACCCACTCCACGGTATGGTCTGAAACTCGACGGCCCTCTGGCTGTGGGTTGCCGTAGTTGTTGTAAGTTACCATAAGATCTGATTCGCTGTCATCGGACCTTGGTGGCTTTTGCTCCAGCTTCACCTGAAGAACAGGAGACTCTGCATGCACCAGGTAGGACCAGACTACTGATGTCAGTCGGTCTCCGTTCATGCGCAAGATATTGAAATCCTTGGGCTCTTCCGAGCCGATGGCGCAATCATTCGGATCAGTTCGAGGTTTCATTTCCTCCAGCTGATATTGTACAGCCGCTTCCATTATCTATGATGTAGGAGTTAGTGTTGAACATTGACTTTGCTAGCTTCCCTACTTACGAAGAGAGACGAGCACTGTGCGACGGGGATCTGGAATTGCAGTCCGTTCTGTTCAGTGACCTGGACCATGCGCTGATCAGGGCTGCTGGCCGGGAATTTCTTGATTTCGATGTTGTTCATCAGCGAATCTTGGCAAGGCTTCCCGCCATAAGTAAGGATCCCGGCTACATCTGGTGTTAGCGTGTCCCAGGAGACGACATATATGAAGAGTGGGTACGTACTATCGTTGACGATAATCATCCAAGTCTCCCCAACCCAAAGACCCTTGCACGCCTGGGACAGCTCACTCTCAAGCGAACTGTCGTGGGGATGAAGAATTTCATCTAGGTTGCGTGGCACGCAGACCCCTTTGCGATCTGGGATGTCAGGAGATTCGTGGACGGAATCACTTCGGACGTAAGGGATCGAAACGAAAGTCGCAGACGCGACGATTGTTCCCTTGTGATCAACGTCACAACGAAGTAGGGTTCCTGGTTTCATATACCAGGTGGTGTGTCCTTTTTTAAAGAGCTTTTCCGCTGACTGTAAGACTGTTGTGATAGCCAACAGGTCGCTGCGGCTATGTACTAAGTTGCCCTTCTTTAGAGCAATTGCCTAAATCTCAAGTTAGTTTACGAAGTGAAGAAGCAGTGGTGACTACTTACTCTGAACTCATGAAAGTCCATCACATCGCTCACCACATTGCTTAACAAGTAAGTTAGCTTAGGCACAGTCACAGGCCGAAATGAATCAAGAAAGCAAACAGGCAAGCTTACAGATGTCGAATCTTCTGATCATCTCCTGAAAGATTCATGGGAGAGGACGGATCAGCCTCGATAAGTTCGAAGGCAAATTTTCCGCCACCCACCACGCCTTGGTGGAGGCGGACCGATGTGAAGTCACGATGGGCGACTGGAGGAAGATCACTCGTCAAACGTGGGAGAAGAGGGGTGAGAGCGGGTCCGTCAATTTGAGTCCGAGGACTCTTCACAGTGATGACTCCTATCTCACGAAGATCATTGCTTTCTCTCGCTTCACTGCTGGAAGCCTTTGAGGGTGACGGCGCAGATGGTGAGCTGGCTTCGTGTTCATCATTGATTCCTAAAAACCCGCGTTGACGCAGGTGAACGTTAGTGTTGCTCCAGCTATCATTTTAACGGGAATGCCCCGTTTCGTGCTTTGGAGTTGATTTACCCTTGATAAGATCCAACAGGCCAATATTGTTGGCCCTGGTATTGCGTCGTTGAACTGCCAAGGCGTTGAGTGCCCGAGCAACTTGAGCGAGCTGATGACCTTCTCTGGAAGATGAAGCCATAGTGACTCTGTTCAGCCCGATAATGGTGGCCAGCCCAGAGCGAGAACTTGCAGGATGAAGGAGCGAGAAGTTGCAAGTTTTGGAGGGTGAACGAGTTCTCACCTTGGTTTCGTTGGGGGGGAGGAGGGCCTAGTGGCAGGAAACAATAACACGAGACCGGACGAGTCACGTGTTCGCAGCCCCCATCAGATTCATAGGCTGCGCACCGCCGTGGCAGAGGCCTTCAGAACAGATGATAGCGCTCAGGTGCCTGGTGAACAGTTGAATTCAGTGCAGGAGGCTCCCCGTTTTGGGGAATGAGCCCTCTAAGGGGCTCCCTATCGGCAACATTACTTGCAGTCTACAAGGTCACGCTTCCGACATGAAGCCCTATCACACTTGTGCGTATTCTTATCTGATTAGATTTCACTGCCATCTACATGTGGTCACTGGTGCCTACAAATGTATAGAATCAAACTCTAGATATCAGACTATCAGTGCTCACGTTCTGACCAGTCCATCACCATTTCATACTCTGTCTCCCGCCGTGATCCGTCGCCGTGATCCTCCTCCTTCAGCAACTCCCACGTATTCTCGCTAGTTTTAGTCAGAGCCACGATGTCACCATCAGCCCTCTTCTCTAGCTCCACATTGCTATCTTCACTGGAAAGTGACTCAGACCCTGGGTTGAGATACAGTGCTGGCAGCAGGGAGCTCTTCCATAGAGGCTCGAGGTTCCTACGGACGATCGAACGAACGACCGAGTACATCAGAAACACAAACATGACCAGCAGAATCAAGGCAGGACCAAGAAGCCAGCGCCACAAGAACTCAGTACAGACGGCGGTCTGGATCACTTCTCCATATATGTAGCCTCCAGGCTCGGCCAAAGGGTTGAACTCGTCGACCAAGAAGTTCCGTTGTACCGCGATCTCTCACACACGATTCGTTAGCGCAGTTGCAATTCTAGCCGTGGTGTTGACAGTAGAGGCGAATGACATGCTGCCACCATTCAGTAGGCCCGTTAGACTCCAAGGGTCGCAGTAGTTATTCTCCCATCTTTGCCGGATAGTTTCTACAGGTACATTTCCTCGGTAGTTGCAATTGCCATCGAGGACTGCCAAGGTATTCTCCAGTGCTGGCCTTCCAATGACGAGGTCGTGACGGTACAGTTTGCGCTTGTAGGTATATCACGTTGTTCAGTCCCAGGGCCGTTTAGCTGGACCTTGAAAGACTCGTTGTTGTATCCAATCGTCGTGGCCCTCGTAAGGTCCAAGACGTCATCTCCCACCTTACATGTAGGCTTCCAGAATGAGACATCCCTATAGAGTTCGAGAGATGGCTCTGTGAAGAAACCCGGGCTTTCAGCAACGAGCGTCTCGGACAGCGTGCCCTGCTCCGCGGCTACCTTGTGGTGCCTCATACACCAATAAAACGAACATGTAGCTGCGAAGACATTAGAAATTACGTTACTCCTCCCTGAAATATCTAAAAGAATGTTCGTGGAGGAGGGAGGAACGCATTTGCTGATGCGACTTGTGTCATTCTTATACTCGCAGCCATCCGATGTCGCGGCAAGGAAGGTGTGGTTATCGACGGACGCAGCTAAAACACTGAGAAAGTCTTCGTCAAAGTCTTCTCGGGCCCATTCGATGCTATACTGCTTCACCGAGAAGAAATTAGACCGAGCGGTAGTGCCGTCCGTAAAGTTGGCTAGTTCTGGAAGTCCGACGGTGGTGGTCTCGTTGACCGTCCATTCTCGGATGTAACGTGTTGTATCGATACACTTTGAGCAGATACCCATGGTGGAAAGGGATACGTCCCCGATGATGCTTGGGAAAGAGCAGTTGCCAGTCGAGCAACCCTCCAGGAGTGTCGATGGGTTCACGTTTATCGCACCTGTGGATGCACCAATGACGGCACTGGTGAGACCAGGTTCAGTGATGTAGTTTCCAGCTCCAACGCGACTGGTTGGAACCCCTGAATAGGTGTAAGGGAGTTTTGCTTGAGCATTGGGGACAGGCTTGTCGCAGATTTTGGTCCCCACGGCTTGCTGAGAAAAGGGGCCAACGCCAATGGAGAGCAGCACTAGGAGGCATCCGATGTAGGAGTACGAACTGCGTGATTATATTAGCCCAGCTTGGCAAGTAATAATTTGAGGTTATGTATTACTTACAACCATGCCCGAAGCCTGGCAGGGAGCAGGATAGAACCCCAAAGTCCTCTGCTAGCTTGATCGATTTGGCTCAGATGACGAACAGGGCGAGGTGTAAGTTGCCAGATCCATTTATGCTGGCTAATAACTACACACTCGTTGTTAGAAAATCGCGGGTGGCCGGTTGAGAGTGCTCTGAGCTCTCACCTTCTTCAAGTATGCCAAGGATCATCGCTCTGAGAATTGCCGAAAGAGTAGCAACAAGGGCATTGAGGCTCATCCCAGACAGCGACCAATACTCGGTGTTCTGGCCATGGTTGCGCTGGAGAACTCCAAATATTGCCCCGAGGAGCCCACACGACACGAGCAGGACGATGAATTGCATCCGCCATTCCCACAGTACGGTCGAAATCCGCGTAGGGCCTGCTTCGGCTGTCCTCTTTTGCATTTTCTTAGTATCGTTGCTGGTGTTATCGTGGTGGTCAGAACATCTTACGAGAAAGGACGTGGGATTTTCGAGCGGAGGGTAGGCAGGAGGGCCAGATTAAAGATCTTTCGCGTGATGGGGCAGCGTGGAGAATCATGTTGTCGGTGCGTGGACTGATGCTTGGCTCAGCTGTGCGCAGAGGGAGGCTTGTCTCTCGCCTTAGACCAAAGTTCTTTTCTTCCATGGCCGAAGGTCTAAATTTGTCTTCAACTCCACACCGGATGCCTCCTACCCTATGTGTGGCTATCAACCTCTAAACTTTAGAAGTGCGGGGTCATCAATTGCTTGCAAGTGAGCAATAACTAAGACACCATGAAATACAAATCACTTGATGCCTCTAGACTATACATGATGTACCTTTGTAGAAGGAGGTGAACGAGTTGGAGACACTGGTGGTCGTAACCAAGTTGACAGAGAACTATGATGTAATGACGTTGAGTGGCAGTGGTATCTCGAGAAATAGATGAATTAGGCTATTGAGGAGATCTCTGGACGACTGACAACTGACTCTCCTAATCTGCGATTACACGATATGAAACTCTTCCGACTTGTAATCACCGCTGAACCCTTCCCCATTCATGAACCCATGCAGGTAGGCCTCGCCTCGAAACTCGTACGTCTTTACCTGACCTGGCACTTTCCTTGCCGCATTCGACACTTCCCTGAGGATATATGCTGTCCTTCCGCCTTCAAAGAGCACCACGGCATCTCCCCTACCCATCCCCCAAGGACCCCATCCTGCATATCCATTTTTGGTTGTGAAAACCCGACGTCCTCCTGCCGGCCATGAAACGCCTTGCTGGTAGGCCATGGCCATGGCGGCTTCCTGCTTCTGCGAGCCGTCCTCGGGGACTCTCGAGCTTTCGAATGGGAAGGTTGCAAACTGACTCCGCCACATGGGATATGTCTTTGCAAGGTCGAGCTCATCCTCTGCTCCCTCCTGAGCTGTTTCGTCATATAGACGCCGGGGTACTCGAATCTTTGCGTCAAGAACCATTATTCTCGCGAGGACAGAGCGAATGTCTTCTCCTGTAGGGTACGTCTCGAGATTCAGGATGAGGAGCTCACAGAAGCGCATACGTTTGGTTTGAAAGGTATGTAATAGGGGTTGTGCGGCCTCCAACGGCTTGCCAGACATCCTGTTGTGATCAGGCCTGTAGATACGATCACTTGTTCCCAGGCGGTGGCCTACGGCGCTGACGAAGTCTAGGATAATGCCTTTTGTAATGAGAACCCTGCCATCAGCACCAAATCGAAAAGAAGGCGAGGTCTTCCCATTTGCCTGGAATGCGTGGCCAAACCGCTGGTCGAGCGTTAGGAAGGGAGCTGCGTAGCGCTGAACAGCCCAATTTGGCACCCATGAGGGCATGTCGGTCCCGTCTTTCCAATTAGTGTCCTCGACGTGGCTCAAGATGTCGAGCGATTCCTTCATAATCGACTTCGCAACGTCGAGATATAGTTGCGAGTATGGGATCTTGTAATCAATCTCCACCTCATGCGAGGCTGCTAGACCTAGCAATCCGTAAATTTTGTCGTGAGGATCTGTGGTCAAGGACCGTCGAAACAATCCTAGCAACTCGAGAAGAGGAAGAGGTCGGCCGGAACGATGAGCAGAGCCAAGGATGCCTAGCCGAAAGGCGGGTGAGACGTCGAGATTGTATGTCCCCTCCAAGTTACGCAAGCGTAGAAACCAAATAATCCAGAGAAACTTGTCCCAAGGAATAGTCTCGTTGCCACAGAAGACGACAGCGTCTCTTGCCAGCGTGATCTCCTGTACAATCCATATCCTGACGAACCAGGGTCGCCAAAGCAGAGCATCTAGAGTTTCCCACTCGGGTGCATTGGCCGGGGGCAATCCGTAGTCGGCAAGCTCGTTCTGCCATATTTGGATTTGGTTCGGGGGAATCTTTCTCTTTGACTCGTCAAGGCGTTGCATGAGGTCCCATGCCTCGGTAACTTCTGGCCCTCCGTCTCCAAGCCACACGACGACAACCGAGGCGCGGCGGTAGATCTCCTCCATCATGCGAACCTGCGAGCTACGTTCATCGATGTCGCCCTGGTTGATGCACACGGCGTCGATCCACATGACTTTCTCTTCTGAGGTGTGGCGAATGTGATGGAGCGCAGTCCAAAGATTCACCGTAACCTGCAAGGTTTTCCCATCGCAAGAAATGTATTGAACAACCGAAGGATCGCCCCAAGTGTACGAGAGGGCTTCGTAGTGGAATGGATCGGCGTCGTTGAAGGACCTCGTGACTAGCTTGCACTCGATGCTGGACCCGTCTGGTCCCGGGAGAATATGAAGAAGCCGAATCTGCCCATCTTCTAGGCCCGCGTATTGATACCACTCGCTCTGGCTATTGAAAGATGAAGTTAGGAATTTGCTATGGCTAGCTGGATTGATCGCAGAGAGTCTAACCTGGCATCTTCTGTGGCTGCGGAGTGGTGGTCACGAACTTGCTGCTGGTACTTTTTGAGCCGGTAATCTGGATCGTTCAATTTCCTGATGTATTTCCTGTGCCAAAAACTATTAGCGTAATTCTGCTAATATGGCTAACGGCCAGGCAACGTTTTCCGGTACGAATTGAAGACTTACGATGGCATAACCTTGTCTAGCTTGAGCTGGCCGAATTTCATCAGCCCCAGCTGTAGACCGAAGTACTTGTCGATCGCATCCGATGGTATTTTGGGCATCTTGGAGAGCGATGACGATGGAGGATCATTGTGGTGAGGTGGTTGTTTGGGGGAAATCAGACAGATGAGGGCTGGCGGTTGGGCGAGCGGTTAGTTAGTGTCTTGGCCCCTGTGTAGCGTGCCGCTGATATTGATTGCACGAATCGGGTCCATTAATCCTCAGCACCAAGTCAGCTGCACTCCTCTCCAACATCCTTGAGGATCACAAAGAAAGCCGCCCACGAATATACTTGTGCAGATTTGGTAGCTTTTGAACCATCGGTTATATATAGTGAATGTCCACTCTATTTATCTCAGCGCATATATTTCCACCAATTGATCCATCTGTATAAGCTATCTAGATTTCCCAAAGCAGCTTATATATGAGGAACTTAACCTTACTTTGTTGTCTAACTTAGCATCTTGCTACTGCTTTCCTGCTGGAACTTCCTCAGCGGTAAGAACACTCCCTGATCGAGCAGGAGCTTCTGGCCCTCCTTAGAAATGACAAACTTCTGGAGCTCCCTTAGCACCGGGTCCATTCTAGTCTTGGGGTCAGTGTTAGTGTTGAAATAGATGACCCGCGACAAGGGCCAGCCTGCAAGGGCAACATTCTCATATGTGGGTGCCATGACTGGGCCATCGTCAGTCGTAGATACACCCAGCACTTTGGCAGGGCTGTCCACGTAGGCAAGTCCCGTGTATCCAATGGCGGTGGGATCTTCGGAAACGAGGCGAGAAATGTTGAAGACGGTTTCCTCCCAGGTGACGTGAGGGTCTTTTTTCGTAGTGTTTGTATCTTCGCCGGAACGCCCTGTGGTTGATTAATTTCTGAGGCTTCTTTATAATTCCAGAAGAATGATACTTACATTCTCCTCGCTTTCCACCACAGCTCAGAACTTTCTGGCGGACGAATTCCTCAAATCCATTCCAAGGTGTGATTCCATAGATGTTGATGTCTTTGTCGGCGAGTGTTCCGTTGACACCAACATCCCCCCACTTCCCAATAGAATTGCCCCCACAATTGCGCGTGGAACTGAAGATTGAGTCGAGCTGCTTGAAGCTCAAACTCTCAATCGGGTTGTCTTTGTGGGTAATGAAAGAAATGGCATCTAGGAACCCAAACTGCCTGTACGAGCCGCCTGCAATAGGGACAGACGTGGGATCGTAGCCAAATGCATCCTTGAAACCACTGATGTCGGTGGGCTTGAGCTCTCGGGATACAAAGACACCTTGGAGGTTTCCCTTTACGAGCTCCAAAGCGCCCAATGACCCAGCGTATGGCGCATGGATATTGAACGTGACGTTCGGATACCTAGAATTGTCAACATGTTGTAGTGTTGACTTGCTTGGGGTTGAACTTACATGCGCATGAATTCGCCCAGCCATCTCTGTGAGATTGTAGCTAAAACATCACAAGCGGCAAAGGTGTAATTTCCCGACAGTGACTCCGTGGTGACCGAGTACGAGACGAGATTGTTGTCAAGAGAGGGGCGCAAGAGCTCGAGTCTGTCCGGGAATCGGCCAACAGCCAACGATCGGCTGTAATAGAGTAAGTTAATATGGCTTTCCAAACAAAACTAGTTCCCAATGACTACCAATACTTACTCTCCCTGCGCCTTTGTCTGAGAGGAATACGTCGGTATCACCGGCGTCATCATGTTCACGAATGGTTGAGGCAGGCCTATGACAGGAAGTATAAGGCTGGCCAAGGCCGCAAGAGCGGCAGGAGACGGCATATTTGCTGGAAATAGCAGGAGTTCTGGTCTTCTAGAGGGTGGTAGAAGATTTAGTACGTTTGTAAGATGAATTTTCCGTTTTGGTTGAAGCACTGGTTATATTTATACTTTTCTTCTGGCACTGAAAGACGAACAAACGCCCATCTAGCTCATGCAATGGACTCCATAGGACTCCATAGTTCACACTGGCCTGGATGGATGCTGTCATACTGGCCTCTCAGAAGCTCTCGGGCCATCACGGATGCTGATGTCGGTGGCCTTCACCAAGCTTTACTTGGGTTGGGGTACCCCGAATGTAGAAGCTCAGATAGCTTAGCTTCAGCTCCACATACTAAAGTGGCGGGTATATCGTACACGGCCGGACGAAAGATCCAGATACTCCGCACTTTCTCTCGTCGGTAACTGTCCGAAGCTCCACTGACCAAGGAAGTAGTCTTGGCTGTGAACTCATCCATAGCCTTGTCCACCTTGTCCATTTAAGCCAGTAGATCGCGGGGGCTGTGTTCTTCCGGCTAGACTTGGAGGCCCCATGGGGATTAGACGGGTCCCTAGATGTAGAGGTCAGGTTCGAGCGGGGGCTATGGGAACATGCTTGAAAATTATAGATGTATGATTGGAAACGGGTGTTTTTAGACAGGCTGAGTAGAATTGGAAAATACTTAAACGGAGCCGATGTTGGCTATGCTATGGAGGTGGCAGCGGGTTCGGCGGATATTGTTCATATGGCGGAATGCGCTCTCACCGACGAACGCGGGTTTGGGAACTCGATACGAGTACCGGGAGCTTGAAGACTTGGAAGCGGGTCGAATATGCCATGGGCAGAGTTGATGAACTGATGCTTGTGGAAAGTGGAGCGGTGGTTGATCCTCTGGGAAAGAAGATGAAGACAAAAACTACACAGTGAGTTCGATCTGATATCACTAAGTGGTGCAGCACACCCACGAACATAGCTGTTGCACATGGCAGCTGCAACCGAGTAGGAACAAACTCAACTCAACTCAACTCACTTTTGTCAAGTAGTTGCAGCCTGAACTTGCTTATAGCGATTAAAAACGAAATAGGAATAAAATAAAGAATACATACAATCGCAAATCTTACACCGTAAAAGACAGGATACTCTTAGCCGAGGCTCATGAACGTCCCTCCATAGATTCTAATAACATGCCCTTCCCTCACCTACCAGGGATCACTGTCTCCTGCCTCCTTGGAACTCGCTTCCTGTCGTATCCATCGATTGAGCTTCTCGACTTCCTTGGAACTCGCTTCCTCTCGTATCCATTGATCGACCTTCTCAATCTTCTCGGAATTCCTCTCCTTCCAACCCTATTGATTGACCTTGGAAGCCTGTTGCGCTGGACCAATTCACATACTTTCGCGGTACATCTCGCAACCAAGTCCTTATATTTACCTTTGACTACCGTTGCGGCACCTTTGAGAGCTTTAAGCGATTCTCTCCACTTTGTTTTCGCCGTCTCGCTTCCAGCAGCAGCAGTGACTGCACCTCCGACAAAGTTACAGCAGTATCCACCAAGTGCAAGTGCATCACTCTTTGTGATGGGCTTCCCATCTTGATCGCAAATTTTGGATGATATCAGACAGGCCGATGCCACCATCACCATGCTATCCAATTTAGTACAAATTCTGTTGCGCAGATTTCGACATACTTACGATCCTGCTACGATAGGAGGTTTGATCTGGCGTGGCTTGACGGGCGGTGCGAGTTGGATGCCCGCTATGAGTTGGGCACCCACGAGGGCGCAGAGCATGGCAATGCTGGATCGCATGATAATGCAGGAAGGCGGTCTTGTTAAAATGTAGGAGTAAGGAAAATGTACTGGGAAAGAAATAGACGGAATATTATCCTCAGTTGTAGATGCTGTAGATGAAGTGAGCGGTATTGTGAAGCTGGCAAGCTGGGTTCTTATAAAGATTTCATTCCCATGCGTTGCAGGGATCGCAAATATTGAATCGCCTCAGTTACCTCTAAGTGCCATTGTTTTCTTAATTAATGATCTCTACTTTTAGATCCTAATTTACGCACTTATGAGCGATGTGCGCCGCAAATTGACGTCTTGATTCTTTACGCAGTACCGAATGTTGGCTGCATTCGCCCCTTCTTGTAGTTCTATGTTGGTTGGATGGGTCAACCTAGCCTCTGTCTGCGATATAATACTCCATTCAGGTTTGGCCTGCCATACTGTGTTGGTTGTTCCTGGCCCATTTTGTGGTATTGTATATATGTATAGCCTACTTTTAAGGCAAATTTATCAGGCCAACCCCTGCCCGCAATATAGTACTCCTTTCAGGTTTTGCCTGCCATGCTGTGTTGGTTCCTGGCCCATTTTGTAGTATTGTATGCACATGTAGCCTTTTTTTGAGGCAAAATTATCAGGCCAACCCCTGTCCGCGACATAATACTCCTTTCGGGTTTGGCCTGCCACACTGTGTTGGTTGTTGCTCGCCTATTTAGTCTCTCTACATGCACCTAATAATCAGGCCACTGCCTATTCGGGGCATAATTTGTCTTGTTATGTTGATCCTGGCTTACTTGATGGCTTAGTCTATACCTGCAGCTGAGCTAATAATAATCAGGGTGGCATTCCGCTTGAGATTGGTTTGCTATGTTGTTCCCAGCCCACTGATGGCTTGGTATCTAGAGCCGCGCTAATAATAGAACTCAAAAGCCCTCATATTTAGACCTGCCACTCTCTCAATTCGTTCTGACTACTTTCACACCCTCTGATAAACTCTATAGCCTCAAAGCTACAATCACCAACGTTTACTTGAGCTATGGCGTCTAATATGGATAACTTACCTCCCTACCAGGAGAAGCAGCCTGTTCAAGAAAAAACGGAGCGCAGTGCCTCTGCTACCAGCCATATTACCAACCGCATTGCTGGTAAGGTACAAACAGGCTCGATCCGGGACTTTCAAGTCGACTACCTTACAATTATCCGTGATTCAGCTACAAGCTACCACATCTCTCTTACAGTCGATCCTACACCTCTATATTATATCAAACTCATCTCCTCCGTTGCTCAAGTTAGCAATATCCAGATCTTCTCCGTCTCTGATAGTACACTTCCTATTGCTGCCGCACGCCTTTCAGCCGATCCTAAAAACAAAAAGGAGCCTCTAGCCACAATATGCACTTGCTCTCCGACTCAACCTGACGCGCTCTGGCTTCCAATGACCGCACCAAAGACACTTTCATCCGACTACAAGACTACTCTACCAATAGTTTTAATACCTGGTAGACCAGCGGTACCTCACCTGTTCAAGTGGTATGCGGCCCCAGACGAGCCAAAATTTGAGCTGCGGTGGGAAGGCCCACTTCCAATAGTACTAGGTTTACGGTACCACGAGAACAACTTCGAGTCACAGTATATGTTTGCAACAGTAGTAAGGAAAACTGCTGATGGAGAGGATAATCTTTTGGAGATCAGGAGGTGGGGGGGTATAGAATTTGAGTTGGGTGTGATCTTGGGGTTATTTGTGCTTACACATGCAAAGAAGACAGAGTTACTTTGAGCTACAAGGAACCTAACTATGTTCAGAGAGGCCCTCTCTGAACATAGGTAATGATACAATTTCCTAGAGGGTCTCCTCGGTCCTCTTCCAGCCTAGTTTCTCAAATATCACTTGTACTGCCAGTCAGCTTAAATGAGAAAAAAAAAATATTATTCTTTCGAACCTGTGGCAAGAGACTGAAGATCTTGCAATTCAGAAGCATCCACCGCCTTTTCTTTTTTCCAGTGATTTTCGCAATATACATAGATACTTGTTTCATTCTCCAATCTGTCGAGGTATTCACGTCGGCGATCTTCCATAAGACGGATTTGCGAAGATCGTCCAACGCAAGTGATGGAGATCTATTCCTCCTTGTGAAAGCCGACATCCACCTGTGTGGTCTTGTACGAAAGCAAGTACCTCCCGTACCAGAGGTAGAAAGCCCCTTCCCATGGACCATACTGGAGCGGCTATTTAGTCAGAGTATTATAAGTTCTTCGTTTCGTGTTGACTTTGGCGCGAATGGAACGAGCGGTATTATCTAATCCATGAGCTGAGACTCATGCTCGGATGATATTGTATTTTTCATCAGGTGTTTGATTCGGAGAGTATATACTTATAGAGGTAAGCCCGGGTCCTGTAATTCTATTTCTTGTAACTTACTGAAGTAATCAATAAACCAATCTTTGAATATGACTAGATACTGTTTCAAAAACGCAGCCAGTGCAAAGAAGCACATTAACTTTGAGAGCCGGTTTTTTTTTTTTTTTTTCATTTAAGCTGACTGGCAGTACTGGTGATATTTGAGAAACTAGGCTGGAAGAGGTCCAGCACAGACATATAGTAGGACAGTATCTCTTGGATGAGAGGGGCTGAGGTCGCCGAGGAGCGTTGTAGTGATAACAATGGACAACAATGGGAGGAAATCCGTAGATGGTGGAAATTGACAATATAAGTTTGAATATGAAGGAATTAAGAAGTTATTCTAGAAGGTATTACGCTAAGGCAACTACATAGCCGCGGCCCCCCTTCGCTTCATTGCATGCATATTAGCTAAGCCCTTGTTAATATCTAAATGTACGAGTCAACTTCCCGGGATGAATTACTTCTGACGATATCTTAATGCTTGAATATACCGTTCAATATAGCCCCAACACATCACGTTCCAGCGCTGCCTGAACATACAAGAGACAACTACCAACATACCTTAAAAATAACGAGACTCATACCAAAAATAAAGGTCGAGATCCCCAAAAATCACTTTCCTCATCTAACCTTCCCCGAGGACTCGAGACTAGAAAGATAATTCTATATATCCACAAAACCCGCCTAAAAGTCCCACCTAAATCAATTCACACAACTTCAGCTACCGTCCTCCATGACTGGCCAGTATCTTGATATGGTCTAGATCAAAGGGGCATATGGCCCTTTCAACTCATGGAGGTTCGGTAAACATGCCGTTGATGACCGCATTCTTGTTCTCCCGGACCTTCCAAATTGCAGCCTACGATCCAACCCACAGCATATGCGCCACCTGTAGCTATTACCACTGCAGGCCTGAACACCAGCTGTAGGTACTGTCACTGCCCGTGCTTCTACCGCATGTGTTCAATTCCGCTCAATGCGACCACCACCGGTTCAAAATGCCGCTACCTACCACGTTGATCCCCCCCAATCATGCCAAAGGTCGCGCACCAACGTATAGATGACCTCAAGTCATCCTTGCATTCATTGTGTTGAGTTGTCGGGCCCTGGCAGCATCATTGTTGTTAAACTCTATTCTCTTTCTCTTCCTCAAGTCATCGCTGCACGTGATTTGTAGGTCAGCTGCGTTACATCGTGTGTCCTTGAGTTGACCGTGTCGCCTGGTTCCTACTCCTATCGCCACGTTGACGGCTCCCGCCATGGTCTTCGGATACACCTGCATCACACTCGACAGTCCGAGGTCGTATCTTTTCTATGTCGTCGCTGATGTCGGCCCAAGAGGGAGCAGCCGACCCCTGGCCGTGGCCTATCGGCAGGGCCATTTTGGAACAAGGCACACTTTTGAACGACACACGAGAGCTGTGCACGACATATTGAGGCTGATCAGATTACTCTCAGATCCGGCAAACCGGCCCATGCTCGAGGCAGAGCTCACACTCGCCAGAGCTTGGTATCAGCCTCAGGACGATGAGCCTCAGGATGCAGAGGTGCCTCAATACCTGGGTCAGCAGCGCCCGGAATTTCCCGATACCGACCAGCCCAGTTTTTCCACCATCAATAGTTTCGAGACGGCAGACTCACAGCCGGAGCTGCCGTGGGACGAAGCGCTGACAGAGTTTCCCTTTACGTCGACATGCCTTCTCTTGGGGCTGCTGCATGACGATGGCTTAAACGAGACTCGCCCAGGCGATGTCCAGCTACAGCCGCTTGAGACTGTATTCCGTGGGACATCACTAGAGTATGGCATGGTCGTGCTCGACATATCAAATCTCGATCAAGTAAAGTATGGCATAGTCGCTTTCCCTATCCGGTATATGGCCGAGGTCTCCTATCGCGGAGAAGAGTTCGGCTGGGATCCTGTCGAGGATGGTCCGCCGGCGCAAGAGCCCGATGCCGTCGCCGTGGAAGTACGACCTCGGGCTCTCTTGTCTATCCTCAAGAACCTCAAAACGTTTCACTACACGGTAAACTTGCAAAAGGAATCGCACGTCCTTGAGTTGGAGCAAAAGCCTCTGGCTGATGGAAGGGTCCTCGACTGTATGTATTCAGGCGCCCATCTTACTTTTCATAACACGGCTAACTCGAGAGGGAGATATCTGGCCTGTTAGCTGTGAGGATGAGAGGCGAACTTCATCACATGGCATTGCATCTAGCATATGGAACTGTAAGCTGCCTCGTCCTCTTCAAGTGCTGTATACACTGACCGTGTTATGATTAGTTCTCTGGCCGGGAAAGTCTACCGACGGTGATGAAGACTTAACAGAGAGGGTCAGGCGTCTCGGGACGGCTGATGAACCACATAACGCACAAATCGACCGTGCGATCGACAATCTGTTGATCCTTACACAGAGCAACCTCAGCCTCGACGCCAGGACCGTTGACAAATTTCAGAAGCTAGCCGAATTCCAGAGCCAACTGCGCCGGCGACTCGAAGAAACTCCGGGCAGCTTGGGCCCTTCAGAAGCCGCAGGTCACATACTTCGGATCGCGTATTTTGGGTACACCAGCCTCCACTGGGGCTTATTCAAGAACATCTCGTACGAAGCGGTCGCTGCCGCCATCATGTCCGACGAGCTCCGAGGGGCGCTTGTGCTGAGCCTTTGCGTAGACGACCTGAAGGGGGAGTTTAACGTTCTGCGATCCGCTGTATCACGTCTTTCGTCCCTCAAACATCTCTGTCTACTAGGAAACCCAGACAGAGAGAACGATGACGCGAGCGCTCGTCTCTGTTGTCGGCTGTCTGAGCTGTCGCGCCAGGATTCACAGTTTCGTGACAAAACAGTCTATCTATCGTCTACCTTCTCAACGCCGTTGAACCGAGTTCCATGGCTTCCAAGTGAAGAAGACTATCCTCCCTTGCAAGTCTTGCCCATGATTCACGTTCTCGCGCGACGAGAGGGGAAGGTCGGGAACGGGGAGTCCGTTCAGCACACTTGCCATTATCTCGGCGATGGTCTTTTCGGTGCAGAGCGCTTTGCTGTCGGATTCCTATCATATCTGCGATCCATCGGATCGGACAGAGACATGCTACAGTTCGCGTGCGGACCACCAACACTCAGTACATACGAGTCAAGTCCTTTGGCAAAGAGGCTGGCCGTATCGCCCATCCCTGCCACGGCCGACGCGATGCCAAGGACGGATGGCGAGCACGTCATCATGGAAGCTGGCAGCTGTGTGGTTCTAATAGACGTGGCCCATTATTCGCACAGCACCAAACGCAATGTCGTCTTGGCAGATGCAGCCATCGTTCGATACGCCTTCCTCAGGGCAAACCAAACCATCCGCGGTTCTGGAGCTATCGGGGCGAATGAGCCAGCGACTGAATGGATCGAAGTGATTGGAGGGCTGAGAGCATTCATGCGCGAAGAAGAGCCCGGTGTCGACGACACGTTGGTCGAAAGATTGCTCCGAGACGCCGAGGACGCTGTCGCCCGTCGCTTTCAGGCAGGGCCGGCATCGAACGTAAAGTTTACTGACGATATGGACGAAACTAGTGCTCGAGAATTGTTCAACCGTATGTTACAAAATCTGGACAAATCACCTCCGAAGACTGATATTTAGACGCGTGCAACTCATGCAAGTGTGTTTCAATATGTACAAATTTTGTTTTATCTACAGTGTTTCCCTCTATGTCTGGAATGCTTGTCTATCAACCATGAGCGAAAGAAATAGCACCATTAGCTATGATCCCCAGAGCTTATCTCTTAGATGCTCTCGAAGGACTAGAGCTGCGGATCCATATAGTTCAGCGTCTTGAAACATGGCGATCTATTTGTTGTCTCCAAGTTATGACTTGGCGTAATGTTGTTGGCGACTACGGGACCCTTGAATGTGAATAAGAATCGACCCCGTCTCAGGCCTTAATTGTGGCCTCCCGGCCGCCTCCACATCATGATTGTCGCCAAAGCTGACCTGCTTGTTAAGACCTCTGTATTGATACAACTGGTGCTAGTCTTCATCTGCAGCTTCTAAAGGCGTAATGTCGTGTATGCGAATCTGCCCAGTAACAATCCATAGGTTAGGTCTCATGATACCGAACAATACGTTAGGTGCGAGGAAGTTCAGCTAGTTTCATACACTGCTACACCTGCTGAATTAAATCTTTGATCTCTTACGGCTTGTCAAATCCATGTCGCTTCCTAAAATGGCCAGCTCCATCCAAAGAGGCAAGCTGAATACTGCAGCCATGCCTCAACCCTGCGGGGCCCGTTGCTACTGGGCAAGCTCACCGGCGTCCAAAGCAGGCAAGATATGCACAATATCGACAGCTGAAAGCTGAAAGATGCTGTTGAAAGCTGGAAGACGAGCGATGACATGTAGCATGCTGTCTGCTGCAAAATGCTCGCCACCTCAGCAGTCGATTTGCGCTGCCGAAGAAAGGCAAATCAGCGTTAGATAAAGCACAGGAGCGTGACAATTGCCCCCCCAGTGCGAGCGCAGTTTCATGGTAGCTGAGACCCTGAGACGTTGTCGCCCAATGGCGGAGATCAAAGTGAGCGTGTTACTTTGGCTTGAGCCATGAGACCAGCCTCTCTGATCAACTTTTTGCTGCCAGGAGTACCATAGTGAATTCTTGCAGCGCAGACGTGGCCAAACGTCGTCTCCTGAGGTTATCACACAAACATTCTTATACCGTTCTCTAGCACTCTATAACCATACAGGTCGTACATACTGAATCCCCCGAGTTGACGGGGCCTCATGCAAGGTCACTGATCTAACCTGTAAAGCCCGCGAGACACGCCACCTCCACGGAATCCAGTAGCAATAGTAGATTATTACGTATTGAGAAATACTCCTCTCAGCTCGCCACTGCTCCAATGAAGGCAGATAAAATGAAGTGACGGCACGATAGCACGTCCTCCTGACCAACCATTTTATGCTTACGCACAGCTGTGGGGGTTTCTCCTCGTTCGCTAGTATCCATATTGGATCAATATTGGGCTGCGCCTTACTCGATGTTGTCGATCACGACAGATTGTTTCCCTGCTCTCTTGACGAGCTATTTCATGGAGCTTCTCTGAGGTGGCAATAACATTTATTCGCATTATTTAGCCATAACAGTCGTGTATAAAAGAGCGAAGGGCAGACTGGAATCCTGTTCTGACTCCTGTTCTCTACTCAACTGCACACGAGCAAGTCAAATACTTCTCTACCTTAACGACCACAACTGCCAAGATCCAAGATGAAAGACCAGAAAGATATCGTGGGCAACCCACACATTGGCGGTTCTACCGGCGATCCCTTCACTATCAGCAACGCCTTTAACGCGGCCCAGACCGTGACCGTCTGGATCGCCAAAGGCACCCGCTGGAGCGATCGAGACCAGGTCAAGGCCATCAAGGTCGTGTACGCGGACGGCACGGAGCGTGCCTCCGGTAACCAGACGGGAACCTCGCACTCGTTCAAGTTTGACTCCAATGAAAGAGTCACGTCGATGGGTATCTGGACGGGGGACCGTGTCGACAAGATCAAGTGGGTAACTAATCACAACCGTACCTTTGAGCATGGCGGCTGGGGCGGTACGGAACATTTCGAGGAGCTGGGTAACGGTATTCTTCTTGGCTTCTCGGGAACCACGGATTCGCATGAGCTCATCTCACTTGGAGCCTCGTTCAAAGAGGGCTCTGACTAAAGTTAAGACAGTCGAAATCCTTCACACATTCACATAGACTGATCATGCTCTTCTAGATTCCGGACCACTCAGTGTAGTGCCATCACTACTCATTTGAGCCATTTGTGGTTCTGCTCGTGTAGTTGACGATCTCCGGAGCAGAGTACTTGAAGGTGGTGAAGGAACCGAATTTTCAAAAGGCTGTATCTACGTCAATTATCATACAGCCCGTTCCACTTTAGTCTCGAGTACATGGAGAATTTTCTTCAACTTGTGCCTGTTGTTTATAGTGCATGTCTAATTTTGCCATTTTCTTCATTAATTCCTATTCAACCATAAACTGTGGTGTACAGCTTTCAGGCTTAGATCACGGATATTATCGGTAGGTAATACGATAGCTCATAAACAGCCAATCGGAAGATAGCATTTATCTAGGTAAGTCATCATACCCATAGCCATGGACTCTGTTGGAGCTTGGATTAAATTTCAAGTTCAGCCCAATAGCCTCAAACCTCTCCCTCCCCGAAACCTTCTGCCCTCTGAAATGAAAGACTCCAATTGGCTTAAAGATTAGACAGCAAGGTAGCATTCGGCTTACGTATGATAGACCGAGTGAAACATAATTCACCTGGCTACTATGATCCAAATCAGCTCCCAGGGTAGCGTGGTCAGTTTCATGAAGCTTGCCGAATGGAGAATCTTGTATTCAAGTCTCCTCAACGTTTAGACAGACCACTACACCCGTTGGCAGAGCTTAGCTTTTCATTGCCTTGTGCAAGCGAGATGGTAGATACTTGTAGTGCAAGTTAATTCTCGTGGATGATAGAAAGATTCAATATAATAAAGTCTATCGAACAAAAAGCTAAGGTCTATGAGCATAAGATTCTCCTAATCACTCCATGCTACGTCTATTAGATGGTACCGAAACCGGCACTCGTCTTAACCGAGTTGACAGACGAGTAAGCGGCCGCCGAGGCAACGTTCTTGCCCTTGAAGTTGGCCAGGAAATCAGTCGTGCTGCTCGAGAAGGCTCCAGAGCTCCCAAAGCCGTTGACCTGGCAGGTGTGGCCGAGATTGGCGGAGCATGCTGCGTTGGCGCTGGCGCTTGGGCTGGTGAAGAGCTTGCCGGTGAAGCCGGACTCGACGGGTGCAGCGACGTTCTGGAAGATGTTGCCCTCAGCCACAACCTGGGCGCCTGTGCCGACCTCGAAGGCATGACCGGCATTATCGTACCAGTAGTTGTTAACGGCGTGGAGGAGGGTGTTACCGCCGACCTTGGGGGCACGGCCGGAGGTCTTGTAGATGTAGTTGTTCTTGAAAGTAACGAGCTGAGCAAATTGTTAGCAGAGAACTCAGGTAAAATAGATCATTTTCCTAGAACTTACATCACTGGATCCGGTAAAGTAGAGACCCCAGTAATGATAACCATTGCAAGTAGCAGACCAAGAAGTAGCACCATCAATCTTGTTGTTGGAGATGGTGACTCGGTTGCTCGGGCCGTTGCCCAGAACAATATGCTGGCGGCCGATGAGGGAGGTGGTCACATGGTCGATCCAGACCAGGTCGGTGTTATCCAGGGCAATAGCATCGCCACCCCAAACATACTGAGGGTTTAGGTTGGTGATGTGGATGTTTTGAATAATAACATTCTTGGCACCTCCAGCAATGTAAAGACCCTTGCCCTTGATAATACCCTTGCTTCCGACGCCAACAAGGGACTTGTTCGACTTCACAATAATCGGGTTGAGACCGGCCTTGTCGTACTTCACGGAAACCTTGGGGGCGTTGGGCTGGTAGTTGTTGCACCATGAATTCTTGTTGATGGCGGTTTGGCAACCAGACGCCGTGCCGTAAGGGGCACAGCCGGTCTCGGTAGCAGTACCCTCAGTGCCGGTAAAATCGAACGTTCGGTCGAGGATGATGACTCGAGCGGATGAGTCGCCGAGATATTTAACCAACTCGGAAGTTGACGTCGGATAGACTGCTGCAGCTGAACCACCGCCAGTGACACCCTTGGCGAAGCCTTCGGCGGCACCGGTCACGCCGACAGCTGCGACTGTCTGGACGAGAGCCGCAACTGCGGATGTCAGTGTGATGTCAAATCTCATGATGGCGGATTATCGAGGTCAGAATGATGGTTGGCTGAGATCTGGCAAGCTACTGGTCTTTCCTCTGCTCTGTGACGAAGGTATATCAGCTTTTATATACCAGCCGTCTGAGGTGATCGTGAGACACGGCACGGCAGCAAACATCTAAGAACACGGAGGCACACGTCCCGAAATGGCGGCGACATTATGTCAATCTTCGGCCTGAAACCCGGCCGCTAGCTTCGGGAAACATAGCACGTCCTTCTCGTATGGACGCTCTGTCTCCTTACTTCTAACTACTTCAAGTCCTCTGCGCCGTTCTAGACGGCGTGATAGTAAATTGCTAGGGATTGGTGGAGGACATTTGAGAAATGAGGAATGAGTTTGATAGGTGCGATTTTACGGCTTATTTCAGCCAGGATGCTCCCAGTGTTTCAGCACAAGCACGGCTATCTCGGCAGTACAGTGGGCTCGGCCGAGGCTCTCGCCACTTTGTTCTTGGCTGTTATCCACCTGGCTAATCTCCTTGGCTTGCTCTTGACTTGTGGGGACACTTGCAACCGATATGACCGTTGTCATTAGGGGTAACTCGTCGTTTTATTTAAACTCTGCGAGGATATTTGGCACTCAACGGTATTCTACGTTCCTATAGCCCGTAGTGAACGTAAGGCACCCAATGCAAAGGCCCTGTCTGATCCTCTTCGTCCAATATCGCGTCTCTCCCATGTTTCTCGATGTCGACATCCGCAGAAATCTGGTTGCATTTTGAATCCAACCTCTTTGAAATGTCCCCTTCTCGTTCGAGGCCCATTGACCGCATATCCATCTCACGGAGCCAACGTGCTCTCAGCTTCCTACAGACCTGATGTAGACCTTGAGAAGGGGAGATATCCGACATCCCTTCGGCGCACATTACTTCGTACACGCCTGCTGCCATTTCTGCGCAAATCTCGTCATTCACCTCCCATAGCGTTCCGACGACGTGACGAAAGCCAGCAAGCTGGTATGCACTAATCAAGTGAATGCCCTCGTTAATGAGTTCTTCATTGCGCACACGACCGGTGCCACAAGCCGATAAGTACGCCAGAAATGGACGTCTCTGCTGAATATTCGTGTCCAGCAAGGTTCCTACTGTCAAGGGCGACTTCATCCAGTCAGAGAGGAGCAGACCGCTCTGAGATGGATCCAGCGCGTCTGTACGCCCGTGCCCAGCGTAGTGAAATACATCGCAATCAGTCAAAGCCTCTAGCACGCTGTTTCGGATAGTCTCTGGCTTCGTGACTGAAAGCCGCAGGGATGAACATATTCGTTCAACTTCCTTCATTTCCTTGTCTACAAAGCCAAGAGAGGCGTGTCCGGGAGTCTTGGGCATACCGACAAGCGTAGCCTTGTGGGGCTTCTGGTTGGCTTTGTGTCTTGCACGATATTGTCTATTGTGGATGATTGCTCTCACGGAAACGCTGTAAGATGAAATTGCTCGGTCGAGCACGCTCATGCCAGGTGTATCACGATGAAAGCCCGCTGCGTGGATCGGAAAACTAGCCAAAGGCCCAGTAGGAATCCACCAGATACGAGGCCATGAGGATCCAGTCGTATGAATAATCCCGAGGCTGTCAAGTACTGGCAGGGCGATAGTGGTCCATAACCACTCCAAGACGCACTCGTCATCTAAGGGCCTCTTTGCCAAGTCCTGGACATCCAGCAAACTTGCACCGGGGAGCGGAACAACTCCGATCTGGCCCTCATTTATGACAAAAGCATCACACCGGTACTGACTTATGTTGATGATGACAATGGCCCCTTCTTTAGCAGCACTTGCGATTTCTGTCTCTGTTGGGGCCAGAAAGAAGCGCCCCATTCCAGGCATTGCGCGGATCTCCCGGATTAAACGTTCAATTTCATCACTGGAGCTATTTCTTTGGCTCATTTGGTCCTCAATCGAGGGCATGGGCTCGTCGATGAGGTCCATGAGTTCGTAAAACTCGCTCGCCAGGTCAGGGTAGTCTTCCGCGAGATCATCCACGTCCATTCTGAGCTCCCACTCTGTCGGGGTCAGTTCCTCATCTTCGGCCGCCGAGTTCATGAACGTTTCCCACCCAGGCATTTCGCGCACTCGCTGGCTAAGCTCGCGAATCTTCTGACGGGCTCGCTGGAGCTCGATGAAATATGCTTGTGTAGAAGGAATTGGAGCATCAATCCGATCACGAAACTCAATAAATTTCCCTGCCAAATCGGGGTATTTCTCATGCAGCTCGGAAATGTCGCTTCGCAGGTCAATGAGAGAACCGAGTATTACCCCTCGTCCAAGCTCAATGATACTCAGAGCCTCAAAAGCACTCTGATCTGCCATCAAAGCTACCGCCGCCGCGTCAGAAGCGAAGCTAGTAAGGCTGCGCAGCAACTGTTGCTTATCCGCGACGCCCAGAAACCGAGGCGTCAGAAGCGGTATCAGGCTTAAAATGCTGTTCGAAACTCGATCCGCCTCGTCCCATTTCCCGGTAGATGCCTCAAGATACATCATCCTCATGCCTGCCTCGATTCTGCTTTGTAAAGCAACCGAAGAGTTTTCAAGCGTTACCCGGAGTAGATCCAGCGCCTGTTGTATGTCATCAGCGTTGCTTCCTTGACCACTTCTTAGCTCAAAGACGGTCGCGAGGCCAGAGGAAAGAGAGTTATCCCTCTCAGCTTCGGGCTTGATCTGTATCGCTTTCTGATATGTGTCCGCAGCTTGATCTAGGTCTTCTGCTGCTCCCGTCATCTTGTACCTAGCAATGTATGCGACTCCAAGATTCGACAGGTACTCTGATTGACGCGCTGCAATGCTTGGAGGGGTGACTTGGAGAGCCTCTCTAAAGTTCTGAATTGCGGCGTCCACGTGCTCAATGGCTTCGAGCGAGCTGATTGCCTTGACCCTCTCGTATTGGTCGATGCTTATAAGCGCAAGTTGCTGCCATGCCTTCCCTTGATACACGGGATCTGATTTCAACTCAATCACCCTGCGTGAGAGTATTTCGCATTGCTCCAGATCCCCGGGGGTGTGTGTTCGCTGAAACCGGAGACGATAGGCGAGACTTAGATTCATCTGTAGCTCCGGCCACTCCGGGCGAAATGACGGGTAATTGAAATAAGCGCTCTCGTAAATCTGAATACTTCGGTCGAGATCCGCAATCGCACCCGTAGCCATGTATCTGCCCAGAGTCACAAAGCCCAACTGAGTTAGATGCTCTTCAAAGAAAGCGGTTGACGTTGATGGCCGCAGGTCCACCGCTTTTACAGAAAGCTCTCGTGCATGATTAAGCTCTTCCAAATTTCCCGTTTTCTGATACGAGGTATCAAAAATCCGACTGAGATTTGTGAGATATTGAGCTCGATCAACAGGCCTAGAAGATCCATTACCAACAGCTCGTTCTCCGAAATGTTTGGCTCGTTCAAGGTTCAAGCTGTCTGCCGTTTCAGAGAATGCAAATCGATGCAACATTGCAAGGCGGCTCTGGTAGTCAGCTTGTAGAGCAAAGTTGACCTCCATCGTATCGATTCCCTTCTCATAAAGATCGAGGCCATGCCGCAGGTCTGACACCTGTCTCGAGATCTCATACTTCTTGACATATGATAATCCCATTTGACGCAGTGCGTCTGCTCGTAAGCCATCCTCTTCTGTTAACGCCGCAATGACTTGGCTGAACGCGTCTATTGCCTTTTCAAGGTCTTTGACATCATTCGACGTCAAGAAAAGATTATTTGACTCGCAGCCAGATGTGAACAGCTGCTTGAGTTCATTTGGCACCAGCAGTTCATCCGACCCCAGCGGAAGCGCTAGATCCATAATAGAGTGGAAATGATTTACCAAAGACCAAATGACTTTGAGGCATGGGGCAACTTGTGGCGAAGCCTTACTCTGAAGCCGTAAGATTAGTTAGGCAGCGAACAAGTCTTCGATTAATCCTAGCATGTTTCAGGCAGGTGAGGCGCAACTACTCACGTGATAAACATGAGGTCAGCCGATTTTATTTATACATAAATAATGTATCAAATAGTAATCATAGCTACAGTTCAATGTTGATTTGGTTAAAAAGCAATTCAAGATGCCAGACTCGAAAACTCAACACAATAATAACTAAGACTTCTCGTCTATACCTTGCCATTGTGTAGATTGACAACAATGTACGTAGACTGCCTGGCCTCATTTCCGAGTTAATTAGCTACCCCTATCATCGGCCCGCCATTCATTGCCGAAGCCCTTCCGTCTCCTACAACTCCATAATCCTCCATATCACTTCCCAGCGGGATAATGTCATCAAACACTTCGCTGGGTGGTGGAGGTACATTGTGATAGCCCCCCGGCCTTATGCCAGGTTGAGCACTGCGCCTGTCCAGAGGAGAAGGGGCACCGGAACGGTCAAACACCGTTCTGTGAGTCGCTCTGGTCTGGCATCCCTGTGAATCGGTTCTAGAATCATATCTTTTGTAGTATGGCTGCTTTTCTGTAATCAGCTTTATCGTGTTCACCTGCATCTTGTCGATGAGGTCTTCCAACACCTCTTCGCTTGCATCATCGGGAACGCGCCACATGGGATACAAGTTCATGTGCGGAGGCTGGACGCTGAACTCGTTATCGTCGTTCTGGAAATAGAAATGGCAAAGCCGGCAAACCGGTTTGCTGGTTGCGATAAACATGGTGCCATCCCAAAAGTCCGATGCCTTGACCTTTCTCACTCTGCTAAGATAGTCGTGCATATGGACTTCTGCATGGATGATAGTTTTGGTGTTCCTCTCAAGGACCTGTTTAACGATCTCCGATTCGAGCCCATATTTCTGAAGCTCGGCGATATCGGTTTGGAACTGTTCTAGGTCGTACTGAGGAAAAGCGTTGTGAAGTACGTCCGTCAATTTCCCTGACATGGGCAACGCAGCCTTCTTTTGCTTTGCAGAGGGAATGTGTTCGACTTTGAAGCTCTTGAAAAGTTCAGGCCATTTCTTTGTTGCCTTAGCAATGGCATCGGCGCCCTGATGGTATGAGTAGAGGCGTCCAAGACAATGCCGGAGTTCGCACCATTTGTAGGCCTGATCATGGTCATCCTGCCTGGCACGACGGTCAATCTCTCCACCAAGGTTGCTGTTCTTGCTCGCCTCGATAGCCTTTATCAAAGTCTCGCAATCGTAGAGGACTAGGAGTCATTACTGAATCAGAAACAAAATCGCATAATCAGAAGGGGGAGGTTATGTTTACTCTTGTTCCTCACTGAGTCAGTCATCTCCCGTGGAAATTCGACTCTAGACTTCAGTTCGCACAGCTGCTTGGTAACTATTGATTTCTCAGAGCGGTCAGGAAATCGGTTGTACTAGGATATTACAGAAGGGGTAAAATCTTTCACCAAAGCTTACTTGTAGATTCACTGGCCGATTCGCACTCGTAGATGCATTCATCAAGCGTTCTAGACATTGTCTTGCAATATCGATCAAATTTTCTGAAGCAGAAATCAATAAAACGCCACAGAATCATTTTCTGCAGTGACTTAGGTTGTAGCTCATCAGGATTGGTGGCAGCATATCGTAGCAACTCTTCGAGACCTCTTTTAATCTCTTCGAGCTGGGTTTCTTTCCTGAAGTTTGAGGTAAAGAGGAACACAGCCCTCCCTTCATCTGCAAGGCATACGAGCGAGGTGCTTTGATCCCCACCCATATCATTGTGACAGAATTGAGCGAGGTGGCATTCCAAGCTCTGAAAGGCAGAGAGTGATGCACCCCTGTTGGATTCAAAAGAGCCGTACTTGATGGCGCTCCTGGCTATGCAAGCAGCAGTGATACCCCCCTGAAAAGCACAGAGATTGAGTAGCTGCTGTTCCTGATCAATTTTCTTCGTCTTCTGGGACTCGGAAGTGTTGGATGATGTGCGATAAGACATTGCGATCGAAGATGAGTATCTGTAAATTCATCAGCTATACTTGTTCATTTGATAAAATGAACACGATGGTAAGAGCTTTACCGGTATCAAATTTGAAGATGAAGTTGGTAAATCCAATTGATGGCGCGCTTGTAAGTGAGATATTCTGGAGCCTGGAGATTATTTGAGCTGTTCGGGAGAGGCTGGTTCTTTTTATATGTGCTGTGTTGGCTCCATGGTTTCCATTAACACCATGTCTTGGAGAGGCCCTCAATCAATCATTCCACCTCGATCACAGCAGAATCATAGCGGCCTAAAGTGAGGGTGTAAGGCAGAGTTTGCTGGCATCTCGATATGTGGGAGGCCAGACTTACGATCGCCGCTATGGTTTCATCTTGAACAGTGCCTTGGGCGCTTGTGCAATTTTGACCCAATTGCATGTTAATACGTGTTCGTAGAGTGCCTTGGCTGTCGGTTATAAAAATAGGTTCTACCTAATATACCCTCCCTTTCAAAATTTTAATAATCCCCACCCTCACTAGGTATGAAGGAGGTAAATACTCAAATGCTATATAGATATTAAAAAAAAGACTAATAGAGACAGAAATGGAAAGCGAAATAAGGGGATGTTATGAAGCACGCACGACATGCATTGAGCCTATATATTTAGGGATTCTTTTTCCGTCAACATATAGCCCGTACGAAATAAGTTAGATTGATCGGTGCTGTGATGAAAGCTTGTTGGCTGCAAGATAACAAATGACGACACACCTTTGGTGTTTGGGTACCAACGCATAGAGGTGTCATGCGGGAGGCCAACCAACCTTACAGGAAATAGGGCAATCATTGACCAGTTGGGTTCCGGAATCGGAGTATGATTTTATCCACTGGTATCTATTATTTCACCCTCTAGAGAGAGTTGTCAGACGTTGTATTTGAGAAATATTCCCCTTGCCAGTGTTCTCTACATCTAACGCTCTATTAATTGATCACTCGGGCTGTCTTCATAACCACCATGGATGCAAATTCTTCGACACAGCCTTTCAAACATGGAGGAGGTGGTCCGTCTGCCATGGCCATCAACTCTGTCAAGAAACTAGAAAAATTGCGACAAGCCCTCAAAGGCCTCCCCGTCAAGCCACCTTCGATATATCTAGATGCTCATGGAGTCGCGCAGGACGAATTAATCAACCTACAGATCTTGGTGCAGCCAACCGGTACGCTTTGTTTAGTTGACATGAAATGTCTTGGTACCGCAGCGTTATCCACAACGACAGACAGCAGTGCGTCGCTTCGCTCCATACTCGAGTCAAAGTCCATCCCCAAGGTTGGGTTCGACATTCGCGCCGTTTCCAAGCTCTTGTTCCGCGACTTCAACGTTTCTCTTGATGGCATGTACGATCTTCAGTTGATGGAACTCGCGAGCAGAGACTACCAGCACTCCAAAAAGCACCTTGCTGGGTTCGCAAAGTGTGTCGACCAGGACGTCCCAAAATCTAACACTACTAAGAGTCGCTGGCTCCAACCAGATGACTCTACCAACATGCATTTATTCAATTCTCTTGGCCATGTTCCTTCTATGAAGCGAATCGAGTTATATCCTGCGCTGTGGGCGGTTTACAGACATAGACTCAGTAAGCCGGGGCAGGCTTTCTGGCTTAGTTTTGCGCGAGCAGAGTCATGGCAAAGGGTGCAAGATTCCAAGCTAAGCAAGGGAAGGCAGGGCGAGCAGAGCCTGGGCCCTACATCCTGGTGGAACTCTGTTCTATTAGACTCTGCCATGGAGCGTTGGAACGAAGAGATTTCTACAGAACGCATGGCAGGAGATTACGAGCTTAATGAGGACGCTGAATGGGTGCCGTTATCTATGAAATGATCTACAAGTATGCGATACTCCTCTTTCTATGCTGCGTGGTCGGTCTTATCGCAGTGATAAGCGTGAATTGCCGACACCGCCTAGTCTAATCACCGACGCCGCGAATTATGGCTTGAAAGCTCTTGGGTATCTTCTGGACCGTAGGCATCACTAGCACATCTCAGAGCTGGTTTGGTCGGTCGATAGTCGTCATCACGAAAGCAAGATAAGAAAGCAGCGAGATACGGAGGTCATTTCCTCTCTAAACATGCTTGAGGTCCAAAAAGTGGTGTTATTTTCCCCTTGAACTAGGTATTCATTGAATAGAGAAACGCAAAAGTAGTTAAGAATTATTAAGAATCACGTAATTCTTCTTCTCTATCCATTAAGGTTTGAATTCACCAATTGGCAAACACAAAGAAATGAGTCTTGTATAAGTTGTACGCAGTGAACAAGAACAGCGGCGAGGGATCATACCACGCATCCAGCCCTCCTCCCGGCAGCAAGCGCCAAACCCCCAGACCAATCATGGCGCCGGTTACGATAATGACCCAAATACAGCAGAAGATACGCATGTTGCGGTGTTTATCAGACTTGTGGGCCTTGGCATCCCCTGACACGGCCCAGGGGGCATCGATCTTGAACAGGCGGCCCTTGATCGCCATCAAGTAGGCATGGGATTGGAGCGTCAGCACAGGCTGTACGTTGAATTTGTAGTTGCCCTTGGCCCACAGTGGAAGGATAGCGAGGCCGTAGATATATGATGGGAGGGCAAAAGCGATGTTCCACACTTTCACCCACTTGGGCCGTAGGGCTAGGAGGAGAACCCCGGGAACTGGGCCAATGATGAGGTTCAGAGACATGCAGAGGTAATATAGAAATCCTGAGGAAATGAATAAGTCATTGAGGTCGCTGTAGATTTCGGATTATTATGAGCATAGAGCCACTGACCGGAAAAGTAACACAACTTCTGCATTGGCGTTAGGTTAGATTTCCAGAATGCGGGATTCGACAACAGTGTTGTGCTTCCCGTGGCCCACCGCATCTGCTGCGAGAAAAGAGCCCTTGGGCTATTTGGACAGATGCCCGTTGCTAGGCATAGTGGCATGTATCTAACCTTCCAACCGCGATTAATGGCACCAAACCTATATTGACTGGATCAGCAATGGAGATCCAAGTCTCAACGTAGAGAAACAGAGCATACTGTGTTGGGGGGGAAACGAACAACACCACAGCCGTCAGCAAGCTTGAAATACAGATTACCGATCATACTAAAATCTAATAACCTTCTATAATAGCTATAAAAAGGAGGTTTTAAGTTATATATATATTCTTATTTAATTAAATAGTTTATATTTACAGCTAGTTAATTAACCTATTATAGCTACTATAATATTATAAAAGATATATCTTTTATAAGAAGAGATTTTTAAAAGTAAAAATAAGAAGAGATAAAAAGAATATCTTTTTCTATAGATACTAAAAGATAGCTAATTTATCTAATCTAGCTAAATTAATAAGTAGGCTCTAACTTATAGCTCTCTGGATATAATATATATATTCTTATATCTCTATTATATCTAAATTTCAGGGTCTAACTAGTTATTAGAATAACTATTTAATCTTATCTCTATATAGAGATCTATTTAATTAAATAGTTATATATAATTTTAAACTAAATAGTTAATAAGTTCTTACTATATTAATACCTAAAGATAATTCTCTCTTATTATTTAAGAATATTATAGTAATATATATTTAAAATTATATATTACTAAGTTTCCCTTCTTTATAAATTTAGCTTTATTTATTAGTACCCTGCTTTATATTATCTCTTATATAAATAAAGAAAATAATTAGAAGCTTATAAGCTTAATAAACTATACTAATTATATCTTTAATCTTTCTATTAAAACTATTTATTCTAATTCCTTTATCTTAATACCTCTATAGTTATACTATTCTTCTTAGTTAATTCCCTAAAGGAATTTAAAATCTAGTATTTTTATATTATATATAAAACTATTTAATTAAATAGTTTCTACTTATTTTATTTCCTTAAAAAATTCTATTAAAATTCAGTAGCTAATTCTCCTCTCCTTATATATACTCTTAGTATTATATAGTATCTTATTAGATAGCTCTCTCTTCTTAAAATAAGTTTAATAAACTCTTCTCTAGAATAATACTCTTAAAGAGAGTTATTATAATATTATTCTAATTTATAGAGCTTATAAAGCTAATAGGAGCTATAGTTATATATATATAGAAGATCTAATAATTCTTTATATAAAGAGCTATAAGTATAAGTTTATTAACTAGATAAAAGAGTTATATTTTTTATATAAACTTTCTAAACTTCTTAATAATTAATATCTATATAAGATTATTATTATAATCCTAGAATAGATTATTAATAAGAAACTTATCTATCTATTCCTATTATCCTCTTATAATTTATTACTTAATATTAATAACTATATTCCTAGTTCCTATTTCTCTAAAAAGAGGAAAATTAGTTCTAAATAATATATCTTCTCTTATAATATCTATAGTAATAGTAAATTAGCTAAATATATAAAATATCCTAGAAGTTATTATAGAGAGATAATATCTTCTAGGGGATATTAATAGTAAGAGTAATATTTAACTTATTAGAGATAATAATCTAAAAGGAGAAAGGAGTATATTAATATATATTAGGCTCCTATATTTACTACTATTTTTATATTTATTACTCTAAATACTTAAACTATAACTATAATCTTCAGACTCTTCTTTTATCTATTACTTAAAATTAGAGTTATTAAAAACTAAAGGAAGAGAAGTTCTAGAGATTTTAATTACTCTATAATCTTAAGATTAAAACCTAAGATTAATCTTAGAGATTAGTATAAGTTTACTTTCTTTTTCTTTAGCTATTACTAATTTATCTAATTCCCTATAATTCCTTTATTTTTAGATAATATTAATATATAGATATAGGCTAGATAGTTAAATTTAGTATATAAAAAACTTAATTAAAGTATCTTCTAGAAAGATATTATATATAGGGATCTTAGGAGTAGAAATAAACTTCTTATCTTTTAGAATAAATAGAGATACTAATAATTAGAAAGTACTCTCTTCAGAATATATATAGTAGATTCTCTATTCCTTTAATTTCTAATATAGTACTTTAATATTAATAGAAAGTATTTCTCTAAGTTCAGTATAAGCTTCCTAGATAGATTACTAACTATTAAAGCTAGAGGCTATAAAGACTTTTATAATAATATATTTTCCTTCTCTTATCTATTTAGTAATCCTATTAGTTATTACTTTTATATTAATATAGTTTAACTTATTTATATAAACTCTTATTATAAATAGAGATATATTTAATAGGGATTCTATAGTATTTACTTAATAGTTCTAGTTTCTAATATATAATTAGACTATTAGTATAATAAGAGAGCTAGAAGATCTAATCTCTCTATAAAGCAGTATATAGTTATTAAAGAGCTTTATTAGTTTAAACCTATAGAAGCTCTAAATAACTTACTAGATATAAAAGATTAAAAGAAAACTATATATTTAGCTACTCTTTTAATTAGGAATAAAGTAATAGACCCTAAAGAAGTTATAAGATTAGCTCTAATTTATAAGGAATATATAAAATATAACTATAAAGATAGTAAAGTAGTTTTATTTTCTATAAATAAGAATATTATAGTAGTAAATAACTAATATTTATCTATTTAGAATAAAAGTTATTTAATATATATCTCCCCCTTAGTTAATATCTCTAAAGTTAACTATTCTAATAATAAAGTTATAGTTTCTAACTTTATTCTAATATTCCTAAGATAATTAAAACCTATTAGTAAAGTTACTTTTTACTACTATAGATCTAGGAATAAATCTTTCTAACTACTTACTAAGTTTATAAAAGAAGTTCTCTAGATCTTTAATCTAGTTAAAAATTAACTTATTAAGAAGCTAAACTATAAAGTATCTAAGACTATAAGTTATTATTATCTATAATATCTAAATCCCTTTATTTACTAACTATTAATATTTATTTATATTAAGTAGTACTTATTAAATATCTTATAAATATTAATATATACTAATCCTAATAGAGAATAATAAATACTAGTTATTATTCTTCTATATAAGTATTAGTTTAATATTTCTAATATCCTAGTCTTACTCTATACTAGTATATAATATTTCTTTAGAACTAGACTTATTATTATAAATAAAGGAATACCCCTAGTATTATATATTATACCCCTACTTTTCCTTATTAATAAACAGAGAATTACTCTAGATTACTAGTAAGCCTATATAATCCTTAGTCTAGCTTACTCTAGATTACTAGTAAGTCCTTATAAGCTACCTAGTATATATATATATTTATTTTACTAGATAGAATACTCTATCTAATAGTTATTAATATAATTATCTATATATCTATTATTACTAGCTCTATAATACTTATATATTAACTATAATTTATATTATATAGTTTAAAATAATCTAATTATACTACTTAGAATAATACTCTAATTAGTTTAATTCTAATCTACTTTAGACCCTATTTAGTATAAGTTATCTAATTATTATATATTAATAACTCTTATTTAGTTAATTATCTTATCTTAATTATTATCTAATAATAAAGAAGATATTATAGCTATTATAGTTCCTCTAGCTTAATAGTAGAACCCTATTATTAATAATCTATCTACTCTAAATAATAATAATACTATAGATAAAGATAGTAGTAATAGTAGTAGTAATAGAAATAATAATACTAAGATTAAGCTTCTATAAATCTAGATTCTTTAGCTCTAGGAATATCTTATAACTATATAATAAGAAATAGCTATTACTATTACTCTAATAGAATAATAAGCTACTTAGAATATTAATTTTTAAATCTAAGTTTAAACTATAGCTTAAGGAAAAGAACTAGAAGTATTATTTAAACTATTACTATTTAAGATATTTAATAGAACCTAAAATAAACTTTAAAACTTTATAATTTAACTTTAAGTATACTTTAATTATTTCCCTATTACTCTTAATAGTAATAAATAATAAGTTATTTATATCTATTTATAACTTAAGAGAACTATATTTAATTAGTTTAAATCTATTATAAGAGAATATTTTAATAGCTAAGGAAACTAATAAACTATTAATATTATAATAAGTTTTAACTACTTTATAGAAACTCTCTAATAAATCTTTAGAATTTAAAATAAGAAATATAAGATAGAATATAAAATTAATAAACTCTTTTAGATTAAATCTATCTCTATCTTTAGTAGTAAATATCTCTAGCTTTTAGTAAAAACTAGATAGAACTAGAAGTATACTATATTTTATTATTTTAATAAACTAAAGAAAGAAGTTTAAAAGGAACTCTATAAGAAAAATAGATTAATAAGTATTTATAAATATATAATTATAGCTATAAGAATTAATAATTAATAGTATTATTAGTATACTTATAATAAAAAAATAACCTACTATACTAATACTAGTTAATTATAATAATAATAATAACTTATAATCTCTGAAATATATATAGATCCTATAGAGCTAGGAGTTATAGAGAAATATAAATATTATAACTATAATAAGATTAGATATATTTTACTATAATATTTAAAACCTAAAAAATAGAAGAATTAGAAACTTACTAAAAAAGATAAGAAATAGTTAGAAATAACTAGAAAAACTAAGATTAAAATACTTAGAATAGTTAGAAAGACTACTTAGAAAGAAAACTATATAATTATTATAGTTTCTATATTTTTTAGAAAATCTATATTAAGCTTTTATAAAATACTAAAAACTAGTAAAATACTAATAGTATTAGAAGGAAATTACTAATATATTATAAATATCTTCTAAGAATTTAAATAAAAATATAAAGATAAAAGAGATATTATAAACCTTAGATCTCTTACTAAATATAAATATATATTTTACTATATTAATAGGCTTACTAAATATACTTTTAAAGAATAAAAATAATATATATTTATTAGGAATAAGATTAAAACTAAATATAATAAACTCTATATTTATTATTAGTAGAAAATATAGATATAAAATCTTAAAAAGATATATAGAATAGTATTATATAAAAAAGATACTATAAATACTATTTAATACCCTAGTAATAAATATAAAAATCTAATATATATAAATATTAGTAGAAAGTATAACTATAGATTAGAATTCTAGATAATATACTATAATATTTAGTATACTATATATTAGTAGGAAAAAGTATTAAATAACTTTTTTCTATTTCCTAATAGAAGGATATCTAAGAAGTATAATATAATCTAGATATAATAATTTATCTATTAATAATATAGAATAAAACCTTATACTATCTTTAAAGAAGATCTAAGAAAATATTCTAAAGATTATATAAAGAGAGAACTTTTAGTAAAAATATATTAAGAATAGAAATATAAGATTTATAAAAATAATAAGATTAGACTATAGTATAATTACTAATAAGTAGAAAATTAAGTAATATATAAATATAATAGCTATATTAAATAGTACTATAATTAGAATTATAGAAACTATTAAGAGATTAAGTAAAAAGTACTAATATTAGTATAGAATAGTAATAATAATATAAATACTACTAAGTTATATTTTAAATAATAATAACTATAGAAGGAGAAACTCTAAAAATATTACTTAAAAGAATAACTATCTTTTATAAATAGTAAAAATAGTAGTAAAATAGAGAAATAAAGAATAATCTTAATTAATAAAAAGAAATAGAATAAAGTCTATTTTAATAATAGAATATCTATAATAATTAAGGAATTATATAATTAGAGAATTAAATTTATAAGATATATCTCTAATTATATAGAAGAACTAGAAGATCTTAAGAATATTCTTAAATAGATATTAAAAAATAATAAAGATTAGAAATAACTTTAAAAATAAATTAACTAGATAAAAAATAATCTATACTATCTATAATAAAACTATAGTATAGAATAATATTAATAATAAGTTAGAGAACTCTAGAAGCTATAGAAATAGAAAGCTTTATATATATCCTTATAGAGATAGAGATTAAGAGGAACTAACTTATAGTATTTATTAACTATAGAGTATAAGAAAATTATATCTTATTAGTAGTAATTAATTAATTCTACTTACTATAGAAAAAAAAAGAAAAAACCTATATAGTTATAAATATTAAAAGTTTAAAGTTTAAATATAATAATAGAATTATTAATTCTAAAACTAATTATCTTATAATTAAAATCTAAGAAAGAAAATTTAATATTATTTATAATCTAGTACTATTAGGAATTTATAAAGTTATATTAAGATTACTATAGTTCTAAGATATAAACCTACTAATTAATTAGTATACTAGCTAGATAGAATAAAGGAATACTCTTATATATTAATATTAGAATTAATAAAAATTAAAATTTTATTAAATATTAGAAAAATATATTTATTTCTTAATATCTAAAAGTACTATTATAAAAAACTATAATAACTTATAATAATAAGTAGATATAGTAGTATTAGCTTTAATAGTATTATAATCTAGTAATATAAAAAACCTATTATAATAAGAACTAAGATAAATAATATAAGTTCTAGATTAGATATAGAAGTAAGAATTACTTTTAAATATAGATTTAGTATCTATTAACTAGAAATAACTAATAAAAGAATAATAATAAGAATATAAAGTTAAATATAGTTAATAGTAGAAGGAAATAGAAAAATTACTATTAGAACTATTTAATATAGAAATCTAAGAATAGAGCTAAATAAATAATTAATAGAAAGCCTAATAGAATAAGAAAAAAGATATCTAGTATAAATATAAATAAGCTAAATACCTAAGATAGAAAGAATATCTTAAAAATATTCTATAGAAATATAATTATTTTAAGAAAATATTATTTATAGAAAAACTTAAAATAAAGCTATCTAAATATAGTTAGTAAGATTATAAAATCTCTATTATTAAAAAAGAAGAATCTAATTTTTATAAATTATATAACTTTATAGAACTTTAATTATAAATACTCTATAAATATATTAATAATATACTAGTAAAAAGCTATATATAACTATTAATTTTATCTATAGAATACTTTATAATATTTATATTTAAGAAAAATAGTAAATTCTATTTAGTTATTAATTATTAATAGCTAAATAAGATTATATAAAAAGATAGAATACTCTTATTATTAATTACTAAGCTCAGAGATTAGTTATAGAATAAATAGTAGTTTATAATACTAGATCTAAAGAGAGCTTATAATCTAATATAAATTAAAAAAGAAAATAAGTAAAAAATAGTATTTAGAATAAAGTTTAATCTCTATAAATATTTTATTATACTCTTTAGATTAATAAATATATTTATAATATTCTAATAAATAATTAACTAAATACTCTAAAAGTATCTTAATATCTTTATAGTTATTTATCTTAATAATATTATAATTTTCTCTAATAATCTAGAAATATATAAGGAATATATATACTAAGTCTTAGAAAAACTAGAAAAAGTAAAACTCCTTATAAAACTAAAAAAGAATTTCTTCTATATATAAAAAATTAACTTTTTAGAGTATATTATTTAATTAAATAAAATATAAATAGAATAAAGTAAAATTATTATAATTAAAAAATAGAAAGTATTAAAAACTATTAAGAAATTATAAATTTTTCTTAGATTTATTAATTACTACTAATAATTTATTAAAAATTATAGAAAAATTACTATATCTTTATATAATATTATTAAAAAGAAAATAGAATTCTAATAGAATAATAAATAGTAATAAGTATTTAATAAAATAAAAAACTAAATACTTTTAGAACCTATACTATAGATATTTAACTCTATATAAAAAGTAAAACTTAAAATAAATATCTTAAACTTTATAATTAATATATAAATTAGCTAAAGGGATAATAATAGAGTATTATACCTTATAGTATTCTTTTTAAAGAAACTATATAGTATAGAACTTAATTACTCTATTTATAATAAGAAATTTATAGTTATTATATATATATTTAAGGAATTTAAATATTATTACTTAGGAATAATATATAAGATTAAAATATATATAAATTATAAGAATATTTAATATTTTACTATAACTTAGTAATTAAATAGAAGATAAATATACTATATAGAGTATCTATCTTAATTTAATTATAAAATTATATATTAAAAAGAATTAAAAAATAAAAGAATTAATACTCTTAGTTAAAAATCTAAATATAAGAAAGTAGTTCTAAAAATAAATAGATAGCTATTCTTAATTAATAATAAAGAATACTTAGTATAGAAAACCCTAGAAGCTATACTTAAAGAAATAGTATATACTAAAGTCTAGATAGAGACTATTTCTAATCTAGAAAAATTATAATAAAAAGCTAGAATAGTACTTATTAAAAAGATTTATAAATACCTACTTTTAGAATACTAAAAAGTTAAGAAAATATTTAATAGGATTAAATAATACTATAATTATCTAGATCTATAGAAAGAAGTATAAACTATAGTTTTAGAATATAATACTTATATATAAATTAAGTTTATATAATATAAACTCTATAGAAAACTAAAACTAGTACTAGTACTAGAATAACTATAATAATTAATATCCTTTAATTATATTATTAAACTATTAAAATCCAGAGAACTAATAACTAGAATAGAACATAATAATATTCTAATAGTTATTAATAGACTTATAAAATATAGATACTTTATTCTATATAAAAAAATAAGTTCTATAGAAGATCTTATATACTAGTTTTTATAATATATAGTTAGTTATTATAGATTATCTAATAAGATTATATTAAATAGAGAAATAATATTTATCTCTAAGTTTTAGTAATTACTTATAGTATAAATAAATACTAAATATAAGCTTTTAATAGTATACTATCTATAGAGTAATAGGTAAATAAAATAATTAAATTAAACTCTAGAATAATATCTATAAGTATATATTAACTATAAGTAAGATAATTAGATATAACTACTACTAATAGTATAGATTACTTATAATAGCTTAGTATAAGAATCTATCTAGCTAATACCTATATATATAAATTATAGTTATAAACTATAATTTTAGAATTAATTAGAACTTAATAGATTTAATATACTAGTTACTATATTAATAAAAGAAATACTATATTTATTATATATAGAAATAAAGATAGAATTTAAATTTATCTAAGAAAGAATAAAAAAGTACTATAATAAAACTAGATTAGAAGGATTAATTTTAAAGAAAAGAAATAAAGTCTACTTATTCTAAAAAAATATTATAATAATAAAACTAAATAATAAATTAAACTATAAAAAACTTAAACTATTTAAAATTCTTAAGAAAAAATCAGATACTAATTATAAACTCTTATTACTAAATATAATATATATCTATCTAGTTTTTTATATTTTATTACTTAAGAAAGTACTAGATAATATATTAGACTAAGATTATCTAATTAAGATTTATAAAAGAGAATTTAAACTAGAGAAAATCCTAAAAAAAAAAATTAAAAGTAAATAAATATTTTATTTAGTAAAATAGAAAAACTATAATAAGAATAATAATATATAGAAACCTATTAAATATCTAAAGAACTATTACTAACTTATTTAGTAATTCTATTAATAGGAAAAAAGAAAGGATTAAAAAACTCTAATAGGATTAAAATCTAATTAATAATTCCTATAGTATCTAAAGATTATATTATACCTATAGTCTATTATTCCTTTAAAATAAACTCCTCCTAGAAATAAACCCTATTCTGCTTATTTAGATCCTTAATTCCCTAATAAAATAAATACTAGAACTTCTTTTATATAACTTAATACTAATAATAAAGATATAAAATCTTTACTAAGGCCTTTTAAAGTACTATCTTAGAAGAAACTAGCTTAATATCTAACTAATACTTCTCTATAACTAACTATTTTACTATAAAGATTAGTAAATAGAAGAATATATACTAAATAGAGAGAAATATATATTATAATACTACTTTTATACTATTATATAACTATCCTATATAAATATATTTACTATAATATAATAATAACTTAACTATATAATATACTTTCTTATACTTAAAGTAATTTAAATAAGATATTATCTTAATACCTATCTTCTTAATTAATAATATAAAAACCTTATATTATTAAGACTTCTTAGAAATAGATTATAATATTATTAATAATATAGAGAAAATAATTAAAGAATAAAGAAGTTATTTATAAAATATTAAACTATAAAACTTAGTTTTAGAATAAAACTAATAGGAGGAAAGTAATATATTATAAATAAAGAAATATCCCTAGTATTATATATTATACCCCTATTTTTCCTTACTAATAAATAGAGAATTACTTTAAATTACTAATAAGCCTATATAATTCTTAGCTTAGCTTACTCTAGATTATTAGTAAGCCCTTATAAGCTACCTAGTATATATATATATTTATTTCACTAGATAGAATACTCTATTTAATAGTTATTAATATAATTATCTATATATCTATTATTACTAGCTCTATAATACTTATATATTAACTATAACTTATATTATATAGCCTAAGATAATCTGATTATACTACTTAGAATAATACTCTAATTAGTTTAACCTTAACCTACTCTAGACCCTGTCTAGTATAAGTTATCTAATTATTATACTTATTCAGAGGCTATTCTATTAGATAATTAACTAGCTATTCTATTTATTATAAAAAGAAGAGTAATTACTAATAAGCTCCTTATTAGTATTATATATAGAGTTACTTTATTAAATCTCCTCTAAATATATTTTTATTTTTCTTAATAAGATCTATAGTATTTAGAAGTAGAGCTTTCTTAGATTCTCCTATTATAAAGAGAGTCTAGCTAACTATCTTAGACTAGGAAGTATTTATTTAAATAATTAAGAGTAAATTCTTCTTTATAATTAATAATATAATATTAAAAAAGAGGAAAAATATTAATAGATTTAAGAGTAGGTTTATACTAGGTATTAGTAAACTTATATATTTTAATATAAAATATATATTATTATTATAGCTTCTATATAACCCTTACCCCCTTACTTAAATACTTCTTCTTTTTATATTTCTTTATAATTCTTTATCCCTAAAGGTATTACTTTTAACTAGAAGAACTCTCTTTTATCTTATTCTAGCTTATTCTAGTTACTTAGTTATAATATAGATTATTTTTTGAGCTTGGAGAGGTATTGTAGTTGATTGTGGATGATGAGCGTCCCCCCTTGGGGCCTATGGCTAAGTTATATACTTGGCAAGCCCTTCTTAGAGTTTTTGGAGATACTGTTGCCTTGTCTTGGCTTGTATAAATGAAAAAGTAAAAAAAAATAGAGTTGAAGGTTGGGTACGGACTGAAACTTAGTTAAAAACAAATCGTGTAGATCTAGTTATATATAGCCTGATCTTGGGATATCCCTTATATATAGTAAAAATCTTAAAAAAAAAAAAAAAAAAAAAAAAAAATAGATTATTTTTAGAATATAAAGTATAATAAACTTCCTGATATTTATAGTACTATAGTAGTTCCTTTCTATATTAGAGAACTTAAACTTATTTATAGTTTAAGCTGGAATTAATATATTATAATTATTCTTACTAAGAAGTATTTTAAACTTAATTTTATAGATACTTTATATAAGATCCTTATAGTATAGTTCTATAGTAAACTTACCCTTAACTACTAAGCTAATTCTCTATATAGTAAACTTACTTATACTAAGAATAATAAAGATAATTAGAAATAAGCTTATTAGAATCTCTAGAAGATATTTATTTCTTATTATAATAATATTACTCTTATTATTACTATTAAGGCTTATTTACTATCTTATCTAGTTTATTTTCTAGCTAAACTTAGTTATCTTTAATCTGCTTTTCTTACTAATCTTATCTAGAAGAAGCTTTAGTTTAAGATTTTACTTATTATTCTTTATAGCTAGTATAATCTAATTACTTATTATTACTATATTATATCTTTCTTAATAACTTATTCTTAATCTAGATACTATATTATATTCCTATTCTTTAAATATATATCTCTTAGAAACTACTTTTAAAAATCTTATACTAATTATTTTTACTATATATATAGTAATTATAAGTATTATTTCCTTAACTATAAGCTTAAGAATACTTATAAGGATTCTATTACTAACTCTCTTTATAGTTATAAGATAGCTAATTCTCCTATTATTACTAAGAAAGTACTTTCCCCTATAATAGCTCTATATCTCTATAAATATTAGCCTTTTAAGCTTAATAGTAATAAACTATTAACTAAGAAGGATATTATTTAGTTTAGTATTTAGATTAATATAGAGATATAATATCTCTTAGTTATAAGTATAGAGTAATCTTAGCTTAAATAGACTCTTTTTAGTTTTCTTTTATTTATCTAGTCTTTAGCTATAGGATTTTAATTAAATTAATTCTTTAAGATTAGAATTATTTAATTAAGTAGTTTCTTAATAGTAAATATTAAGATTTTCTTCTTACTATTTCTCTATATTATTTTATTTTATTTAGATTAACTTCTATATTATTAGATATATAATCCCTTTATATTATATATATAAGATAAAGTTATATTCTAGCTCCTCTAAGCCTTTTAATAGAACCTTATAAGGAAAAAGCTTAAAAATATACTATATCTTATATATAATAAGTAGTTTTCCTTAATTTATTTAGATAATAATCTTATCCAGAGTTTAGAATCTCTTACTTCTATTAGAACTAGGAAATTATACTAAAGGGTCTCTTTTTTATAATCTTATTACTATTTAAAGCTTTTTATCTTTCTTAGGTTTATAAACTATTTAATTAAATAGTTTATTATTATCTACTAAAAGCTTTTTCTCTTTAGATCTAAATTAGTTAGAAATTTAATAGCTTATAAGAGGCTTAGTATTATAGTTTTCTATCTCTATCTCTATTAAATAAGAGTTATTATTACTCTACTACTAGCTCTTCTTATTCTATTAGAATTCTTTTAAATAATCTAATATAAAGATACTATAAATAGTTATTCTATTTATTATCTTTAATCTATAAGACTTTAAATATTTACTCTAATTAACTACTCTATATAGATTAAGCTATCTTAGTAGTAGTTTATATACTATATTCTTATAGATCTTATTATATATAATATTATAGACTAAAATTAGGCTCTCTAATCTTAAAAGCTTAATTCTTATTCTTCTAATTAAAATTACTAATCTCTTATTAGCTTATTATCTTCTAAACTTCTATATCTTTTCTCTTATAATCTTAATATCCTTATAGAGTTATAATAGATATTAAATTCTTATCTTAAACAGGCTTTAAGTAAACTATATATCTCCCTAATTAGTAAGTCTCTAAGTTAGATATCTTATCTTAAGAGATAGGATTAGGTTCTAACTATATAGTAAGTAAAATAAACTATATCTATAAGAGACTCTCTCTAAGACTCTATTTATAAATAAAATAGTCTTAAGAATCCAGAGCTAGTTTATATTTAGAAATAGTATCTTACTAATAGCTAGAATTAGTAACTAATATTCTACTTTAATAATCCTATTAGCTTATAAGTTATATATACTAATAATAATATATCTTATTTCAGTTTTAAAAAAAACTATTTTTATTTTTTCTTTATCCTTAGCTTCTCTATCTAATATAATAATAACTATTATACTAAATCTATATATCTATTTCTAGAAGAAAAGATAGAGATTAACTATATTATACTTTCTTATTATATAAACTTTAATCTAGCTAGTAAAATTATATTAGCTTTCTATAATAAACTTTATTTCTCTTAAGAGATTTATATAAGTTATATTAAAGTAGACTTTTATTATAAGCTAATTTAGAGCTATAGATATACTCTCTTTAGCTAATCTCCTTAGATTAAATAAAGTATATATTTTATAAACTATAATAGCTCTAGAATAATTATTCTATATTTCTAGCTAGAAGTATTAAGTTTTTAACTACTTATAGATTATCTTTCTTCCTCTATAATCTTACTCTATATAGTAGTGAAGCGGTGAGAGAGGAAGCTGTACACACACACAACACCCACAACCACACAACACAAGGGTATGTGGCACACAGCGGTTATCGCGTTAGTTGACAGCTTCGTCGCCCGCAGTTAGATTCATCGTACGAAGACCTTCCTCGTCTCGAGAGATTGAACAGATTGAGAAGAGAGGGATCTCTTACGAAGGAAGCATTTTAAACGCTCGTCGCAGCGCCTCTTGAGGCCACAGCCGGCCTCAAATAAACAGAGGCTTCGCGAGGCTTCGCGATTGAACAGTCAATTCACTTGGCAGTCGCAAGTTAGGGTGTCAATTGAAAAATGAAGGAAAAAGCATGAATTTCTCTCTAGGCTGCGAAAAACAGCTCCTTTTAACTAGGCCGCTGAGCGGCATGACTTGCGGAACCCGGACCTTTTATCCCTGCTTCAATCCTCCCCTGAGTTTCGCGCTCAACCATTGCGAAACTCACCCAATTTCATTATCTGAAGCCAGGGAGGTCAAACTGTCATTAATTACAAAGGAAATAAACCGTTAATCAGTACTAAAACTCCAGTAACTAGCAATTAAAGTTAAGATTACAAAAGAAAGCTCCCTATGAGAGTCAAGTCCTCCCCGTTCCAGTACCAAATCTTACACTAACTTTATCTATTTAATCTTTCTAAGCTTTTTCTCCCAAGACTAACAGTTACTCCCCTCAGTGGCGATAAGAGCCAGTAGGGAGCGTAGCAGGCGTAGGGCGTGGAGGGAGAACATTGGGAACGTAGTTAACCCAGTTGATCTTAAGATGATTTCCTCGTCGGCGGAGCATATACTGATCCGGGTGGAAATAGTAGAGCCCAAAGGCAGGGTTAATGCCATTATGAGCAAAGGCAGGGAGTACAAGGCGGAAGGCTCTAGCAAATGTCATAAACCCCCAGTTACCTCTCTGAAGCAGGAGTCCTTTATTTATATGCTTACGCATCTGCCTGCAAGGAGTGAGGTAGATCTGGAGCTCATCGACTTCCTTGAAGAACTCAGGGAAGCTAGGGATCATAAGCATTGTGCAGATGTTGATCATTATCTCAGTCTTGGCCCACAGTCGAGAGCCTTTGTAATCCTGGGGTCGAATAGCCCAGTCTTTCACGAAGAGGCTGGAAGGATAAGCAGCTGTAAGAGCAGGGAACGGCTGATTCTGATACTTAAGGCTGATACGCGGAATACTGCTTTATTCAACCCGTCCTCCAATAAAGTCTCGCAGGGTCTGATAAAGCTACTGAGCACAGAGTACACCACAAGAGAATGCATCTTGCTGGCGAGTGCAGGGGATAACAGCAAAGGCGAAGTTCATTGGGAACCTAAAACTGTGAAGCCAAGCTGCAAGGGCGTTGATGAAGGCAGTAGCGCGAATATCTCTTTCGCCAGCAGCTATATCCAGGATTTTCACAAAGGCTTCTTGTCGATCAAGGACGAAGGCAAAGAAGTGGTTATCTGTATAGACTATATTGGCAACGAAGCAGCGGTACTAAAGTTTATCGTGAATATTCGTACGATTGCTCTTGCTAAAGTTATATCCAGGTAAAACAACTGGGTTCCTCGAGCGTTCAGTCCTTAGGAGGATACCTCTGTTATTTTGCGGCGAGATGCTCCAATAGTGCTCAGGGATATAGATAAGATCCTTCTGGATATCCTTTATTATCTCTAGAAGGTAGGTAGAAAGATCCTCCTGGTTGATTAATTCGTTCCGGCAGACTTAACCTATGAGATTATGAAGGTTCTGGACTGTAGTTTGGAGGGGCCTGCTCATCGTATTACCTTGATCCTTCAAGTGCTCGTAGATAACAGCAGCCTCCGTACGATCAGTTATATATCGGAAGGCTCGTTGTCTGCGGTTCACTCGGAGTTGCCGGGGAGGCCACATATTGCCGGAGTAGGGCATCATAGGCGGGGGTGTTCTCACGAACTCGTGGAGAGGCTTCGCAATAGTGTCTTTTTCTCCCTTATGACACAAGAGACCACGAGGGCCTACTCGGAACTTCTCCTGTATAGAATGGCAACCTCTTATCCTTCTGGTTATTCTAGAACTGGAGAGGGATGGGGTAGGGTCTATGAGTTCTGTAGTCGACAGGTCGAATACTTAATTCCTCGTATAAAGGGTATGCTTAGGACGCTTGCTACTCTTCATTAGAGAGCTCACTCACGGCATCAGAGTCAGAGTCAGAGCCAGAGCTGATAATAAAGCTAGCAGGGGATGACATTGTATTTGATCGTGGAGGGTCGGATCGAGGAGAGGAGGGGTAGCTGCCTGCGAAGGTCTTAGGCTGTCGAGTTATTCGATTGTCGTGTCAGAGAGAGGAGATGGAGGTCGTGGATGACTGCCTCGAGAGGTCTTAAGCCGTCGGGTCAGAGTTCGTAGGCTTCGAGAGGAAGGGCGCGAGAGCGCGAGGGAAGGGTGGAAATCTGCTGAGAAGCAGCGTCTTTTGGATGTGGCTTTGTATGGACCATGCAACTGGTGAACACTCGCACAAGCAGGATAAGCTTGTCGAGCGGGGGAGAAAAGAAAATATAAGGTAACTACTGCAGGCAGAGAGATATATATAGCAGTAGAGAGTGAAAAGCTTGAAGCAGCTATGAGTTTTGAAGGGCAGGGCAGAAAGGGGAGCGCAGCAGCAAATTCGCTAGTGCGTGGAGAGGTGGAAGTGTGTGATGTGGAGGGAAGAAAAGAAGAGAGAGGTTCGAAGAGCAGAAGCCCGGTTTTTATGGATGAATTCTGTGCCTGCTTGCTGTTTTCTCGGCTAGCAGTTGCCTTTTGCGAGGGATGCTGTGATTCAGAGTGTGATGCAGGAGCGTATGAGGGTTTGGCGTGATTTCCAGGTTATTGTGCTTCTGCCACACTGCTTTCGCTTAGCACGCGGCTTGCAATTCATACGCCTGCCTCGTATAACTCCTGCTGTGAATTACGCAGTAATCCCGTTCTAATTCGTATTAAGAGTGAATTTCCCAAGCAGTCTTAAGATCCTAGAATCCTTCTATCTTCCTTACAGCTTTGTCGCTTTCTTGTAGAGCGTGGTATGTATGTAGGTAGCTTATTGTGTGATTATATATGTTATAACCCAAATAATCACTCGGTCCGATCTCCAAGCAACTCACTGTTTCCTCTACCTCCGCTCGCTATTATATCTCAATTAAGGGGGCATAACCTAATCACTGCCTCCTGTATACTCTGGAAGTTTTTAATTTCCAAATTGAATAAAATCTGGGCAGTATGGTTTGAACCTTTATTGTTGTGGTAGGTTGTGATTCTTTACTTATTACCCTGTACCTAACACTCCCTCCCCCGAATGCAGACTTAGCGCCGCCAAGTTAGCTTTCGCAGTCTAATCTTGGATAGAAGTGATTTGTTCTTCCTCGCTTGTAAACGACCGGTATTTCTCCTTCTCTTCTGCTGTTATCCCTGGAAGTTGGACTCTAAGATGTACCCGTGGCCCTGGAGGGACTCGTCTTCCTTCCACGATCATCGCGCTATTGTCCAGCATCTTAATAGTGCTCCCGCTTGCATCAGCTATAATTATCCCTTCTTTATCAATGTCCACTTTCTGTGACTCTTTAGCAACTGATCTGGTCTATCTAACAGCTTCTCCAGGTATTTTGACCTTTCTTTGCGGCGGTTGACTTGGAGCTTCTTCGTCGGAAGAATATTGATCTGCTTCCGTAGCCTCTACTAAATCGCTGTTTTGTCCGTTATGAACCACTTTCTTCGGTGCGAGCAGATAATCATTATCAATGCTAGCCTACCAACTGTCTTCTCCCTTTACGAACTTCTTCAGTATAGATCCTTGGTAAGATCTACTCAGTTCCTCTCCGCTGAGCTCTTTCAGATGATAACTGTGCGAGGCAGGGAAAATTCTCGCGATACAGTATGGCCTGCACCAATGCGCTTGGAACTTGGCTTTGTAAGATATATCATTCACTCGGATTATATCGTAAGTCAAGACGAGATCATCAATCTTGAATTCCTCCTTACGGAGCCGTAAGGCGTTCGAGTCATTAACTTTATCTCTGACTTTAGCTCGGGCTTTTGCGACCATATGACGCGCTTCTTCCATGTCCGCCGCTTTTCTCTCAAGAACCTGTATACGCGCTTTGAGCAAATCCTCCTTCGTGGAGATCTTATCCTAGTTAATCAAGCGCCAGGTTGGGATTGCAACTTTAAGAGGAAGCAGGGGTTCCTATCCGTACATTAGCTGGAAGGGTGACATACCTGTGTTTTATCGGATCGCAATTCGGTCCGCAAGGATAGCGTGCTCAAGATAGAAGATCCATCTTGTATCCTTGTCCGCAAGCTTCTTTAAGATCGAGATAAGTGAGAAATGCCCGTTTTCTATAATGCCATTAGCTTGGGGCCAGTATGCTGATGTGATAATAACCTTAGGGCCCAGTTGCCGGATGACCTCAGCGAACTGGATGAACTCTTTGCCTCTATCGATAATCGCGTGAGTGAATATTCCGAACCGATAGATTATCATCCAGACGAGCTTTATAACTGACTCGGCCTTCTTGTTCTTTGCCGGCATTACCTCTACCCAGCCTGTCAGGTTGTAGCGTGCCTCTATGAGATATTTATATCCGTTCGACAGTACCATATATTAGAGATCGAAATGAATCTTCTTCATTAGTCCTTCCGGCACCATGGATACAGCTAATTCGCGAGGGCGTTGAGGATCATGAATTTGGCACTTTTCACAGGCTCTCAAGTGCACAGCAACGGAGTCATAGAGGTTCTCCCACTAATATCTCTCTTTGATCTATCCGTAAGTAGTATCTCTTCCTTTGTGGCCTATGTACGTATGGGCGGCTTCGATGATTTTCTGCTTCTGAGTCTCGGTCCCTATAACCTTCCTGTCTTGTGTAGGTATGACTCGTCGCCACAGGTGGTTTCCTTCCTAAAAGAACAGCCTTGCTTTCTTTCGTAGGGAGCGATATACTTCATTTGTTATTCCAATAGGCCGAACAAGTGTCTGCAAATAGAGGGCTAATGGTTTCCATTCAGGTCTATACAGGGTCGGGTCAAGCGGTTCGTTTTTCAGGGCTGTATACTCGGCTTCTGTGATTTTGTTGATGTTGACGAATATCGCGTTGAGCGCGTTATCGATATCATCTTCAATATCACCTTTAAAGGCTTCGTTAATGCGGTCAGACGGCCGACTTTCCTTTCGTGAGAGCTCGTCAGCAACTATGTTGTTCACGCCTTTGATATGCCGGACTTCGAAGTCGAAGAGGAAGAGATAGCTCAGCCAGCGTATGATCATGGCACCGGGTATATCTTCTGCCTTTCCGTTGAGCTGGTGGACCAGGACTTGAGCATCAGTCTTAAGAGTGAATCGCGTTCTATAGAGCCAGTTTCGAAGCCTTCGAAATGCACAAAGAACCGCACGGTACTCCCTCTTGGTTTGGTTATAATTCTGCTCTGTCTTAGTCCACGAGCCACTTTCAAATCTCGTGGGCTTCCTCTGCCCGTCGATGACTTGCATAAGTACGTATCCCCAGCCAGTTGGGCTGGCGTCAACTTAAAGGATGATTTCCCCATGCCCTTCAGTATAGTCAATCGTGGTCAAAATCAGAGCCTTTGTGAGCTGGTCTTTTAACTCGTCCATCGACTTCTGCTGGGCCTCCCTCTAATACCAAGGTTCATTCTTTTTGAGCAGGGAAGTAAGTGGCTTGGCAGCTTCTGAGAAGTGATCGATCCATTGGCGATAATATCCAATGATGCCGAGGAATCCTCTTACTTCTGTGAGATTCCTGCAGGCCTCCCATTCGAGGATCTTCACCACCTTGCTCTTATCAGGGGCTCTGCCGTGGATCCTGCAGCGATAGCCAACTATACTTGCTATCTGTTGGCAAAACTGTGATTTCTGACAGGAGATTGAGCCTCCAGCTAGTTCGATATTGACAAGTACTTTATCGAGGTTTTGCAAGTGTTCTATTATAAATCTTCTTACATCTGGCATGACTTCTTCTCCTCTATAGTCACTCTTCGAGCCTTTGACTGCAATATCGTCAAGGAAGGCCCGATAGATCTGCAGAATCAGGTTATAGAGGATTCAGGTTATAACTCGAATGAATTGTACTATAGAGTTTGTGGCTCCCTGCGGTAGTATACATATTCTCAGGAGTCTAATAGGTGTAGAGAAGGTTATGAGATTACGGCTTTCCTCGTCTAATGATATCTGGTCATAGCCAGAGAAGAAATCAAGTACGGAGATAAGTGTACAGCCTGTGAATTCCTTACTGAATTTATTAGTTCCTGGAGGCTGCAGTGTATCTCGAAGTATTACTCTGTTCAGATAAGTAGCCGAGTTAATTAACCAATAGTTTCCATCCTTCTTGCGGACGAGGAACCAGGGATTTCTGTACGGCCTGTGACTTTCTTCTACTACTCCTCGTGCGAGGCGCTTCTTGAGGAGTTTAATAGCAACAGACTCAAGGCCTTTAGGGATTGGAACACCATTTGCCTGCTACGCGTTATGCTCGACCGTTCGGATCTTCTGAGGGGGAGCAATATCAGAGTCTATCTTTCCAACCTCTTCCCATTCCCAGGCCAGGGCAGCCTTATGGTTTCTTAACAGGCGTTTAAAAATTGTAATTTCCTCTTCTGTGAAGACGGGCTTCACTTGGGCCACAAGGTCTTCCAGTCTTGTCCCTTTACTGAGTTATTCTCCTTCAGTAATTATACTGAATTTTGGGGTTATCCAGTCCTTGAAAGGATTATCTTTTTCTATATTGAGTTAGGCAGCTTCCCATTTTGCCTTCTTCCAGTACGGATTTCCCTCTGGTACTAACCCGTCCGAAGGTGCGTTATTAACCGGGTTGATTTTATTACCCTTTCTTTTGTATATAGTATTAACACGGATTCTGCCTTCTCTGCTAGTTAGGCCGGCCAGGAGCTGCTCGAGTATATCCCCTGGAGCTTCTTTTAAGGCTCTGGCTGCTCTGAGCGTTGGATCCTTTCCAGCTTCTTTGTTGTTGTTGCTGACTGACCTGACTTTACGGATGAATTTCCCGGCAGCCTCTTTAGCAGCGCTGACGGCCTTTCGTAGTCACTTCTGCGTTTGGTGGTCTTGTTGCCGCCTCCTTTGCCTGTACTCTTAGCAGGCTGCTTCATTCTCTTCTTCTTCTTTTATTCTCTTCAAGATACAGTCTTTGGCTGCAAAGGTGAGCGTATTTATCATTGGGACAACTTCTTCTGGGCTGAGTTTAACCCATTTATCGCCGTCTTTAATACTAAGTTGGCTAAGTTGAACTATCCGTTCTTGGCTATTACCTTGCTCTTGCGAAGCTTCTGAACCTACTGACTTAGTGCTAGTATCTGGATTGCTTCTATAGGGATATATCTGGGTGTTATTGATATTAGGTGCAAAGTAATTATGAACTTTATTTTCCTGGTCTTTGCTATCCCAGTTACTCTCGCTTTATGAACTATCCTCTTTACTGGTCTTATCACTCTCGTCTTTACAGTATATAGTAAAGCCTATATAGTTAATAGCTGGCCTGGGGCAAGAGAGAAGGTCTTCTTCGCTAATATTAGTACTATCTTGAAGCTGGACCTGCTCGCGCTCTCGCGGGCTCTCCCTCCCCGCAGCTGAAAGATGTGGCCGAGGACTCCCCAGTGGCGGAACGAACTCGATGGTTGAGTAGTTCCTTGCGTATGTGTGGTATTCCTTGAAATCCAGGCCAGGTTCCTTTTCAGGTGTTATGGCCTCTAATTTTGGGCTCTTTTGGCGGGCACCATGTTTGTTGGTTATTATCTGAAGATAGAATTCCAGCAGCTTTATGAGCAGTAATCCTGCTAGAAGCTGGATTACCTTTCGAAGGGTTTTTCCGATGGGGAATCTTTCTTCTAGCTAGTTATAGGATAATAGCTCCCTTTGTGGGTTAGTTTCTTTGCTCAGAAGTTTATCTTGGATTCCCTCCTTAAGAGGTTCTTTGAGCTTCCTGAGTAAGTTATAAAGCAGGGATTCCACCGAACTCAGCTTCTTATCCGGTGGTCCTCGTGCTTCTTCCCTCTTGGGCAGTATTTCCTGCAGCGAGGTACTGTTTCCTTTGGAGTATAGGTGGCTTTCCTATCCTAGGTTATTTGTAGCTGGGTTATCAAAGTTTGAATAAGAATCAAAGCCATAGAAGGCGGTTTCTGCAGGGAAATTTCCTGGCCCTGTAAACACGTTATTCGCGTATAATTCGTGAATATCATAGCAGCCTTTCTGCTAGTTTCCTTCGCACGTGATATTCGCTCGTAACTCCTCCTTCAACGCTGTATTCTTAACACCTTCGCGTCTCCTCTTATTTCTCGTATATCTTCTCTTCCTGACTCCGAGGTTAGAGGTAATTCGGGCGGTTGTACGCTCTGTTGGGAGCTCTTCCTCTGTATGCAGAGGTAAAAGCGCAGGTTCGTATTATAGTCCTTCATTATCTTCTTTGAAGACTAATAAGTGAACAGTCAGTTGCATAGGATTTCTTATCTATTGTATACCGCCTGCTGCTGGTGATACTAGAAGAACTGGTCTAATTCTTATTTGAATGAGTAGATCTCCGCTGTTCCACGAGTGGTCAAATGTAAGTCTTATAGCCCGAATAAACGGTATACCCAAAATGCAAGGCTGCGTAACTCCTTGGCGAGAAATAAAGAAGTGCGTTCTAATATATGTATTACCAATATATATATTAGCTTCAGTTTCTCTAAGAAGCTCTGTTTCTGTATTGGAATACGTGAGAGTTGACCTTCATCTCCCCCACCAGGTCATCCCGGCTTAGAGAGCGACTTCTTCAGAGATCATATTTGCTTCAGCTCCTGAGTCTACTAAGGCAGGGACTTCAGGATTCACTGGGTTATTTATTCTGATCGCAATATAGGGTAGATCTTGAAGTAATTTAAGATCTTTCCCGTTTGTTGTTCTCTCTGTTGTCTCAGGTGCTCTGTTTCGACCTGGAATAATGTTATTATTAATGGAGACGATGTTTGGCGCGGCAGCGCGCTTAATCGTTGTATGATTATTGTGTTTATTGTGATGCCTGATCAGTACCGCGATGGTTAGGCAATAGTTGCCTGAATTTGAACGGTGGCAGACCGTTTGAAGGCCATAGGATAGGTTATGGCAGCCTTTATAGCGGTCCTGGTAGCCTTCATAGAAGTTATGGCTCCTGGTAATTGGGATCATGGCTCCTTGGGATAGTATATATCCTGGCTTATGGCTCCCAGCCCTTGGTGTTCTTCTTAGAGGCTTTGGGCGCTCTCTTACAGCGTATCGTGGGAATTGGAGGTTATAGGTTAGGGGGTTCCGTCCCTTAACAGAGCTCTTTTCGCTTATGTGCCTTACGAGCGCCTTCTGAAGTATACTGCTAGAGTTCACTCCTACTGTTCTTTTATCTGCTCTGGCGGTTACTGCAGGCATATACTGCACTGCGCCCGTCTGCGCAATAATGCTGTTTGTAATCTTAATAAACCTCTGCTTGTAACGTGGTGAGAAGTCGTACTACTCCGCAACAGAGATATGCGTGTGCAACGGTCCTCCAGACAGTTATTTAAGAATTAACATCTTCAGCTTATCGTCCGTATTTGCTCCAACCGGTAGGGCATGTTTCTTTTGCCTTGAGAGGTTCTCTTTGCGGATAATGGTGCGCTTCGACTCGGGCTTGTGGTCGAGGTTACCCTCCCCCGTGTTTCCAATCTCTTGTGTTATCGCGCCTCTTTCTCCCGGGTCGTCTGAATTGCGCAGTTGCTTGCCTTCTCCTGTGTTTACAAGAGGTTGTTGAATGTTGTGGATACTTGGGAATGTGTGGAGGTTGTATGTATTGAATGCATACTCGGACTGTTCGTTATCATTATCGCGCGCAAAGGTGTTGCTGTTTATTGATGTGTTTTTCAAGACTTTAAAGGTGACAGGATAATAAGGCGATTCCTCAGCATATCTGGCGTAACGGTTGACGATATCTTCTTCGTCTTAGGTCAGGTCCCAAGACTCGATCGGAATGCTGTTTAGAACTCGGACTTGTTGCTTTAATTCGCCCTTTCCTCTTAAGGTATTGAACACGATAGAGTCTGGGAACTTTATAACCTATTAGTACGCTAGTTATCTCAGTGGAATCTTGAGGCGGGTGAATTATTATATGGCATCGGTTGGAATGCTTGTTGCGTGGCCTTCTTTTCCGACCCAGAGGTCGCTTAAGATATAATGCCATAAGCCTTCCTGGGCTTCCTCGAGCATAAGCTTACATTTATCAGTATAATAGGCCTTTATGCCTCTGGTGCTGTAGAAATAACACCACTTAGGCTGTTGTGACGTGTTAATCAAAGGAGTCTGTTGTAATGTATAGTTATCAGAGTTATTATTGTCAGATTCAAAAAGTGGGGTATTGCGATTGTCAGAAGTTGTGATAAAATTTGCAAGAGGCCTCTGCCCAGGCCGCGCGCGCCTGTGCCGAATCGCTGGTAATAGATCTAATTATATGTTTAGGTTGATTTGTATTTTCTCCAGTATATCCATAAGCGACTCGATGTCTGCCTTGGTTGCGAGGTCTCGGGGAGGTGCGGCTAAATATGCGCGTGGCTCCTGCCCTGGCCGGCGCTCGCTATTAAACCTGACAGTTCTTTTCTCATATGAGGGAATTCTGGGTACTCAGCAGCTTTAAGTCTCTGGTTCTTCTTCTTCTGAGAACTCTAAGTTACTCAGGTTTTTAAAAGAGAGAATACGCTCAAGTCTCTCAGCGTAGGCAGTATGAAGTTCCCCGTAGGACTTCGTGATCAGGTCCTCCTTACTGGCCTTAAGAGACCTGCTTATAGTTATTAGTATCGTATTAACAAGGTCCGAACTATAATGATTACTGAGCTCCCATCCCTTGGGATCTAGCTTCTTGATCAGGAAGATGTACTGGCGGAGGAAGATCTCGGCTTCTTTATTGCTAAGCTTCTTCTTTTAGTGCATTTTCTCTAACTTATGATAAATCGCTATTGGATTTATGCTATCTTCTTAGGCAAACTCGCGTTTTAATGCTTCTTGGATATCCTTCCAGTTCTTGCTGTCCGTAATCTCTTGTATGGTCTTGTAGCGATGTTCGGTGGTTACTCTTAGGATATATCTCTGCTTTACTTGATCGCTGCTGGCCATAAAGTGCTGGTCAGCTTTAAGATCCGTAATAAAGTCAGAGATATCTTTTCCGTCGAATTTGCTGTTTATCAGGAAGCCTGTTATATGCGATTATAGCGCGCTGCTAAAGGAGTTTATAAGCGTTCGATCAGCAGCTTGTATAAAGTCTATGCCAAGCGGTATTGTTCTAAAGGGATTGTTGTTGGATTGGGTGTTATCTTGTGGCGAAGACCGATCGTAAGAGGCTTCTGACAAGTGCTCAGAAGAGTTACTGCTGAATAGGGCGTTATTCGCAAATGGCCTTTCGTCCGGGCGATTGCGCTGTTGGCGCCCAGGCCGGCTTCGGTTTCTTTTACCGCTCTTCTTCTTTCCTTTTCCAGTCTTAGGAGCAGGTGCACTGTAGATATCTTCTTTTCCCTTATAATGATTATTAGGGAAGGGAGAAGTATTTGTCTGGCGAGGGTTGCTAGGCTTAGAGCCTGGTGTCGGGATCCGGGTGCTGGGTGCAGTACTTCCTTGTCCGGGGTCGAGATGTTCAAATGATCCCAACAAGCCTTGATAAGCAGGTCCAGGATCCGAAGGTCTTCTTCCGTAGGAGCGATAATTATCCAGAGGTCCAAACGGAGGCTGTATCTTCTCAAGGGAAGGAATGCTAATATTGTTCAAACTCTGAACAGCAGTATCTCGACTGACGCCGGGACCGGGGTCCTCAGGTATTAGGAAACGGCTCTTTATATCGCTACTATTCTCAGAGGACTTCTCACTGACTGCCTTCGGCTCACGATACTGAGTGAAAGTGTCTTTTGGAGCTTCTATCGTTGTATCAGGGTCCCTTCGAGAGGTTGAAGGTTGTGGAGGACTGTCACCACTCCTCCCCGCCGCACCTGGAGGCAAGCCGGCCTTGGGGCCAGTAGCCTGATAAGGGTTTCGCTTGGGTGGAGGAGCCATAGTTCCAGTTGATCAATTGAGTGATAAGAAGTTGATGAGTATATATAAAGGCAATTCTTATATTGTAGCCGAGAGAGGGAAGAAGAGCAGTCTCTCGGCTCCGGGATATACCTCCTATTTATAGATTCACTCTTTTGCTTTCTTCTTCCTCTAGGAGTAGTCAGGACTTAGCAACAGGGTTGCTTTATACTGTCTATTCCCTTTTTAGATCAGGGCTTCTTGAAGCCATACTCAATTCCTTCGTGTGGGCTCGTTATCCGCTGTTTGGCTCGTTTCAACTGTCGCGGAAGACCCGGCGGAAATTGCGACCCAAATAGCGCGTAAAACGCACACGCGTTCCTCTCTCTTTTGTATGCTCTTGAGGTTCAATCCCTAATCGTAGGACTTTTATCCCGGATAACCCGTAGAATAAGTAGTCGCTAGATCAAAGGGAGAGCCAGGAGCCTCCTTTCTGAGAGTATATCTCTCACCTTACTTCCTTTAAAGCCTTTCCCTAATCGCGGGCTACTTTCCCGGTTTAAACCGTCAGAGGAGCACCAGCTAGATCAAGGGGAACGCCGAGGGTTTATAACTTCTGAGATTCGCTTTGAGTATGTACTATCTAGACTTATACTCTCCTTTACCATAACTTCCTCACTTCCGGATCAACCGTTGAGCGAGTACTCTTGTTAGGCCGGGGTTAGGTCGAGGGCATCTATTCGAAGGGTCTTCTTCTGGGATAATCCCTGGATCGGCTTGCTTGCTTCTTTCTCAACAGGGGCTTCTCTCATGAGATTGGTTGGCCACAAGTGAGTGTATCCACAAGAATGCCTTCCAGCCAAGGGGATTCCTCGCCAAAGCGGATAATATCGCTTGCTTAGTTTTCATATTATCTTACGAGGCACACAGGTACTCGAAGAGTCTCTTCTCGAGCTTGCTATTCTGCTAAGACTTGAGTTTTCAGGTGGATAGGTTAAAATAAGGATAATATTTAATTCCTGTAGGTAGTGTTCCTTTCTAACTAAGCAATTGGTCAGGAGCCTGCCCGGCGCTGTGATCTTTAGGCTATTTGCCTTTGAAAGCACTTATATATAAGAAAAAGAAAACATCCCTGCTATAATCTCCGGTTAAGGAGGTGGTCTGCAAGGGCAGACTTATCAGGGTTTTCGTGACTCCCACTTCTCCTTGCACTGTCAGTCTCTTAAGATGAGGATTGCCTTTGTAAGAAGCTTCCTGCTCGTAAAGAACAGAGAAGTATTTCCCAGAGTGGCCCCTATTTGAAGCGGTGAGAGAGGAAGCTGTACATATATATAACACCCACAACCACACAACACAAGGGTATGTGGCACACAGCGGTTATCGCGTTAGTTGACAGCTTCGTCGCCCGCAGTTAGATTCATCGTACGAAGACCTTCCTCGTCTCGAGAGATTGAACAGATTGAGAAGAGAGGGATCTCTTACGAAGGAAGCATTTTAAACGCTCGTCGCAGCGCCTCTTGAGGCCACAGCCGGCCTCAAATAAACAGAGGCTTCGCGAGGCTTCGCGATTGAACAGTCAATTCACTTGGCAGTCGCAAGTTAGGGTGTTAATTGAAAAATGAAGGAAAAAGCATGAATTTCTCTCTAGGCTGCGAAAAACAGCTCCTTTTAACTAGGCCGCTGAGCGGCATGACTTGCGGAACCCGGACCTTTTATCCCTGCTTCAGTAGGAAGTAATTAGAGCTTTCCTTCTAGTAGGCTTATTAATAATAGTAATAGAATTAATCTATTTCTTCTTAGATCTTTTCTATAACCTTTAGTTAATTATAAAGAAATACTTTACTTAGAGCTTTAGCCTCTTAAACTTAGTAGTCTTTATTCCCTCTAGCTATTTTAAAGTAATAAGATATCTAATAAGGATTTAACTTTCCTTAATCTAATACCCCTTAAGTAGATTCTTAATCTTCTCTTCTGAAATTATTATAATATTTAATTATAAGTTAATAACTTACTTAATATCTTTCTTATTTATATTATCTATTTAATTAGATAGTTTTTAACTTTTATAAGAAAGTCTATTAGCTATATTATTTCTCCTTCTAGATATATAGCAGATTATAAAGTTAAATAGTATAATATAACTAATCTACTATATAATAAGTATATCTAGAATATTACTAGTCTTTCTATTAAGCTAAAAAACTAAGATTTAAATACTAGTTTCTAATATAAATCTAGCTCTATAGAGATAATTATATAATCTCCTAATAACTAAAAGAATATCTTAATACTCTCTCTTAGTTATATTATAAGCTGCTTTAGTTTTACTCTAGTAATTAGATTTATATTAGACTAATCTTTACTTTTCTCTAATAACTTAGAGAAGTATAGCTTCCTAGTCTTTAAAGTTTATATTAACTATAAAAATAATCTCTTTACTCTAAACTAAATAATTAATTAAGATAAGAAAATCTATCTTAATTAAGTTCTTCTTAAAGGCTTTTATTATATTTATTTAGTTTTCTCCCCAGATCTAAATAGTATCCTTCTAAAGTAAAATAGTAAAAAATTAAGCTTTAATAGTATATCTCTCTATCTATATTCTATAGAACCTAGTAGCTCCTAGGAAAGATTATATATTAGATATATTATAATAGGCCATCTATTTCTTTATCTTAATAACTTTTATATCTTCTAATTATCTTTTAAATAAGCTATAGAAATATTCTACTATAACTATATCTATTTAATAGAATTTTAACTTAATAGCTAATATTATATAACCTATAAGTTTAATATTAACTAGTATCTTATCCAGATTAGTTAAGTATTCTAAGATATAGTACTAAATATCTAGAATTACTTTCTTATTATTATATATTAAAGAAAGTCTTTATATAGTAATATTATTAAGAAAGAGTTTAGCTATATTAGAAATAAAGTCTATAAGAATATAACTAATAATCCTTATAAATTAAGCTACTGAATTTATTACTCCTTAAGGGAGTATATATATTCTATATAATCTAATAGGTATTAAAAATATAGTTAAGTCTCTATTTATCAGATTAAAAGATATTTAGTTATAATCTAAGAAGAAGTTAATAAGTAATAGAATCTTATATATTATAAAGCTCTATAAGAAGCTATTTATATCAGATAGAATAAGAATATCTCTAATTATAAATTAATTAATTCTAATTACTAAGTTAATAAATCTTATACCCCTATCCTTCTTAACTATAAGAAAGTAAGAATTCCTATAGAAAGTATAAAACTCTTTAAGTACCCTCTTCTTAATATAATTCCTTAGAATATCTATTACCTTACTTTCTAAGCCTTTTAGAATAGATATTAATCTAGTTTATTATACCTTATATTTAATAATCTGAATAACTTATAATAGAGCTACTATTAGATTAATATAGCTATAATCCTTAAAAGTCTATATAATTACCTTCTTATAATTATAAAGTATTTAAATAAATACTTCTAACTCTTCTTTTATTAAGAACTCTTTTACTTATAATAAGATAGTATCTAAATATTCCTCTATAAGTCTAGAGCTTTTCTTAATATCTAAGAACTTACTAGTAATTTACTCTGGAAAAAGATATAATAGATTAAGTATTAAAAGAGCTTTAGTTTATTTCTTTTCTTACTAATTAGTATTACTATTAGGTACTAAACTATTAGATAGAATATTATTAAGAGAGTTAATTTTCTTATACTTTAGTTTATATATTATATTTATACTAATATCTAGTATATTAATATCTTTAAAATACTTTTTAAAGTATTTTATCTTATTCTTATAAGAATTACTTTACTTAGTAGTCTATTTATACTACTTATTATAGATAGATAACTAGATCTTTAAGATTTTTCAGAGAATAATTTTAGCTTTATTATTAGAGATAGGGATAATAATATCTTCCTCCTTAATCTCTATACTTATAATTCTATTTATATCTTCTAAGAAGATATAAAATATTTATAATAGTTCTCTAGGGTTAGAATCTACTTAATTAAATAGTTTATTAAGTTTTTCTATCCCTTAGGGTTTTAATTCCTCTAGTAATACTAGATTTATATTAAGTTATTTCTCTATATAGAGAGCTATAATTATTATTATATAGATATTAGTAATATACTCTTATATAATCTAATTATTAATATAAATAAATAGATTATTAGGTTCTTCTATTTCCTAGGGTTTTACTTTATCTATTAGTATAAAATATATACTTAACTGCTTATCTATATAAGAAGCTATAATTATCTTAGATATATCTAAGTTCCTATAGTAAACTCCTTCTATAATAGTAGTTATTATATAGGTATTACTAATAATAGTTTATATAAACAGATTACTATCTTTATTCCTATAGTTAAAGAAAATCTAGTAGAACCTAATAAAAGATATTTCTAGAATAAACTTAATAGAGAATATCTTTCTACTCTTTATTATATAGATAATCTGCTCTAAGAGAATACTTCTAAAGAATACTTTTATATATATCCTTCTAATTATCTCTATTATATAGTTTAAGAAGGAAGTTATAGTTATATTAGATATTAGATAGATAATTAGATTATACTCTTAAGCTATCTTAAGAGCTATAATATTAGCTTAAGCTCCTGTATTAATAAGAGTATTATAGATTTAACTATCTATTTATTATAACTAAATAGATATATAAGGAAGATTCTAATAATCTTTAACTATCTATTCTTCTAGATAGTCTAAGAGTATATAGTTAACTAATATCTAATTAATCTTAGTAGTTTCTTAAGGGTTTATAATAGCTTACTTCTAAATCTATACTCTTATCTATATATTAACTAAATTATATTCTATCTTATTAGAATCTACTTAATTAAATACTTTCAGATATTAGCTATAGTCTAACTTATATAGTTATAAAATTATAAATTAAAAAGCAGTATTTTTATTACTCTTTAAAGAATAATTCCCTATATTATTTCTAATTATATATCTATAAATTTTATTATATAATCCTTAGACTAATATAACCTTATCTATAATTTATTTAGAACCTTTAGAATCTTAAATTTTAATTATATTAGCTCTAGTATTATATCTCCTAGATTAATATAATAGAATATTATTACTTAATAGAATATTCTTAATTACTTATTTAGATTTATATACTTAACTAATATATTCCTCTATAAGAAGTTCTCTAAAGATAAGATTAAATTAAGTAATTTTAGAGATTTTTAAGATAATCTTATTATTCTTAATAGTTTTTATAATTAGTTACTTTCTATAACAGTTAGATAACTTATACTGAACGGGGTCTAGGGTAGGTCGGGATTAAACTAATTAGAGTATTATTCTAAGTAGTACAATTAGATTATCTTAGGCTATATAATACAGGTTACTATTAATATATAAGTATTATAGAGCTAGTAATAATAGATATATAGATAATTATATTAATAACTACCTGAAGGAGTATTCTATCTAGTAAAGTAAATATATATATATACTAGGGGATTATTAATACTTAATAATAATCTATTATTCTAGATTATTAGGATTATTATAAGATCCTAATAATCTATTAGTAATTAGTTAGAAAAAGTAGGGTAATTTATATAACTTTAATATATAATAATATAATTTATAATATAAGGTCCTCTCTCTATTAGTTATATTCTTAAGATTATATTTTATAGTCTATTAGTAAGTCTTTTCTAATTTAATTTTATATTCCCTTTATAATCTATAATAATATCTAACTATATATAGAAAACTTCCTATAAGAAAACCCTTTAATATAATACCCTTATTAATACTATCTTATTAAATCCTTTAGTAATATAGTTAGAGTACAGCTACTATAAATCCTATAGTTATAAATACTTTAGATCAGAGAGTTCTTTATCTTATTATTTCTATTATATTAAGAATAATTAGCTATATTATAATACTTAAGGTCTTATATTAGAACAGTTAAAGTATATTACTAATCAGTATAGTAAACTAGAGTCTGAGCTAGAGGCTATAGAGGAAGAGTACTATTATATAGATATAAAAATCCAGTATCTTTATTAGTAAAAGAAATTATAATTAGATAAGATAATACAGATAGTATCTTATAGTATTAATAGTATAGAGGAACTAGAGTATATTAAGTAAAAGGAGATAGAGGAGATAGTTTAAAAATAGACCTTATCTCTAGCTATATCTTTATCCGAGCCTGTATTCTTAAAGATTAAGATTAATCCGATATTTCTTTAAGAGGGTATAGAGCTATCTTCTTCTTAGTTTATTAGAATAGGTATTTCTAGTTCTATTAATACTACTAAATAAGCTTCTAATAATCCTTTAAATACTTAATAGGTTCCTAGATATTATTATTATCTATATATCCTTTCTACTTAACTAAGTATAATATCTATCTATTTCTAACTTCTTTCTTTAGAATTTTTTCTGATTTAAATTCTTCTTTATAGATCTTAATTAGATAATCTTAATCTAATATATTTTTTAGTATTTTTTTAAGTAATAAGATATAAAAAACTGGATAAATATATATAGTATCTGGTAATAATAGTTTATAGTTAATATCTGATTTTTTCTTAAGGATCTTAAATAGTCTAAGTTTTTTATAGTCTAATTTATTACTTAGTTTTATTATTATAATATTTTTATAGAGTAGATAGATCTTATCTCCCTTCTTTAAAATTAGTTCTTCTAATCTGATTTTATTATAATATTTTTTTATTTATTATTAGATAAATTTAAGTTCTATTTTTATTTTTATATATAATAAGTATAGTATTTCTTTTATTAATATAGTAGTTAGTATATTAGGTCTATTAAGTTCTAGTTAATTCTGGAATTATAGTTTATAACTATAATTTATATATATAGATATAAGTTAGATAGATTTTTATACTAAGCTATTATAAGTAATTTATACTATTAGTAGTAGTTATATCTAATTATCTTATTTATAGTTAATATATACTTATAGATATTATTCTAGAGTTTAGTTTAGTTATTCTATTTAATTATTACTTTATAGATAGTAAGCTATTAAAAGCTTATATTTAGTACCTATTTATACTATAAGTAATTACTAAAACTTAGAGATAAATATTATTCCTCTATCTAATATAATCTTATTAGGTAATCTATAGTAGCTAACTATATATTATAAAAACTAATATATAAGATCTTCTATAGAGCTTATTTCCTTATATAGGATAAAATATCTATATTTTATAAGTCTATTAATAACTATTAGAATACTATTATATTCTACTTTAGTTATAGGTTCTTTAGATAGTAATAGTTTAATAATATAATTAAAGAATACTAATTACTAGGGTTATTTTAATACTAAAACTAATTTAAGTTCTCTATAGGGTTTATATTATATAGATTTAATTTATATATAAGTATTATATTCTAAAACTATAGTCTGTATATCCTTTTATAAATCTAGATAATTATAGTATTATTTAATCCTATTAAATATCTTCTTAACTTCTTAGTATTCTAAGAGTAGGTACTTATAGATTTTCTTAATAAGTACTATTCTAATATCTTACTATAGTTTTTCTAAGCTAGGAATAGTTTCTATCTGGACTTTAGTATATACTATTTCCTTAAATATAGCTCCTAAGGTTTTCTATACTAAATATTCTTTATTATTAGTTAAAAATAACTATCTATTTATCTTTAGAACTACTTTCTTATATTCAGGTTTTTAGCTAAGAGTATTAGCTCTTCTGTTTTCTAATCCTTTTTAATATATAATTTTATAATTAAATTAAGATAGATATTTAGTATAGTATATTTATCTTCTATTTAGTTATTAGATTATAGTAAAGTACTGAATATTCTTATAGTCTGTATATATCTTAACCTTATATATTATTCCTAAGTAATAGTATTTAAATTCTTTAAATATATATATAATAACTATAAATTCCTTATTATAGATAGGGTAGTTAAGTTCTATACTATATAGTTTCTTTAAAAAGAATACTATAGAGTATAGTACTCTATTATTATCTTTCTAGCTGATTTATATACTAATTATAAAGTCTAAGGTATTTATCTTAAGTTCTACTTTCTTTATAGGGTTAAATATCTATAGTATAGGTTCTAAGAGTATTTAGATTTTAATTTTATTAAATACTTATTACTATTTATTATTCTATTAGAACTCTATTCCCTTTTTAGTAATATTATATAAGGGTATAGTAATCTTTCTATAGTCTTTAATAAATTATTAATAGTAATTAGTAAATCTAAGGAAGGCTTATACTTTCTTAATAGTTCTTAGTACTTTCTATTCTTTAACTATAATAATTTTATCTTATTCTATTTATATTTTATTTAATTAAATAGTATACTCTAAGAAGTTAACTTCTTATATATAGAAGAAACTCTTTTCTAGTTCTATAAGAAGTTTTACTTTCTCTAGTTTTTCTAAGACTTAGTATATATATTCCTTATATATTTCTAGATTATTAGAGAAAATTAAAATATTATTAAAGTAAATAATTATAAAGATATTAAGATACTCCTAGAGTACTTAATTAATTATTTATTAGAATATTATAGATATATTTATTAGTCTGAAGAGTATAATAAGATACTTATAGAGATTAAACTTTATTCTAAATACTATTTTCTACTTATCTCCTTCTTTAATTTATATTAGATTATAAGCTCTCTTTAGATCTAATATAGTAAACTACTATTTACTCTATAACTAATCCCTGAGCTTAGTAATTAGTAGTAAGGATATTCTATCTTTTTATATAATCTTATTTAGCTATTAGTAATTAATAACTAAATAGAGTTTACTATTTTTCTTTAGTATAAATATTATAGGGTATTCTATAGATAAAGTTAATAGTTATATATAGTCTTTTACTAATATATTATTAATATATTTATAGAGTATTTATAACTAAGGTTCTATAAGGTTATATAATTTATAGAAATTAGGTTCTTCTTCTTTAATAATAGAGATTTTATAATCCTACTAGCTATATTCTAATAGCTCTATTTTAAGTTCTTCTATAAATAGTATCTTCTTAAAATAATTATATTCCTATAGAATATTCTTAAGATATTCTTCCTACCTTAGGTATTTAGCTTATTTATACTTATACTAGATATTCTTTTCCTTATTCTACTATACTCTTTATTAATTATTTATTTAGCTCTATTTCTAAATTCCTATACTAAATAGTTTTAAGAATAGTTTTTCTATTTCTTTTTACTATTAACTATACTTAATTTTATATTTTTATTATTATTCCTTAGTTAGTTATTTCTAATTAATAGATACTAAATCTATATCTAAAGATAGTTCTTACTTCTATATCTAATCTAAGATTTATATTATTTATCTTAGTTCTTATTATAATAGATTTCTTATATTACCAGGTTATAATACTATTAAGACTAATACTATTATATCTACTTATTATTATAAGTTATTATAGTTTTTTATAATAGTACTTTCAGATATTAAAAAATAAATATATTTTTCTAATATCTAATAAAATTTTAATTTTTATTAATCCTATTATTAATACCTAAGAGTATCCTTCTACTCTATCTAGCTAGTATACTAATTAATTAGTAGGTTTATATTTTAAAGCTATAGTAACCCTAGTATAACTTTATATATTTCTAGTAGTACTAGATTATAAGTAATATTAAATTTCCTTTCTTAGATTTTAATTATAAGATAATTAGTCTCAGAATTAATAATCCTATTATTATACTTAAACTTTAAGTCTTTAATATTTATAACTATATAGGTTTCTTCCTTTTTCTTCTATAGTAAGCAGAGTTAGTTAATTACTATTAGTAAAATATAATTTTCCTATACTCTATAGTTAATAAATACTATAAGCTAATTCCTCTTAATCTCTACTTCTATAAGGATATATATAGAGCTTCCTACTTCTATAGCTTCTAGAGTTCTCTAATCTATTATTAATATTATTCTATACTATAGCTCTATTATAGATAGTTTAGATTATTTTTTACCTAGTTAACTTATTCTTATAGTTTATTTATTAGTAATAGTATATTTTATCTATTATATATTCTATTCTATTCTTATTTATTAGTAGAGGTAATTCCTAACTCCTCCTTATTACTACTTTCTTTACTAGTTATTAGAAAAGGTTACCCTTCTAAATAGTATTTTTACAGTCTTTCTTCTAATAATTATTACTATTAGAGGTATAGTTTAGCAGTATTTATATTATTATTACTATATTATACTAGTACTAATACTTTCTACTTAACTTCCTAGTAGTTTCTATATAGCTATTTATTATAGTATTTAATTTATCTATTACAGTTATATATTATCTAGTCCTCTATATACTTAAAGTTATACTATTATTTAACTTTAGTATTCTTATATACTCTATATTTCTATTCTTAGTATATTTCTATTAGTATTTCCTTAAAGATATATTCAGTAGGGTATTCTTCTAAGTTTTCTTTAAAGATAGTATATAGTTCTATCCTATAGTATTAATAGGTAAAATATTATATCTAAACCTTCTTATATTTTCAGAGTATTCTTCTATTAGAAAAGGGAAAAAAGTTATTTCCTACTTTATCTTTCTAATATATCTTATACTATATATTATAGTAGGTTATCTATAATTCTTATCTATAGTTATATATATTACTAGTCTTTATATAGATTAGATTATTATAGCTATTACTAGGGTATTAGATAGTATCTATAGTATTTCTTCTATAAAGTACTATCCTAGCTACTTAGTTAGGGTTCTAATCTTATATCTTTTCTTAGTAGTAAATATATAGTTTATTATATTCAGCCTTAATCTTATCTCTGGTAAACTAGTATTATTCCTACTTCTCAGGGGTATATTTAATAAGTTTATTAATATAGCAGAATATATACTTATATTTAGTAAGAGGCCTATAGTTTATAATATTCCTTCTATCCTTATATTTTTATTTAAGCTCCTAAAGGATATTTATAATATATTATTAGTTTTCTTCTAATACTATTTATTCTTCTTCCTCTTCTTCTTCTTCTTTATTACTATCTTCTAATATTTTATAAAAGCTTAGTAAGGGTTTTCTGGAAAATATAGATACTATAGTAGTTACTTAGTTTTTTTCCTAGATAACTCTTCTAACTATTCTAAGTATTTTAATCTTAGTTTTTCCAGTTACTCCTAATTATTTCTTATCTTCCTTAGTAGATTTCTAATTCTTCTACTTTTTAGATCTTAGATATTAGAGTAAGATATATCTAATCTTATTATAGTTATAATACTTCTATTTTTCTATAGCTCCTAGCTCTATAGGATCTATATATATCCCAGAGACTATAGTTTATTATTACTATTATAATTAACTAGTATTAGTATAATAAGTTATCTTCTTACTATAGGTTTATTAGTAGTACTATTAATTATTAATCCTTATAGCTATAGTTATATATTTATAAATACTAGCTAGTCTATCTTTCTTATAGAGTTCCTTCTGAACTTCCTCCTTTAATCTCTTAAAGTAGTAAGATATAGTATATTCCTAGTCCTATCTAGTTTTTACTAAAAGCTAGAGATATCTATTACTAAAGATAAAGATAGATCTAGTCTAAGAGAGTTTATTAATTTTATATTTAGCTTTATATCTCTTATCTTAGATTCTAAATATCTATTAAAGGGTATCTATAAAGTAATTAAAACTTATTATAATATTAATAGTTTATTAACTTCCTTACCTATTAAGATATTCCTTTATAATAAGTTTAAATTAATTAAGTATAGCTTCCCTAAGTTATAAATAGGTATAAATAACTTATTATTTATTACTATTAAGGGTAATAGGGAAATAGTTAAAGTATACTTAAAGTTAGATTATAAAGCTTTAAAGCTTATTTTAGGTTCTATTAAATATCTTAAGTAGTAGTAGCTTAAATAGTACTTCTAGCTCCCTTCCTTAAGCTATAGTTTAAATCTGGATTTAGAGATTAGTATTCTAAACAGCTTATTATCCTATAAGGATAGTAGTAATAGCTATTTCTTATTATATAATTATAAGATATTCCTAAAGCTAAAGGACCTAGACTTATAGGAGCTTAATCTTAGTATTATTATTTCTATTACTACTACTATTACTACTATCTTTATCTATAGTATTATTATTATTTAGAGTAGATAGATTATTAGTAATAGGATTCTACTATTAGGCTAGAGGAACTATAGTAGCTATAGTATCTTCTTTATTATTATATAGTAATTAAGATAAGATAATTAGCTGAATAAGAGTTATTAATATATAATAGTTAGATAACTTATACTAGATAGGGTTTAGAATAGATTAGGATTAAACTAATTAGAATATTATTCTAAGTAGTATAATCAGATTATCTTAGGCTATATAATATAGATTACTATTAATATATAAGTATTATAGAGCTAGTAATAATAGATATATAGATAATTATATTAATAACTGCCTAAAGGAGTATTCTATCTAGTAAAATAAATATATATATATACTAGGGGATTATTAATACTTAGTAATAATCTATTATTCTGGATTATTAGGATTATTATAAGATCCTAATAATCTACTAGTAATTAGTTAGAAAAAGTAGGGTAATCTATATAACTTTAATATATAATAATATAATTTATAATACTTTCTAACTAGTTCTTACTCTATAATCTCTTTATATAAATTATCTACTATATTAGTTACTTATAGAGAGTTATAATCTATTAGATCTTTATATCTTATTAATATACCCTTAGGTTTATATTATATAATATATAAGGAACTATTTTTATTCTATCTTCTATATTTTAGATTAACTAAATTTATTTTAATTATATAAATATAATCTATTTAATTAAATAATTTAGATCTATTATAATTTAATTAGATACTTAGATTAACTAGGCTAATATAAGATATAGTTATTAAGCCTGATCTCTTAAATCCTCCTTCCCTTATTATTACTATTATATAGATTAATAAATATTTATTATTCTTTAGAGTAAGGATCTTAAGAGCTTAATAATTCCCTACTCTCTTTATAACTTAGTTTATAACTTCTTCTTTTTTTAAAATAATTATTTATCTTATTAGATTAGAGTTATATATCTTCCTTATATACTAAGCTAAGTTAGAATTATAATAAGAGAATTATCTTATATAATAAATAGTAAGCTTTCTAATACTTAATATCTGCTTATAGTAATTAACTAGTATAGAAGGAATTTTTTCTCTTTTAGCTTCTAGATATAAGATACTAGCTAGATATTTATAGTAGATAAATCCAGCTTCTTTATTAATCTTAAGATCTATATATTAATTTAAATAGTAGTTAGATCCCCTATAGTACTAGTATATATTATTATAATTATAAGATATTAGAGTATTAATTTCTATTAGATCTATTTAATTAAATCCTCTATTATTATTTATCTTATTTTATATCTTAATTAAGTTAGTATAAATACTTTAGGAGTTCTACTTTATTAAGATTTAGATTTATAATTAAATCTTAGTTATCTTTAAAGAGAAAGGGATTAGAATTTTAATTCTCTTATCTATCTATTATATAGAGATAGCTAAGTTATTTATCTATACTATTAGATTATTTATAGAGATCTTAGTAGCTTTTTCTTAACTAGCTTAAAGTTCTATAGAAGCTTTTTTCTAATAGGAAGATAGTTCTAAGATCTATATTTATTTTAAGATCTTAGTCTATTTAATTAAGAAATCTTATAACTAGATTATATATTATTCTTACTATCTAGTTTTATATAGAGTATCTTTATTATTAATTTATCTATAATCTTTAAAGGTTTTAATTTAATTATAAATAAATATAATAAGTATTTTCTATAGAGTTTTATATAGAAGGAAATAGAGTTTCTTTATTATAAAACCCTTTCTATCTTAAATCCTATAGAATATTTCTAAAGGTATTAACTTATGAAAGTTCTCTAACTAGCTTATAAATAATTCCTAAGAGAACTCTTAGTTTTTCTTCTAATAGTAATAATATTTAATTAGAGTATTTTTAATCTTATAGAGATTATCCCCTAGTTTTATATTATTAATCTATTTAATCTTCCTTATTAGGGAGATTATCTAATTATAATTAAAATATTAGTATTCTTTCTTAAGAATAACTTTAACTTTATCCTAGTAATCTAAATCCTTAATATAATATTTAACTTATAGCTATTTACTATTAGAAATATTAAACTCTAACTAGATAAAATAATATTTTTTTAATAAACCTTTTAAGTTTATTATATTATTATAGTTCTTAAGGAATAAGATTATATTATAGCTATTAAATTATTAATTAATTATAAATATATAAATAAAAAGATTAATTTTCTTAATAATATATATTAATACTAATATAAGTTTATTTCAGAGTAATCTATCTTAATAGCTACTATTAGTTAGATCTTCCTTAGTATTCTTAGATATTATTAAAAGTATTTAATTAAATAGTTAAACTAGTTCTTATAATAATTCTATTATAGAGATTAGAATAATAATAGAATAAGTAGTAAAAGAAGAGATTATCTATATTTAAAAAATAGTACTATATTTATCTATATTAACTTCTCTTCTAAAGATTTTAATCTAATTTCTCTTTCTTTCTTATTCCTTAACTAAGTAAATAAAAGGAATAGAGTAGTAATAACTCTATCCCTTTATCTAATTTCCTTTTAAATATTTAACTTATATAATAAATCCTTTTACTCTTCTAGATTAGACTAGTTTAGAGATAATTAATCTTTATTAAGACTAAACTTTTTAGTAGTCTCTTAAAGCTAATAAGAAGTCTGAGTTTTAATTAAGATCTTTAATTAATATATTAGTTAGTAGTTAAAGTTAAATATATATCTATAGTTATTATATTCTTTCTATCTTATAGCTCTTACTTATAAGATTCTTATATATAAATCCCCTACTAGAAGAGAGTTCTTATAATAGCTAGAAGATATTATATCTATTCTCTTTTTATTTAATTACTTTAATCTATAGATTAAGATTAACTTAAGTTATTTAGAGTTTAATTATATTTTTCCCTACTAAGATCTCTATTTATATTAGGGGGGAAATAAATAATACTATAGCTATTAATAAGCTTAAAATACAGATTACTAACTATATTAAAATCTAATAACTTTCTATAATAGCTATAAAAAGAAAATTTTAAGTTATATATATATTCTTATTTAATTAAATAGTTTATATTTATAGCTAATTAATTAACTTATTATAGCTATTATAATATTATAAAAGATATATCTTTTATAAGAAGGGATTTTTAAAAGTAAAAATAAGAAGGGATAAAAAGAATATCTTTTTCTACGGATACTGAAAGATAGCTAATTTATCTAACCCGGCCAAATTAACAAGTAGGCCCCGACTCAATACCCCGTGTGAACATCTTCAGAGTGCCCGATATCTGCGGTACCTCCCACGGCTTCAAGAGCAGCCCGCCGATACATGGCATTCGTGCCGACACAGATAGCGCCGCCCAGTCTGTCTCGGTTCACTTGGATGACACGATAGAACAACTCCTGCGTAGCGCCAGCACCTTGTTCTACCCATGTTTGATCTGATGTGCAGCGGAACCATTGAGGGGTTTGGACAATTGCTATCTTCTCATCGTCAAGATGCTCCACGATGAGCTCCTTCACGAGTTCCGGACGGGGGCAAAAATCTGCGTCAAAGATTACAAAGAACTCGCCATGGGTGCTGGTAAAGTTCCATCGCAGGTTCCCTGCCTTCCGGAGATGCAGCCGGTCGTCCCGGACGTGATACATGAAGCCGTACTTCCTAGCGAGCTCACGGACGCTTTCGAGGTTGCCGTCGTCCATGACGTATACTCTCAGCTTGGAGGCGGGATAGTCTAGTTTGATGATGTGCTCGTAGGTGTTCTCTAGAATCTCGAGGGGCTCGTGGCAGCAAGGCAAGTAGATATCGACCGTGGGCGCGGTTTCCTCTCTTATTGGGTGGGCAGCCAACCTGGCTAGATGTGCCTTGTAGTCATAGTCCTTTCCTATAAGACCAATTCCGTATGACAGGAACAAGTATACGCAGTTAATGAAGGCGAAAAGCCCGAACCAATAATAGTACGGTGCCGTGATGGTGAAGAGCCACATTCCAGCTCCGAGGGCTAGAAACGAGAATATACCAAAGGAGAAGAAGGTGATACGGCCCATGTTGAGGTAACTGAGCTTCTCGTCGTCGTTCGGGCATGTGGGGAGGACCAAAGGTGGCTCATCGGTTGGAGAGTAGATGTCACGGAAGTTATTGTAACTTCGCCGAAAGAATCCAGGCTTGGTATCTTTACTAGCATTCTGAGTAATTTCAACTTTCTCAGAGCCGCTCGATTCAGGTGATACAGCGCCAGTTTCGACATCTTCTGAAGGGTCTCGATATTTTTCTGTCATATCATCTGAGGCATTCCGGCACTCTTGATTCGCCATATCGTCCACGGGAATCCGGTTTTGTCTTCACTCGTCATTTCTTCTGTTTGACAGGGGTTGGCCTGCTTCAAAAACAGTCAATATCTATAAAGTCCACTCAAGGTGCGTCAGGATGACACTGACGAGAGAATGTAATGGTAGTTGGCGCCAAGGTCCATTGCGGCTTGCATCTATTGCACCCACCTGCGCTCGCCTCTAATCCCACGTTTGGTCAAGCTAGTACGTCGATCATGGAAAACACTGAGTATGGAGTTTGGAGTAACGGTCTGAGTGGAGACATCGTTGGCGTTAGACTCAAAGAGATTACCGTCGCTAGAATCAGTGGCCTCACCATCATGACTCGGAGGGCCATTTCGTTCTGCGATAACCTAAAGTTTACCGCCAGAAGGAAGATCGTCATCACATCATAGGACCAAAAAGAAAATCAACAGTTGGAAATCCCAGGAGAAAGGCACCATGCAAAAAAAAAAATAGCCCTGTGACGAAATCGACACCGACACGTTGTGCCCAAGCCAAATCAATAGTCCATACTAGCGGCAACGCTTGTCGATCTGGACTGTAACCTTAAGACCTCAACAGCCAAGTTCTTCTCTTTGTCGTTGCTCCCTTATTGATCTTCATGTTAACCTAGGAGTCTTTCCTCTCTGTATTTTGGCTGATTCGGTTTTCTTGAAATCCGTTACCGCAAGGTTTGGTTGACTTAATGAACGCCATCGGATGTGATACGCTGAAAAAGAAAGTGTCTTAGCGACTCAAATTCCGGACACACTCAGGCGGTGCCCACCCCAATGCAATTCTGGACATCGCCCTTTTAAACGCTAGAAACCGTCGATCAAATGGGCAGAATGAAGACTCATCCAGCTTGTTCATGCTTGAGTGGATATTTTCATAGCGTGGCAAGGAGTCCCTCAGCCACCAAGATGCCATAGTTATCATGGTTATCAGATTGGTAGGCTCTTCACTAACGTCGACACCTCACAAACATGAGTCATCATATGAGCTGACTGGAATGCCAGGTTGAGTACCGCACACCACAATGCGCCGTGCCGAGTGGCTAGCGGTCGATCGGTGTATTAACGTCAAAGCTTTCAAAGCCGATTGGAAGCCCAGGTTTAGCTTTGTCTTATTTTCCGCCAAGGACACAAGACGGTCGCAGAATCGTACGCAAATGCAGTAATGACTCTTGGTTCAAGGTTAGAGTTGGCTATGGCCGGAAATTCGGTACGCAACAGATTGATGGATGATTGGGCCGTGTGGTTGGTTTGACGTCAAGGTCGATCCAGAGGCAGTTCGCGTCATGGGAGCTGAACGTTCGGCGCTCTAAACCGAAGAAGAAGCAGGATGAGCATCGAAGGTCTCCATGTTGGGCTGGGCTTGTGTTGAGATTTAAGAACGAATACAAATTAACCTTTGGACGTGCATAGGGGTATGGTCCAAATGGTAGAAGGAGAAGCGCTAATTTGAAAGGTGTGGTTGATCCATGGTATTATTGGCGAAACATTGCTACCAATTGCGAGGATCTCGGGACTATCAATCGGTTCTTGCCCCTAGTTCGTTTATAATTGATTGCAAGATCATATGTACCGATATTTGCACACCAATGGATAGCTGCAGGCGGTTCTCCACTGGATCTGAAGCATTCTGAAATGGACAACCCAGCTCAATTGGTAGTTTATTTCCGGACAATTGCCTGAGCTGGAAATCTGGTAGGAGTTTTGGTTGGCGTGTTTCCTTTACTCGGAACACTTGGTCGGCGACGGATTGGGAGGTTGGTAATGTCTGTGACGTCTCCCGCCTTGGATCTCAAATATCCCACTGTTCGCATCGGTAAATGTTGCAGATTGAAAGCCTGCCCGGGGCTCAACTAGGCCTTGAGCCCCAATCTCTAGAAGGGTTCACGAATATATCTTGGTAATCATTCTTTCGCGAGGAGAAGTGAAGCAGGGGCTATGATGATGAGGAGGCGCTGGATAGGACAGAAACTTCTTATGCGAAATGAAGTCTTGTCTCCTCTTTCTCTTTGAATAAGGGCAGACTGCTCTGCAGATACATCTAGAAAATATGTTAGCAAGAATTATAGAAAAAGCTTAAAGGTATGTTACCCTTAACGTTAATTCATTCGGCTGAAACCTGGCTGATGAATTCCAGCAACGCCCTGAGCGTAAGGCACCGATGGTTGAGGGGGTCCAGGCAGCCCTCTAGAATCTTGTTGCTTGACATTTGAAGGACTCTAGGCCGCCTTTTTGTTCTCAATTTACAATTCAATGGATTACTTTCAGTGCCTTTCTGCTACCCCCGAAATAATCTGAAACGTAAAACCCAAGCTTGGCCATTTTTTCAAAGAGGTTGGAGTTCAAAGTCGTTGAATCCAGTGGGTTGGCCCAAATGTAAAGGACGGGCCTGGTAACGCTGTCCTTCGGAGTATAGCAAGCATCTCCCATGCGTGTTCTTCGACTGCTTGTAAGGTCCGTCTCGTAGGATTGGCACTTCTGGGTTCCTGCTCCCGGGGAATCCATGATTGTTCCGCATAACCAGACGAGGGTGTAATGCTCCGGCGGGTGCACTAGTTTTTGGCCCCTAATGAAGAAAAGCTGCCCGCTTGTTAACTTGTCTGATGACCTGATGAAATGATTGCCGATTCTTCGTTCTCGAGAAGGGCGTCGCTATCGAACTCGGGGCCTTCGTCATGTCTATGTGACTGATGTCCCTTAGGTACTCGTAGAGGTGGAGGTCGGCAGCCACTTGCTTTACCGGAATGTTGAGGTGGCAGCTAAACACCACGGTATTCTCATCGATATACGTAAACCCGAGGCCGCCACGGCCACCCACGGCCTAGATGCCGACATTGGCGAGCAGACGCTTGTCAGTATCATTGTAAATTGGATCCTGGCAAAAGACAGTAAAACCACCAACATCCAGCCCATTGCCAATAACTTTGGCAATTGTTAGTGCCGCCGCGTGCTGGATGATGGCGGAGTACACTCTATTCTCCGGCTCGTACCTCTCATCTTCAATTTCGAATGACCAGCCAAGGCTGCCGAGTCCGAAGCAGACTATCATCAATAGAATGCAAGTGGGCGGGCATGTAGAGAGGAGAAATTGGGCAGGGAGGTAGAATTGTGTAGGTAGGTACCTACCTGAGGGAAGCAACCTGACGTGCACTAGCCTCGGTTCCTTCCCAAGGTACCTGCCTCCCCTGCGCTTACCAGTTCCTTCCCGCATATCACAAATCCTTTAGAAGCGCGTAGAATTTTCGGTTCTGCCCTATGTGCGATCCAGACAGCCATTCTTCGCGGCTTTCACTCTCATCTCAGATTTGGTTCACATCTATAGAGGACCGTCCTCTGTTTTACCTTGCGCCCGTCTTTGCTCCCGTCTCCTCTCCATTCGGGGACTTTCGATAATCTGACAGCAGATGTCCTCCTTCTTTCTTGGCACTTTCGCAAGGCGGAGACTCGGACTGGGCAATGAGGCTGGAGAGCTTCGACCAAGCACGTCTTGCGCTTTCGAACTTGCGCCGATCAGAATGAATGATAAAGCGAACTTTGGCCAATTGCCCGTGTAGTTTGGCTGGAAGAAGAGGCTCCGGTGGTTGCCTCAGGAATCAACCGGGTGGGGTCCATTTCTCGCAACGACAGTCAAGTAAGGAGGTACTCACGTTACCCCTCCAGTCTGGAAGTCCAGTTGAACTCTTTTTCGTGCGCGTAATCCAATCAACGGGCACTTCCGTCACTCGAGACTCTCTACCAGCAGGGACAAATAGACGATAAAAACTTCGCCAGAGTGAAGTTCATCATGCGGAGCACTCTTTAAGCGACAGTGAATCGAAACACTCCATGCCCGAAAAAGCAACTCTGGCTACCGTCAGAGCCCTCAAATAGACAACATGGCTCACTGCGAACACACCACATGCAATCAAAGTCTACACCGACCATAAAGGAATCATCAACACGACAATGAATATTGGTGAGGTACACGGGAAAGTGAGCCATTGAATTGGCATCATGGAGGAACATGGTGTTGAGTACATCCACCGGATGAACATCACCAAGGCCATGTAGGTAAAGATGGCATGTTATGGCTACCACGACAACTACAAAGCAACCCACCCGACATCTAATGACGCATGGTATATAAGGGAACGACCACGAAAGTGCCAGCCAACCCAACGCCGTTTTAGGGACCTTGTACATTAAGCCGGGTGAGCCTGATAGCTGAGTTTTTAAAGAGTTTCCAACTTATCACTTTTTGATGGGATGTATCAGTGTTCTTGAGGTTTAGGTATTTTATTGATATGATTTGTGCAAGGTTTCCACTATTCAGGTTTTCCAACATTAGGCCTTTTCGTGAATGCAGGAGCACGCACGCTTCTCGAATGCAAGCATCTTTCCTGCCCCGTTGGGATGTCTCTGCGTTTCACCGAGCAGTAGAGCCCAGTTCACCCCAGGACCTAGAGGCATTCCCAGTCAAAAAGTGGTTGTAATCTGAATTCTCATCGCCAATTAGATAGTTCTCTAGAAGGAGCATGGATCATTTTTAACATACCTCTCTTTCAAGTAGTCCATACCATCAGACCTCTGTTGGGTACTTCGCTGCTCAAGCGGGTGCTAGTGCAAGTGTCGCCAGCCTCAAGGGTGATGCACGAGGCGCCATAGAGATTGAAAGAAGCCCACTTGCTGCCAGTGTTGGTCACAGTGATAGTGTTGTCATCGTCGTTCAGGACGGCCGTGCCCCAGTTTGGGGCCGTGGCAGTCCATTTGCTGCCGCTCTGGACAAAAGAGACACTGGAAACGACACCGCAGCCAGTACAGCCGCAGTTACGAGTGCACTCCGCGGCCATGGAGGCCGGAAGAAGGGCGAGGACGAGGGCGCTGATTCTCATATTGATCGTTATGTCTTCTCTTGGTAAGATTAGAGAGGATGATGTATGTCTGGCTAAGCAAGTATGTATCTCGAGGAGCCAGGCGTTTTATACTTAATAGCCCGTTTCTCTTTGCTGCCATTAGTATCATAGAGAGAAGGTGGTACTCCATTTCTTCTTATTAATAATGAATAATCAATCCGGAGGTCGCAATCCGGAACGCGATTTCAGGTCCAAGGTGACACTGTCGGTAGAACACCCGGAAAGGTCCATCGGGCTACGTACGCCAAGCCCTACAAACGGGTCGGAGCCGGACGATCCATCGGCTGTTGGACTGTCACGGCTCTGAAATGTCAAGAAATTTACACCCGCAAAGAGACAAGATTGACATTGGGGTAAGGCTAATGGAGGTTGACAGGACGTCGTTCTTCAAGCCCTACTCCAAGTAATAAAGTAGGTCTCAACATTCGTATTGCTTCACTTATCCAATCAGAGGCTTTGGTCGTTGTTTTCGGTAGTGATTTTACTGCAACCACAAAATCCTGCTGTGAGTTCCTACTATTGCCGACGATATGCTGAAGGGGCGGTGAAGTCAAACAGAAAAATCCCGGTAATGGAGTCGTGTACGCATGAAAGTTGCGCTATGGGCTTTGGGATCAGATAACGGCGCAATGTCACCATCCTGGCCACGACGTGGGGATGGGCTGATATTCAATGCTGCCAGCTGCCGAGAAACAGCGGACCCGGCGGCGGGTGGGATGTCAAAAACAGCCAGTAGGCCTTTCGCACGTTATTGCCAGTGCATATATGACATGGAACACAAAACCGTGGAGGCAACCAGAATCAGTCAATCGCGAGCCGGAGCTTCTGACTCCGGGCTGAACTCGTACAATGATCCCTGGCAGATTGCCGGAATTGAGCCTTTTTTATGCCCAATTGGAAATACCGGCGATGTCTTGAACAAGGATTCCCCTCTGTTTCGAAGTCGCGCTATTTTGCATTTCACTTGCCCACGACGCGCGGAGCAGGCATATTCGCCTGTGCCTGCGATGGGGAAAATTCCAGTGCCGACTGGAGCCAGAGCGACTCACACACCTTTGGGCTTGATCTAGCCTTGGATTGCCTTGGATTTTGATGGTCTGATATCTTTGTTCCCTCCTTCACCCGCTGCTGTGAAGTTTACGTCGGCAATCACACGAACTGGGCGAAATAAGTACCAAATAAAAAATAGCACCGATACGCCTGGCGGATGAAATATAATCAAGATATCCTAGACACCATCTCAATATCACCATACACGCCAGAGTTTCGAGATCGTACCCCTCATCAATCCATCAGTATTGAAGATATTGGTTGCTCGCCCTGACATTCTTGGGACAATTGCGAGCTATTGTCATCTCAGATAATCCACTTACGTCTTCACATCAGCTAGCCCTCCCATTCCATGAGCAATGGATTGGTTTCCCCACTCACTGCAATTCTGACGATGGTTGATGTCCATGCTAGCTCGAGATGGGGTGGCAAGTGGGTTACAAAAAGGATGAGACACTAAACCACCGCTGGATGTACTCTCACCCTTATACCAGGTATTCATATTGAGATTTATCAACTAACTGCAGATTTTCTAGGCTTAAGAAAGCATACGAACGCTCTCAAGGCTTCAAATTATCTATAGAAGTCTTTTTTTTAATAGAAAATACTATTCTTTTGCTGTATTTGGTGGCCAAAAAAGAGCCTGTCTAATTTGGAGTCTCATCCTTTTTGTAACGCACTTGGGTGGCTGCCGGTTGACACATGCTGCATGAAGGCGATCAAATATTTCCCAACTGGGTAATCAGATGTGACTAGCGCTTACATCCCGGTAGCGGATTAGAGCACGCTTACTCGTGAGCCTTTCAACTTGAGTACTGTTTTCGAGGCTGCTTGGACATATAAAGGTAAAGGCCTTTCTCGTTTTTTCTTTCAAATGGTCAATTGATTTTCTGATAAACTGGAAAGATTGTAAGACCGCTCTTTGCTCTCCCCGTTTTCTCAATTTACTATGGACGATAAGCCAGCTATTGTGCTCTTCAGTGGCGGCTGGCACACACCGGAGACGTACAGCAAACTGACGAAAGCGCTGGCTGTCGCTGGCCTCGACGTACACTGTCCCAGAAATCCGTCCACCCATCAAATACGTCCGCCGACGTCGAGCCTTGCCCAGGACTCGGAGAACATGCGCAGCTATGTATCCAAACTGGTTGATGGAGGTCGTCGAGTTGTTGCCCTGGGCCATTCTTACGGCGGACAGGTCATGACGAACTCTCTTCACGGGTTGGGCGTCGATGCTCGCAAGGAGAAAGGTCTGGCGGGAGGAGTCACTGATTTGATCTATCTTTGTGCATTCGCCTTGGAGGAGGGCGGTTCAAGTGTGTATATCCTTACTCCCCTACTGCCACTTCTCATTAACCATAACCCCTTGGACAGTGTTCAGCAAGGTCAAGGAAATGGGGCACGAAGAATTGATGCCCATCGCTTTTGATTTCGCCGACGACATGACCGTTCTTACGCGCGATCCGAGAAACCAGCTTGTTGGTCAACACTCTGACGATGCCGAGGTGGAGGAGTATCTGAACAGCTTCGTGCTTTGGAACGGTCAGTGCATGTACGATAAAATCGAGCACTGCGCCTGGAGAGAGATCCCCGTCACGTACATCTACACGCTCCACGACATGACGACGCCCCTCGATTATCAGAAGTCGATGGTGGCAGTGATGGAAGCAGCAGGCCTTGTAGTGAAGACGCATGAACTAGCCACGGGGCATTGTCCAAATCTTACGGCTGCAAAGGATGTCGTCGATATCTGCCGAGAGGTCGTAAAGAGTCGAAAATTGTAGGGAAAGTGTGGATACGTCATTCGACTCCATGTTATCGATTTACCGATAAGTGGTTATCGCATTTAGATGAAGAACCTTCCCTCGGGTTGAACAGAAAGCTTTTCTTTCTCAGACATCATACAATTCATTGCGTTTCAATCGCTTGCTTCTATGTAAATAATTCTGCATTTCTGTCAACCTACAGAACGTTCTGAATTGATCGTGTTGATTTTTTCATTTAGGTGCCATGGGATCTTGTTGTCAATGAGTCCTTACATCTATGTTTAATATTCAATATCATGCGAGAGAGCCTTCCCAGTGCATTTGATGTGCAGGTAAAATCCCTAGAATTTCGGAAATTAAGGAAGATCATGACAAATCCAATTCTTAGCCCGAACTGAACAATCTGATCGGTCAAGGACCAGCAGCAGAGGAGCAGCTGATCCCTGTTTGCATAGGTACAGGGTAGGCTGGGACCCCAAAGAAAAAGCGACGTGCTAATTCGGATGCCTCCAGCTTGGCATTTCGATCTACCGGCTTGGCTACTTGGCACACATCATTAATGTGGCAACTCGGTGTCGAAGCGCTCTCCTTTCTCAGCATCTATTCGGCTTCTATTTATGTGGCAATTGAACATTGGCGCGGTTGATTGCTGTGAGAAGCTCGTATATAACCAGTTCGATCAGCCACGCTTCATGCCTTCGCCCCTGTGGCGTCATGGTTCTCAAACCTAACCCATTGGCTTCCCACTGGCCAGGCAAGCGCGGACTTAGTCCTAAAGCCTTCTTCAAACCGTTCTTTTAGCTTTAAAACACTACTAAGATAGGCCAGCAGCATTGCATGGTTCATGACGCACCTCACGTTCGCCGACCTACCAGGCGATGCACCAAATCTTTCTCAAAGTCTTCAACATGTTCCTAGGCATCAGCAGAAGCGTAGTATTAAGGGAGAAAAAAAGAACATTTTTAACCATCCCATCACTAATAGTAGTAACAATAATCCTAGGGTAAATCTCTACTCGTCCCGATCAACATCATCGTTGCTCCATTGATAAGAATGCTTGGTAGTATGAAACAACTGGCAGGCTAAACAACATGAATGGTACATCAAATCCCCTGCCCTTCAAATCAAAATCGAACAGGCTCCGCTCTATTACTGAGACCCTACTCCCGCTTAAATTCCTTTACAACAAGAGCATGGCGCCGCCGAAGAGGGCGGCGACGAAGACGAGTGTGTCGGGCTTGAAGACGCCGTTAGCACCAGAGCTGTCGTTCTTGCTGGAGCTGCTGGAGGAGGAGCCCGAGTTGTTGGTGTTGGAGTTGGAGAGGGCGATCTGGGTGCAGTTGCCGCCGCTGGTGTCGGCGGTCTGGGTCTGGGCCTTGCCGCTGAAGTCGCAGGCGGTGGACGCCTTGCTCTGCTTGACGTAGTAGGCGTTGAGGACGTAGGCGAGCTTCTCCGAGTCGGAGCACATGCTGAAGGCGCCGTAGACGCCAGTGGTGGCGTTGCCGTTCACGCCGGCGCAGAGGGACGAGTCCTTGCCGCAGATGTAGTCGAACATGTCCGAGTAGTCGCTGGTGGAGGTGCTCGACTTGACGACGCAGGAGGCGGCCTTGACCATGCAGCTGCAGGCCGACGTGTTGGGGGTCGGGGGCAGGTTGGAGTTGGCCACCCAGTTGGAGCCGACGGTCGGGCAGCTCTGGGCCTTGTTGGTGTTGGTGTAGCTAGACTCGCTGACGCCGGTAGGCTCGGCGGCTCGGAGCTTGGTCTGGAGGGCCTTGTAGTTGGTCATTGTCTTGGTGTCGTCGCCGCTGACTTTGACCAGACCTAAGAGTTTGTTAGTGGTTGAAAGAACAGGGGGTCCGCAATGTTGATCTTACCGTAATCGTTTTCCTCCTCAAAGTATTGGTAGACGATACCACCGTTGACGACGTCGCTCATGTTCTTGGTGTACAGCGCAGTGGTCTCGTCCCACTTTCGGCCCTCAGCTCCGCCCTGGGTGTTGCAACCATACTCGGCGAAGAACACAGGGACAGAGTAGTTCTGGAAGGCCTCGATGAAGCGGTTGTAGCCGGACTCCTGGAAAGTGCTGGTACCACACCACGAGTAGATGTTGTAGCCAAAGAAGTCGATGGCGCTGGCAGAGTCACCACAGTTGAAGTAAGCAGAGAGCTCGTCACGGATTGCCTCGTCGTCATTGGCAGCGTAGCCGACGCCCATGGAGCGGTAGTTCTTGTTCTTGATGTAGAGCTTGGTGTCACGGACGGCAGCCTTGACGTAGGCCGAGGCGCCGGTGTTGTTGGCCTGGTTGCTGACCTCATTACCGGCGAAGAAACCGATGACGTTGGTGTAGTTGGCGAGGGAGTCCACGACAGCCTTGTAGCGATCGTAGAGGTCGTTGTTCCACAGAGGGTCGTTGCGGTTAATGGAGAGGGTAGGCTCACTCAGATCAGAGATGACGTAGATGCCAGCATCATTCAAGAGCTGCATGCAAGTGGTGTGGTCGGACTTGGGGTTGATGGCATAGGTTCGGATGGTGTTGATGCCAAGAGCCGCCATGAGAGGGACATCCTTCTTGCAACGGGCAGCGTCGGCGAGAGGGTCAGTGTAGTTGGAGCTGGTCGAGGATCCCGACGCAGCGGAGTCCTGCTGGTAGCCCACGCCCTTGATGAAGAACTGCGTTCCATTCTCGAAGAAGAACTTGGAGCCCTGGAGGAGGTGGAGGTGTCAGAGCGAGATGACGGAGGGCTAGAACAGGAAGAGAATACAAGTGCCACGTACCTTGATTGAGATGGAAGGCAGGTTAGCAGCAAGAGCACTGCTTGACAGCGCGAGCGCGGAAAGGGCAAGCTTTAGGGTAGTCATTGTAACGAGAGTATTTCTATATCAAACGAGTGTACTGATTCAGGGCTGCATGCAGAGCAAAGGGAAAATGGCGCGATTGCCGTCTGGAAACGACAATGAGAAGCAGAGAGAGGGTCAACGAGTGTGGGTGGTGATAAACAGGAAGCAGAAATCAGGCCCGGGAAACAGCAGACTTGGGAAAAGGTCAGGACAGAGGCGCGGCAGTGGGAGGGGCCGGAAGGGGAGCAGTTTTAGCAGCGCGGCCACGCCAGCTTCACCAGATGCGGCCATTAAGGGGATGCGAGTGCGTGGGCGTGAGCCACTGCGGTACGACGCTTGCGTGGTGCCATGGTGTCGCCCCTGGACGCTGGAAGGACATGACACACGGCAGATCGGCTCACCGGCATGAGGATGATGAAGCTACACGCAATCCAGCCAGGCCGGTCCACATTAATGCCCCCAGATCGAGGGTCCAACGGCGGGACAATTAATGAATGGTCGGATACTCGGCGCAGCCATGCCCAGAAGGGACGCAGACTGCCGTGACACCGGGCCCTTTCGTGCAGGGACGCCCAGGATCAGGCGAGCCATTTCAATAGTTGGCTGGCGATGGCGGTTTGGAGGCCGCCCGGTCATTTGCTGCGCGCTTAGCTGGTGATATATAGATGTTCTAGTCTGCCAGTAGTGCCTATACGCCCTACCCTGGGGCGGCCTCAATAGTCAGCATGTAGGTAAAGCAGTCGTTCAATTCCAAGGTGCACCGACGCATCGCCAAGCATTTCGCTGGCTGCGTGCAGACTCTTGGCGATGAATCGCAGCAGAAAGGAAAGATTTTCTCCAGATCGGGGCCTCGGTCTAGGCCGAATTGGGCCGTCCATCGCCCCACTTACGCGCACCACGAACCAGGAACAAAAATGGCCCGTTCTTCTGAAACATACGCCCACGCACCCGCCGTCGACGATCCAGGTACGCATCACAGCAGATCACGAAATGCAGCGAGGCAGTGCTAGGAGTTCTAGATCAAACAGTTTCCAATGATAGAGGACGTCGAATTTGGTTCACGATACCCCTATCCATGCGAAGATCGTTCGTCTAGCTCGCTCCGAAAACAGCCATTGTCACCAAACTGGGCCTTTTCGACAATGTGGAATTAAGAGTTCTTCATCATCTCTTGAGGCAGTCCGGATCACCAGTAAGACCAATTTACCGCTTCAGCCTATCGAGCGGAGGCACTGGTTCCCGCTGTACCAAGGCAAATAAACCCTTCTAGAAGACGCTCCGCTAGTTGATGATGCACACTGGCGCGGCCCTACGAGATCTTTGGTTCCCCATCTAACTATTCTTGTGTCGTTAGAAAACGATAAAGCAGTCGATTCGCTCAGCTCCCCGTTCTTTCCCAGCCGTTTCCAGTGCGCCGCAATCCTCTCCCCAGCAGCTCCAGCCGGTTATCTCCCCTCAACAAGACCAATGTATTCTTGATTCGTCTGGCCATGCTTGCTTCGGCCCGCCTCGGACGTGAAACTAGAAAAATTGTGACGGGGGCTTCCTTCATAGCATGAACTTCCAGCTTACCGAGAACCTGAGACTCTACTTCCACTCCTGGCGAGGAAGAAATCCAGGACTTGTCACTAGGAAGATGTTAGAATAGGTAGGACCGTGACAAGACTGGAGTGGGCTGGAAGTTATTGAGGTAATGAACTAATCTCGACATGGCCTAGTACTGTAAATCAGAAGATGTATACGAGCTACCCCCTGCGTTCGTATTGCAACCCAAATATCCAACATGGACACGATCATCTTACTCTGCTGCATACTTCAATTCCGAGTGATCAGTCACCGCTTCATCCGTCAAAGTATCATGCCGGACTCCGAAGACTGAGGAAAGAACCACGAGCTCTATCATTCTCCCCTTTTCGATGGTGGGCCATCCCGTATCAGGACTACACTTGCCAATGTCGAAGATCATGAACCACTCAATTTCCATGTTGAACACTAGCCGCTACATCGCAAACGCAATGCTACTGGATACGCAGGCCTAGACCAACCCAACCTCTCTAGCCTTGATCTGCAGAGCCAAGAGCGCTGAAAAGTATCGACAGAGCAACAGGTTGCCTCCCATGAACCAAAAGCCCGGGTGGCCGCTAGGACGCCACATCGTGCGGAACTCACCCTCATGATCGAGTCCCCAGACATCCTGCAGCCGATCTGCAACCTCGTCACCGAAAATCACACGCGACTGCGTCCTCATGTTCTGGTAGCCAGTCGCAAAGACCACCTCGTCGGCCGGCAGAACCGTCCCGTCCGTCAGCCTGAGGCCATCCTCTGTCACCTCATCGACCTCCTGACCGTGCTTGATCTTGATCTTCCCGTCAATAATCAACTGGCTGGCGCCCACATCAATATAATACCCTCCTCCACGCTGGTAATACTTCGCAATCAACCCGCCAAAGTCGGGTCCCTTGTCAACCTTGAACCCAGCCTTCTGCAGACTCTCGAGTAGCTCCTTGTCTTCCTTGTGCTGGGCTAGAGCCGTATCGATCTGCGCCCTCTTTGAAAGCGGCCCGGGGAGACTGAGGTTTAGCACATCCGCATCATCAACTGGCGGACTGCCCTCGCTGTATAGCTCCCCAAGGGCAATGGTAGCAGACGAGTAGGACGAAATGACACAGGTAGAGGAGCGTTGTAGCATGGTGACCTCGTAGCCGTTCTCGTAGTAGTCCTGCGCGATGTCGTGCCCCGAATTGCACGACCCAACAACGACCGCGCGCTTCCCCTTGGATTCAGGCTTAGCCCCAGGGAACTCGGCGCTGTGGCAGAGCAGACCCTTGAAGGTTTCCATCCCCTTGATTACGGGTATGTTCTTCTTCCCAGAGTGCCCCGTCGCCTGGATGACGTGTCGAGGGTGGAAGGTCCGTGTTTCCTTCTTGTCGCCCACCTGGCGCTCAACCATCACGGTCCAGTGTCTCTTCTCTTCATCCCAGGACGAGGAGACGAGCTCTGTTTTCGTCCACACGTTGAGTTCCAGGAGGCTAGCGTAGGACTCGAAGAAGTCTCCGAGCTTGTCCTTGGGCGTGTACACAGGCCAGTGGTCGGGAAAGTGCAGGTATGGAAGGTGGTCGGACCACACAGGGTCATGAAGAATGAGTCGCCTGTAGCGGTTCCTCCAGTTGTCACCAACGCGATCCTCCCTGTCGATGACGAGCGTCTCGACCTTGAGCATCTTGAGGCGGGCAGCGGCACACAGACCAGCCTGGCCGGCGCCTGCAGAATAGGATTAGCACTTGTATCGATCCATCATTCCGTCGGTTATGGACGAGGGCAGTGAGAAAGCATACCGATGATCAGCACAGCGGGATTTTCCTTCTCAACGTTCTCCTCCCTCTGACGGTTCTCCTTCCACGTGGGATTCCCGCCCAGCCCGTCATACTCCTTACCGTGGGGTCGTCGACTCCCACGGGGCTCCTCCAATCCCTTAAGCTCCTGCAGCACAGTGTACAAGGTGAGAATCTTCCACTGCCCGTCGACCCGCGTCAAGCGAAACACCCCCTGCCCCCTGCCGAGCTTGGTCGCGACGGTGACGAAGAAACGGACCACCTTGATGGTCTTGTCCACGTCCATGGCGGCCAGCTGGGGCGCGCGATGGGGCCGCGACCGATCGATCTCGACATGGCTGATGCGCCAGTCCGAGTCGGCGACGAAGCGGGAGATGTTGGCGCCGCCGTTGATGGTGCGGTAGTCCCACGAGAGGCAGAGGTGGTCTCGCCAGTACGAGGAATCGAGAAACAAATCGGCGAGCGACTCGGCGTGCTTCTCGTTTAAAGCGCGGTTGAACTTGTCGACGATGGAAATGGCTGCTTCGTCGGGGTTCACGGAGGAGGTGTCGAAGATGGCGGGGAAGGACGCAGCGGCGATGTTGACGGACCCCGTTTCCACCCTGTTGTCCTCGGGGAAGTCTGGCCCGTACAGCGATGACATGATGGCTGTTTTCTGTTGTCTATGTAAGGTAAGATCTATGAGGGAATCTGACGACTATTTCAATTCAGACATGGTATTTGCTTAAATAGCACTCCGCACCAGAGAGTATCGTGAACCCGACGCCGGACTTCAACTGCAAGGTGATGATCATGTGAGCTCCTCCGCTTCGGCTTGCCAATCTAGGATGCGGCATGCGGCTAGATCTGTGGAAACAAAGTTAATCCTACATCCGCTCCCATTGGACGTATGGCGAGCGACGACGCGCGGGGGGGTAAACTTGGGCTGTCCGGCGTGTTTCCTCACTGCGGTACCGAGCCAGAAGGGAACAGAAATGCATCAATTCCCCGCATATCGCATCTCGCTATACAGGGCCTTAGCCTTGATGGGCGACAGTCGGGGAGCGATCGGAGGGGAAGCTGCATTGACTCGGGTCAAGTCTTCCCGGAGCCCCCACGCTGGGCTTGGAGAAGGCGAATCAAGAGCGGGCTCGTTGGGCCTTGGCAGGTCGGAAGATTTCCTTTTGTGATTCTTCCTACGAAGCCAAAGGGCTTGCCTTTTGAGGCCAAGTGTTGTTCGCTCACGCCTTGGCTTTGTCCGGAAACGCTTGGCATTATTTTGAGCGAACAACGCCTCACAAAGAGATGCCCCGTTTCCTATTGCTTTTAATCCAATATTGATCCTAATTTAAATATAGAGCCTCATTTTGGAAATCGTCTAGTAACACAAGGGTGAAGAACCAGGCCCATTAATGTTGACCGGGCGCTTAGAATGACTTCAAGAATGAGAGTAGACAATAGAAGGCTGTTCGAATACTTGTTTTCATATGAACTTTCAGAGTTCTAAAACATTGAATCATGTTTAGCTCCACATGCTCTGTTCAGTTGTCTGCAAGGTTCAAGATTGTTGCTTCAAATATAAAAAGGCACTATTGCTCCCGAGGAACCAGACACTCTCCATGACCACTTTACCACCATCTCTCCACGTCCAAATCTGCCTGGGATTTGTTCAGCTTCACTTTCAAATTAAGCATTAATCTATACGCGTGTCTCTCGCATCCCATGGCTCTATCTAAGTCTCCTTCCAGGCCAGCACTCGCCAAAACCTCATATCGGAAGGAGTTGGCAAGGCTGAAGCAATTCAAACCCTTTTGCAAGGCACTCGTTCATGAGTGTGTTAAGAGTCTATTGCCGCGAGAGGCGGTGTATCACGTGGCGGTACGGTATTGGTCTTCTCTCAATCAAAAAGACCTATCTTACCTCGCCAAGGCATTAGGGTACGTCTGTCAGTCGCAGGTTCAGTCTCGTTCATCCAGATCGATTTCTAGGCCAAGTTCCTCGCGTCATGAAGGAAGACATAGCTAACTTGAAAGTAGGCCCGATGAGGACTTCTCGTATATCAATGAACATCTCACTTTAGCCACGGAGCGAACAGAATCCGGCAGGATCGATTTCCATTTCGAGGAGTTGGTTGCTGCGGGCGTGCTTAAGCCTCTGAGTCCTTATACGAACTCGAATGACTCTGCGAGCTCGAACGACTCTGCGAATCCGAATGACTCTGCTTCTAGTGATGCGGTTGTTAAAGAAGCGCCTGGAGAAATCCACTCCATCCCCTATTTTCATTCATTTGCTCACTTCCCCCCCGAACCTCTTTATTTGCCCACTCATTTCCCCCCTCCTTCATCTATTTCTTGGGACGCTGCTTCTTCCCCTCCTCCAAGCCATCCGGACCTCCCTGAGGCAAACCCGGACAAGGCGCCTGCTAGCGCAAATTTTTTTGGGCAAGAGAAGCAGGGGGTTGTTTGGACGCCAAAGTCTCGCATCAGTGCTGAAAGCTCCAGCAAGACAGAAACTGTCGTCCCTAGACGCAGTTCTTTTAGCACGGGGTTTCAGCCGTCGGGAACCAGTCCGGCAAACCAACCACCCTCCACGCCTTCGTCCGAAAAGCCTGCAAAGAGCTCAACGTTTGGTAATTCCTTCTACCTATGAGAACGGAGGCATAGTTATTGGGGCGAATGGCGACAAGTCCGTCATTATGGCAGGAAATCAATATCGGGGCACTTTGAGATATGGCTGGCACCGGGAAGTTTCGAGACTGAGCACAATCTGGCGGAAGCTTTGTACATTTTCTTTTTGATATGTGTATAAATTTCAGGGAAGATAAAGTGACACTCTTGCGCGCGGATAGCGCAGTTTCAAGGAGATCCTATGGAATAAAAACTATGGTTACCCCAAGTGAGCTTGAAATAGAGAAGATGCGCCGCAAACTGGTCTGATAATGATCAAATATTAGGCCACGAATCTTTACTTTTCGTGACATGTGATGAGAGTGAAGGGTTTGTCTATTTGGAGCTGATTTCCCCGGATATGGTGACTTTGGTGTCCCAAGATTCGTAGCCAAAACTTTGCACTGAACCAATCTTCATTCTGGCCATAGACAGTAATGTCATTTGTCGTTGATTTTGGGGTGGAATTAATATGACACAATATCTAGCTTGTAATGAACGCCCGTATCATATTTCAATGTAAACTTTGGCTGATTCTGGCAGTTTTCTGAAGTTCTCCCACAAGGTTACTTGAAACACTACAACTTGTTCAGTGATAGCAAAAGACCACGAATGCGTTTAAGAAAATTTTCCAAGTGCACTAAGTCCTTATTTCGATTATCCCAATATTCTAGGGAGTTGTAATCTCTCCCGTGGTGGGATCGATACACGAGTGGTGTTAGGTAGATGACCTGATCATTACTCACCAACACTCCCTTCAGCATCAAATTCCTGCCAAATCGATAAATACTTCCACGTACGCCAGCTAGAGGCAGTCCTATTGGCCCTATTTTTGCTTGTAGCATATATTACAACCAGAACTCCTTGAAATGCCACATAAATATCTTCAAGTCTGGCACATCGAGGATTGTAAGTTCACTCAAATATCTGCCACTCACAACGGGAGCTAAGAGAGCTTTGTTGATACTTCAGGTATCTGGGTCTCATACTAACGCAAGTAATAGGCAAGGGCGACTTGGATTCGAATATAAGACAAGGTGAGCATTGATCAACTAAGCGGACAATCGAGACCCATCCATTCCCTATCATGGTCAAGCATTGTAATTTAGTGTTGTAAACGGCCGTTCTCTCAAATCCTATCAGATTTGTAATAACGTAAAAGGGAACCTTCATTCCAAATCCACACAGACCTTTGTTAAACCGCCCAATTAGCACTAGGAAGGCGATTGAGACGGATCAAATTTAGAATTCGACGTACGATGATGGCTAAACAAGGTGGATAACACGCGTGACCCTTGTTCTGGGTCCTCCGGCGAACGGGCTGGCGCACGGTATGGCCGAGGCCTCCTTGCCAAATGCAGATTCGCCCAATGCAGACATTCCCAAGTGCTGGACGGCTCGTCCTGTTAGTCTGCCGAATTCGAGTGTAAGGGAGACGCTGGTTTCAGCATAAGCAGCTAACATAAGCTCGCCGGCCGTCTAGCTTCTCCTTTATTTTATACAGAAAGGCTTAACGAAGCACAAGCTGTATGTCTCGTAGAATGCCGGTAAATGGCTGCCTAGCAGAGATTTCCCTGGTGTCTCAACCTCTCCCCGCACTCTATGTAATTTACGCTGAGACAGGGTCCTGGCAGCGACATCTTACTGCAGCACGCGACCAACTGCAGCACACATCGAGAGGCTCTCCAAGAAAGTTGGTCCATTTTTCAAGCACGCCACCGGGCCTATCGTCTTAGTCCGCGCCCGATGTTTATTCCTGGCTCAAGCCGGGGCCATTTGGCTTCGATATCAATGAATGCGTTCAGCTGGACGGGTAACGCGAAAATGTGTTGGCCCGTCTGTTTCCAAGCGTGGTTCAGTGATGTGGATACATGCCGGATTTCTCTTTTGGTCCCCCAGAGCCAATAAGATCAGAGGGATATTTATATTTGGTGTATTCGTAAGACGATCTGTGTAGATCTCACTCCCGGTCCTTGGGCGCTATTCCGAACCAGCGATCCTGCAGCCTGCCGTGAGCCGGAAATATGGCACGCACGGCAATCACGGCATCACGCAATTCATCCTCCTGATGAGTTCAACTTGAGAGTCAAAGCACAATGATAGCAGAGAAGGGAATGCGAAGAGAACCTTATATAGAGGTATGCGATCGGCATGATGAAGAAGGTTCAATTAAGCATTATTCTTACGAGTTGCAGCCGTTTTCTGCTTCTTTTCCTTCTTTCAGCGAGATCAGCGCCTGAGATTAGTGTCTAATTTTTTAAACACCATCTTACTCCGTCCATCCCTGACGTCGTCGGATATGGCAGAGAAGTCTGCAAGGCATTCGGCGAGTGACTCGGCCGAGGCCACTTATGAAACCGACGGAGCAAGACCCTCAGTTGAGGGAGCCAAGGATGATGTTGGAAACTTGACATTCGACCAATACACCGAGGGTGGTCTCGGTCGTCACCTTGGTATTTTCAGTACATCTTCTTTAATGTATGACTGCCACATGACCTGGGCTTTTAAGTGATGCAGCTAATCATGGATGGCCTACAGTATCGGACGTATCATTGGTACAGGTATCTTTTCGACACCTTCATCAATCGTACAGGGGGTTGGCAGCGTGGGAGCTGCCCTGATGCTATGGGTATTGGGTCTTTTACTAGCAATGGCAGGACTCTGCGTCTGGCTGGAATTTGCCTGCATGATTCCTCGAAGTGGTGGTGAAAAGGTGTATCTTGAAGCTGCGTACAAGAAGCCGCATGTGCTCATCACCACGGTATTTGCGGTCCAGGCTATTGCTCTTGGATTCACAGGTAGGCATATTCATGGCCCTTCATCCATGTAAAAAGCGATCCGATCATTGACTTAAACTATTGACAGCCTCCGGATGTATTGTATTCGCATCCAACGTCATCAACGCAGCCGGCCACACTGCAACTGAATGGCAACAACGCGGTATTGCAATCGGGGTCATTACCTTCATCACAATTATCCACACTTTCTTCCCAAAGATCGGTGTTCATGGCATGAACTTCTTCACAGTGCTCAAGATTGCTCTACTCTTGTTCATCGTCGTCACAGGATGGGTTGTGCTTGGTGGTGGTGTTGCGGCCGTTCCTGACCCTCATGCCAGCTTTCGCAACGCATTTGAGGGCTCAGCAACCTCTGGAAATCCGTATGCCACAGCACTGTTCAAGGTTTTGAACTCTTTTGCTGGGTAAGTGATCGATCAATGGTTTATAAGATCAAGGTTGAGCCAATTGCTAATGTTGAATACCCTGGTAGATGGTCCAACGCCATGTACGTCCTCAACGAAGTCAAAAACCCAGTGCGGACCATCAAGATTGCCGGACCTGTCGGCCTCACAACTTGTGGCGTTTTATATCTCATGGCAAACGTCGCCTACTTTGCAGCAGCCACTCCCAGTGAAATTGCCCACAGCGGCACAACAGTTGCTGCATACTTTATGGACAAGGTCTTTGGGAAATCAGCCAAGACCGCAATGAGGTTCGTGGATCTTTGGCCATCTTGCCTTGGACGTAAAGAAGGAAGCTAACCTGAACAGCGTGCTCGTTGCACTTTCTGCCTTCGGAAATGTACTTACAGTCACGTTCTCCCAATCCCGAGTAAATGCGGAGTTGGCAAAGGAAGGAGTCATTCCATTTTCGAGGTTCTGGGCGTCGTCCTGGCCATTCGGCTCCCCTTCGTCCGGTCTTCTCCTCCATTACATCCCGTCGTTCATCGTTATCGTAGCCATTCCTTTTGGAAACGCGTACAACTTCATCCTCGACCTGGAGGGCTATCCAGGTGCAGTCATCAACTTCCTCGTTGTCCTGGGTCTCTTCTACTTGCGCTGGAAGGAACCGAACACGAACAGGCCTTTCAAGGTGTGGCTGCCGGTTGCCGCATTTTACATGGCAGGCCAGGCTTTCCAGCTCATCGCCCCTTTCCTGCGTCCACCCAACGGCGTGGGAGACACACCCCCACTTCCTTATTGGCTGTACTGTGTGGTTGGTATCGCTGTTCTTCTTGCCTCGGTGGTGTTCTGGTTTGTCTGGTGGGTGGCCGCACCCAAGATTGGGAAGTACACGATGGAGCCTCGAAACGAGCCACTGGCGGATGGTACAAACGTTGTCGTTTATCGCCGAGTTCCGAAGACATTTAGGGACGAATAAGTGCGATTGAGCCGGTAGTATATATAGCTTGGTTAATTAATGATAAACCGCTGCAGTACAGTGATCTATTCTCACAGAATGATCAGGTGTCACTTCGCTTGTTTATCAAGGGATATTGCGAATTTCTGTTGCATGTGATACCTTGTTTTTGTCCCTAGCTCATTAATCGCTTCCTATGGTGCCATGGTCATGCCCCCTCTAGCAGATACGTATACTGAGTGTACTGTTACCGTAGGCTGATCGTATGAAGCCATTTTCAAAACTTCAAATATGGGTTGAGACTCATGCCAAGGAGGTAGTCGAAGCCGGTTTCCCAAACTACCAGCGGAACTGTCAAAGCAGCGACTGGAAATGTCAGGCCACTTCTCTCTTCATCAGGGTTATCGCCGCCTTGAGCGCTCTTAGTATCACTACACACTGAACTCAATGACAAAATCTCCATTGCCTGCATCTCTAGGGTAGGCTCGCCGCGTAGGGCAGAAGCCGATAATTACCTCGTCGCAGCTTCGCGATGCTAGAAATTTATGGTAGGATTTCATTAACATATCTTGTTAGAATAGCCTTAAGTGATAGGCCACAATTCTATTCTTGATTGATGTACATATGATTGATAACGGCAGAGAACGACTGGTCAGCTAGGAAAGTATTCACGAATGAACGATGATGAAGTGTTGTTGGTGTCGCTACCCACAGCCTCCAGGCCGCATGTGCGATAGAACGGCTGTCCCGTCAGCCCGATCCTCAAAGACGCCAGCTCAGCAAGTGGCGATATTGATTTACAGGCTTCTGGTCCACGCGCCATGTTTGGCCTGGACGCCGCTGGGATAAGAAACCTCACCCGGGAATGTATGAAGCAATATGGGTATCAGTTACAATGGAAAATTCGCCTTGGTCCTACACGTCCTTTCTCAGAATCCGAGGACCTCTGAGATACTCCCTATCTTCTCTCCTTCCCTTGGGGACCCACCGAAGACGAAGGGCGCGAGTAGATCCATGCCGGGATCCTGAGCGTCGAGGCGTGCACTCGCGCTGTCGGGTGATGGCGTTTCCAGGATGGGAGGCGAGGTATTAGGATCGCGTTGCGCCGGATTGCGCGCCAAATACGCCGACAGCAGGGCGCCATTTAGGTCGGGGACGCTGCCGTACGACGATAGCGTAGGCCGGCTGATTTTGCGGTAGTGTCGTCGAGCGTTTGGCGCTCCCGTCTTCACACGCGGGTTCGGTGCTGGGGCTGAAGATATTCTTTTGCTCGCTGATCTGAATAGCTTTGGGAGACCGAAGGCAGAGCGGCGGATTGACGTTTGCCGGGCGGGCGGCGGCGCTGGGGGGTTTATCGGCTTGTGCTTCGCATGCTCGAAGAGGTCGATGGCGTGGGAGACCGCGACGTTGCTTTCGACGGTGTTGTTCAGGTCCTGCAGCAGCTCGTAGACTTGATCGTCGTCGAGATCATCCACCAGCTCGAGCAGCTGGTCCTCGAAGGAGGTGGAATGGCGACGTGATAGGCGGTGACTCATGCTGACGGGCTGTTGCGCCAGACCAGCCAGCCATCCGCAAGATACAGGCGAGAGGCGTCAAGACGAAGAGAGCTTGGACGAGTCAAAACGCTCGCTAATGAAGTGGAAATCGATAGTGAAGGTGGTGGATCACCTGACTGTTGCCCCTTACCCCTGGCTAAGCCTTACTGGGGAGCTACCTAACCCAGGGGGCGAGGGATCAGCAGCAGTTTGAGGTCGCAATTTAAGTAGGATCAGGAATAATTAAAGAAAGACCCCAATTTCCTGGCTGTTCGGTGCTGACTGTGCCTTCGGATGACGTCGGGTGGAAGATTGGGAGTGAAATATCCAACCGATATCACCTCTCACCCTCACTCTATCAAAACATCATCGCATTTGCTCTCATCCCACAATTCGCCAAGCATGGCTCCAGGGATGTATATTTCCCCAATAATCCTCCAATTTGCATTTGCACTGGCACGCCTGAGCACGACTGGTGTGCGTACCCCTTGGAGCAAGAATATCTTATCCTGAGGGAGAATTGAGCTGGTGGCAAATCCAATGTATCCTTCTGAGGTAGATATTGCTCGATATCCGTAGACGTGAGCATGTCTTCTGATTATTTCCAAGCATTCCGTTTGACTGCTCCCAAACGCGGACCGTAGGGTGATTTCTAAAACCCGCGGCCAGACATAAAGGGCTGAAAGTCCTGACCAGAGCTCGGGCTTCTTGGCTAAGAAAGAAAATTTTCTCCGGAGGAGTTCATCCAGATCTTTGACCATTTTTAGGTTGTGGTTTAGGTCAGCCTCATCGTCCCCGTCGGTCTCCGACATCAGCATAGACCAGTAGAAAGCCTCTGTAGTTGTCATACTGGTATTCATATATGGACGTTCAATATCAGCCCCAGTGATTGACCTTGAGTGGAAATAGGTCAGAACCGATCTGTATATGAAGCGGAGCGTCTTGACTCCAAATGGATCATCCTCTGGTGGGATTGCAGGACCCGCTGTGGTAACGGTCCCAAACGAGTATCCTGCCAGCTGCAATACCTTATCATTCTCAAGAAACGCACTTTTGGACGATGAGTCCATCGTCGCTCGTAGGTCTTCCTTTTGCCGAAGCTCCCAGCCTACATAACGGTGATCGTCCTCGGAGTAAGGATGCCACGACCAGCTGGGGAGTTTTCTTGACAAATTCTTGCTGCCTAAGAGAATAATGTTTGCGTCCTCTGTGTTTTCTAGTGTGATCTTTGTCACTTTGTGAAATACTTCCAGGGGATTTACAGAATAGTCCGGCTCGATCTCCTTTGACAAAACAGAGTCTGGGTCTAAAAGTCCCAATATCCCATAAATGTAATCTCTCTCGTCCGTCGCCCGGGCACCCATGGCATCTGATACGAGACTGGCAAATGACTGGTAGTCAGCGTCTCGGAACGCCTGTGCATGGAAATGATATTTGAGAAATTCTGATCCCATCCCGCGTCTGAGACTGTATGGGCTCGGACGACTGTCTCCCAGTTGGTGGAGTATTTCCCACAGGTGACACTAATCTGCTCTGAGACTGCTGCTTCTTGTATGACCCAGACTCGATGCATCCAATCCATTTTCTGAAAATTAGCTATATCTTTTTCGCCCTGGATATCAGTAATAAACCCGACAATGGGAACTAAGGGCCGAGCCCATCGCGTGATATCGAGGCGGTCGTGATTTATTCTTCTCCACTGATATGATGGCATTTATGCCTCAGCATCTTCCATGTAGCGTCTTTCCAAAGATTCAAACATCCGGAAAATCCGCTTTGTTCGTCGGTCATGCTCTCCCAGTCATATAAGCGTACGGCTCCCTTTCTGATAAATTTGACGCATCAATGGTATCTGCACGCTCTTCTCTGCAGTGTTGCTTTGGTCAATGCAGAGCACGTCACACCAAAGAACCCGAGCGGAACCCGCATAGCGTAGTCGCTTCAACGCCGTATAGAGGTTGCACCCAAGGGAAAATGTCAAACCATCTAGCAAGATAGCTTGCTGGTTTTCCTGGGAGCCCCAACAGTACGAGATGGGTTCATACTGAGGATAAGCGGAGCCATCCAACCGGACTGCGAAGAGCTCACCGCTGAGTTTCCCGGTACCAGGATGCAGCTTGAGGAGCCGGATCTGGGACCGGGCGTCATCCAGCCGCTGGTGTTTGTAAGTCTGCATTCTTTGACACCTTGGAAAGCTGAATGGCGACGCGTGGATGGTGGAGGAAGAATCACCCATCAACGCCATTGGAGATTTTGAGGGGAAGAATTGAGGCACAACAGAGTCGCACGCAGCAAGAATAAGCAGCAAGTCGGGAACCCTGGCCAGCCTGCTCCTTATTCCCAGCCCACAAAATTCGCATGCAACACCCCATAATTTCTTCCATCAAAAGTACTTTGTATCTTACATTTACTGCTGATAATGATTCAGAGTGAATCGCTACAATTCGCTTACTATAAGCCTGACTCACCGCCTGGATGACTCTTTCTACATGATCATTCCATTTTTGGAGCAAGATGTGGAAGAGGAAGCCCGTATGTCGCCAGTTATATTCAAGTATTGAGTAGATAACTGGGGTTGTTACAATTATTTATCTGCGGTCATGTTGAAAGATGATATAGACCTATTTGCCTTTCCATGAAGCTTCCATGACCTTCCGCGTTGATGTGATGGGGATATCTGGAAACTTTTGGTTGAGTGTATCATCGCTAGGCACAAGGAAATGCCCTAGCCCGGCCTGGTAATGGAGCAGGGCGAAGAATGCCTCGTCGTTGGGAAAGCCAATTGGGGGGAATTTAGAAGCGAATGAGATCTTTCCGCCCTTGAGAGAGTCCAGATCATCATAGGCAACATCGAACTTGGAGCCTAGGTTTCCCAGTTAGACTTTGTATACAATCCTACTAGATTGTTGTAATATTACTCGAACAACATACCTCGAACTTCCTCTGCTAATTGGAGGAGATCCTTGAACGAGATTGTCTCGCCAAGGATCAACGTTACTTTTGTCCATTTGTCCAAATCCATCATGCGGGCGAGGAATTTGGCCATGTCCTGCGTGGTGATAAAACTAGCCTTGGCAGAGCCATCGCCAGGAATGACCGCCCACTTCTGCTCCATGTTCAATACATTGATCCATGGATGGAGCGTTGTTTTCCAATGTGGCATCCCGTAATAATCAAGAAACCAGCCGTTTGCAATCCGAGTATACTCGAGGCTAGTTTTCTCAAGCTCGTCGACAGCCTGGAATGTGTATTTCGCCAAAGGGTTGAGCTCAATATGCCTTCAATTTTTTGACTCCAGGTTAGTGTTTATTTTTAAGAGAATGGGGGAAGAGGATAGCCAGAGAATGAAGTTGCAACAGGACTTTCTTACTCTCTCTTGTGTAGCAGATCATAGCTGGCAATGATGAATCTCTTGGTGTGCTCTGCATTGGCAGCTGCCTGTATGAGCCTGAGTTGCGAAGCATTTGCTGCTTCGTTGACAACTCCAATGGCACAAACCAAGGTGCTGATCTGGGCCTCATCAAGCGCTTTTTGGACCGATGCGACGCTGGAGTAATCCACAGTCAAATACTTGACTCCTGCGCTAGGTTCGCGGCTCTATAGAATCAAAAGATTAATATCAGTGAAGACTCAAGTCACGAGTAGGAATGGAAATTGTCGTTGACATACACTTCGTGAGAGAACATAAACTTCATGCCTGCCATGAGCAACCAGACCCTCGACGATGGCTTTGCCCACCTGTCCAGCACCTCCAGCAACAGCAATGCGGACCATTTTGGATTTCAAACACTGGAATATTCTGGATTAATCGGCATAAAAATATGTTCAGCTGACATTCTCAACGTAGACAACGAGCTCGTTTAAGTATTCTTATAAGGTTACAAATCATGCCAGAGGGGTAAGGATCTGCACCCCGCACGCGGCGAGCCAAGAAAGGCATCTCCGGACTCCAGTTGCTGGACTGAGTATTTTATACTGCGGTACTGCCAAATCGAATTATACACTTAGATCAAGACTACAGTCTCTTGAAATTTATTATCTTGAATATCATTCTCCTACTCGAAATTCCGTGATGATCTATATATAGCATCATACCGGTTTAGATGTCAGGTGATTGCGTAAGATCAGGGGCAGGGCTCAAGGCTTAGCCTTGTGGCGTAGCTCGTAAAAGCCACGGATGCAACCTTCGAGCTTTAGATGACGATGCAGCCGTCCATCGAGCGACGTATGCAATTTGATATCTGGGTGAATATATAAAAGGGGTTCCAGGAGCGAATCTACGTCTGGGATTTCCTCAGTTGGTCTCAAACTCGGCATTACGCAGCCCATCATGGAGATGGAAAATGACGTGACGAGAAATTCTGCTCCCTTCGGGCCAGCTGAAATGGAGCAGGTGTCGAAGATTGCAGGCTTCCGGGTGGAAAGATCCAAAGCCTATGTATGGGCCTTGAGAGACTGCAAGTTTCTTGTCTACGACGATACGGACGAGACGCCCGATTTCAGCGGCAAAGGCAAGGAGAAGGCAATTGGCCATTCCCAACACCGTCACGAGGAGGACTCATCCGTGGGTAGGGGGGACATGTGCGAAATTTGCTCCTCCTGTCCAGAGTTTCCTCATGACAAGAAGGCGCGGAAATTCCGCCTTTACAAACCAAGAGAAGCCTTCCCCGACCTCGAATTCGGATTAAACGAAAACTGCCATCATTTTGTTGCGGTTTCCTACTGTTGGCCAGTTCCCGAAATCGACGATGAAGGCCAGATCATCCAAGAAGAGCGGCACTACCAAGTTCGCGACCTGGCTGGGAATATTCGAGCAAATCGCGCCCTGGACGATGTCATTGACCGCGCTGTTGACGTAGCCAACAGTTTCGGCCTTCGGATGATATGGATTGACCAGGAATGCTTGCCGCAGCCCACCGAGGGCAGCTCTCAGCGAGACTGGGACGAGCAGCAGATCGGTGTCCAAGCAATGGACATTCTCTATAGCCGCGCCATGGTCACTGCAGCTTTTCACTCCTTGGAGCTGACGAGCCAAGCGCAAGTGGACGCCATCCGGTTTGCCATCGACCGCGATGAAGGACAGGGAGGCATGCATTCTTTCACTCATATCCTTGATTTCCTCGACGACGTCTCGCGCGATCGCTACTATGAACGTGCTTGGGTCGTCCAAGAGTCATTGAGTGCGGGTAACCGTCTGTTTCTTGTCTTCCGGCGGGCGCCTGGTATTAATTACCCATCCTCCTTCCGCGTTGGCCGTAGAGGTTTCCGCGCTCCTTATCACTCCCTAGATGAAGGAGTCCGCGAAATGCAATCTGAAGTTCTTTGCATGGGTGTCCAACAGTTCCGAAATATCGTGGAGGAGGCAAAAACAGTAGTCGAGCGCAATTCCTTCCAGGAATCGCAGACAGCCGTACGGTTCGGCGGCACGATGTCCCCTGATGCCGCAATTGTCCAAAAGGTGCAGAATTTACACCCGGCAGTGATTCAGGGCAACAGTCTCCCGTCTCAGATCAGCTTATTCTACGACAGTGGCATGGCTAGGAGGGACAGAATCGATGCTGCCGGAGCACTTACACTGCTAAGAACGCGAGGGTGCCGAGACGTCAAGGACCGCATTGCCATCATGGCCAACATGTGCGGGTACGAGACTCGCCTGGATACAAACGCCGTGGAAGAGCATTGCAAGTCCCTCCGTATCGCTCTGCTCACCCTCTCAATTCTCAACGGAGATTTCTCCCTCTTGGTGCCTGAAGTCTACGCGCCCTGGGGAGACGTAACGTATGTCCCTCAAGTTGAAGAACCCCGAGAGAGCCCGAACTGGCTTACTCCATTTGACACGCGGACTTCTGAAGCAGACTACACGAAGATCCAACGGATTGTTGGAACACGGTTCAAACCGTACACGAAACCGTCCGCCGTCTTTGACTTCCCCGCCTACCTCTGGGTCGTGGAGGATTTGATTGACCTCACCCCAGTACAAGAACAGTGGGCAGAGGAGTGGGCAAGGCTCAAGTGTATATCTATAGTGTTCAATGGTCCAGCAAAGGGGGAATCAAGCGATTCTTATCTATCTCGCCGCCAGCAGATCACCGCCCACTTTTCCCATTCAAATATCATAGTCAGGGCAAACCTTGAGATAATGAAGACAGGCTACTTGTCCCCAGAATCAGATATTTGGAACGGCATGGATAGCTCGGGCGTTGAGGTCATCCCGAGTCTGCTCGCGGAGCGTGTGGAGAACGAACCACTGAAACAGCACTCCATCGGCAGAATCTTCTTCGGCATCTTGCGGTGTTTATTGGATCAAGCTGACTCTGATCCCAACGCCATCGGTGTCGCCAACAGTATATGGCAGTCGATGCGAGTAGATTCTCTTGATGGGGAGAACAAGCATCCAGATCTCCCGGATGAGGTTTCTGAAGCCCTGTTCAGTCACCCCGATGTTGTCGCACATCCTTTTGATACATTGCAGTTTGATCGCAGCCCTGATGGCCAATACCACCAGGTGTGGCTATTTGACCGTATCATGTCGCTGGGCTTTCTCTGGGTTGGCCGTTATCAGCGTAGCACCAACCCTAGCACCTTTACACCCGAACGACCCGACTCCGAGCCCGAAGATGACGCTGAAGCTGCCAATGCGGTCGAGGATCTCACATCTATTTCCGGTGAGATGTCCTCGCTTACGATTCGTGAAAAGCCAGCAACGGAACCGAAGCCAAAGAAGGAGAAGAAAGAAATGGACTCCTCCATCCAGGGTCGACAGCTCCGTCGGCAAATTCTGGCCATGATGCTCGAGAACAGCCTTCTGTCTCCCATCTTATCGGGCGAGGATAAAGAGGGCTATCCCGATATCAACATCAGTTCCATTTCTAGTTTTGCCATCATTGCAGGCGAGCGAGTGTTTGAATTCGCAGAGGAGCAGAAGCGCGTCCAAACTCTCAGGTCCATCTTTGACGTCGACGGGCCTTGTACGATAGCGACTCTGTACAATTCGGATTGGGAGGTGCTACCCCATAGAGACTTGAGGAGCATGACTGTATGCTGGGTTGTGGAAAAGGAAGGTGATGATGATGGCCTGCCGGAGTTGAAGGCAATTGAAGAGGAAGATATCGTTGAACCGATAGAGGATAATGAGCTGTTGGACCGTCTTAGGAAGCATTACGATGAAGAGGATCGTAGGTATAAGGTCACTACAAAGGTCAAAGGCATGTGGCAAATGATGGACTTCCCATCTCAGTCATATACATTTGGGTAGATCGATTCTTGATGAGCACCTCTACGCTTTGTAAGTGTAAGATCCACGAATAGCGCTCGCGATCCTCAGCGGTGGTATCAGAAGCGGTCGAAACAAGGCCAGCTATCTAAGAGGGTGAAAATAGGATCTGGACGATATTAATAGTTTAATAAGAAATTATTTATTAATATTGATAATTTTATGGGCAACTACCTCATCGTTGAGAACATTTAGGCACCTTGGAGTGATCTTGGGTGTTGGCATACGCGGAGTATAAGGCAGTATCAAAATCTGTTTTAAGTCTGGCCTTCTCCGTACTTGTATCCTTCTTCTTTTCCTTCTTTAGTCTCGTATAAAGCATAGAACACGGGCCTTTGTAGTGCAATTAGAGAATCCGGCTTTTTTCCCACTCCGCAGTGTCTCTACTTTCTTATACAAGAACAACAAAAGTACACATTCCTCATCAGAGCTCTTCCAACGCACTGGATACAATTTCTCCTGACTTCGATAAAACTCATTTCCTTCATGGGGCTTAGAGGTGTGACGGCAGAGACTCGGCGCTTGTGAGTATGACTGAGGATGGATTTTCTGAGGCTGCGTTATTCCAGGATCCAGTGTCCACAAAATAAAACATAGTGCCCATCCCCTGCATCATCGGACACGCAAGGCGATGACGTCCGCTGTCGGTAGTCGGGCGCGATAAATGCCGTTGATCGACAGCTCACACTACATTTGGGTTCACGTCGTCGACCACCAGGTGACTACTCCGGTGCTAGAGGCCATCCTTTTAATAAAAAAGAATCAGTGTGATTATCCTGCTCATGTTACGGGGTATTGAACACAAGAGCGTGGAGAGTTGACGTATATATTGGTGGCGCACATTCAAAAAGTCTTTCTCTTACTTTGCTCACGATACACATGTACGTAACATCATACCATATATACTCAGCCGTGGTCGAAATAGAGTGTGATGCTTTCTCCTTGGCTGCCTCCAAGTCGAGTGAATCACTGGGCATACTCCAAACAAATTTCATCCTTACATCTACTGCATCTCCGTAGTCCCGCATAAAATGACGAAACCCCCTACTTGGAAATGAATTTCCTTGAATGTCGTGCGAGTCTCGTTGTCTTTGCGTGAATAAGAAGTCTCATAGTCCCTGACACGAGGCAAATGTTACGATATACCCTGACGTTTGTATTGCAGGTTTGAGGATCATTTCCAACGTAATTTTCCTATGAAGAACTCTTTGATTGAGTAAAGGTAGGCTGATGTGCTTTTTTGCCATCAACTTTTACCGCATCAGGATCAAAATTAGTATTCGGCCAAGAGATGAAGGCGATCCCCGGACGTTGTAGACACACCATCCCCATAAAAACAGAGTGAGACCCGCCCTTGCAGAAGGAGAACCTTGTTAGCCGTTCGGGACGCGTGGCTTTTATCAATCGGCAGTTTTCTATGTACCTGATAATGCGACAGACATCTCCTTTTTCTTGCTCGCACCTATAATGATACGGGATGTGTGGTTCCACCGTCGCTAAGCCATCTCATGACGACGATCTCTTCGACGCTATCATGACCCCCTCCACACCACACCGTAGTCAAGTGCGCGGCATTGTAGAAATGAGACGACTCACTAAGCTTTCTAGGGACCGTATTCCCTGTTACAATAGAAACGAACCCCGCCCCGATCTAACTTAAACCGGTGATTACAGGGAAACCTTGAATCGTCTGCCGTGGCTTGGCTCTTTTTACACGTCCGAAGGGGATCTAGTCGACTGTTAAGGGGACCTTGTATACCGTAGTCCCGACTCCCGACCATGACATGCCTACTTTATAGATAGCGAAAAGCCTTCATAAGCTACTATTCCCTCTACTGCTCAGCTCAGCTACCCTTCCCCCCCATTATACCTTGCTTGCTCTCCCTGTACGAATAATAGATATGAGGAGTCCATTAATTCTTGTGCTTGTCATCCAGGCATTTCAGGGGCTAGGTCTAACCGCTGAACTTGACCTCCTGAGTTCGCAGCACCTCTATGATTGGGGTTTCTACGGCTTCTACCCTCAACAAACCTACAAGAGCTTCGACCTTACGGCGCCATTATTCAACTTCCTCCAATGGGATGAGAAATGCAACGATGGCTTCTATATGATTACACCCAAAGGCCGTCTCGTCGACTCCCCTGGGCCCGTAATTTTCGACTACAAGGGAAACCTTGTCTGGACAACGGATGAATTTGGACAGGTTGCAGATCTCCAGGTTCAAACATACAACAACACGCAGTACCTCACGTTTTGGAAGAGCATAGAAGGAATATATGCTGGTTTTGGGCGGGGAGAATATCTGATGCTAGACGAGAACTACCAAGTCTTTCGCACCTTCAGACCTGTCGGAGACGATCTAATGGGAGATCTGCACGAGTTCAAAGTCACTGACGAAGGGACTGTGCTGATGACGGTGTATGCTCCTAAAAAGGCAGACCTCAGTCCTATCGGGGGACCAGAGGAGGGCTGGATAGTCGACAGCATGTTCCAGGAGGTGGATATCGAAACTGGGAAGTTGCTCTTCCACTGGCATGCCTCTGAACATGTCGATATAGATGAGACGATACGATATTTTGCTGGTGCCGATGACGGAGAGAGCCCTCACTCTGGATTTGATTTCTTCCACATCAATAGTCTTGACAAAGATGAAAAAGGGAACTACCTCGTCTCGGGGCGCCACACGAAGACCATCCATTTGATTAGCCGCGAAGACGGCAAGATCATCTGGACTCTTGGCGGCAAGAAGAACATGTTCGAAGACTTATCAGAAGGTCTTGCCACCGACTTTCACTATCAACACCACATCAGAATGCATGAGAACAACACAATCTCTCTTTTTGACAATGCTAGAGCTGAAAGGCAAGGCCCCAAGAGTCCCCACGACTACAGCCGCGGTTTGGTAATCCAGCTCGATGACATCAAGCTCACTGCCACGCTTGTACAGCAGTTTTGGGACCCTCAGCATCCGAAACACCCCGACTCACAGGGATCGGCTCAGCTGATCGAGGAGACAGGTGGCATGCTTGTCGACTACGGCATGTATCCCGCCTTTACTGAATTTGGTCCGGACGGCGACGTTCTCTGTGACGTCCGCATAGCCCCTTGGGTCCTGTACCGCATCGGCGCTGTCGTCAGCTACCGTGGCTTCAAGGGCCATTGGGTCGGCAAGCCCACGAGTCACATCAACGTCTACCTCAAACCATCCGACGGCGTCTTGTACGTCAGTTGGAACGGGGACACGGAGGTCAGGCAATGGGTCTTGCAGGGCGCAGACTGGGAGGACGTATCGCGGGAACGATGGATGAACTTGGCGGCCAGACCCAAGGACGGGTTTGAAACTGGCTTTGATATGGAGGAGGATATGCCCGAATATGTGCGTGTCGCTGGCGTAGGCCACGATGGCAGGATTCTCAAATATTCTACTGTGATCAAGAGGACGTATGGCAACGCCAGATCCCCAGACCAGTTGCTGACGATCCTGAAGACGATCTTGACAGTTGTCAAATTAAGCATGCTGATAATTGTGGCCCTGATCATATTACGGTATGCAGGAGTTTTCCGAGCGTTCAGGGTACGCTCGGTAAACAAGGCAATTGGCTTATCTCGTCTTTGGGGCTTAGTTTCAACGACGTTGTGGAAGAAATTGGGTGTTGTTCTCTCACATTCGAGATGGAGAGGGTGGGCATTTGGGAAGCCGGATGAATTACAACCGTTGCATCATGACAACAGCAAAGTATCGGTAGTATAGTATAGAATTATTATTCTGATTTCTTTTTGTACTTGAATGATATTTAATCTCGGAAAGTCTTGCTGGCCCTTGTCTACGAGTGCGAATACCATATTGAAAACTTGATAGTCGTTGATCGTGAAAGAAACCCTCTACGTCGGTTGGTCAAGTGAGTCTCATCTATTGTGAAGGAAGTGGCAGAATGTTATGGATCCATATTCAATAGTTTTTGTTTTATAACAGGATCGCTAGCTTAACGTGGCGCGCAGTAGAATGATGGCGCAAAGAGATATATCTACAGCAAGGCCACCAGGTCTTGATACCGAAACCTGGCCTCCATTTTCATTTGCAGTTTCATCAAGGGGAGTGTCCTCTGCGACAGTGCCGTTTGCCGCCGTATCATTCGTGACAGTGCCGCTCGTAACAATCCCCTCCTCTAGTTTCCCACAGTCTTCCTGTTGCAAGGTGACGAGTCCGCAGACCAACCCATCAAGCGGTTGGCGATATCGCTCGAGTAGCAAGGGTTGGAGCGGCCCTTGCCTAGGTTTCCGGATTCAGGCATGACGCCAGAGTTGTAGAGGAGAGCACCCTTGTAGTACTTGCTGACATCCGTAGCCTTGCTGCGGGCGACAGTTTGCTTGAGACCATCGGAGGTGGTAAGACCGACACCATCAGTGATCATGCCTGTTTGGTTCAAATTAGACCATGCTCAAGCGGGTGATCTTGCGCAATACTTACCCTTGATCTGATCGTCAGGGCATGGGGTTCGGAGGCTCACTCCAGCCTTGGGATCGTTGCAGGTGTGCTTGCCGTTGAAGCATTGGAGGAGACCTGGGTTGCGGTATCCCTCGTTGGTCGAGTAGCTTGTTTTGACACGCACACAGCCAGAAGACTCCTGGAAGACGGCAGCGAGAATGAATCGTGCGTCGAGGCCAGAGTCGGATCCGACTTGCTTGATAGCAGCCTTCATCGCGTTATTCTCAGCGGCGGAATTGGCACCAACTCCGAGATATTTGCAAGCACCGTTCGTGTAAGCGACGTGAGCGTTCCAGCTAGAGAAATCGTGTTAGTTTGATTTCGCTCCGAATGGTCGAGACGGCTTACATGGTGTCAAAGCTCGCCCACTGGGAGGTTGATGGCCAACCCTGGGTGGTAGTTCCATCACCCTTGTAGGTCTTGTAGGCAACAGCACGGGGAGCCAAAGGAGCGTCGACTGAGCTCTCAAGAGGAGCAGCCTGAACAAGGCCAAGGAGGCTGGCGGCAGCGAGAACGAATGAAGATGTAGCGACCATGATTGCGGTTGAAATGAGCGTGATTCAGTTGAGACAAAACCGGCAAAGAACGACCAAGCTAGCGAGCTAATGATGCGAGATCTTGAATGGGGGTCGTAGATCACTTGGACTTATATGTGTTCCTGTGTTTTCGATTCAGTAGCAAGGATCAATCGTCCATGGTCGGATCATGGGGGGTAAGGATCGACACCCTGCTAGCACGAAACAACGATGGAATGGCCGTAAACTCGGGAGGAGTTAGGCGAGGCTGCCCATCTGTGCTGATTGACTGGAAACCGAAATTATTTCTTGGTATTTCCTCCCGCCCCACAATCATGATACAAGCACGAGTGTAGGGCGAGCCATCGTCTGGTATGGCCTTTCATCCGCAGTCTAAAATTCAAGCTTATTCAACATGTCCAGGATAGCGCGTTGAATAAGCTTGTCCGCCAGATGCCGACCTCTCCGCGCCTTTCCCCTTATTCAACATTATCCACCCTCTCCCGTGGTTGACGATCAAGTCTGTAGACTTGCCTCGCGCTTGGGGCGGCATTTAAAGCTCAGACTTGGCTCATGGACGCGCTGGACGAATTCTCAGTCGGTGGCGTTGGCCCCAAAGAATATTAACCCTTGCCCATCCGAGGCTGATGCTATTTGTGGGCTCGACCTTCCGAGAGCAACCCCTGTGAAACAGTAGCCTGGCTTACGGCTGATCGATCAGACACATGTGTACATAGTAAGCAGCTAATAATGCCAAGTTCGGACGAAAAAGAACATTCTGACCATTTGCTGCAGCGATTCGCTGAATCCATCAACCTGAGGGTCGAGGCCAGACCCGATCATGACCCATCGATGCGAGAAATTTCCCGCAACTCGGCTTTGCAAACAATAGGCTCCCTTGTTTTGATACTCCCGTCGTAGTTCAGGAAGGTAAAGAAGCTTTCCGTCGCTGTGATTTCACTTCCAGTCATAATAGCGCCATTTTGTGTTGTTGCATGTAAATTGCGAAAAAGGGGTTGTGACTGAAATGTGGCGAATTCAAGCTAGTGTCGGCCGATTCCTCTTCCTTCACAGGCCGAAGCCTGGTATATATACTACAGCATCTGCCAGGTCTACTACCCTATGGTAATGCCAACAAATGAGTCGGATCTTTATATCTGCTCTTACTATTTGGAATTAAAAATCCTGGCAATGTCCTGGGTTTATTTGCGAGAGACCTGGCGATCCTCTCTGATAAAACAGGGGGTGCAAGCAAAAACAAAAATCAGGTGTAATGGATGGTTCTTTTGGCAGTTGCGACGAACTCAAAGACCTCCCTGCGAAATCAACCCGCGCAGAATGGGCAGATATCAATATGATAATTTCTGATTTCGCGGGGACTTCTCACAGACACCAAATTGGCGTCACATAGAATCTCTCTGAACACTACCCACCCACGTCACCCAAAACCACCTCATGTAGTTATTGCACACAAAAGCTTATTGATCACATAGTAGTCTGCAGTTCATTTGAACCTACTTAGAAATGAAGATGATCCGGCCGCTTTCCTCTAGGCTTTCCTGCGCATCGTGCTCTCTAGCCGAACTCGAAGGATAATTTCGACAAGAACATCTAAGGACGAGAAGTTAAAGAAAACTTCAGTACATTTTAATTGTAGCTCGGATCAGGCTTTAGCGTAGCATCGAAATGCGGCATGAGAATTCCATTGCCGAATAAGCCTGGCTAATGAGTGTGAGCAAGATCCCTTTTGCAGAGAAATTCCAATAAATGCTGAAACTAAATCCGTGCAGATCAGTGAGAGCTTGATGATGCTTGGTGTATTCGGAACATTGTAGCGTGGAACATAACATATTGACTCTCTCGTTTCCGATTCTATCCTTTCTTGCCCTTTGAGCTTGAGTCAATTTATATGCCTCTTAAATAGCGCAGGAGGGGGTAGATTAGAGGGATGAAGATAACCTCTATCTATAAGAGCGTCTTTCTTAGTATGGTACATAGGATATTTGTGATTAAGTGGTGATTCTAAATCATTTAATCTCTTGTCATTGATGACAGGAACACCTCAACGTCTCTTGCTTAGGAAACCGCTTCAGTAGCGTTAAACCATAGTCCAAGTATCAATTCTCAAACGAGACTCGCATGATGAAGGCCAAAGGGGTGTTATTTTCTTCACATAATGCTCTATTTTCCCTGTAGTGGTGATCCTGTCACAGCTATTGCGTAACTACCTGATATCGGGCGTCTGTGTCGTGTGAACGTAACATCTACTAGATCTTGTTTTTCTTATTTAACCCAAGGTAGTTGGGTTGGATTTCAACTTCTATAAGAGTGATTATCTAGCAGCCCATACGGGGCAGTACGTGTGAAACACCTTTTCGCCGCGGCCTCGTCCGAGTGGCACGTCTATATTAAGCGAGTGGTAGTATTTCCGACAATGGCAGGCCTGTAAAAAGCAGGTACAGACGGCGGACACGCCACAAGGCGCTAAGGGCCAAGCTTGATCCATACCTACGGAGGCAACCGAATCAACAGGGGTCGCTCTTCTGCCCCCAAAAGCCCTCAGCTTGCTTTGACAATTATGGATTGGGTTTGTTGGTTTCTCCGTGTGATGAGGATAATTTGCTGTCTTTATCAAAATTAGAAACATTTCTGTTGCAATCTGCATGTCAAGCTTGCTAATAGAAACTAAAGCCTTTCCAAACCAAATGGCATGTTCCGACTACCCCTGCATCACATCGTAGTGCTTCAGCATCCTATGGGGGTTACGCTACCCACCAGTCATCGGCGGATTCTGTAACGTTGCTACTTACGGAAGTCCTAATGCACTTCAGGTCATCTGTTCCTCCCACTTTCCTCTTTTTGAAGCTCAAGACCATCAAGTTCACCTGATAGTATTGATACAAGTGCCCGTCACAAACGCCTGATGTGAGAATTTGTGCCCCCAGATGGCTGGAGATGGTGAAAATGTTGCGAATGAAGATTCAAAGATGGAGAGCCATATTTAGATTCATAGTTTCCCAACGCTGTGGCTATATCATCTTGACACAGTTCGCCACGATTTGTCTGTGCTAGTGTCAGCAGCTTGCCGGGCCAGGGCCAAAGTACCGAAAAGCATTTATATAGGTGAGGAGAAGTGTTGAAACAATACCGGTTCCTAGATTGGATATCGCCGTGAACTTGGCATCTCCAAAACCGATCAATTTGGGAAGGTGTTCGCAACATCTAGACCCAAGGCGGGACGGCCAAGCCCGTCCGGACGCAAGTACCTTTCAAGTGAACATAACACACCATGAAGACAACGGGCTATTCTCCCTTTTGGCGAGATACTACCCACAAAATTGAGCCTAGTCACTTGATAGCCGGCTCTAGGAAGGTAGATATCGCTATGCACGCAATTTTCGTGGCGAACAATGCCAATGTCCTAATGTGAAAAACGCCGAGTCTCTCACAGCATGATCTTTCTTTTTGTGCCTCATGGACTTGTTATAAAAGAACAGAGATCGCACGCCTTGAATCATGGCTGCAACCGACAAGCACTCGCTCACTCAACAGTCACTCCATCCACCACTCACTCTCTAAAGTGGAAATACCCAACTCTTCCTCTCATTAAGATATCCCAACTTACCTCATTCCACCACTAACAACAACACTCATTCACAATGCTGTTCCAGTCTTTCATTACCACAGCCCTCTTTGCGGCCATATCTGCTGGGTTCCCCATTGAAACTCCTGAGGTTGAGATCGTCGAGAATGATGTGAACACGACCATCTCCGAGCTTGATGTCCGTGCCACCTTTCAGGACGTATACAAGATGTACACGGGAGACGGCAGCCATTTCAAGGCCGGCTGGCCCAACATGGACTTCTGGGGCACCTGGGACCAAATGTGGAACGCCAACGTGCCCCTCATGCGTAAGTCCTGCGGCTGGAACGGCTGGGGCAAGGACAACTCCGAGACGGAGATCGGCTACATCAAGAGCTCCCTCGTCACCGTCTCCGGCGAAGTCGGCATCGACAAGCGCTTCCTGCTCGCCATCGTGATGCAGGAGAGCAAGGGCTGCGTCCGCGTCCCCACCACGCCCTCCGGGAGCGGCCACAACAACCCGGGCCTCATGCAGTCCCATGCCGGACAGGGCACTTGCGCCGGTGTTGCCAACTGCTCCAAGGCACAGGTCCTTCTGATGATCCGGGACGGCAGCGCTGGCACTAGTGCCGGTGATGGTCTTAAGCAGACCTTCGCGAAGACCAAGGCCTATATCGGATCATCGGGGAGCCAGGCCCTCTATGCTGCTGCTCGCATGTATAACAGTGGATCGGTTGACTACAAGAACCTGAATAATGGCTTCATCTCTAACAAGTGCTACGTGGTTGACGTTGCCAACCGACTTACTGGATGGACGTCGGCCGCCTCAAAGTGCTCATAAACGCATTCTTTCACGATTTTCTTATGACTATTGTATATATCTCCTATGAATAACATGTATATATGACTCAATACATATCACGTTGAAAACATCTTCCTCATTCGCCTTTGTGTCAAAAACTAGAAGCATGTGTAAAAAAAAGTATTCAAAAATTCAATTTCTTTTGCCTATGCCTTTTTCAAATACCCCAAAAGAGTGTTTTTCTGTGTTTTCGTGTTCTTTGACTGTTGCGTGGCTGATCGTTCAGGCTTCTTCCCAACCTCCATTATGTTCATCAGCTCTTCAAACTCTGCCTTTGGCACAATCCCACCACTAGCTTCCTTGTGACCACGAGCAAACGACTCCCCCAACCTCTCGCGCAAGGTTGGATCTTCCGACCGCGAGGCGACATCACGCAGAATTTCAATGATATTTACAGGGGGTTCTCTAGACCTCGCGCATCGTGGGATTCGGCATGAGAAGTTGACCTTGTCGGGGATGTAGCCATCGTTTGCAACCAAGACAACTTCCAGGTTCTTGGAGGACAAGTGGCCTGCCCACCGTGTCGCGATGACTGGGTGGACTTGCGCCCCGGAGCTGATGCGAAACACGGCGACTCTGCCGTCTGCGGAAAATTTGGGGGCTGCATGAGTGCACCTCTCGACCTCTGCGTTGACCTCTGCCCTTGCTGCTAATAGATCTTTATTTGAGAGTAGATCCCTGGGTGACGTCGCAACACTCAGCGCCTTCCATGCTACTGGGACGTTGTAGGAACTCGTGCGCCGCGGCGCATTGATGAGTGAGACCGCGTCGTTGATGGCCTTCTTTGTGTGCTTCTTAAGCGTAGTAGACATATCTGGGAACGGCGGCTCCCATTTGAATGTGTTGCCCAAATCGCCGTGAGTCCCCATGGCACAGAGCCAGTCGCATTGCGCCTCGACATCGTCATGCAGGTCGCGACAAAGTAGGTACGTGAGCAGCGAGGTTGTTGCGACGGGGGGGTAATGACAGGCCGTCACGAGCAGAGAATTTTCGGGATGGTCGTCTTCCTCTGCGTGGTGATGGTCAATGATGATGCCGCGATGAGGCTGGTCGATAAGCGGAGGGGATCTGCGAGACCCTTGGTCCAGCACGAAGATAAATGCGGGCTCGAAGCTGGCCATTGCAGCGCGGGAGGTGTCGTCGTGAACAGAGCAACCCTTGTCGAGAACATGTACTGAGATGAATGATTCGTCGAGGCCGATTAGCTTCAGTGTCCGCTGCAGAATGGCCCCGGATGCAAGCCCATCAGCATCTTTATCGGGCACGATGAGGGTGGGCTTGGCGGCAAATGCACTGCAGGACGGTGGTTAGCCAGGCCGGTAGAACGAGGGGAAGGTCTTGATAGACGTGCCACTCGATGATGAATGATCTGGCCGCCTCCATCTTATCCTCCGGGGCCGGCCATATTATCTGACCCTTGTCATCACGACTTTGTTTAGTGAGATGGTAGTCGGGTACTTGTGAAGGAGCAGTGGTGCGAGGCTTCTTGGCGCCCTGTTTACTGGTTCTAAGGCCGGATGCTTGTATAGATCGTTTCATCATTCGCGGGAAATGTCGTTGGAGGCAGCAGCGCTGAAGGAGAACCATGGTAGATTGTTGTAAGAGAGAAAGGTGGGCGATGTTTTGGCGTGAACCGTCTCAATCAGTGTGTCATTGACATAATGGTGTCTAGCTCTGTGCTTAACACATCTTCCCAACACTTGACCAGTCTATGGGCACACCAGCTCGACGAGTAAAATGAAATGTTTTCACTTGTCTAAATTTATTGTATGTATTAGTATTAATTCTCTCCTCTACAAATTCATTTGTGGCAGTGTGGTTGGTCCCAGGGCATTAAGATGTAAGAGAAGTATAGGGTAGGCTATATTTGTTGGTCCAGCATGGAGAATAGATAATGCGCCTGGCATAAGGCATAACAGAAATCGCAAACACCAAATTGCATAAACTGCCAGCACTCAGGCTCCTAAAATTGGCTGCACAGAGTCGCTCATCCCTGCTGGATTCCCAACAGGGAAAGCTAGCCGACAAATGGCAGCATCTATGCATGAACATCCACTCAATGCGTCGACATAAAGGGCCATTTTAATTATTCTCGCACCATAATATAAGCATGCCTGCCCCGATATGACGCAACATTGGGCTGTGCGTTGTTGTGCATCTGGGGCTGGCTCAAGTGGTCTCACATCTATGGATCGCTTCATGAGGCCACCGCCACACGTGCTGCTTCGAGCTTCCCCTCCCACCGCCTGTTGGCGCGCCCTTTGAACCCTTACATCCTGTCGAAGATTGGCTTTGCCAGAAGATCGTCGGACCCTGGCACCAGGCGAGCCGCCCTCCAATAAGACACCACGAATCGAGACCATGGCGACCGCGATCACGGCCCCTTTAAGCGGGCTGCAATCGCTCCTCCTCAACCCCTTCCTCACAGGCTCGTGCCTCGGGTTCATCAAGTACGGCCAGCGCGAGCACGTCGAGCGGCTTTTCGAATTGATAACCAGATATGGCGGTGTCACGCGACGCAGCACCGTCAAGTCCGCGATCGGCATCCTCTTCCTCGTCGGCCTCGCCAGATCATTCCACAACACCCTCAGCCGCGCCGCCTACAACAACTGGTCGCTGTTACCGACGATGAAGAATAAGTGGGGGGACTGGAGCAAGGAGATCGCCGTCGTCACGGGCGGGTGCGGCGGCATTGGGCGGGAGATCGTCCTTGGTCTGGTCGCCAGGGGCGTCACGGTCGTCATCCTCGACGAGCAAGATCTGCCCCGGGACCTGGCCGAGAACAGGAAGATCAAGTGGTGGCGGTGCGATGTGCGGAACCCCGAGGCCGTCAAGGGTGCGGCGGACGAGATCAGGCTGTCGCTCGGCCACCCGTCGATCCTCATCCAGAACGCCGGTGTGGCGGGCTACTGCAGTCTGCTGGACACACGTCCTGAGTTTGTGCGGCACGTTTACGAGATCAATGTGCTGTCGCTGTGGAATACGACCAAGGAGTTCCTCCCCGCCATGTTGAGGAATAACAAGGGGCATATTGTCACGCGGTCGAGCGGTGCTTCTTACGTGGCACTGCCGAATCTCATCCCTTATGCATCTTCCGAAGCCGCAACGACGGCGTTCATCGAGGGCCTGCGACAAGAGATTAAGCACATATACAAGTCCCCGGGGGTTCTTGTAACAGAAGTGACTCCTGATTGGACAAAGAGCAGTACATCCCATCATTACTCTCATCTGATCGCACCCACAGTGGAGTCGACTGATGTGTCGAAAGCCATTCTATCGCAGATATTTAGTGGAAGAGCAGGACATGTTACTTGTCCATCTTGGTTTGGATCGTTATCGATCATTCGAGGGCTTCCTATTTGGCTACAGGAGCTTGCGAGAGATGTGATGGGCAGGTCGGTTCCGTTGACAGCAAAACGGATAGAGAAGCCAAGATAAAGAAATAAGCTTCGCGAAGTATTATAGGCACATTTGTATAACTAGATATTGATGCATAATTTAATTGACAACTCCGAATCCTCATTACTCATGTATTCGTAAGGATAGAAATGCTTGAATTACCCGACCATAGTGAGGATACGGTTCGCTTTGCCGACGAATTGAAGCATGTCTCCACTCGCATCGTCAACTCATTGATCATTACCTCAATTCATAAATATCCACGCGTGTCTGGAAAGCCAGAGCCAAGGCATAGGCGCCTTCCTTGGCACCAGGTCCAAAGCCGCAGGCAACCACGGGCTCGTCCTTATCACCCACAACTGCGGCCAGCTTCCTCGTCTCCAGATCAAGTATATGTACTAACTTTTCATTTTCCTTGCTCACAAGCGAGGGAGTGATGTTTCGTATCACGGCATATCGACAATCCCGCGAGATAAACACATTTGCCGGGTCAGTCAACCCGGGCACGGCGATATGGTCCGCTCGTCCCGACTCAACGTCTACTACCCATATCTGCACCGTGGCATGGTGGTAGCGCAGGTCGGCTTTGGGAACCGACCAGACGAGTACCGCGTAGTTGCTGTCGAGGCTCAGAGCCATACTGGCAAGCGTATATCCTTCATAATCGCTTGCCGCGTAAAGCTTGCTGTACTTGTACGAGGGGTCCCTGAGAAGCTCGGATCCGATAATGACGCGTTTCTTCTCCGACGGAGGATCCTCGCTGTCTTTGCTCGCCAACAATGCGCCGGAGTCGAAGATGATGAGATGGAAAAACCCGCTGTGCTCTTCAACTACGGCGATGTCCTGTCCATTGGTTGCCAGTTTTGCATACCATGTGCCGTGCAGCGGCTTCAGCATCTGAGATTCGTTCTCGCTGAGTATATTAGCGGAGAGTTCAGCCATTTCGGGCTGTCCCTTGTGCGGCTCCCTAATCATGTTGGATTGCTCCTCTATGCCGCCCTTGCCGCTCACGAGCTGGTACATGACGGCCACGCCGCCCTCGCTCGTTTTTACGCAAGCGGTGGATATGGCGCGGCGGACCGATAGGCGTCTGTTGTTCTCCAGGTTGTACGTGACCATCTCGTTGGGTTTCCCCTTCCACCAGCCTGTGATGAATACATAGCTCGAGTTCCAGGGGCACAGTTCCACCCTCCATGGGGTAAATTTGGCAAAAGGAGATCCAACCTTGTACTCTTGTTGTTTCTCGGTCTTCAAGTTATAGCTGATTAATGTTCTGTTATGTATATTGGCCATGATGACCAGTCCATCAGCCACGTCTAGACTTTGGATGTGGCCAGAGTTACTATCGTCAAAGGATATTTGGTGCTTCAGTGTGGCAGTGAGAGCCCTGCTGGGATCATTGGCCAGCTGAGAAGGTAGTGGCACCTCGGGGAATAATAGATTGGCGTAGAATGGTTCCCTGATGCTGATTGGTGGCATGTCGACAACCAGCGCCTTGTCAATGAGCATGAATATCTGCGGTGAGCGGAGCTTCTGAGGGACAACTATCATGTCATTCTGCAATAGTTGTTAGTTCATGATTATAAGACAGGGGCTGGGGAGTAAAGCCTACCTTCTTCTCGTATACTATATCAAGAACATCCAGGGCAAACTTTCGGACCAGGTGGAAAGGAATGGTAGTCGTGCTATCAGCAAGACTGAAATTCTTTGAGAACGTCACAGAATTCGCTATAGAATCTGGTAACCATAATGCAAGATCCTGCCTGATCAGGTCGCACTGTACGTTGGCACGAGAAATGAATTTCCCAAGGAGCGGCTCGAGATCCTTTCTTCCACGACCCCGTAGCCGGGTTCGAAGGGCATACACCTGAGCCATGATCGGGGCTTTGTCGGCTTGGTCCTTTATTCTGCTGGCCGTTAGCGAAAACCGACGAGGGAGATACCAGGATCAAATGAAAAGCCTACATTGTGACCAGGAGTAGAAATAAGCTCAGCACATCCGTCGCATCCTCCAGCTTCCTCCTCTGCAACCGGATCCCCGCAATCTCATCGTAGCCGCACTCCTCCTCCTCGCTGAACTCGTTCCTCAAGGTCTTGATGTAGTCCTCAATCAGCACGAAGCACTCCTGGTGCTCCCACATGAAGGCGTAGCAGTCCTCGAGTAGCTCGCCCGACAGCACCTTGCGCAGGTAGATGGACTTCTCCGACGAGAACATGCCCGCGACGCGCAGGAACTGCAGCATGTCATTCTGGAGGTGGTCCAGGTCGTGCCTCAGCAGAGGATGGCGGGCCGCCAGCGCCCTGGCCTGTCGCTCGATGTCCCAGGCGGCCACCTCGATGCCGTCCCTCGTCCAGAAGGCCTGCATCGCTCAATGGGATGGGGGAGAGATGATGGCGACGGGCACGAGGGCGCTGTCTGCGAAGAAACCCCGTGCTGGAATGGAACGTCTCTCTCGCCCTCGCCTCGTGCGTGTGGGGGGCTGCTATACCGCTCGTATTTTTTTTGCATGACGCATTTTTTTTGGGCGGCTTTGGAGCCGCAAGTTAATACGAAGTGTGAGAAAAGTTGGGCCCACTCTGCTTGTTCTTGCATTCCGGACAAATAATCCGCTGGCAATGGAGTGAGTTGGGAGGGGACGAACCACAACAAAGGCTGCAATCATTTCAAAGTCAACTAAGAGAGAAAAGCCCTCTCAAAGGCTCTCACGAAGTATCACTCAAAATGACTGGCTGGAAGAGTCACGATCAACCTGGAATCCGGATGATGGGTCGCCAAGCCCGAAACTTCCCCTCACAAGCCTTTCCATTCTGGGCGTAGCTTCGATAAGAGCTTATTGAACGAACACGAACAGCATCGCTGAGGAAAGCTGGGCACCTGACCACTTTCAAACAACCGTATCCTCTCTCATGGTAGCAGAGCAAAGGTAGCATGTCCTCTTATCTGTTACCATAACTATATTGGAGAGATACTAGCTCTTATCCCATTCGGCTGCTCCTCCTGCGTGATCGTTCCAGTCCCTTGTCCCTAGAGCGTGGGCCAAGGATTGAAACTGATCGAAATAGAACAGTTGAATATGTATATCATTTAGCCGCCTCCATTTTTCAATAGATTTATTTTAAAATCTACTTGATCCACCTTTCTTTTTAAATAAATTTGAATTCGAATACTGAAGTTCCTAACAATATGATTTTGCCCACACCACCTAGAGTCATAATACGGCCCAACAGATATAATCAAACTACCTCAACTTCTTTGGTCTCAAATTGCTCAAAGTAACTCATTCCTACGCCATCTCCCGCCACTGACGCCCAGACGCCCACTCGGATAAATCTCCCAGGTTCTCGAGCCGGATGCAAGAGAAGGCCGTACACGTTCCTGCCCTCCGAGATTCGATAATCTTTTGTAAAGTCACGGGCAGATTGAGTAGGTAGCGTCCCACCCTCACCGTCTTTTTCTTCTGTGTCGCTGTGCTGAAGTCCTTCCGAGCTGGCAACTACACATGCGAGTGTCAGTCATCTCCTAAGCTAGTAGAGTATTCGCCACCTTCGTTTCTTTTCTAAAAGGGTTGAGGCTGAGAGCGTTTTGTTACTACTGACCTGATGAATCATCATTTGAACTCTCGTCTTCGGATGGTAAATGTTCACGATCTCGAACGCGGTTCCACTGTTTAATCATGGTTTCCCAGGAATAAGTCCCTTCAGAGCTCATGAGCATCAACATCAACAGTTTGTTTCTAGAAACCACCTGTTCCTTTGGTACACAATCAATGTGGCAGTAAGCGATGATGCGGCCTTGATCTTGAATGTGCCATAGCTTCGGGTGCAACCGGTGACAGTCAAGAGGGACAATGTCAGCGGGTACATTTGCGACACGTCCCCGTATTCGCATCACTGCATCTTGGATCTCTCCAAAGATATTTTCTCCCTTTGGAGTGATTCGTGTCTCGGCAATGCAGGCTTCCGCTGATAGCAGATCCCTGAGGAATCCCGGTCGTGAAAATCTCAACCCGAACTCAACTCCTACCCCAAGTGGCCTGAATGAGCTCCACGACGGCGCGATATATGGGTTCGGGGAGCATAATTTATCGACGAGCTCGTTTAGAGATGTATGATCGGCGGTATTTGGGCGGCAATAGGGAAACCACATCAATGCGTACGGCAGGTCTCTCTCCCACAAGCCAGCGAGATATCGGTCGCCCACTCTGCTCGACACATATTTGGCCATCCCGGCCAACCCCGGTAGTGTGTCTCTAACATTGGTATACTTTCGTCGTCCGTAATTGTTCCGTATCAAATCCCATTGCTCAAGGCGCACTATATAGTGATCTGATTTAGAGTCAAGTTCATAGTCTTTCCGGTAGTTTGGTGGGCAGTATCCAGTCTCAGAGACGGAGAAATGGTCGCATTCAAAGTGTATCATCGATTCTCCAAAGTACAACTTTCTTGTAGACATTAGGGATTCTTGGAGGGTCCATCCTCTGCTATTCCATCGCGAATGGTGCACATCCAGTGCCAGCCAGCCAACCAGCCCCCAGTCGAGGGAGTAACCTGACGTGACCAGGCTGTACTGACCAGCAATCTCGGGGTTTATCTGAGAGGAGAACGGGATCGGGATATGTCGTCGGTCTCTTGTCAAAAAGGTCTCAGATCCAGAGTTTGAACTCAAAGCGCAAATTGTGACTAGAGCGTGGCTATAAACAAGAGCCATGGATTCACTCTCACTCTCCCAATCAGAGAGGTCGCCCTGTATAATGCACAGAGAATCAACCCAGAGATAATGAATCGACAGCTCTCTACAGACCTTGACTGCATCTCGGAGAACAGTGTGCATCGAGTTTTCATCAATGCCGGCTGTCCTTGCCTCCAGGCTGCCGGATGTGGTGCATAGTTGATTCTCCCCGTCGCTTGGCGAGCCCCAGCAGTAGCTCAAGGCAGCGTATTTTGGGCGACTTTCAGCTATATGTTGGCGGTTTATCAGTCGTATACTGCTTGAATTTAGGTCTGACCCGAGATATAGAAGGCGAGTTGGAAGAAAACCAGTTGTTTCGAGGTGAGAGCACTCTGACGCGCATTTGTTGATGGTTTCCTTCATGAACTGAATATTGTCTTCACAAAGTACATCTGATTTCCGAAGTCGAGGAATTTGTAGCCAGGAGGCAACAGACGCTATGAATAAAAGTAAGCTTAATGCTCCGCAAGATCGTGTCCACAAAAGTTGTCACGGCTTACTGTCATCTGTCTCAAGGGCGAATATAATGCAACCAGGTAAGGGGGTGGAAGCAGGCAGGACAGACGGGATATCGGGACGCCCCTTTAACTCTGCCACCAAAGCTCCAAGTCCAATTTTTGAATGCCACTTGTCCCCCCAAGCGTACGCAAGTCGTATTTCCAAGGAACCATCATAGTTAAACCCTGCCCGGATGATTTCATGGCGTAGGAGTGAACAAAAGCCACAGCCCAGATTTGCGCTCTCACTCAACAATGGTAGCTCTGGTAATGTATCAATAACGTGGTAGTCAAGCAGCACCTTGTGATACTCCTCAAGCGGCAGGCTCAAGGCTGGGGACTCCACATCTTGCTTCACAGCTTCCTTTACAACATGAGGCTCCAGCAGCTTGTCGTTAAATTGGATGACGAAGCACTTGTCGCATAATTTCGCCGTCATCTTTCTGTCAACGAATTTCTACTGCGAGTGCGCGATTTAGTTGTGTGTTGTTTCGTAGAGCCAGCGTCTCACGTTTGCCTCTTAAGGCGTCCAGGTCTGCTGCTTACATGCACGTACTCCATGTGACTGCCCACATCACATCAACGAATGGGTACCCTTAAGCCAAGTATGATACTGGGGGTGTTTCTATGGTGCACACTCGTCGTTGTCATCTTCAACAAGAAGGATCAGTATAGCAGACTACCTCAGATCTATAGACAAGGATCACAGACCTACCGAGGTAATGTAAGCGAACGGAAACCTGGCTAGCTTTAACCATTGTTCTTCCAGATTCCTTTTTGAATTAACTGATGAGAAATAGTTTGGTAGGAACTCTTGTTCCTCGACTGCCTGTTACATCTTCATGGTAAGAGGCGATTCTACACGTCCGAGTAATGAATGCTGCCATGCTACAGTCAACACCATGTCATGCTGTGTTGTGGTGGAACAGGTGGGTTCATTGCCCCGCTTGGAACCTTTCAGCCTGGCTCATATGATCACTGGGGCTGATGTTAAGACTAGGATCAAATATGTAGGCTTTCCCAGGATAGCGGTTTTGCAGAGGGCTTTATAATAGGCCGTAATGTATCAAAGGAGCAGCTTGGTTACAAGTTTTCCTTGATTTTTGCCTTCAAAAAGGCGCACCCAAACTTCCGGGATCTCTTCAAACTTCGCCGGAACCAAGGTTTGGCTGCCGTCGTCTACTCTTAGCTTGCCCTCCTTTGCCGCCTCTTGGAAGATTTTGATGACAGTTGGGAGCTTTTTGAGATAGTCTAACACGACGAACCCGTTGATCTTCAACCGCTGGGTGATGACATTCTATGAGGAGGTTAATAACTGATCTTTCAAACTCAGGATTGGGTAACACACGTCAAAATGAGCGAATGACGCTTTTTCTGACAAGTTATTATATCTCGATACGGAACCGCTGATGATATTTAGTACGCAGACATTGGAAGGATCGTTGGGCATCTCACCATAATGCAACTCGGCCTCCTTGACGGAGGCGGGTGAACATGAAATCTAAGATGTCACCTCCTACATTGTCTTTGGTTACAGTTGTTAGTGAACTTCCTTGGTAATATAGCAGTGAGTTGGTTCTGTATACCGAAGAATACATCTGCAAGTTCCTCCGTTGCCTTTGAAAGGTCTTCGTAAAATGTCGGAGATTTGTAGTTCAAACACACATCAGCCCCTAGAGTCTCGACGAAACGGCACTTCTCATCTGTGCCGGCAATGCCAATAACCTAAATGATGGTTTAATGGGGGATCATTTGACGAGAGCATCAGCTTCGCTTCTTACCTTGTTGCAGCCAATGATGTTCTTTGCAACTTGAACTGCTGTGCTACCAGTTGCGCCCGCGGCGCCGCTAATGACGACAACATCATCGCGGGTCGTTGCAGCAATTTCGACAAGACCATAGTACGCAGTCAAGCCAGTCACTCCCAGTATTCCAAGGTAGTGGGGCAGGTCGTAATCAGAATCTTGGGGTATTACGATGCACTGATCTTCATTAGCGGTAAAGTACTCTGCCCAGCCGCCCGCAGCCAACACCACGGTGCCGACCGGGAGCTTCTGTGCCTTGGAGTCTATCACCCGCGAGAGGGATCTCGCACGCATCTTGTCGCCGATCTTGACGGGTGGCACATACTCTCGGGGCTTTGCCTCTCCACCTGTGATCCAGACGCGTGCTGCGGGGTCGTTTGAGATGAAGATCGTTTGAAGAAGTGCTTCACCGTCGTTGAGGGCTGGAAGCGGCACCTTGGCGATCTCAAATGTTGCATCTGGTCCTTCTAACTTTGGATAAGTGACAGGGTGGCAAGCGAGCTGCCACTGGCGGGTTTCGGTCGGGAGCGGTGTCATGGCCGTGAGATGCTGCTTTTTCCGTGAAGGTAATGTTGCTCGAAGAATAATAAACCCGAAGTAGAGTAGCATTTATGCCTGTGGCCGGGATTGACACTGAGACATGTTATTTGTAAGCTGTAGCGGTCCACAAACTTGGTTGATACATTTTAACAAGTGAATGTTTCCTCGGAAAGCCTCAAATGGTATTAGTATATGGACTAGTACTTATTTATTTACCTCTGGGCTCAGCCTATGTTGTGAATCCCGGCTCACCCAAGATCAATCATTCCTTTACCATTTGCGGGACATTGATTCCTTGAGCTTTCCCAACCAAAGCTAGCGGAGACCTGCTACAGCGAAAGTGGATCCAGCGAAGGATCACTAGAAAAGAGCTTTGTGATGAACCCAACAGCGGATGAATTTCTCCAGACAGGGCTGGAAAAGATGCCATTTGGATCTTGATGATCCGAAGTACCCAAAGGAAATTGTCTTGATGGAACCCAGGGATGATCAAAGTAAGATGTTCAGGTCCATTTTAAATCTAGAAATCCTACGGGAAAGCCCACTGCTACTTATTGGAGGTAGTGGCGGTGGCGTGGGCAACGCTTCCTCTATGCAAACACCCCCCAGCTGCATCAGTGAACAAGATAGGAAAGATGTATCGAATTCGTTCTTAATTAACTCTAGACCAATATTATGCTCTCTCTCCCACATTCGTTCAAGGTAATTCGATCCTCCGGGCCATCATGCCTAGTGGTGCTACGGTAAGCACCAAGTTAATGTAGGGTTGTCAGGATGGAATCTAATCCTGGCACTTTGGCTCGCAACTCCTCGATGATATCCTTCCAAACGAGTCTTTGCAGAGCTCTCCCTTTGTCATTGGTGATGGTAGAGGCAGCTTCCCTAATTGAAGAGTATACTTTGTTAGCAACAGTCCATGGGATTGAGACAGGAATAATAACATACTCGCGGTATCTTTCGGGTGTCAGCCAATAATTAAAAAACTCGCCCTAAAAATAAAATCGCAGTCCATCAGTATATGATCAATTACTTTCTCGTATGTCGACCGTTGGAATAAACGTGCATGCGTGAAAGGTGGCCAATTAGAAGCAGAGCGGGCCATGCTGTAGGTTACTCACATGATACTCTTTCGGTTTCATTGCAGTCTGCACAATGATTCTGGCACCTGAGTCCGGTGTCTTGGCGGTGATGAGATTTGTTAGGTAGACACAGAGATTATGGAACCACGATCTGGAGGCAATCGGTAGAGCCATGTCGGTATATGTCATTCCGGGGCACACACTATTGACGATAACAAAGGGGCTGATTGGGAAGGGAAAACTTGTTAGCATATGTGTATGTTTCCGGCAATAATGATAGAGTTATGGAGAAGGCATGTTAATTGAAACGGGGTGACTGTGGGGAGGGTCTTTTCTTACTCGCCATCCGGTCCTCGTGCCATTCTGGCGATTTCCTCGATCGTGTACATTAATAGAAGCTTGCTGATGGCGTAGTTGGGCTCGGCTTCCCAAAAGCTGCCTGGCCAGTTCTCCTGGCAACATACCTGTCGCAGTATCCCGTGCTCATGCTGCGACCATTTGGTGAGCTCATCCATGTTGGGGTAGAGGTGCTCACGCGAGGAGAGGAAAATCATGCGTGAAGGCGATTCTCGATCATCCCGGCCTTCACGCATCCAGCCAAGCAGAAGCAAGCCGATGAGAGTTGAGCCGATGGTGTTAATCTGAATTGTTCTCTCCCTAAACAACTTTCGTGTCAGATACAAAATGAACAGATAGCCAATGTGCAGGTCCAAATACAATTAAGCGAGAATCTCTCTGGAGATTGTACCTACCACCCTGTGGGACTCTCCTCCCAGTGGGAGTTGATAATGCCGCTGCTCACAATCGCCACGTCCAGCGCAGCGGGCCCAGGCAGACTGGCCCTAAGCTTGGACATGAAATTGGTGCACGAGTCGTAATTTTCCAAGTCCAGCTCCAGGCATGAAATCTTGCCTTTGAGAGAGGGTCCAACCGCTTCCTCAATGTGACGTTTCGCGGCTTCACCACCGGACAATTTGCGATATGTGATAATCACATTAGCACCAAGGGTCGCAAAGTGCACGGCAGCCGCCAGTCCAAGGCCTCTGGTACCGCCTACAATAAGCACAGTTTGGCCGTCGAAAGTCCCGGCTGGAGGCAGTGCCGTTGGTACGAAGCGCCCATACAGCCGCTGCAGAAGACAGTCAAACATCAACCACTCCCCCGATGGAGGCCGAGTTTTGCCGACGTCTGACATAGTTACCAAGAGTCAAAAATGGTCTTTGGCTATAGCGACTTTTAATTTGAAGAGGTATCTGTAAAATTGGAAGGAATAGTAAGTACGTATGGTGACTATATATATACAACAAGGTCGAGCATAGCCTCATCCAAAGATGCAGACAATCAGTAGCTGAAAAATAAGCTGGAAAAAGGGGGCAAGGAGTGTTTGAGATTAGTTAGCTTATTCCCCGGGCTTGCTGTGCCTGTAGCACACATCAATTGATGGCAGCGTTTCTCAAGGAGGCAATATATGTCGAGGACAGGGGCGTGGAATATGGGCCAGTGGGGTGCGCGCAGTAAGCAGACTTCATGTTGTTAGAGGCCAAGCGGTCAAGATAGAGTAGGTATGTACACTAACGGTATTCGTTGCCTTCTGCAATAATCTCTCCTTTCGATTACTTATTGCCCTTTCACCGTAGCTTCGATTTCATTATGAGTCTATTATAAACATCTTTTCCAATAGAACTAATTTCTATTATAGGTTTAGCTTTTAAGCTGTCTAGCGGGGTAGAAGATATCTCGAGCTTCTGGGATATACTTAAAAATAGGAGAAAATATAATAAAGAAGTATCTTGGCGATCTCAAATGTTGCATCTGGTCCTCCTAGCTTCGGGTAAGTGACAGGGTAGCAAGGGAGTTGCCACTGATGGGTTTCTGTCGGAAGGGATGCTATGGCTGTAAAATTTACTTTTTTTATAAAGTTGATAGTGGAGCTCAGAAGAACAATAAATCCGACGAAGCAGAAGCATTTTATGAGTGTCGTCGGGATTGACATTGAGACAAGTCATTCGCAAGCTGTCCACGCACATACCTGATGTGGTACAAAAAAACCCGGCAAAAGCTGGGTGGAACCTCGAAGCAGCCGTGAGTTGTAAAAATAAGAGGGAATTTTTCATATCACTGCTTCTCACGTCTTCATTTCTGCAGTAGCTTGGTTCGGTTACGATCTGGATGCATCGGTATGAATTACAAAGTGCACACTGATTTCTCGTAGAGGCCCTAACAAGAATCCGGGTCGGTTGAAAAAATCCGACAAGTGATTATTTTGCCCAGAAAGTCTTGAATGATATTAGTAAATGGGCTGGGTACGTACTGATTCAGTTCACCTCTGGGCTCATCATGTTGAATATCCCAGCTCACTCAAGATCAATCATTCCTTTACCATTTGCTGGCATTTCAGCTAGTGGCCACTTGCTAGAGGGGAAGTGGAAGGAGTGAGCACTGATTCCAGCGAAGCGTCACTAATGAAGGGTCAACCCCAACAGCCGATGAAATTCCCCAGACAGCAAGGTTTGAATATGATGCTAATTGGATCTTGAGGGCCCGAGATATCGAACAAACTTAAATTCAGGGAAGAGGAAAGTGAGATGATCCGAATGAGTAAGGTAGTACTCGTCTTAAGAACTCGACAAGGTATGCCGAAGGGGTATTTTGCAAGCTACGTCCTTGCTGCAAATGATGGGTTCATTTAGATCCTTTATCAACCCCGCCAAATGAAGATCGATGTTCCTTAGGGCCTATCCGGCTGATTTGTGCCGTGCGGCCCGGAGAAACATGGATTGACCAGCTTTGCTTACGGGTCCATCTCCAGTGAAGGAAGATTAGCGTGAGGTCGTGCCTTAGAATGAGTGCAAATAATCCACGTGCTGGGGGAATGACGCTGTCCACAGTATTTGAGACCTTGTTGTCGCATTTCGCGCATGACGCGGTGCACCACCCGAGCGGGTCAGCAGCAGGCATCAACAGACGTCAATCATTCATTTCGTAATAGGCCAAATTGCTTTTAAGGTCAGCTACTGCTGCTCTTTTCTGCCCAGGGACAGAAGCTTCGAGGTAACGCGCTCTCGGAGGGGCGCCGCTACAACAATGCGCTTCCTTCAGCTTTTGACATGGGCAGTCGGCGTTGCAGCTACTGTCCATGCTTCAACGCTGTCGACGGCCGGTGTCCAGTCTCTGGTTCAACGCCGTCTTCCAAAGCACGCGGATTCCTTCATTTTTGAGATTACGACAACAGTCTCCAACAGCAACTCAACCAGCTCAGAGCTTGATAGCTACGTCGTGTCTAGCACGAACGAGGGCAAGATCCAGGTTCAAGCCAACTCGATTAGTGGGTTATTGTCGGGGTAAGTTCTTGACACAGAAACAAAGCCACATTCTCATGCCGGTGGCAATTAGTAGACTGACGAGGATTTATCCTAAAGTCTTCACAGGTATTTGTCTGGCTCGGCTCACGTTGATGTTTGGTGGTTCGTTGGCAGCCAGCTGGACGCTGCCCCTTCAAGCCTACCAGTCTTGTCTGCGCCCCTGCAAGGTTCCAGTATTGTTCCCTGGCGGTACCATTTCAACACAGGCAAGTAAACATACTGACCGAAAATGCCAATTGCCTTTTCAGCTGATCGATCTAACATTCGAGCAGTAACTACTTCTTACACCTCTGCGTTCTGGAGCTGGGAGGAATGGGAGCTGCAGCTTGACTGGATGGCACTCCGTTCCGTCAACCTTCCCTTGGCATGGATTGGGATTGAGAAAATCTTCATCGAAGTCTTCCAAGAGCTAGGTTTTTCTGACGCCGAAATCAAAGACTTCCTCTCTGGCCCGGCCTTTCTCGCCTGGAACCATTTCGGAAACATTCAAGGGTCCTGGGGTGGAGATCTGCCCTTCTCGTGGGTTGAAGATCAATTCGCGATGCAGAAAAGGATTGTAAAGCGCATGGTTGAGCTTGGAATGACTCCCATCTTACCCGCGTTCCCTGGATTTGTGCCAGCGACCATTTTGCAGCACTTCCCAAACGCCAACGTCTCCAACAGCTCGGCCTGGGAGCGCTTCGACACCAAGTACACCAACGTAACTTTTCTAGACCCATTCGACGAGCTGTTCGGCCAGCTTCAACAGAGTTTTATTAGCAAACAGAAGGAACACTACGGAAACGTTTCGAGCTACTATGCGCTTGATCAATTTAACGAGAACTCGCCGGCGTCAGGCGATACGGGCTACCTTCAAACGCTCAGCTCCAATACATGGAAGACCCTCAAGAGGGCTGACCCGGATGCTGTGTGGGTCATGCAGAGCTGGCTCTTCTCGTCTGACAGCGCGTTCTGGTCCAGTGAACGGATCAAGGCGTTCCTAGGGGGCGTGACAGAGAACTCCGACATGCTGATCCTTGATCTCTTCTCCGAATCGACACCACTTTGGGAAAAGACGGAGTCCTATTACGGTAAGCCTTGGATCTGGTGCCAGCTGCACGACTACGGACACAACATGGGTCTCTATGGGCAGATCATGAACATCACCATAAACCCAATTCAGGCTCTGGATGCCGATTCAAGTACCATGGTAGGACTTGGTCTGTCCATGGAAGGCCAGGAGGGTAATGAAATCGTGTACGACCTGCTACTCGACCAAGCTTGGAGCACCACTCCCGTTGACACGCAGGAGTATTTCCACGACTGGGTCAGCAGCCGATATGGAGCCAGCAGCAACGCAATCCCAAAGGGCTTATACGCAGCTTGGGAGATAGTGCGCCCAACAGTGTACAATAACACGCATCTGGCGGCTAATGCGGTTCCTAAATCCATCTTAGAGCTCGTTCCCAGCACGACGGGGATGCTCAACCGTACAGGCCACCACCCTACAACCTTGAACTATGATACGTCGATTCTGGTCGATGCATGGGGTGAGATGTACGCGGCTGGAAAAGAGGAGCCCGCGCTCTTTGGGAATGCAGCCTACCAGCACGACCTGGTTGACTGGACTCGACAGGTGCTCGCCAACACCTTCATTCCAATGTATCAGCGCTTGGTTGAAACTTACAACGGGACTGGTTCCGGCACCAACCAGACAAGCCCGGCCAACAAGTGTAGCCTTCAGAAGCAGGGTCAGCAAATCACCTCCTTGCTCACCTCCCTCGATGCCGTACTCGCAACCAACAAGAACTTCAGACTATCTACCTGGATCGAAGCAGCTCGCGCGACAGGCTACACAGGCGCTGGGGAGGATGTCGCCGATTTCCTCGAGTATGAGGCACGTACACAAGTCACGCTATGGGGACCCAAGGGAGAGATCTCCGACTATGCATCCAAGTCTTGGGCAGGTCTCGTGTCACATTACTACCTCCCTCGATGGCAGCGATTTGTTTCATACTTGATTGCCACGCCGCCTGCTAAGTATAACCAAACTGCCTTTGCAGCCGAGCTGTTGAGTTGGGAGGAGAAATGGATTGAGAAAAAGACGGGTGGGAGCGAGCTGGGAGACGTGTCTGGCCAGGGACTAGAGGTGGTTTTGCAAGAGGTTGTGGCTAAGTGGCCATCTATCTTCAATGTCGCTGCCTAGAGACGGATACAAGGGTCCTTTTAGTGTAATTCGTTGGAATACCATATATGTGCCATAAAGGAAACGATATATCACGAACATCAACCCATAGACAATATGGTTGTCCAAGCCGGCAGCGGCGGTGATGCTTGGTGACGTATTAAGGACAATTTGTTGATCACTTCTCGTCAGGGTAGACATTGAAGTAACCTATCGGATCTTTCGGAACTGCTGACGAGGAAAGGCATATTTGGCTTGTCTGATGTATGTGTAATGTCTTGGCGGATCACTGCAGCGGAGATCCTTCTCCACAAATTCTCACCGGATCTCAGATGCTCGCCCTCACATCGCTGCTTCTGCATTGAGCCAAAGCAGCCTAGTAATCGAGCATGGAACAACAAGCGACCTACCAGGAGCCCCAATCGCGGGAGTCTTCTTCACTCTTCTTCCTGTCTTTGGGCGATCGTAACCCGACGACCATCATCTTACTCCATGGCGGCTTATCGTGTCATCTCGAATGGACTGAAGTAGTTCCCCATTTGGTCGGTCGCTACCACGTACTCCTCCCGGATCTACCTTCCCACTCAGCGTCAAGACATATTAAGCTGGTGTCTATCGAGGACGTGGCCGACCGCGTGGCCGACTTGATTCGAACACACGCCCACGACTCGCGAGCGCACGTCGTTGGGCTATCTATGGGTGGCTTCATTGCGCAGCGACTAGCAATCGATCATCCCTCACTCGTCATGTCGCTTTTCGTTACCGGGGCAGAACCATACAGAGAGGGTATACGACTGACCGTTGCCCATCAGCCGGTACTGGTGTTTTGCGTGGTCTGGCTGATACTTTTCCTGCCGGATTGGCTGTATTGGCTCTATGCGTCGTGGATTGGGTTTCGACGTCACGAGGCCTTGTTGGTGGAAATGCGCAAGAACTGCAACCTGGAGATGCTGCGTAATGAGTTCGGGTCTATTGTTCGATATAAACTATCGGATGTGAAGAGGATCCAGTCGAGGACGATTACTGTTGCTGGGGGAAAACAGGATGATGTGGCTGGCACCGCGTTAGTGGGCGATGCATTGAGACAAAGAGACATTGAAGGCTCTGGATCAAGATTTATGTCAAGGTCGGTTGTTGTAAACCAAGCCTTGCATGCCTGGAATCTTCCATATCCAGCCCTCTTTGCCGCGGGCATCCTTGCATGGATTGAGAACACGGCTCTACCCGAGGAATTCCACGATATCTGACATTGATCCATTCTTCGCTTAGACAGCTTTACTTAGCTAATCTACGGGCTTTATTACTTTAACTGTGTAGAACCACACATGACTTTCCTTACAATTTCCCACGGCGATATGGAGGGATTGCCGGGCGGCCCGACCTACTCCGGGGGACTCCGGCGGACCTCCGACGTCGGCGGATAATCCTTTGACATCCTCGGAAGTTGACCGATTCCTCTATATATATATATTGATGATAGGTGGCATGTGCCTTGTGTGAATTATTCAGGAAGTTGTATTCCTGTGAACTAACAAGCACGCGGGTTTCTGGGAATCTATCGATACATGTATCATGGCACCGCCTAATGAGACGCCCTCCGACCCTATCACGGTCGCCGAGGTCAAGGAGATCGCGAAGACCAAGCTCAACCAGCCAACATGGGACTACTATACGACTGGAGCGGACGAGAATCGTACATTAGACCGCAATTCTAAGATCTATAAGAAGTAATGCATCCCCAGAAAGCATGCGAACTCGATGGTACGGACATGGTACGGACATGGTGGGACTAACTCAGGATACCCCCACAGACTCCTGCTCCGCCCTCGTGCACTTCGAAATGTCGCCGATGTGGACACCTCGACGTATATCTTCGGCAAAAGATACGATATACCCGTCGCGATCGCACCAAGCGCGTATCAGAAACTTGTAGGACCTGGAGGTGAAATCGATATGACCCGCGCTAGCTATGCCCTGGGCACCAACTTCACGTTATCCTCGAACGCCACCACATCTCTCGAGGATGTCATGGCGGCTTTGCCCCCTCGGGATCCGAAATATCCAGCGCCATGGTTCCAGCTGTATTTTCTACGCTCTCGGGAACAGACTAAGGGTGTGATTAAACGTGCTGAAGAGGCGGGTTATGAGGCTCTTGTACTCACCGTCGACACGGCGGTCCTCGGAAACAGGCTGGGCGAGAGAAAGAAGCCTCTTGTCCTCCCTCCCGGTCTATCAACAGCTAATCGAGCTTCAAGACAGGCTGGTGGAGTATCCAAGGGCAGACTTTTGCTCAATGCGAAGACGGCCGCCGAGGCGAAGAAGGTGGACGAGGAGAACGGGGATTTCCTCGTCGACCGCTCCCTAGAATGGGGGGAGGTGATTCCGTGGCTCAGGGAGCAGACATCAATGAAGATACTCGTCAAAGGCATAATGACTGCTGAGGATGCTCTTGAAGCCATGGTGGCCGGCGTGGATGGCATTGTTGTCTCTAACCACGGAGGTCGGCAACTAGACGGTGTTCCTTCCACGCTTGAAATGCTTCCGGAGATAGCCGACGTGGTGAAAGGCAGGATGCCAATAGTTTTTGATGGTGGGATATCTACGGGCAGCGACGTCTTCAAAGCACTGGCCCTGGGCGCAGATCTATGCTTGATCGGACGGTCTGCTCTCTGGGGATTGGCGTATGATGGGCAGAAGGGCGTGGAGGCGGTGTTTCACATTTTGGAACGGGAATTATGGCGAACCATGGTCTTATCTGGAGCAAGCTCCATATCCAAAGTCTCCAGATCCATGGTGGGAGTTGCTAGACGCGATGGCTTCGGCGTTTCAAAGCTATGAATCTTTCAATTGGTCATTCACTTCCCGTAGATTGTTCTCTCGCTTAGCTAGCTGTACTAAGGTACATATAAATAGCTTCCTCCGCGCTGCTTAGATTTAAATATCCCCCTTTCCCCCCCTGTACGCATCACGCACCATTACCGTTATATGCAAGATAGTTGACAGTCCCAGGCGGTACACCCGTGAGCACGTTCTTGGTTGATAGTGCTTGAAGCCAGACGCAAAGCAGGGATGGGCTAACACCTTCCAACGACGCAATGTAAGCGCCTAGCCCAGCAACATGGGCTGCGGCCAGTGATCCGGAAAGAGTTGCCTGGTTCATAAATCAGCAAGTTTTTTAATCACACTGGCAGAGATGTTGGGAGTGGGAGTGATCAAGAGATTGCAAACTAACCGTGCCACCATTCAGATACGTAGTAAGAATGCTCTGGCCAGGAGCCCATATATCAAGTAAAGCCCCAGTGTTGCTTGCAGAGCTCACCGAATCGTCGGCAGCAGTCCCTCCAACTGTGCAAGCCGAAGGTTCGGATGCCGGAGAATAATTACCCACGTTAGAGGCGTCGTTTCCTGCATGGACTGCAACAAACTTGTTGCCGTTGACAAGGGCTGCCACTGCAGCATTTACAGAGGAGGAATAACCGCCCCCGAGAGCCACGAGAACCATGACACCTTTGGGGCAGCTTCGCGTGGTAGCATCGGAAGTGATCCAGCTGAGACCAGAGAGCAGATTGCTCACGGTACCAGAACCACTGTCACTGAGGACCTTGACGCCAATAAGGGTGGCCTGCTTTGCAACACCATACAGAATGCTGCCTACGACCCCGGCCATGGCAGTTCCATGTCCATTGCCATCGTTGTTGGTTCCACCAGCAAAATTAGCACCAGCAAAAGCACGACCACCGAATTGCTATATTACGTACGTTGTTAGCAAATGAAAAGCATCCACGTCAGAAATGGGGGCAAAATACAGGGTGAGTTGTCTCAATTCCTGTACCAACAATGTAGACGCATGTGCCCGAACCCGCACTGCTATCATAGATGTAGTTGGTGGCGCCTCTGGCACGATGCGAGATTCGAGCGAGGTTCCATCGCGACGTGGGCTCAGTCACCAGGCTATCGATGGAGACAATAGAATCCTCCTCGATGTAGTCAACCTGCATAATGGGCTTTAGCATCTTGGTCCGTTTTATCTCGCTGAATTAGTTTGAGGACGGGGGAAATCAAGCATAACTCACACTAGGATGCCCACGAAGCTTCTCTAGGGCCGAGGCATCCAAAGTGGCGGCAAATCCGTTGAAAATACCCTCATATGTATTTTCGACATTCACGGATAGGGAGCTTAAGACATTATCGAAAGTAGAGATTTCAACAGCATCTTTAAACTTTACAATGTATTTGCTAGCAACCTGTTCCCTCACTTGATGGAGTGAGGAAGGTGCTGCGAGGGCAAGATGGGCGAGGAAAAGGGGCGCGAAAACACGCATGCTAGGCAATGAGATAGTAAACTGTATGCTTGATTATGCTCACCTATTGTGATGAAATAATGCCTCATTCTAGGTGGCACTTTATACCTTTTTACACGATGTTAGGCTCCAGCTGAGCTCAGACTTGCCACACCAATATTGCTCGGCTACAATCCTACATATGACACCTTCCTAGGAGGTGCAATATTGATGTTACACTGCAACCTATAACCGGCCCACAGAATAGACGATAAGACCCTAAATGGTGTAGATCTAGAGAAACACAGTCGTATTATAGGAACGCGGCTGAACGCGGCTGAGACTGCTGGGAAGTTTCATTGGCTCCGAGTTCCGTAGTGAGGGGCGCCATGTGAAAACGACTGCATGAGTCTAACTCGGAGTCGGGATGGAATTGAGCCATGCCATGATATGCTTATTCGAATGATAAGACACGCTTGACACTGTAGACTGTATTGGCTGAGAGGCTGCCTTCGTTCCTGACCCTAGCGGTAGATGGATAAAAGGCCCTGGCTAGTGTTCAACAGGCAACACGTAGACATTATCTGCCAACTTTACTTCCATGAATGATGCTATTACTAGCCCTTGGGGATCCATAGGGCCTTTTCATCATAAACAATCAATTGATCGAAGTGATTATGGCATCGCAAAAGTGGAAAGGCTCAGATGACACTGTTTCCTACTTCTTCAAGTCGTGTGGTAATTGTTTGGAAGGGTTTAGGCTCCAGGAAGAGACCGGAGTCGGATATTATATCACTGGAATTCTCTCTCCCCCTCCCTTCTACACGATACTACATTGCCCTGGCCCTAGTACTATATTAATAGCGCTTAGAATGGTAAATACTTGCACAGGGGAATGGCAGGATTCTCTTAGTAACAGGTCAGGGCGCCGCGTTCGGCAGCAAGGTCGCGTTGTCAGTCTTTTGAGATATAAGCATAGGTAGAAATTGACTCTTGATATTCGCATCCATCTCTACATGCTATCTACTGGTAGCATTTCCTACGTAGGAGAACTTCAGACTACCTCTTCCAGATGCTGGCCAGCTTGGTAACCGCATCACTAACAAAATGCTAAACCATTTATTGGGTAGTTGATCGCTGAGGGCGTGAGTAGCATCATGCTTCAAAATTTGAGATGTATTTTTCAACTAGGGTCTTGCTTGAATTCTTTGTACAAGCAACCAATCATCCGCAAAATGGTTAAACCATCTTCGGGATGCGAATCTCAGAAATTGTCCACACCGACCCGTCGCTATTGCTCGCCAGCCCTGAATAAGTAGCACCTTGAGATGTTGCGATTGTCTTTCCAAAGTTCTTATCCGAGCCAGCCAGGGTGATCTCGGTATTGATGTAACGCTGCTCGGCAATAGTTCCAGAGCAGCCATCGTTACACTCAGTTCCAGTGCCATATCCGCGCATGAAAGGACCAGACTTGTAGGAGAAGGTGCTCAGAACAGCGCCAGTATCAGCATCAGTAACATCTTGCTTCCAGGTGTCATTGTCGCTTTGAAGGGTATAGACAATCTTGACCTTCTGGTTAGCGCTCACGGGGCTGGCTGGGCCGTCCAGCTGTCCAAACCATCCAAAAAGCGAGGCTCGAACGCACCACTGGCCAGACTTAGCACCACACCAGCTGTTGTCCTGAAGCATAATGTTAACGAATCACAGCTCCCGATCGTCTGTACTTCCATTGGCAGGGATTGTCCAATAAAACTTACAGGCCAAGACTCGAGCGTTGTCTGAACAAGGTCACCGGTTCCGTTGGACATGCCAGGCCAGAGAAAGAGAACTCCGTTCTGCGTTGGTGGTGCAGCGCCCGGAATAATAGTCGTCACCGCCTTCTTGATAGTCGAAGTGGTTGGCCCAAGACTGACAGCCCCTCCCCAGCTATCGCGAGGGGCAAGTTGGGGACCGATCTGAGGTCGGCCATGGCAGCTGCTGATCAGAGCGCCGCTGAGAACCGCGAGAGTCTGAAGGAAGTGCATCTCGAAGGTAACTATCGGATGTGTTTGTTAATTTTTCTGATTGGTATATCAGTTCTTTTTCTTTTGATGTTGCCTTCGAAACATGGAATGTTATATACACTTGCTAAACTCGTGTAAGTGGATTGTCAAACTGGGGTAGTTCGGAGTGACATCCTCCAGCAGCCACATTTGGCAACCCCAAACGAGGGCATCCCGAATGAGAGTAAACGGAACAACACTCTGCGACTTAGTCTCAAATCTTGTTCTCCGTGGCCCTGATCGATAGCCAAACTAGATCTAAAACTGTCTGAAATGCCAAGCCATTCATCTCTTCAAGCATGCAGAACTAGGAAGCAGGATTCAGATGATTGTTCCATCCAGTAAAATGCTTCTCCCACCGCGTCAGGTGAAGACGTATGCAGTACAAGGTAACGTTGACGTGTCATAGCCGTCGTAATACTTTATTCAATTGGGCTCATTGCTACTAGTCAACGTATACTAGCACCTAGAATGGAAATGTAGAGAGCATATGATCTTGCAATGTCAATGGAGCTCGATTCTCTCCACGCTTCTCACATCTAGAAGGCCTTTGAAGATTCATTGACAACTAGTGGCGTAAAGGAGCCCGGTTTCAAGGAGTTGCCCAGATGTCCAGGCGGTGAGGAAGGTATATTTATACACATTGTGGCCATATCTGTAGTATCATTTCTCGAGCCAGTTGATTTCCCTGCACTAATGCATGGAGATGTGGCATTTCAACAGGGAGTAGAGCACGGCTCATCCAGGAACTTCCTGTTGTCGCGCGGCAGGTTCTCCCATCACAAACTCACAGTTGGAACCACAAGCCTTCATGGACCAATAAGGGAACCAAGTCAGTTGAAATGCAAACAAGAAGCCTCTGGGTTAATCTATATAAGCAGCTATTTCCTTCGGGCTGAATTTCGAGCAACATTTGGATCATGTTCCGAATAAGCCATGATGGTCCATCGCTCATCGTAGGGCTTTGACTTGTCGACAAAGCGAAGGTCTGTCGATACTCTAATACGTCCGCTTGGCGACTGATTTTTGGCCCCCGCATGAATCGTATATGGGGTATGAAAGACCACGTCTCCAGCTTCATACTCGCCCTATTGACAATGTCAGCCTCACAGAACAGGTCTAGTGTTGCGCTCGTCAGGATGTACTCACTACCAGCCAGCCCCGAGACCACTGTTCACCGAATCTGCTCGCATTCTTGTCGAGCCATCCGCCCTTCTCCATGTTTTTGTTGAAGGCAGAAATGCGCTCCTCGTCCGAGAGACTGGCGTTCATCTTTGAAAAGTCCTGCTCGTAGTTGACGCCAATCTCGTGGGCACGATCAAGATAGATCAAGCCTCCTCCCTCAACTTCAACGTCCCCGATCGGTACCCACGCAGTTATACTTGTTGGAGGACCAGCCCTTAGAAAGATTTGATCATAGTGGACGGGTGTTGTTTCACCTCCTGGGACAGCACATCTAAGTAGAGACCGTGGCAGACACCAGGGCTCAATAAATTGGAGCATTTTCCCGACAAAGGGCTCGATCCGGCGCCCAACTTGATCTTTGAAGTCCAAGTACTCTTTGCAGTGATGAGATTTGATGGCATTCTCCACGAATGGCCCTTCGTCTGGGAGCCCGGCAGCGACACGGACAGCTCCTGGGAGAAGATAGTTCCTCCAATCTTCCCCCGAGAAAATGCCCTCCACTGGATCTGACCCGGGCTTCAGCAATCCTGTCCCTTCATTTACTATCGAAAGATATTGGGCGCGGAACTCATTTATCATTACTGGATCAAGGAGCCCTTTAATCTAGATGAAATGTCAGCTGGCGAATAGAAGCAACAACTAGCAAATGAAAACTGCTTACCCAGAGAACTCCATCCTGCCAATACCTTCTTCTAAGCTCCTCGATAGGCGTGCCAGGATAGCAAGGGGTCAGGTAGCGTGTGGACTCAATTTTCTTGTCGTTGCCGAATAACACTGGCGGCTTCCTTTGGTCAGGTTGTGAATTCACATCCTTGGATGAACTTCGATGAAACCCAGCGTCCAAGTTTAAAGGGCCATTGGGGCTGAGAGTTGTAGCGGCCATAGTAAATTATCGTTAAAGTTAGTATTCTTCAAGCTTCAACAGATCAAAGATCTCAGTAGCGAATAATTAGTATTTTGCAGGATGCAGGACAATACAATATCGACTTTATAGAGAAAGCCAGAGCATCTTACTCTCCGATGACGATTACCCCGCAAAGGAAAAAGTAAGCCGATACAATAATTCGTAATCATGAGACCAAAAAACGGCACATCATGCCCTTCTCTGAAGCTCTTGCATCTTTCTACTGGCTTGGGGACATCAAGGAGCCGGGGAAGAGATGTATTTTCCTAAATAGGAAAGTAGAAACTTCCCCGCCATTCTCCGGGACTGAGAAATTGCAGCCCACAGTTGCAACTGGCCCGTGTTCAACCTCGGGACGCTTAAACGCTTTATCTTGAAAGAGACATTTACATATCTGTTATGATGATTTTGTTTGAATTGGTAATAAGTGACGTGACTTAACGTAAACGCATCTTGTCTTAGTATTGCTAACATACCACCCATGTCACATCTGTGCTCCGTCCATGTCAAAGCCAAGGTATTCATCAAACATGGTTGGGTCAAAGAATAAGTTAGACCATGGACCTGCAAGATCTACCGGGACACTTTCAAAATCAAAAGCTAGATCATTCAACTGGGCCCCTTCAAAGTCGCCACTAGCCTGGTCCATGCTCGAGACAGACGTAAGCTTGCTCAATTCGTTCAAGACCTCGACGTACCGTTGCCCAACAAGGTCACCTTCCACACCAGAAGGGAATGCCATCCTTGCCTCTTCGGCCGTCTCGCGCGCCTCGGATGCATTTGGCCATAGATGGCAATACATGAAGAGTGTGCCGATGGCCGCAAATTGCAGATATGTAACCAAGTAGAAGACCCGAGAGAAGAGCCCCCTTTGCGCTAGGTATTTGCACTCAGCAACAATTGTGTTCGCAGCATCGATGGATCTGTCGTGACACCGCTTTATCCAGCCTTGGAGGCTAGGTGCCTTTTCCACCGATGCCTCAAGGGAATACAAGATGAACGGCCGATATAGTAATAGACTTGCGTGAGAGAAGGTTAATTTCAAAGTGCACGTCTGGCGCTGTGTCATAGTTGACATTGTTGATGCGGGGAGTTTTGTGTAGTCGAGATAGGTTGGAAGATCGTTTTTCCAAGCGGCAAGTTTTGATTCAAAAGTAAGCGCCACCTTGTGCAGCTCTTGAATGCTGTGGCTCCGAGACTCTGGGCCATACAGCTGCCGTAGAATCATTCCAAGAATACGAGCAAGCCTTGAATAGTGAAAGAGAGCCGCTGTAGAACAAAATGTGTCCCTGGGGGAAGATCGACAGGCCATAGGGGTGATATCGGCATCGTTGGCCAGGGTAATTTCCTCCTGGTCAATATCACCATCATGCAATGCGCATGGTCGGCCGAATATGCTGCTAAGAATGCGGTCATGAATATAAATGGCCCAGAACAGCCTCTTTCGAGTTTCCAGTACGATCAAATTTGCCGGCGCCCTTGCTGATCTCCTGTGAAGGCCCAGTGCTTGAGCGTGGCGAACAACGACACCAAACAGAGACCACGCCTCGTGCATACGGGAATGATTGAGTAGATAATGTGTGACCAATAGCCGAGATTGAAGTGAGGATATTGAAATCCGACTAGTTCTCTTCTGAAGTTGCTGGTCAGCCATGTGGTAGAACTGGACGCTGATGAATATTAATATCAAGCATTCCCTTTACTGTCTAACTTTTCCAGTTCGAGGGTTTGCATACCTGGCAGAATAGCCACACCACATATTTTGCAGAGTCGAGTAGTGGGAACCCAAGGCCATGACCATATAGATAAGTGCCAGCTTGTCTGTCCCAAGTTCGGCGATGCTTACCGGATCATATAATTTCTCATAGTCTTCTGTCAGACTAGGCTGATGGATGAAGCGCGATGTAGAAAGACCAAAATTGAAAAAAGTCTGAAGCAGCAAGTCCCCTATTTGCTTTGGAGGCATGACACTGGGTCCAGCAGGCGCGGTGAGGGGGTAATCGCAGAAGTCAATGGACATGGATGGCACACTTGCCAATTTCTGTTTGGCAAACTGCAGGAACGCAAATTCTGATGCGCCCCCGTGTACATGGCCGTACTGGTCCTCCTGCAGGGAAGCATCTGGAGGGCTCTCATCAACCTCTCTACTGCTCCCAATAGAAGATCCAGCTGGAACGATTGGAGAGCAAACATTCAGATCTTCCATTTTTGACTCATGAGAAAATGCCGTAATTGTTGGTGATGGCACTGAGACGGACTTCCTCTTGCTAGCCCTTGATGAACGAGGTGTCTTCTGAGGTGTGCTCACCGTCGGCATGTATTCACATGTCTGCCCATTTTGCTGACAGCGGACACACGGCTCATGGCCTGAGCATCTTGTCTTTTTCCTGTGGTGGCTGTCAGTGGTATGACCTTTTCTTTTGCTTAAACGGTATTCGCCTACTGCCGACAAGCGTTGCATGCATTTCGGATCTTGGATAAACGGATATCAGGGTTCCCCGCAGCACCATCTGACCCAGGTCGCCGCCTCCTCCTCCTCCCGTCCAGCTCGGGATACTGGAATGAAAAGATATGCGTCCCGAGTATCTGTGAATTGCTAGTTACCGACATGTTGAATTAAGCTGCCCATCACCGGCCAAGGCGATGCCGCATGATGAAGAAATCGATGAGAACGTAAGTGCAAAGTTGAGTCAGCTATGTGACTAGCAACCTGTAGCTTAAGTTAGGTATTTGTGGAGGTCGAAGAGTGGATCTTTATACTGCTCCCCGCACACGGGCAGCATCCTATTGAAGGAAAGATAAAAGTGCGAGTTAGGGCCGGACGCTCGCTGTAATTTGTCCAATCGACCAGGTCAATCCGGATTTCTAAGGTAGCCCCATACTCCAGTTGCGAGAAGCGTAGAGTTCAGGCTTCTCATAGTTCTATTGCTAGCTCTGATTGTATCTCATCTAATATCGGTATTTGTCATATACGGCAATCGATCGTGACCAGTTGATGAATTGTCGACTACGTGGGTAGTGTTTGGAAAGAAGCAAGTTTTCCGAGGTTAGTCAGTTGAAGATTAGTCAACGAGAAATACGCAGACGTTCAGGGTCGATACAAAGTCCAAGGTTGTTTCATAGCAATTCTCCGTCAACTTCAAAGCGTATACCTGAGCCCGGCTAGTTTCCATGCCTTGGAACTTAAGGGGCTACAAGGGAGAGCCCCGTTCACATGATGTTACAGCATACTGTTGCCGTCATTGTGGATACTTCAAGTTCAGATATGACCAGTCAGCCCGATGTGCTTTGCCACAATTTGGGCAATGCAACGTGGTGGGGGGGATACGCCTTATTGCGAACCAAGCATGCATACTGTACATTTGGGCCGCAAGGCCGTACTCCATGATGGTGAAAATCGTACAATCTGGTAGCCATTCAGCCAGCCACAGCCATATCCATATATAGGTAGGTAGGATTAGAACAAGTCAATATTTGAAGAAATACGGACGCTATTCGAAGCCATGCGCTAAAAGATCAATGTATATATCAGATTCAAACATTAAGCATGCTGTTAGGGTTCGGGTCTCGGTAGACCTTCGATGGTGTCTGGCCAGTGGCGGCTTGGTATGTTGGAGGTGGTTTCTCTGGCTTGCTAGCTTTACTCCCATCGCTATTGCGATGTTCTTCGTATTCGTTGATAGAAACAGGGCCGCCGTCTTGTTCCGGTTCGTCATTTCTATCCTTCTGCTTCATGGCTTGCCACCTCTCGCGTCTCCATTGCCGTCGCTGCCTGGTCGCGGCTTCTTGTGCATCGCGCCTCCTCTGCCTTCGCCGCTCTCGCCAATGTCTGCAAGGAGTGCAGAAGAAGTATGCTAGGATAAGAAAGAGGACTAAAGCGACCGGAATGACGACGGGGAGTACGCGTTGAAGAATATAGGGGGTGTCGTGGCACTGGTCGCAACGGCGAGGTGACAGTGAGTGTGAGTGTAGCGCCATTCTGATCAGTCTGCTTGACTAGGTTGATGTTTCAGTTTTGAAACTCCTTGGTGTTTTGATGGCACGGAGGATATTGAACTCTTCTGCCCGCTGCAAGGAAGAGCTCGGGGTCAGTGTTGTGAAGCTGGTGCCTGACGTTAGGAGAAAAGCTTAACATGGTGATCCCGGCCGGGAGACTCTGAAGTTAAATACGCCTGACAAGCAGGTGGAGTGTGAGGTCAACTCCATAAGCCCGGTGACTTTAAAGTCCTACGATGGCCTATTGGGCGGACTTTCCACCTGGAATGCAGTCAGGTGGCAGGAAATGTCTCACAGGGATAACAACAGGGCAGTACAGTAAGCCTGGAAAGCCATTTTGCAAGGCAACAAGTAGCCTTCAATAATCAGCATCTTGTTGAGAAAAAGACAGGTCCTATTTATTGGTGCCCTACTTGCTCAATCTATCCAACCAGCCAGATTGATTTTTTCTCTGAAGGCAATGGTAGATTTCAATTGAGAGAGATACAGAGGTCAATATTCCTAACTACCAGTTCTGATTGTATCCCACAATATTGAATAGATAAATTGTGTAACAAAAGATTGCGATCATTTGGTCAAATGGTTCATTGCGCGGATACTTTCGTCGAGGGCAAGAGGCAAGTTTTTCGTACCGTAGTTTGTCCTCTTCGTAGCAGATGGTGGCCTGCAGAGCACATACACATGAACTCTCCGCCCCCAATCAAATTTGAGAGCTAGGCACGAATCGACAGGTGAACTTCCGGTAAGCTGCGTAAAAGAGCGAGAATAGATAAATAAAACTGTCAATCAGTTTACAGGTTAGGTCCACTGTTCTACTACGATCTCTCTGGCAAGAACATAAGGGGGCCCCTTAGCCTTGACTATACCGTTGGGAACCAAAATACTGAAAAGGCTCGGCCATCTCCGTGCTGTCGAGGATCATAACCGACTACGACCCTCCATTACGGACGACTTGCCTAAACAAGGTTGTAGACACAACCAACTGCATAACAAGGCTGACAAAGGATTCAGCTTGCCGAGATTCCCAAAGGTCCATCACCCCGCTCCTTGGGAGCATTTAAACCCGCATTTGAGAAGCGTCGAGGCTCTCTTTCAACGCATAGTAGAACCACTAGTATTGGAAATATCAGCATTATACAGCACTATGTCGCCCGAGAAGCCAATGCTCCAGGAGCTGGTAGCCATCATTGGTGTGCCAACTCTTTTGGATGAGATTGCCGATTGCCAGTTCACAACATGCCTAGCGACGAATACTAAAGGCTTCCGTTGCGGGAGAATTAAGAAACCAGACGACCAGGAACAAAGCATGCGCTTGTGGAACGAATTCAGCTTGATGAAGGAGTTCGTTCTAACCGAGGGGTTGCAGGAGAAAATCCAGTCGTTCATTCGTTCTTCGAATTGTCCTTATCACAATTCCAACGATTCCATTGCAATGAAGGGATTCAAGACCTGGATAAAGTCTCGCGGCGATGATAAGCCGGTCCTAGCCAACTCCGTTTCGTCAGAAGAATGCAGCAGCCCAGGCCTGACCTCAGCGTCGCTCAGCCACGATGCAACGACAATGACGATTGAATCCGACATCAGCGAAACAACGATCGAGTTCGACGTCAAAGAACCAGTCCAAATCAGGAACACTGTGGATGATAAAGCAACAACATGCACGGAGGTAGAGGCAGTAACGGAGGTGCTTTCAGCGATGGCCGTTACCGATAAAGAGGTCAAAGCCACCGCAGTCGTCACCACCATCACCGACAAGGCGATCAAAGCCGCCGCAGTCGTCACTACCATCACAACGAGGGACAATGGTGCTCCCGAGACACAAACAATTACGGCCGAAGTTATCCCAACCCGTATCGACGGCTTTGGCACGGTATCGCAACTCCAGAGAAAGGGCACATTACGAAGTCCCGCACCGCTCCTTGAAGAGATTTATCGCTATCTACAGCCATCCGAGCAAGAAGAAGGCATCGTCTACGTTCTTAAACACAAATCTGAAAGGAATTTTTTCAAGATTGGATACACGAAGTATAACTCAGAGAAACGTCGCAAGATGGGGAAGAAGTGCAATGCGGACAACTCGGAGACCATCTACGAGAGTCCCCAAGGCCACTTCTTTGCTGCCAGAAAAGCTGAGAAACTTGCCCAGGTCTTCCTTCGTGAACACCATCTCAAAGTCGAGAAATGCGAGACATGCGGTGGTGGTCACAAGGAATGGTTCTGCGCCTCGGAGAGGGATGTCCTCCAAGCTGTTGAGACAATGGAGGCTTTTGTCAGACTGCCTGGCTATTCCGAGTGCCCAGAGACCAAGAATTGGAAGATATCAATCGAGGGGTACGAGAAGATGAAGGTTTTGTGCGACCCCTCACCACGAAAACTCAGAGCACTTCTCCACGAAGACCAGGGAAGGACAGCAAGCAAGGATTCAAGTGTTCCAACCGAAAAGATCTCATCGGAGAATGGGAGGAGCGTTGAGGGCGCTATCGGTCCGGAAACTCGCACAAGCAAACAATCTTTCAGTGAGGATAGGAATCCGAAGGAGCCTACCGTCGTCGTTGAATCTGTGGAGGTGGATGACACCAATCCGGAGCCGTCCACATCGGCGGGGGTCAAACTTGGCAGGCGTTTGAGGGCGGTGGCCAACGGTGTCGACAAGGGTGTCGGCAAGGCTAAAAAGGGCTTTCGCGAGATCTTGACCAAGTCACGAGAGGTGACTCCTGAACATGATTCGCTACGCCCAATGTCCTCGGCAGGCCAAATGGATGGCATGACGATTGAAGAAACCCTCCGGAACGCATTCCGGGGGTTTGATGCAGATCATTGGAGTCATTTGGGGAGGCGAGTGAAGGATGAGTTTGACAGTTTTGTTGCGGACGTTAATGAGGGGTTTCACCAGGGTGAAGAGGGAGTGGGAACGGCCAAAGCTTAAGACAGAGTGCTGTTTGAAGATGAGATGGGAGTATACGAGGCGGTCTTGTTGTTTTTGAGATACCCAGTTCTAGCTGGGGGCAGCTGTATTTGTACCTTTGCACAATTCTTATCTTTTTATACTTCGTTACTCCTATTCAGCCTCTCCTCTGAGGGGTTCCTATTTAGCAACGACAAGAGAGATTTGCCTCTAACCAGCACAACGACCCTGTTGTCGCAGAAGCAAATATAGTCTCTCGTGATTGCAACGTCTTGGGCAACAGAGCCCGAGGCTCATTTACGGCATGTTTTGGTGGACGTAGTGAGTATAGCATCATTACTCTCTGCAACCAGATCAAACTTGATAGACGATGGGTACACTAAGTACAGTAAGTTGCCCAGACGAACGAGGGTAGATAAATAATACTGTCCTATGGAATGGAATATATTATATCACCAACCTCAACAACTGTGTCAAAACTTCGTCTCACCGGTAGATTTCAAGGTGTTCGTTGTCCCCTCAAACCATTGAAATCCTGAAGGATAGCGTCACGATCAGTGCTCCACTGCGGCTCCTCTGATACCAGCCAGTCCCCCTCCGTCAACTTGGCCATAATCATCATCTTCCGAGGTTCCACATGAGTGGCCGCCCAAGCTGAACGATACAAACCCTGGGCGGGATAAGAAAACAAACCGAGGGTGGCAGAAGTCGTCTTTGTAACAAAACTTGCTACCCCCTTTCCTAGGCCTTTGGTGGCACCAGCCGCACCTTCAACCTTCTTTCCATGGTAAGTGTGGACGAAAATATCACTAACACCACCAGCCATCCCTTCACAGAAAGTTTTCCCAGCCACTACTAGACCCGATTGAAAATTGTCCACCGGGTCATGTTTCCTCACAGGGGTGCCATAAAGCCGAGGTACGGCGCGAAGACCTTCGGTAAGAGCGAGTGGAATGTCGATCAATATCCCCTTTGTCGCATTGCCAGCGAGTTTGCCGAAATCACTCAGAACAGCCGATGCCGCTTGGCGTTGAGAGCCTAGTGGAAGGTTGGTATTCGGAACTCTCGCGATCGCCTCTGCCAGTTGTTCTGATTCGGGAAATTCTGGTAGGGGTAACATCGCAAAGGATGGCGCTATGCTGTGCCTCTTTGGGGCTAACTCTTCTGTAACTTCTTCTGTTTTGCTCTTATGGATTTTGAATGGCCTGATTACAATATCAGCAGTGTCACCGACAATCCTGAATATTGTAGACAACGATGCCGCCGAGAGTGCTGTGATCGGATCCCATCGTAGGCTGTCTATTGTGATAGGGGCGGTCCGATACCTATTGGTAAATCATGAGCACGGAAATGATAAATTGGAAGACCAACAAGAGCAGAGGCTTACAGATCCAGATGTTTGACCGGCAGGCATTGTTCTTTGGCTAGTACTGCCGCTGCTTGCTTACACATCTTGACTTCTCTTTTGCCCTTCCTATAACATAGTGATGCTGTTAATTTTGGACGAAAATCACATCTCATCTTGGCCAATGGTAGGTTTGTATGAAATGCTTGTACTGCAGCGGTCACCCCATCTTCGTGAATAATAGAGTCGGCAATGCGTCGAGCGGCTTCCACCGCCCCTGATGTAAGACAATACTCCAGTGCCTGCTTTAGGTTTTGTGACGTTAAGAATCGGTATGGAATGGGCTCTGGCCCAGCTCCAGCCTTTGCGACCACGTTACCCCAGAACGGTTGACTAGGAATAAGTTAGTGTTGCTGTAAATAAGTCTCCTGCAACGGCTTAATCATACTCTCCAAAAAATGGAATGATTGTGGTAGGCTTTCCATATCGCAACCCACATGCCGTTGTTCCTGCACCTCCATGGTGAACAACAGCTGCCACTCGTGGAAATAGCCACTCATGAGGGCAATCGCCAATGAAGAATACATCGGGAGCATTCTCGCCCCCTAGATTACTCCACCCTTGCGAAATGACAACTCTCGTCCCGACAGCTCTTGCTGCGTTGAGTACTGTGGTCAAAAGGCCCTCGCTCCCGCTCGCCACGATGCTGCCGAACCCAACATATATCGGCGGAGGCCCATTGTTCAAGAATGTCTCCAACTCCAAAGGAGGGGAGTAGGTAGTTTCATCTCTAAAGAAGAAACCGCCAACGTCTGTTACTGGTATGAGCATAAGCTTTCACCATGTTTAGCAAGGAGCCATACTTATATGAGAGCCCCAATCGCTAGGCTTCGGAACTAGTGAAGGAGACCAGCAATATGTAAACGGGATCTCAAGTGCTTCTGCAAGCCGGTGACCTTCCATTCCAGGGACAGGCTCTAGCCCCAGCGAAGAAACTCTCCAATCATTTACCAAATCCCCAAGCCTGTCAATCTCAGTTAGTTCCGTGTAAGATTTCCTGTTTGATTCGTCTAGGAGTTTTACCCTTGCCATGTAAGTAGCTCAATGGCAGCATATGATGCGTAGTTTGCCTTTCTCGAATCCAGATCGGCTGCAGTAATGTTCGCAAGCGGATGGGCAAATTCCTTCGTGCTTGTCCATGGCATCGTAAACATGAGATGTAGCGGTATTCCAAGCGCTTGTGCACAATGGACATGGGCAAAACTGGGAGGATTCGCAATAATAGCGTCGGCGACAAACGGAATATTGCTCTGACTGTCGGCGTCGATACACGATTTCCAGAACCCGCTCAGCATTTCCTTATACATGGCTCTCTTCCTTTGAACAATTCCGGCTCGCAATTGTTTCAAAGTGGGTATCATCGATGGCGTTTCGACCATGAATGCCATCAAATCAGCCGGGTCTCCACCAATATCAAAGAACTCGAGAGAAGAGGACTTAACGAATTCCTGAAACTGGGCATGTGTCGCGATCCTCACGCGATGGCCAAATAGTTGGAGCGCCCTACCCAGTGCCACAAATGGCTGAACATCGCCCCGTGACCCGACAACCTGTATAACAATGTTGAGAGGAAGTATGCTCTCTCGCACGCTATATGATGGAGGTTCGCTCAAACTTGTCTGTCCAGATAATATGTATGTATTATCAGGCGGAGCCGTATGAAAATTGTCAGGCTGAGGTTGCTGTAGATCACAAGAAGACTGCGCTTGATTTGAAACCTCCTGGCCTTCGTAGTTGGTGCCTTTTAAATCTCCTGTCGGCGCCATTGTATATTCCGGAAAGGTTACAGGACACAAATAAGTAGCAAACAGTGAACACTAGGGGCACCTCCGTAATAAATGCGGCGGAGAACGCCTCGACTTTATATCTACTCCTCTACCTTTACCGCCGGTGGGTCTAGCCCCTGGCCGTATTTGGCCGTGTGGTACCGACGTAATCTATTATTACTCGGCTAATGAATCAAGCGAAATGGCTAGCACCATATTGAATGCCTCCTACACCTAAGCCTTTTAGTTGCCAAGATTGGCTTCCCCCCTCCTCCTTAGTCAAGTAATGTCCCTATCCCTATCGTGTCAAAAGACGAGATATTGTAGACTTTTGCTAACTGTTTGATCCACAAAGCCTCGTTACGGGAAGCCTCCAGAAGTAGGATGAAAATCGGTACGCCTGGGTTACTACGTTCAAAAGCTTAACCCGGGAATACATCCTCAATATTCCGAGTCCTTTAACCGTTTAACTCTCCAGATCCCCCTCTCTCCATCAACTCCACGCCATCCTTTGCCTTGCCTCGACGTTGGGCACAACACCAAGCACACCCATGGAAGCAACTCAGGAGCCAGAAACACATGCTAATGAGCGACAATGCAGTTATAGCAGTGAAAAGGGTCACTCTCCTGCCTTCCAGGCGCTCATCTTCGAGCGTTTTATCTCTGGTGTCATCCTTGAAAACAACCATTCCAGTTACCCCCGCGAGTGCGGCCCACAAGATGCCAATGCAGAAGTCGAGCAGGAACCAAGCACCATGTTTCACTGTGGCTATGCAGTGCGTAATATCGGTGAGGATCGAGATGACGGTGACAACGACGCCATAAATATGGTTTGTCTTGCTCCTACTTGTTGAGAAATCGGAGGCAACCAAGCCTAGAACAACCACGCCCAGGATAAATTGAGTCATTCGAATTCCCACTCGGATGGGGAGGCCAAAGGGGCCCGCGAGGGACCAGTATTCTCTACCCATTGTCGTAGGCGGTAAAGGCTACGGCGGCTTCGTGTATGTTGGATCAAACGATAATTAGTAAGTCTGTGAGTCTGATTGAAAATATGAAATTGAAAGGACAACGTGGGAGGGTTCTGCAAAACATGGTGGGCTTCGTCTTTTCTGTCATATCAACGAGCCCATCCACTCACTCATGCAGATCCACCCTGGTGGGACAGGGGAGCCGATGAAATTGAAACGGGGAACGATGGTGACCAATCAGAGAATTTACGGTTTTCTAAACGAATATTAGGTCCACTTAGTCTCATACGAGCTGATCCTTGCCTTGACGATGTCATCACTTGGATATTTTGACCATGAATCAGTCCGGCCGGTCGAGCTAGGAAGGAGGGGGTAATTGATACACTGAGGAACGGTATTTGGGCCCAAATATCTAATCGGGGTACTTGGTAGGTACTTTTCGGTTGATCAAATGAGATCTACTTACCGACATGCAGAATTGAAAAACAGCCCTCCAATGCCTATTCCCTGATGTAGCTCATGAGTTTCTCAGCAGAACCGTTCGTCGTATTTGGAAATTCTTTAGGTTAACGCAATTGTTAGTGATGCAAGAAGAAAGATTTTTTGCGTATGTAATATGTGAGATTCAGCTGCCTGGCGAAATTTTTCATTTTGTTAACTCGCTGTGTTAAATGGACGCTCGTTTAGGGTTGCACCACTAAACTGCTCCATGGTGCTTGAAAGTCTCAATATCACGAGCAACTTTTAAATTGAATAGCCGTAATAATTCTGCCATCCGATGGCTCGGCTCTGAATCTCAATGGCAATTTCTGTTGTAGCTGTCTTCGTAGCTTCGTCAACTCACCGTTACTAGTCTTTCCTCTTATAATGAACGATGACCGTGTCATTGTCAAATAGAAACACTACAGCTTCAAGAATGAGGCACGACCAGGTAGTTGAACCTACTTTAGAAATTATCTAGGTGCAAATACCTCAGTCAAATGGTTTGGGGGAGATCCAAGTGGAGGTGAGCAACTCGTAGCCGCACAAGAGATGCCAGATAGTTTGACACTCTCTGTGGTGCAAAGGTTCGAGCAATAAAGGGGTCCTGGGCTTCATAATTCATTTCAAATGTTACTTCAGTAGTGAAAGTGGCAATTTGATTGAATGAATCTAGGCAAATATATGGCGACTTCCCAAATCCGAGAAACCATTACGCGGACACTGGGACATGGATCTGGAGCCAATTATCCAAAACCGCAGTGGCAGGATATTCCTTGTCTCCGAGGCGGAGAAGCATTTGCATATGGCCCTCAAATGACTCGCCTTCAAATACATGAAGATTGACACTGGTACCTGCCGCATTCAATACCATTTTGAATTCCTCTGCCTGGCGAATGTCGCCTTGTCTCTCAGCATGAAGTAGAAGGAAGGCATTCGCGTTCGGCGCCCGGGCATTGTAAGTCGGGGACATAGCGCGTAGTACGTCTGGGTCGCTACCAAGCCCTGCTATCATGTTTTCAGCTACCGGGCCCGGGCTGTCCAGGACTTCCGCCATAGCGTTATAGTTGGAACCGTCCAAGGATATGACTGCTCGGATGTTATGGATTGCCACTCCAGCCCGGTCCAGATAACTTGTATCTGTGCCCAGCAACGTGACAGTATGTGCACCAGAGCTATGCCCCATCAGAATAATGCGTCTGTGGTCAAATTCCAGCCTGGCTGCATTCCTGGTCAAATATCCCAGGGAATTAGCCACCTCCTGCACCTGTTCTCCCACGGTCACAGTAGGGTGAAGCGTGTAGTTTATGGTAGCAAACGCATAGCCCTTCTCCAGGAAGTGACCGACTTTGTTGGATCCGATAGAGTCCAGATATGAGCCTACCCTCCAGCTGCCACCGTGGATAAAGACAATGATTGGTGCATCGGGGGATTTACCCTTCCAGTAACGTAACTTCTGAGCATCACCTGGGCCGTAATTCAAATCCTCGCCTCCCGTTGGTTGATCGGCCTTCATGATACCCATCAGCGTTTGTACCCTATCCGCCGTCATCGTATCCGTAGTAGGACGAAAAATGTCGAGACCAGTAATTTCCCTCCCTCTGGCGGCTTTCTCGATTTGAGTTAGGCCACAAGATGAGCCGGACTCGGCCGCAAGTCTATTTGACGCATCCATGCTGGATCTTTGATGGCTTGTCTGAGTCTGTCAATTTTAAAGAGGCGCAATAATGACTCAAGGAAGGAGGTTGACCTCAATATTTATGTAACCACGCCGCGTACGAGCACAGGGTGGATCTGTTGGGTGTAAGATGGGGCTGCGTCGATCAGGCTGCCAGAGTACGCAATACACATACGTTAGGTTTCAGCCTTGAAGTCTTAGGTCGCGCAACCTCTTGCTTTGCCGTTGTTTGATCTCCCAGGAGAAGATTTATACTCAGAACTTATGAGTTTGTAGCATATACATTCATGCCGCTCTCTTGTAGTCTTCACCTCCGGAGTTCTACGGCGTTGCTTGCCGCGCTCTCCGGGATGACCTCCCTTTAGCTAGGGCCGTAGCCAGGCCATTTCGGCAACCTTTGGTTTGCTGCTGTAGACCCCAACACAGGCTCTACTAATAGGAGGAGTTGTGCCACGAGTGAGACTGGAGATGAATGCTGGCCATTGTTCGTTTTCATATGAGCAGGTTCAGTAGCTGGGAGCAGGAAAAGGTTTGTATCCTCGTCAAACGGAGATGAACTATGTACGCCACGAAACAACCAAAACGCTCAAACCCCTATTTATCTCAGCTAGCAGACACCGTTAATTCTCTCGGATCAAGCTTTATTGCAGCCCACTCTTGAGCCCCCAACACATCCTACCTCCACCTTCGCGCTCAGATACGAGCAATCACCACTCCACTTCCGAGAAGGTGATCCACCCCCACCTACGACACATCAAAGGAGCAATATAAAAGCATGCTGGCATGGAAGCCTGAAATGTTTATGCCCGTCATAATAATATCTTCCTTGAGATAAACCTCACAAGTACTGTTCACTTACAAGTGCGCCACCAGTAAGCCAACTCCAACATTAATCTGGTCAGGATAAAAGTCAGCTAACCCTTCCCTGTAGTGTCTGATACGGAGATTGAGTCAATTACATCCGTACTCCATGCCTACGGAAATGCTCTTAAAAGCCGTGACGTTGAGGAAGCCGTCGCTCTCTACACATCTGATGGCGTCATAATGCCGCCGCACTTCACGGCTAGTGCAGGTACAAGTGCACTCCGCGAGTCTTACACTAGAATCTTCTCGTCAATACAACTCGTCATTACTTTTAGCATCGACGAAGTTGTAGTCATGTCCCCCGAGTGGGCCTTTGCGAGGACGACGGCGGAGGGTACGAAGACGATGCTAGCAACACAGGAATCAGAACCACATGCAAACCAGGAACTTTTCATCATGAGAAAGGAGGAGGGGTCGTGGAAAATCGCCAGATATGCTTTCTCGACGATGAAGCCACTCGTACAAAATGGTATTCGCAGAAGTTGAAAGGGCCTAGCTTCAAGCTTTCGTGGAGAATCAGCCAGAGATGTCCAGTCTAGTATCAGGATTCAAAGAACAAATCGCATCCGTCCCTATTATCATGAAGTGGTGCTGTTCGAATTCAAAACACTGCAGTGCGTTGTAACAACTAATTTTCTTCCAGCCAGTCCTCTGTCATGATACTTGTCCCTCTAGACACGATAATCTATCATGTTCTGCTATGAAGACTGTTCAAGCTTACTATTTCCACGTTGATGAAATGGTGAGCCGCTTTTCTACGTATGGGGTTGTATAGAGCTCAAATTCATTACACATATCTAATCTACAACATTCAGACAAGGTTCTCACTATCCGAATACGAGATGCATAATAACAACTCAAGACTCTATACCTTATGACGGGTTGTATTGAGTTAGTTATCAGGTATGGCAGCGATATAAAGATCGTTCTTCTATATGTGTAGTACATTTTCAAGCTGTCATATTCATTGGGTTGAGTTATCGGGCCCCTGGCAGCTCTCATTGCTGCTGAACTTGATTCTCTTTCTCTTCCGTATATGTGTAGTACTGCTAAGTGGGTTTGGAAGACCATGTCCAGATTTCCCTAGAAGTTTAAGAGTAGGGGACTTTCAAGATGGGATATATAACACATCGCATTGTTGAGCGGCATAAGACCAACGACACAAAGACTTAATGCACAAAGAAATTTAATATCTGAACGCAAGTGACAAAACATGTGTTCACTATTCGTTGAAGGACAGAGGATTGCACAAAGGAATTAGAATCTCTACTCCTACAGGACGTACTCCTAGCGCTTGGTCTAATCTCTATCGAAATTTACGAGCATTTCTGCTTGTAGCAACCATTGAACAAGGGATAAGGTTTAGAAACGAACCCTAAAATACTACTTAAGGAGTGAAACAAACCTTTCGTCCTCAAATTCGGAACTGATAATCACTCGAGTTGAAATCCACCACCACCAAGAACAGATCATTCGCAGATAATAGCCGACCAAGCATAACTGAATATCACTATCCGAAATGAATCACAACTGGTCTGCGTCGGTAATTTATTTCTTTCTGTCGATGTTCATTTTGACTTTCATTATGCTTTGCGTTGGCCTCACGGTATTGGTGGTATGCGGGATCTTAGGGTTCATTGCCGTTTGGACTTGGGTGGTGCTTCTGGTCATTCTCACTGTCATGTTCCTGGGCTGGATACGTGAATTGCTTTTCTTGCATGGTATTGGCACACTCGTTGAATACGTTGTCGAAGCTGTCTTCGGTTAACTTCGCCCACCTTCGTTGCAATTTCTCGCGTTGGGTTGTTCGTTCATGGAAGACGTGCTGAACACCACTATTTAACCTAAAAGAAAATAGACCTCATACATCCAACCCTCTTCATTTAAACGAGCATCGTGATGAAGCCGCGCGGCCATAAACAGTGTTACGCTTGTCATCTTTTCTACTTTCATTCTCAGAATAACAAAATAGATTTTCTTGGATATCTAAATCTCATCTTCCTGAGGACAAAATACATAGCATGGATCCAATTGATGCTCCTTACGTCAGCCGAAAAATTGTTCCAAAGCCACATTTATCCTAGGCACCAACTGGACCAGAGCCAGTCATATAATCTACTCCTGATGCCTAGATTTGGAGCTGAATTCATCCAAGATCCACCATGTCCCCGTTTCGACTGTTCGAATGGATCAAGAACAGTCTCATACCCATATTCACAATTCATGTATCATCCTTCGTTTCAAGTAAAGTTCCCGGTAATTTTGGGCATAAATTCGAGACATGATGCTACTTGGCCGGTCGGAAGACTCTCGGAAGGTTGATAACAAGTTATGGTGGTATTCAGTGATGGTCTGCTTACCAATATCCACCTCCACACACTTTGGAGTTTTGATGATTTGCAGGTCTTTCTCAAAGTCCGGGAATTCTGCCAAGTAATCAGTAACCTCATTAAAGTCAGATCTCCAGTCGTGGAACATCATTCCTAGATAGCATAGGTTATTGAGCCGATGACCTTGTGCCATGGCATGAACCAACTCCTGGATCTGGTCGATGATTGGCTTCCCACCACATGAATGTATCATCAGATGCTCCTTTCATTATAGAAATAGCCATACCCCTGTTCATCTAATCTTTCATGGTAGACGTCTTGAAGATTTCGGAGCGGAATAGTCATCTCTAGATATTCTTTCTTAATCCACTCAGATCCAAAGTAGTATGAGGAGTTGGACATAGTCCGTATGAATTGAATAAACGACTTAGGTGATATGACGTTCTAGGCATTTCATAGAGGAGCATTCAGATTTTCGGGTAGACTAGCAAAATCAAGGCCACTTGCGCCTCAGAACTACCAACCTGAAGGTCATACGTCCACTGATTAGACCATTCCAGAGTTGTAGGCACTGGCCCAGGATGTACTCAATGTGGTGTTGGAAGATGCCAAGCTCATAATCAGAGACTGGACACGGGTCATTTACCCAATTTTCGGCGTATCTGGTTTGTCCTTCAAGGGTTGAAAATCTGCCAAAAGTAACAGTGTCGACATGCTTAGCCAGCCAGGGCTTATGAATAAGAATGAGACGCAAGAACTTGATGTTACGAGAGCGAGAACACGGGCCTTGATCCTTGGGGTATGCCGGTGCATTCCAGAAAACGCTCACAGACATTGGAAGTGCCACCTCATAGAGCTATCGGCAGGTTTTTAGGACTGCTTGGATGCTGCCAGTTGGGCCAAATGGCGTGACAAGATAGGAAAATATCTTCGTTTGGATCTCAGTTGGTATGTTTAAGAGGGTGGCAGATTCCATTGCGGGCGTTGGTGTGTTTTTTTGGCATCAGGCTGCATATTCGATGATCAGCTGAGCAGTCAAGGACCAAGGGGAGAGATCTGAAGAATGCGGGCGGGGTGAATCAGGTTCCTGGCTCTCACTATTAAGCGCGCAAGCCCACTCCTGACATGTCATACTTTTCACAGTTAGCCACTTACTTGTGACCAGAAATACTTCTTGGTTGCCATCGTTTCAAGAGTGCTACTAAAATAGCCCCTTGCATACCTTCAAAGGTACCTAGTTGAAGGTACCTACGAGACGGGCCCTGTTACTAAATACAAATAGAGTGTATCGTTCTAGATGATACATATTGCGGCTCGTCATTTCACATCGTGCAGCATATCGACGGCGCTCATCCCATTCTTAACATACGGATAAACCTGAGTATATGGCATAAAAGCTGCACGATCGCCAAAATCTAAAAAATAAAATAAAAAAATATAAAAGGTTCATCCCTCCATTCATGGTTAGAAAAGGGAAATCGTTCTCTCTGGAGTTTCGTCCCAAGTTTCGTCGTCCCAGTATATATCATCAGGTGTATAATCCCAAATGTCCTCACGATCTAAACCATTCCTAATCTCCACAATTCTACGCATTCTAAAAAGACCGATAAGACCAACCCGTTGATATTGGCCGTTCACCTTCTTCAACGCCAGGCAAATCATCGTACATGGAGACTCCTCGGAAGAGTAGCCGCTCGGGAACTTCAGTAGCGGCAAACACTCTATCTTGGGGAGAGCCTCTCGCTCTTCGAGACTGTCGAAGCTCACCAGACCAACGATTTGCGGCTCTTCAGTTCCATTTACTGTGTCAAAGACGCCAGCAATAGAACCATTTCCACCAGTATACAAAGCCCTCAACTCAGATTCGAAACGATATTCTTTCGTGACAGGGCCAGTGACGGCTTCTCTCAATTTTCCAGTTATCTTGATACAGCCTCCTGGGCTAACTTTTCCAAATGGGTTATCAACAATATTCTCCGGTTCTATGTTGATTGTCTGAATAACTACCATTTGCTCAAACTGTCGAAGGTCCCAGGTCGGTCAACGCCCCCATCTCTCTGCTGTTGGAAAAGATACTGATCCAACGGGATTGGCTGCCTAAGACCAAGTTGGAGCAATGTAACTATCATCACTCGTCCTTTGTGAAGGCAGCGCTCGTTTCCTAAGCCAAATCAAGCCTGCGACGATGTCGTCCCGGTTGGTTTTGGGCCTGAGGGTCATTGACCTTTTGGAACCGTCCTTGTTGACCAGACATGATAATTGCGTATTTGAGTGTGCTTTACCTCGTGGGTAGATGAGTTATGAGACCGAAAATTCATTCCAGTCGTTCTTATACTTCACTCGAAAAGGAATGCTTGGCTTGTTTCGGAATGTTTGCCCCATACTTCGATTTCATGCGTCTTTCGGTTCAATCCGTTATCGGCAGGTCGTCACAATGCGGATAATTCAATACCGGCCCTAGAGTTTGGGTGTGCTGATCGCATGATTTTCTCATCTATGATAAAGCATAGGATACTTTTACGCTCCATCAGCGGGCTTTTCACAATTATCGTACCAGTCTCAACCACATTGAAGATCAAAGAGGGGCATCACACCAACTTGCGCCATGGAAATGGGCTAGCGGTGATTGAACGACGGATCATTAGTACGTCTACATTACGTATATCAAAAGGGCTACTGTCGGGAATACATGGAGATAAAAAGTCTGTTTTATCCTTCTAGCGGCTATCCTATACAACATTCTCGTATCCAATGAAGATAGGACCATATTACTACTACTTATACCTATACTTTGCTGAGATCCATGTCAAGGAAGCCGTACTCGATACCACTTCACATACCTCCGTTCCAGCAGCTACTATAGCTCATATGCATGAATTTGGGAAGATGGCAAAGTGTTATACAAATAACGTATCGGACAAAACGCCCCGCATGTAGGCTGATGACAGGTGGTGGATATGGAAGCCACAGATTACGCGAGGAGGCCGGGGGGATCCTTAGTCCGTCTGGCCCGCAGTGTGCAGCACAGAGGATTTACGCCAATGGTACAGTCATGATGCAGTTTTACCATCACTGGCTAGTGCAGGGGAATGTGTGTCATTAGATCTATTTGGTATCCCTCCTACACTCGACTGTGACGTTCACGAGTGAGCACTTCAACTATAAACCTGTTCTAAAGCCTCAATACGGATGATCTTACTGCTACCACACCCTTCATTCTTCAATCAGCTCCTCTTTTCCTAGCAACAATGGCTGAAAATACGAACCCCGGCAACTTTGCGAATCGGTAAGAATTACCAAGGACCGGAGAACAAATATTCATTAGCGTCCTAGCACGCTGACGGCTTTCCAAAGCCCCCATGAGGAGGTACAGGATGCCGCTTCCAAAGAAGGGCAGGCCAGCCATGGTGGCTTTGCCAGCATGGATGCCGATAAGCAGGTTGGCCATCACCTCACCTCAGCTTGTGTTCTCCTATCAATCATGTTCTTCCTACTGACATGAGCTAATAGCGCGAGATCTCATCTAAGGGGGGCTTTGAGTCCTCTGGCTCGTTTGAGCCTGGTAGCGAGAAAGCGCGCGGGGCTGGTCGCAAGGGAGGCTCCAAGTAACATCTTAAAGAGTATATAGAGGTAGGGGTCAAAGCTATACAACTGCCAGGTTATATTGACCTGTCATTTTATTATATGCCACGTCATTGATGTGATGCTGTTGTGTCTTCGAAAAGTCGACTAACAATAGACGGCTGGCTGGCAGCATGGTTCCTTATTATACGCGGAGTACATGTTTATGAGGTCACGAACTTTAGCAGACCCACGAATAAATGCTCTATCGGTATCTACTACATGAGGCTGTCCCTCCTTGAACAGAGTCTACAAATGCGAATCAGCGGTAATTTATCTCCAAGGTTCCTGTCAATCAGTCAATCAACCCAAGGGAGGGAGGTTCAAGTGGACGGGAGATCGCCATGGAAGGATTCCTGGGAAGCAGCGCAGCCCATGGCGGGAACTAGGCACGAAGATGACCCTTAACCCCTCAGCATGTTTACTACTTTGGTACATATTACTTCAATAATAGGCGTCATTCAGTAGCTACCTCTAAACGGAATATGTACACTATCTTCTAGACGACGGAGCCATGAAGCCGCCGAACACAACAAGTGGTCAACTTCTGCCAATTTCCTTTATTATGAACCTAGGCTATAATCACCCTGCGGCGTAAGGTTCATAATCAACCTTTAGAGGGACGGCCAGGGCTAAGGGCACGCTCATCTCTTTTCCAGATATTGGTATACTCGTTCAACATTACGTTTGTCTCAAAATCCTCCGCTAGGCTCTCCACAGTGGCAGATTCTGGCTCTGAAGGCGCCTGCTGCAGGTCCATCATGAAAGTCGCCCTGATGCCACCTGTAATCGGGTCCTCGTCCCCCTTGTCGATGTTATCAAGATCGCTAAGTATCTTCCGCGCAACATCACTTGACATATCGCCCCGACGCAGCATCATGGATAAAAGACCCTTGAAGATGGCCTTGGCTACGCGCCAGGTGGCGCTGAGACGGATATAGCTGTATAATACGAGAATTATGTACGGATCCTGCTGCTTCGCCTCTTCACCTGGCATGTCCAATATGGAGTTGGCAGCATACAACAGGGCGGTATGCCAGAGTATTGTGTACGAGGACGCAGCATGGTGCGTGCGGTAGTTGAGAATGAGACTTTTGAGACGAGCGGTAGAGCTCTCGGAGATGAGCTGCGGAGTGACGGTACTGTTGGCGAAGGTTCGAAGAGGACTGTGTCGAGATGTCGCGACGGAGGTAAACGGGCGGAAGATATCGAGAATGGCAGCATGGAACCATAGACTGTGGGCGCAGACATATTAGCCGTCATTTGTCTATAGGATCATGCGATCTCAGGAAGGGAAAAGTGACGAAGAGGGGTAAGGGTAAGCAGAGTCGAAAGCTTGGAAAGAAATACTCACTGCATAACCTTCACATGGTGCGGTGAGTCGGCATGTTCAGCTGCCTGTCGAAAAGACAAGTTTTGACTCCATGCGAGAAGCTCGCGGAATTTGAACTCGGCAAAGGCAAGATTGCTGCCAGACGCCCAGGGGTGCTGATTGCCCTTGTTGTACACAGCGCTGACTTCGTGGACGATGTTCCAAAAGCGACATAGATGTGGAAAGGTGTAGCCCATATAGTGCAGAGGTGAGCTTCGTCCCTGCAATCTAGCAACATTGGACGCCGTCGGAATCGGTACATGGGGGCAACTCAAGGAAATATGCATCCCTGGTTGGCGATAGAAGAGAGACATGAGACTAAAAGTTTCCAGGGCAATGGTGAGTTTATAGACGTATAAAAAATAGGTTTAAGCGCTTAGAGTGGGGGAATAGTCACTCACGCCGCAAAGTTGAAGACGCCCCAGGCAGCGTACATACGCTGGCGCAGTTCCTGGCTCTCTTTGTCTACCTCCATCTGCATCGGCACCGCAGGTCCGAGGGATCCTACGGAAAGGAGCCTGAGGCGAATACCAGCCTGGCAAGCCTCGTTCAGGTATTTCAAAACAGAATGATCTCTACCCTGGCCTAGGTATCCAAGACTCAGGAATTCGGATGCCGCCATGAAGAGTATTGAGTCGCGTCCGTTGCTCCGCTCGCTGTTCCAAAGCTTTTCTGCCACTGTACAAAACTCGATTGCCATAGTATCAGTTTTAGGTTCAATAGCACTGTACATTTGCTGTGATGACTGTGTGAGCCGCGCGCGCTGGACCGAGGGGGAGAGGAAGGTACATACGCAGGCCCAATAGAGCAATGCGTTAACTAAAAGGGGCGAGCAGAATCGTTGCTCTTCCTCCTGTTCCGAGATGAGATCATCAAGGAAAAGGTCTGGATCAAAGTGTCCCAGCAAGGGATGATCCGTTTCGAGGTACAGAGAAATGCATTTTGCTGCCAAGCTGTCATCAATATCAACGGTGGTCCATCTCGCGATGCGTAAGTCTTTCAAACGAGGATCGCAAAACCCAAGTGGTGGTGGTTGTGGTTCGAGGGTCCTTGAACGGCTCGTCTCAGGAGACACGGTAAAGCTGCTTCCTTGTGGGCCGGGTGTCGAATCGGACGTAGAACTTGGGGTCGGTTCGGCGGCTGAGGTTGGCTGTGCTGACAAGTGTTGCCTTTTTGCTATCCTTTAGCTTGTAGTTGCTAGTCGGCATCAAGAGAAAGCAAGGAGAAAAGGGAGATTCGGTGGACTAGGACCAGGATTTAGCTTTACTTACTGTGGCACGGCAACAGGTGAGTGTGGCAAGGCTTGAATAAACCCCTGGTACGGGCCAGTATCAAACAACTCAGGATCCATTTTCGCCACATTAGGATATGCCAGCGGGTGATCCAGCTTCAGCTCCGCGGAATCTGGCGAGCCCTGACGACCGGGGCCGGTGGCTGCCGTGTCTTGCTCCCCTGCGCCGCCTGGGATGGCCTTTACACGGTCTCTCAAGGTAGTAATGATGGTAACAGCATCCGCTTTGCCAAGATCATCAAGAAGTCTCACCATTTCCATGCTAGGGATACTATTGAGGAGCTTCACTACTTCTAGAAGAAGCGTTCTACATTCTGACGACAGAGCGTCATTCCGGTACTCGCAATGAGAAAAATTCTTGGTGCTGCAGTGGGTACAGACAGGGCGGCGACCGTCACACTATGACGGTGATTGTCAGAGTACTGGAAGTGACTTGAGCCTGCCTCGTGGGCGAGGGAAAGTCAAACCCCAGCCGAGACTGACCAGATCACGCCCTGCTATGTTAAGAGAGATAGAGGCTGACATACTCGTATTTTCTTTCGCCGGCACTCGTTACAGGCGATAGACACACCAATCCTTCGTCTCTTTTGCTCGGGGGACTCGCCATAAGCCCCATCGACTGATGGGTTAGCTGATCCAGCGGTCGGAGCGTCTCCTCCGGGAGAGCCCCGAGGCCGCAACGGTGCATACGAGCGTTCCATCCGCTCCAGGTAGATATGCGATGCACGACTGTCGATGAATCAGCTCGCGGTCGTTCCACTCGAGGTAGGTCTTTGGCAGCTGGGCTGGGAAGCAGGGAGACTGGTCGGTGAGAATGACGTTCACTTTAAACAAAGGGTGGGAGCATGACGCAAGGTTTGCCCAATGTTGGAAGCCCGGAGCCGACTCCGCTGCGGGGATGCTTATCTAGTGAGGGACCGCCAACGGGAGTTATCCATAGCTCCATCTAGCTTTCTTCTAGCCGCCAGTGCAAACATCCAGCAGCAGCCCTATTGGTCAGTCGATTTCGATCCATATCCGACAATGGGATTCTCGATGATGAATTCATTATTTTAGGGGCTAGCCAATAAGGGAGGAGTACACGCTATTGCATCACTGTGATACCCACGTTGTCCGGCCCCGACCACGGGTGATATGCTCGGGCAAAATTGCTTGTTACCTTCGCGACTCCTTCATTACATCTCACGGCAAGGTCTATACACCCAAGTGCAATTGAAAGCGTTATATCGGATGGCGTCTTCCGGGCCCGACGATACACTAGGTTGGTGCGAGCATTTCCATCAAGAATTTAGAGAAGCAAGTCAAGGAGAGCATCACGCTCACACTTCAACGCCAGAAAAGAATTACTTACTCACCTCTGACCGAGAGCACAGCCTTGATGCCTCCGTACTCGCAGTCGGCGGAAGAAAGCTCTATGTTGTCGGTGCATTTCACTGCATCTTCCAGCAGGCGAATTTTGCCACAAGATCCACGTGAATGGGATACTGAAGAGAAGGGGCAAACCGAGCGAATCAATTAAAAAGGAAAAGGAACAGCATCGGTGGATACTGAAACGGGTATCAGCAAAACAACACCATTCTGCATTGCTCAAGGGAGAGCTGTTACGGCGAGGCTTGAAGCGGATGACAGCTGTTGGAATTGAGGCATTCTGTAATCCATGAGGATTAGTCAGAAAGGAGGGCTATCTACCATAAATACAGATTGTATTCTAAAATAGAATAGAAGGGTATTAGGCCTAATTTTGTAAGGAAAAAATAGTTTCTGCCTCGTGCTTATGCCATGCGTCAATGGCAGTGCCTAATCTCTGTAACCCAATAGTCACAAACTTCGCCATTTTAGAGCGAAAGAAAAGGGGGAAAGAAAAGAGTCAAAAGCGGAAACTTCAATCTTCAAATCATACTGTAAGGCGAACCGCCGTCTACAGCAGTAGAACCAAGCCAGGTGAAAGCATCTTTGGCGCGTAATTCGCGCGCGAGACACGGCTTAGCAAGGAAAGATTCTGCTGCGGACACAAATCGGGAGGATAACCGACCTAGAGATTTGAGAGACGCGTCATCACTACCAATAGCTAGGGTTGGAGCCGCCAGGATCAGCGTGCCTTGAGCAGCCCCGTAGCAGATATCGCGGGTTCGTAAATAGCCAAGGAAGTGGGTGGGATCGGCCGCTTCCGGTGTAAGAAATTTCAGGATGCAGAAGTTGTAAAACATGCTGTCCATCAACGTTAGAACTAAGCAGACCAGGGGTTGTGTAACATGAAAAAGTGTGATCTTACACAGTAAAACGTTTGAACTGCCTTTCGAACTGCAAGGCCTCGGCGGATTCGCCAGGCTCAATATTATCGATGTCGGCATCGTACCCTGATTGAATTTCAGATAGGTTGATATACCAATCAAGGCACTTCAAATACAGCTCAAGCTTAGCAGCAGGCAGCTGCTCGGGGTCCTGCAGCATTTCTAGTGTTTGTAACCATCCGGTCAGTTGGAATATTCCGGCCGCCATGCGTTGTGGATAATTATTGATAGATGACCGCGAAATAGAATCAGCTACACACTCCTGGTTAAACATCAACTATACTGAAACGAATATATTATGTCTAAAAAAATGTAGCGGCAAAGCACTTGGGATATAGGGGCTCATACTATCCTCTAGTTCCGTGATACTGCTGCTGCTTTTGGACGTATCAACAAACGAAATGTGGTGTTTATCCACGCACGCAGCAGTGACATTTGTTAATTGGAAGAGCCTATAAAGTAAACAATAAGTATGAATACACTCTATACTGAGCCGAGTAGACCCTGGGTGAATAGACAGGGGAGGGCTAAATTAATTAAGAAGCGCATACCTTCGAAGAGAAATTGCACCGCGGTAGGTGTCAGCACGGACCTGATTATAATCGCTACCTGGCTGTGGTGTAGGTTCGCTAAAGCAGAGGTCGGCAATTGCTGACGCATATTCGTCGGCGAGCTTGGCGGCCCTTGCCTCCTGGCCAAAACTTGCCTCATAGAGAGCAAGTACACCGATAGCCTGGATATTAGGGAGAGTATCTACTATGGGACCCTCGCTATGAAGGTGTGCACTGGACTCTCGCACAAAGGTCTCACTGGCGCATAAGCTTAGATCTAGTTGAACGCTATCCCGCTTCTGTGATTCCTCAACCAGCCTCGCGGCTATCGCGAGGAGAGCATTCACTAATGCAGAAGAGCAGTATTGCCTCGCTCCAGACTCGAAATCTCTTAGCAGTAGCGCTTTGTTAACGAGGCATAGTGGAAGCGCATCCCATTCTAGGACAGCCGTGATTAAGCTTAGAGTATATGGTTTTGTCCAGCCAGAGCTGGTCCAGATATCCAGCTGGGAGCAGGAAGACTCAACTCCTGGCAAAGTGAAGGTCGGTTCCACAGCTTCCACACTGCTCAGCGGAGCGGGAAACGAGCAAGGGAGGCGCGAAGTGGAGGTGGCTGTGGAGCTGCAAGGTGTTCTACTGCTAGTCGATGCTACTACGCATGTATTGTCGCTGTCTATTCGTCGGGTGGCAGGCCGAGATAATAGGGTTGGATACGACGAGCCCTTGGATGAAGACGTCGAGTCGACATCCGAAATCTCAATAGCCGAATCTGGATCGATGGTAGACACTGTCGCTGGAGACGGATAAACAGCCTTGTCCGCTTCGTCAACAAAGTTAAGAAGCTTCACGATGGCGCCTCGCGTGTCTCTCCTGTCTAGCCCCCGTATAATGGTGTCTGCAAAATCGCGAATACCGGTTTGCGTGCTGCCTGTCTTGAGGGCGTTGAGGAGGGCGTCCAGAAGGGTGTCTGCCTCTTCCAGTCTCCCCTTGAGATCCTGGATCTCGGCTCGAAGTGATGCTTTGGATACGACGCCCACGTTTTCGTAGATACAATCCAGTTGCTTTTCTTTGCATCTGGCGCAGCGTAATCGACTGTCACACTGGATAGGCGTCAACACAACATTGGAAGGGCATCTGTTGCGAGGTTCTCACTTTGGTCCGACACGCACGACAGGCCCTGCAGGCCGTTCTTAGTGTTGAGCGACGGGGCATGTGTGATGAGATTGGTTGAAAGTATTAGGATATATCCAGTGCTGGGTTCTGCACGGCAGTTAAGGTGATGAAACCGGTGACGAGACCAGGTCTTGGGGACGATGGGCAAAAGTACCCTTTAATTATGAATACGCCATACGGTCAATTAGAGTATTGAAACGTTATGGCGATCCCAACCGTCGTCTACGTCAGGACAGGTGATAGCTTGAGTAAATAGGGAGTATAGGAAATGTGATGAGAAACCCATCAATGTGCCCCCACATATTGTTCAGCCCCTGAAAAAATAAAATACATATCTGAGAATCTCATTGACGGACCTGGCTCCGAAATCAATTGGCCAATGAAACTGTTAATATATGAATTCTAGAAACAACGAGTAGATAGAGCTTGAGAGACCCCCACACATTGGCCCCACGACGGAGCCAGCTCCGGCTTCTGTCATTCGGCAGGCCTCGCGTCACCCTCTCACCCTTCGTTTCCAGGTGAACGTCATTCTGACCGGTTGGTCCATGCCCCTTCCTCCTCTCTAACTGGTTGACCCACCCCGGGTGCAACCATCGTCATTTATCGACGCAACAAGCATGTTGCACATTCCACCCGAAGCAAATGGAGCGCTCTTATGCACCATTACAGCTGTTGGAACCGAGCCTTCGTGTAATCCGATGCGATTAGTCATAATCGAGGGCGGTTTGCCCCAAATGCGCCTCCTTTCCCAGATTGGAAGAGCATTAGGCTCAAAGGAGAGGCGTACACCAAATTGCATAATTATTCCTACCGGAAGCGCCGGGACAGTATAACTTACATGAATACAACCACCTAATTTCTGCCTATCCAATGTGTGAAATCCAACAACAGCCTTCGAAACCTGTTGGACTGAGGCATTATGGAGTTTAGACCTAATAATTCAAGAGTTAAGATATTTATTTATTTAGTTTTAAAGGCTTATGATAATAAATAATAAGAGATGTATTATTCTAATTAAGCTATATAGTTATATAACTTAGATTATATAATTTATTTTTATATAAATAGTTTATATTTAAACCTTATATAAAAATATAATTTGCACTACTATTGAATTGATATATTATTCTAATTAAGCTATATAGTTACATAACTTCGATTATATAATTCATTTTTATATAAATAGTATATATTTAAACCTTTATATAAAAATATAAATTGCACTACTATTGAATTCAATATCCTCATCGCGAACGTTCATCCAAACTTAGGAATCTGACTCCCAAGCTCCTCGATATGAAAGGGACCATCAATGATGCTTTGGTGTTAGCTGTCACGGAGCCTTTCAAGTCTCTGCTGTGTTTGCTTAGCGCTCGGCTCGCATGTTGGGATCAGCTGGGTGGCTGTATTATCCTCAAGGCCCTCTAGTAGGGGTCGCAGTTGCCGAATTTCTTGGGCCCAGTACCTAGTCTATTAACCTGTGCGTGGGTCGGCGGTACCTGAAGCCAGACCTTACACCAGCTGGTGGTGCGATCGATAATACTGGTAGCCCACGGTCAGCCAGTATTACACGCGACATATTTTGGCGGATAAATGCTTACCGAACTTGTGAACTTTGAGCAGGTCTTGCCCTGCTCGTCTTCGCTCAGCCTAGCCCTCTAGTCTGGCTTGGATCTGTCGATCTCGACCAAGCTGTTTCCAAGATCTATCAGGACCGGTACCGAAGCCAGTTATCATGTTAGTGCATCTTCACGGTTGGTTCTGATAATAAACTAACACCACACTCTCTCGTGCGGCTGATTGTGTAAAAAGTAGTTACAAGATCTGTGGCATTGGCGCTGCATTTGGAAAAAGACTATACCTTGCGGAATGCGGCTAGGGTGAGGCCGACATATAGGGAGAGAGCTGGAACAGTGGCTTTCATCCTGACAGTGTACTGTTGCTGGACTGTTACAGCTTCAAAACTGTAAACTTGAATGAGCAATCTATATTTCCTTTCTACTTGAAGATTTGACCTTGATGCGTCACAACCAACCGCTTCGTCTGGTCGTCTAGAATGCTCCCGGCCACAAATCCCTCTACTCCTTCCTTGAGCATCCGGTAGAGGTTGTCAATTGTTGTCTGAGAAAACCACGCGAGGTGGCTAGTGATTGTCAGATTTGGTGTAGTCTGACTCGGATCATCAGAGTCTGGAATCAGAGGAGTTGTGCCTCGGCCGCCAGGCTCCGTCTCAAGAACGTCGATGGCGGCTCCGAAGATGATCTCGTCGCGGAGAGCCTGTGCCAGCGCCCGCTCACAAACCACACCACCCCTGGATATGTTGATAAGGAGAGCCTCAGGCTTCATCATTGAAAACTCGGGCTCGGAAATTAGACCTGTTGTGGATGCGTCCTTTGGGCAGCACACCACGATGGTTGTGGCGCGCTTGATCATGTCCTCGAACAACACTCTTCCCTCTCGTGCCGTGCTCGCACCTTTTCGCTCAGCGATAATCACCTCGCCAAAACCAACAGCCGTAGCCAGCCTTTTTATATTGCTCCCCAGGCCGCCGTACCCGATGATCCCTAGCGTCTCTTCTCGGCAGCTCAGGGGAGGACCTTGCTTCCACAGCGACATGAGACCCCGGTTCTTCACCCATTCCCGACCCGGTCCGGTGACAGCGCCATGGATTTCCACGATCTTCTTGCGGGATGAAAAGTAAAGTGCGAGGAAATGCTCCCCTACCGCCTCGACGTTGCTCTGTGGGCAATTTACCACGGTGACGCCACGGCTAGCAAATGCCTCTCGGTCCAGCCATTCACACCCAGTTGCTGTAATAGAGACACACTCGAGGAGTGGCGCATGGCTGAGATCTTCCTTCGTTATCGGCACCACTGCGGTGATCACGATAGTCGCATCCTTGATGCGCTCCGCAACCTGATGAGGCAAGGTTTGGGCATGGGCCGTCTTGGTGTGAGGGAATCGCAACTCACGAGGGGGGAGGGAACCCGCCTCGAGGTAGACGACATGGTGTTTGGGAGCCTCCATAATTATCATGAAGTTCCAATGTTCTTCATCAAGTTCAGCATACTGGTTTTGCCAGGGTGCAGACTAAGGGAGAGGTCAGACATTATTTAGAAATTAAAGGCGGTTCCTTCTTGATGATAACCCACAACCGGTATGTGATAGGGAATCAGTCTCCGTAGCCACATGCGTCCTTTCTCGTGTTTTCGCCGATCTCGGTAGATTGAGAGATAAGAGGCAAGTTACCACGGCTTAGCTCCCCGTACCATTAACCTAGGCAATCCTATGCGAGCAGATCAATTTTCGGAGGCATGATTTGGGGAAAACAAGCGACCAAGTGGATTCAGTGCTATTATCAGTCTAGTACCATGACCCCAGACTCCGCCAAAGGGGCCAGCCAAGACCGACTGTATCTTCAAATCTTTGATTACATTGACCGTATCTTCGTATCTTGATTAGACCGACCATATCTTCACCATATCTTGATTCTACAAACGGGTTCCATATTTTCCGCGGGCCCGTTTGGCAGCTTTGTCATCCCACCACAAAACTCACCTTCTACACATCGCAGCTCTTGGTCTTACCTTACGGTGGGGTATCATTTGGGCGCTTCCCGGTTAGCCGGCGAATTTGTACTGGCAGTTGAATTATATTTTCTTTACCATCCGTTCAGCTGAGCAACAAAGTTCAAGTCACGCTTGAATTTGAAGCATACACCCCTTTTCACCCCGTTGGGCCACTGTATATTTACCCTAGGCGACTACTTGCCCTGGAACACCAGCTGGGCCAAGCTTGCGTAGATGATTGGCTCGTATATCGCGCATGATTCGGTCAGCGACAAGCCTATTTTACTAGGTGTTCCGCAGCAAGGCAGAACTCTCGAGGTTGTGAACGGTCGAATTGCTTTAGTCGTTAATAAACACAGGATCATACTCCTTAGCCTCCTCGGGCGCTATGCGAAACGCAGCGACGGCGGGACGGACTCCAGCTCCGATGAAGAGCGCATTCCATTGCGTCGCACGGCATATGGGGAGTGGATACTAGACAAGAAGGCGCAGCTAGCTCTCCACGGAGTGACAGGGACAATCAAAGGACTTTGGCGTCATAAAGGATCATGGAGCTACATGACGTCCATCTGGTTCGTGTCGCACGCAGCCAGGAAGATCTTCCCTCGGTCCACACAAACGAAGCGTGAGTCTTCATCGATGCAGGGGTTGTTTTAGCTTGTTCATGGCTTTCTCCTATATGGTCGCACGCCTGAGGGTAAGTAGATTGTGGTATCTATGGAAAGCCCTATGTCTGGTATGGATTCTAGGGACGTTGCTGTCCGTTCCGGCGAAGCTCCAGAGTCTTGGACGCCCTCCACTCTCTCTAATGCATGGCAATGCTGCTCCTGACTAGACTACTTTTCGGCTTCAGATGGGCAAACTTGAAGACAATTTGCAAATAGGACAATTTTCTGTTCACTTGACTTGCTAGTAAAATAGTTCACGGAAGTCCCATCTTAGAGCCGGGATGTCGCTTTGCTGTTTTCTTCTTTGCTGTTTTCTCCTCTGCCCGCCTCTCTTCTCCCTTCAGCCTTCCCATCCCATTGTTTTTCCGTCTTGGGACTAGGCTCATTCCTAGCTGTAGACTTCAACTCCAATTCTCGCACTGATTCATACATAAACCCCTTGTCAAAGAGACATACGCAATAGGGCATAAGCGTTCTTCTAGCAACTTCCATTCCTCATCACAAGCCCTTGTGTGATGTGGATCTTCGCAATGAGCAATAGTATTTGCACACGGTTTCTTCACTACCCTTGTGACAATCTCGCAGTAGTGGATTGTGCCAAAACGATCTTCGAGTACCGCCTGAGCATTGGTTGTGGATTTTGTCATAGCGTGAATCGACGCAGCTCACGTTATTGTGCGTGGATTTTGCAGCGGATGCGTCAGTGCCCGTGCTCTGGCCAAGGGGCTACTGGTACTCACTAGATTAGTTGTCTTGCAAGCCGAAAAGCCTCGAGCTTGGTATATTAAAGTGTTTAGATTGGCGTAAGACGAATATGAAGCTAGGTGACAGAGGGTGGCTTAAATAGTCTTTTGACGAGCAGCTCGTACTGACGGCAAGTGAGTTATCGGCATGAAGGTTTATCGAATTTTCTTCAGCATGACTGCAGCCTTGGGCTAGCGAAGCTTTTTTAACCATCCGTAATCATTGTGTTGAGTTCTTCCATTACTGTTTAGCTTTATACTCAAACTCTCCCCCGTGCGTTGATTTAATAGTGATGAGGCGTGCGGTTCGACCGATTGAGATGCATTGACGAGTGTGCGGCTGCGGGCGTGTGGATGCCGAAGAGAAGACGTGATGAATCTGAATGTTGCACGTTTATAGGAAGTATACATTCATGGTGTTGATTTGCCGGGCCCCAGCAGCTTTCATTGCTGTTGAACTATATTCTCCTTCTCTTACGCACGAAGTATACTCAAGTGGAAAAGAAGTGGAGGGCTTCCATTTATTTTCCAGTGGTAGGCCGAGTGAAAATGAAAAGGCTAACTATATCAACACCATTAGGTCAGATGGAATTACATCTCAAAACTAAAGTTCATTGCGAACATTAAGCTCTAGAAACAACAAAGTTAATGGAAATCTTTAGAGTTCTTGGTTAGAGAAAGCCAGCAATCCCGTCTTGATGACTATAAGCGATTGCCACTTAACGAAACGCGGGCAATGTGCAAACATATTGTTGTCTTTCTTGAACAACCAGCGTCTGCATGGTCCTACCAGTTCCCATACAGATCTGGCAAGGGCAGAATCGCTCCATCATTCCCATCGACGTCCAGTATGATTGACAGGCCTGGGTATGGCTACCATTTAAGCAATGAGCTCCTATATTAACACAAGGCATCGATACCCATCGCTGGACATTTCTGTCCACAAAGCCTCGTCCATTGCACATAAGGCATCCGGCTGGTGGCGGAGGGCCGCCAGAACCGCCACCAGATGTATGACGAAAACGGAAAGGATACATTGACGATAATTGGTGAAGGTGTTGCGGAAATCTTTTCTATATTCGTTATTTGATTGCTTATGAAAGAAATATAGGAAGTTAGATACTTGTAAGTGATTTAGTCCTAGAATTGGAAGTGGTAGAAGAAGTATGTAAGGTTGAAAGGATTAACATAGCCTCGTTCTTGTAAAGACAGAATCTTTACTCATGTGATATGGTCTGAACAGTTGTCGATAGTGAGTCAGGATTCTGGTGCATCTGGTTCACAGACAATAACTCGACCTGCCATAGGAGAGGCTCTAGTACTACACTCGGCTTGCTACTGAAGCGGGCGATTGGGGCTGCACAACCACACCAAAATGCCGTGTAGAAGTTCAGGCAACATAGATGCAATCCGGTTTGATTGAGCAATCCATCGTCCGTCTTGTTGACTCGTCACAGAATGAAGGAAAAAACATATGATAAATGAAGCCGGTTTGAAATTGAAAGAGATGGAGTAATTCGTCATGTTAATCTGCTGTCAGCGATCTCGACTTCGTACGACGGCATCGCGGCAGGCATCGCAAGTGAATTTACCGTAACCAACATCACAACTACTAGCCAGAGTGAGGGGTAGGCAGGAAGAGGCACGGTTTACTTAGCAGATAGGCATCGCTAGGAATAGACGGGCTTGATTTTTCATAGAAGGTTGGGCGGCAGCAGCCTTTTTATCCCGACCCGACTAAGACGAAAAGTAGGGATCTGGGCGGACCATTTTCACCCACGTCACTACAGTCTGCAAACCTCGTCACTGCTACACTCTCATTGAATCGCAATATGAATGTGCGGGCTCTTGGCTTGCGGTGATGCAGCCCAATCGAAAACTCAGGACTTCATGGGGTGGCCGAGCCCATCTACTTTACTCATCCGTGTCTACCCTTACTTTGATAACCAGCGCCGTCTTCATTTGCCGGTGCGGGCCGCCACTTCTCAGCTCAGGCGGGCGCGTGGTGGTTGAACAGTCCTCCATCAATCCAATCAATGGTGCTATGTACCTCAAACCTTGTGGATTCTATTAAAGAAATTCTATTTTGACCAAACTTTCCTAGTCTTGCAATTCTATGTCATTGGAAGTACGCCCTAACGTAAAAGAAAGAGAGTAACGTTCAACAGCAATGGAAGCTGCCAGGGCCCGACAACTCAACACAATGAATAAGGTAGTGCTCCTACCACTACTGTCCGAAAAATAACTCATTATGTATATTACCAATGTAATGCATCTCGCTGCAAACGAAATTCCAGGGCCTTAAAAATAGTCACAGTCCGTAAGACTGTCACCTCATCCATACAAAATCGACTGTACAATTTGCTGTCACGATCTACTCTAGCCAACTTGGATGGCCAGCGCCCCTTATTGTTAAAACTACAGTCCCCGATGATCGGGTTTGGTGTAGACTCATCTATATCAAACTTAACGAAAGCACTAGACCGACCAATCACTCTTTCGTCTATTGATTGGTTATAAGCAGGATAGCCTTTGGTCATTGCCCTGGGAAACTTGCAGGAAGCTTGACGATTCGCGGTAAATGTAATGGGGGCACATTAATCTGAACAAATTCCAATTATTCAACTTCATGTGCATAAGAGCCTGGGCTGCCAATATATACTAATCTACAGTGATCATGAAAGAAGATGGGATCAAGTAATTTCTGCCACATTATCCAAGCCACTTGGAGCCTACGCTTTGATTTCGATCCTACTCGTCTTGGCCACAAGCTCGCCCACGGATTCAATCGTCTTTCCACTCACAATCTCAAATACAGGCACATCGGCTAAAAACTCCTTGCCAAGCCAGCTCCTAAACTCGACAGCAATTAGTGAGTCGACGCCGTACGCATGGAGGGCCTGGTGCGTGTCGACGTCCTCGAGCTTGATCGTCAGTGTCCGCGCCAGTCGCTTAGAGAGGGCCTCGACAACCACATGAGCACGTTCGGCCATCGTCTCGGCCTGACGGAAGAGCTGCCCTGCGTCTACCGCATTTCCGTCGCTGCTACTGGCGGACCTGCCTGGGAGCTGACTGAAGCGGGCGAAAAGCGGCCTCTGCAAGACCTCGGGTGGCTCGATGGAGCGTGCGAGAAGACTGGCAGGGGTCTCGAGGCCCATCACCATCTGGCACTGCTGCTCGCCTGGCTGGTACGACGGGTCGCAGCAGATGTTGAGAAGTGACAGGAACTCGGTTTCCTCAATCTGGATGAAACCCTTCGATCCCTGGAAATGCTTCTGAAGCTTCTCACTCTCGGCAACGATGCCGATGCTGCGCATCACACCGAGGTCGATGGAGATGGATTTCTGGCCTTGCTGGCTTCTATATCGTGCCAGTGCATCCTGGAATGTGCATCCTGCTGCATAGTTGCTCTGGCCTGGATTTCCGACCACACCCGAGATGGATGAGAGGAGTATGAAGAAATCCAAGTTGGGAAGCAGTGCATGGAGATTCCAGGAAGATTCAACTTTAGAGCGCGAGGTCTCCTCCCATTGTGTCAGGGTCATGTTTTCGAATATGCAATCATAAAGATAAGTGAGCAATCAGTTTCACAGCCGGGGCAAGATGACGAAGATGAAAATTTGTTCTGTTACTTACATTCAGGACCATAGTCGCAACGAGGCACCCTTTGATTGGAGGTAAAGTCGCAGAAGACTCCTCAAGCATGCTGGCGAGGGACTCTTTCGAAGATACGTCACATTTCGGTGTTGATATGACGACTTTCTGATCAGAGAGCTCACGCACAAGCTCGGACGCTGCGGAAGATGCAGCACCAGATCTCGATGGGACGAGCAAGTGTTTCGCCCCTCGCGTGACCATCCACCGAAGTATCGAACGGCCAATACCGCCGAGACCACCAGCTACAAGATATGTGGCATTTTCATCAAAGGTCCAAGTTCTTCGCTTTATCAATTGTTTCTAATACGTTGTCAGCAGTCATTCTTCTAGTCTTAGATTTCATCTACGTCTCATCTCTTACCTCAACAACCGTTGACGAATCAACACGGATCACAATACGACCTGTATTCTTCCCGCTCGCAAGATAGCGGAAAGCATCTTCCACCCTATCCACATCGTATACGTGAAGAGGACTTGGTGCTCGGACACTTCCTTCACTGGCCAGATCCATTGCCTTTTGCAGAAGCCTCTTTGCAAGACGCTTCTTGTTTATATCCTTTACTATGTGGTGAAGGTCAACACCTGCATACAGGCAATTCTTCTTGAATCCCCCCATCGGTAGCGATGAGTTGGCATTGATATCAGCCTTGCCGATCTCGATCATTCTGCCGTATGGGGCAATGCAGTCCCAAGAGGCACGCAGAGGCTCGCCTGCCAGGGAGTTTAGAACAACATCGACACCGTAGCCATTGGTGATTCTCTTGATGCCCTGGGCAAAACTGGTGTCTCTGCTGTAGAAGATGTGGTCAGCGGGGATGCCATACTCGTCTACCAGCAGCTGCTTCTTGTGGTCGTATCCCACAGTCGCAAAGACCTCTGCCCCAGCCCACTGAGCGACCTGGACTGCCAGCTGACCTGTGCCGCCAGAAGCTGAATGGATCAAGACCTTCTCGCCTTGATCCAGGCGTGCAACTTCGATGAGACCCTGCAGCGAGGTCATGCCGGGGATAATGATGGCGCAAGCGTCTTCGAATGAGACATTATCTGCGATCTTGGCCGTCGTCCATTCATGCGACCTGGGGTAGGTCCTCATACCGTCGACCGTCTGCATGCAAACACGGTCCCCGGCCTTGAATGATGTGACCTCGGCTCCCACTCTTGTTACAACACCTGCGCAGTCTGCACCAAAATCGTCTTCGTCCAGACGGCCGAGGGCAACAAACACGTCACGGAAGCCGACGCCCCAGACCTTGGCTTCAATCTCGACATCTGTTGGGCGAAGCTCATCGAAGTAAGCAAGGTCTTCTTTGAACTGCAGAGTCTCAAGTTGTCCGCGAGTTTGGATAGCCAGTCTCAGTGGCGGGCCTCGCAACCACGGCTCAGTGATACCTTCTGGTTCGATAGACAATGTCAGATCCTTGTTGGTGTTGATGTCATCAACGAGTCGTCCGGTCAAGACTTGGCCGTTCTTCACAATGTACTCATCGTCAGAAACCAGCCCGCCAAACGCTGATGCAAAGATACTAGACACGTATTTGGCGCATGCGGAGACATCACGACTGTTGTCACCAACAGTGACAGAGACGATACGATTCAGAGCATACTCAGACCGTAGCGTACGGAGAAACCCGTCCTTGATCCCTGCGTATACATAGGGCGAGGGAAGATCATTGGTCTCCGTATCGCACGCAGTAACCCAGAACAAACTTGTTGATTGTCGCACCCATTCTCGAACGAGGTTCAGAGTTTCCTGCTTCATAGGGTGCAGGAATGGCTTGTAGACGTCCGCGAGACAGATGACATAATCTCCCGACTCGAGGTTCTGGTCTGCCACCTCTTTGAGAGTGAGAACTCGGGAATTCCAGCTAGCGGCCTGCACGATACTCTTCGCAAGCAACTTTTGGAACTCATCGTCATCGACCACAACGAAGACTGTAGTACCCGTAAGTGGAAGGCCGGGCTGGGTCGCTTCCCTCGACACCACGAGGCTATCCTTGATCACCAAGTCGGCGCCTGAGAATCCATTCTTCTTCAACGCCGCATCCAATTGGGCAGGAGTTGTCGTCCAATCCCAGTCCTGATCGTCTTCATGACCACTCCACCAGTCTGCAGCGGCGCTGAAGCCGAAGCCAATCTCATACCGGTCTGGGGCAGTGATCTCGTGGAGGAAGAGCTGACCACCAGGTGCAAGCACCTTTCGGAGGTTCTGAAGGACGGCTGAAACGTCCTTAGCTCCTCTGATGACGTCTGACGCGAAAATCACATCGTAGCTCGCAGGCTGCAGCCCTTGTGCGATCAGGTCCTTGTTAGCATCGAGGCTCGTGAAATCCATCCGGTGCAGATGTTCAGCAAATCGCTTTCTGGCTTCTTCAAGCAGTTCTGCGGACGACTCTGAATATGTGTACTCGGAAAATGCTATTCCGCCCGTACGAGCTTCAATTCCCTGGAATACTGATAGGACATAATCTGTAAGGGCGCCCCTACGGGCGCCAAGCTCAAGGATCCTCTGAGTCGGCTTCTGGTGAGCTAACAGTTCAAGATGGGACTCGACATCATGGTTCAAGACTGTAGCTACCGCTTCATCAAGATAATCTTGGAACGAGGTCGATGAAATGGACAGTTCGACATCGTGGGCTTCTCCACGAACTATCGAGACAAAGTTCTTTGCGATGTCCGCGAACACCTTCCATGAGGGTTGTTTCGTGACCAGGTCTTCCAATTTGCTCGCGAGAACGACCACTTCAGGGGTTTCCCCGTTTGTCTCTTGTTGAACTCGACGTTCTATCCAGGCGATATATTTCTTCATGTGGTTTGGAGCTTTCTCCCAGTCGATATCCCCTAGGTCCACAATACTCTTCTGTGCGACGGAGCTTAGAGTCTGTTCAAGCTCTGATCGGCCATGAGCCGCCGTGTCTTCCTTCCCTGATGGCTTTCCATTGGCTAAGGAACCATTAGTTGAAGCACCATTTGTTGAAGAACCATTTGTTGAAGAACCATTGTGCTGTTCACCATCGGGCTGTTCAAGAGCAGGCAACGACGTGTGAGGCTTCCAGTCAAGGCGATGTAACAACTTTCTCGCGCCAGTAGTACCAAGCTCACTTGCCATGAGCGGCGACATTTCCAGCCACTTGATATGGCAAAGGAGGCCACCAGTTTCTGATAGTATAGACACTTCGCAGTCCATACCAGCACCGATGGGCTTAAGCTTTGCCTCTGTCAAGACCTTGACCCGTTCCGTGGATGGATTGAGCCACCCAGTCTCCGCAATCCAGGCATCCTTGATCTGATGAGGGACGGAGGTCGGAATATTCAAGGACATTCCATCGGATGGTGGAATAGGGCAGATCTGTAAGCAGGAATCGAGAATGCCAGGATGGACAACACCCTCTTTAAACGAGTCAACCGGGGCCCCAACGTTCACTTCGGCAATGGCGAGATCACCCCCGTCCCAGCAGACCTGATCAGCAAGAGAAAAGGTTGGCCCGTACTTGAAACCGTTATCTTGCAGCCATGGATAAAAATCGGCATTGGGGATGCTGAATCTTGCGTTGCCCTTGGCTTCGTCGTATCTGCGGGCCAGCGACTCGGCAAGAATCTGGTTCTCCCGACCACCATCAACTTCGGTGCGAGCATCCTGCGCAAACTCAACATGAACGACGCACTTGGCGCACGCTCTCCAGTAGTTCTCCGCAAATGAAAATATCTCAATCTCGAACCGAGTGGCGGACCTCTCGTATGTCTGCTGCAGAGAGCGGAGGTGTGTCATGACCTCTGTTGTCTGTCCCGGGGTGACGACGATGGGACTCGTGAATGTGGCCTCCCTCACATGGTAGCCTCGGATAGGTTGGCTCCCACCAACAGTCTGTCTCACTGCTTCGATTGACATCACAACTGACCCAACGGCCGGGAAAACGACAGCGTTGTCCACGACGTGATCTGCCACCCAGCCAACTTCCTCAACTCTGAGCATCTTCCTCCAACGCGGTTGCAGCGGGTTCCAGTCACTTGCCCGTAGACCCAAGAGGGTATTTGGGGAACCTTCACGAAGTCGCCAATCACGAGTGACTCTAGGTTCATGCCAGTATGTCAGCGTCTTGTCGAATGGGTACTGAGGAGTGTCTACTACGAGCTTGGCATCTGGAGAGGCGCCATCCTGTTGATTAGCCGCTGTGATCGAAACACGATATCCACTAGTGAACAGCTGGCCAACCAGCTGCATGAGCGTTTTCGAGGGGGTTTCCTGTCTTGACAGTACTGATCCGTATTTGGCCGTGCTGTTGCCCGCGTGGGCCAGAGAGTCGCGTACTGGTCGCTGCAATGCTGCATGGGGTCCGATCTCGAGATAGTTGGTGATGGGCTTCAAGCCATCTAGCTTCGGCGCTGCGTGAACAATGTACTGCAGCGCATCGGCGAACCGTACGGGTGACACCAGGTTGTCGACCCAGTACTGGGGGTCCAGCAGGGTGATTGGCGTAACCTTCTGAGATGTGACGCTCGACACCATGAAGGGGTTGGCGTCGTGCTGCAACTCTCGTGCCTCGAGATGGCCCATGCTGGATCGGTACTCATCTGCGACTTGAAGCATAGCAGGCGAGTGGTAGGCAACACCCGTCTTGAGCTTTCTAGCAAAGACGCCATCCTTGTCGAGCTCTGCCTGCACCTGATCAATGGCAGCCTCATCGCCGGATAGCGTCACGTTGCCGGGGCTATTGATGCACGCAACGGAAACGCTTCCGGGCAGTGATTTCTTTGCCAAGTAGGTTTCGGCTTCGTGTTCGGCGAGATTCACGGACATCATCGCCCCTGGTTTCAGCGAAGATGCTGCAGCGACCTGCCTGGCAAGACGGCCTCTGTGATAAGCGACTGTGCAGGCAGCACGAAGGGATAAGGCTCCAACGGCATAAGCTGCTGCCACCTCTCCCGACGAATGCCCAACTACAACATCGGGGAAGATGTTCAGAGTTCCCAGCAGTTCGACCAGTGCTATCTGGAGCGCGGTGCACAGAGGCTGACTGAACTCTGGCTCATTAATGCGCTTCTGGTTTTTCAGTTCATCTGTTGTTTTTCTTGTTAAGGAAAGTTGTTTTATTAACGATGAAGGGGAGGCAAAATGCAGTACTTACCAAATAATGACCACTCAGCTCCTACATCTTTGAACACACCCTGTATCTCGGCAAGTGTAGCTTGGAAGACAGGGTAGCGAAGCAACTCCAATCCCATGTTGGCGTATTGCGCTCCCTGGCCGGTGAAGATGAAGGCCACTCCAACATCACGCGCTGCGCGCTCGCACTTTGCAGCAGAGAGGTTCAACGTCTCTACGGCCCCCTGCCCATCTACAACTGAGAATGCCCTCCAGGCCATTAGACTCCGACGCGTAGCAAGCGTGTAGGACAGGTCCTGTAGGAAGCTAGTATCTTCGTGCACCTTGGTTTTCAGATAACCATCATACAGACCTAGCATCCGCTTCAGGGCGGCCTCGTCTCGTGCAGACCATGTCAGTAACTTGTATCCAGGCGTTGCGTCTGTTTTTTTGGTTGCGTGGCTCTGTCCATTGGTACCATTGGTGCCGTTCACTCCATTGATTTCGTGCGCTCCGTTCACCCCGTTTGTTCCGCTCACGCCATTTATCCCATTAACTACCTTCTCAGGCGTGTTGGTGAGAAGCCTAGGGCCAGTGAGGGCGTGATGATTGGCTACGTGTCCAAGAGCCTCAATGATATGATAAGCGTCGTCGAGAATAATGTGACTATTGGCTCCGCCAAATCCAAAAGAATCAATTGAGATTCGCCGCAGGCCTTGTGTCGGCCAAGGGACAGGAGAAGTAGGCACCTAAAGCTAATTAGCCTAGAATAAATCAAAGCGAATCCCCAAGTTCGGAGGTTATACCTCGAGATGGTAGAATCTGGCATTAATTTTTCGGTTTAGTTTCTCAAACAAGGCGTTCGGAGGAATGATTCCATTCTCAAGTATCATGATACTTTTGAGAATACCGGCGAGGCCGCTGGCTCCTTCAAGATGGCCGATGTTTGCTTTGATAGAGCCACTACGGGGAGATCAAGTTAACAAGTGTGTGAGAATACTTATAAGTGGAACTTCCACAGACTGGAAACAAACACGGTTGATGGTAAAAAGATGTAATGAGATTTTATTTTACTTACATGTATAGAGGCTCACTGGCGGACCTGCTGGCTCTGAAAACCCGACCAAGCGCGGTTGCTTCAGTCACGTCTCCAATCTGCGTACCGGTGCCTGGACCTGTCAGACGGAACGATGTGGAATCTGGTCACGGAGAACATACCATGGGCTTCCACGTAACGCGTGTTCTCAAAATTCAAGTTGCAACTCTTGTACACTTGGCGAATGAGCGCCTCCTGCGCAGACTGGCTTGGCTGAGCGAGGCCTGGGGTATGGCCGTCTTGGTTCGAGCCAGTTGCTCGAATCACAGCACGGATCATGTCCCTGTCCCTTATTGCATCTTTTATTCTCTTGAGAACAAGCACAGCAACGCCTTCTCCTCTTGCATAGCCATTGGCGCGCTGATCGAAGCTATAGCAGCGGCTATCCGCTGACAGGAAACTCATGTTTGACTGATAGAGAGACCATTCTGGACTCAACAGACTATTTGCAGATGTTACTAAGGCCTACAGAAGCGGTTAGTATTTGGACGGGTTACCAGACTTGCTTTGAGTCCGCATACCATTGAACTCTGCCCACTCCTCAGGCTTTGACATGCAAGGTCCATGGTGATCATACTGGATGAACAAGCCGTGTTGACATGGATACTGGGGCCTTTCAGATCGAAGTACCAACTGATACGGTTCGCCTGAATACTAGGGCTAGTGGAGGTTGATACGGTTGCTGGCGCATGATCGGGGTCTTTGGCAGTCATCATAATGTAGTCTTCAGATGTAGACGACGCATAGACTGCTGTGCTAGTTCCTGCTGCCTTCTCCACAGGAATACCCGCTACACAGTGTAAGCAGTTGGTTCAACATTGAAGCAGGTTGAAGGTTTGATGACCACATGCCATTTTCTAGAGCCCTGTACGACGTCTCGAGAAGCCATCGTTGCTGCGGGTCCATTGCAGCCGCCTCTACGTCTACATGTCAGCATTTTGATATATACCGAATATCAGAACTACCCTGCATACCCTGGGCTGTGATTGAGAAGAAGGGAGCATCGAAGGCGGCCGGATCCCCTTTCATAAAGTAGCCGCCCCTCGAATACAGCTGATTTCTTTGTCAGTGACAAATTGTCTCTACAGACAGCTTTTGATAGGACTTACCGTGTTCTTGATTCCCGAACCTGGTTTATAGAATGTTCCGATGTTTGCTCGACTCTCTGGCCACTCCTGCATTACATTTCTCTTATTCTCAAGCATATCCCAGAAGCTCAAGTCATCTTCAACGCCGTCGGGCAGCCTGAAGGCCAGGCCTACAATAGCAATGGGTTCCATTGGACGATCTGCTTTTGGTTGGCGTGGGGTGATGCTGAATAGAATCCAAAAGAGTGACTAGTAGACGAGAGTCGTAAATGGAAAGGATAGATAGCGGCAGGGCAGGTAAAAGCTACCCGCGATCCGATCATGCCATTCAGGGAAGACGTGCAATACTTGTTGGTCTAGGTAAGCCACATACGATCCTTCTCGATCTGGCATGGTCCTTGAGCAGAGGTCTTCTCGGCGCACCCCTCCTTCGGCCCCCAAGCGCCCCTGGACCACCGTCATAGGGGTCATCCATGTCAGATATCAACCCCTGTTGTGACGGAGAGCCCATGCCGCTACGCCGTAATACTGCATTCACTAGATATCGATATTACTACAGCGAGAAGAGGAATGTAATACGCCACCCTCAGCAGAAGACTCCAATGTTGAGAACTTATGCTGTGATCAGGTCGACCGTTTAGTCTTAGGCGGGGTGTAAAGTAATTAAGTACCTTGTAGTCATTATGTTGATGTGTCAGGTCTGCCCTCTTCCATTGCTGTTTTTTAATTCCAACTCGAACTTTCATCAGGTCAAGTAAGTACCTTTATAAGTAAAATAAGTAGAGAGGATATACTTACAATATTAGTCTTTTCCTCTTTCATAAATCTAAACTATTATCGTTCAGAAATGGCATGTCTCATATCGGTGAGGTCGAGCCGCGCCACATGAATCTCATGGCCGTTCGTCCACATCTCCATCCACACCGAGTCTTTTGAAGGCCAATGCACATGTAGATCGGGCATGGACTTTAAGCATAATATTAGCAGAGCCTAGGGACTGTGTTTATGTATGTAGTATGCATCGATGTAGGTATCCTTGCCCGCTTCCCACGCAACCACGCAGGTAGTGCTCTCTTCCCGATCACACCATGCCCAACCCGTTCAACTGCTGCGTTCTCATCCAATCGTAGACTTCCTTTGCGGCCTTGGTCACGGGTTCGGCTGCCATCCCCGCCTCTATTTCCATCATTTCTTGTACCCATACGTATATGGCGTCTACAAACCCTCTGACCTGCTCCTCCGTGTTGTAGGCGTGGATGATGACCCGCAGGCGACCCTGCCCCGGTGGTACCACCGGGTATGTGACGGGGAAGGTGCGGTAGGAAGCCGAGAGAAGGTGGCAGTACATCCACCAGAACGACTTCGGCCTGGTGGAGATGGCGAGCAGATGGGTGTGAACCATCCGGTCTTCCCAGCCGTCAGCGAGAGGGATCCGCAGTATACCCTTGGTCATGGCCGTCGGCCAGAGTCGATGGGAGGTCACAAGCTCGAAGAACAGCCTAGACATGTCCTGGATGTGTTGTCGATCCTGTAAATAATATCATCAGAAAACTTGAATCTATTGTCGGTTCGTTGTGGACGATTCCCCTAAGGAAATGAAAAAAGAAGTATGCATACCTTATCCTTGGTGCCGAGCACCTTATATCCTGACCTGATGGCAGCGATGAAGGTGAAGGTGGGTGCTGTAGAGAACATGACTGCCCGTGAAAAGTTTATAACTGTGTCTCGAATGCTCTTGTTTCCGAGAACGATTGCTAAGGGAAGTGTTAGCATACAGATATCCTTATGAGAATGCAACTGAGCACTCACCTCCAGCGGCTCCGATCGCCTTGCCAAAGGAATGCATAACCACCGCAATGTCCTCCTCCAACCCGAGCTCACAAACAAGGCCCTTGCCGTCGGGACCTATGAACCCAATGCTGTGCGCCTCGTCGACGACGAACTGGACACCGCCTTCATTATCCTGGAAGACCTCCCTGGCGGCCTCGACGAGTTCTTGCAAAGGGCAGAGATCACCGTCCATGCTGTAGATCGACTCGACCGCGACGAGAACGGTCCGCTTCCCCTGCCGCACTAGAGGCCGCGTAGCAAGGATGTCCCGCAGCGTGTCTCGGAAGGCATCGACATCGCTATGGGGGAACGCGACTCTGTCCGTCGCTAGCGCCTGTCTCATGCCGTCGTGAGTACTCGCATGGACCAGAGAATCGTACACAATGACATCTCCCTGCTTCGGGATTGTCCCCCAGATGGCCAAGTTGGCCTCAAAACCAGAGCCTACGATGAGGCCAGCCTCGTAGCCGTGGAAGGCGGCAATCTCTGACTCGGCTTCCACTATGTACGGATAGTTGCCGTCCATGAGTCTGGAGCTGGTGGTGCCCAGGGCGAACTCGGGATGCCTTTCGAGCTCGGCAAGGAACTCGGCACGATGCTCAGAGCTTCGTCCCATGCCCATGACATCCCCGGAGCAGAAGTCCACCGAGCCAGCGCTAGGGCCTGTGCCCGGCAGCGTCGAGTAGAAGCTCTCCGATGCGCGCTTGATGTCGAGGCCCTCCTCTAGATTGCGATAAAAGGTTGGCAGTGACTTGGTATACTCAGGCCGTATCCTATGGGCCTTGACCATGGTGGTCAGTGCCTCTGCCGAGGAGACAAAGGTGCTCCCGGCCTCTTGGGAGTCCGCCATGATGCAAGGGTCTGGCTTGGTTCACTGTCACAAGGCCGAAGGTTGGAGATCAAGGTCGAAATCCGTACTGGTGGTCCTGTAAGAGAGCGGGAAGAAGCTTGCTGTAGCCTCACTGATTCCTAGCTCTATTCCCCTATGCCAGATGCAGCTTACTGGATGCGAGCTGATAAATCTGATATGGGTTGATCCCCCCGGGACGCTTTAGAAACAAATCCCCTGTCTACATTGATGGCCCGGAGAGAGTGGTATGGTCAAATACTACGTAATACGTCGCAGGTACGGACCCCACCTTCGAATTCATGTAAGAAGAGCTTCTGTGCGTTGCTCGTTCCGCCTGTACTACTAATTCTACTGGTATAGAAATCAGATGATAAACTTAGCTATACACCATAGCGGAGCTATTTTGGGTTAGATTCGGTCCAACATCCTGTACATGCGCGCGCATAATCGACGGGGTAATCTGTCATGGACATCGTCTGACAATCAAAGGCCATGGTTCTATGCAGGAACCATGGTTGCGGACTGAAAGGAATAATGAATGCAACCGAATGGGGATTGTGTTCCGAGCACAAGAATATCAGACCCACGGGGTGGATCTAATGTTGCAGTAATGCCGATTGAACTAAGAACTTCCACGAGAAGGGCAATGGCTCACAAGTATTTGGCCTCAACAGTATCAGGTACTTGTGCAGCTGAGACAGGAACAGTCCGAGTGTTGGGCCAGATGTCACCAGGAACACGTAGTGCTGCATTATCGCCCCATGGCAAGGTGTGCCGCAGATAGATTAAACCACGGGCCCTGGTACCTGCCCATTGAAGATATTGGGCGAGTGGTACCTGGTAGCTAATTTGTCTTTGTTAAGAAGTATGAGCCGAGGTCGTTCACATATGACCAAAAAGGGCGAAAAGATGGCATGTAATTGCATCTCGCTCCAGTTAATTACTGTCCCGTGGTTTCCTCGACCACCCGCAGACCACCATGGTTCGTGTAAAAAGGTTGTGTGGAGTGCAGATTCGATCCGTCGCGCGCATGGAATCCTTATTCCTTTGATAATACCGCCGTTGTATGCCCTGCCGGCAGACCTGAGTACTGGATGCAGTAATGGCCGGGCCGTGGCATCCTGTTTTTTATTATCGCCGACCAAAGACCCAACTGGGATAACAGGGGGCGTGGCGTTGTCTGCATGAGTTATTGGTCAAGCTGATTGATGGTTACACAGTAATATCTAACTCTGCATCACATTGGTTGCCTCGGCAGTTCCTTCGCTCGGGCAACCTACGCAAGTTGGTAAGATCCATTTGCCCATTTGCCGATCCTTGCTTATTGACATCATCAGTAGCACTCTTCTTTTTGGCCAGCCGTGGACATGCACTGTTGACTGCGGGAGGCTGGTTGAGAATGGCCAAATGTCAGTCAGCCCTAGACGGGTCGCAAATCGCAAAATGCACGGGCACCTAAACCCATGTTACCGCCGGTGATAAGGCTCCGTGGGGGAGCAACATCTTGGCGTCTTGGTACTGTGGGTGAGATGAAACTTGATTTTACTATGGAGCACTCTTAAGGCAAGGAAGAACCTTGGGTCCCTGGCAAAGTCAGCAGTCATCAGTGCCCCATAACGCATTGCCAACCAAAAGAAGGACTTGACCGCTATCAAACTACACTTACCGCCTGTACTAAGAGCATGTGGACAGCCATCTGTATGCTGGAAGTGGGATGGACACCTCTGCCAGTCTCCACGATGCTGACTGCAACGTTGACCTTGATGAGGCTATAGCAAATCATGATAGCTGCTGCAAACATGGGCTCCACGATGTGAGAGTACATTGTAGGGTGACTTCGCCCTGCTCTCTACTACCTTGAGGTGCTTATATAGGTCACAGGCATCACAATCAGCTGAGTATAGCCTTTATTTAACCTAAAATCTCCATAGCATATGAAGCCAAAATAAAAATAACAATCACAATATCTAGTAATTAATTAAACAGCTCTCTCTTCAATTGTAACTTGTAGTTGATCTAGTATATCATTTCCTAGCTTCTATAACAACTGCTTTATATTACTAACGCCTGAGACCGTTTCCGCACGCCCTAATCTCACCGGGGGTGTATGTACATCATGCAACAATCTGCCATCAAGGACCACGTACATCATACATGGTTGACGGTTGGTTGGCGCAGGCAAGTTCGTATAGGCAACTGGCAGCGCTTACCGGCCCTACTTAACAAGTAGATACCACCGGTTCTTTCAATTCGCCGACACCTACTTGCCCAGCGCTTACTACGCATTCTGCCAGGTCTACACAATGTCAGAAGTGAAGGACCAGGGAAAGCAAGCCGCCGAACCCGGTGGCGACAAAGCAAAGATCGAGACAACGCGTCTCAAGAAGAGGGTCCAGAAGCACTACAACGTGACTTCAGACCTGTTTCTCAAAGTATGGTAGGGATCTCCCCAACCTGCTTATCCCAACCAATATCCAATTTGCAAGCTGACGCTGCCAACCAGGGGAGAACACATCCACCAGGGCTACTACAAGTCGCCAACAGACACCGATGCGCAGGCGCAGATCAACCAAGTCCTGCGTCTGGTCGAGTCGTCGGGAGTGACCGCCGGCTCCAGAATCCTGGACGTCGGGTGCGGCATTGGCGGCACCGCCAGGTATCTCGCCCGTGAGCTGGGCTGCAAGGTGACGGGCATCACCAACAGCGAGCGCCAGGTGGAGATCGCACGGCGGCTAATGGCAGATGAGGTGGCCAAGCTGGGGTCCCCGTCATCGTCGCCGCCGAGCACGGACTTTGTGCAGTACCCCTCCCCAGCCAGCGCCGAGGGGAGCGAGGCTGGTGCCGTGCGGATCCTCCATCTTGACTTTGAGCAAATGTGCCAGTATCTGGGGGCCGAGCGCGGGGAGAAGTTTGACTGTGTCTGGGTGTCCGAGGTCGTCTTCCACCTGCACGGGAGGAAGCTCTTCTTCGACTCGGCCTCGGCGCTGCTCGAGCCCGACGGCTGCATCGTCGTTGCCGACATGTTCAGGACGGCGGAGAAGCCGTCGGCGAGTGCGCAGAAGGAGCTTGATTCCATATCGCGCAACCACATGTGCCCCCAGCTCGGCTCGGTAGACGAGTACACACAAATGGCCAGGGATGCGGGCCTCTCGCCGCGCCATGAGCCGATCGACATTACCAAGCGCGTGGCGAAAACGTGGTAAGTTGCCCTGTTCAAGCGATCTGAGCTTTGCGCATCCCACTGATTTGACATCGGCTCTAATTATGCAACTCTCCATTTAGGGATACTACCTTGCCATTAGGGTCGTTATTATATGCCATATCTCAGGGGAGGGATTCTATTGGGTATTTGCGGGGAATGCGGTCCATGAAGCGGGCATACAGCCATGAGACGGCTAGTTATACTATTCTATGCTATGAGAAGAAGCCTTGAGAATCTGCTAGGTTGACATATAGTCTGCCTTTTTGCTATGGCTCTTAGTAGAGTTAGTTTTCTAAACGCCAATTTGCGCATTGCAAGGGAAGAGTAATATACGGTTTATAGATTGTTCTACTCGTGTGCTCTTGTCCATTTTGTGAAGCAGACTGATGAAGAGACTTCATGGAACAGTCATCTAGGAACTGAACATACTAGCGCTTGCTTGAATGAAGGAGCTCGAATTCGGTCGATTGTTTAGTAACATAACGCTTAAATCGAGTCGGTTATTCGCTAAACTAATGCATTAGCTACTCCCCGCGATGGCTTTTTCGAATATCTCACTTGCTTACAGCTACGTATGGTGATCAACTCAAGCATTACTAACTTGCGTAGCAAAAAGGAGTTAGATTCTACCTTGGATAGTCATTTTCTACATCTCTAATTTCTGATGCAGCTAGAGTTGTTCGAAGATATTGCGTGACTACGACGCCAGAGCAGTCTACAGGGTAAGGCAAGGAGGGAGCATGCGGCCTTGTCATATTTGTAGAATGAGCCATTGATAAGGCTTGGCACTACTCGAATACCATCTTGGCCTCTTGAATATAACTCATACGCTTAGGGATAGTTATATAGTTGAATTTCTGATTTCTGAAATAGCCAACATTGATATACTCAGGGTCGACTTAGCTGATATGGGATCAGCTGTCTTTGTTTGTGTTCAAATCAGCAGTTTCGAAGTTAACAGGTAAGATTGCTATGCTAATCAAGGATTCGTCTATGGTAGGTATCATATTTCTTATCATCGAGCTAAGCTCCCATGTCCATCGTAATTGACTCGTATTTCAGTATGCCCTTGTGGCGCATATCCCATCTGCTTATGCACTGGCGGTGCATATCCCGTCTGGTTATATAATGGTGGTGCATATCCTGTCTTATCCGTATCACGAACCAGCAGCTCATGAACATCAGAGCTGCCACCGAACTGCGGGCTGTAAATTTCGGTTGATTGATCCTTGGACTTCGACCCACTCCGAGAGCCACGGCCTTGGGGGTAGCGACGACCACCGGATCCGCCAGACCACGGTGTTTGATTCGACGGCACGGAAGATGCCTTGGAAAGGGGCCCTCTCTTCACCATCCGTAGGAACACAGGCCAGCAAACCGGGAGACACGCACAGATGATGCCTGTACAGATGTGGACTGTCGACCACAGCGAGGTTTGTGTAAGGTCGAGCTGCCGGCTTCCAGGGATATAACTGCGTGCGACCTTGACTATGCCGGATATAATAACACTGGTTCTTGGTTAGCTTTTCTAGCTTTAAATATGCTAACGTTCATTACCGACGAAGCAGTAGGCCGACTTACAAAACACCAAGAAGGAACACGCCGGCAACAGCGATCCTCCTCCCCTGGCTAAGTTTTAAGCCATACACCACTCTTACTGGCATTATTAGGATCACCAGATCAAGTATACACTCGACTATTCCGCATGCCAGCCAGTATACATTGTAGTTGAAGCAGTACTTCGACTCGTCATCGGACGGGACCCAGGACATCTCGATCGGGATGCAGTTCAGTAGATTGCTCACGGTCATACTGATCCAGAACCCGGCCGTAATGACAATCAGGGCCATAATCTGGAGGCGAAAGGATCGATCGATGGAGAAGATGCGCTTGTACATGAGAAGGATAGACAGCTTCGTCGTGGACACCGTCGTGAAGTACAGAATGGCGGAGAAGAAGCTCAGTCTGGTGTAGTCGATATCATCTTGGCCGTACGTATATTGTGCATCGTCCTTGTCCTTGTGTAGGGCATTCTTCGCGCTCTCGGGGTAGGTAACGTTGGCTGAACTTTCTGTTAATCAATGAAGTCTTCCGGAATTTATAGATGTAGGCGACTGACCAACAACAACGATTACATCGGCTATTACCAGTGTGACGACTGATAGAAGAAGAAACCAATCATCCAAACCTACACCGCTCTTCATCATATGCCTACCATAGAAGCGAATGGCGGCAATGATAATGGATAACACGGCACCAATGGCCCCGATCACGACGATTAGATCGTCATCATTCATTTTGGGGGGTGTGGGGGAGGCAGAGAAGAGAACGCGGTGGCAGTTCTGTCAAGGCGACAGATGACATGGGCTCGGCAGTCAAGCTTGTTTATACTCTGCAGGGGAGAGCCAAGCACGGGAGAGGCCAATATACACCGCAGAATCCTTCTCTGGATGGAACACAAAAAGCTTTTGTGAAATGACGAACTAGTTGGTGATGACATGCACACAAGGGTCTCTGATATCTACCACATGTCTCGGGCATGATGTGATGACTGCATAAAGGAATCCTGCCATGTAATGGTAGTAAGCTAATGTCTTATAATGGGACCCCAACCACCAAGTATTCAGTACATTCGTGCGCTAGTGTTGCCCCTGTAGTTCACGGCAACTGGCTAACAGCTGTCTCGGGTGTTGGGGTGGGTGAGTGATGGCAGGGGCTCGGCAGCCAAGGTTGTTTATGGATACTCTATAGACACATCGGAGAGACCTCTATTCAGTACAGAACCCTCTTACGGGAAACTGCCGAGCCAGTTGATGGTGCCATGCATGCAACGGTCTCCAATATCGTATCGGAACAGCAGGTTTTGGACATAATGTGATGGCTGCATAAAGGAATCCTGCTCCCACATGGACCGATGGTAAGCCAACGTCACATAATACAACCCCATTGCGGTGGCCCGCAGTTCATGGCAGCAGGTCGCAAGAAGTTGCTGTTCGGGGATTTCCCAAACGAGTTGACTCCATTTATCCACGCCCTCCACTCTGCTATATGTAGTCATTCGTGGGCCCCAGACAAGATCCTTTGTGGTCTGACCTAAGCGATCGGCCCTAAGACACTTAATGGAATGGAATATTTTAACCACACCCCCCTGTCCTCCTCTCCTCTCTTTCCCCGCCGCCCTAGATCCAACTCCCCTTGTCAAGAGATTTCAAGAAAGGATTTTGCCATCGAACCACCTATTAATCGTGTTGAGATGTTTGGCCTGGCATCTTTAATTGCTGTTTTTCCTTCGTCCTCCACCTCTCATCCGTTCCCCCAACCACCCTGTTGCTAGTCAGCCACTTCTGCGCGCACTAATGGTCACTTTTGAAAAAGCCTACATAGCGGTAAAGGAGTAATTAAATTATATGAAGAATAGTACTTATAGACAAAGGCATCTCATTAATATAGCGCCCTGAGGCCCCCTGGAAGCATGGCCTTAGCGCCTAGAGGGGTTGACTTGCTGGTTCGATAGCATAATCCTCAAGCAAATACTATGCAGGTCAGATTTGCAAAACGCAGGCTTTGCCACTTCGAATAATTTGATTATTGCCAACCAGGGAACGGAAATATGCGATATAGCATGGGGTCGTAGATGTAGGGGGCCGTGGTGCACGTGGCAGACGTCCAGATCGCTTAACCGGTTGTCGGCATTCCTACCCTCCATATAAGTTCTAGAATAACCTGCATGACATATTTCTCTCTCAGTTCCACACTGATCATCTTTCAACCCTTTATACCGTCACTTGTGTTGAGGTGCTCCCTTTAAGATGCTGTTCTCTACCAAAGCTGTCGCGGCACTAAGCCTTCTGGCTGCCACCGTCTCTTCCTCCCCTGCTGTCTCCCCACGGGCAGTGGCTGCACCGGTGTACGATGAAGAAGTTGCCCCAGCTCTGGCCGAGTATCCGCTGCCAGCCATTTTGACTCTTGATATGATTCCAGCTATCAGACAACAAGAGACTGCCGAGTACAACGCCGAAACAGTGCTAGGCGGCCAGCCGTTCACTCACGTTGAGCATGCCGTTCCCAGTTACCAGGGATACAACATGACGGTTTCCGTCATAACTCCCGACAATATTCCGGCAGGTTCTTCGCGCCCATGGGTCTACTATATCCATGGGGGTGGTCTCATTCTCGGCAACCGCTTCTACCTGATTGCCGCTGGCTTTGAGCTCGCGCATAGTCTCGGCTTGGTTATTGTCACGGCCGAGTACCGTCTTGCTCCAGAGCATCCTGCCCCGGCTGCTATCGAGGATGTTTACGCTGGGCTTGTCTGGGCTGCGAACAATGCGCAGTCTTTGGGCCTAGATCCTAGCAAGGCATTGGTTTGGGGATCAAGTTCTGGCGGCGGTCTGGCGGCCGCTCTCGGACTGATGGTGCGTGATCGCAAGCCAACCGACAAGCTTACACTAAAGGGGCTCATGCTGCATTACCCCATGCTTGACAACAGTATTTCGGCGTCGGAGCAGGCCATTTTCAGTGGCAATGCTGCACCAGCCTGGTCCTCTGAAACAGATCAAATGGCATGGAAGGCCTACCTCGGCGACAAGCCCGGCGACAAGGCCAAGAACCCATACTATGTGCCCGCACGAGCCAAGAACCTCGCCAACCTTCCTCCCGTCTTCATCGACACCGGAAGTGCTGAGCTGTTCAGATCACCCGTTGCCAAATTTACTCAGGGCTTGTGGGAGGCCGGTAACTTGGTCGAGTCCCATGTCAGTGCTGGGGCGTTCCACGGCTCCGACGTTATGGTGCCAACTGCTCGCGTGTCTCAAAGGGCCTGGAGTGCCCGCTATCTTTGGATTACCGACAAGCTTACTGCCTAAGCCTCTTTGCAACATGAAGTGACTAGGACTTGGAATCATGGATATAATAGTAGGATCGGTCCAATAATTATTTGTATAAGCACTGGATTCACAGCATCCTACCTACATGTATATAGATACTTCAAGCGGAGTCCCTGAAGGATATATCCTAAATATAATGTAATAATCCTACCTACTCTACAGATCAGTGACAAAAGTCTGCGACCAGGCCACGGTGCCCAGCCCGCCTCAATAAGCTACAACTCCTCCTTTTTAAACAGTAATGTCTAAACTAAAAGAAATTTATAAAACTTAAGTTTTAATCATCTTATTATTTATTAACTAGATTTAATATAGATTTCTTTTCTAGGGGGTTTGTAACGAGCCTTGAGGCTTTTAATTGTAAGAATTGGCTACAACAGCTTCAAGAAACATCGCCTCATCGGTAAGCGACGATATCGAGCGCTAGGCTTCTAACAGCAACACATATAAACGGGCTGATCAAAATTTGCGGACAAAGGACCCCATCTGATCGACGGCATCCTGTGCACTTTTCTCGAAGCCGATCAAAGTGCCGGCTAAGAATGTGTCGTGTACGCCCGAGTCCTCTAGATGCAACTCGATATGATTACCAGCAACAAGCTGCATCTCATCGACCCATTTCCGAACATCATCGAGAAATATCTCAGACGTACCGGTGTTGACAAAAAATGGCACCGGCGTGGCGAACGCATGGCCAGCAGGTACAATATATGGGTTTGAAGATACATCTGATAAGCCGGCAGTGTATGTCACAACTCCCCATTCCAAGAATGAGGAAGGGACATAATCAGTATTATCTCGGGGGTTGCTGCTCATATCATAATCTAATGGTGAGACCCAGGGTGAGAACAGAGCGGCACATTTAGGAGTTGGAATATCCAGATCGCTAAATTCTTGGATATACCGTAGCAGGGAGATGATAAGGTTGCCGCCAGCACTATCGCCACATAGCACAACCTGCTGAGCGGGAACTCCAAGTGTATTGATAAGATGAAGGTATGCTGTCAAGCAGTCTTGAAATGCAGCAGGAAAAGGGTACTGGCCAGCATAGCCAGATAGACGATACTGCAGCGAGACCACAGCATCGATACCAGTATCCCCGTTTCCTATCAAGGTCTTGCATGCGTGGCTGCATTCCTTGTTTCTGCCATTGTGCATGACAAACCCGCCCCCATGGATATAAAGTGCAACTGTCTTTGAGTTGATGTCTTTGCCTGGGGCTTGCGGGAACCAAGTACCACCCACTGCCTCAGGGCTGACATTGGACGACGATAAGGGTCCCTTGTAGAAATCTAATGAATGTGGCTGGATAACCTGAAAGCGGTCGCCTTCGCTACCCGGCTCGAGTGAGATCTTTTCCGTGATGCCGATGCGAGCTTCCAAGTCTATGATAGCCTTGGCGATAGGGCGGGAAAGGGCTTGTTTCACCGACCATTTTGGGTTTTGACGTGCAAGCAGGGCAACAATAAGCCAAAACGGAAGGCGTACTACGATGGTGACGGCGTAGAGAAGATGGAACAAAGCATTGAGTGGTTGGCGAGAGACTGTCGGATGTTCTTGTGGGCCAGCCATGATGAACGGTCTTATGTCCAAAAACAGATAAACGAAGGGAAAGAAGAGAGTCGCGTGGGAAAAGCCACGCGGGAAGAGAAGCGCTGGCGGGTGCAACCCTTTTGCAGTCAATGCCGCGAGTTCGCAACGACCAACAGTATAACAGAGTGGAGGGGGGTCTCATTAACAATTTCTTGGCCTGTGCCTCGCTTGAAGCGGAGGGGGGGGCAAATTACCTATCAGGTCACCGGGCCGTCAGCCTGCAGGTGCTGCGACGGTCGAGTTCTACGGTGAAAAGGGGTCGGGGCATAACTCCCGGTCGGGGAGGGTCGGGCATTGCTACGACGGTGTCGCATCAGCCGCGTGTATGCTCGACAGATGCTTCCTGTAGGCCGATCTAGCCATCACGAGTAGGCTGTTGATCACCTACGCTATCGGGCAGCCTATTCATGTGTGCACGATTTGGCTGTCCCAACCGGCTGTTCATGGGCTGTTGAATTGGACAGCTTCTTTGTATATGTGCGATTAGTTGCAACTGAGTTGTTAATCAGCTCTTGAACTAGACACGAAATTCGTATGTCTGCAATCTATTTGTCGTAACTAGACTATTGATTAACTGTTAAATTAGCCAGTCATCTTAGCGAGGGCCGTCCAATGGCCGCTATATAATACGTAAAGTTATCCGACTCTCTGCGGAAGCCGGCTCTAGCCCACTGCGAGCCATTCTATCCTTATTGTCCTCCAATCTTTATAGTAATGATGAGGGGCACCGTACTCACTTTCGCGGCCACGCTGATCGGCTCCGTTGGAGCTGCCTGCACTGGCTCCTCCAGTTCGAGTGCTGCGGTTACATCAGGCTCCAGTACCGTTGCTACACCAAGCTCCAGTGCCGTGAGCACACCAACACCAAGCTCCAGCACCGTGGTCACTCCCACCGTCACCCTCTCTGCCGGTACGGTGACAGGCGCAGTGGATGGTGGCGTCGAGTACTACCGTGGCATTCCCTATGCCAAACCCCCGACTGGATCTCTGCGACTGAAGCCTCCGGTGCGCCTCGAGAGCTTCGGCTCGATTCAGGCCACTGGTGTTGGTCCTGCGTGCCCTCAGATGACTGGCTATGAGATCACACCACTCCTACTGGAGGTGCTGTTACTGCCCGACGCCCAGGAGACTCTGTTCTTTGGTACATCGCTAGGTGACGAGACCGAGGACTGCCTGACCATCTCAGTCATGCGACCGGAGGGCACAGCAGCCGATGAGAAGCTGCCTGTCCTGTTCTGGGTCTACGGTGGAGGTTTCGAGATGGGCAGCTCGCAGGCCTACGACGGAGCGGTGCTCATCCCCCAGTCTGTGGCCCAGGGCAAGCCGATGATCCTTGTGACCGTCAACTACCGGGTTGGAGCCTTTGGATTCCTGGGAGGAAGCGAGGTTCTGGCAGATGGAGCCTCCAACCTGGGTCTCCTCGACCAGCGCATGGGCTTGGAGTGGGTGGCAGACAACATTGCTGCCTTTGGCGGTAACCCTGATGCCGTAACCATCTGGGGCGAGAGCGCCGGTGCCATGAGTGTCTTTGACCAGCTTGCACTTTATAATGGCGACAACACCTACAACGACCGACCCTTGTTCCGGGCTGCCATCATGAACAGCGGCAGCCTGACTCCCACCCAGCCCATTGACGGAACGAAGGCCCAGGATATCTTCAACTCGGTAGCCGAAGCTGCTGGATGTGGTAGCGACTCATCCAAGCTCGAGTGTCTCCGTGGGGTTGACTACGAGACGTTCCTGAATGCATCGAACAGTGTTCCCACATACTTGACCTATAGTTCCCTGGCGTTCAACTTCGCTCCCCGACCAGATGGCAAGGTTCTTACTGCCAGCCCGGAAGTTCTCGCCCAGAGTGGGAAGTACGCCAAAGTCCCATTGATCATCGGCAACCAGGAAAATGAGGTAAGGAAGCCTTCATGTTCATGGCGTTGTGTAATCCATCAGGACAGGCCTACTAACACAAAGTGCAGGGAACCGTATTTTCTCTCTTCCAGGACCTCGAAACCGAAGAATCCTTGGTCGCTTACCTCAAGGAGGTCTTCTTCCAGAGCGCCAGAACCGAGGAGGTCGCAGCTCTGGTCGCCACCTACCCCAGCAACCCCGACAGCCCCGGCGGTATCGGTACCACCATCACTGCCTATCCAGAGTTCAAGCGCCTCGCCGCTATCCTGGGCGACTATGAATTCACCTTCATGTCCCGCCTCCTACTCGAGACACTCCCCGACACCGTCCCCGCGTGGTCGTACCAGTCCACATATGCAAGCGGTACCCCGATCCTGGGAACCTACCACAGCACCGACATGCCTCGTCTGTTCTACAAGACTGACAACGTTAGCACGGCTCTCAAGGCCCTGTACATCTCCTTTGTGGGCTCTCTGGACCCTAACGAGTACGAAGATGCGACAGGGTACTTGACCTCCTGGCCACAATGGAAGGAGAGCAAGCAATTGTTGGAGTTGGGAGCTGAATCTACTCGGCTCATTACTGATGATGCTAGGGCTGGTAGCTACGAGTATATCCGCAGCCACCTGGAGGCTTTGCGTGTGTAGTATTACAAATTTGACTCATTGATAATAAACATCTATGCTCTGCATGATACACAGTCAACTATCTGCCGAAAACGTGAATGTAAGGTGCCTCCGTCTCTTCAAGATCTCGTCTCTTTGAATGATTACATGCTGCTATCCGCTCTAGAGCTATTAGGCGTCAGTTAATAAGGCAGTATAAGGAGATCGGAGCGCTATAAAATATCAAGCGTCAAATATTAGATTATCTCAATAACCAGTCCATAACTTAATTATATATAATATAGTTATAATTAGAGTTATCAAGACTTATATATATAAGTCCTTTTATTTCAGCTCAACTTAGTTATATCGTGATAGGAAAGACTCTTATTTATAAGCATATTAGTTATCTCTCCTTATAGAAATCACCAGTCCGATATATAGCTCAGTAACTGTAAGCCTATATCTATTAAGAATAGGGCGTTATACAATATAGTATTAGCACTAAGGCGTTTATACACATACCACACATTACATAGGTAACTCATCGCTTATCAACAGCCCACAGAACGATATAGAAACATTTAATAATTACAAAGCGCGATAACAGAAAGACTATTCCTAGTCTCCTATAGCAGGATAAAACACCTAAAGAAAGCTACTTTAGTAGTAAGTAAGATAGGATTACTATTTTCAAACTTATATTATATATCCGGGGCTTTATAGGCAGTATTATTACTTACTACATCCAATAGTATTTCAAACTTTAAAGTCTGTAATCAGTCCCACGTTATATATAAAGAAAATGTAAACTGGGGATATTGATATTAAAGATTCGTACTGCCAAGAAAATAGTTAGCATAACCACCTTAGACATCAAGAATATAACCTACTTCGTCATGCCAAAATTGATCCGAACCCGACAGTATGGCGCACCCCCCCATGATTCCGTTCGTAAATGGGCCAGTCGGGTGAAGCCTCGAGATGTCACAGCCCTATCGAAGCTTACTGCAACCCAGTCCCTGGCAGTGGGTTTGGTGGCTTTTAAATCGCGGAGTGACATTGCCAAGATCTTGGCCAAAGCCTCACAGTGCATATCACAAACGCCAAGCGGTTGGCTTGATGACGACCATATAAAATAAGTAAGGATCAGGTATCAGACTAGAATAATACTGTGATTAAAGGCTTTTACTATTTCTTGTATGTATCGCGTTGGGTTTTGGTCGGACTGATTCTTCTACTGAAGGCTCTGGGTACAGCCATTGTTGGTGTTGAACCTTATGTACGGCCGGGCACAAGCCTCGTAGCCGGGCAAAAAGGCTGAAGTTCAATATGTTATGATACTGGGTATAATACCAAGTTCAATTCTTAGGTAGTGTTTGGGAATTTTCCCCTTTTTTTCAGCAGCTGCCGCATAACTGCATAGCTCTCTCACTTACTCTACTGAAGGCTCATTATCGGTATTCAGCTCCCTTTGGGGAAAGTACACATTCAATGTTTGTTTCTGTCGGTTATGAGGCTATATTATAGGACCATAACACGGCCTTTTTATTGAAAACAGCTCGTGAAAATCAATGAGATCGTCATGTAAGCCGACTGGTAGAATCCGCTGCTACGGCTCTATGATTTATTGTACCTTGCGACGACCTGGTCTCGAATTCGGAGTTACGGGCGGAGCAATTGCTCATCACGAATTTCAATCAGAGTGGAGGGGTTTATAGAAATCAATCCATATGCCGAAGTATCTGGTTTATTCGCTCCCAGGTGGTAAGGCCAGTAAGGATAGCCGCCGCCTCCCACAGGGGACTATAGGGGCTCCCCGTCCTTCCCTTGCTTCTGAAAGAGAAGCGCGGGAGTTTGGTCAAACTGTGACCGTTGGGTACATAGATTGCCAGTGTCTCGTTCACGTTGGCGATATTAACAAGCCTCCGGTCAGAGATTTTGCTTCTGAGGCTCTGCACCTCCTGCGAGCTGCTCTCCTGCCACTCAAACTCTTGCTGTTGAGTATTATCAGCATCGAGGGCAGCCGCTATGGCTTGCACGGCTGAAAGGGAATCCCGCAACCTAATCACGAGGTGCCACTGAGTGCCTTCATCCGCTGTCACCAATCTTTCTTCGGCTGGCTAAGACCCCTCAAGGTTAAGACGGTGATGATGAATGCCTCATAGAGTTAGTCGCTGCTAGAGACCCAGACGTTTCTCGAGGTGCCTACAGACGGATCCCTTGCGGTCAATCGTGTAGGATTACTGAAAGATTAGGAGCAGCCGCCAGACTATTCGGGTGGATAGCGAGAGCAACTGGACGTCCTTCTGATGCGGCCGCATGTAATAGGCGTCGCTAGAGGTGGCACTTGCGCTGTACATGTTTGAAGTCGAGTGCCATCAGCCGGGCTACGGGCACGACTGACCCGGCTGCGGTAGCATGAACATACTGTCCGCAATTGAAACTCCCGCTGCCCATTGTTCTGTCCTGTCGCGATTTCTTCATAGAAGGATGGTGGATCTGACACGCGGGGAGCAGCTGTTACGGGCTGGAGCGCTTAATCGAGCGATAAAGTCTGCCCCAGTGGAGCTCTCAAAATAAAATCCGTCCAGTGGAAATGTTATTGCGGCCCAAACACCACCGCGCGATTCTTCCTCGGCTGCTTCCTATTTTCTACCCGCATTCATTTGCCCTCGATGAAGCTTCAGGGGGAAGACGCATATATGCCCTCAGTCTGCCCTCAATCCCTCTCTCTTTCCATTCACCCCATTCTTTGGCGATTTTGAAAATTCTAGTCTGTGTTCTCAGTCCATTCATCAATCCATTCAACCGAGATGGCCATCATGAGGAAAAAGCCCACCCTCAAGCGATGCGACATCGACGCCGAACGGCGACGCCGAGCGCGCAGCGACTCTGATGATGAGGCACCGTCGCCTAGCAAGATACAACAGATCGGCCAAGGCTCGATAAGGCTTGCGCAGACGTCGGCTAGATATGTGCAGCGCGGCACCAGGTCCATAGCAGCTGCTGGTCGGGCGAACTTGCAATGGATTTTCCTCATCCTGCTCCTGTACTATTTGTGGACTCAAATTGAGCAGAATCGCGGATATGGCGACCATTCTGCCGGGCTAAGGAGCAAGTATCCCGATTGCCTTCGCAATCAATGGGGATTCTTTCCCATTTAGCGGGTATATATAGCTACTGATGCTGCGACATCGACCCTCGGCATCGTGCCGCAAGGTTTGGCAGTCGGCACGGGTGACGGCCGAGGTCAAAGCCAAATGGTAGGAGATCGAATTGAAGTCTTCGGTCTTGGCCGTACGTCAATGGTCTCCAAGGTCAGTTTGGAAGCTAAAAGAACGCGGGTTTAGAGCAGGAAAAGTGTATAAGAGGTGAGCACACATCAAATTAAGTCTATTTGAATAATCATTAATTGCTAGGCCATAGATCATATGTCTTTCAATGGCCCCCCACCTCTGCATCCCGTCCTTGCTTCATCCTAGGCCTCTTATTAATGGTCGCCGAGTCTTTCCGTAGACGGTGATCCCCCTGCGCCGCCGTGGGAAGAAAAAAGCTAACTGGAGATTCTGGATCACCTCCTCGACATCATGGCATTCATACTCATCACCGTTCATGAGAAAGACAACGCCATCTCCCTCGATGCTCTCATGGACCAACATGCTAAGGTCTATGAAATGGCAATGTGCACTAAGATACTTACGAAAATCCCTTCCCAAATATTCAGCCAGTGGCTGTTCTTCTTTGAAGCTGCCTACATGTACTCGCCCCTGTACAACAACCACTATGCGGACTATTGGTAGTTTTCTCTCTGAACTCCCGTGTTCAGATCTGCAGGCTAAGGCGGTATAAGTTTTCAGATTGCGTGTATCTAGCCTGTTTTATCTGCACGGAATGGACTTCAGAGGAGATAGTCTTGTGGTCGATTATTGTAGTCGAGTGTCGCTATGATGCTACAGTACGAACTTGTCATCGAGTTGAAGTTAAAGTCGTCACTGCACTGACTGCAGAATAGCCATCATGTCACAATCGGACATGTCGGTTAATAATGGATCCCAAGAAACAATAAGCTTTAATTTGCTGGTGCATATTTTGTGTACTATAAGCCTCGTGGCAGCTGGGATCGCATTGATGACGGCTACCTATTACAGCTTCCCGTAAATTAGGTGCTATGATTGGCTACTACATTCAACCCAAAACAGCTGCTGCTATAAGCAAATCAACCACTCATAAGCGTAGAATGAGCAAGAATACCAATTAGGCCCACTGACAATAAGATATTGGCTCCTGTAAGCTTCCGTGACATAAAGCGGCAAGGGCCTCTCTCACAGGCATCGCAGGATCTACGCAGAATTGTAATAGCGAATGAAATAGGACCCCGCCAAGATCTAGCTTGCGTGTAGACAACATTGTCATTGGTGGTAACGATAGCATAATGATGACGGGCGCACCCGTGCTTATTGTTGGTCCATGTGACGTTGGAGGCCATTGCCACCGCACTGTCGGTTATAAATTGGAGAGGCTCAGCATGATGTCAGTCATAGATTGTCGCAATCTACTTGATCTGGCCTCAAATTCTTTCATATCACGTCGAAAGCTCAGCCACAACATGAACTCAGCTATTCTTGACGCCGCGACGTTGCAGCCGATTCAAATTCCAGACCGTGCGATGTGGCTCCAGCTCCTGCTGCTTTCGCCCTTGCTCTACATTGCATGGAACATCATTAGCCTGTGGCGGAATATTGCAAAATGTCGGTCCATGGGCGTACCTGTTGTTTGGATCCCCATCGACCACAGGAACTTCTTCTGGATGCTCGTCCAAGGCTATGTCTGGGATTTCATCGATTCCTACAACCGCCCCTGGTCTTCCATCCCGACATATATTAGGTTCACCCGTCCAGGATGGCAATTCTACGATAAAGGTGACACTCATGTGAAGCTGGGCCCCGTCTGGGCTCTGGTTACGCCTGCCAACACTTTTATCAATGTTTCTGATCCCAAGGCCATCGAAGCGATGGTAAATCATCGAAAAGACTCCGTTTCTCAGGTGGAGCAACCCAGTAAACATTGTCATTGAAAGTAAGTTTTTACGAGAGGGGAGACTTCGTCATACGGCGGCTGACGTACCAAATAGAACAGCTCGAGATCAATTAACCTTGTATTTTGGAGGCCTTTCCCAGTGGCTTGATGCAATCTCTGTTCCATTCGATGAGCGAGTGATGCTATTTTCTGCGATCATCTGCCCGGTGCATGGACGCGGCGCATCACGTCGACTGTAACCGGGCGAGCGCTCGAAAGCATGCCTGCTGAACCTTGCCCCATCGGTCCTTTGGCTTGATCAAGCTTTTTGATCCCTACACAATTCAGATGCTTCGAGAATTTCATGATGAAAGAGTCAATGCTATTGTGGTGTGACCTGAACTAGCTTTTCTCTAGTATTCATTATCTCCTCTCCATTCTAATCGGAGGGATCAACCAGGGCGGACATACTTCAATTCGGAATTGGGATTGTGGCGTCCAAGCCAGGTCTAAAATCTGACCAGATGGTGGCTATGTATCAATTGAATTTCAATACCCATATGCAAGAATAGTCTCACGGACCGTAAATGAAAAGCACGCAATTCGCCTTGGCAGGGGGTTTTATCTGCAATCGTGGCTGTACCAGCTTTATGGAGGACGATTTTGATATGCTTGTGAAGTGAAAAACCACGGCTACTTTCAGGAAGCTAGTGTTGTAAGGTCAATCTCAACATGAATACTGAGATGAGGTGGTTGATCATCCTTGTGAGATCAAGTGACTCTTGGATGGTATGATGAGTTAGTTGTAATAACATGAGGCGTAAAAAAGGAAAGTTCTTATGGTCAAATTTAGATTGGTCCCTGAGTAAAGACAAGCAACGGTGAATTTGTGGCTGAATGCTTGCCGTTAAAGTTTCACTTCACTTCGAGGTGGTGACTTACTGCCTGCGGAATTAAACTTGAGAAAGGTGAAAGTTTGTCTCATGATCGACCAATCGGTGATTTATACAAAGGCCAACAGCCAGCGCTTGACACTTAAGGTAGCAACCTAGCCGCCAGCCTCACGGATGAGAGTTCGAGTATAATGTCTTACACTTCTCTGCTCTGCTTGACTCCTGCTATAGAATTCAACAAACTAAAAAGAATGTTGTGTCACATGGTGAAAAATCTTTCACACTCAAGATAAGCCACCAGTCTCCATGGCAGCCGACGGAGAGTATATATATTGGCCCTCGCTGCTCTTTTCCAGGCAAAGGATCCTCAGAGGGCAATACCAGTCAAGAAGATCTTTCCAAGTTCAAAACACCAAGACCTGCCGTTTGATACAACATGAAGGCCCGTCGCATTTTCGCATCCGCATTGGTGGCTGCAGGCATTGCCGCTGGCATGCCGACGTCAACGGACGCCAGCAATAGCAGCTTGAGCATCAAGAACAGCAATAGCACCTTGAATAACAATGACACCTTGATCATCATGCCCAGCAACAGCACCAACAACACCAACAGCACCAACAGCACCAACAGCACCAACAGCACCAACAGCACCAACAGCACCAGCAACAGCACCAGCAACAGCAACAGCAACAGCAGCAATACCATCAAGTACAGCGAGAGCGAAAGGAAGAAGATGCACCAAGCACTCGAAGATCCCGTACGTGGGTTCGTCTGGATAGATGACCCGGAGGCAGGCAACATCACCTTGAACAGCTCTGTTTTCCGTACAGCCTCCAGAATCCCCAATAACTCGTGGAAGGACAAGAGCCTCTTCGTGACAGATACTTTGGAAGACTACCCCTTGGAAAAGCCTCCCAAGCCTGAACTCCAGTGCCTCGAGTCCAATCATTGGCCTGCCTTCCCCCGTATGAGCTGGCAGTTCAAGGGATACTGCGAGGAGGAATACGGGCAGTGCTTCCTGCGAGCTCTGCGGAAACGTGGGGCCATCGTCCACAACTGGCAGTGCTGGAAGCGCGATGACGGGTGGTGGCAGGCTGACTACACCCATATCCATGCCTAGTAAGTTGGTCGATAAATACCTTGCTCCTTGATATTATGCTAATAGCTTTGACTGATAGTCTTGCTGTCATTCCCGTAATGGACGAGGCGCTTGCTGAGATCATCGGATATGAGCCACACTGCGAATAATTGATTTCGTTACAGGCTTTGGATGGGAAGTTCGAGTTTCTTTTATTTCCAGGTCGCAGGTGGGAAGTCGGATGTGTGTACTTGTGGTAGGTAGAGCCCCTGGCGGATCACCATGGGTGATGGGTTATGTGGCGATCCCCAGGCATGTCTATCAACAATGGTACATGTACATGCCTGGAACCTCTGAAAACACCTTGATTATCCACAGACCTTAGAGAATTGAGTTTGATTTTTGTTTAGTTCAAATAAAAATATCCTTAAATCCCACTATGTCTTCATCCAACCCTTGAGAAAATGTAATCTACATCTTCGATAAAGCGCAATTACCAGTCTATCGTTTCACATCTTCCTTCCTCCATCCAAGAATCTCACAATTATGAAGTCTGACAAATAGAAATAAACCCAGTGACTACATATTAAGCTGACTGTCGACAGCTTCCTTCTTGTTCGCACGTCTAACCCCCTTTCCCTTTGGCATCCTGCATAGCCAGTACAGCCCCATTGCACATCCAACATTGAAGAGAATATACACCCACATCAAACCAAAGTTCCTCCAACTATCCTTGATATAGATCTCGAACCGGGACAGAAACTGGTCGGTTGTCCTGAGGGGGCAGTACCTACACTCATCTGTCGATTCTAGATTTAGCAGGAGACCACCAGCGGCATCAGCAAATTCCGACAAGAATGCACCGCAAGTCAAGTTGGCCGGTGGGATCAGGTGAAGTATTTCCGCTGCAGAGCATGTGACGTTTGCGCCGGCGATGGCTGCGGACATGACGCCTCCGACCAAGTAGGTGGCAGGGGAAACAGGGAACATCCACCTCCAGAAGTTGGGGAAGTCAACGGGCGGGATGGCGACGCTAAGGCAGGAGTTAGAATAGTTTCCGAGATGGTCTTTGATATTGAAGGATCGACTAGATCCTTTATACATCTCGCCATGGGGAGCTACTTACCCGCAGAAAACCAAGGAGAAAATCCACAATAGTGCAGCGAGGACGCCTGCCACTTCGGCGGTGGGCATCCAAGTGATCGCAAAGTGCGAGAAGGTACTTGTAAACAGCATGAACATCCAGAGAAACAAGAAGACCTGGAATCCGCGCACAGCGGAGTTTTCGGCTGTGGTGTTTATGTAGAATCCCACAGGATAGTACCAGCAGAAGTAAGCCGCCACAGCCATGAATGTATTCCAACAAGCCTCCACTAGGATATTTGTGAGGAGGAAAACTAGGCCTCGAATATCAGTAACTGGTTCATGATCAATATGACCCAGGGGCTCTCACCTGTCCATTTGTAAATCTTTGAAGGCCGTTCGCGGACTTCGAACAAGGCCCGCTGCGGTTCGAACATGGGCATGATCTGCTCGTTGATGTTCTGGAACATGATAAGAAACATAAAGATCGCGTAGAGTTGGTTTTGTAAGCCCTGAATGGTGTTCTCCGCGACAAAACTGAATCCAATGAAGATCGACTAGAGACGCAAACAAATCAGTAAGACGATCAAGAGGCCGGAGTGAGTAATCTTCTAACCGAAACGACGACAAGGATGGTCTTGGACCATATGTACACCGGCGAGCGCCAAAAGTGCTTCCATGTGCGATTACTAACGAGTAACATCTGAGTCCAGAACGAAGCCACAAATTCCCGATGCTGGGACGCTTCACCGGTTCTTTGAAGGGCTGTTTCCTCGTCGGCGCTCGCGAGGCCTCGCAGTCGTGCCAGTTCGGCTTTGACATCCTGGAGCTCAGGGGAAGTCCGCCACGTATTGTGCCAGTCGATGCCGCCGCCTCCATCCAAGGCGGGCTTAATGACTTCCAGCATCCACTCTGCTTGATTGCCTTCGGCTGGGCACTTCTGAGCGCCATTTCGTTCAAAATAATCAATCAACTTTCTTGATTTATTTCCAAGTTCTGATACAGATAAGTGGAAGTTCATGTGACGTCTGTTAGCCATTGGAGCTAATGGAGCTTACCTCCAAAATAAACCGTCGTGCCGCCTGGTGCGAGCAACAGCAATCTATCGAACTGATCGAACAAGATAGCCGAAGGTTGATGGATTGTGCAAAGTACCGCTTGGCCATTCCGGGTAAGCTTTTTAATCAACTGACAGATAGCCCACGAGGTCTGTGAATCTAAGCCAGATGTTGGCTCGTCAAGGAAGAGTAGAAGTTGAGGTCGCGCTGCCAATTCGACACCGATGGTGAGGCGCTTTCTTTGTTCAACGTTGAGACCTTCCCCGGGAACACCCACAACGGCATCTGCAAAGCCTTCCATCTCAAGCATTTCAATTACCTGGTTTACATATTCTAGTTTGTCCTCCCTCGATATTTCGACAGACTGGCGCAGCAGGGCGCTGAACTCGAGAGCTTCTCTGACTGTAGAGGTATTCAGGTGCAAATCCTGTTGTTGGACGTAGCCAACGCGATGTTGGAAGGAATTATCTGTTGGGTCGCCATTGATTAGTGTGTCACCGGTTACCACACCCATTGTGACTCTATTCGCGAGAGTATCTAGTAGCGTAGTCTTGCCAGCTCCCGAAACACCCTAGAAATCAAAGTCAGTAAGTAAAAAAATTCAGCAGGGTTCGACTTCGGTTCATACCATCAGTGCAGTGGCAGTTCCTGGCTTGACCCAGCCATCAACATGGTCCAGGATACGGCGATTTTCCTTCTTTACCTGAATGTCGTAGCAGAGATCTTCCCAGTGGAATACGGCTGTATCAGTTGCCAAACCGACACCCACATTTGAGGAGTTATCTCGTTGTTTTTCGACACTGGCATCCCGGAGCGGAGGCTGCAACTCCATGTCCTTGGCGCCTTTCTTGCCCAGTTGGTTGGGTATCTTACCCGAAGGGAAGACTAGGACCTCGCCTTTGCTCTTCGGGGGTTTAGCGAACTCGGCAGCCAGGATGTAGATGGCAGAGAAGAAGCACCAGAAGGCGCATAGAATTCCAATGTTTCTAGTTGGCATCGTTAGAGTCTATCATATGCAGATATCTAGCCAATAAGTGCACTCGCCTCCACTTGTGTGTATTATAATACTCGTAGGTCAGTCCAATGTACCTGTCTCCGTCGACGGTTGTTGAGCCTGGGAGAGCACCCACGGATGAACAAACCTGGGACTCGATAGGAATGCCTTCGTATCCAGGTCCTTGTGGGATGGTCTGGGCGCAGGGAAATTGCCTGTTATGAAATTCATTCACCATGAGAGACTCAAAGGCATAGGCAAAGGGGTTGATGTAGTTGATCCATCGGGACCAAGTAGGGATATAGTTAGTAGGAATCGTATACCCTGTGTAGATCATGAATGCGAAACTCAAGATTGCACTGGGTACCATTGCCTGGTATGCTGTCCTTGTGATGTTTGCCAGCCACCGATACAGAGACGACATGACAAGAGTGAGCAAAAATGTCGTCAAGCAGAAGAAGAAGAAGTGACCAGCACCGGGGCGCAGATGGGCGAGGAAGTAGATGATCGCATTGAAGATGAACATGTTGACAGTTTTGTACGGAAGGTCGGTCAGATAGCTCGCAATCGCCTGGGTTGATTGGTGGTAGAAGGCATACTTGTTATGCTTCTCAACCACGGGTCGCTCGACATAGACGGTCAAAACCTAGGGGTAAAACTCAAATCAGCATCCAAGCTGTAAATTCACGTAAAGATGTGACTGCTGACCTCCAACTGGCTGGCGAAGGCATTGAACAAGATGGCAAAGAACACAACCGATCCTCTGTAGTACAGCGACGAGGTATCATCCTTCATGCCGAAATTCATGCTACCAAGGAGCAAGGCGACAATGGTGTTGAAAAGCAGATTGGCAACTGTGAATGTCGGATCCGCTTTCAAGCGTACGTATCCTCTCCACAGCGTCAACTGCACCTGCCGATAATACGAGATGGTGTAAGGGGACCGAAGTCGCTGACTCTTTGCCTGCTCCGCCCGCCTCGAGTTGTTGAACTCTTCCAACCGTTCCTCAGACGGGTGGTTTTTTTCGTATGCGTTGAGCTCGTCTATCAGCCGCCTTCGGTGCTCACTATCGCGCCATCGAGCAGCAAACTCGTCGGGGCTTCGAGGGACACGGTTTTCAAACCCAGGCTTTGGGTGTCTCTCGCCTGGGCTTGTCATGGAGGTCAGGAAGTCTGGTGTTGTTTGTCGATTGGGGCCTAAACGAAAGCATCTTAGTCAGTTCAAAGCACCAAATATCTAATTCGGCGCGATAGGAGAACATACAATCGAACCCTAGTCTTTCAAAGTATTCCTTAGCTTCTGAGATCTTACCGAAGAAGATCTGCCGCCCTCCGTACAGTACGATAACGCGGTCAAATTGCTGCCAGATTCAAATTAGCAACTCCAGCACCGCTAGCTGTTAGTGGGAGCATTTCCATACCTCATAAGCAGACTGGGGTGCTTGGTACAGTGCAACGGCAGCAGCGATACCCATCACATCCGCTTGCAAGCGCAAATTCTCACAGAAGTTGATAGCATTGGCACTATCCAGACCCCGTGTGCTGTTGTCCCAGCACTGGAACTTGGCTCCTGTGAGAGCAGCTTCGGCTATACTAACACGCTTCCTCTCACCGCCACTGACACCCCGTACAAATTCATCACCGACACGAGTGTTGAAGGTGTGGCTAATGCCAAAGGTTGCCATCATCACATCGCGTAGCGTGCTGTCGACTTGCTCTCTTGTGACGCCCTGCGGGACGTGACGGGTGGAACGACATCGGGCAGCGAAGGTGAGGGTTTCTCCGACTGTAAGATGCGCTAGATGTGCGTCGACTTCGGCGTTGTACAAGACGTCGGCGCGGAGGCTCTTTTTAATGTGGGCAGAATCAATGCCTGTCGGATACGTTCCATTGGTTAGCACATCGACCACGATACAGGTAGTAGGAGAGGCCATCGCAGCCTGAAGAGTAAACTTGCCTCTGTAGTTTAGATAAGAGTCAGGGCTGACTTTGAATCCTGAAGTCTCAGTTGCCAGCGTCTTCAAGAACGTTGAACATCCAGATCCAGGAGGGCCAAGCACCAGGAGAAGCTCTCCTTGTTCGACAATGCCCTCGAAATCTCGCAGGATATCAACCCTTCTGCGCCTCTGATGTAATCCAAGCATATTTCCCACAACTGCCAATGTGCGTAGTATCATGATAGCCACTGTTGGCTGGCTCTCGGTACCGCTTGTCCAACCATAAGTACTCAAATTTCGAAAGGCGACACCGAGAAACCGTGGAGGGGTCATGCCAGGATCAGACTCAGTCAGATTTATAAGTGCTCTGACCCATGAGCGGGCATCAAACGTCGGTGATTTGGGGTCGAGTTGGCTGCCCGGCTGCGGATCATAGGCCTTCAATTCGGCACTGACGGACTGGGAAGCCCCGGTGAGCTGTCTGGCAATGGGCAACAAATCATCTTCTAGGCGTCCCTGGCCAAATATCGGCTCATTAGACGTCTTAGGGGGCTTTTCATCTGACATATTTGCTGCAATGAAGTTTCGAAATGGACGGGATCAGGGGGGTCCTCAAGCCGGACCGCGGTCATTCGCCTCCCGAGTTGCGGCTACTTCCTCACTAAATGGAAACTTTTGTTTTAAGATATCTCAACATGAAACATAGAGTTGAAGACAGTCGACGAGTCTATGGGAGGGGACAGAAGTATGTTAGTCGTCTGCAGCTGAATAAGGTGGGTAGAGGGGGGGGATCGATCTCACATGATGGGATAGCTGGACATAGTGCTTCAAAAAAAAAAAAAAAAAAAAATAGTGTACTGGACTCTCAGCAAGATATTATATTAAAAAAAAAAAAAAAATGCAATTTATTGAGATTACGGCATCGAATGCGGTATTCCCAGTCCATATCTCAACGCCAGGACGAACGTGCTTGGCCCCGCGGTAGTTGTGGAGGCAACAGGGATGAGGAATCTTGTGCCAAGCTCCGAACACCGCGGCAGACCCAACGCGCGCCATGCCCTATCAGTCTGTCTCGCATTGGAAGCTCGCGGCTGCCAATCATTTTCTGACCTGCAATGGGACGTTGTTTATTAGTGCTAGCCAAGAGCACCACGGGGTTCAAAGGGCGGTACCAACAAGACTGAGCTCCGTGTCTTGCTCCCTTGGAGGTAGTGAGGCATTGTTTGTTCTCGGCCGCGCAGCGATAATGATTCGATACGCTCCTTTGAAGGATGAGAAGTTTGTGCGGGCAGGGCCAAGTCCGTTCTGCCGGCCAGAGTCGCCACTCCTCAAGGGCGATTCAAGAGCATCGACGAGAGACGTGACAATGACCATTGCGCACCTGCCCACAAATCAGACCACGTGATCCACATACTAGACCCCTGTGGTTACCCTATATCCAACGACCCAAAGGGTGAATCTGATTTCGGAGGTGTAAGTACCAGCAACGCAACCTATAATGCACTGCGTTTGGTATATTATGCTTCACAAGCACAAACCTTTCTTATTAAGTTCCATTCTAGACTTGTCAGCATTTTTTTCGTCATTTTCTGTAGCTAGCTTCATCATGGAACACTGTTGCACTTCAGGCGAGCTAGGCTGATAGCATCTGCCCAATCCAGAAGCTTCCTATAAGTCACACAATACGCATATGCATGAGTCTATTAATGTCAGTATGAGTCAGTACTTCCATAATTAGTTATAAACAACAAAAGCCCAGGCATTAATATATCGAGCCTACCTATAGCGATCCAAATGCGAGTTGAGTTTGATGAGACAGCTGAAAGCGCGCTCCGGGTGTTAATCCGGAGCTAGCCCCATTTCGCCAGTGTCAACAACACGACATTGACAAGCTGCCCCCTTTTCCCGTGTTTCATCTCAACCTCAATCTGCCCGTATTTTATTCTAAATAAGGTATATTCTTCCCTCTACATACCCTACTACTGTACCCGAGACTCCTAGATTGGCTAGCGATTTTTTTGGTGCAAGGCAGCTAGAGCGGGTCACGGGCATAGTCGTGCAGCCAAGAATACTGCATAGTCTCCCAGAGAATACGGCTCTGTATCGATTAGCTGTCGGGGCAGGCTGACCTAGATTTTAGCATCATTAAGTCATCCACAACGACCATATTACCATCAAGTTTTAGAAGAAATGCCGCCTATTCGGACACAGGGTAAAAAACGAGGAGCAGCAGTGGCGCTTACAAGTCCGCTCAAAGCTCACGAGCCTGTTGAACCAAAAAGGACTGGAGTCCAGAGGACTATTGAGTCTTATTGGATTCCAACAGAGCGCGCAACGGTTGCGGCCCAACGAGATACCATATCGACGGTAGAGGCCCTAGCGCAAGCAACTAGAGGAGGAGCAGATGAGGCCCATATAGGATTTGAAGCCTCAGCAACAGACGGAACCAGAGCATTAGAAGAATTTGCGAAAGTTCGGCGGCCCCGGCAGAGCCAAGAGTCAAAGGGGCTGATGCGGCATGCGAGACTTTGGCACTACTAATGAATACGGCGCAGAATGAGGGGCGGAAAGAAGCGGACTTTCGAGACAATCGGGAGTGGGAAACATATCATCGAAATTGGCTTGGAAAGAAGACAAAGATGGTGGGATTTGGCTCTGGATTCAACCTGCAGGAGTAAGTTCCCCTCTCCTCAACGAATCGCACACAGCCGACCTCGTTTGCATGCTGAATATCAAAGCAGTGAACATATCAACAAACTGATCTCAGTTGGGCCTCATATATGTCGTAATCTGACGCACTTTACGTTCGATTACCGTGATGTGAGTTATGGTGCTAAGAATTCGGCTTCAGATCTCACGGACGAGGCTGTGGTTCGTCTTGTCAAGTTATGTCCCAAACTTCGCTGCATGCAGCTTCAGGGAGCCTCAGGCCTCACGGACATCACACTTGAAGCTATATTTAGGCATTGTCCCGACATCTCTTACGTAGAGCTCACTACTACACATGGCGGGTGTGGAAAAAAGGGGCTGAATGGATCAGCCCTTCAGATGTTGCGGGAGCATCCTGATTGGGGCACCAAGTTGAAAACACTCCGGTTTCCAGACCAAGGTTACGACGGGCGCAATCCTCTCACGCGGGCAGTGCGTGCTCTCACCAAGGAAAGGGACATGCTCTCAGTCGAGCTTGTCAGCGTCCTCGAGTACAAGAAATGGGGAGATTGGGAGCTCGAAGTTCGGCATGACGTGTTTCGCAACGGAAGGAAACAGTCTAGGTTTTGAGAGGAAGATCGAAGTCTCTGATTAAACAATGCAAGAGGCTTTAGGTCTATAAATTTGTATCAAGGATTTCGAGAAATTTTAATTGCAACAAAACATGATACCATCCGCATGGGTTATTATGCTCAGTGTTCAAACTCCAATGGCTACCAGTTCTCATCGTATAGAGAGCATGTTGAGAGTTTCTGGCGCTAAGTAATTGCCATCTAAGAGAGTAGTTTTACTTGAACTCCTGGGCGGCCGAGACTTCAGCGTTCACTTTCTCTCTTTCTGTGTTGATCTCACTCACTGCATCAGTTTGATCAACTCCTAGGATGATATCATCGCCGGTGAACGGACTGTCTTGACCTAGCCCCGGAAGTGGAAACACCACACTGATTCCCCAGAATAAGAAAAAGCTCCATATCATACCAACGATAAATGTGAGGTTGTAGAGTCTCTTCCAATTCTCGTATTGCCCCCCCTCGTAAGCATTTACCGTAGCGACTAGACCCGCTGTGCGCATGTTAGCAGATGATCTTGCGGTGGAACCTTGCAGTGTTCACTTACGAAGGAATGGCCACATGCCGAGGAGGAACACTGCAAACGCACGCCAGTTGACGCCTTTTTGGAACCAATAGATTGATGAGGAATCCCCGACGTAGAGGTCATCCAGCTTAAGTTTCTGTCGTCGGACTACGAGATAGTCTGCAAGCATAATTCCACTGATGCAATGTCAGTATGTGTTCAGTGGAAGCAATAAGAGTTGAAGGCCAGTAACAACTTACGTCGCCGGCGCCATGAAAACACCAAATCCACTCAAGACCTGCAGGAACTTGGTTCCCGTTGTCAGGAGTTGCCAGGGCCTAAGTAAAACGGTTAGAAGATTCATTGATAACAGTAGTTTTATGCAAAAACATACTGAACCGCAATGCCAATCACGGCCATAATGTAACCACCACGGCGGATATTGATGTACTTCGGCCACAATCCGGCCATGTCCATTCCGCAAGAGACGGAGTTCAGCACAACTGAGATCTATGCACTGACTTAGCATTTCATATTTGAAACAGAGACTGAACCAACTCACCGACATCTGCGAAGCCACCAAACCAAGACTCGCAAAGAAGACGGCGGCTCTCACTCCAGAGCTAGAGTCGTAGTGATCCTGAATTTCCGCGAGAAGAGCAATTGGACTCCAGATAATCTTACCACCAAGGATATCTCGCGAAGCGCTGGTGACGATAATTCCAAAGATTGCTGTCACGGTAATCGTCATGGGAGATGCGATGAGCTGCGACATGATGGGAGCGTGCTTCGTCTTGGCATAGCGAGTCCAGTCAGATTGCCCTAGCGTTCCTGCACCCCAGGAGCCGAGGATAGAGGTGATGCCAAACGCAAAAGCCCATCCAACGTTGGGTGTAGAGGCGGGCTGGTGGAAAGTAGAGCCAACTCCATGGGCCTGAGATACGCTCCTGGAGAAGATATTAGCAACATGAAGGCACGTGTGTTATTTCATGCACAATGACGCTACCTACCATGACAGCAATCCAACACAAGTTCCGCAGAACAGAATAAAACACACGACGAATGGGATTTGAAGCTTTTCAGGTTTGATGAGGATGCAAGGGACAAATCCGCACATCCAGATGACGAGACCGATGAAGTCTTTCGTCTCCAGATGAGAGCTTTCAGCAAAGTAGTTCTTCATGTGAGCAAAGCCTTTGAATAATAAATTAGCAAAAACCTTAGTTCTGCAACAGAGTAGGGGTCTAGATGTTTGCCTACCTGGAATGATGGCGCCAATCAACACGCGAGTAGCCTGTCCACCCCAGAATGCTTGGATTCCGAACCAGATACATGAAACAAAAACTCGGAGGATGACAGGAACTGGCAATTTTGATTAGTAGGGATCGCGGTCTTCTCGACATGATCAAAAACCAACAGTACGAGCCTCTCATGCCCCATGAGAATCGACTTGAAACAGTAAAGCCAATGTGGTGATGAGCTCCCATCCATCCACAAGCAACAGCAATAATACCGGTTATCACAGCCCCCACGATCTACTCGGTTGGGAAAGTAGGTCAGCATTTTGAGATAGTGTGGTCAAGAGAGTTCGTGTTCAAACGTACGACGACACCAATGGCTTGCTGTGGGCTGAGCCCAAACTCCAGGAGTGTGCTTCCCGTTGACCAAGCTGAGACACATGATCCCGAAACAGTCCAGTAACCTATAATATCCAAGTGAGAACTTGTCCTTGGAGATACGAGAGAGACTGGAACACACCAACATAGGACCATTGACCATAAGTCTGGCGATCTTTGGGGATGGGGATGAGATCTCGATTACACCACTGAGTGTTGCGATAGTTTGCATCCTCGTCCGTAGGGCTATTCTCAAAGTCAAGATCAGCAAGGCGTTCTGGGTCCAATTGACCTCAACTGGGAGGAGACATACCACTCAAGCTTGCGCTTTGCGGTTGCCCAATTGAACGGCATGGTCAGTCGCTGATGGGACCGAAACGACGATGTGGATACTGCTGTGGATTTTCTCAAGTAATTCGTGCATACGAGATCTGATGGATGGAGACAAAGGATGCTGACTGCAGTGTCCGCCTGATGGAGACGCTACTCGGTCGGAACCTGCTGCTTGTCTTTAATCCTCACGAGATTGGACGGGAAGGTATTGCGTTCATATGCAAGCCGTCGCCTGGAATTCTGTCGAAGCGAGATGTTGGAGATGAGATGTGCTGTGGGGTCTTCGGCTCTCTCAGTGAGTAGCCCGATCAACTTCAAATCTAGGCCGATCATGAAGGAGAAGACAATCTGTGGGGCCCCATGACGCGGGGCAGGGCCGATAATGAAACCCAATCTTCTGGTAGGGCAGACGAGTCATGACCGAGCAAGTCCGGGGAAGGGGTCGCGAGATCTAGATTGCGTCGCATCTTGGCTAATGATGCTTATTTCCATCGACATCGTTGTCGACCAGTACGCCGATCTAAGAGACCTTCATCTAGTGCTTATAATCACCAGGCCTTTATAGGAACCCTTATCTAGTGGCCCTGCTGCATCAGCATCTATCCTAGTCATCACTGTATCTGAGATCGTACGGACATTTCCGCTAGGGGTAACAGAAAGATGGCTTCTCACAATCCCTCCACCTCAACTTTCAAGCTCAACAATGGAAATTCGATTCCTGCTGTTGGGCTTGGCACCTGGCAGTCGGCTGATAGTCAGACTCGAGATGCCGTTAGCTACGCCCTGCAGCACGGCTATCGCCATATCGATACAGCATTGAATTACCAGAACGAGAAAGAAGTAGGAGAGGGGATTCGAATGTCTGGAGTCCCCCGGAAAGACATCTGGGTAACAACGAAGTTGGACAACCCCTGGCACCATCGTGCTCTTGAGGGTCTTGAAACCTCCCTGAAAGATCTGGGACTCGACTACATAGACCTGTTCCTAATTCACTTCCCTTGCTCCACGGATCCCAATGATAGTTCGAAGCACTTGCCGGACTGGGATTACGTCAAAACATGGTAAGATTAGCAATGCGAGCTGAAGTTTGATCACGTTCTAACTTGGCTCCCAGGCAAGAGATGCAAAAGATGCTGGAGAGTGGCAAGGTCAAGAATATTGGAGTGTCGAATTTCCAGATCAGACACCTTGAGAAACTTCTAAATGATCCGACATGCAAGGTTGTGCCCGCTGCCAATCAACTCGAGGTGAGACAGTATTATCCAAGAGATCCCCCATATCATCTGAACGTGCGTTGTCTGACTCTGTTCTTCAGTTGCACCCATATAACCCATCGTGAGGATCTCCTCACATGCTTTCCCCCCTCCTTCAATTTACTAAATCAGACTACCCTACTAGACCAAAGCTGCTGGACTATTGCAAGTCCAAAGGTATTCACTGTACGGCATACTCATGCCTCGGTGGAAATTCAAGCTCACCTATCAACAAACACACCAACCTGTCTGATAACTTGGTGGTGGAAAAGATTGCCAAATCAAAGGGCAAATCGTCGGCTCAGATCTTGTAAGTGAAAAATAAACCTCCCCTTAATTTCAGACGCTAACCGATGATTCAAGGTTGAAATGGGGCCTTCAGAGAGGTACAAGCGTGATTCCAAAGAGCGTCACTCCTTCACGAATCAGCTCCAATTTTGACCTCGACGGTTGGGATCTTTCCGATGCTGAAATGGCTGAGATTGATGCGATCCCGACTCGTGTCAAAGTAGTACAGGATGACTGGATGCCGATTAAGGTCTTCTTTGGAGATGATGAGTAGATTCTGCATCTTCATAAATATCAGACTTCACTGAAAGGAATCTTTAGGAAGAGAAACAACTGCTCATAGCTTTTATAGATAGGCCTAGATCTTATAATGATCTTGGTTTCGAAGTTGTTTATGGTTTATTGATCGAATGTTCTCTGATAACATCTAAACTGGAGTGCGCAAGATCCGTCACTCATTTGGTTTGAAAATAACCTTTTGGACCTGCATCTTGTCGAAGAGATCGTATGCTTCAACAGCCTGGGTTAAAGGCATAAGTTTGTCAAACATAAAGCTAGTCGTATTGGCCAGCGGTGTCAGCGAGTTTCAGTCCATTTTTACCCCGAATTTCTTCTCGCTGTTCGTTGAGTGATCACATACCTGAGCTTCTGGTGGTTCTTGGCTAAGACCTCGAGAGCTTCCGGGAACACTGCACGGACAGGACATCTGCCCATTTGCACTCTCAAGTTTTTGCTAAATCCCGCCTTGTTAGTAAATGTAGCAACCGTGGAACTGACTTTGCATTTTCTACTCACTCATATGCTTCCGTCGCGGTCCAAGGAACCTGTGTGACTAGGTGTTAGTATGCCGTAATGGCAGTCGGTAGGAGTTTTGATCGCCCACCTCTGAGTTATGAACTCCAATGCTGCTAATTACGCCCCAAGGCCGAATGATATCGTATGCTGTCCTGAGAGCTTGCTTCGCACCCACCACTTCGATGACTGCGTCCGCCCCCCTGCCCTCGGTTGCTTCCAAAACGAATTGTGCCAGATTGACGCCTTCTTTAGTATAGTTTAGAGGTATGGCACCAAGAGATTTGGCGACTTCTAAACGGCTGTCAACACCATCAATGGCAATAATCTGCTTCGGGGTATATTCAAGGGCACAAATGATGGCGCAGAGACCGACAGGCCCGCATCCCATGACCACGACCGTAGCTTCCTTAGGGTCAATCTGGTCCATCAGCTTGAATGCATTCTTTGCACCGAAGAAACCAGTCGGGAAGATGTCAGCCATGAGAACGAGTGTCTCCTTGGGGACGCCACTTGGGGCTTTTATCGCCGTGCCGTCGGCATGTGGCACAAGGACGTATTCGGCCTGAGCGCCGTCCAGATTGGGGCTTCCGAGAAGAAGAGAGGATTCACATCGTGAGGTCCACCCGTGCTTACAGTAAAAGCACTTCATGCTAAATGAAAGGGCGTATTTTGATCAGCGTAAGTCCAAAACAAGCCGGGAATTGGTTGACTTACCAAGAAATCGTGAATGGGACAACAACCTGATCACCAAGTTGGATGTTTTTGATATCCTCGCCCGCTTCGACAACAATGCCCGTAAACTCATGCCCCATCACATACCCTGGCTGAGAAGACTCCAAGCCACGATAGACATGAAGATCGCTTTGTACGGAGATCAGTGAGCCAATGGATACATTTTCATGCTGGGAACATGAAGTGATGAGCTTACGAGCCACATAGCGCGGTTGCCGAAACTTTCACGACAATTTCGTGACTATTCCGCACTTTTAAGAATTTTAGTTCTCGGTTGGCTGGGATGCGTGGCGAACGTCGAGGGGAGGGATTTTTACTAACCTTTTGGAATTGGGCGATCCTGGACGGAAACTTTGCGAAGACCGTCAAAGACGACGGCCTTCATGGTTTGTTTATCAGCCATAATTGCCTTACTATATTTCCTGTAGGTGCTCAGCTGAAAGATTGCTCTGACTTCTTTGAGAGAGCCTTGCGACCAACTCTCATCGACGAGAAATAATAAATAATTAGCTTGTGTGGAGTGTTCCTGTTAGCAGAGTGTCAATCAATCACCTTCGTCGTTTGTGTTCCGCTCACCCACTTTTACCCCCCAAATTGCATGTTGTGATATCCACCAGTGACTCAGCTTTTATTCGATCGAATGCACAGCTTGTGAAAAGAAGGCCGATGACGGCTAGCCTCTGTAAAAGCTTCCTCAGCAGCGGGGTTTGGCTTCTTGGCTGGCGACGGCTAGGCTCGGCGTGGTCAGCCGATTTAGTCGCTTGAATCTGGACTCTGGACTCCTGAAATGGATAAACAGTCGTGTTGATTTGTTGCTCCCCTTGTATTTGATTGGGAATATTCCATAGTCACGGGGCTCAGTGCCATTGTGTATCTCATGTTTGCATTGAACCAAGCCATCAAAACGTCCAAGTTACATCAATCTGCTATGATACATACGTGCAGCACGTGGAATTTTCACGCGTGGAAAGTCCCTATACCTGTGGTATTTCAAGGCGTCTAATATGTCGCATTCAGGCGCATCTCCAAATACTCCATGCAATTGACTGGCTCGTACTTCTTTGGCCGATCGGGTCCCCAGCAACCGGGAACACAGTCAATCGTCTTCTCATTATCCGCACTGACAAAATACGGAATTGAATACCTTTCGCGCGTCATCCGAGGCCTACCCCCCTCTGTCTCCTCGGCAGGCGGAGCGCGTACGTGGTGCAGGGTCGAGCGCAGCTCATCGTTGCTCCATCGCATGAGGAAATCACCAATGTTGACCACAATGGTGCCTGGGATGTAAGGGGCTCGGATGAACGTGCCCTTTTGATGAATGTCCTCGACCTCGAGACCGCCAACCTCATCCTGGAAGAGGAGAGTGATGGTCCCAAAGTCCGTGTGTGCGCCGATGCTGTCCACCTTGCCCGTCGCCATCAGCTCCTCCTCAACAGGGGGATAATGCAACAAGCGGATCTGATTGTTCCGCTTCCTGTGATAGTCGATGAAGAAGTCGCCATCCAGCCCCATGCCGATAGCGATGGCGCGGAGGATCTTGAGCTCCATCTCGTAGCATTCGTCGAAGAAGCGGATAAAGAACTCCCGGAAGCCCGGGATCACCTCCTTCTCGGGCCAAATGTTCTGCAGCTTCGCCTGCTTGTCCTCGATGCCCATCTCGTACGACTCCTTGAAGTCGGGCTTCTTGCGCTCCAGGGCGATGCCCTCGTCGTCGAAGACCATCTGGGTCACCTTCTCGCGGCCGATGCCAGAGTAGCCTCGGTGGTACCATCCCTCGGCGGGGTGAGGAACTTTATCCTTCTCGCTCTGGGGGAGCGCAAAGAACTTTTTACTCTGGTGTGATAATTTTAGTAATATATATATAGCAAAGCTACATGATGAAGCGACATACCCATGAAAAGGCTTCATCCACTACCTCCTGAGGTACCACGTGGTTTTTGATGTATGCGAAGCCGATGTCTTTGAAGGCCTTGTAGATCTCATCACCAGTCTTGGCAAAATCTTGACGCGAGCAGTTGGAATTCCGCAAAGGCGAGAAGTCAATGACAGGGATGGTAAGGGGCTGCTGATTCTCGGAACTCATCGTGGTCAATGTGCAGTAGCTTCAACACAGTAGACAGAGACAGGGATTGACTAGATGATGAAAATCGATATTACTTTGATTAGGGTCGTCTGGAATTGATATCACCAATCGGCCTTTCTGCGTTGGGCACTATTATAGTAAAGAAAGCCGCCTGAATTCAAATCTGACACGACGCTGTAAGACGGCCCCGGCCGGCTCTCGCACTTGATCACATGCCACATCATGTAAATAATGCTGTGAAAGGCCAGTCTCATCGCTGATTACTCGTCGGCCTATCAGAAGTGTCTTGGGGTTGTATCGCCAAGACTATCCGTAGTATTACTATGTCATCTAGTATTACTATGTCATCGGCCTATCGTGAGAATCAAGGTTCAATGTCGCATAATGTCACAATGAGGGACAAGCGAGGCGTCGGCCTACATTATGGCCGATCCAATCGCACACTTATCTCAATCCATGGCGCATCGGAAGCCATAACTCAGCCAACTAACTCCTCGCCGAGTAATAAATGACCGGCAGGATCCACTGCCATGGGGCAGGGCATCATCTCTGAGATACGCCGATGGTTATCACGAAAAGCTGCCGCAATTGGTTTAGCCAATCGAGATCGGCCTATTGACGTAGCTTCGGGCTATTGAACAGCCAAACATCTGGGCAGCACGCCGAGGACTGGTGGAACCTCTGGCTACTGTCTCGAAGTTCGCCGTCTCTAGGAACAGAAGCCAGCATAGGCGGTTATGCATTGGTAGAGGGCCATTGGACTAAAAGTGAGCAAGACATATAACATACTACCTTGTCAGATCCCATGCTCTATACTCAGGGGTCACCTCAACCCCCCTCATATTGTCGTTGCTTCGATACTTATTGCATTTGATTTTTTTATGTCCATTTTGATAACAGAGGCCAATCATGTCTCCATCCAAGATAACCGACCAGCGAGCAAAGTATCGCATCGGAGTCGACGTCGGAGGTGAGGTCAAAACACGAAGCAAATGTATAAGAACCAGCAGCTGACATCTGATACAAGGAACCAACACTGATGCTGTTCTGATCTCTCTTGACCCCGTGTCAATCCTAACGTCCCACAAAGCACCTACCACTGCCGATATCACCACCGGCATCACCAACGCCGTGCAGGCAGTGATAGATTCATACGGCGCCCACCCATCCTCCATCGCCTGCGTCATCATCGGAACAACACATTTCCTCAACGCTGTGATACAGCGCTCAGCCGCACTCCAGCCCGTGAGCGTTGTGAGATTATGCGGAGGACCTAAGCAAGGGTTCGGGCGCGACTTGCCTCCATTCGTTGATTTTCCCCCTGATTTGAGAGCAAAGATCGAATCCCGGTCATTCTTCTGTCATGGAGGCTATCAGATATCCGGGGAGGAAATCAGTCCCTTAGACGAAGCTGAGATCAGAGATGTTGCTAAGCAACTGGCCGAGGCACAGTCTTCTAATATTGTCCTCTCTGGGATGTACGCGCCCATGAATGCCGCCCAGGAAATCCAAGCAAAGAAGATCCTGTTGGGCATCCTAAAGCAAACAAAGAGTCATTGTTCGAAAATCCGGATCACAATGTCACATGAAATTTCGCAACTTGGCTTCCTGTCCCGGGAGAACGCTGCAATCCTGAACGCCACGCTGCGGTTTCTTGCAGAAAAGACGATCCGCGGCTTCCAAAAGGCTGTGAAAGAAATCTTCAAAAATGAGCCGTGTTCTCTGTACCTCACACAGAACGATGGTAGTGTCCTCAGAGCGATCGAAGCTGTCGACCTGCCGATCCGGACCTTCAACTCCGGGCCGACAAACTCCATCCGAGGAGGCGAGTTCCTCTGGCGAGCCGCGATGCAGAAGGAAGGCGGCGCGGACGCGAAGCGGGAGGATGCTCTGGTCGTTGTCGACATCGGCGGCACTACGTCGGACAGCGGGCTCTTACTCGCTAACGGCCTTCCTATGATGAGCTCCCTTACCAGCTTCGTCGGCGGAGTGCGCACAAATTTTGCGCTCCCCGCGGTCGAGAGTATTGGTTTGGGTGGAGGGAGTGTTGTTCGAGAGACGGACGGCGGAGATGTTACCATTGGACCAGACAGCGTCGCCCTGGACTTGTTATCCAAGGCTCGATTGTTCGGCGGCGAGACTCTCACTACCTCAGACGTGGCAGTAGCTGCCGACAGAGAGATCAATCCATTTGCGAGTGTCGGGGGCGACCCAGCTCGTCTATCTGATATCAGTGAGGATCTTATTCGAAAGGCCAGGGATACGGCACGGCGAATGTTGGAAGAGCTCATCGACAGGACAAAAATACAAAAGGGCCCTGTCGACGTCCTAATAGTCGGCGGTGGTTCCCTTATCATCGATGCCAGTCAGTCTTTCAGCGGCGTGCGAGCGATACGGACCGTCAACGGGGGCGAGGTCGCAAATGCCGTCGGGGCAGCAATCTCCCGGGTTTCTGCAGTTGTCGACACTGTTGTCGACACCTCGAACCAAACCGTGAAACAGGCTCAAGAGAAGGTCAGTGCCCTGGCAATTGAGAAGGTCGTCGTGCAGGGCGCACAAGAAGGGACGGTGGAAGTTGCCGAAGTCAGCATCCTACCTATCCAGTATGCAGACTCCAAAGCCCGTATTGTTACGCAAGCGATTGGGGAGTTGGACACTGTGGTGGCTTCGACCACGAATGATGAGAGCGCTGATGAGAGCGCTGATGAGATCCCCTTCGAAATCTCCGATATCCAAGAAAACGGCCAAGCGGTTGGGAACACTCCTGGCGCAGTTGATGTCGAAAGTTCTACGCGAGTTGACCCAAGCTCATATCGCCCGCTCGTCAAAGACGGTCAATGGATCGTTTCCTCTACTGACCTGGAATATATCGCTGCAGGCTGCAAGGTACTCGGCTGCGGCGGTGGAGGAGATCCATACCAGGAATGCCTCAAGGCACAGGCCATCCTCAAGGATTCTCCCGGTTCCATCAGAGTAATTTCAGCATCTCAACTTGCGGACGACGCCTTGGTCGGCTGGACTGCTTGCATCGGCAGCCCAGAGGTCAGCATGGAACGGCTGGAAAACAACGAGTGCCTTCAGGCTCATGAAGAGCTCATGAGGGCTACTGGCAGCCGCCCTGTTTCGGCATTCATGGCAGCAGAGATTGGGGGTGGCAATGGTGTTGTCAATCTTGGTGTTGCTGCGCAGAAAAACGTGCCGTGCGTCGACGCCGACTGGATGGGCCGCGCCTATCCGACCATGTACCAAGTGACAGCCAATGTGTTTGGTACACCCAAAGGAGAAGCTTTGGTCCCTACTGCGATTGCGAGCGGTGATGGGACAATGGTTACAATGACAGATACCCGTACCGACCAGATGGTCGACAAGACTCTGCGTGCCGCTTGTGTGGTTATGGGATGTCGTGCAGGCAACGCCGGACCACCGAAGACTGCCAAGGTGGTCCAAGATCAGGCGATATCAGGCACCGTTTCACTAGCCTGGTGGATTGGCCGTGCTATTGCGACAGAGAAGAGCATCACTGACAGGACTCGGTCGATCATTGACGCTGTTGGAGGGCCACAAAGTGCGGCAGTGCTGGCAGAAGGCAAGATTATTAGTGTCGACCGTGTTTTAAAGACTGGGCACACGTACGGCGTGCTCGAGGTCGATGGTAAACTTAGCGATGGAACGAAGGCCATCATCAAAATTCCGTTCAAGAACGAGAATGCATACGTTGAGGCTTCTGGGTTAGACGGAGGTAGCTCCACGATTCTCGCCTCTGTGCCCGACCTGATTGCGGTTATCGACGCCGAGACGGGCGCTGGGTTAGGGACGCCCGAGTACAAGTATGGCTTGCGAGTAATTGTCATGGCCATGGCAGCATCTCCAAGATGGACTGGGTCACAACGGGGGATGGAACTTGGTGGCCCAGGATCTATGGGGTTCGGACACATTGAGCACAAGTCGATTGGAGTTTATAGACAGTCACGCAGTGTCATCGATGCCTTTTCAGAATAGATTTTGAATTGAGATCGTTAAAGTAATCTCGTAGGTTCTGCAATTTCTCGATAACCCGATGGGTATGTTTTGTGTTGGTATAAGTCGTATGGAGGTATCCGCCCTTGCATGTGATTCCTCAGGAGTATGGCAAAAGGCAAGAAACCCAGCCCATCACCTCAAGATGATGAGCATATAAATCTAGACTCTTCATGAACCATGACACCTGGCCGATGTACAACGTATAGACGCCAATCATTTTCCATGCTTCAACCTAAGACGCTGTGGACTATCGACACCATCTGGCCGGCTAAGTTAGGCTGCTCTCAGCGGGCGTTAGTGCGGGGTTTGTTCAGTGCTTATCTCTCCTCAAATTCCCCCAGTCGTCTTTCTTTATCAGGGACTCAGCTTGTCATTCCATTGCCAACCCAGACGAACCCCAATCATCTCGAAGCGAACAGGTGGCAGGCTACCACAGCGTCCATTCCGTCGTCCAGAGCAGATTTCGCATCGGCAGAGCATGTCCTCTCAGTCCGTGCAAGAAGGTGACTCGCCGCCAGACCACGGACCAGCCTTCAGAGTCCGATCTCAATTCGGCGGCGCGAGGGCATGGCGGAGTCGTAAAAGCCGGCCCTGTGATGCATGCAGGCGGCGCAAGACAGCTTGCATTATCGAATCCGCACCTCCCTGTCAGTACATGGTTCCTGGCTTCTCCCTCTCTGCTCACTCGACTAACCATTTCAGGTCTGTTTTGCAAAACAAGAGATCTCCCATGCGAATCCAGCTCAAGACATCCTGTTCTACGGAGTCGGCGGCGGACGCGCAGCCAGAACCAAGCCAGCGACTTGCCCAGGGCTGACAGCTCCGCGGCGAGGTGTAGTCCAATATCCAGGCACTCGTCTGACGAGGAGGAGGAAGAAGAGGAAGAATCTTTGGACCACCCATGCCCACTCCCTGATGAGGACCATAATTGCCCAGTCCCAGTGGCTCAGCACGAACCCAACCTGAACATTTGCTCCGACTTTGCTACCAGTCCCTTTAATGCCGTCATCTCTCCCTCTCAGATTTCAAGCAACAATGAGAACTCAACATTTCATAGTGGGCAGTCCCTCTCGCCGGCTGAGGCATTCAAACCCAGGACCCATCATACAACAGTAAAGCCAATACTAGCAGCCCTCGATGACGAACAACGCACGGGCTTTCACATTGGACTCTCCGGCGAGCAAGATTCCAATCTACTTTCGTCGATGCGAACCATAATTGTCAGTGAACACCATACTGTAGATGGGGACATCATGCAGGTCTTCCCGGGTGACTTCAGCTGCGGCGAGCCACCCGTCCACTTCAACCTAGTTCGCGACAGCCTTCCTTCACAAGATAGCCTTCTCCTACAAAATGCTTCCAATACAATTGAAGAGCTCGTCGGCGAAAGGGGCCCTCTGCTCGTATCCTTGTACTTCAAGCATGTACATCCCATGAACCTCGTGGTTTGTAAGGCAAACTTCCTCCTCGCCTACGCAGCGATGGCGACTTCCGTTCCAGCGTCATTGCGTGGTGTCATCTACGGTCTTGGTGCCATGTCGTGGAATCGTGATCCTGAACTGAGGCTTCTCCCGTCACCGAGCTCACATAGCCTCTTCCGACAAGCCCACTCTGCTCTCCAGATCGAATATCACCTCCCCAATCAGTGGACACTCCAAGCCTCGCTCCTTCTTATTCATGAGCGGCCAGGAGATAATTTCACCATGGAGACGCCAAGAACATGGATCCTCTCCTCGCAGTCTACGGCCATCGCCCAAATGCTGGGACTCCACCGGGACCCCAAGGACTGGAACATCGCAGCGTGGGAGAAGCGCATGCGGAAGAAATTATGGTGGTCTTCATATATAACCGATATATGGAGTTGTGTATGCCACGGGAACGCTCCTCATATCAACAAAGACTCCTTTTCAACCGCACTAGTCGATGTCGAGGAGATAGCTGAGGAGGATGAGATTGACGAGGACTTGCAACAACAATTTCTAGGCCCCCGCGATGTTTCTGCAAATGTGACAGCGCGTGCCCGGTTTGTCGAATCGGTAAAGCTCAGCCGAATCCTCCACGAGCTGCTTCATTCTTTTTAGTAAGCCTTGTCCAAGTTACCGGACAAAAGATGAAATAGTTTATTGACGTGACTCTGAGTAGCTCTGATGAAGCATATAAACGAAATCTTAGCAACCCTTCGGCGGGCGAATCAAAGCTCCTCGAGATTGACGCACAACTGGAACGCTGGATGCTGCTGCGTGCAAGCTGTGTCGGCAGCGCATCTTCCTCGAACCCCCGGGACTTCAGTACAAATGGTTAGCCAGAGATTCTCAATTTCCGGTGTGGTGTGTAGCTTGAACTTTGTGATTGACCAGTCGATAGGCCCGTTACACCTTTCATACTTTGCAGTCAAGGCACTTCTCTTCCGGGCCCTCATGTGGCCGATAAACGTAGCCTCCAAGGCGGATCCCAAGTCGTCTCTGCGACGGTACTTTAGCAAAGCACTGGGTGAATTCGACCGATTTCTGGAGTTTATCATGAAGATTGACGCGCATTCTTTGAACTGCTTCTGGGGAGCTCGTGAGTCTCGTTGCCCTCGCAGCCTTCATTGTCCGTTTCGAAATGGTTAACACTTCATTCTCAGATGCTCGGTCTCAGCTTGTTTTGTGTGGCAATTTCATCGTATCATTGTTTCTCATGGCCCCCACGCCCGATCAGGTGCAGGCGACCTTCCGCCTGCTTGAAAGCACCCAGTCCGCGCTGAAGATCTGGAGAGAATTGGCGGACAACGAGGATGCGATTTCCCTGCTCCGCCCTACTCTTCTCCGCATCGATACGCTATTCACGCAGGCGGCGCGGATGATGGACGCTGGGAATATCTGACGACTCGTACAGGTAGCGAGCCTCCGCTGGAGAAATCTGCTCGTAGTTACTGAAGAACTCGGAAGGCAGTTAAGTGGATAAATGCACTGGTGGCTGGATCATGAATCCTCATGGAAATATTATGTGAATCCCCCGATTCCCTAGTGAGGCTGATGCGAAATGCGAGCGTAGGCGAGTTTTCACACACCCTGCCTGGATTCGGGGCGCAAGAGAGAACACGCGTTGGAATCCTAATTGTTTCATAAATACGAACCAGTAAGCGGGCTTGATTCGGCGCGGGGGGGGGGGGGGGGATTGGACATTATATCAATCCAGAATCACATTCGATACTGGTGCAAGCCGTTTTGGTTATCACAAATCGCTTCACAGAACAAACGAGAGATGAAGAGTTCCAACGCAACGCGGTTTTGTTTTGAAAGCCACCCTTGACGATAGTTTCACAACGCTCTTCCTGCTTGCCTACCCTATATCTGCAACAACGAAGAAACCTCGGACAAAATCTTGGATTATCAATTCATCTAACCTTCTACGTTTTGTGTAATGATATTTCGATTTATTTAATTTTCTTAAGAATCAGGCGTATGTAAGTCACTGTCAAACATAATTGCCAACTGTGACCTTCCTAATGTCCCTCTACATTGAGCCGGCCAGATGATGTTGGCTCATCGATGCGCAAACCCTTAAAGTCTAAATGATCTCAACATAAGCATTTCGCCTAGATACTTGCTTACACAGTCTCGCGCTCTCGGCATATACTTTCGCGTTTCCAATATAATAATCTTCGCGAGCTCGCGCTTCGCTTGCTTTATCTGGCCTTGCCGGAGATGGCTTAACACCGTGCACTCCACATCTGATCTCCACCAGGACTTCACACATCACCACGATAATTTGCCTGCGGAGCGTGAATCACGATCTTCGTTTCATGTTTTGAATTAGGTATCTGACTCAGACCGAGCCTAGTATTTACAGGGAATGAACATCTTGTTCGGCTCTATAAAGTTAGTTTGAACAACAACGCTTCTAGCAGTCATGTCGTCCATCACCAATCTGAACACTACCCGTTTCGTCTGCTAATTGTTCCAAGATAATCAACATGGCTGGTAACATGAGAACTGACCCTGAGTTTGCTGCTTACCTAGCCGCTCATCCCCCGATTGCTCCAACCGCACCATCTGCTACTGTTCCGGGTGCTGATCGTGCCAATACGCCCATCAATCTAGAATTCCAAGCTGCTCGTCAAAGACTGGAATCAGCCGTGGCCGGTGCGATAGCCAAATTCCTGCCTATTTTGGACTCTGTCAAGGAGACGAAACACCAGATCAAATCATTTGATGGAGTAGAGATCACAGTCCACGAGTTTGTCCGAGCAGACCTTCCTGAACTCACTGAGCCTTCACCAGCCATCGTCTATCTCCATGGTGGAGGTTATCTGAGCTGCCCGATTGAGGACATCATTCGCCCTGGAATGGCCCAGTTCGCCTGGGATTTTAGCATTCGCACCTTTGGCATTGAATTTCGATATGCGCCCGAATATCCTCATCCCATCCCCATCGAGGATTGTTTCGCTGGCCTGAAATGGGTCATGGAAAATGCCGAGACCCTCAAGATTGACCCGAAGCGCATCGGGGTGTTTGGAGAGAGCGCCGGAGGAGGCCTTGTCGCCGGCTTAGCCCTGCTAGCGAAGGACCGGAATCTCTCGCCGCCCATCGCCAAGCAGCTGATGGTCTACCCAATGCTGGATGATCGCTCCTCAAATAGACACTTCAATACGAACAGCCCCAGAGATCAGTCGCTCAGTGGAATGGTGGACCTTTTGGATATTTGCTGGTCGGCTTACCTCGGCGCAAAAGTAGGGAGAGCCGAGCCCGAGCTTCAGGATGTTTCTGTCTACGCCGCACCAGCTCGTGCGACCGACTTGTCCGGTCTCCCACCCGCCTATCTCGAAGTCGGCGGGTTGGATTGGTTCCGAGACGAGACGCTGGAATTTGCTACCAGGCTGGCTAAAGCAGATGTGGATGTGGAACTCCATCTCTATCGCGGCGTGCCACATATTTTCGAGATGATGGCTCCGGAAATTTCGGTAACAAAGAACGCAAAGGATAATAGACGGAGAGCGATTCTTAATATTTAAGCGTATGGGTAGAGATTCCTTGGAACTCAGGTTTAAACTTAACTTTAAAATGTTAAATATGCGTCTTGATTACAGAATCGTTTCCAATGGTGTCTAGATCCCATGGCGGTTGAGTTTAGGAGTTCTCCCTTTGATAAATATCCGTTTGAACTATCAATTCTGCAACTTATGTTCTTGCTGTCATCTGTGCCGTTTCTTGTAATCAGAACACGTAGCTACACTAATATGACATGCTACGGAAGACCGTCTATAAGTTGATAGCTTGCCTGCGAACATGGACTTAGGCTTAGGATGAGGCCAGACAACTTTCTTGCGGCCAACAGTTCTTGACTTTCGTATTTCCTACATGATGTGATTTTCGAGATGAACTGCTCACTTTCTATCACTTACCAAAAGCATCCAGTGAAGTTTGGACAATATCAGAGAGAAAATTAAGGCTCAGGCATCACTTTTTTTTAGGCAATCAAGTGCGGGAACTGTGATCCAGGATTTGAAGCTATATAGCTGGATAACGCCGCTGGGTCGTGTTATAGCAAATTCCAGCGTAAGATTTGAAGATCCTTTTCTCAAGTATACCTCCCCCAATTCCGCTTCGGATTCGAATTCAAGACCTTTCAGTGTCCCGTTTTTAAATTGCCGCTTGGCGGCTGCTTAGCAACGACAATAGGCAGCACTTCCACTCTGGGTGCAGCAGCCAGAGTTGCAAATTGCAGAGAGCTGCCATTGGCGCGAAGCGTTGCAGACGTAGATTGATGAACCTCCGCAGGTATACGTCCCTGGAGAGCAATTGATGCTGGAGATCTGGGGTGCAGGCGCGGCTTCAGCCACAGGGTCGGGGACTGGTGTAGCGGACACCAAAGAAAATGTGGCAATTGAGGCGAGGATAGTAAGGAACTGCATATTGGATTTTTCTTTCAGAGTAGTTGACGTTTTCAAATTTGGTGAGTTGAGGATGGGTTTTGGAGTTGTCTGCCAGATCGCGTCTGAGTCGAGATAAGTATGGAACAAGACGAGGGATATCTTGCTGTATTTATAATTGATCCGCTTGGGGTTACAGTGATGCTTTTACCCAAACAACTTCTTGCTTCTTTAGCTTAATGGCATTTGTGTAGTGGAAGCCCCTGCATGCATGTCCCGCCAACTAATGTCTATAGGCGAAGGCTAGGTCAAAGAACGGAGAAACGTCTCGCTAGGCGTTGTTAATTGAACTCGCCCCTCACCGTAAGCCAATATTATCCCTTCTTGGGCTTAATTGACCAACTAAAGTTCCAGTACTCTGATGAATTGTATTATACACCTCGTAACACGTCTGCGACGTAAGCTTCTTGGCGTTCTATGCAGCCCAATGTGGCATTCTGTCATAGAACTATCCTCAGAGTAGATATGACGGGCAAGAGGAACGATGGAGAGTCTTAACGTATTCCAATCTACGTATTGCCAGGCCGGTCACACCTGTGGACTTTGGACGAAAGCTGGAGATCTAATGCTGGATAATTGACCGAGCTGGCCATTGGGGGGTCGGGACGTGAATGTCAACCTGCAGGTGGAGTCATGTTATAGCGTTCCATGGCAAAGATGCCTCGTTGCCAAGTTCTCACCTGTCTTACCCAGCCTAACGATGTAACATCAGCGGCGCAATGTAACGCACACTGAACACAGCTTCTTTCAGAATAGCCGACTTTTCAACGCCTAGGCAGACGAGTTACATACTTTGAATCAATAAAACTTCTCACTAGGTTAGCGGTGAAGAAAAGTCGCACGGAAGTTATCAGCCAGGGTATTGGATCCTGGGAATGCGATACACCCCTAGGAACAATACACAGATGCATAGCCGAAGTCGCATAGTCCTATAAGGCTAGGAAGGACAGGGACATCTCATGGTAGGGCAGAAAAAAAAGAACTTAATAGTCCACTCAGGGTCTTTTGGTTTGGTTTTCTTAGGACTGTTCGGGACGTGGTACGTACCTTAGTCATGCAACCAAGACTAAGGCATTGTCTTGGTTTACATGCATCTCGCATCTGACCTCAGCCTCCAGGCATTTCCCCGCTTTACAATGCACTCCACACGGCGACATGCGACCGTGCTTGCTCGCCTTGATCCCAAGTGTGCTCAGTTAGGCACTTCCTTCGAGCTCTAGTTACTTCATCAATTCAATCAAGATGCCAGTACCCGCTCTATACTACGCTGCAACAGCTTTGCACACCATCTCAATCCCAGGCCATTGGGCCTTTGGGGTGGAGCATGTTGACAAGGCAGTGGACCAAATTCCTCCAGAGGAAGAGTACTCGGTCGGAAGAGCGGGTGCTAGAGTCTCCTGGGGGTCGTTCTATGGCCTCTTGGCTACTCTTGGTAAGCCCATGTTGCCCCTTCTCTGCCCACCAAGTTTCCGATCAAATCCTGCGTCGCTTACCGGATTTATCTAATATGCTGACCTGAAAGGTCTTCTGAACTATCACTGGGCAAAACGAGGGGGCGCTCGAACAGCGGAGGAGAAGCTCATCGTGTTGTCCACACTCGCGATTGGCTTATTTGCAGGACGCCCTTATTTCAAAGCAAGAGCCTATAGCCCGTTGGGTTGCATCTGGGTTGCCCCGTTTCTCACTGCTATTGCTACCTTTATCTGATGATTCTCATTTTTGGGTTGGCAGGGAGAATGACAGTAATCTCTAAACAGTGTAGCATTTACCCCGTGAACTGGGGCTATCTCCCTCTAAGTAAGATATTGCCTAGTTGGGTCCTAATGAGCGGTATATGTGTCGAGAAGATCAGAGACATTTGGTGACAAAGTTAGGTGTCAATCTCAGTTCAACTTGTGCTAAGATGTAATTACAAACCTCGAGAGCCTCGACAAGCAAGAAACACGGCTGTTCCGACCATTCTCTAGTCTAGAAAAGATTCCTAACGTCCAAGCTTTCCTCAATGACTGCCCTAATCCATTCTCCAGCCCAGGGGTAGTGATTGTATTGTGATACGAATAGCTTCCCAGGATAAGACCGTCGCTTACGAATCCGCAGCAGAAGCAGCGACAGGAAGGACCCACAGCATTTATGATACCAATGTCGGAATTGAGAATTGATATTTTGGAAGTTATCTTGTTCTTGCAGGCTGATCTGTTTGGCGCCTAAGCCAGGTTGAAGATGCCCAAGATGGCCTTCACACGGCAAATCGCACGATAACATGGCTAAATGCAACAACTGCTGTTGCAATAAGAATTATGGAACAAAAGAAAAGAGTTAGGTATCAGACTAGTACAGTATAACTTCCTAACCAAGCAGCTTTGGACTTCTAAGCTAAGCAGCCCGGCGGTCCTTGCCGCTAAGAAGATATATCGTAGCCCGAAGATCGATCAAAGGATCGTTCGATGGTTCGATTCCGTCGACTCTCGGCACGGGGTCAAAGATGATATGTTTCTGTTCGGCCTCATTGTTCTCCTTGATCTTATTCAGGGAGACGGTGCCTAGCTTAACGATCTTACGATCCTCCGGCCATATAGCGGTGGCATCATCTGTGACGTCGCCTTGTTCGGCAATTTGGGCTACGATGTCAAATTCAATAGAGCCAGTCTCCACGATCCCTGGCAATGCGTCGAAGAGATAACCGTCGGGCTTTGTCTTGACATCCTCATCTTCCAGATGCTTCTCGCCCGCCTTAGGCACAAAACGGTAGCGGATGTACGTCTCCGCCGATTCCGCATTGACAAACTTGAATGCATGGATACCAAAGTATTTCTGGGTAGCCAGACTGACGGGGAACTTCTTGGGAGCCGTGACGGCCCTTGCTGCCGCAGGATGCGTGGCGACGAACTGCTCCACCGTCCCATCGGCGACACCCCCAAAGAACCCAAGGGCCTCTTCGGCATTCTTCACTGGGAAAAATGGGCTGGCGACTGTGATAATGTCCGTGTGCACGCGTCGGGGAGTTTCCTCCAGTTGAAATCGGATCGCGAACCCACTCGCGATCGAATTTTTATCAGTGTCGGGCAACTGTGGAAACCCGCTGGCATTGGAGAACCGGGCTACAACTGGCGTTGAGGCACGCTTGAAATGAGGTGCTGAGGAGAGTGACGAAGCCTCCGCGGTCGGTGTGAATGTTCCCTCCAAGAGCAGCCCTTTGGCATGCGCTATTTACCAAGTGTTAGCATATGTGCATAGCCATTCATATATTCCTCAATATTGGACCTTACCAGGTCTGACTCCAGGATTTTTGCCAAAAATCTTACGAAGAGTCACGATCAACCCTTCGCTGTTCTCCACGATCTTCTTATTGTCCGAGAGAGGCATGGTCAAGGCACCGCTTCTGTATTCTGTAAAATGGTGGTATTGACGCTCGAAATCTCAGTCACAATGAAACGGGAGTTTGCTCTATCGCCAAAGAGATCGAGGGAGTCCTGGCTTGGAACGGAAGAAGTGTGAGACTGAAGGTTTATATAACGCCTTATCCACTAGAGCAGATTCGCAAGGGCATAAAGATGCCGAGTGCCGGCCGCTGGCTTGAACTAGCCGAGTAAATTTACACCATTTCAGTTGGAGGGTAGCAAGGCATCTGTGACAGTGATCCTATTTGGTCAGAAGGAATGAATCCTAAATAGCGTCATATGTGCGGCGGAAGGCTCCAGCCAATACCATCAGTGGGATTAATCATCCACGGCTGTTTAGTTTACATGACAAAGCTGACCTGAACATGTTGTAAGCAGCAGCTCCAATAACCCAGCCTATCAAACCGGCCAAAATAAGCCAAATCACACCTTGCGATGGATTGCCAAATCAATTAACTCAAATCGAAATCAGGGCATGGATGACTTATTACATTTCGTGTTCATTATGTTACCAATTCCTGATTTTTTGGGGGTTCTTGGTGCCACTTTCATCATCACATTGGGTGGCCTCTGCTCACCACTAGACCCTTGCACACTCCATCCATTCGAATTAGGATAAATACGGATTGATTCAGACACTAAGCATTAAGCGACTTCTCTAGATCTACCATTCCTTCTCTTACCCACTTGATCCTTTGCTGACACTAGTCAGCTTGGTAACTCTTAGACAGCTCCCTCTAACGGCGAACTAACGCATGTTAATGGGCAAGTGATGGAAGTGTGGCTCCTATGGCAACTTAGGTTCCCATCCTCTCAGATAACCTCACTAATTAGCGTCGGTATCATTCTCTGTCTTTCCCCCATCTTTGCGCCGTATATGGAATGGAGAAGGTGCTTTATCTCATCGTAACAACATGCAAAATAAGAAAATGGAGCTTTGAAAAGAAAGCTATCTCGATGAATCACCGTAAACTTAGCGACTTGTCCAGCAGGAAACATTAATCTTTCTTCACACGTTCGGAGCGCCAGGTATGAATGACTTCTAGAACTTAAATGGTTCAAGGGCGTATAAGCAGACCGCTTCTGTCGCTGGAATTCATCATTAAAAAAGCTATCAAATCAAAACTAAAATACAGAACATAATATTATGGCCTATGCTCATGTCAACCTGCAAGCATCAATCATTCTCAGTCTATGTGCGCTCGAAGCCAACCGGTCCATGCAGTGAAATGAAGTTTTGCCGCCCGCTGCGGAAATATACAATGCGGAAGCCCCTCTTGTCATAATCATGTCAAAGATAGCTCTTTGACTATCAGAATCATAGATTGACCGGACGAAGATAACCCCCCAAATCTGCTTGATCTTTGTTGCAAATCATTATCACCCCACTGACTCCAAAACCTCATCAAGCGACGAGAACCTGCGTGGATTGTGCTGTTTGTGGAAGGTCATTATCGGACAGCTTGTGTTTGATAGCATCCTTCGCTGGCTCCGGGAGACTTGGATTTGCACTGGTGTCTTTGTTTGTCTCCGCTTGTCCTCGGTCACTGGTCTCCTTCGGTATCTCTGACTTGATCTCCTCAATGGAAACGGAAAACGCTTCAAGGCTGGTGTATTGCCTCTTGTCTTTCTCAGAGGATTGTCCTGGTGAAGGCACGGGGTTTGGCTGATCCTTGGCCTGTTTTGATTTGTATGGAAAGTCTGGGCTGTTCCCAACAACTTTATAGACCTTCCGATCAGCCCCCATAGCAACGGCTGCCTTAAACGTAAAACTTTGGCCTGTGCTATAGATATTTTTGGCATGTTCGATCAACGCAGCATCTGCAGCCTTGAAAACGGCGCCGTCGATAAATGCGCCGCACTTTGGCCAGAGAGTGTTTGGCGCAAGCCCGACGACCAACGTGATGGAAACAACGCCTCCCAACTCAGGATGGGGACTCAAATTCCTCATTAACGTCAACTCCTTCTCGAAATCATCGCCCGGGATAAACATTTTGAAAGCCGCGGAATTAGTAGTCTTGTGCATCTTGTTCGGGTCTCGTACAACAATAAGTCTGGTTGGGTGAAGGTACGGCTCCTCTCCGACGGAAAACGAGAATTCTCCTTCGTCCCAGACCGTCCCGTTGGGATATTCAAGTGAAACTCGCTGTACGACGGTTCGAAGCATGAGCGGCTGAAATATTCCCCTTGCCTCTTCTCCATCCTCCAGGGCGTTCTCTGCAAGCTCGTCGTTGGATTCTTTGAATTCACTGCTTGGGCTGTCAGATAGCATCGTAATCGTGGGCTCTGTCGTCGTAGCATCAAACTTGTAGGTGACCATATCGGATCCCATGAAGATATGGACCAAAGCATGTTTGACGTTGACATCGCCCTTTTGCATCAAAGACAGCAATCTAAGGATCGCTTGCTGGCCGCCTTTCATTTCCGGTGTATTGAGAGCGCTGCCAGATGTCAACCATAACTTCTGGTCTGCCTCTTCCTTTAGAGGTGGAGCTATGACCAGTGCGAGAGAGTACAGTAATCCGGTCTGATCGTCATCCAATGTCACAAAATATCTCGCGGGGAGCTGGCACGGGCCGTGGCTAGTGGGAAACTCGAACTTGCCCATGTCTTCGATCGTGCCTGCGCTCGCACAGGCAGGGTGTTCCTCATCAAGCCACCTGCGTACGCGGACAAAGGCGTCATCTTGGAATGCGCTTTTAAACTCGGCTTCTTTCCCGGATGCGACGGCTGCGTCCCATTCTCTCTGGATAATTTGGGGCCATGATGGGTTTGCCTCCCATTCTACTTCGTCTTCGGGTATTGACGTTAATGGTGGTGGTTTTGGCGCTGGTGCTGGTTTGGTGGATGTGTCTTGCACTCTCACTTTGACTGGCTTCGGGCCTGGACCTTTCCTTGGGGTGGAATTAGTGCATCCCATTGCGACAAATGGGCCCCTTTTGAAACGATGGATGATATGGCCGCTTCTCGAGGCCCGAAAAAGAATGGGTGTGACTAGTGATTAATCGGATTAAACGAGCGACGTTGAAAGGGAGATCCAGTCCCCCGGCTTTTGGTAGAGATCGCCCGTCGGTCTTCAGTGCATTGCCTCTAGGTCTCATGCATGCCAGATTTAATGTAGCATGGCATCTGGGAGCTACTGACTTGTCATATCCCCTTCCTCGTCATTTCGTAAACCGTAGATGGGGGATCGAAGCGCAAGGTGAGAGAAAGAAACTTCGCCGCCGCCTGCGCGTCCTCGTAACAGATCAAAAGTAAGTAAACAAGACAGGAGAGAAGGAAGGACCGGTTGCTATTTTGAAGATCTCGCCACCGAGCCCAGTCCACAATTTGTGGACCTTTGGTTCACGCAAACCACTCGGAACAATCTCGCATGGCAGGGGGTTGTTAGAGAACCGGTTGTTGGCTCAACCCCCTATTCTTATCCGCCGAGGGCTGGCTGACATATGGAATGACAAAATGCGTAGAAAAGGACCTTGACGATCATATAATAAACTTATTCAACGAATAGCTTCATGCTGAACAAATCAGCAACTTCTTGGACGATTTTCATGGTTGTTCGTCTCGTATGATGAAGGGGTTGAGCTAACTAGTTCCACAGGGTCACGGACATATTACCCCGTGTTAACCCTTCCTTCCTAGTTCCAACTAGGCAGTCAAGCTGTGTTATCAAAGGGGCATCCTGCACATTATTTAAGTCTTTGATACCAAGCTCAACATCACGGGCGTCTTATGGGATATTGATACCAGTGAGGTATGTAAGTATCTATTGAGTGTACCGTGTGGCATTACAAGGCGACGCTAGAGCTGAACTCACTGATCAACCGAATTTATCGATGATTGTCATTTAATGCATGTATTTATTTCATTATCAGTTAATATTGAGTTCATTTTGCGGACCAGCCATCGTCTTGTGTTACCTACCTATGCCAGTTCATTGGGGGATGCAAGGAATATTACTACCAAGTAAATGATTAATTGATTGACCAGATGCAAATCTAACAGTTGGGTCATTCAAGTGATGCAATATATCTTGCTGTCCCATGAATTGCTGGTTTGGTTGGCTGGCAATCTGTTGCATCAAAATTCACGGTCCAGGTTGAAGTACGTCATCAGCACATCCGATGCCTAGAACTAGGTCACCCAGAATACGAACTCTCCCTCTTCACGGTTCCCCGCATCTCCTGCTCGTTGGCCGCAATGATGTCCGACATTAAATTCCTCGATCCAAAGACTCCGGTGGCCATCAAAGTGCAAGCCGCCATTAAACAAGGAGACTCAGATACCCTACAGGAGCTGCTCGACGGGCAGCCAGGTCTGGCAACGATCCGCATCGGCGACGCCACCGAAGCACGCTCTTTATTGCACATCGCGACAGACTGGCCCGGCCAAATCCCCAATGGGCCCAAGATTATCAAAATACTCGTGGACGCTGGCGGGGATGTTAACGCAACATTCGTTGGCAAGCATACCGAGACGCCTCTACATTGGGCGGCGAGCAATGATGATGTGTTAGCCCTCGACATGCTGCTTGATCTTGGTGCAAACATCGAGGCCGAGGGTGGAGTGATTGGCGATGGAACACCATTAGCCGATGCGAGGGCCTTTCTTCAATTGAATACTGCTAGAAGGCTCGTGGAGCGTGGTGCTCATGTTGATCTACAGGATGCTGCCACCTTGGGGCTCATGGATCATCTCGAGAAGGAATTTGTAGCACAACCTGGACCGCAGCAGGAAACGGTAAACATGGCATTCTGGAACGCTTGCCATGGCGGCCAACTTCTTGCAGCAAAGTTTCTTCATCAAGAGGGAGCCGATGTGAATTACATTCCCCCGTGGGCCGACAACACGCCACTGGCTGAAGCGAAAAGCGCAGGATACGAGGGACTCCTCTCATGGCTCGGTAGTATTGATGTTCAAGCTTGACTTCCGTTTGGTGGAATCAATTGAGTTTACTTAGCTATGATTTGGAAGCTTCCGTAGAATGATTTTTTCCATGTCTTGTCGTCGTTTTGTGAAGCAAACTCGGTTTAGCTTTCAATCAGAGTCGGTGATGGTAGCCTATCCCCAATATCACACGCAGTAGAAAGAGATCGAATATATTTCTACGAAGCTCGCCTCAAGTAGATAGCATTGCCGTTACAATGTATTAGGTCTGAAAATAAACAGATAGGCACCGTGGCAGTTTGGTCCTCTTGGGCCAACTGGTCTGACCTGAAGGGTTTGGCATTCCAATTTTCCCATTATTGTTTCTTGCTTGTAGCCTGATCTCGTTCGGTACTTATAATTAAATTTAATTATAGAATCAGTTGGGTTCAGAAGGTCTGAACAATATGTCTACGACGAAGCATTAGACAGGGCTTCCTATCAGGGCGTAGAGCGTTTGTTCTACGGCAGTTGGAGATCAGACATGGTAAGGTACCATTTCAACTCTTTTTAATTCTATTGACTAATTTTGGTAGCTTTTCAAATGGATTTGACATAAAGTGCACATGGAGACCGGAAACTGCTAATCCTGAAAAACTAACCGCTGTATCCATAAGGAGTATCCCAGTCAATCTAAACGTCAGTGTCAGTATCAGCCCATACAATCAACAATAGCAAGGACATCATACCACATCGGGCGTGATCTTCTTCAAGTCAGCCACACCAGCATTAGCAGCATCAATGGCGATCTCTCTTCGGAGAATCTTGATGGCTCTCTCAACACCCTCCTGGCCGTAGATGTTTGCAAAGGCAAAGGGACGCCCGATGCCAACAGCCTTGACACCAAGGGCGAGGAGCTTGAGAGCGTCGGCGCCGTAGCGAACACCTCCATCGGCCAAGATCTCGAGCTTCTGGAAGAGCTCAGGGGCTTTGCGGTGGATCTCGAGGGCGATGTGGAGCGGTCCGCGGGCGGTGTCTAGCTGGCGACCACCGTGGTTGGAGAGGATGATGCCGGGGACACCGTTCTCGAGGGCCAGCTTGGCGTCCTCAACGGTTTGGATGCCCTTCAGGATAATAGGGAGGTCGGTCATTGTGGTGAGCTTCTTGTAGAACTCCCACTGAGAATGATAAATTAGTTCAGTTCATCCTTTCATCGCTAGTCAGCATTGGCAAGATACGGTAAAATACATACAGTAAGAGGCACATAGGCTTGGTTCCTGAGAAGGTATTAGTCAGTTTCAGTGATCAGCAAGGAAACCACGGGAAAGAGCGTACAGCGAAAGAACGTCAAAGCGGGCAGCTCGATGTCTGTTTGCGGGCGCAGGGCAGTCGATAGTGAAGACAATAGCCTTGTGGCCAGCAGCTTTGGCACGGTCCAACTCGATTTGAGTTCGAGTGTCGTTGGCAGTGAGATACAGCTGTCACATTTAATGAATAAAAGTTCAATAGGACAAGAACATAATTCCACAAACCTGCTGGAACAGCACCTGCCCCTCAGCTTTGGCAGCTCCAATCGTCTCAATGCTTTGGTACGCATAATGGGAAGGCTGGCATGTGTTAGTGTTCAGTATATAATTTCTTCGGGTAGCATCAGGAGGAGATGATACTATACTTACAACATAGAGGATGTTTTGGGCAGCAGCAGCCTTCACCAGGTTGGTTTCTGCCCCCTCATGGGCCATGTCAGCTCGGGAGAATGGGGTGATGTAAAAGGGGACCGAGAAGTTGTGGCCGAGAATTTGGGTCCTGGTTGATCAATCAGCATATGCTAAAAACAATGGAAATAAGGCGAATACGCACGGAAGAGAAGCTTCAATATTGGTGATATCAATCATTGTCCTTGAGCGGATAGCGTACTGCTGGAAGACCTCGACATTGTGGCGGTATGCCCATTCGCCTCCGGCACCATTCCGGTAGTATGTGTAATTCTTGATGGGAAGATAGTTTCTAGCGACATATTCAAAATCAGGCAAACCAACGACAGAGTCAATGCTGGCCAACTCTCCAGGTTTAAGATCCGGAAGGGAAAGCTCGATACCAGTGTCGGGCTCGTTCAGCCACTCACGAGCGCCAAAGACACCCGATGCGAGCAGAGCGGCACTGGAGAGAAGTTGGGACTTCATGTTGGCTTGGGTATCAGTAATGAATTACTGAGATGGTCTGAAGGAACGTCTGGAAGATTGCCAATCAGTTGACGGCCGCCAATGTGAAGGACAAAAGAGAGGGAGATATCCACGGAGAGGATACGATCTGGTATATAAACTTCCTACTGAAGTCTTGGCAGTCCCTATAATATCCCACAGGTTTGATGTGAGTGTAACAAATTCGCGCGCGGCATCCCCACGAACCCTTCCTGGACGGACCCGAACCACATGAAGATGCCGTCCCAGGCACCCGGAATGCCAACAGTTCGCGTGATAGGCCAATCGACCGGTAATATGTCCGACTCCCTCGGGCTATTCCCGGGTCAGGGGTAAGACGCATCTTCCGCATGGAGGAAACGCGCAATGGAGAAACCTGTCATCCAAATAGCGTTATTGCAAGGACTAGCCGGAGAGGGTAGGTCGGAGCGTGTTATAGGAAGGAGGAATAGGACGTATTGTGAGGTTTCTTGTTGCAGATCCTCCCGCGTATCTGCTTGAACGACAGCGGAGTGTAATTTCCGAAAAGCCAAGGGGAAAGGATTCTCACTGGAGGGCGCATTCATGGCGTGTGTCTGCTGACCGATGAATTGCGACACTCTCATGCTTCTAAGAGACCCAATAAGCGGTCTTGGCAGTTGAAACCACCTTCCAATTGCCTGCGCTGGCACTTTTGGCGAAAGGACAATTGGAAAAGAATTAGAATAGACGGAACTAGGGTCAACTTGATTTGGATGCTGCTAATGGATGGGCGCCTCCTTGTGTTGCATGAAACAGCCAAGATTTATCATCTTGCTGCGACGCATCCCACGACTGAGGCATAGCCTAAATGCAGTCCAGAGTTTCAAGTGATGTTAGACTTAAAATGCGATCGCGATTCAGGCAGCACATCAAACCCACAGAGATAAGTCATTCAAAAAGCCCTCCGCACAAAGAAGGGCCAGGGCAGCGGAAGCAATGGCTCAAACTTCAGAGCAAGATTAGAAGAAAAAGGGAATTAATCAGCAATGACAAAGGCAGCAGTGGTCATAATAGGATCAAATAGATGTACAATACCACCTCCCACGAACGGACGGAGGAGGAGACTGATCCACGCAATCGGGACACACTTCAGATCAAAATTCAAGACTACATGTACGGATAAGTTCCCAACCCAGGCTGGTAGCAACGGGCACGAAATAAAGTAAAGAGACCGCAAGCGGTTTCATCAATCCATCCTTCCTCTAATAATTTGTCCATCATTGCCGAACAAAGCATATGATGTCCAATGATTACCGCCCGGAACCCAACACGGCGATTTGGCGCCATGTTCCAAGTCGGCCGCTCACTCCGTTATCAATCTTAAGTTTCACAGGGCTAAGTTAAATTTAAGGGAGTGGGCATCTCTCCACGTTAAGCTAACTTGTTTCTTCTTCGGCTTGCTACGCAGTGCAAAGGTCCGACGATGATGATACAACCCCAAGTCTAATCGTTTACTTTAACAGTATGCTGGTCACTTATGATTTTTAATCATTTATTTGAATGGCTAACCCCCTTGACTTTCCGCCGGTTTAGTCTGCTTCAATTCGCATATCTGCTTGCTTTGATTGGCGCAGCACGAAGATTTCTGAAGAGCCTTTCAACGAGATATAATTCCATGCCAGAGGGGACTGTATTCCAAGTGAGAGGGGAATGTATTTAGAAGAGATGTTTTCGTATATTTACATAATAAAGGGCTTCGACGGAGATTCGGCGCCTAAAATCAATTCCATGTCCGGGTCACTCTTCTTCATTGCTCGTTGGTATGCTTCCCTCTCCGAAACACGCTGAAGATAGCCAAGAATATTGCCATAATCACGTAGGCTATAAGGGTACCAGTACCTCATGGTTGTCAAAGAGAACACAATCATGATGTCGGCCGCGGTAAATCTCTCCCCTACAAGCCACTTGTTTCCCTTCAGCCTATCGTCAAGTATTTTCAGGCTCGTCGCAAAGCGCCCCCTTCCATACTTGACAGTCGGATTATCGTCTCCCAAGCCGGCGCTTTGCACCAACATGGATCGGCTAAGTGATGGCTGGAAGTTGCTATTGGACCAATGCCACCAGTAAAGAAACTCAGCGTAGGCTGGATCGCTAGGTTCCAAAAAGAGTTTTGGCCCGCTTGGATTGCTGGGGCCGTGCTTGTTGTAGATGTATTCGATGCAGGCGCCGCTTTCGGCGAGGAAAAGATCGCCATCTTGGATGATTGGGGCGGTGCCTTGAGGATGCAGTGCCTTGTATTCTGGCGGAGCGAAGATGGGAGCTCGTTTGTAGTTCTTGAGCTCGTAGTCGATGCCGAGCTCCTCGCAGAGCCAGGGGATGCGCTCCGACTGAGACACTTGAAGATGATGAACTATGAGAGTCATGCCGAATTCTTTTGAAAAAAGTGCTAGATGAAGTATTTTGAATTAATTATCTCTCGCGATATTGAACGAAAGGAACTGTGTTTGGGGTCAGAGTTGAGATCTTATACCTGTTGCTTGAAGGTGGGGCCGCGGATGGTCCGAGGCAAATTTTGACAATTCGGAGGGTCGGTTATCAGACAGAGTTTTGGTCGGCTTCAAACAGACGCTAAGTCCGGTGACGTACTTCTCACTGCATGTCAGATTGGTGTGGTCACAGGTTCGACCGCCATCCATCAGTTGTCGGCGATTAACGCGGAGAGACCTGCATATACGACCAATACACGTTTCGAAGTCCCTGCATATGGTCAAAAAGGGTATTTGAGGAGCAGTAACGCGGCCTCGTTGTGATGTCTAAAGCATTCCAACAACCCCTCCTCATCTCAAGTGAGGGGGATCGTCGGTGGGTGGATGCGGGCAAACCGAGACCGAGCACGAGTCGGCGCCGTGACAAGCCACAACTTTCCTGCAATCTCTGCCGGCAAAAGAAGTAATTGTCTCTTCTTGTTGATCCTACAAGTTAGGGAAGTCGTACGCTTGACTGACAGCCTCGACTTCTAGGTTGAGATGTGATCGCCAGCAGCCATGCTATAATTGCGCCGGGCGCGGACTTTCCTGCATATATGCGCAAAATCCTGACAATGGAGCACCTTCATCTTCGATTGGCGAGCCACAACCTACATTGCAGGACCGCCTAGCCCATTTGGAAAGATTGGTCAAGGTTCTCATGCCAGGCCCTTCAAGTCAGTCTAGCCCCAACGCTGTCACAACCTCAGGCGCCATTGGCGACGTCATGAGTGCTCGAATACACGATAATTCACTTGTTGATACCTCCGCGGATGTCCGCTCAGAGTGTGGGAGCATCAGTGCCACGGCGACAGAGCTTCCCTACATTGGTGACGACCACTGGGCTGCCATTCTGGAAAGTATTTCCGACTTGAAGCACCAGGTCGATAGAGATGAACAGACAAGGATGGATGATACCATCGGAGATGACAATCCGTACACGAGACGCCCATCCCCACATGCCCTTCTCCTCTATGGCTGTCCTCGTGCTCGGTCGCGAGAGGAGATTTTGTCCGCTCTACCACCTAAACCAGCGGTAGACCGCTATGTTTCGTTTTATTTCAACCATCTGTCGCTAGCTTACTGTTGGTACAATCTTGGAGTCTTTATATCCCAGTTACTGATTTCTTGAAGCTGTTATTCACTCCCACAGCTTTCTTCGCGAGGTAAGTTATGGTCGAAGGTCCTCTATCATAAGCCAGACGTACGGCGCCTGTTTGTTCACATTCATTTAGTATCAAAAATTCTGGGAAGCGCCTTTTGAAACTCCAATCGCTTGGATCGGCCTATTATTTACCATCATCTGCCTTTCCGTAATTGCCTCAAAGGATAACGATGAGATTCGTGACAAGGCTGAGGACGAACGATCGCGTCTCCAGATCGATTCCTATCAGGAAAAGATTGTTCAATGTCTAATCTTAGCTGAATACACCAAAACCGGCCCGCATATCCTAGAAACCATGATTCATTACGCTCACATAGAGTTCGCCATCCATCCAGATGCCAACACTGACCTATGGTACCTTTTCGGCATTGTCGCAAATATGGCAATGCGAATGGGATTTCACCGTGACGCTCGCTACTTCAAGGGAATAACGCCCTTCCAGGCCGAGATGCAGCGCCGGATATGGTCGTCTCTCTTGATGGGAAACATTATCATTGCTGGTCAAGTGGGAATGCCTCGCATGATCTCGGCCACGCAGTACGACACCGCCGAACCACGAAATCTGACTGATGCAGACCTCGAGTTAGTTCATATGGGCGGGATGGCCGGGCTACCTCCATCGCGACCAGAGACTGAATATACTCCAATACTCGGCGTCATTGCAATGAGGAGGATCGTAGAAGCTCTGGGTCAAATCTCGGAACTTCGAGCCGCTGTCACACCGTGCACGTATGAGGAGGTCATGCGTGCCGACAGCGCTTTACAACGAGCAGCCGACAGTATCCCTCCTCCAATGAAAATGAAACCCATGGCGGCTAGTATAACTGATTCACCCCATGCGATAATGTGGCGACTGTTCATCGGTCATTTATTCTACAAGGGCCAAATAATGCTCCACCAACCGTACATGTTTGCTTCGGCAACAGGGAATATTCATGCTTACTCGCAAAAGACGTGCTTAGATGCATCGCTGAGCATGTTGGAGATTCAGGGGATTTTAGATGAGGAGACACGCCCCGGGGGACAAATATCGATGATGCGATGGCGAGTCTCCTCAATTATGAATAATCAGTTCCTGACGGCAACGATGATCCTTTGTTCGATGTTGCACCGCGGAGTGACACTGGGAAGAGAGGAGGAGATTAAGTCAGAGCTACGGAAGACTCGAACAGTCTGGATGAGAGGCAGCCGCAACTCCCGAGAAGCCCAGAAAGCCGCAGAGGCAGTCAGTTTTGTTCTTTGCGAATCTGCGGGTGGATTATCCACCGAGCTGTTCAGCGCAGGCCCATCAGGGCAGCTTCTCGACCCCTTCATGTTGGATGCAATCAACCGTGAAGGTGTGTGCTTTGGGGAACCAGGGTTAAGCACTGACCCCATGGAGACGTTTGACTGTAAGTCTTAGTTGATGTGATGAAAGACGACGATGGTTATTTGATGAGGCTAATGTTAAAGAGCCGAGTTAGTCAATATAGGCTTAGTCCTAGAGACACCCGCTGCTCCTAGCGAGGAGACTCCCAACGGCAACTCGGTCGTCGAAACTGATCTTGTGGAACCGGATCTTGATTTCGGAGACGTGAGGATATGAATAGCATGATCTGGCTGTGGTTAGCCTACGCCCACTTGCGTAGAGAAGGGGGCGCAGAGCACGAGCATTAGTTTGAAGCTATGGGGTCACCATAATCTAAGTGCCGTGCTAAAACCTTTCATTTCTACCACATCGACCTCCTTTTTCCATTCTATATTTGCGACTGTGGGAATTGTTCTCTTTGAGGTATTACTAAGTTGATGCTATCTATCAACATTTGTATTTGTACTAAACCTATCCATGATGTTGAGTCTTACTGCTCTGCTCTTACATCAGAAAAGGCCTTGCTTCTGTCACTCACTTGCTACTTGGCATCAAGTATGAAAAGATTTTCTGAGACATCTTCTTGATGTAAATTGACGGCCCAAGATTGGCAAGGAGTGGTTCATAAGCATTCGCTGTGTCGACAACGCTTTGCTCGTAGGGAATGTAGTCTTGGCCTGTCACTCGAACTAGCTTGGACCCATCGAGAATCTGGTCCTCATTTTCTGGGGCTCGGTAACCTGGCATAGCGTAGCCCTCACCTGGGACACCTTTCTCGACCCTGCTGTTAGGTCGCACGGATCGAAGAACGTCAGCAACAGCTTGCTGGGGCCCGTACGCCGACACCGCGAGGAACCGCTCGCCGTCAGCATGGCTCTTAACGCAGAAAACAATAATCCGTGCGACATCGCGGACGTCAACCCACCAAGGGTAAGCCTTGAAGACGTCGGGCCCATCGAGGCCTGCTTGGATGCTGACGATGAACCCGGTTGTGCCTTTGATTTTGAACACCGAGTTTGGTACGACAAGCGGCGGACCGTGAACGAAAGAGGGGTTGATAGCTGCCATCGCGAAAGTCGGCTTATTGGTCGCTCTGTACTTCCAGAATGCCCGTTCTGCGGCTACTTTAGCAGCCCTATAGATCATTCCACCCGACATGTTATCCGGGTCGTTCCTGAAAATCGCCTCCACCTCGGTATTCCAATCCTTTTCTGTAAATGTATACGGCCCACTACCGCTGCGTCGAATAGCGGACACTGACGACATGAGAACGACGCTTTCGACAGACTGATGTTCGCTGGCCGATTCAAGGACGTTGTTGACGATATTGACGGCCTCTTCCACGGCAGGTATCGCCTTTTGTCCTGAAATCTTCATGGGCGCGGCAATCTGCACAACGCCAGAACAGCCCTCCATTGCTTCATCAAGTGCCCCAGCGACGCAGATATCGGGAATCACCGTCACTTCGAATTGGCTGCCGAATTCGCTGAGAGCCTTCTGTGTCTGGCGCGCAGAGCTGAGGTCTCGAACTGTGCCTCGAACTCGGTAGCCCGCTTGGAGGAACGCCTCGGCTGTGCGACCAGCAATGTATCCCGTGACGCCCGTAACGAGGATCAGTTGCTTCGCCGTGGCTTGAGCCATTTTGTATCAAGAGCGTTTTCGTTTTCGACGATGATAGTTTGCAAGCGAGGAGGTATGTGGGATGTACGACAAGGCAGACTAATTGTGATGAGCAGCAACCAGAAAGGCTCGCTCTTGTTGTGAAGTGTTAGCCCTGATCAAAATACGTCACAAGGGAAATAGACTTTGCGCTCGGCATATCCAATTATTATAATTCGTGTTGAGGCCAGATTGCCACATTGTGATAATCTACCCCGACGTTAGGGGGTGAGGTAAGTTCAAGTTGTCAAAACACGAACCTAAATATGTGCCACGTAGATAATTTGATCGCACACTAACACCATTTTGCTAGAAACTCTAACAGGCCCCTATACTTCATCTCCACATCGCGAACAATCGGGTATATCTTCATAATGAATTTCTGGGCACTGGATTACACATCTCTAAGATAGCTTTCAATGTTAAGAACTGTTCTAGAATGCCGTAATTCTTCTGTTGTGCCAAATATCATCCTCCCGATAATCAAGGTTCACGTCCTAGGTTGAAGGTTAAGTTCAAGTTCGTATTTCTTGGACCGTAGTCAGCTTTGATGTTCGAGCCCTAATCGCCCAGCCTTTCCACCAAAGAATGTCTAAGTAGCTGCAGATATCGTATCGCAAAGTTGTCAGACTGTCTTCCTGGTGGTTAGGCCAAGCATGGAATGAATGACTTTGTCTAAGGAAAGGAATTAGATCCCTAATCTAGCCGCCCGGAGTAATTGTGAAACCTCGGCCGCACCTTCAAATCAGACGGCTTTCTGGCTAATATCGAACACTGCCTTCTTATTAAAATTGCGTCGTTTCCAAAGGCAGTTTATCTTTTTATATCAATGTCTTCGGGGTGAGCTCCATGCTGTATATAAGCGATTGGTCTACATCGTGGGAGCCTTTCCATAAGGTGTGGCCGTTCTATCAATCTGTATATTTCTCCCTAGGTTAAAGTTATTGTCTATAAAATGTTTGAATCGATATCTGCATAAACAGATCCATCTCAAAAACCTGCTACAGCAAGAACAAGCAGACCCTCCTCCTCCCCCATCATAAGATTTCTTGAACTCACCCATACGTCTTTCCACTCTCAACCAACACCAAAGCAAGCCCTCTTTCTCCAGCTAATCATACCGTCTTCTATACTCTTGATCCCAAAAAGCCTCAAGCGCGCTGGTGTTCTCAAACGCGGGTAGCTGGATTGGCTGTGGCGGCGACGGGCACAGCATGCTTCTCAGGGTACGTGCGGTTGACACGGCCGTACTGGGTGAAATGTAGATTCATACGCCCGTAGTCCCACTTCCGTGCCAGAATGAGGAAGATAAACGCGGTGCCACACACAAGGAGGAGATCAATGATGCCAAAGAAGATGAAGCTCTGGGTCACGCCTATGACGTTGCCTCCATCTGAGACAGCGAAGGCGATAGGGTATAGAAACCAAAACAGGTTGACGTATCCAGCTAGCATGGTATGGTCGCGCCCTGTGCCGAGGCGATTGGCCGAGGATCGGCTTGCCCACAGAGTCTGGATAGCGAGGATAACATAGGCGGCGGTTCCGAAGCCATAAAATCCCCATTTGTAGCGGGTGGCAGTGTAGGCAGAGCAGAGATATGCGATGATCCTAAAAAATAGTCAGTAAAGATTCTTGGCATGGCATATCAATCTAATTCTTGACGCACCAGGCCCAAGATACGCAGACGTTGAAGAAGATGGTCGCCCAGCTTACGCCGCTGATAAGCCCGAGGGCAATAATAATTGCAGGGAAAGCAACGACCCAGAAGATATACTTGGCGAAGAATATCTGGTAGGTCGCAGCATCTAGAATGTAACGTTCTGTTGGGATGACGGAGTACGCAAGTCCCGAGGCCATGGCGAAATAGGAGATGGAGCCAATGAGCAGGGCGATGGTGAAGAGGTAATGGAATACTTTTTCTCCGTTGCGCGGCTTGAAGCTAAGCCCATAATATACAAGCTAGTATGCGAGTGTCAGTGAGATAAATCAGAATCGCAAGTGGCTCTGGAGCAACGAACAAAAGACACTGTGAAGCAAGCCATCACAGCAAAGAGCCAGTTGGAGCCATTCACAGAAAGGTGGGATTGGCCACCCGGAGGGTTGACCTTGAGGGCATTGTTACGAGTGTGAAGAGGATCCATGTTATTCGTATAAAGAGAAGAATTCCTTGATGCTGCTGTTGTTGTACAGACCGTATCCCTAAATCCTGCGGTTGACGGTCTCATTATTTATGTACGAAGAAGTGCGTTTTCAGACATCATGTACGATGAGGTAAAGTCATAGTCAAAAGGGCAACGCAGAGGAGACTGGGGACAGAACAGGGAGCATTGTCCAAAAAAAGTGTTGATTCATCATTACCAGCTGTTGATCAAAAAGTCGTCATTTTGCATTAATAGAAACGAGTTCTATTACTGACAACACTATGAAACTTGGTATAAACCGGTTAGATGCTCCGCATTGCAAGGTTTATTGATGATGTGGCCAATCTAAACAAAAGATGCTGTTCATGCTGTCATGCGTTGTTGCATCTGTAAGTGCAGAGCTGCGGGCGCAGATCTACCCAGAAAAACTCCTCTTGAATCGCTGAGAAGTTCTCATCATTCGGTTTGATACATGTTATTAATTCCATGTGTTTTGACTCCTTCTAGTTATATTGGCAAAAGAGTAATGTCCAACTCCTTATATACCCTAATCCAATCGATGTAACCATCCCCTGACTGCGTCTTTTTATCAATTCTTTCCCATAGTTCCCTTACCACGTCATACTGGCGTGGAATGTTCGCAATCTTATAATGCTTTACCCTCTCCCACCAGTCCACCCACACGTCCCTGTTTGTGGCATCACAAGATGCTATAAACGCGGGCCATGTAATAGGCGCCATTCGGTTAGCCTGCTCTGACCGTGAGGTAGCTTTGAGGGTCTCGACAGCATGCATATGTTCCGCAACAATGCTTACTTCTTCACTCAACTCGCTACTTGGCACTTTTTGCACTCGACGGCAATAATAGATGAGTGCCGCATAGTGCCAAGCATGCGCGTGATGCTTAAAAACGGCCCTCATTTCCTCGTCGTCTATCGAATCGACGTCTATCTCGTCTAGTGTCCATGATAGTAGTAGATCACCTAGGTCCTCACAAGCTTGACGAAGCCATGCGGGCAAAACCTCGCTTTGCCTTTCTTCGATGCGGGCAATAATTTCTGCCAGCCTGCAAGTTTCCTGAATAGCATTTGCTATTGCTAGAGTAATTCCGTACATGTATCCCAGACACGGATTAGAGCCCTGAGCAAGTGGGAGGTCATCATTATCATTGCCCTTCCCATCGCCGTGGTCCGCACACCACTCCTGAGTCCGGTGGATGGACATCTCGGGAACTGAAAAGGTTTCTAAAGGGACTTGAAGGTATCAATTTAGTTGGTGCCGATGTGGTGGAAGTCAGTCCTCCTTATGACTCGGTTGCGGAGACCACCTCAGTCGTCGCAGCAGATTTGATTGTGGATATTCTGGCTGGAATGGCCAAGACAACGCGATACGAAAAGTCTATTGAGAAAGAAGAACTTTAGTGGCATGAGATTCGAAATGTTGATAGCTCTATCGCCTCACATAGAATGATCCCACTTTCTCGTTAATGAATGAATGCGGATATAAAAGCGGGCGATGCAGCCGACCAGAAAGAAAATAAAAGAGAGCAGGACATATTGTCATTATAACGATTATAACGGTTATAGTAACAGTCTAAAATGACCTATCAAAATAGAATTAATTGCAAGACTTAAACTACCTGTTATTCAAGGTGGAACAGAAAGGAAGCCCGTGAACCGGTCGAGCCTTGTAAGCAATTCCCGGCCACCTGGCATCACTGCCCACACGAACCACTCGTTTATCTACTGCTCAGCTTTATCATTTCGTGTTCTTTTCAGGTTCGCCTGGCAGTTCCAACTCTCTCACATCTCCTGCGAAATCGGCACTCTGGTTCCATTTTCTCACAAACATATAAGCAGACGTGATCCATTCCATGGCGATAGCGGCGAGGCCGGTCGTGTTAGAGAACCCGAATTTGGCCATCCGCTCTGCGTCCACGTAGTGCTTGTCTATGACAGCTCTACGGACCTTTTCATAGTCCGCGAACATCTGCTCAATAGATTTGGTACTTGATTGTTCAAGAATCCGTGCAATAAGTACTCCATCCTCAATGGCAATACCAGTACTCTCCCCCTGCGGCGGCATCTATGAGGGCGAATCATCATATTAGTACTGAAACATGTTCCGAGAGTTTCCGCGGTTATAACTTACCGCGTGTGCCGCATCTCCTAAAAGTAGGACACGGCCCCGACTCCAGCGGCCACCGGGTGGTAAAGAATAAATCGGATAGAGGTCCCAGCTCTCACACTTGGAAATGAATTCGTGGAGCCCGCTGACCCGTCCTCCTTTATAAGACTCGACAACCTCCTTCCTGATAGCTTCTTTGTCGTCTCCGCGAAGCTTCCAACCGTCACGCGTCTCGCCTTCCGGCTCCCCTGTCCACATTACGTGGCCAAAGAAGACATTGCGCCTGCTCGGCTCGAAATAGGTCATGATCAAGTATCTACCATTGCCGTTGCCATTGACCACAGCTGTATCTACCAGTCCAGGTTCCCCAGTGGGCAAAGTAATGGGCGAGACCATGGCGTCCGAGGTCTCGTTGGCATCTCCTTCAACCCATCCCATCGCTACGGCACGGCCTGTGAAAACCTTTTGCCTCTCAGGTTCGATGTAAAGTCGACGAGCGCTAGAGTGGATGCCATCGCAACCAAGCAATAGATCGCAATGCATTGTTGAATGGTCCTCGAATTCTAGATGCACTTGTTCGTCTTTCTCGGATATGCTTGTCACTTTGCGTCCCCACTGCACCTCAACGTGATCTTGGTGGTCTTGCGTTACCGTCTCAAGAAGGCTGTCCACAAGGGGGTATCGAGCAGTGCGACGAGCACCAATGCCACCCCACACGTTCCCAAGTCGCTTCCCTGTCCGCAGGGAGAGAGCGTCGACGCCGTGGTCGAGTGAGATTGATTTTGACCGCAGACGCTCGCCTGCGCCAAGGTAATCAAGGTACCGCATGCCCAGGGGGGTCATGTTCACGGTACCGCCAATGGTTTGTATCTTCGGCCGCAGCTCGATCACCGTGATGCGGAGTGGCTGGCTGTTGACGACTGTCTTGCATGATTTGGCGAGGGCAATGGCGGTTGAGAGGCCACAAGGCCCAGCGCCCAGGATGATGACGTTTGTAAGTGGCATGTCGAGTTTCGTTGCCGCGTCTGAGAAGGCGATGAGTGAACGGAAAAGGGGGCAAGCAGAGAGACGCCCGTCCCATATATACTCCTCCCCCTCACATCACACACCAGGGTCGGTGAAGGTAGACGCCGAGTCCGTCCATTGTTATGTCGTAGTCACCACAGGCACCTGCAATAGACCGGCTCTGGCATCCGAACTCAACTGCCGCGAGCGCGAATCCAAGGCCAGATCACTATTGCAAGAAAGCTAATAAACAGGCCAAGGGTGGGTCAGACCCCTGAAACGCAACAATATCCGACCGTCCGACGAGGAGCGGTGGAGCCAGACAAGGAGATTTTCCCCTTCCACCAGTCCCCGTGCTCGCTGTGCCCTGGTTTCCTCTTTTCTGATCACATTTCTGGTAGGGACAGACACGAGAAGCTTTCCGCCCACGCAAGAGTCCATTCGTTCAGCCTCCCGCGGCCACTGCCCGATCCAGACGGCCGCCGATGGAGAACCCGGCAGATGGGCACGGGGCTCCTCCCGCGCGACCCCGACCGCCCCCGAACCGCCGTCGAGACAAGCCGCAGCTATCCTGCCATGCATGTCGTCGCCGCAAGTATGTTCATCCGTAATACGCTTCTGCCCGTGCGTAGTGCATCTCGTAGGGTGGAGAGAGAGATTCCTTGGCATGCTCACCAGTTGTCGCGCAGATTGAAATGTGACCGTCAGCTCCCATGCGCTGCCTGTACCGTGAGTCGTCCCATCAGCTTCTGCCTTTTGTTCGCGGATACTTGTGATTCCGAGTACTTATCATGTGACTGGATGGTCAATGGCCAAGTAGAAAAGCAATATTGCAGATACATGCTCCTACCCACCACCCGCTGCCATCACATCCCGACCTAAACCATCAACCCCAGCACCCCGCTCCGGTAGGCTTATCATCTGAAACCCATCAGCAACCCTGTAAGAGGCCATCTGACATCGTCGTAGATCCTCAAGCCACCATTACCCAGGCGGAGGACCAGCCGAGAGATCCAGCCAGGGACCTGTCCAGCCCAAGTGAAGCTTCCACAGCAGACAGCGCACCGTCCAGCCATCGCGAAGGATTTCACTGGACGTCCGTACTTAACAGCATCTCTGATATTGATTCGCAAAAGGCTGGGGAGCCACCCGAAGACCATTCATCCCATGTAGCCACTGCCTTGCCTCAGTTCGTGGACTTCCTCCTCCTCGGGAATTATAGTCGCGTTTCAAGGGCGGACCTGATAGCGACCGTTCCGCCAAAGATCGAGTCGGACCGCCTCGTCAGTTACTATTTTGAAACTTATAGCTACTCTCCTGTAAGCAGATCGCCAGACTATCCACAGTTCCTATCCCTTGCCAGATATGCCAAGTGTAGTAATCTGACATTTTGACCCAGGTCATCCTCCACCACGGGGAGTTTATGAAACAGTATGAAGACTTTTGGCAAGACCCTCCGACAACCTCAGCGCCGACATCATGGCTAGCGCTGTTATTCAGTGTCCTCACCCTTGCTACTATCTTACATAACGCACATATGCTTGGCTCAGACGAGGTGCTGCAACCGGGCACTGAAAAGCATCAGGATTCCAGACGCATGGAGAGCTTTAGAGAAAAGACGGTCCAAGCTCTTGTTCTATCTGAGCATCACAAGGGCGGGCCACATATTCCCGAGACATTGCTGCATTACATCCTTGGGGAGCAGTTCATCAGGCGAGATGCCGATTCGGGCACTTGGATAGTGCTTCAGAGTTTAGTTTCAATCGGTACGTGAGGGACGAATCGTCTCCGGGAATGCCTATTCTAGGCTGGAGGGTACCCTTTCTAACGATCAATCACTTGCAGCTCTAAGTTATGGCTATCACCAAGACGGAGATCGATTTCAGACCCTGACGCCGTTCCAACGCGAGATGAGGCGCCGGCTATGGGCACTTATCTACCAAATCGATATGGGGGTCTCGACGCAGCTCAAGATGCCAAAACTGATCAAGGACTCCATCGTCGACACCAAGGAGCCCAGTAATTTGTTCGATACCGACTTCGGCCCCGAAACCACTGTCTTGCCAGAGTCTAGGCCCGAGTCTCAGCTGACCCCGATACTAATCACCATCTCGAAGAACCGACTGGCTACTGTCTCTTCCAAAGTTCTTGATGCTGTCACTAGCAAAGAACCCATGCCATACACGCGGGTGCTAGAGCTAGACAGCATGCTAACGAAAGTATTTGAGGAACTTCCTGCATGTTGTAAATTCACCAGCATGGAAGAATCCCTACTGGATCCTCCAAACTTAACATGCCAGGTTTGAACATTTCTTCTCTCCTATCAAGAATAACAAAGGCTAACACACTCATTCGCTACACAGCGATTGTTTATCCAATTGGTGTACCACCACATCCAAATCATCCTGCATTCAAAGTACCTTGCCCCCTCATTGAAAACAGATGAGAGTCAGTACTCCAGAGACGTCGCCGTGGCAGCAGCTATTCAAGCCTTACGCCATCAAACCGCCATCGACGATGAGATGGAACCCAACGGGAGGCTTTACCCTGTGAAATGGATCTTGGCTCCCGTCATCATTCACGAGTTTCTCCTTGCTGGCGGCGTGCTCTGCTCGCACCTCAGCAACAATCCGCAAATCAGGGGCACCCCGGATTTCGAATACATCAAAGACCTGCTCACCAGGAGCGAAGCGATCTGGGCACGGACCGCTTCAAGGTCCGCAGAGGCACTCAAGGGTGCTACCACCATCCGTAAGGTCCTAAACCAACTCGAGATGTCTTCCGGGGGCTCCAGTTCTAGCCACTCGGAAAGTCCCGAGAATATAGTGTCGCCTGTTACTCCCCAAGGTACGCTGACCTACCCAGCCGCCGGGTTCGGGGTTTCCTTCTTTTGAGTCCCAGTCTCAGCAGGAATACAGAGGGTTGGACTAACCCAAACATCTCAGATGTCCATGTGGAGTATCAGCCATCAACGACAATCATCACTGAGCCGAATGAGCCTCTTGTGCCCGCTGTGCCGGGGGAGGCGGATAGTTCGTCAAGCGGTCCTCTCGACCATGCTCAAAGTTCTTGGTATCAATGATCGATTACCAGAACGGACATTCAGCCTCTGTGGCTTAAGACTACGAAGACAGCCTTGTGCGCTTCATTCAAATCGGCTCTCGCTATCTGGTCACTTCTTGGGAACCTAGCAACGTTCTGATGACAGTTCCGCCCGTTACCGACAGACTTCACCAGGGGCACGAAACTGATGCCACTCAAAGTTGCAGACTTTTTGATGCGGCATTACGCACAGAAACGTCGTTCCAAGTGTCACTATGCTACCAGCTACGTGGCTACTTGTAGTATCATGGATCTAAGTGCGATTTGAGCCTTGCTGAGAGAACCACTTGAAAAACCGATTGGTCGTCGTGCAACTTGGTAACAGTCGCGAGGATACTGCCCACTGGCTCGAAATACGCCTGCTCCTGGGGTCCCAGAGCGATCATGTCCGTCATGTCTCGAAGCTCTTCAACCCGCTTCTTTACAGGCTCAGGATCGTCATGGATGACTCTCATGCCAACAGCTCCCACTCCACTAGAGAGGGCTAGCCTCAAAGACAGGTACAAGATTCCCGAGGATTTCTCATGCTGGAAAGGTATGACAAGTGAGTTGATATCTGGGCCACCCCCGCCTCGCCTTCGAAGCTTCGCTGTCATTGAGCGGGTCGGGCTAACATGCCACTCTGGTCCTAGAGCCTCATGTACCGGTCCGAACTCCTTGCTCGTGGATCTAAACTGCACCCAGCATGTGCCACGCCTCGAGGCTGCGACTGAAGATTGATCTCGCTTGTCAAGGTATATTGCCGGGGGCATATTTCGGTATAATACTTGGAGCGGGATGGAGATCGGGGCAGCATTGATTCGGGCAAAGCGATTTGGCAAACCACCCTTCGCCCGTATCGGTATGCCCACGCGGGAATTGATGTCATAAGAGTATCTGCAAGACAGCAGAGCCACTTTGACAAGCTCCCCCTGAGGTAGCTCCTGGTTAATGATAGAAAGGTTGGCATACACGCCCTTGGCGTTGATAGAAGCCGGATTCCATTCCGTCGGTAGTGCCTCGATCTGGTGACTGGAACGGAATTGAGATGGACTCGTAGCGAGCGCACCTATAGAGCTTAGATTCCCATCCTTTGCCGAGGCATCCCACGCAAATATTGATTCATCTGCCGACTCCTTCATAATTTCTTCTTGTAACCGAATAAACGCCTTCTCTCCTTCTCCATAAATAGTCGGCATGTTGACGTCAAACACACCCATGAGACAGTACGCCATATCTTCCACCCGGGTTGTTGTCCGCGTGGAAGCCCACGACATCCGCTGCGCGATGCTCATATCCTCCCAAGATCCGGTCATGATCACATCCACGTCAATGCTCGTGCGGGCGCTGATCCTATCCGCCAGGGTGAGCTTGTCGTCCATGTACTGCCAATCCTTATCGAAGAAATAGAGCACCGGGGGCGCAAGAAGCTCCTGCAGCGTCCAGCCCCTCGTGAACCATCTGCACCTCTCAAACTTGTCGGTGCCCGAGAGCTCCGACAGCTCTATGTCTTCGAGCAGGACGAAACAGGCGGACGCGCATCTATACCAGCGGAACATGGAGTTGATAGCCTCGCTCAATTCGGCGCTGCTAGACTTGTCGATGCAGCAGCTGTCGACCCAGCCGTACCGGACCTCTTCTGGGAACATCTCCAGGCTCTCCCTGGCCTTGCGGCAGAAGTTGAAAACCTTCTTCCATCCTGGGTACGTTTCCAATTCGGCGGGGGGAAGCTGCAAGTCTTGCAGCTTTAGCTCGCCCGCACCCCATGTGTGGGATAATATCGCGTACGGAGGGATTTCGCTGTCGTTCAGGAACGTTTCAAGGCGGAGTGTGTAAAGATTAAGGAGTCGCATCATGCCCTTACTCTGTTCTGCCTCAGAACTTGTTGAATGGACGATGATTCGAGGTTGCAGATGTTCCGAGTGGAGCGATGCGGGGATTTGGCAGTACCAGTCTACCTACCCTATAGGCTGCAGAACTTTTGACAACCACGTCGCAATCATTCTCATAAATCTTCGACTATTGATTTGCTTTATGTAATTAGTGATGCGGGGTATTGAAACTTCTGTCAGAAAAGTGATCTGCTACATCAATTGCTCAAGACAGATGTTAAACATGTGTACAACATGTGCACTGCAATATCAGTGATTTCGCACAGCTTATTGTTCTACTCTGATGACAATTTGACCAATTGCGTCACTGTGGAGAGAGAATCGGGCATCAAAATAAAAAAGAAAAACATTAACCATACGACAGTTGTCACATGCCGCCCACAATCCGTAGGGGTTGGGATCTGGGCAAGAAGAGTTGAGTATATGCTTACGGAGGAACGAGGAGAGCGTAATACAGCATGGACGAGGCTGTAAGGAAAAGTGGTCTGTGGCATCAGCATCATCAGCTCTTCAATTTGACGTTTCAACTTCCATGAGCGATTGACAGGTGGGCACAGCATTCTTTAATGAGGGCGAGAGTCCTCTCAGCCCACAAAGCTCATGTGCGGGGAAGAGGCTTCGGCAAATTCTTTTTTTAGTCGATTTTGTGTTGCAAGGGCTTACGTGTTGAAGATTCATGACTGAAATTTCCCCCTTGGGCAATTCTCTGCTCGGCGAACTAACTGCTAAGAGGAGGAATCCGCGATGGTCAAGGCAAGCGATCCCAGCCTATCAGCTGTGTTCCATCTCAGAATCTCGAGTGAACGGCAATCGGAACAGTAAGACACTGAGTAATTAAAAATATCAAACGTCTAGCTCCGAACGTGTGACGAATCTTATTGGCTAATATACGACGGTATTCCTTCGGGACAGGTTCAGCTTACATGTGGATACGAATGTGGTCAGATAATTTCGGTAACAGAGCCTCCCCATGCTAAGACCTAACCCATGAGTGAAAGACTGAGGGCCAGCTCATTCCAATCGGCGTTAGATTCATGCTATCAGCCTCCAGCTATGACCCACCGAGTCATGCGGGCCGTGCTCCTTCGACTTGTTGACTTGCGCAGCTGACAGCAATGACGAACACACCGCTGGGTTGACCCCGCCTAGTGTCGTATATATGGGTGGTCGGCGCTTCTTGCCTTGTCCATTTACGGTGCCCGCTGTACGGAACTGATTCTTCCCTCTGACGCCGAGTTTGGAAGATACCGTTGCGGCAACATGACGCAAGCAGGGTGGGAGGCGGCCGAGCCTCAAGGGCTTGGCAAGGCCCTTTTGGTTGTGACGATCACATTCACGGCGGTGATGTCGCTGGTGTTCTTTCTCCGAATTGGAATTCGTCTCCGGTACCAGGAATTGATGAGGGAGGATTATCTCATGGGCGCTGGCTACATGTTGAATCTTGTCCAGAACGCCTTTGCCTGCTATTGCGCGTACAACGGAATCGGGCTGCCTGATTCGGATATCCCTGGAGGTAAACAAGGGCCGACGTACAACGAGGGTCTAAAAGTATGTTCTGAAGCGACGGGATATCGTGTATCTATTGCCTTCAAGTATTAATCTAATGTCTTCCTAGGCTGTGTTCCTTTGGCAGTTGTTCTACCTCACTTCCATGGCTTTTATTAAAAGCAGCATCTGTCTTACAATTCTACGAATCGCCATTATTCGCTGGCAACGAATCCTTCTGTGGACGATCATCGGATGCAGTTTCTTCGTCGCCATCATGCTCGACATCTTCATCCTCGTCGAATGCCAACCCATGCAGAGAATCTGGAACGAGGCGCCCGGCTGGTGCTACCCCGACTCCGCCAAAGTCGCCATTACATTTATCACTTCTGGCGTCAACATCGTTACCGATTGGATTTGTACTATTCTGCCCATTTTCATCATCTGGAAACTCCAGATGCCAAAGCAGAGAAAAATTGCGCTTTGCGCCGTCCTGGGAGCTGGATCTCTTGCCTCCATTGCCACCCTCGTTCGCTTACCATCAGCTAAGGCTTATTTTGAAACCGATGATTATCTTAGTAAGTTGGATTTCACGACATACCCAATTCACCGGCACTTATTTCAAATCTATTAACATCCCTTTTCAGAGGTGCTTGGAACCAAGGTTACGTGGACGATTATCGAGACCGACGTTGCTGTGATTGCGGGATGCCTACCAGCCCTCCGTCGACTCGTCAAGGGTCTGAGTTCCAACCGGCCTTCCGACGCGTACCGCAGCTCAGACAACAAGCTTTTGGGTTTCATAAGCTGGAAGAGCTCGAAGAAGGGAAGCAAAGGAAGTCAAAAGGATTCGCAGAAGGGAACCCCGAAGATCCCTATGAACCCCTACAGCCCCTACAGGACGGACATGCCGAATGACAGCCTCGAGGAAGTCGGTAGCACCAAGGGTATAATACTGCCGGGGACTGCAAAGTAAATATGGCCAAGATATTTCAGCGATTCAATAACCAACGATACCGAAGACATTGAGAAGTACGAACACAGAAACGCGACGCCTTGGAATCCTCGCACAACCATTTCAAGATCCTGCGGAGAGATTGGTGGGACAAGCCTTGCATAGACGGAAAGCCGACAAGCTGAAGTGCAAGATGGTCCAATCTCTTTTTAGGCTGACCCTGGTGGATTGCGACCTGTCTCTGATACATTCAATCACGCTTTGAAAGGAGCATTTGATTGTCTTTGCAGAGACTTCGGCGCCAGTAAGAAGTGAAACCGGCGCCGTGGAGCTAAGGATATCTCACTCGGGGTTCCTTGATCATGGGGCGGTTTTGGGTGGCACACTCTACCACGGATGTTCCAAGGTTTTATGTAGACGTTCGAGGTTGTCAATTGGACCATGGAGCACTCTTAACGGAGGCACGACCTTTACATCTACGCATCAGATATGAAGGAGAGTCAATGAAGTATGATATATATTCTAATTCGATACCCCACACTCACTTGAGTGTGTTTTTATTTGCTTCAGAGCGAGTTAAATAACCACGGTTCTGGGCTACATTGCCTAAATGTGTATCCACTAGTATGCTTCATGATCTTAGTTCTTTGTATACTATCTTCCTCGGGTGGAATCTGTAAGCTATGCACCATCTATCAACTCTCTTTATGTGTCTACACCTACATTTAATGGATTCATGTGCTTTTTTCAAAATGAAGATGGTGGAATGGATGCAGGGTAGCGTCCCAGTGTATGGTTTGCATTCATTCTGTGTCAGTTGTCGATTGTGTTAGCCCCTTAATGTGTTCAGCTGAGGCTGGGGCTGAGAGGAGACGGCGGAACTAGCGAATTAAGCGGCGCTTTAGCGATCGTTAGTTGCGGCGATCAGCCTGGAACGATCCGATTAGAGCCAAGCGACGCGCTGAGTCTCAAAGCCTCGGTCAATGAGTCAGCCAAGGCGTATTTGTAGTCTCAAGTCGCACACTTCGAGTATATAGCGTTGCCAAAGCTGAATATGATAACTCCTTAAGAATAGAATTTGGTTCCGTCTTTTTCACTTGTTCGTCACCTTTAATCTACTCTCCTTCGTGTTGTTTCCGCCTCTATGGCAGCAGCGACTAGACATCTGGCAACAATAACAATGACCGACACATCCCCTCTGTTTTTCTACGGAACGGGCAAAAAGTATGGCGAATTCAGCCAATGGTACCACGCAAAATTCACCGTTCTCAAAAGCGAAATATACTCAGTCGTCAGCTTGCCTACAAATAAGCTTGAGCGACCTGACGACCCAATCAACTTCATGACTGCCGAGCAGTGCATGATGTATTGCAAAGCCATGCGCTTCGGTGACTTGGAAACCGCGGACAAGGTCCTCCTCTCTCCAGAGCCGAGGAAGCAGAAGGCCCTTGGAAGGCAGGTGAAAGGGTTTACGGAGGCAGGATGGGATGCCGTCAAATTTGAGGTGGTGCAGCTTGCGAACATGGCTAAATTTAGCCAGAACGAGGAGCTTCGAGCTATTTTGCTGGGAACTGGAGATAGAGAGCTGGTGGAGGCGGCAGCGAATGATCGCATCTGGGGCATTGGGATGGATGAGAAGCAGGGCCATGCCACGATGGATACCCGCGAGAATTGGGGGCAAAATCTCCTTGGAAAGGCTTTGGCTGGAGCAAGGGTGCGCATTCGCAGACTGGAGAGGCTCACAGATTCATAGAAAGACGGGAAATCTAAGGTTAAGTACATTATTAAGAATAACCTGTTCCTCAGACAATAATCGGCAGATACGTAAAATAGAATTAAACCTTACAAAGACCTTGGACTCATCTGCAGTTTACTGGCTTCGAAGTTGTATTTTAGAGAATGCTAGAAATAAACAACAGGTTACTGGAGAAGCCAAGACTGGAAGGCAACTGTTGTGCTATGTTTTGACAACTAACTTGCGCCGTCGTGATTTATGCTGAGGGTGCAAGTGAGAAGACATTTGATCGGAACGCTATTCTGGTATTTCGCCCTAGACAACTATGATAATAGTATGTCAGAGCAATAGGATATAAGAGTGGAACGGCTGTGTATGAATTGTCTGTATATCTATACTAAACCCCAAAGGCGTCGTGTACATGCAATACACATATTCAAACTTCTTACTTGTGCCTCTCTAATTCAACTATTTGGAGCATGTGCTTATACTGGAGGACTAAAATAGACAGATCTGACACGGATAGATTGAATGTACTTGTAGTCTAAGAGGATGCTCGGGCCTTCACCATCTCTGGGGATTGGGGTTTGTCGCTGTTGGGTTTCACTTGTTGGCACTTCAGCTGAGACATGATGCGATGACTGGATACTGCGCCACGTCACGTCTGCCCTGCAGATGCCTATATATGCCAGTATTACGCCGCGCGGAGGAGAGAGAGGGGCAAAACTGGCATCATTCTTCAGGCCCAATATTTTCGTTCCCGCGAGCTTCCGCAAGTTTAGTTCAAATATTTCCAGAAACTTCTCTAGAAACACTGATGTCCACTGACGTTTTCTTATCGATGGATCTATTGACAGAGCCTAGTCGAAAACGAAAGCTTAATGAGCTCCATGGCGACGATCGCCAATCCGTCTCGCCGATATCCGCAGATGACGACCAGCTGTGTCATCAATGTTCAAATATTGATTTTGAAGCAATATTCAGTAGGAAACTTGATGAAAATAGGGCAGATTATAGCTCGTTCGTCATGAACCTGGGCCAAATTTCGGCGTTGAAAACATCATCATGCCGTTTATGTCGCAGTTTTGCGAGCCTCGCTCCTTGCAGCCCACCCGCCAAATGGAGATCTGACCCTTTAGCGTTGAGGCTATGGACAGATGATTATTTTCATTTGCGAATCTTTAGTGGGAGTATGGTATTCACTGGGGATGTCAACCGACGGTATACGCGCGAAACCAACGTGTTGGGTGTCGTCCCGTCAAAATCTTCACCACGAACTCTCGATAATCCTACATTCATCGCCATGGTGAATGCTTGCGAGCAAATAGGCTTTTTTTGCCAAGAAACTCCAACGAGCATGGAAAGTATATGCAAAATTCGACTGGTCAACCCTTGGACATTTGACTTCACCCTAGCAAAGAAGTGGATTTCCCACTGCCAAGACCACCACAAGGAGCGCTGTTCAGCGAGGACCTTTTCAGAACTTCAATCTTTCCGTGTTTTGAATTGTCATAGCCGTCAAGTAGTTGATGCGCCTGCAGAATGCCGCTATGTGGCTTTGTCATATGTGTGGGGGAAAACCAATACTGTCACATCATCTGCGCGTCAAGCATCACTGGGGGCCAATGGTAGACGTTTCGAGAAGGTCATCGAAGATAGTATCACGTTTACCCAAAGGATTGGCATACGATATCTCTGGGTCGATAGGATTTGTATTGGCCATTCCAATCACGACGATACACTGCATCAAATTCGCCAGATGGATCGCATTTACGCCAATTCTGAAATAACGATTATTGCAGCCGCATGCAATACCCCGGATGATGGCCTTCCGGGAATCAACGGGACCCCGAGGGCGAACCAGCAAACATTGAGAACCAAGAGCACATCCCTCATCTCCACCTTACCAAGTGGAAGGTCGAGCATAGAGAAGTCGAAATGGTACACCCGAGGCTGGACGTTCCAAGAAGGTGTTTTATCCACGAAGCCACTTATCTTCACAAAAACTCAAGTATTTTTTGACTGTAACAGGATGCATTGCAGTGAGGCACTAGATCTGCCACTGGATGAATTGCACCTCCTCGATGGGTCCAGGTTCGACTACTTTGCATATTGTCTGGGCCCTTTGGGGAAAAAAGCACCCCAATTCGACCCAACGGGTTTTATGGAATTTGTTAAAAGCTTCTCTGTGAGAGAGCTTACATACGCATGCGATGCCCTGAACGCGTCTCAGGGCATTCTCAATGCCTTCAAGAGGGCCCAACCTCCCGTTTATCACTTTTGGGGCATCTCACTCTTCATAGGTGGCAATAGTTTGACACGAAATACTCGTGGGATAAGACTCATGAATTCAATATCCAGGCAGTTTGTTGAAAGTCTCTTCTGGAGTGGGGTTTGTCTCCCATGTTCGGAGGAAAGCATATCGAACCCTTCGTGGGGACGAGCAGAGTCCCCCCCGAGTTGGACATGGGTTGGTTGGAATGGGAATGTATTTGATTACTTCGCACTTGTAGGGGAGGATTGCTTTTTTGATGTGAGGGTTTGGCTGAAGGGTAAGGATGGGAGATTGATTGAACTCGATGACATCAATTTCCATCCTAATATGAATGCATTGGAAGATGACTATCATAATATGTTTCAGTTGCAGGCATGGACGATGCCTGTTGACGTCAAGCATCTAGAAGTGCAGCAAACAGACTGCTCTGACCAGGCAGTAGGTCTTCAGACAAAGTATGCATACTTTTTGACCTTTGATACAGAGTCTCAAGGAACTGTTTGCTCAGAACTCATAGGCAATGGTTGGTATGGCACTGCTTCTCCCGCTACATTCATGGCGCTTCTTCCGGGAGCATATGCGGAAGATAAAAGCATATGCAAGGATGAGAGGGCCATGGTTATGCGAGAGGTTGATGGGCACTACGAACGTGTAGGTCTCTTTACGATGAACCTTGGCTGGGGATGGGATAAAAATGGCAGAAAAAAGACGAAACCCTCGATGAAAAGCTGGTGGGAAGTCTGCCAAGGTCCGGACATAGCATTGAGGCGTTTTTGGCTCGGGTAAGCTACCCTCATGCTGTAATGCGGCCTGTGAGTGTCAATCTAATAGGGGCAGCACGTGAGCATCTTATCAGGTAGTTTTCGAGTTTTGTATTAGCTTAAAGAGGGAGACAAGGGCTTGCCAAACTCGATAGGGAAAGTAAGACAAGTCGGGGGTAAGAGAGTATACTGCATCATAGTTTTTGTCATCATAAAAAAAAAAAAAATCAATCAAATAATGAAGCCTAATATAGTGGTACAATGAAAAATACAATTTCAACGCGCCACAAATTTGATCCAAGGGAAAGGTGCATGGCATTCTTGTGAGTTTGTACCGTTGAGTCCCTGTTTGGAGAGTTCTAGAATGAACAAAGGGCCATGATTTCTAATGCAGCTTTGGTAGAGTATATGTGACTATCTAAGAAGTTTTATATGTTTTTTTTTGAATATCATAGATACATGCTTTCTAAGTTAGCGAGGCGATTTCGAAATCCTTGCACCCAAGGACGATGTGCACAATAAGTCAGCTTGGCACCCTGGATGTTACTGAAAGTGTAGTAAATTGGACAGGGGAGCAGCAATGGATTGCAGTTTATCTATCAAAAGGCGACTTTGAGGGGATGATTACTTTCAAAAACACTTAATATAAATAAGTTGTCAACCCCTTCTGATGGGACCTCATGAAGTGGGTACTTCCAGCCACCACGCTCAAGAGCAACCCTCTATTTTTCCAGGTCTTGAATAAATCTCAGTTTCGTAAGCTGATTTCGGGATCATCTTGCGCCCAAGCCGCTTCGTAGGATTCACCGCTCTAATCCTGCCTCTCGTAGCTCGACCAATGACTCGCCGAAGTGGAGGTACTTTGGTTTGACTACACTCACAGGTTGAAAATCATTTGTTGGAATTCGATGTAATCCTGCATGTTTCCTTCATTATGTGGGGCAAAGGGAGAATGAATGAAACCCTACAACGATAGGAATGCTGGTATGACAAGCAGTGTGCGAGTTCTGAATTGTTATAGGTCGGCTGTGCAGGATCATGTCTTGTCATGGCATTGAGTCTCGGGACCGAACATGCGCCTTGACGTATTAGAATGAGCCTTTCGTTTTCTTTTGGCGTTTCTGAAAAAGCCTGCTTTGATGTATAAACGGTAGCGGCGGAGTAGATGAATTAGTAGCTGACTTTCAAGATGACGCTCACAATAACGACCTTGATGGGAGCCAGCTCTTTGGATGAGCTTCCTTTCCTTGGGGCATTGCTATGAGATCCGATCTGAGCGACTTGCAGCAAAGAAGGGAGCGAGTACTGCATCCTAGAGGCGCATGAATGGACCCACGATCTTATTAAACTCATGCGGAAGGGAGCCTATCGTATCAATCCCTGCATCGGCCACGGGTAGCAGATCAGGATTATAATGCATCTTTGACTTCGGTCCTCGGCCATCAGCTGCATATGCACGTTGAGCAAGTTCTGACAAATGTCGGCATATCTCGTTGAGCGAGCGTTGAGCGAGATAGCCGATCGAGGAGGACGAGGTGGTATATATATGGCGACATCTTGAGCAGACGTGATTATTTCACATCAGCATCGCAACACCGCTCAGCTTTGATCTCTCAGTCCAATTCTCGCAAGAATTTCCCATCTTGCTGGCTCACTACCGTTTACAAACGCCAAAATGGTCTGCATTAAGTCTATTTTGACCCTCGGCCTTGTCGCCGGGTCCACGGCGGTTGCCCTGCCCAAGAACGACACTCTCCCTGGGTGTGGAGAGGTCAACGTGTTTTACACGTGAGTTTATTTTCGAAGACGTAAATAAAATCTTTCGCTAACTTTGTTAGTGGCTTGCCTCCGTACCACAAGTATGTCCTTGAGCAGGGATATCCAGGAGACGAGGCTGCGGGAGCCATCAAAAACAATACCAGGGAGCTCATTAACGCGGGCTACAACGTCAAGAGTAAGGCCCCTGTTTGATAGTATAGCTTATATGCACCTAACATGAACATACAGTGTTTTTGGCTGGTCCCGAACAACCCATGTCGGTCACCGAGGACCGAATGAAAGGGCGTCACTGGCATATTACTGGCGTCGGTTACGGTGTTCGCGGCTCCACCAACGGAGAAGTCATCACCAAGTTTGAGGGTAAGCATAAATCGATCTTCTTTATACAAATAGTGGGAGGTAAACAGTTATCTAACCCTATTGGAATAGACAACCTTATGCTTTTCCGTCGCCAGGGTCCCAGTTCCCCAACTGTCTTCAACTACAACCCCTGGACCTTCCTGTGGTCTGTCCAGCGTCGCGCCCCTTTGAGCAGCGACTGTGCTGGACAGCCAGGCACCGACTATGTTTGTGGCTCTCTATATGCACTGCCATGTTTATGACGTGGGCTTTGATTTGACTAACACTGTATAAAAGGGATACGAGGAAGTTTGTGGCGAGGGGTGGTGCTCAAACCCTACTAAATAAACGGATTACTGCCGTTCACACTTCAATTCCGGTTCCATCGCCTCATCAAATAGGGTTGAAGATTGGCCTAGATGGTGGTGATGAAAGGGTTCAATTGAGAAGAAAAAGTCGGGCTCCAAGTTGTCAACGCAAGATATTGCATACTACTTCTGAAGATTTCCTCTTCTGTAAGATGTACTTGCTATATACCTCATATCACAGTTTCAATTAAAATGAACTTTTAAGAGTGGTGTATTAAATACAGGTCTCACAAAATATCGTCAATTGGGGGAGAGACTACATATATGACCAGCGGAGCACATCTAGGCTGGCATCGTTGTTTCTTTCTTTCAACTTCTATTTTGAAAGCAGACAACTATCAACCTATAAACATGAAATCACATCGAAGAATGACTGACTTCCGAACCCGTCCTGTAATGGCCCAATCCACATCACGGAAAGCAGCCGTATGCGAGCTTCTTCCCACTTCAACGCAGGATGATGAACCCCACGTAACAAGTCCCCAACGCAACTTTTCTCCGGACCAGCGACCATCATTCTGGATATTATTGCGAGCCAAAAGAGCAAATCGTCGCATCCCAGTTGATTAGGTTCCAGCTGTTGAAGAGCTTGGTGCAGTCTAGACACTAGATATGGATATGCAACTCTTTTCCCGGGGAACGAAAAGGCAGTTGTAACAAATGCGAGCATGCCGAGGCACATACAGAGAGACGGGCCAGCTGCCAGGGTTTGCTCAAGATGAATTAAGCGACTCTGCACGGAGTGTAGTATAGACTGGAACCTAAGTGCATCAAGGCGTTGCGTGTTCTCCAGTAGCCCGTGAATAAGAATGCTGAGGCGCTGGAGGTCATTATACGTGCTCACCAGGCGAGGGTCAAAGATTGCATGATCAAGATGAACAAGTGTCTCCCAGTCATCGTGATCATCCCTGAAAATAGCCGCCCAGGATGAAGGCTCGACAAAAAGAGTTGGTTTGTTTCCAGACCACAAACAGGACAGCAAATCCAAGTTTTCAACTTTGAAGTGAAGCTTGGGTCGCTCCCTTAGAAAGCTCGACCCCCCTTTTAGTTCGATGATTCGCTTCAGGCCTGCCAAGTGGGTGTGCGTAGCGGAGAAGTCATTATGGAGCCCACCCATCAGCGCAAGCGACTGGATGATCCAGGCTGTGCTTTCCCACTGGAGGGCTTGTGGACTCGATAGTCTTTCATTCAAAAGCTTTAGCGCTTTTCTATGGTGATAGTACATTGCTTCATTGGGAGGCTGATTGTAGATGACGCATTTCATCGAAAATACGCCCATCAGGGTTGTGTGAAAGAACACCGCGTCTGAGAAGAGCCACGGGAGGTGGTCCCCCATATACTGATCGAAATCGACGCACTCATGAACTGGGTACATCGTATTCTTGATTTTTGAAAATTTAAGAACTAACAACTTAGCTCATGGCCTGTAACAAATTGGATGGGAGTCATACATTGTACCATGCTTTCCTGGGAAGCCGGCCTCAATTCGTCAGCGAACCTCACAAGAGCAACGTCCGGAGGCGGCGGGGGTGGTATCTTGCATAAAACTGATGCGGCTTTGGATAATTGGGAGCTCAAATTGGCTAATGACGGGCTTGCGGCAGCAGGGGGAGATGGCGGTGTCAAAGCTGGCACGGAAGAGCGACGAGCCTCCTTGGCAATTCGTCTGGCCTCTCTCTGGGACCTTCGGGAACCGTCTTTCTTATTGCGCCCTCTCATGCAATGACTCCGCACACGTGCCAAATCGCCAGATGTGACGGAGCCACTTGATGATGCGTCAATGAACACCAAGTTGGCCATTTGTCAGATTCGGGACGACCGGAGTGATAAATTCAGCCGAGGGGACTATCTGAACGCCGACTCAAAATGGCCACAGTATTTTCCGTAAAGGGTGAGAACTATAAGATGGGCGAAATTCTACGAGAGTATAAAAGGGGGAGGAATGAGGATCGGGACGTCGGAAGCTGAGCAGTTGATCTTAGCTCGGGCCGGAGACGATCAGACCCGATTTAAAATGACCACAACATTTTCCTATTTCGGTTAGCCAAAGCGATTCATATCCGGAGTCGAGATATTCGTGTGACTAGGCGGCATCTTGCTCGCAGGCAGAGTCCATTGATTGAGTTAATGATGCTCGATTCGTGACTCCTTCTCTCCTTGTATGCCTATAAATACTGTCTAAGATCCATTTCCAATAGTGCTGTCTTTTTCACTAGGAAATTAACAGCCAAAAGCCCTCCCAGTTTACCAATTTATCGTTTGACATCACATCGTGGAACTTGGATTCCTTTTAAAAGTATAAAATGGCATCTGCAGCACTCCCTCCTTTGAGTCTCACAGGTTTCCAAACATGGGTCAAGTCACACGTCTTGACGAGGCCCCAACCACCACCTCCTACCACGGACCTTTCTGGCCAAACATGCATCATCACCGGAAGCAACACAGGCCTAGGCTTCGAAGCCGCTCGCCTATTCCTCCAGCTCCACCTTTCTCACCTCATCATGGCTGTTCGATCACTCGAGAAGGGCGAGGCTGCAGCTGAAAAACTCCGTAAGGAGTCGCCTGGAGCTAAGGTTGAAGTCTGGAAATTGGATATGCTATCTTATGATTCCATACAAGAGTTCGCCAGTCGCACTAGCAAGCTTGATCGCTTGGACATTGCCATTCTGAATGCAGGTATTTCCAACACGACCTTCAACATTAACCCTTCCACCCGCCACGAGGAGACAGTCCAGGTCAACTATCTATCCACCGCTCTGCTCGCGATGCTTCTCCTTCCCGTTCTTAAGGACAAAAGTGCGTCGGGGGTTCCTGGAAGACTCACTCTTGTCGGGTCGTCATTTGGGTTGTACTCCAAATTCGAGAATCGTGATGCGGATCCTCTGATCCCTTCTTTTGATATCGAAACAAAGTGGACTTTGGACACCGGCCTGGAGCGATATAGCGTTTCCAAAACACTCCTTCTCATGCTACTCGACAAGCTGTCCCAGTTAGTGGATCCAGAATACGTTGTTATTAATGCCCTGGAGCCTGGCTGGGTATACTCCACCGACGTTCAGCGCAATTCTCCGATTGTCGTCAAGGCCATGATGGGGATAATTGCTCTGCCCTTCTCGCGCTCCGCTCGGCATGGATCTTACATGTATGCCGACGCGGCAGTTGTGCAAGGTCGACAGTCCCACGGCGCCTTTAGAATGAACTGGGAAACTTATCCGTGAGTCACGCCTCTCTGGCCTCAATCTTCTTGCCTTCCCCTTTTCGCTCAAATCTCAGGGTTATAACAAGCTTGCTGATCATTTCTTTTCGATAGTTTTCATCCGATGATGTACGAGGCTGGTGGGAAGAAAACCGCTGAGAGGCTGTGGGAGGAAACCCTGAGCGAGTTCAAGTTTGCTGACGTGCTGGGCAAGCTACAGGCGGTAGCAAGAAATTGATAGGTGTTTTCTTCGATGAGGTAGCACATACCTTTTTCTACTCCCTCCTTTTACTCTGCACCATTAGGCAGCTTTTGTCTTTGTTGGGCTGTTCATGAGGTCATCGTCACTTTCAGATCTCGTGCTCCAGAGAGCAGACCCTCGAAAGCATTAAGCAAATCATCCCACATATCAATTAGAAGTCTTTGGATCAGGCAATATAACTTCTATATAAATCTAATACTCCTATATCAATCCATGCGTTACTCTAAGTCGATTGTAACGGCGCTAGGGATTGAGTTGAAGAACGCCTTGCGCAGCTGAATGAGCAAACATTTCCAGGGCCACCTTTCGATGAAAATGAATATGGGAAACCTCTAATTTATGTTTCAATTCTACTTCTTCCGCCACCAAAGAAAAACAGTTCTGCATGCCGATGCTAATTTCTCGCGGGTTCATGGTATCGAGATGTATCTCATACATGCAGTGAGGTCTATAGGGTAGTGTGGATTAGTTCGAGCATGTAGCTTGTGAATACAACGCCAGTTTCCCCGCCTGGCACTTCGCTCATCCATCAACCGTGGGACAACAAACAGCTGAACGAGTGATCCGGCCAGCATATCTTGGTAGATCCAACTAACTGCTGTCTTCTTTGCATTTGATTAGACGACCGATTATTACCACAGTGCTTTCCTTCATAGTCGCCCAAGCCTTCACCATGACACCAAAGACAAAATATCAATACTCCTCAGTCGAACCCCGCCAAATCGCCGGGCAGCCAGATCCTCAAGCCCAGTTCCGGCTTCTTACACTGCTGCCTGGGACATTCACCGACGACATTTCCGTGACGCTCAACACAGCCGATCTCGACCACAAACGCCCTCCACGATATGAAGCGCTCTCGTACGTGTGGGGATCCGAGGCAGACCCTGTCCCAATCACCCTTGATCACCAGCACACCCTCAGCATCACGCCGAACCTCGACAAGGTCCTGAGACACCTCCGACTCGAAAGCGAGCATCGGGTGCTCTGGGTCGACGCCGTGTGCATCAACCAAGAAGACCTCCAAGAACGAGCCCAGCAGGTGACACTCATGGGCGATGTCTACCGCCTCGCGCAGCAAGTCATCGTGTGGCTCGGCCCGGAGGAGAACAACAGCTCCCTCGCACTCGACTACCTTGACTCGGTGAGCCGCCGTATCGTGGTGAATTGGTGGCAAGGCACCATAGCACCTGCGAGCTGGGTCGATACGCCCTGGATAAAAGACTTGCCCATTTCATTCTCCAGCATGCCGGCGGAACTCGTCGCACTGATGGCTTTGTTTGATCGGCCTTGGTTCGAGCGGGTCTGGATAAGGCAGGAGATTTTCCTGGCCCGTTGTGCAATTGTGCAGTGTGGACACAAGGATATCCCATGGGAGAGTTTCAAGAACGCGGTGTTTTGTCTGTCGAAAAAAGGTGTTGACTATGGCGACCAGGAGGAGAAGGGCCCTGGCTTTGTCGAGAGGATACGGTTCATCAACGCTCTTGGTAGAGTTGTGCCTCTCAAGCTGAGGAACGTCATGGAATCTGCCAGGGTCGCGCAGTGCAAAGATCCTAGGGACAAGGTGTATGGTGTCCTCAATATGCTCGATAGCGATGACTCTAAGATGGGTATCCTGCCCGACTACAATCTCCGGACAGAAGAGATATACAAGGATCTGGTCCTCCGTTCCATTTCTGCGCAAAAGTCTTTAGACATGTTGCGGTCAGCAGGGCTACCCAAGAGCGCGAGAGACCTGCCGACTTGGGTTCCTGACTGGACAGCTGACAGGGAGGGCAGGGGAGGAGGAAATTTCTTAAACGCTGGAGGATATCTCTCTCCCCGGTCGGAATTGATTGACGGAAAGATTTTGAGAGTGTCCGGCGTCGTCATTGCTCGGGTTGCGGAACTATTCCCAGTGCAGACTGAGTTGACTACCTACGAAGATTACAGAGCTGGGTTTCGGGAGGCGTACCCATCAAGCCAACTGACTGCGCAGATGTACGACAGCTCAGATGAAGTTCTCGAAGCGTACTGCAGAGTTCTATGCTTTGATGTATTTCGCGACAAAATGTTTCCCGATGCTGGAGGGCAGAGCTTTCGAGAAGCTAAAGCGACTTTGGCGGCAATACTCGAACACGAGATGGACGACTCACAATATATTTCCGATGCTGAGCAAGACTTTCAAGACGCTTCACATCTTGCACAAAAAAATATTTGTGTTTCTGATAAGGGACATATCGGCATGGTACCTCTCACAGCAAAAGTGGGTGACCTTATCTGTGTAGTACTGGGATGCCCGAGCGCTCTTGTCCTGCGCGAGGTGCCGGCGTCAGCGGGGCACTACGAGCTTGTTGGAGATGCCTATGTCGATGGAGTGATGAACGGAGAGGCAATTTTTGGACCCCTTCCCGACAACTGGGTGGCTGTTTGGAAGCGGGAAGCTGCTGAAGCATATCATCGTCCATTCTTCCTTCTGACGACGAAATTGAGGTTCACAACTGATGACCCACGACTGGATCAGTTCCCAATCGATAGAACTCCAGCAGAAAATAAGACATGGGAGGAAACTAGGGCCGACTTCGAGAAAGTGACACCGGAAATGCTAATTGCAAGAGGTGTGCAAATAGTAGATTTGGCTATTGAGTAAGAGCAATCCTATGGCTATAGCGTCTGATAGAAGTCCCCAATGGCAAAACTATTCATCATTCAGATATAATAAATATAAGACTCTGTTCACCGTATTGCTGCATATGTTTGATACTGTTCCGGACAATGATTCTTATGGTTCGGTGAGGGGCAAGTTGCCAGTCTTGCCATAGATACGATTTCAGCTTTGGTCAAGATAGTCCACATCGTCTTGTTCTCACTGAAATTTCGATCTTTAATTTTAAAATCAGTAGATCATACATTGCTTATCTCTTTTGGTCCCCTGGTGAAGGAGTAAGGGTGGGAGACCAGGCTGAGATTAGGTCGACGACATATGACTCCTAGTTCAAGTAGGCTTTAAGCAACGCAAGCCAACTATTTACAATGCTGCTACCATGGGCTGATTGGATCGATGTTTAGGTCTGCATCGATGCGGATTACGTTCAAGGGTGGCGTTATAGACCTTCAAGGCTGATGTCTCAGCAGTGTTCAAGATTGCATATGGCCGACATTGGCTTAGCATATCGGTGTTATGGAATGATCTAGCCGACTGCATTTAACGAGTCCAATTGCTTTGGTTTGGATGACTGGGCGGTATGGTGACCCGAAAAGAGGACTTTGTCTCTGTTTCACATTTTAATCCGAGTTGCATCTTCCGTCAGGCCAAGGATGTATGCCCGGCTGTCCGTATCCCGAGCACAAGACTGGTGGTCCCGATATGTTCAAAGGAGGGGCCGATCGAAAAACTAAATTGCCATTGTGTCAGGTTGTGCAGATCATTGTGTATCGTGCGCCCTTACATCATCTTTGAATCACTACTTTACTCCGATCATATGTGATCGGCCTGCTGCGGACAAATAAGGCATTCAAAGAAGGCATTGAGAATGAGAGATGGGATTGTCCCGAACCGAGTGTGACGCCCCAAATCGAAGGGAGGAGGCTTTATCTGTGTCTCACTTTATAAGTGTCTCACGTGGGTAGTTGATACTTCTCCGCTGTCCAACCCTGCTCCTGCTCCTATACTGTTAATGGTATAAGATTTTCTATTTGGTCTTTGAAGGTTATATAACCGAACTGACATCATTTGGGAGAAGTTTTCGAAATGCATAGTGAAGATCTGACAACCATAGTCTGGTATCGGGATTGGATCTAGGTAGTCTGGCCCTTGCCCAACATTGTAGCATTGCATACGGGCTGTCCGTCTCCAGTCGTTCGAAGGCTGGCTGAGTCTGGGCCAACTAGCATGTGATTTGAATGATAGAGTTCCGAAATAATGTCACGGGGTAAGTGCCGGCTTACGCGTTCAAGACGGCACTAACTACACGGACCAAACCGTTTTCATCGAGTAATTAATTACCAAAAGTGCCGCGGTTAACTTCACATGTGCACATAGGTCAAACAATTGATGTTCACGGAGGCTGCACCTTTACACTCTGAGCCATACAGTACTTGAGTATACGGAGTTCACGGCAAGTATATGGGCACGATCGATGATTTCGCCATTCATTCCAAGCATAGCTTCGTTGGAATGGGGTTATTTCTCAACTCAGCCATTTAGATAAGGAACGACTGTCCAATGAGGGAAACCGACAGGCGATCTCCGACAGGCTGAAACAAGGAGATGCCTTTAACGCCACATTGGCTGCATCTACAAAGGCTAACAAGTTGGGGTCGGGCCGTGGCCTCCGTGGGGAAACCCGAAGAAGAGAGCTGGGTAAAAGTGGTCATCATAGATCTGTAAGTGGCTAGGCCGATCACTAGCGATTTGCGGCCTTCGGCAGCCGTCGGTGAGGTCGATGGCGACGGGGACGGCCACCATTGGGTCTCCATTCTTTTGCCAATTACACGGCAGTGCGGGGTAGGCGACTGGATGAAGATAGTTAATGACTGTTGGCCATTCGATACCAAACCTCGCTTATGGAAGCCTCGAACGCTGTGCTTCAGTTGCCGACAAGCGAGTGGGAGATGAGTTAAGAGGGGCTAATGATGCCAAGCCAGACTAGCTACCGCCCCATGGGCTTCTGTTAATGGACAATGGCCTTCCGAATCCTATTGTTGCATTGTTGCAATCTATCTGGATATATCGTTGGACTGAGATTGGAAAGGATTCAAGTGTGCTTCTTGGAGCGTGTGTGTGCCGTTTACCTTCATATAGTGTGATTCTAGGAAGCCAAAAAAGAGAAGCAGTTTCTAGTTATTCAAACCATAATATGCGATTAGCTTGATCAGCTAGAAGAGTGGCCTTAAGTTGGGTTCTCAACCTATTAGAAGGTATAGCTATGAGACCGAAAGAAGGTTCGCAACTCTATTAGAGGTGACATTGACGCCCTCCCTAAGGTGTTGTGCCACCCACAGGGGCTATTTCGGGGCTAGACTTAGATCATAATTGTTCTGATAGTCAATTGGGCGGTCGTGCTTCGATTAGTAGTTGGGGGCATCGGTGGAAAGGCTCTGGCGAGATCCAAGTGTAAGCAGATGAGTATGTACAGTGTAGGGGGAGGGTTTCCGGTTGGAAATGCGGTGTATGGCTGTTAAGTGATAAAGAGACTCGTCCTTGTAGGTCTGGGATCAGGCATCCGAACACTTCTATTATCAATTTGAAGTCCTCAGAGCATTAACCTTATCACCATTCTTCGTCAAAATGAACGTGTTGTGGAAGACTCTGCTCGTAACGAGTCTTGCACTCCGCGTTCAAGCCGATGACCAGCAAAGCAACTTGGGCCAATTGATCCAGATAGCCGCAGCTCGTTTAATTGGTGGCTCTTCTTTAAGCTTCCCTGTGCCTGAGAACCAAACTGCCGTCGGCGATGTTCTCCCTCCGGTGAGGGAGATCCGCCTCGAGGACCTCATCCCCACCTTGGACAACACCGGTAACAGCCGTTGCTGTCCCCCCGGAACAATCAACGACGGCACTGCCTGTGTTTTCCCCGAGTCTTCAGTCTGTCCCCAAGGATCGAGACTTGAGGGAAATATGTGCGTCAGCACCCCTCTTTGTCCCGATGGGTTGGTCTTTGACGGTGTTTATTGTTCAGACCCGTGGGGCCCTCATTGCCCCAAGGATACCAAACCCGATGGTAACCTCTGCGTCTCTGAGTCAAAACCGAAATGCGTCTATTCGGCCTTTGACTATAAGTACGGCAAGTGCGTTGCCAAGCATGAACCAAGCTGCCCAGCAAAATTCGACTTCCAAGACGGCTGGTGCTGGTCCCGCGTGCCTCCCAAGTGCGTTGGAAAGGGTCAAGTCCTTGAGCGAGGCGTCTGCATCGACCTCAGCGGTCCAAGCTGCCCCGAGCATAGTTCACCCACCAGGGATGGGCGCTGTGTCGGTGACAGGGAGCCAGATTGTGACGAAGGCTACAAACACGTTGAGGGTCTATGTCGCCACAAGGGCAATATGTATTGTGAGGGCGATGGTGTTCTCAATGGTGACAACTGTGAGACAAAGGAGATTCCAACATGCGAGGATGGCACACCCAAGGGGGAAACATGTGTCAAGGACGCTATGTGCGACAGCGGCTACTCCTTCGTAGACGGCATGTGCAGCAAGACAAGCTTGGCTACCTGTACAGAAGCCGACAGGGAACTCTCGAGAGACCCTGACAGCGGCAGATACATGTGCTGCCCCAAAGGCACCTCATACAATGGCGTGGGTTGCCGATCCGAAAAAGGCGGGAACAACAAATGCCCGTCTGGAAGCGAAGAGGATGGCGCGTGGTGCCAGTACAAACCTCGGCCTGTGAAATGCCCACCACTTATGGAGCTCAGGGGTGACAAGTGTGAGGCCAGAGCGCACCCAGACTGCCCAGAGGCCGACTACTATGATGGAAAATGCACCCTTAAACAGACTCCAACCTGCTCTCGAAACTTCCACCTAGTTGAAGACGAATGTGTTAAAACCACGAAGCCTAAATGTCCCGGCGATAGCAAGCTCTTCGATGGGAAATGTCTCGGAGGCGAGCCCTCCTGTCCACCCAAATTCCGCCTAGAGAAGAATGAATGCATTGCAGATGAGGATCCGACTTGCAAGGACGGTTACTTCTACTCTGATGGTCTATGTCGACATCCCTCTGACCCTGTTTGCGAGAGGCCCACCTATCTGCACAAGGGCAAGTGTATCTGGCCAGACAACCCGGTCTGCGAGCGAGGGGAGAGATACGACAACGGCGAGTGTGTCTCCAAAGATCCTCCCAGGTGCGAGGGCAACGGCAAGTTCAGGCTCGTGGACGGAAAATGCGTACGCACAGATGGAGGGCCTGAATGCGTGGCACCTCTCCAGCGTGTTGGCGACAAGTGCGTCATCATTGGCGGCGCCAAGTGTCCCGAGGGCCACAAGCGCGTTGGCAACGACTGTATCTCGGACAAGGATCCTCGCTGCGAGGGGACCTTGACTTTCGATCAGGCAACGGGCAAGTGTGTGTCCCGGGACGGCCCCAAGTGCCCGGATGGCACCAAGATCGCCGACGGACGATGCGAATCTGAGGAGACACCCAAGTGTCCCACTGACCATGCTATGGACGATGATGGAAAGTGTGTTGCCAGTGCTGAGCCCGGCTGTCCTGATGGATCACATCTAAAGGGTGGGCAGTGCATCCTTGACAGCGGGCCCGAATGTCCTGAGGGAACAGATCCCGTTGGAAATCTGGGTATCGCCAAGAACGGCCCCGAATGTACGCCGCCGCTGGTCCCATCAGGTACGGCTTGCATTTCACCAGACATACCGCAGTGCTGTCAAAATATGGCCTTTGACCGTGCCACTAGCAAGTGTATTGTGGCTACCAAGAGAGAATGCTTCAGTATGGAGGTATGCCCGGCTGTTGGAGCACCCTCGCTACCAGCGGCATGATTTCAATAGGGCTGCACCCTTCTGCCAGGGACAAATGACGAGAATCCCATGTGTACACCGGAGACGGGTATTTATTGTGTCGTGTCTAGCATCTTTCATTGCTGTTTCTAACTTTGCACTCAAAACTCTCATCTGTACACCGGGGACTACGTGGGGTTGTTGAGAAGGTTGCGTAGTGGGATGATCAAATTAGCTACTCGTATCCAAACCATCGGCTTGTTTATTCGAACTGTAACTTTCTCTAGGTGTCTTTTGAAGGCGTTTGCCTCAGGCTCATTCAACGGCCGTATCTTGTCACACATAATGTGAAGATGGCTTTGTTTAATAAACCGCTGCTTGGGAGATAATGTAATATAACTGTATAATCTACAGAAAACCAAACAGCTTAATATTGAAGTGGCATGCTATCATCCCAGCCGTATGTTCGCATTCGGATGGAGGAAGCACTCCCACCTTGTAGCAGAAAAAAAAGGCTTTCTCCTCGTGCATTATTCTCGACCCAGATACAACAGTGGCCTAGAGCCAACAGCAAGACAAAAACACCTTTCGTCGGAATTAGCGTCGATCTGAAATGTTGGGCGGGGATCGCCCCATCGATTAAAATTACAATTGAAACCCATTAGAGTTGCGATCTGCAGCCTTCAGCCTCGTGAATTCCTTACCTCCCGGCTCTCTGGTTTACATACCTGTCTGTCTGCCCTTACCTTTTGTGGATTGGCCTAGGTACCCTCACTAAGATGAATCACATGGGTGATTTGTCCAAGGTATGCTAGACAACATTTAGACTGGCCCCGAACCCGAACACAGGCCTCAGGTGATCGAACGGGAAGCCCTAGATTATCCCTAGCGCAAAAAGAACAATCGAGTGTCTCACTTTAGCGTGAGATTGGTCGGTGTTTAGCGCTTCGAGCCTTGTTATGAATAGCAGCCACAGCCGCGATCAATAGAACAACCACGGACTAGATTTCAAGCTATGGATGTTTCCTATTCAGACACTAGCATGAATTTCATGAATTCGGTATCTTGACGCCTCAAGGGCGGCGATCACTGGTCAGTGGAGCATGCAGATCTTTGTCTCAGCCCAGAGGGTATTGTGAATACGGCCACTACTATCAAATGAATACAGAGGCAAAAGAATTAACGGATAGGGCAATTAGATACAAGTATACCTTTTCCCAAGTAGCGATGTACTCAGACTTTCACTCCTCTATGCCTAGCTCACTACACATTACGCGCGGGGGTTACATGTTACATTTATCTACTCGCGTGTCACTTCGTTCAATAACAGTTCACAGCTTCTTCGAAATCATATCTTGCGATTCTAAGATAATTACTATCACAATATTATAGCCTTTTCACCCCTAAATATGTGGGAGAAAGAAAAGGTTAGAACTGCTCCCGAACACGATCGTCAACTGCTACCCCCGCTCCGAAATTTCAGCCGTGGCTTCTAACATTCCACCACACAAAACTTAAATATCCCGTGCATCCAAGTCGTCGGGAATGGCTCCAGCTACTTGGATAAGGCTTGAAGAATTCCGTTTGTAATTTAAGCTGTTGACTATCTCTTCCACTGCCGAATGGCTCTCCTAACACATCGCTTACCACTCTCCTCAAGTCCTTCCGATCCTTCAAAACGTGGATCTCGTGAACCGAGTTAGCCATGTCCAGACCTACAATGGCTTATGTATCCCCTGGTCCTGCTGGTGTGCTTGTACGGCCCCCTTGGCGCTCGAATAATTATTCTTCGCCCCTTTTGCTAACCAGTCCAGGCACCGCAATGGACCCTCATCGCCGTTGCTGGCTGTATCCTCATAGCGCTTTTCCATCTCCGACTCAATATCCAAAAACGAAATTTACTCACTAGTGACATCCTAATGTGTGTAACCTGGTGTTTTGCTGTTATTACGTCGGCATTTGATATTAAACTTGCTCTCCTGGGCGCGCTCGACTACGACGTGCTTTACACAATGGAAGGGTACCGAGGCGATCCGGCAAACATATTATTGATTATCAAGGTAGGATGCAAAACAAACAAGGGATCCGTCAAGCTCGACGTTGACCATTATTAGTTGAGGTGGAGCAGCACCATCCCTTTTATCATTACGTGTTGGTTGTGCAAAGCAACCTTGCTTACAGTATATCTGAAAGTCTTTCCAGCATTTATGGTTAAGAGGAGGATCTTGCTCTGGACTACTCTCGGTTACATCATTCTTTGTCCCATTGTTACCTTGATTGAGATGTTCCGCATCTGCATCCCACTGGAGAGGAATTGGTGGGTCAACATAAACCCAACAAACATCGACAAACAAGGCTGCGCCAGGACTGATCTAACTTTTCTCTAGGACAGGGGACAGATGCGTTGTTGTGGGGGGTATGAGATTACTTCGGATTAGCTGGGGGTTTCATTTCGCGGGATCTCTCATCGGTAAGCACCAAAGGCCATTCTGGAGTGAAAGTCCTGGATATCTGATCTTGGTCATAGTTTTCGCACTCCCCTGGCTCATTTTGCCCGACCTGCAGCTCAAAGGCAGCCTGAGGATGGGTGTCTACTACACTTTTCTTCTTGGGCTGGCAGATATCGCCGTGTGTCTCACCCGCTACATTATAATTGAACTGGCTGCTGCCAAGCGCCCACCTTCAATGAGCCTCCTACGTACAGCATATCCCGCCATCCCATAAATTGAATACATTCCTGACAATAATTCGATAGAGCTTTTTGTGGCCTTGGACTACACACTTAGTCTGGTAATTGCCTGCCTACCTTCGCTTCGACCATATTTTCGAGCGAATCAACAGACAACCACCGACAAGGGCTCGAATCCCACTCAATCGACTACCACGAAGAAGTCAGATTTTGGTCCCACCTCGCTTGCTGAAAGAGAATTGATCGAAGATAGTTGAAACGTACTTGTGGTCACCCGATGACCCACTTCATTTGATGAGCATTCTTTCAGGGGGAAGAAAATAAGTTATGTAAATTCAAACATGGACTGCGAAGCCATACAACTCCTGCATATCTTGAAGCACTGATTCTTCCGGAGATACTTGTCATAACTCCCAGATTTCATTCATCATTGTCTTTTGGCCTAACAACTTCAGGCTTTCTCGCAGATCTTTTCAGAATTGAAACACATGGCATAGCAGATACACATACATAATAAGCATATTCATAGGAACATTTTGTAATTTAAATTCAAACAGCTCGGTTACCAGTCTCTAGGAGTAGAATCACATCCGCAAAGATCGCGGGTCGGATTGCGATTAATCTTAGTAAAACACCGATGTTTCAATCTTCTGTATAGAAATCTATTTAGAGTAGAAGTACTATGAAGTCTAATAAGTATAATTTACTTTAACCTCTTACTCTCTGGCGGACCTAGGTAACTTGGTCGAACGCCGCCTAAGTCTATAACAACTTTTTCTAGGACAGAGTTTGTATGTCTAAGGCGTATCTTCAGAACATGGGCACCGGTCTTCGTAAGGTCAATGGTATGCTTCCTCGTCCACACAAGCCTCGGGCATTCCTCCATCCAACCCGCCGTTAAATCACCAGGAGGCATTGTACCGGGGTTTGGCTCATCTGGAACCAGGCGGAAAGTTGAGTGAGGGACATCGTCCACGCAAATGTCGTACTTGATAGGACCTGGTGGCTCGGTATTGAATGTCATCGTAAAGTAAAGAGTTACTGTCGCTTCCGTCATTGGCGTGTAGTTGAAAAATGAATAATGAAGAAAGTCGAGTTTGTCGGCATCATCAGCACGGGCTGCCAGCAAGACTCCACCAGCCCCTGTACGACCTATCAATTGGTTGGTCTTGTAGGAGCTTTGTGCGATGACTGAGGCATCGAAATTTGTCGCATTCATAGAGACGAGGTGATCACTCTCGACAAACCCGGTGAAGCCGACGGGAATCTTGTGCTTCTTGATCGGCACACGAACGATTTCAATCGATCCCGTGTCAGATCGGACTTCAAGGAGAGCCTCGCCATGAAAAAGTTCGGGAACTGACACCCAGTCCACGAAAACATGGACACGAGCAGCTGAATCTTCAGGCGTCAGGTAGCCTGATGATATCGACATGCTTAACCATTTTGTGTCCGACTTGACCGACCAAGGGAACGACTCCGAACTATGAGAGTATATCTCAAACCATCTTGATCGTGCCCCAAGAGGTTCCAATGGCGCTGTCGTCACTGATGGTACCCTGTTGCCTCGGGATGATTGGAGGAGATCGTGTTCCTCACAGCAGAGTCCAGTCCGGTAGCCCGCATGACCCTCGACAGCAATACCAAAGCTACCCATAATAGGACTTGCTTTCTGACGGCTCTGGACATAGCATAATCCTGGGACCATATCACGGAACGGTGCGATGTCTTCGTCCCATCGACAGCCGTAATGAGGTTGGTCCATGATATGATTCCACTTCCCACCAAGCATTTCGTGGTATTAGTTGGACAAGTCAAAATCTGCTTGAAAGAGGCGGAGGACTTCCTGGGCATATTTGTTGGCAATTGTCCGGCGCTGTTCTGCGAAACGCTTGTTCTTCCCCAGTGCCACCCTCAAGGCGATGTAGATTTGCGTTGCCTTGATTGGGTGGTGTATTAGTTGATAGATGGCGGGCTTCAAATCAGCCGGTACCTTCTCATAGATGAGAGTTGATCTGCCCAGCAGATCAGACCATCGTCGTAGAACAGTGTCCACCTCGTCGTAGTAGATAACAGAGAACGTATCGTCTTCAATACACTCGTGTTTTCCGAGACCCATCAACTGGTCATATTCGAAGAAGAGTTGCGAGCATTCTTTGGAATCCGCAGTGCTGAGAGAGAAAGTGTTATCGATGAATGCGTCAAAAAAAGACTGGGAGCTGAGAAGATGTCAAGGCATGGGTGTTCCAAGCCTTCATCATGGCAAAGCTCAAAGGAACCTCCATTGGCTTGATATCGCCAACGTTGAATATCCAAATACGGTCGACACCATTGTTGTATGCTTCGTCGAGCTGTTGCCACGCTTTGGGCAAGTGATTGCTGTTGAGCCATTTGTAACTCCGTGGATGACCAACAAACTCAAAGTGATAATATATCTGCAAAACATCAGCACAATGAATCTTTTTCTTGGGGAGGTTTTTCCAAAGCCCTAAAGGAATACGTACTCCGGCTCCTCCCGATCGACTTTTTTCATCGCCAACGAGCACCCGACGAATACTTCCCTGGTTGTCATCTGCAAAGAGTAGAGTGACATCGTCCGGGATTTCGAGGCCCTGATCATATTGTGTAAGCACTTCTTTATATAGGGCGAGAACCTCTGCTGTATGTTAGTCTATATTGCGGGAGCGAAGTTGTTATTACTGTAACTCACGGTTTTCGCCTGTCTCGCTCCCATATACATCTTTGATGATGGACCTCTGAGTATGTAGAATGCCGTGTAGAGTTGAAGTGACATCTTTGGCATCAATAACATGATCACCTTTACCTCTCATTCCAAATGTCAACACACTCTCAAAACTCCCGTGATGTACATTACAGTCTCCCCTCTCCTCACTGTGTGCTGGAGTGTGGGGATCACCGTTCGGCTCTCTGCCAGGTTTGAGTTTGGGTCCGCGTTGACTAGGTCAGCCATTCGCCCATCCTGCGTCTCGAGCGCTTTAATACCGACTGCACCCTTTGATACCGCAAAAGGTCCCGATTTTCCAGCGGCCCAGCCCTCCGCCGTCAATATATCATAGTTCCCAATGATTTTTGGATGTGTTCCTTCGAATATAGATGCGTCATAGAGGTCCAGGTACCGCCCGTTTTTAGAATTGATATTGCAAATCGCAAAGGAACCACCTGAAGTCATGACTTCCCACCCGGCGTTAATCTTATGAACTCGTAGGTGCCAGTTAGGGGCATTCTCCGTGGGGGGTATTAGAATCGTCTTGATTGTGACGTCTGGGAACGGCCGCCAGATACAGACAAGCACTGGCGTGTCCCCTCGATACTCGAGTGCAGAATATTCACTCGTCCTCCGTGTTTACCAGTATTCGCCACCATCGTCAGGCAGACCTAGTTGTGAAGCTAACGCATATTGTTCGAGTGAAAAAATCCCCGTGGGCATGGAGAATGTATAAGCGCTACTATAAGCGAATGCCCCGGACTTGGCGTGAGTGCCTTTCATAGGATAGCCACATGCCTGTCCGAACGACAGCAACATGCAGTGCCCTCCAAGATAGCTAGTGATGTGACCCGGGTGCTTCAAGGCTTTGATCTTTGGGATGGCATCCCTCAAAGACTCTTCCTCGGAAGTCCAGGACGGGTGAGTCTCGGAAACTGCAAGACATACAAAGGTCAAGCATGCCCAGTAAGGGCTCCCAGGGCTGTTGTAATTCTCCGTCATGTACATGTTCGGGTAGGAGTAACCCAGGGAAAGGGTCCCGCTTGCCGTCCATATTGCGTGTTGGCTCTGCCACCAGCGTTAATGGCGCATGACAATGCTCTTGATCATACCCCAAGTAAGAGGAGCTGGTAGTTCGACATTCGCATAGGCCAAGGCGCCCCAGAAAGATATTATAGCAAATCGGTAGCCCATGCTACGGCCGTATGGGATAGCTCTACCCCCATTGTCGTAATAGTGTACAAGGTCTAGAGCTGCTATCTGTGCTCGCTTCTTGAACTCTGCAGCTCGCTCGGGGTCTTCATCGCCGGCAACCTTGGCGTATAGAAGCTGGAGGAATTGGATAGCAAAACTGGAAGAGTAGTAGTCCATTTCTGCATCAGGTTAACCCTGCCATCTATTCAAATACTGCGGATGGCGTACGATTAATTCCCTGTGGTCCATCATTAGACCAACCATCTCCACGGTAGAAGGAATCTAGGTGCTTGATATCACTATCAATCCTGTCCTGCGAGAACTTGCCGCCGTTCTTCTTCAGCCCTAGGTTCGCGAAAACGCGGAACCAGAGCCAATTAGTATTTGGCATACTGTTAGCTGTCAGATGCTACGCAGAAATAGGAGTCAAAGGAATCATCATACTTCTTTCGTTGATTGAATTCCCCAGCCATGCTTCCACGTTCTGCCTCTCCTTCTGGGACAAGCTGTCCCAGATAACATTCGCCTCGGCTAGGGCAAGGCCTGCGGCCCCAAGATCAGCACAACGACGCAAGCCAACACATTCAAGCAAATACACAGAGGACACATCTCCACCATACGTTGGTCATTTTCTGTCGGATAGCCCCAATACTCTGGGTGTTTTGGGTCGGTTCCAGACTTGTAAGCCTGGATCCACCAGTCTGTGCCGTGATATTCGCCATGGCCGCCAAGCAGGAAGGTCAAACCCCATAGGGGACGCGCGAAGCCTTCGAGTTCAGAAGCACTTTGGTCAAATGGGACGGCAGTGTTGCCGGGACAGTTGACCCGAGCCTTGTGCGTGGAGAAAAAAGGCTCCAAGGGGTCGAGAACAGCCCTTAACAGGTCTTGCACAGAAGCTCTGTCCTTGAGCTCGATCTGGCAGAAAGGATGCACATCGTTGATTCCCAAATGCATGTTTAATTTTTGCGAGTAATTTCACAACAGCAATGGATGATTGAGCACTGGCGAAGTGGTAGTGTACCGGTGGCTGTTATATGAAAGCCTCGAGCAGACTTTCGGAGTAATGCTTGGCTTAATGTGTCTCGTATATCGGCCTCTGGCCACGGCGTACTCATTATTGGTCCCATTGCGGGCGGAGAAGAAGCCACTGTTTGCAGGGTCGCTGGGACTGGAGCATACCATCGGACATCGGATTAATGATAAAGACCAGCTGGGTCTCTTTCGGAGTTGATTGACCCAGCCACACCGCAAAATACTAGCCCAAGGCATCCATCAAGAAGGAACTAAGTTTGTGCCGTAAAGCTCCAGACGAGTCAATCTGCCGGCATTTCCTTGGCTTTCAGAATCTGACTGTATGCCTACACATCATAGCACCACAACATAGCAGTATATATAAGACAGCGATGGCTGTCAACTTAGTTACTCTTACTTTCAACCCGTCAGAGGGGTGGATAGACCTATTAATCGGGGTTTCCTTATGAGTAGAAACCCAGAGCAAGCTCGACTCACAAGCCCCTATCCAACCAGTAAGACAAATCTGATTCAAATATACGGCGTGGTCATGTTAGCTAATCTTCTCATTTGAATCACGATCTCGCCGCTGCTGCATTATTTATGCTTTGCCAATTATGGATAAATCTTCGCTTCTTAGGCTTAAAAGGTTCGGTATCTACCTAGGTAATTCGAGACGGGAAGCTTGCCCCAAAATCGGCAAGTGACTTTTTTCATCATAAACCAAATCACCTCTCTTAGCTTCATGTGGCATGCATTCAACAATGATATGGTCTGCTTTGACCATGGCGTGTGCGCTTCTGCAAGGGGTCTGGCTCTGGAAGCACAAAGGATTATATTAATACATGTCGCGACGCTTGAATTCTCACCCAATTTTTTCGGTGTCACTGTCCCTTTCGTTTTGGGCGAGAAGATTTTTTCGTTTTGTGTACCTCGAGAAGAACTTAGAAGAGACACACTCCAAGCCCTTCCAGAACAATTCTACTATAGTGCCCTCCACCCCTCGATGATCTGCTAATACAGGTTCATCACGTCAAGAAATTGTCATGTCCTCTGCTCAACTGAGGCGCTCCGCGCGTATTGCAGCCCGGCGCAAGGCCACGACACTCGATGCCACCTTGATCTTGCCAGGATCCCCCGAGCATCCACTTCAGGAATCAGCAGCGCCAACAGCTCAAGATGTTCTAGAAGCCGATTCTTCATCGAGCGACCGGTTTCACGTCGAAGCAGCGTCTGACACTTTATATCACCGGATTCTTTGGAGAAAAGTTTCCAAAATTGGTCACATATGCTTCCTAATTGCGATACTTGCGCGGATTGTCCTATTCATGGGTCAGCGGCTCCCACGAGGGTCGTATCATGAAATTTCGCTACTCAATGATCTCTTCAACGCCGTCATCACACAATCGGTCCTTTCGCATATCTTGACCTATCATGACCTTCAGCCTCTCCTTGTAGCGCACAAGTCCTTCCATCTCCCTATCCATCACTCGGTATTGGAATATGCTCGTTATCATCGACTTTCATCATTACTTCCTGTCGGCAGTCCATGGCTCTTCTTACCCGTTGCAAGACGATACTTGATCAACAGCACCGAGCATAATTACACGGACACTCAATTCGATATGGTACCATGGGTAAATTTTCATGAAGACTTGGTGGACGTGCTTGGAGCCATGTCCGACGATCTGCTCTGGTTCGCGGAGAACGCATCTGCATCTGATCTCTTCACCACCGAAGTTGCCAATTCCGAGGGGTGGGCTACCAAAAGCAAAAATACTCACAAGACAACCGATTTCCAATATAGCGAGTCTTCTACTGATGGTAGCCTGAAGATGGAGGAGGCAGTTCCATGGTGCTTTTTCAGCCAGTCTCTACCCTGCGACGCCAAGAATATACCGTTTGATTCGCTTCTACATGACCTGAACAAAACAATTAAGACAGCAGAAGAATATTGGCTAGAATCATTACACTACCGATTGAATTGGGGGACATGGATTAATGATAGTTACGGTTTGTTGAGTTCGATGGTCAGGTACCTCGATCACAGACTAGACCTTTGGGAAAAACGGGGGATCTGGCTAGGATTGAACAGAAGTGGGATGCAAAACTCGGACAAGCCTCGAATTGAATGTTTGATGAGACACAATTCATCTAGCCAGGCCGACGTCTTCAAAGCATGCGATAAATTCATCCCCCCAACAGTGGACTTCGCTTCAGCTCAAATACAAAACTCAACAGCCCAAGACATGATACAAATCATAAAATTGTTTGCAGACACCAGTCAATCCATCTCACGACCAGAAACTTATCTTTCAGAATTCAAATCACATTTGGAAGAGGTAAAAAGAGTTACTGGAGGGCTGATTCGACACGTTGAAGAAGTGCTCTTCTACTTCGACATCGAGAAGATGCAACTACGTGAAGCATGGCACGAGGGTTATCGAGCCCGCCTTGAGTGCCGTCTAGCTCGGCTAGATAAAGCGCTCCTCTTTCTACGAGAGATCGCTCTAACCAGGCTCGAGGATCAAATAGACCGAGCCGTTCTTGCTTTGCTTGTTGCCAAGGATTTCGACGCGCAGCGCCAACATATTCAAGGGACTATACATGACCTTCAAAGTCCAAGCTCATGGATATTACCACCTCACCTAATAAGCTTATGGTGGGGTTATTTACATTCGATTATGGGTTTGACGCCATACACAAGTCGGAGGCTGGTTTTCCCGTCCCTAGAGAGGATGCTGGCCGATTCCAAGGAGGCAGCATGGTGGGTTGGAAAATTGATAGACTATGACAAATTTCTCGAAAAAGAGCTCTCCAATACCTTTGAGGTGGCTAAATTTAAGGATAGAAAATCATATTCATTGCTGTATTCTAGAGTAGGTCTTGTAGACTGCAAGGCACGAATAGTCAGTCGATGGCACGCAGCTGACCAGGGTAAAAGGCTGGATGCATTTGCGTACGACGGGAATAACTGCTTCCTCCATCTTTGCATCGATGAGGGGGGCACCGGAAGCTTAAAAGGGGTCCGCCATGGATGGTGGGATCACCTCACTCGCTGGGTATTTTAGATAGGTCACAGAAGTCTGACAGGGCGATGGTCATTCCTGTTCATTACCGAGCCCATAGAGCTTTGATAAAATTATAGTGCTGTGAGCTAATAAACCACTCCGTTGCCTGAGAACCTAAAACACTGCCAATAGGCAACGATATTGTTTCATCCCTGAGGTTGTGCTATATCCGAGTACGAAGGCCAAGGATCACATTGATTTTGCCCGCGCAAAGATTCGGCTAAAAATCAGTAAAGAAATCTTTAAAGTACTCAATTTCCCTTTCCACAACTCCAAGCAATTTTCTGTCATGCTTTCGAGATGCCCATGAATCAATCTTCCATGCGTAATTCACCTCCTGCTCCAGACTTTTCAACGTCTTCAGGCTTTCAGTGATAGTCATGTCCTTGCCATTCATGATATCCATCACTTCACTTCGTAGGGATCGGGATCGTTCGAGTTCGAGACATAGAATTTTGAGCCGGTAAAATTCCGAGTCGGCGCGGTCGAGAAGTTCTGTAGCTTCTGCCGACTGCTTACCCGTGCCATCTGATAGTCGTTGAATCCAGATGAGAACCTCAAGGAGGTAGTACTCACAAACGCTGTCTTTCAGATGGTTCATTGCCCTATGAACTATGGCGAAATGGGTGTGAAGCCTTTGTAGGGTACGCAAGTGCATTGTAGTGCTCTCGATTCGTTCGAGGAGCTTCTTTCTCGTGATTCGATGATGACGTAAAACCGTCAATAAGCGAGAAAAGTACCCTCCGGGAATAACAGGGCAGTCAGACGGCTCGTTAATGATCGATTCTCGGAGAGCTTTTAGCCCGTTGAATGCAGCCAGCCGCTCTTCCATCCAGCTGTAGTGTGGCTCGATGACTGAAACTAACTCAATCACACGATTGTCTGTGGATAAATCTCGAAAGAAGTCTGAGTGTTGCTATTAGCCTCAGCTCCAAGGACCGTTATCCACTCTACATACCTCAGTGTCCATTTTTCATGATCATGAACCCCTCGTTATATTTCAGCTCCAGTACACAGTGGAGGATGGCGGCAATCTTGATCCTCTCAACCTGTTCTATGATAAACCTGGTGGTGGACGTCTCGTTTGGAGATACTTGATGAGTAAGCGTTGAGGACATGTGATCCAAGCCGATACATGCTGGAGTGAGGTTGTCTGCGACAAAAATTCCCAGCCCAATGACAGCGAGTGCCGAGGTTAAGATACTAGTCAGACGCATGGTGTATGTTCGCGGTAGATAGAATCGAGGTTGAGACTTTGAGAAAAAAGATTAAGAGCAGCCAGACTTACCTGGCTATGGTGGCTACTTAAATATGCACGCCCTGGCTTGTAATCACCTCATATCGTCCATCAAACAGCGTAGTAGTAAGTGAACGAGCTTCGCAGTTTAGCGACAGCTGCTAAAAACAAAACGGAGCTACCCAAACACCACAAAATTCACGGTTAGACGCTGTATCTGGTATTACAAAACAAACATGAAGCTTAACGCCAACAATAAATTGTTCCCAGCACGATGACTCTTTACGCGTCACAAGGAGAGCAATGGATGGTGTGTTGCCTGGCAAACAAAAACTGCCTTGAATAGTCATCGTTGCTTTGTAGCAAGATAGCTTGGCAATCAAATCTTTTGTTTCAGAGCTAGAGAACAATGGCTGGTGTGCTAACTGACAAGCAAAAACTGCCTGGGCTGGTTCGCTAGGAGCCATCCATTTCCATAGTTGTTTAATTACTTCAAACGCGGCCCTCTCTTCCTCTGGCAAAAATTTATAAAAGGCGCGGATTTAGATCTTTTAGACTAAATTCTGAAAGCTTTCTAATTTATTCTTTTGATTATCACCATAAAACTTGCCAAAAAAAACATACTTCTCTACTTGCTTTCCTAAGCGAAACAAGGGCATAGTGTGTTCTACATTTTTACCTCAAAATGCCCCCTCGAAAGCACAGGCCTCTTGCTGAGATCCGAGCCTTTAGCAGGAGGATGTGGCTTTGTATCATCACATTGGCTCTGTTCTTTCTTTTGGGAAGGATTACAAGCTCCGCGCAGCAGCTTCATGATGGGACGATTGAGGCAGAAAAAGGGCACTGTAGGTACACAGGAACTCCTATGCTGTTGGCAATTTTTATGGGCACTGACCACTAGAACAACAAGAACAATCACCATCCACAGATAAGCAACCTGTGGAAGTGGTTTGTGGACTGTCCAAGGCAATGAAAGAGCGCGCCGATTTCTTTTTGGCACTGAGCCTTGACCCGTTGGCGGATGATTATAACCCAATCCGCATGGGAGTTGATCAGCATCACGAGGGGATTGAGGCTATTCGCCGTGCTTACAAAGACTTTGAAGAAGGGAAAGCTGAATGGACTCGTGATGTTCCGAAAGCTGCGTTTGCACTACTGGACAAGGACTGCCGAAGGATCTTTCTTGGTTGGATCGAGGAGAAACCGGGTGGCGGTTGGATGGTAGACTGGGAGAAGCACTGCGGCGCAGAAATAAACAACATTTAGGTTGTCTGCTTACTCATTTTTCCCTCTGTGGGGCGGATATCGGACATCCGCCGCTTCGCAAGCCTCAGTCTCGAGAAATCCCTACCTTTAGCTATGTAAATAAAGTTGGAGGATTTGCCTGGATTTGTAAGATTCTTTTTATGGTAATAAAGGCAGCTTAATGCCTGGCGAAGAGAATCAGAAAGACTCAGCAATTTATCAAACACTATTTTATCGCAAAACCTCAAGCTTGAGTAGGGCGCTCATCTAGACCGGAATTTTCGAATCTCTCTCGATTAGGGTCATGGGACTCTCCGTATGCTCTTTAGTCCGCGATGCCAGTTACTTTCTAATACAATCCATAAGGCATTCTCGTGAACTTTAGACATGGTGTAGCACAGGGAAATAGTTTGTGTAACATTTCAGTCGACATGAAACAGCAAATTTTCAGATTTCGAATTCCAGACAAAACTCCGACCTTCCATCAACAAAGTCCACTTCTTCGTAGATATATCGAAACTCACTTTATCATCGTTCGTACCCCTACACTCGTTCTGAGGCACTTATTTCATAGTGAACTAACAAAGCCATAGCAACAGCAAATATGCCGACGGGGATTGAATATAGGCGAGCCAGTGCGAAACAACGGAAAAGCTGTCACGCAATGAGGACAGTCTACCATCTTCTGCATGAGCGACGTGCTCACCCAAGCGATGAGGCTTTGCCTCTAAATGACATTCCGCTCGGGGATGTCAACTCGATCATCACGATGATTGATGATGCAAACGTGATGGGTTTTATCCATTCCCAAGTTGAGCGTACACAGCAAGATCTCCCATTCGACGAATTAAGCGACGCTCTACGTAGGGGCACAGTGAGGTCAAAAAGGCAAAGCATCAGCCAACGATTATACAATCTACAAGCTTGGAGAGATGCTTATCAGTACAATGAAAACATCCCTCAGGGTGGAGAGGAGCAACCAGAGGGGCACGGGGCTACCCCAGGAGATGATGGTGAGATGCAGTGGGCCAATCTTTCCTTATTCGGTAGACTGTATGCCAACCTCATCGAGTTGATCATGGGCCTCTGGGAATAGATTTAGCAGTTGCAGATTCAGGGCTTACTAGCGTTATCTTCTCCGATGGCCCGACTAAAATCGGATGAACATACGCCCTGTAAATCGGTCAAGTCTGTTGTTTCGGGGAGTAAATGGAGGATTCTATGAATTGACCAATCGTACTATAGCATTTCGGAACTGACTCATGATAATATAATATTTCAAAAGCTACTATAAACGCCTCGTAAGCTCGGCGCAACCTGCCACCTTCGCTCAATGAGCTGCTCTCTAGGACACCCTCTTGTTATGGACCTGACCTAGCTGTCGCAACCAACAGCTAAATTGGCTGCTGTTCAGGGTAGCCCAGCTTTTCATAGTAAACAAAGTATATACAATTGTACATATACCGGGCATTTGGAGCCTGCTTCCCGTTTTTGTCCCAAAGGGAAATCCGACACGATATTTTGGTACCTTCTGAGCAGGTGAGATTTGCTGGATCCCCGAGAATGGGACATGGCTTCGATTTTTGGGACTACCTAGGCTAAAATGATGTCTAGAATAGTACAGTACATATGTATACTGACTCGTGCCCGCCCCGTATTTCAAGGGGAGTCTACGGTTGGTGGATGCTCCTAAAATGCACCAAGACTGATTCTATCCCTGGATCCTCACTTTACGGACAAGAAAAATGATTGATTAAATATAGTGAATGTAATACCCTCGTCCATATCCATTCCATAAGTAGTAAACAAAGGACAGAAAAGACTTTTTTCAGCAGCTATACCTCTTCCAGTACCAGAAGTAATATATTGTCTCGTGTACCCCTACTTATGGATTTATACAAATTCGTCCAATATACCGCTAAGCCGCCTTACGCAATACAGGAAGGTGGCCAAGGAAATTGACAGTTCAATGGACTCGTGAATCTGGCGCTCGAAGAGAGGCCATATCCAGATCTCTTTTTCTCCATATATCCTTGTTTTGACTGTATCTACGACAACAGGGTGGTTGGTGAAGCTATCGCCAGTCTCTCAAGCAGCGGCTGCAGCAGCTGCTTCAGCGCATACAAGCACCTTCGTCAGCGGCTGGCCGCTCGAGCCCGCGTAGTAATACCGTCAATTCGGGCGGGCTCCATAAAGGTACAAGGTCATGCATGCCACGAGCGGTACTTTGGGTGAAGAAACCCACTCTCAGATATACCTTCTTAGCATGATATGGATATGGATATGGACGAGAAGATCAGGGTATAAGTATAAGTCCTTGGGAATCTTCAACAATTACATTCATTCTCCTTTACCTTCATTCTTCTTTATCACTCTTGTCTGGAACAGAGTATTTCCCTTCTATCTTTCTTCATCTCATCTCCTACTTGGTACAGAAGAAGTCTTTCATTTTCTTATTTTCTAACTGTTCATTCCCCCCTCAGTTTTCTACTTCTCTACCGTTTCTTTGCTGACCTCAATTACGTCGACATATCATACTCACCATGCTTCTGAACGCTCGCAAAATAGTCACAGCCTTTCTAGCTTTAGGCCTTAACATATTTTCCTGCGGAATGTGCCCCAACGGGTATTGGCTTCCATGAAGTAATTTAACTACATCCCGAGATCTTTTATCGAGATAACGGAGGACGGAGTGTCAGCTTCCACGGACAAAAGCTGTTCACGTTTATTTCTGTGTCAGGACTGACCTATTCTAGGGGCAATATCCTCGAGAAGTCTCATACAGATACCTTCACAAGAGAACCAAGCAGGCTGTGTCTCCAGGAAGTGGCGGAACATCACCGTAAGTGACTTATCCGATGGTATAGCGCTACTATTGTCTTGAAGGAAAGCTAATAATTACTTAATAGCCCTCAAAGAAGTTTGCCGCAAGTGCTTCAAAGAAGGAGCCCTTGGATTTACAAAATCCCATGCGCGTATACAACAGGGATGGCTAAGGCGCAAAAAGTATACACAATTACTACTAAGGGTAAGAATCCGGAAATCGTCGATGTCTTTGGAGTTGAACCACAGAAGAACATATTTACGGTCTTGAATGCTCAAAATGATGATGATAGAAGTCCTGGGAAATTGTCGTTGTCCGAGTTGAAGATGAGTGTCTGGATATATATATATATTGTCTGGAAGAATGAGGGTAATCTCCCTAAAGATTTGCAGATGGTACGATATGACAATGTTACCAACGACGCAGCACTGGCCGGCATTAAAGATGCACGCAGAAGCATAACCTGAAGATTCCTTTTGGTGTGACAGCATCTGATCTGGCCGGCAAGAAAGAGGTTTTCAAGGATCTGGTATCTATCAATACAAAAGGTGCTCGCTTGGGAAACGAGCTGGCGGGTAGCCTTCAAAAGGTACTCAGAGAAGACGACATGGGCGGCAAGAAGTCCACTGATGTTCTTGTTTCCCGTAACAATGAAGGCCAGGTGATCATGGGGGCGAAACTGGGTAAAAAATAGTTAGCAAATGAGTTTGAGTACAGTTTCATGTATTTCACCATGTCAGAAATCTCACGATACGCAGATGATTGGCCCTGTGCTTTTGTTTAGACGATGGCGTGTCCACCAACGCTGCTGCCTGGCAGTTCTCGCCATTGGCTACGGCTCAGCACAACTAATGCAGGGATGTGAATCCTGCTGCACCTGGCTGGTGAATTTAACCGAGGGTGGGTGGTCCGTTGGCTGGTTTCGACAACCTAAGCAAATCACCATAACCTGACAATTTTTACTGCCAAACAACTCTCCTCCCCCCCAAGCGCATATGATCAGCTACTCCCGGATTGCTGCCGACAAAATATCTATCTTAAGTCTACCTAATGAACTCATCCACCTTCTACTTATCAATTGCATCCTTGTCCGCGGCGTGGTACGCGGTCTCAGACTGAGGCTGGTGTGTAGTAGGTCGGTTTAGCAAAGAGGATCAACCAACTTAGGTTTACCACCCAGCTGATTGTATGTACAGAGCGATTTAACGAGTGCTTTATCCCGGCTCTCTACGACTCACGTATCCTCGATGACGTTTCTGCCCCTCACATAGGTCGCCACTGGTGGATGCGTAATGATCGGTATGGATCCAACAGGCTCTGGCAGCAGTATCTTGTCGCCCGCGTCCTTGGCGAAACAGATCCAGATGCGGGACGCTTTGTCGAAATCCGCAAAGCTGCCGAGGCTTTATGTGATCGCATTAACAGCCAAATTTCATTTGAGGAGATTGTCAATGGTCTATGCTGGTTAGGCCTGGAACGAGGTACAAACCGTCCTGGTGAAAAACGGCTATGGATAAAGCCAAACACTGATCTCTGGCACATTCACCCCTCCACCGTGGAGGACGTACCTGAGCTGCCTCGTGAGCCGCCATCAAACTCCCAACTCAATTTGCTATGCGCTGCTGCTTTTTTTGATCAGGCTGCAGTTGTCGAGAGCCTACTAGAACAGCATGATAGTGTTTGCAGGTCAGCATTCCAGTTCTTTGAGTCTTTTTTATATACATCAATATATTCTAATCAGAAACAGTCCAACTGACCGTTGCGACCTATTCCCTTCACCAATATGGATCGCCGCTTTCCGCGGGAATTCCGCTATCCTGGATATATTCCAAAGACATATCCTCTCTCGAGCCTCCTTCGAATTCTCAGATGATCAAAGCTATTATGAATGGGCCGACGAGAACATACAAGACGCTATGTGGGGTGCTATGGCTAATGGAAACTTGCATTTATTTATCAATGTGCTTTTCCCCCCAAGTCTACGGCCTTATCCGCCAGCTATTTCCAAGCCCATCATCGCTGTGGGTATATTCGCCTACCAATACTTCTCCCGCACACCAGCCATTTACGATTTTATTACCGATAGTTTCTCTGATCCTACCGACACAGAGACTCATAGGCAGAGGAGGCAACGCAATCAAGTCGCACTATACGCTCGATACGGCAATTTAGCCATGGTACGCCACGTTTCCGGCTCTAGTTCAAAGATCAGAGCTGGTACTCAGGGCAGATTTGGGAATCCTCTCTATCGAGCCTGTCGCGGATGCTTTGAAGATATCGTCGATTTTCTACTCAATCGAGACGTGGATCATCATGACGAGGTGCTTACCGCAGCCACCCGGGCTGGATGTGTAGGAATATTGAGGAAGGTTCTTAAGCGTGAGATAACATTTGAAACAGACTTCCCCCCTCGTGAGCTTCTAGCGGAAATTATCAAAAGAGAGGATGTACCTATGCTCCAGTTGATTTTGGAACACGGGTATAGGGTTACCTTAGAACGATATGATGAGGCAATGGAAATGGCAGTGGCTCATGGGCTTGAGTCAATGATAGATTGTCTAAATGAACTTGAAATAGTGGAAGACCCTCCCTATTTCTCAGAACGGTACAGCCGCTGATCAGTCAGGTCAAAATTCCCGCTTATCTAGGTATATAGATATCTTGTGGATGTGGAGAATTGCCATATAATTTCTTACCACTAACACACATGCAAATGTGTACATGAACCAGATTGCTAAGTGTAGAATCTTTCTAGGTAGACAATTCGAGTATGTGATTATATCCCTTCCAACTACTTCAGTGATGGCAATATTTATCAGTTGCCGCAAACCTACCACAATAACGGTCTCAAGTGGTCAAATGAAATAGTAGCGAAGTGGCTGTACCCAACACGACCCTCCGTATCGCACCACGGGCCTAGTTGGCGGCAGTCCAAAGCGCTGGACCAGGGTATGGGTAGCTCGTGTAAGAGGTGTACAAGTTGAAGAGAATTCCAGCGTCGGTTCGCTTGTACAGGCTGGATCCTACGGTGCCCCCGGAAGGTGAAACGGTACCACTGCCACCGACCTTGAGGTTCAGGCACTGTGGGTAGTTCTGAGCGCCATTGTCGCTCCCGGCGCCGTGCAAGGCAATAATTTCATGTCGGAGGACGTAGTTGCCCGCCTTGAGATTTCGGGGAATCACCGTCGATGTGGTGAAGTTGTTGGCAATCAGGGTATCGGTGACCCAGGTCGTGCCGCTCACAATGGCACTCTGGCTGAATTTGGACCAACTCAAGCTACCAGCGGTTGCCTCGCCTGCGTTTATTGATTAATCGCCTCATTTCCTATAGACTAATCTATCTCAAGAAGACTTACCGTTATAGGGGGCAAGGTAGTTGATGATAGGGCCCTTGTGGCTGTCGGGCCAAGTGTTCCAGTAGAGTTTGATCGTGTCACCGGCATTGACGTTGATGAAGTTCTTGCCAGCAGTGGCGCTCTTATGGCACGCAATATCGGCAGTGCCAAAGTTGGCAGGCTCAACAAAGCCTAGATCTTGGTTCAATGAGTTCCAGCCAGCAGTTGCTGGGGAAGTTCCGCTGGGATAGTAATACCAGACGGGATCAGCACCAGCAGTCCAGACTCCGTTAACTGTAACGCCAGAAACGAAGCCATGGGCAGATGCCAGCGGGATAATACAGGCCCCGAGGCTAAGAATTGCTGAAAATGGTCGCATTTTCTATACTGTATTTCTTATACTTTCAGATGAGGTATGTTATTTGTGTGATGTCGAGTTAGGCAAAGGAACCCTCGCATTGAGGATCTCGCTTGATATATATAGGCACACCTACCCCATAGTTTTCCCAGATTCGCATAAAGTCAGATAGATGGTGAAACTCATTTTACTGTTGATGTTTCGTCAGCAGCTGCGTGTTTTCAGCAAGCGAGACGGCAATTCGAACCGACAAAGCGACCCAAAACGGACAGTGATCATCCGTGCCCTGATCTATGTGAAGATTATTCCACTAGATGCTTTCGATTGGCTTTCTCCAGACTTTTAAGGGCTGCCAAGATTGCAAAAATAAAGTTATTTCTCCACAAACGCGCACGTGTTTCAAGCTGCTGCAACAACGGAAGCTATCTCCCATGGCCGTTCTGGGAATGAGGGTAGCATTCAAATTAAGGTGTTCAACGTCGCCAATCATGGGCAAGAGAATATGATTACACAGTTATTCGTAAAGCTTGACTCGTGGAATCACGGAAAGTCTATTGGATACCGGAATAATTATATAGGGGCCTCCAATCGCGTCATGATGGTCATTCGAAGAGCCAACTCGCGCAATCCCCTGCGAGAATTAAGGGTGAACAACAAAACGACAGGTTCCTTCAGCATCAGCCCGGCGGTGCCGCTTTTCGTTAATAATGGGCGGGGTTATTGGTCGGAACAGCTCGGAGGGGGCACATATTTGCGGGGATTTATTGAAATCCGGAGCGTACCAGCTTGGTGAGATGAAACAGGAGGCGGATCTTCCAAACCTGAGAACGACAGACCGAGTGACATTGCTCAGGTCGAATGGAAATCCTCTTGCGACAAGATTCACACAAAAACAGCTGATGATCTCTCTAATCGGACACTTCGCCATACTTACTCCAAGCGACCATTAGTACGAGCCAAAACATGTTCAAGGTCGAGAGCTACAGCAACAATTATAGTTAGCTTACTGACAGCAAAAACCCCATTGTGAGCGAGATGGGTACGCGCGGAGGAGCCGTCGAGTTGTGTTTAACGATAGCGAGGATCATGACAGCCATTAATAGCGATATTTCTCGTCTCCTTCTTCATTCTCGGCCAAGATGTGATGAATCTTGATTTGGTAAACTCCCAGCCTTATTAACATCTTTGAGAATCTATATACCGCAGCGAACCAGTAATATGCAGTCGAATTGCTAGGCATCCCGATAAACAAGAAAAATCCAAAATAACGGCAGTCAGACTATTCTAAATTGATTCAAGAGCGACCGGCTAACTAAATTATAGCAACTCAAGCATCTGCCATGTTATTTGGCAGAGATAATTAAGCCGACACGGTAATGGAGATCAGCTCAGACTGGTCGCAGATAAACTCCTCTCCGTTCACACTGCAAGAGGTAGGCACCGTTCCTCGTCCGGTACGCGCCGCACTTTAATTGGGTCAGTTTCGATTCACAAATAAGTTCGGGTCATATAAACAATCTCACCCATCACTGTTATAAAGAGTCAAGAGAAACTTAGAACTTTCCGTGATCTTGTCGTAGGAGAAAGCCCACGGAGCACGGTCACCACCAGGGTAAAGACATTCGCCCGTGAATCTGCCCGATGGGATAGCTGTGACGTAGTCTGCCTTGCATGAGACCTCATAAGCAGATCCCTTGTCCAGAGTGAAGGATGTTGTATCGAAATGGACGCTTGATGTAGCGAGATTACCCCGTCCGGCCATGTGCAGCGCGGACACTTCAACGGTCTGGGTATTCGCAGCAGCGAGTGCTGTGAAGAGAGAAAGTGTAACAGCAATAATACGCATGTTGGGCGAACAGCCTTGATGAGGTGTATGAAGATGGAGAGAAGATGGATGGCAATGCTACATGTTCAGTGATGTTTCTCTCGGGGCTAGAGGGACTCTTATATAGCGCCATCTTGGCCTTTGCTTCCAAAACATCTCATCAGAGGTAAGGAAGCTAGCTAGGGTTTAACTCAAGGATTTTGTAACAAATTGTCGTTACCGCATTTTCGATGGAAGTTGCTCTCTTCGTTGCTTATATAATTGGACCGTTCCCGAGCACCTACCTGATGAGGATGCTGTGGATCGATTCCTACCGGTGGCGAGTGGATAACCTTTCATGCATCAAGCCGACTGGTCCCGGCGTATTCTTGTTAGCTGATCCCTCAAGGCTTCCGGCCTTGGCGGCCCAGCCGTTGCCCTTACGGCGGTGAGTTGGTTAGAACAGGCGACTTTGACAGTAGTCTCCGTTGACGTGGAAAACTTTCGGTCTAGGCTCTCATCTGCATACTATGTCATACTGTTCCGAACTCAATGTATGCGGGTCTCCGGAACCTGAAATTAATTTAAGACCCCATCTCGATGCTGACGTTAAAAGCCCCAAACTGTCATGGAATTAGTATATTGTGCTCGAGAGTGGATATGGGCCTTATTGCAACCCTCAGTTTTCTCCTCAAAGGTCTAAGTGAGGTGTGACTCCCTGAGTGGACAGATTGAGGGCCAAAGTGCCCAAAGACCGGAATAATTACAAATTTTACGGAGACATCCCTCAATAAATCAATACGAAGCATATAGCATGCCTCAGCTGCAAGATCTCTCTGATGAAGACACATAGGAGCCTGTCAGGCGCGCATTGAACATGGAGGAGGACCAAGTATAGTAAGTAGTTCGTTAAGAGAGATCGTGAAGAAATATGTTCAATCGTACTAGCACTCGATCGCCGTGTAAACCTCTTCGTTACGAACCCTCAGTATCACGAGATGATTCGGAGTGCATTCCGTCAGTGCCCCTATTTCATATTTTGGAAGAAATCTTGTTCACTGTTGTATTGGATTTGGGCAATTTTAATGAAATAATTTGTTACTCCTTCCTGGGGCAGTTTATTTCTAGCTGAAATCTAGTCCCGGACAAGTTTGGAAGAATTATACCCAAGCCAACTGGTGCCACTGTTTTCAGGGAATTTCGGCGGCAAAGATATGTCAGCGGATGTATTCTAGAAATGGCATACTCACAAATTCCCACATCGTGGCTATATATTCAAGCATCCGACATCCCCTTTTCCTTTGGAAACCCAACAATATGTATCATTTCCTCCCAGAACCCCAGCGGCGGCTCGGTGGTGGCATCTTCGTACCTATCAATTCCAGGTCGCTCCCAGATGAGGTCAACTTTATCAGGTGTAACATAGTCTGTTTTGTTGATAATTTTCCATCCAACGGAGAGAATCACGCTCAAAATCTGCATACTGTAGCTCTGGAAAAAAAGTCTCCACGTTCCATGAAGGCCTGAACGCGTAATACCCATAGCCAAAGAGTACTAGAGTGAGAAATACCAAAGCAATATAGGTTCCAGATGGTTGGAAATATCCATAGTATGGCTTTTCTCTTCGGTCAAACCCTTGAACTTGGCAGGCTCTGTAATAATTCAGGAATGTGATGGATATGATAATGTAGCTAATGAGAATGCCACCAGTAATGATGCTTGCTAGCCAGGTTAGGACCACAGCGGAGCCACTGTTAGCCTGAAGGAAGGACAGAAAGGAGAATAGCATGACGATAGCGAAGCAGTAAATCGGAACACCCTTGGAGGTGCAGTAGCTGAGTCTCCGAGGTGCGCGGCCATCCAAGGAGAGCGGGTAGAGGGCTCGGCTTGCGCAGTACACGTAAGTGTTTCCAGCCGAGAAGATAGAATTAAAGCATTGACAATATGCGGTAGAACGCTGATTCCGAGATTCTCCATTGCAATAACATATGGGGATGCCACTGCGGTGCCTTTGCCGCTCCCTGCACCAAGCCAGACAGCCTGGAGGATCTCGTCGTTATATGGAACGACAATCCCAACTGCCAAGGCACCAAGGATGAAGAAGGCACCAAATCGGTAGTACACTGTAATAAAGGCTGTCTTGAGATAAACACTTGGATGTTTAGCCTCCGCAGCCACCATTGAAATGTATTCGGGGCCGACAATGGTGAGCGCAGCAGTCCAGAGGCATGAAAGAAAGCCCTCGAACCGACCCAGATCGCCGCTAGATAGATATTGAGAAAACGACCCTGGGTTCGAGAAGTATCTAAAGCCATAAGCGTCGTTTTGAGGATTGCCACCAACCATTGTGATGAAAGTGAACGAGAAAAGAATCAAGATCAGAATAATCTTTCCGCTAGAGAGCCAAAATTCAACTTCACCATAAAATTTCACGGCAAGACAGTTTAGGACTCTACTCCAAATAAATTAGCACTCAAGTGTCTGTTGTGAAGAGAAGTGAAAATGGACGTAGACCGTTTTAGCATCGAGGATGTACGGTATAACCAGACGCAGAACACGATAGGACTGTTCCAGAATTGAATACTCAGGTTGGCTTACCCGTATATGAGAATTACTGCGGCACATATACCAGCAGTGGGCCCTGGTTGAGTGGCAGCCTCAGTCCAGAACGAAATCACAAATGTCAAGGCACTGATCTCGAAGGGGATCAGAAAGGCCTCGAAAAGGAAGAAGTTCCAGCCAGCCACTAATCCCAACGCATCATCAACCCAATAGCCAGCGTGGCGAATAAAGCCACCCGCAACCGGCATATACATATTCATTTCGGCGGCCGAGTTATTGACAAGGGCAAGAATCATGGTGTACAGAGTAAAGGCGAGTAGGAGACTACCCGGGCCGCCTTTGGCTAATGCGCTGCCGATATTGATAAAAAGGGCGGTCCCAATGGAGCCGCCAGCGGCGATCAGTTGAATTTGTCGATTGTCTAGGCGTCGGTTTAGATGACCTAACTCAGAATGGTACTCACTGGTAATGCTTCCAGCGGTTGCCAAGTTCGTTGGTACGGCTTTTCTCTCGAGTGTCGACATAGTGGCTTTCTAGAACGACTCGACTTGCCTTCGCTTGTATTGACACAAAACAGACAAGGGATAAAGACCTCAGTGAACGGTGAAGGCATAGGCTGAGTACAATCATAAGAGATTTCAAGGGTTAGACGGAGAAAGAAGGTGGTTAAAGCCTGTTTAAGTACTCCCGGACTCGAGTAACCCCCTGACCGGTAAGCTATGTTATCTCCCATGCCACTACCCCATATTCCCCATATTCCATACCCCCAGACATCTAGGACCGGCTACGGCCTTTGAGGCACAGATAAGATGACAATCATAGCCAGATGGGAAGCCGCTATTACATACTGGAATAATCTAATTGGGCCTATGTCGTGATAAGGACATCCATGTTTGCGGACCGAGTGGAAACTGACGGCTTATCTAGGAGAACACGTCGAGGGATGCTGAGCTCCGTTCACGTGAGCGGAGCCATCCGAGGGCTAGAATCTCCGCTCCGATAATATGGTGTGTTTCCGATGGCTCCCATTTTCGGACCTCTGGACCAAACAGGGAAGTATCAGAAATGACGAAAGATAGCTAGGATACCGTTTTTCTACTAATCAGCTGAATATAAATTCATATGCGGAATCCCTGCCAATAACGGAAGTACGCACTTTGCTTTACTCGGGCACTAGTCTCTTATAGCCATCACACAAGTCTCGTTCTAACACTATTGTGTACGGTATCATGGCAAATTTCGACTGGCATGCCGAGAGAACAGATCTCTCGGACCTCATGCTCTTAGATCGCGCTCCTGAAAGCGAGGGTATCGACTTGAAAGCTGTGCGTCTGTACCGCCAGGCTCGAGTCCGTAGCCAGATGGCCAAGTATGGCATCGACGCTGTCGTCCTTTCCGACCCCATTAACATCCGCTACGCAACTGGTTCACGAAATATGCAAGTTTTCAGTATGCACAACGCGCCTTCGCGATATCTGCTGCTCACTGAGAACTGGTCAATCCTCTTCGAATTCACAGGGCGCCTGCACCTAGCCCAAGGTTACGAGACTATTGATGAAGTACGGCCAGCCAAAACAGCCAGCCTCGTAGCTGCTGGCCCACACAATGAGAGCACTGAAAAGGCTTGGGCTCTGGAGATGGCCGATTTGGTACGGCAGCTTGTTGGGAAGGAAGATGTAACGGTTGGCTTGGAGCGGCTAAACGCTAGTTCCGCCATCGCACTCAAATGAACTTGGCCTTAACATTGTCGATGCCCAACGACCGGTGGAAATGGCCCGATGCATTAAGTCACCTGAAGAGGTCAAATGTGTTGTTGCTTCTTTACGTGCAACCGAGGTCGCAGTTGGCAAGCTGCGGGATGCCGTACGGCCTGGGCTCACCGAGAATGAGCTTTGGTCAGTTTTACACAAATCAGTCATCGACCAGAATGGCGATTATTGCGAGACCCGCCTGCTCAGTGCTGGCCCACGCACTAATCCTTGGTTCCAGGAAACGGAAAGCTATGTCATCAAGGAGAATGAGCTTGTCGCATTGGATACAGATGTGGTTGGCTGCCATGGATATTACTCCGACTTCTCACGAACATTCCACTCTGGGCCTGCCGCTCCGACTGTGGAGCAGAAGGAACTCTGCAGGGTTGCGTATGAGCAGGTGAACCACAACATGGGCATTCTAAAACCCGGAATGACCTTCCGTGAGTATTCTCAACTGGCCTGGGGCATCCCAGAGAAATATTATGCGAATCGCTATTATCTGTCGGCACACGGGTGTGGCATGACAGGAGAGTACCCCTATCTTTACCACCATGGGGATTTCCCCGACTCTGGGTATGATGGAGTCATTGAACCGGGAATGGTCATCTGCGTCGAGAGCTATATTGGCGAAGAAGGGGGCTCACAAGGTGTAAAGCTCGAACAACAAGTATTGATCACGGAATCAGGCATTGAAATCTTATCTCAATTTCCTTTCGAGGAAAGCTTGCTAGCGTAGCTAGGAATGATACAGTGCCAATACTGTTTTTTTGCCATCGTCTAATGACTCTTGATCATACTCCGTCTAAATTACACAGCCAGGCCCCTATGTATCGAACCTGTTTACACGATTTTATCAATTTCACGTCTAACAACGCAGGCTGTGACTAGCCCTGGCTCGGCGATAAGGGGAATGCTCTCGAGGGTATATTATGTGGAGAAATTGAGTTCTTGATGAAATCACGGACCGTGCAAAGCCGCTATGTTAATTTTGACGACGAATCGGCTCTTCCGGGCATATGTGGGATAGGTCCGCTCACGTGGACAGCGAAATACCTCCCCTTCAGCCATCACCCCTCTCCCATACCGCCCCAAACTGTGATCAAACATTCCGCATGTAAGAATAGCTCCGTCCGCTCCCTTAGAGTCGGATCTCGGGATTGTTCATGTCCGTCCGTGTTGACAAACGTCATTCTGCTCAACACAACGAATATGCAACGATCATCTGTGGTCCGCGACCCACCTACACATCATGCATGTGATCCATGCCGGTGAGTGTTCGTTTGGCTGAATGCAGATATGACCAAAGATAATGGCTAATTTGAGTCTAATTTCCAGCCGTAAGAAGATTAGGTGCACTGCTGAAAGGCCTGCATGTTCATGCTGTCAACGGCTTGGCCAGGCATGCGCATATGGCACAAGATCTACCCGATCAACGAAGTCTTTGAAAAGGTAAGGCAGGCATTTCATAGGCTCTACTAAACCAAATTTATGGGTTCCCTGACGAATATGCAGCCCAAAAAACCATCGTCTCTAAGGGATAAAGTCAAGGATTTAGAGTCACAAGTGCATGTTATGCATGGATTATTGCAGTATGTCCATGAGACGCCTATGATGAGAAAATGATCTACCTGGCGCTGACTAGGAAGGTCCGCATCAAACAATTCCCCATCTCAACCTACAATGGACCGCGCGGGTGCTTCAGACCAGAGCACTTCAATTGAATGCACCCTATCAACGTCGCAGTAAGTTTATCTGTCTCCAGTCTTCTGAGGGATCTAGACCTCGAAAATATCCATTGATCAATACTCAGAAATTTGAAGCCGAGATCCATCACTAGAAACTTTGGAACATGCCATTAGGGTGTATCGAACGACAATGCATCTTCAGCCTCTACCCCTTTTTAGACTGCCAGATCTGATGAATTACCTCGTCTCCTCCTCGGACTTTCTTCGTCACAGTTTCTTGTCACTCACCCTAGGTGTCAACACTGTTCCTATTTACCAGGAAAGGCAACCCGAAATCGCCGAGCGCTATGAAAATTCTGCGCGTGACGTGGTGATGAAACGAGCTTCAGAGGGGTCGGCTGATTTGGAACTTATCCAGTCACTGTGCCTTCTTACCATGAGGGACATCCTTGGTGATTATTTACGCCCATCAAACTCCTTATTTAAGCTTTGAGTTCTGATACTCGTTATCCAGGATGTAAACCAAGGCAGGCCCAGGTGACAATCGGATTAGCATCCAGGTTAGAAGCCTCTAGGATCTCAACAAGTGCCTCAGTTTCTGGTTCTTCAAGCGATCATGACCTCAGTATAAGATGCCGTTGGAGTGTCTTCGTCTTGGAAAAGATCTTCACGCCACACCTCTGTGCCTATAACGAAGACATTCAAGATCTGGCATTTCCGACAAGCGCTCCCGTGCCACCCATTTTACCACTTGCTCAGCATGAAGACTATCCACCGGATCTATACAATGCCTACAACTCCAAGGAAGGCTGTGGAATTACGGGATACTATATCAAGATGACATCCTTGTCTGGACAACTATCATCATGGCTGCGGCTTATTCAGCTCGGAAAGCACGAAATTCCATGGTCACCCGAATCGAGATATGCTAGGCTAGTTGCAAAAGCCTATGGATGTGATGCCCAGCTTCCCGCATGTCACCTGCTCAGAAATGTCGCCTTTTCCAAGCGTAGCCCGGACGATTTCTCTCAACATAGGGAGTATTGGATTCCTTGGATCCTCATGCAAGTTGTATGCCATGCGAGTCTGTCACTCCTGAACCACCCCTTCATTCATCTAGTTGCGGTTCGGAACGGCTCAAAGGGCTCCCAATCTGGACTCTTTCTCCAAAACACGATGGACTCGGCTATTTTCAACTCACGCTGGTTTTTTGCTTCCTCCGGCTTTGTGATAGTCTTCAACTTGAATTGTACGATCCTCTCATAGCCCATCTCGTCGCGGCCGTAGCGACTATTCCATGGCTACTACAATTTGTAGAGGACGAGAAGCTTTCGCAGGAGGCTTCGCGGGATCTTTCCTGGTGCAAGGAATACCTTCGTCGCTCAACTACAGTATGGCCACACATATCACAAAAGGTATTTGTGTTATACATGACATTTTGTAGATCTCCGCTATTCATTCTTTTTACTACCTACCACCTTCCTCCTAGTTGTCCATAAGCAGACACAGCTAACAATCAAGTCAAGCTGGATAGCCTTCACCGTCTAGATCTTATTGCAGATCACTACCATAAAACACCGTCTGAGAAGCTTGGAGGCGTAATGTTTCCGCCTTTTTTGCTCTGGGAGTTGCTCAGTCCTGAAACATGCCTGATGAAGCAGTCCTACAACTCTAGAGGTGGTCAACAAACAGGCAGCTCAAAAAGAATGCCAGATGCGAGAATAGGAATCACTACACATCTAACACACCCTTTAATAGAATCACAGCGCGATGAGCCAATATTGAACTCAAATTCTAGCTCGGATTCTTGGGGTTTCTTTGATCCATATGCCATTGAGGAGATGAATGTAGATGATCTTCTTGCGTCTTTTGCTCCTGGTATGTCAGGGTTAGAGTTTTGATACAAGATACGCCTTGTGCCAATGCTACGCTGTGTATCTATTATCGCACGAATTACAGTACTTCTGAATCAAGTCCATGACCAATAGCAATAAAGAGGGGTCTACATATGAGAGTAGCTTCCTGTGTTCTATCCCTATCAACAAACCAACTCATCAGAGAAAGATTTATTCTTCAGGAATGAATTGATAGGAGGACAATCATAGGCGAGGATTCAAATGAATTGAAAATTTAGATAGTTTTGTCTTGTCGTGTGGCTTCCGGCATGTGCATCAAATCCAACTATGGCCCATCTTGTGTCGTGATCCATTAAGGCACCCACTTCCCTAGGTTGGCATCAATGACGTATGTACTTGCTTGGTGTTGTGAGCGTTACAGCTGGTTTGCCAAGTGCACGTGACTTCTGCGGGTTTCGAGGGAGGGAAACAGACCCACAACCATTCATTGTCTCCGTCTTTGCACGTGATTCGAGGCAAACCCTCGGATCAGAATCACGTGCATTCGCCCACCAATCAGTCTCACCCTCCAAGATATGCACAGGCGGGCCTTTGAAAGGTTCAATGCTCCAAAGGTGGGGCCAAGTCCCGCCCAATCAACGAAAGCAATGCCTGGCAAATTGGCGCCACTCCCAGCGACATTGTCTCCGAGCTGAGCTGCATTTCGGCCTTCAAGGTTGCGTACCAGCATACCGAGTAGGTACCTTGATACAACACATCCAACCTATAGGCGACCTGAATGTTCGAAGTGCATCAATTCTACTCTACGTATTTTCCTAAGGCTCGCTCACTGTAAATGAATGACTTGGAAGTGTTCTTAAGAAGCATCTACTCACCCGCTTAGATTTGCAGTTCAAGTATTGGTTACTTCATGAGAGGATGCTCCATAGATAGGCCTTCATGACATTGTCACAACATTCGTACTCAATCAGATCAGAGAGACTCAATTTTTAACTATTCAAATCTTCCGCCTCGGCTTTGTTTACTTTCCATAACTGACGTGTTGAGACCATGGCGAAGAGTGCCGGAGACATGCTCTAGGGTAGCCATGCCGTTCGAGAATGCCACATGGCCACTAAAAATACCGAGGTGGAGATCGACTACATGGACCCTGGACGGAGCAATGTGCTGCATAATTAGCTGATCGACTGTCCAATGGCTCTGTCACCTGCCAGCTATCCACCGTCCAATTTCGCGTAAATGCAGACCTGCCATGCTTGTAAAGGCCTGGATGAAAGCCTTCCACTCAGCCAAGGCATACCGCTCCGAGAACTCGCTTCAGTCGCGGCTGAGGGCTGCGAGACATGCGACCTGTTATGTCGGTCCATCGAGGCTATCGGCGAGGGGGAGGCTGAGGAAGGAAGCTTGAGGCTGGGCTGGGACACGAACAGGATTCAAGGTCTACGTGTCGTTGTTGGAAGACATGACACGGGGCAGTTTTTGTATAGCATCGACATGTCTCCGTATAAAGGTGATAATAATATGCCTCAACCCCCTAAGCGTGTCGCGGAAACAACTTTCAGGGATTTCACTTCTGACCTCTTATCTGTTAAAATCTAGGGCACGAAAATCGAGTACCATGGACACGGCCAAAAGCTGGCGAGAAACCGGTGGAAATATCTGGGGATACAAGCTCCGAGGCGGCACGTTTGGCGATCAAAAGATGGTTAGAGAGTTGCACATCAAGCCATCAGTGCCGCAAAACCGCCCCTGTCTCTCTTCCTACTCGTGTCCTCGACGTGAGAAACCTCAACCATATCTATCTTCATTGTGCTGAGCCTGGGGAAGAAGAACAATATGCTTGTCTCAGTCATTGCTGGGGAACAGAGCAGACTATGAAAACTACTTCTGCTAATCTCACATTGCACCGGGATGACATTCCTTGGCAAGAGATGCCCCAAACCTTCCGGGAAGCTGCACAGGTTGCATTTTCTCTGGCAATACCTTATCTTTGGATAGACTCTCTATGTATCATACAAGATTCCAAGGACGACTGGCAGAAAGAGTCGGCTAAGATGGCGTCCATCTATGCAAACAGCGTCCTCACAATTGCGGCCTCTCTCGCTGCGGCAGATGACAAAGGACTCTTTAGCAAGTCTCCGAAATCCCACCGATCTCAAATGATCGAGACAAAAGCGAAGCCTGGGTCCCAATTGTGTATGATGCAGGTCCGAAAGACGCTCACACATGGCCACGGCCCGAGTCCTCTCCCCCTCATGCGCCGCGCTTGGGTGCTGCAGGAAAGACTCCTGTCCCCGAGAGTCATACACTTCCTCCCCGAAGAGCTTGTGTGGGAATGCATGGAAAGTACGTCGTGCGAGTGTGGTTGTATTCGCTCTCTCTGGTCCCCGGGACATGAGCCGTTTCTTAAAGATCTGTTGCACGAGATGGTGCTTTCTAAACTTTCGCTTGCGGAGGTCAGGGCGCAGTGGCATCTCTTAATCAGGGAGTATTCTCGACTCGAGTTGACGTTCCATACGGACCGGCTGCCGGCGGTTTCGGGTGCGGCTCGAAAGTTTTCTAGATTCTTCCAATGTCAGTATTTAGCAGGCATGTGGCGTACGGGGCTGTTGCGAGACTTGATCTGGGAGAGGAAAAGTGCAATAGCTGGGTCGAAGAGATTGACATACATACCTACCTGGTCTTGGGCGTCGATCATAGGGGCACAGGTAGTCGTCGACGAAGCCATGGCGACGGATGACCTTGCTGTCGTTCTCAACGCTGAGTGTAGTTTAGTGATGGGGGCAGGCGAGTTCGGGGAAGTCAGTGGAGGTATTCTCACCTTGTCTGGGGTATTGGCTCACATCTCGATAAGTTACTCCATTCAAGGAGAGGTAGCGATCTCTCTGATGAACACGGAGGAATCACAAATTCCGAGGGAGACGTATTTGAAGTACATCCCTGACACTGAAGGCGTTCGACATTCTGGGCCTGGCCTGGTTGCCATACAAGCAGTGCTTCGGAGGGGAGTTTATGATAGCGAAAGAGATGAGGAGATATGGTTCGTGCTGAGACTTGTTGAAGGTAGTGCCCAGAGATATCAACGAGTTGGACTGCTCAAAATGGAGCCTGGAGGGATGAAGGTAGGAGACATCTCCAGTGTACATATCGTATGATGGCTCGGAAGAAGACTCGCAGGAATCTGCACCACTTTCCAACAGTTTTTTTCAATATTCGAGGCATTCTGCCTGGGAAGATAAAAGTGACGTACCTGAACGGCAGCGGTGTGCAGCGAGGTTAGGGCGCCAGGTGCATAAGTCACCTCCCCTCACCAGCTGGTCACACTGCCCAACGGTGCTGTCTACTTGCCCCTATCAACAATAATAACAATAATCGCTTGGGGTCCCCTCTTTCTGGCCCTTTTCCCTTCCCACTTTTCTCACCTTTTTATCCCCCATCCTCTCACTTTTCTCTTTTCCCATTGCCTCACTTTTCTCTTTCCATCCTGACAAGCTTCTCTTTTCCATCCTGACAAGCTTCTCTTTTCCATACTCTTAGGCTTCTTTCTTCTCATCCTCTTAGGCTTCTCTTGCCCACCTTCTCACGCACACAGAGAAGGCAAAAACCAAGACGAAGCTTGACATTCTCAAAATAAAACACAAATTCGACTCAAGGCTTGAAAGCTGCTCATCAAAATGGCACTTGTATGGCCTACTGTACCGCCCTTCACCTATGCTCGGATCAAGGGCGAATTAGACTCTCCAACTGCTTGGCCCTTCCTGAGCACCTTCGAAGCAGCCAAGCTCATGAACGCTAGAACCTTGAAGGGGCAATACATGGAACAAGGAGGATGTGCTTCTCAGCCTTCGTTCTTCCTACCAAGATTCGAGTGGCCAAGCGTTGACTCGTCGCAACTTACCAACGCATTGAACGTCTCAACCAATGACGCGGTCGACGAAATCGGACTTATCGCGCCCATGCCTCCGTGGCAGGACCGTGTATGGATGCAAAACCAAATCTTATCAAGAGCCCCCAATTGGCAGCAGCACTTGACAGACATTCGAAATGTCTTAGTCGAGATTCATCATAAGAAACTTCTCTCTCAAGCGGGAGTAAATAGCCTTTTAACAATCATGCTGTACGGCCTTGAGGGAGTCATCAGCAAAATCTCTTCGCCGCTACGTATCTGCATGTACAAGCACGGAAATGTCTATGTTCCAGCCTTTTATCAATCTCCTCCCGCTGATCATCAGTACGTTCCTGGGACACAACTTGTCCGCGGCAACCATAGCGGAGGTCTCCCCTACCCGAACTGGACCTGGTTCAACATGGCAGGAAGACGTTTTCTTCTCGGGGCTATCCAGTTCTTCGATGGTCAGAATAATAGTGGTCTCCATTGGGCAACCATTATCTTTGACCGAGAGACCAGTACTCTGTACTATATTGATACACTCGGACATGGCAGAGAGGAACGGTTCAAAGCTGCCTGTTGCTCAGTGCGAAGTTTGTGGACCCTGCAAGGTCATCCATTTACGTTTACTGCAATCTGCCTGAACCTTACATCGCAAGAAAAGCCGGGTTCATCTGGAGTACTTGCGATCTTCACGCTTTGGATGATGATCAGAGGTTTGGTGGGTCGTGATCTCCGCGCCATGGATCTGACCCAAGTGCTCCCTGTCCACCCATACCCGCCTATCCACAGAGCAATGTTCGACAGCGCATTGGGACTGCTCGCATCGGATTGGCATCTTTGGAGTTCCCGCGAGAGGTCATTGAGCCAGGCACGCGCTATGCTAGCCGCGATCTGCTGCAATGAACTTGGAATAAGAAACGGTAAAATCCGGCTCGTCGCCGGACCTGAGGTCCCAATCCACGGGGCCTCCCGATTCCGCTTTCATCTATTCGGCAGCCCCGCAGCCTTGTACACAATGTCCAGCGGCTTCTCGGCTCTTGGAGGCTTTTTACCCATCGAAATCTCGCCCATCCAGCAGTTTCCCGCCAACTGGAGGAGAGTCTTTGAGCCGCTTTACCCGGAATCTTTCAACTCCAGGTACTGCCCGTTTCTCTGGAAGCGTGCCGAGCCCACCTTGTCACCGGACGAGCTGCCACCTCCTCCGCATTGGTTTCGGCGCCTTCGAACTGATGGTGGCTACAGCGAGCTGAGGGCCGGGAACCCATACGCTCCTACCGTGTCTCTGTTCCTTATGCCGCCTGTGCCTAACTACATGTAGGCAGAAGTTTTACTTCAACGAAGAGAGCTACGCGAGGAGAGAGAGATACAAGAAACAACAAAAACACCAAAAAGAAACCACATGAAACAGAAAAAAACAACAAAAAACAACAACAATAAAGCAACAATGAAAAAAAAAGAGTCAGCAGTTTCGATCGGAACGAAAAGGAAAGTCCTTCGTGGACCATGATACATGACAAATGTCATCACTGCTTCTGGAGTTTGCTTTCTCACTTTGAGAAAGAAGGATGCACAGACTATTGGCCCTTCGGAGGTACAAGGCTCGGATTTGCTGAGGGAAGTCAAAAGTCCTTCAACTGGAACGGGACGGGAAAAATCTTCGAGGATCACGGCCGATGGGATGGCATCTTCTCGCAGAGGGCGGTTTGTTTTCTTCTTCTTTGAGAGAGACGGGTGCGCAAGCTGTCGGCCCCGCTATTAAGGATCACGGTTTGGTTTGGAATGGAATCAATGGACATCAAAAGCTATGCATTGTGAACTCCCAGATGTCCTGTAGGGCTATGGATCACGAGTTTCTAGGTGGTTAGTTGATAGTCTCGAGAATACATGCTCTTCGCTGATACGAATAACCTCGCACTTGGAATCAAAGCCATGTAGTGATGCTGAACTCTGCCACGGTCAAAGCCTCGACGGATTTTTTTACTACTCCATTGTTGCATGCCATACTCGTCAGATATCCGACGGCCTTTGTCGTCGTCGTCCGACGTCCCCACAAAACTGGTGAGCGGAACGGGGGCGGGAGTTGAGCGGGTAGATCGATCTGTCAGGTTAATGGGCTTGGTATATTGGCGAGATTGCACGTGGTTCGTGAGGTAAAATCGGAGCCTCTCGTGAACGTCGTCCTGGTATAACACCTTGACTTGATGGCCGAATTTCGTCGAGTTGGGCCTCTCGGTAGAATGGTGCTGAGGGTAGCTTTCGTGAGCGGAACTATTCCGCGCGGATATTGATGCTGGAATGGCCTCTATGGTGAGGGAAGGGTCAGGTTCTTTGTGCGCGGGCTTCCGAAGTGACTATCGATAAGAGTATTAGGCCAACCTCTCTGGCTGCCTTTCGCGGCAAGTGCATGGCTTCAATCGCTACTGGCAATTCTTTATAGGTTTGGGTGGCTTCGCAGTGGTAACAAATATCTGAGATGGGCCCAGATGATCGGGTATTGAATGCTAGTCTTGAAACTTGCCGGCCATGAGCAAAAGCTTATCCTACCCGACTCGAGGTTCAATGCCTGAAAGGAAGCATATTCATACCATCTTTTCAATTTCGTAAGACATTTCTACGTATCATTAGACGTTGTCGCTATCTCCAAGTAAATACAAAAGCCGAGAGTGAGAACCCGGATCCCAACCGGTTTCATGAACACCCGAAGTGGTGTCGAGACAACGCCTCAATTTGCAAGGAAAATTACATCAGTTCGCCGCACTGGCCTAGGAAGTAGTCGTAGCCATCCTGGGCTCTTTGATGCAGCAGAGCCGGTTGACCCCGAGGACATCGATTCGAGGCGCAGGGGTTGGTGGCATTTTGGACGCCGAAGCCCTCACAGAGTTGGTCACTTACTCTGAAAAAGGCGCACCCGGGTTTACTGAAGCAACTCCTGCAGCATGAAAGGATCTGCTCGTCACTTCTGCCTCCCTCGTTGCTGAACGACAACGCAATGTCTGGGCCCGAGAGGCTTGTTCCGGCTGGAACGCTTAGGCGATGGGCATCGGCGCATGGATCGGCAGTGGCGGTGGAAATGGCAGTGGTACTGGCTATGGATGTCTCTGTCGTTGTTCTCGTTTCGGTCGAGGTGACCATCTTCGTTTCAGTGTTGACGACAGTGGTGAGACTGTGCCTAGTCTCCGTGCGTGCCTCAGTAACCGTCTCTGTCACCTCGGCGGCCGACACTGTAGCAGCATTCAGGTACGCGGTCATGGTGACTGTCCGGGTAATGGTGGGAGTTTGTGAGCCCTGCTCCAAAATTGTCTGTGTAGCGTGGCCCTCGGTGGTGGTTTCCGTGACTGTCTGGAGAGACGGAGCGCCCTGTGTGGCGGTAAGATAGCAAGCTGGAAGCAAATTCGTTAGTCCAGGATGTTTCTTTTTGAGGGTTGACTCAGTCTGCATACAACACTTGTTCGGGAAAGGGCTATCGCCACGCCCAAATTTGAAAACGCGTCGTCGAGATGGAGGGGCACAAGTCTGGACCGCCCATGGAACAGTCGTCGTCGTCGTCAACGTCCTGACAATGCTGCGTTAGAGGATAAGTTTGTAGTAGGAAGTCGGTGCACTCACGTCGTTGAGACCACGGTATCAGTTTCCATACGGGTTTGTGTCTCAATGGAAACTTCATATTGGGTAGGCGATGTTGTATCGATAATGGTGGTGGCACCAATGAGAACTGTGGTTGTGGCGGTAAGGGTGGTGGTGGATTCGGCGGTACTGGATCCACGCGAAGTATTAGTCAAGTGATTTCCATGAGCATACAACTAGTGGTACACACGGATTCCCTAGTAGCGTGATGGTGGTCGCCTCTTTGGTAGTGTCGGCAAATGGGCGAATAGTTTCCGTCACGGTGGTCGTCGGCCGAATTGTGTGTGTGGATGTGATGGTTTGAGGGGCAGGCTGGCATGTCGCGATATCCAACTTTCGCTGAGCTGGATAGTTTGCTATGTTAGTACGTGGCTGGATTCAGAGTATTGTGTGCCAAGTGGAAGATTGATGTGGCAGAAAGACTTACAGATTTGTCTGCGGCATTCAAAGCCATCCCGGCTTTTGAGGGTGCAGTGTCGAGGGGCATCAGCACATATTGAAGCTGGATCAGTCGCCGCCGCTCCAGTGCCGACAGCCACCAAGGCGATGAAGATATTCAAGAAATTCATGCCGCCTTGACGATGCGTGCTTCGCAATAAGAGCGAGAGACAATGGCCGTACCGACTGAGAAGCACAGAGAACCAGCTCTTGCTTTATTCCATTGTGCCATGGCCTCGATCCTCTCTTTGGCTGCGAGCTGAGCGGCGCTACTGGCAGACTAACAGCGAGCCGAGATCAGTCCAGGCCGTTTTGCTGCAGCAGTCCCACCAAAAAGACGCTGCCAGCCCCTGGCCCAGGCACTAGACCGGTCTCTCGGTGCCTGACAGGCGGTCTTTTAGGGCGGCCTCCGACGATCCATAGCGAGAGGACTGTTCTAGAATTCGCCTACAACTATCACTCATCTCTCTTCGAGCATCCTGACCTCTGCCTCCCGACCTGCCATTAAGACAAACACGATCCTATTCTACGAGGTGCGTCGTGATTATTTCACGCGCCATGCCGAAATATTAGACACGATTATTGGGGCTGAGGGAGCTTTGATATTGAATTTCAGAGACACAAGTTGCGCAGCCATCAATAGTGCGGCGCCATGGCCGCCGACACACCTCAGTTGCACTGCTGCATGACGCTGGAAAGAAACGTCAGCGACGCGGATGATGCTTGTTTCCCTTGCCTAAGTACAATGTTCGTGTATTTCTGCATCCAACCAGGCCTACTTGCACCATTTTGAATTTGTCAGCTGCCCCATAGCAAACAGACTCATGCTGACACCAAGATTGATAACAGTGCCTCCTCGGCAAAGACGCCACCTCTATCTCCTCAGCACAAGTAAGATGGCAAAAGCCTTGCATCTTAGGGGCCTGAAGTCCTCTTATACTCTTATGATCTCCGCAGTCAAACCCCGATGCTCGACTGGACGGCGAAAAGGTGATGCCTGGCCGGCTAGAAAGCTTCAAAGATCGGCACAGTGGGGTGTCAGGCAGACGCTGTAGGCTGACATATAAGACCTGAGGGCCTGTCTACGATCGGATCATTCGGGCCTTGCATCATTTACCTCATCTGAAGAGATAAATTTTGCCTGAGGGCTGCTTGACTCGAACCCCGGCAGTACCCGATTTGAACGGCCTCAACATAACGACATGAATTTCCTCGACTTCCCTCACGAACTTCGCCAAGAGATCTTGGCTCTGGCCATCTTGTCGCCGGTTACACCGCCAGCGAACGCTTCAGAGGGCCAGCGTGAGCGCGTACACAACTATCGCGGAATATGGCAGCTCCCAAAGCAAACCAGCACCGCGTTGCCCCTGCTTCTCGTCAACAGGCAGATCAATCTCGAAGTCAGACGCATCCTCAAACATGCCCCGGCGATCTACCATGTCGACATTATGTATTTTAAGGATCGCGGACTTTGGACCACCTGGTCTATCCCCCAACTTCCCCGTACCCAGTACATAGACTGCGTCTACGCCACCTTTCGGCCCTTCGAACCTGAGGGCGAGTTCGAGCCTCGCTACAAGAACTCTCTGGATTTTAGTGCAGGAGATGGAGGACCGCCAATCGGGGTCTGGTCCTTCTACCACTTGTTGGTAGAGCTTTTCAGCGCTGGCCCGGGCTACGTAGGCTCCTCTCGAGAAGAATCGGTCGGTCACTACGTCTACAAGAAGATAGTCGTCGACGTTCAGGCCCCAACCGATGGGGTGGAGCACAAGAGCGTCATCATCAACAACAGAGACTACCAGAAAGTGCACAGCAGGCTTGGGTACTTCGCAAACCACGACAACAGCGCCTTCGCGCTGGAGGAGCGGCTGGTCAAGTTCATGTGCAACTTCCTCAGTATCCTGCTGGGACTGAACTACCACACCATGAATCACGGGGCTCAGCTTCTTGAGAATATACAGGAGAGTATTGAGTTCCTCGTGAACGGGAAGCCATTTCGAGTATTTGACATTGACGCACGGGCGACCCATTTGGATGTGGGATATTTTGGAGTAACGCCGGAATCGATCACGGAACGGGAGCAGAAATATAAACTGTGGAAGGAATGGCTTGATGACAGGAGGAAACATATGAAGGAAGGCCTTGAGCTCGAGGATAATCGGCCAGTGAGCGACATCATGTGATGACTGGCTTACCTATGGTGCGAGCATCATTTGATGAGACGGACAGGGCTCCGGACGGCAAGTGAGTCATCGGTATGAAGGTTTACAGCGTTTTCATTCTGCATGGTTGTAGCCTTGGGCTAGTAGAATTTTTTTTTCGTATCCATTGTGTTGAGAAGTCGGATCTGGCATCTTCTATTGCTGGGTTCTACTGTTTGAGTCAAGCTACTCAAGCTGGCTCACTTGGACAAGACTAGGGCATGCCGCGAAGTGCCGCCGACGATGCTTCACGGTATCTAGGTTCATATCTTCATGCCGACTACTTGATCAGTTCCAAGCTAGGCATGGCATTATACATCAATTGACTACCTTTGAAGGCTTCAATCATTTTGGTGGGGCCAAACCACCTCGTCCGACTCGGCAATAGCAATGTCAACAGCAATCTCATGTCCCGAGTGACAAGCATCAATCTCCGGGGCCATTTGCCTTGTGGAGCTCGGAGGCCGGCTGCGTCGTAAATGCTCCTATTGGAAATGGAAATGCCATTGAGTTTGCTTGAAGGTCAAAGGCCAAGTTTCTGCCTGTCGAGGTACGAAACTCGGCAGGTGGCCTCTTGGGCATGCCAAAAACCCATCTTCTGAATCGCCTAGAGTATCAAGAAATACGTGTTATAAATTACGACAGTTCGCTGACACTGGTGTGATAGAATCGAACGAGCAAGCCTAGTATTTCCTAGAACCATCTCGCCCATGCCCATGCCTTCCTCATCCTCTCGAAGTTCGCGCCAGATGCTTTCAGGGCTCGTGTCATCTAGTAGTTACAATAAAGGACATGTAATACGACGAAGTGGCCCTTAGCACCTACGGCCAGAGATCAGGGGAGGTTACCCTCTTGCGACGCGTCTTGCTCCCCCAACGGATGGCCCTGAGGAAAGAATTGACAGCTGGACCTGTAGAAGTAAGTCTTTGAGAACACATCCAATCTCAGCATCCGGTGATTTTCAACGTACATGATTTTCTCATATGCTGTATCTTGGTGGGCGAGAGATAGACATGTTGGACGTAATCACATAACCCTTTGAAAGGGATAGATCCGGCTGCCAGAAGCTCCTCAAAGTACACCATTGCTATGTACTCTTCGAATGTCAACGCGACCAAATCGATCTTCCTCTTGGATATTTGTGGTAAGGTGTTGGGATCATCGTTATCGCCCTCATCCTCGTCACTGTTTTTCTCATTGTCGCTATCACCAGTCTCTCCCTGCGCACCCTCCTCCTCAAGCTCGTCGTCGTCATAGTCCATGTCCCCCTCGTAGATACCCATTTCTGCATACAAATTGAGTCCAGTGTACCAAACACAGTGGTGTCCAGATGGGTTGAGATACAGGTAAGCAAACGCACAGCACTGCTGGTCACAGTGGAAGCGCAAAATATACCCTCCTGCACCGTCGTCCATTGACGAAGGGCAGTGCACTAGGTTTCCCAGAGAGAAATACCATGATCGCATGCTTGGGATACGATAGTGCAATCGGTCACTGCTGAAGAACGTCTCGAAGCCGACAGGCAAAGTAAGGCCGAGTCTATTCGCTTTGGCTTTGAGCTTCTCAACATGGCTCTTGGGAGCCGCCCGGTGACCGTGATTGTCCTCGAATTCATGGTGTCTCAAGCTTTGCTCTGGGATCTTCCCGTCAAGTGGTTCAAGCCAATCAAAGCTTCCATCGAGCTTCATCCAGCTGCGCAGATCGGGAGGCGAGCTTCGAAAAAAAGGACCTCCGCTTGGGTCCAAGCCGTAGTCTTCATATATGCTAGCCGGTGTCTCATCGCCGCCTACTTCGCATTCACCAAGGACAGGAATATGTCCGGGGTATGAAGGGAACAGCCTGCGATTTCCAGATGGGGGGAATAACTTGCACATCGCCCGTGCATTCTTGACCCATCCATGGCAGGGTGATATCAATTGCATGGCTTGGTGGTAGAGATGTGAATTTAGTGTCCTGGCGACGGCCTCGATCTCGAACGGGTTAAGAAGCTTGAGGATATTGACTATAACTTCGGGTGGGACGGATAAAATCGATGCCATTGCGAACTTTGGAGGTGAACTCGTCGATTGTACAATAGGTTATGGGTGAAGAGCAGGAGGCAAATGCTTCGAATCTCATGATGCCGTTCAAATTAATAATAAATCACCACCTACCCCGCAGTTCTGCCTAATCTCAATGATGTAGGAAGACTGCACCAGTGAAACAAAAGATAGCGACAAGCTACTGGTGAGCAATCCTAAAGAAGGTAACTCGTAAAACTCGTAAAGCGTGTAAGCAAATCGAGACATGGGGATTTTTCACGGAGAAACCAAAAAAGTAACTCGTGTGATATTTCAGATGAATTGTCTATACGAGTATCACATTTGGGTCGGAGTAATGCACCGTTGTGCTAGATACTCTAGGTACGAGGAGTTCTTGTTGTTCAGCCCACTTCTCATTTCAGCCTGGGTCTCTTGTTGAAACATTGCAACTATTCAGCAGCTCTGGCTGAATATCAAACCTCGTTAGAGGGATACTGAATATTATCTAGAGGATTGTATTCTTCTTTGATTGATCGGACACTTGTGAAGCGCTGCAGGTGTGCCATTGTCCCCGTCTTGTCATTCGTGCCCGAGTCTCTGCTTCCACCAAATGGTTGTTGCGCAACAACAGATCCTGTGCACTTGGTATTGATGAAGTTGTCAAATTGCTCGACGTTTCCAACTTTGAGCTTTGGCAACTCCTCTTGGAGATGTTTCTTGAATTTCGGCCAGACGGACTCAGCAACGTACATACGGGAGCAAGCTGAGCACTTCTGCCCCTGGTACTCAAAAGCACCTCGGATACTGTGCAAAGCTGCGCTTTTGACGTCGGCGGAATTATGAACGACACCCCAATTCTTTCCACCAGTCTCTCCAACAACTCGGGGGTAAGAGTTATATCGGCCCTCTCCCACACCATCCCCAATCTTCTTTTGGATGCCCTTGAACACTTGTGTTGAACCAATGAAGCTGATAGCAGCGAACTCTGGGCGCTTCAATACAGTATTGGTGATCTCCTCCGCATCTCCGGGCAGGAATTGCACAACATCTCTTGGCAAGCCTGCTTCCAAGAGAATTTGGTGTATCAAGTAGGCCGAATGAAGCGCATAATCAGACGGCTTCCAGATGACAACGTTACCAAGAAGCGCTGCAGGCCCGACCAATGTTGCCCCCAGAGCTGTAAAGTTGAACGGCGCAATCGAGTAGACAAAGCCCTCCAGGGGACGGTACTCCATCTTGTTCCAGTTACCATTCGGGTGCTCTGTGGGTTGTTGAGAATAGAGCTTCCACGCTTCTTGGACATAGTAACGGAAGAAGTCGACCGTCTCACTCGGGGCCTCAATCTCTGCTTGCCAGATGTTCTTGCCTTGGCCGAGCATGGTTGAAGCCACAATGTCTGACCGGTATTTGCCAGCAATGAGCTCAGAAGCTCTCAGGAATATAGCAGCCCGGTCTTCAAATGCGAGGGCCTCCCAAGCAGGCTTGGCTTTCAAGGCGGCATCGATGGCTGCGTTGACCTGCTGAGGGGTTGCGCATGCATAGTCGGCAACGGGCTCGCTATGTTTGGATGGATTCAATTGAGAGCGGAATTGATTCGATTGTACCTGATCGAGACATTAGTATTTTCTTTTCGTAATACGTGCTGGAAATCGTACGTTTTGCCCATTAACCGTGATGGGAACCTGAACCGGCATCTGGCTCTTGAGTCTTGAGAGAGCATCTTGAAGGGATGCTCGCTCTGGTGAACCCTTCGCATAGTCAAGCTGTTATGAGTTCAAGATGGTTAAAAACCCTTTCAAAATAGAGGGTAGCGTTATATCATACGAATTTTTCATTTTCGAACTTTGGGGGGTGCAGCAATGTCAAGCGTCTTCGTCCGATGCTCGCCCTGGCCGTCCTGCAACGAGCGGTTGCAGGAACCTGACGGGATGCCCGAGACAATTGGATCATGATGGAAACAAGAGCTTTTCAAGACTACTGAAAAGAAAGATCAAGCGTAATCAAGATAGATCTTTAATCAAAATGGACCAATTCACAAGTGAAATGCGATACCTTTGGGAGGATGTCATTGGTATTTGCGACATCGGTATTCGGATCAAGCTCCCGCACTCCTTCCAAGATCCCCGCCAAGATTAGAGCTCATTGCATACAAAAATTAATCTAGAAAGGTCAAACGTAGTCAAAAATATGATTATGTGCTGCGGATTCGCATTCCGCCGCTCCATAGGACTTCAACCGGGCCAGTCTACGCCTTCGGAACGACATCCCGTCCAGTCACCCCTAGTGTGTTCATTGAGTAATTTACATGGGATTAAATTTGTCAAATAACAAAACTTGGTAGAGCCATCATGGCGACACAAACGACTTCGCTGGGAACAAATCTCTGAGTTAACGCCCGGCTTTTCGATTTCGATCATGCATTCATCACCACGCAAAGTTGCCTTTCTAGGCTGCGGTAAGTCAGTATCACCAGTATGATACGTACGTAGCTAACTGGAAGATATAGGAAACATGGGGTCGGCGATTTTATTAGGATTGCTAGACGCCTTGGATGGGATCAATTTTGGTGATGATCCGACCTGGAACTTCACCGCATGCACCAAAACCGAACGCTCCGCAGCTGCGCTGGTTGAGAAACTTGGTCAGCATGCGACGCGGGTTCAAGTTCTACACGGGCAGAGCGAAACTATTCTTGTGGAAGCTGATGTAGTAATACTGGGAGTAAAGCCGTACCTCGCAAAAGGAATTTTGAGCCAGCCAGGGGTTGGCCAAGCTCTGGCTGGAAAGCTGGTCATTAGTCTTATGGCGGGAGTTTCAGTAGACAAGATTCATGATTTGATCTTGCCTACGGCCACGGAATCCGCCAGTGCAGAAACATATGTCGTGAAGGCAATTCCAACCATCGCTGCTCGTTATCGTCAGTCCATGACCCTGATCGAAAGATCATCCCCGCCACTTCCCCAGCACCACGCGGAGCTGGTGACCTCCATCTTCAACCTTGTCGGCAGTGTGAAGGTATTGGAGCCTGATTTAATGGATGTAGGCTCAGTTCTAGTCACTTCATGCCTAGCTACCTTAACTGTTCCGTTAGATGGGCTCCTGGACGGATCAGTTATCGAGGGTCTGCCTCGTCGGGATGGCATGGAGTTGATTTCGCAAGGGATCGCTGGCTTAGGCGCACTGCTAAAACATGGTGGTCATCCGGCAATGCTTAGGGAGAGTATCTCCTCTCCGCGTGGAGTCACCATTCAGACTCTACTTTCCATAGAGCGGGAAAATACGAGAGTGACATTTACAGACGCTCTTTTACACGGGACAGGGTACTTGCAGAAGATGAGATCAAAGGCAGAAGCTCGACATTTATCCGAGAAGGACAAAGCATAGGGAATTTTGACATAATTGTTATCTTCTTTCAACTTAAAGCGTGGTAGCTTAGAGTGATTGAATGTTTACTCTTGTGTGAAAAGCCTAAAGACCAAATCATTAGGTGAAAATAATTTGGCAAAAGAAGACATTAGATGTCAGCTCACCAATTTAACATGTCTAGATAAAGAACACCTTTGGATAGCAACAAGATATCAATACGCTTCTACTCGCTGGGGCTCGGCTGGCTTGAGGTTCGTCAGTTGTGACACTCTAGAATACATGTAGTATTGAAATCTTGAGCTGGGCAGTTATGGATCAAAATGGTGTTTAATTCTTAGGAAGAGTTAGTAGTCCCTCGCAACTAAAAAAAGAGTGCAACGTGGAATGTTAAACTACCCGAAGACACGGCGGCGAAGCTCCTTTGCTAATGCTTCAACCATATGTTGCGTTCGTTCAACGGCCCCACGGTTTTCTACTGCCAGGCGATAAAGATAGCCCATGCATTCCGAGACAGATCCCCATGCTACGTACTTGAAGACACCAGGTGCTTCTGTCCTTGTTTTTTTCGTCGGTTGTGAAGGTTCCCTCGCAGTCTTCGATGAGGGAGCAGCTAAGCTCATCAGCCATGCCCTTGATCTGATCACATTCTAGCTTTGTGAGAGGCAATCCTTGAGCAACCCTATCACGGTGTGTTGCCATAGCCTTGGACGCGCTTGCGGCATTGTGCGTTGCTAACATTAAGGCAGTGGTGGGGAAGGACAGTTCTTCCCGGCTGTCGGTCTGAGGGACTCTTTGCATCATGAATCAACGACCGGACCTCATTTTCGATATAAGCGCCTCGGACAAGTTTCACGCCCAACGACCATCCTTCTTGTGCCGCTTGGAGGATGTGGCGTTGGGCATTTTCTCTTGCTCCCTTGAGGTATGCCTGGATGGTGTTATACACAAGGGGTTCTCCCTTCTGGTTGTGGCGCTTCATCAGCTCAATAACCCATTCATCCAAACCGATTTGGAGTATCTGCTGCTCAGCATCTATCCAAAGCCGGGCGCCGGCCTTTCTCGTCTCTATGGAAATTTCGTCTAGTGCCTCTGAAATAGCAGGGGGCATACGCTCTCGAGCTTGCAATGCGGCGATGCAAATCGGGCCTGCGCCCGTGAGTCTAGGCGAAGTGGTTAGCATTTACATCTGCGGTGTAAAATAGCCGCCCCAACCGTGAAGGTGGGGTCAATATATGCAAACTTACTTCACAGACAAGAAGTCCCCTGAAGAGAGCATGCGGATGGTATCGAGATTGGCATCCTTCCATTCCTCAATCATGCGATAGCACGCCAGTCCGTGCTTGGCATCTTCCGCAACAGCGGCGCCTTCACTAGGGTCAAGTACAATCTCCTTTGCGAATCCCAAAATAACACCTTCGTAGCCAAGTTGCCTTAGCTCACTCATTGAGCGAGAGACCTCTGTGCTATTGGAGCCAGCGCAGAATTGATTGTAAATGGTCCATCGCAGCACTCTGTTAAGAATGGGATTTCTGTCCGCATTGATGATTGCCGATTTTGATCTCGTTACGGCGTCCAAGAATGTCAGGCAGGGCTTCATAAACCATGTTTTGGACATCATGGACGTCAAGAAGAGAGACCGTATCAAATCTGTGGTGGGTATCCGGGACAAGCTTGAGCCCTTTGTCGGTAATCCATTTCGTGCCTTACCGACAGTGCTGTTTGCGACTCGGTTGGGCAACTCAATGGACCTTGTTGCAAAATTCCGGAACGTCATGACCAATGTCTAAAAAGGGGGTAAATCTGAATTATTTCAAGAGGTCGAAGAAGAGAAATATAAACAACATCTAATCATTCCGCTGTACAGCTTCAATTGAGTCACGATGGCATCAGAACCCGGCCTCGGGCTAGATATAGAAGGCTATATTGCCAAGGATTCACATTGGTCAACACCCAAGAAAGGAAAGGCTCATTCCGGCATGTAATCCCGCCACTTGATTGAATGAGACCAACTCCAGACCCGTCATCAATGGTAGGTTGATCCGGCCCGGAATCAGTTCCCAGCGCGGAGTACGCTTCCTATCACAAAGAATGTCAGGTGCATGCAGCTAATAAAAATTGAGCGAGATGAGGGGAACCTGAATCCGTGGTGCTAAATCGATCATGTGAGGCATGACCTCCCTAATACAGCGAGTCCAATGTCTCTTCTATATCCTTCTTTACGCGAGGGACAGGGATGTATCAAGTTACTCAAACGGATCAACGGGTGAGATTCAGAACTGTTTAAAGTAGAAAGGCATTTTCGATGTTGATCCCATTCGAGATTCGTTGGTTCCACCTTAACGCAATAATATCCATCTCTATGCTCGCCCCAGCAGGCAGCCTCACAGCTTCACATGAACTCCTTGCTGGCTTATGAGGGAAGTATGTAGCGTAAACTTCGTTCATTTCCTTGAAATCATCCATGTTTTGGAAGAAGACCTCGGGTGATATTAGTTAAGATGTCGGCCCTAATAGCCTCTTGGTAACTCACTGTTATTTTAACAACTTTTTCAAGGCTGGAACCCGCTGCTTCCAAGACCGCTCGCGCATTCTGGCACATCTTATGGGTCTTCTCAGCCACAGTCCCCTCGATGAGAGTTCCAGTGGTTTCAGCGGGAATCTGGCCCGAGACAAAGACGAGTCCGTTGGCCTTGATGGCCTGCGAATAAGGACCAATTGCTGTGGATTGAGTGAGTAATGATACGTTTTAAATTTTGTAAAAGGGATTGCGCACGCTTAACTCCGTGTGGGGAGAAAACCGGCGTCATTCTGGCACGAGTGGGAAGACTAGTTGAAAACGAACGAGGATCCATTCCGTTATACAAGAGACAGCGTTTAGTGAACCCGGGCGAAGCTGTCACACGAATAGGGTACAAGGACCTTCGGGCCAAGGGGGCAATGCGAAGGATTGAGAGGGCCATATGTGAGCTTGTCGAAGGTTTGGTCGGGAGATAAAATAAGAATTCTGCTTTCTTGCCCTTTATAAATATATTAAAGTTTTAAAATTTAACCTTAGGTTACCTACAAATAATATAGTATCTTATATAGTAGTATATTCAGGGTTTCCTATAAAGCCTCTCTCCTATATAGTAATTAGTATTAGTAAAGAATAAAACCCTGAACTAGAATAAACTAAGTAAGCTTTATTAGATATTCTATAATATAGTCTTAGTATCTATAGTAGATATTAATAAAATATTAATAATAATTATATACTCTATAAGTACAGATTATTAGCTTATACCTATTACCTTCAGCTGGAATATATCTGGAAATACTTAGATTAAAGCAGTAATACTCAGGGGCTAGATTACTGGATAATGACCCCAAAAGCGAGGACCTGTGTCAGGAATGAGATCCTGGGGAAAGCGATCTTCCGGAATCAAATCCCGCCCTCCACGAACTCCACCCCTTCAACCACACACTTCATCAGGCCTTGGTCTTATTCGATAATGGGGGTAAGTTAACGGCTAATCACCATAGGAAGATGCATAAAAAGGTGCCCATGGCTAGGACCCATTATCAATACTCTCAGTCATCCATCCGTATTCCAACTCTTTTATTTTTCAGTATCGTCAAAATGAATTCTTCCGTCATTCATCTGAGAGCTAGTACACCTATCCGAAACATAGGCCTCAGAGCCCGTTTTCCTCCTTCTGGCTACCGCTCAATGGCTACTGGGTCTCAAAAGAAAGAGTTCCTTTGTATCCTACCCGACAGACCAGGAGTGTTAGAGCTTCGGAAGAGCGTGAAAGCGTGAGTATACCACTCCATGAGCGGACTGCCAAGGACTAACAACATAAAAGAGGACATTACGAGGGCATAAAGCCACTCATTGCATCTGGTAGACTGCTAGCCGGTGGTACAGAATAACTGTATATCTAATCTTAATTTTAAAAATATCTAACTTAAATCTAGGCCCTGAGTATTACTACTTTAATCTAAGTATTTCTAGATATACTCTAACTAAAGGTAATAGATATAAACTAATAATCTATACTTATAGAATATATAATTATTACTAATATTTTATTAATATTTATTATAGATATTAAGATTATATTATAGAATATCTAATAGAGCTTACTTAATCTATTTTAATTTAAGGTTTTCTATAAAATCTTTTTTCTATATAGTAATTAGTATTAGTAAAGAATATAAGTATATATAATTTCTCTATAAAATAAATTAATATAATATTTAAATAGTATAATAGTTATATTATACTAAATTAGATTCTAAAAAGAGTTTTTTAAACTAATATATTTTAATTAGAAGTATATTAATATTTATTTCTTTTCTCTTATAAAATTCTCTATTTAAGTAAAAAAAAATTCTATATTTAATAAGTTTCTAATATAGCTATATATTTATCTACTATAAGATAAAGATAAATATAATATATATAATTTAGTATATTTTTAATCTATCTCTTTTAGTATCTTTATACCATAAGGAGTAGTTTTATCTAACCCCAGATAGTAGACTTTATATATTATAGATATAAGATTAATCTAGAGACTAGCTAATAGAAAATTACAGACTAAAAACTAGTTTATATTACTACTTATTACTAATTAGATTCTAACTTTAGTATTATTCTATTTAAAAGTCTATTAGATTCTACTTTATAATATATCTATAATATAATATATCTACTATATAATATATCTACTTTATAATATATCTACTTTATAATATATCTACTTTATAATATATCTACTTTATAATATATCTACTTTATAATATATCTACTATATAAGACTTCTATTATATAATTAATAATTTTACTAATAAAGCTTATTAACTAGCTATAATAGAAAAGCCTAATAATACTGAGATTATAAAGTAGAGATAAAATTACTAAAAGAAACTAGCTAAATATATTAGTAAGTTAGCTATTATTTGAGAAATTAGTATTTAGAATAAGTTAGATTAAAGACTAGGGATATTAGTATCTTCTGAAATTATTCAGGTTATTACTAATAAATAGTATTTATATTACTGAAAAAATACTTCTTAGAAAAGAGAAATAGAATTAGAGTCTTATTTAAAGTAATATAGTATATAATATACTAGCAGATAAAGAGTAATAAGAAAAGCTCGATCTCTCTTATAAAAATAATTATAAAACTAAAGATAGAGAAAATTATGTTAAGATTTACCCTATAGACTATAGGGTAGATCAGGTTACCCTATACCAGTTGATTAAATAATCTCAGGATAGTATAGGGTAAGGAGGAATGAAATAACTAACTTAGGGCTTTCCAAAGCTGGAAGCCCGCTGAAGCCACTGGCCTAACCCTCTGTGGCTGCCCGTTGGGGCAATTGCGTTAGCGGTCACAACCGCTGTAATGGCCGCTGTGGCGACCGTATTAGTGATCTCGTATTGCGCTGCAGCAACTGCATTAGCGGTCCTCGTGTCCGCTGTAGCAGCTGCATTAGCGGTCCTCGTGTCCGCTGTACGAGAACCTTAGCACTTAGTTAGTGAGCCTCGTAACCACTATAGCGGCTGCATTAGCGGACCTCGTGTCCGCTGTAGCGCTTGCATTAGTGGTCTCGTAATTCTCTATACGAGAACCTTACAGCGGTTACGAGCCCGTATTACAGAAGGCAACGTGTTATCTTCAGAGCTCTTAGAGCCCTGAAACACCTATAAGTACAGGGCTTCCTCCCTGCTAGATAGAGGTTCTTTAAGCCACCAATTTACTCTTTTATCTACCCTACAGTCTATCTTCTTAGCTACCCTGTAGCTGATAAAGCCTTTATTTCTCACTTAGAGCCTGCTTCTTCTACTACGCCTTTCGAAACGATCCCTTCAGTATTCCTTAGCCTACCCTATAGGCTGCACCTACCCTAGACCTAGCTTACCCTACAGCTGGTCTACCCTATACTGGAGGCCTTGACCTTTCAAAAAATTATTATAAGTAGTTATCTTAATTAATATAGTATTTATATTTAACTTAAGGTTAATAATATAAAACTATAAGTAGTACTAGGCTTAAATATTAGAATTTATTAAGTACTATATATATATACTAATATATATAAAAATAACTATCAGATCTCTAAGAAGCTCCCTATATATATTATCAGAGTTAGTTCTATACTAGTAAAAAGCGGAGCATGCTCTTACTGGTTGTTGGTTATTATATATAGTTGGCTATATATATATATAGCCTGTCACTTATACCAATATACACATTTGATTCATTTGCCAGAGCGTTTCAATCTTAATTCCACCTTAATCACTTAACCTAAAACATGCTATTATCTAGGAGTCGTTCATGCCCGCCCTGTCGTTCAATTGCGAGGATTCACTTCGCCTGTGGTAAGTGTTTGAGGCGCCGAGTCCATCGCAAAATCTAGGTTCAATCTTTTCTATAGGAAATTAGTATATATTATAACAACAGCCATGCAACCATACGTTGGTTAACTCAACAATAGTGGCTGAGTGTTGTTTCTAATGACATTAGATCATTGGAATTATTGCAGTTTGTTGTGCTCGTTTTGAGGTTGGGTCTCGTCATAGGCTTCTCTCTCACGATGCCAGGATCCCTACTCGCCGATCTATGGTTGCATGGTCTAGACGGGTCAGAACCTACCAGTCGAACGGTATTTAGGGGGTCGCTTGCCGACTTTGGCAGATGTTGTTATTGTTATTGTTGTTGTTATTGTTATTATTATTATTATTATTATTATTATTATTATTATTATTATTATTATTATTATTATTATTATTATTATTATTATTATTATTATTATTATTATTATTATTATTATTATTATTATTGCTACTGGCTTTATATTGAATTATTGAGTGATTGTATTTCTTAGTTCACAGTATCTTTATCTCTCTTATATATAAGATAAGTAAGACTCTAAGCCCAGTAGGTTTCCTGAGAAATTCTTATAAGTCCGAGTCTTTAGAATATTACAGCCTGGTTTAGCTATTATTAAGAGTATCAGGCTAGAAGTAGCTGCCTTAGTCTAAAGTATAAAGAAAGTTATATATTACTTTAACTAGACTATTTTAATAAAGCTAGAACTCTAATAGAGTAGGTCTTAACTAGGAATACTATTACTAGTTTTAAAGGTTTAAGTATATCTCTTTATAGATCTTTATAAGTAGCGACCTTAAGGCTCCCCAGGATTTCTATAACTAAGAGCGCAGTGAAGAGAGATATTAGTAGGTAATTCTTTCTCTATACTTTTTAAGTAGTTAAATCTTTTAATATTAAATACTTAGGCTATAATAATATATAAATTAATAATAGCTAATAGCTAGCTGCCTTTTATAAAAGTAGTAAAAGCTATATCTAGAAATTATTCTCTATATATAGTATATCTAAGAATAGATTAATCCCAGGATATAGCCTAGTATATACTAAATATACTCTTATAATCAGGGTATATTACTAGATTGGATTCTGATATATAGGCCTATAAAGTATATTCCGCTAAGGGTCTTATAGGAAAATATATAGCTTTAATACCGGGTCTAATTTAAGAACTCGAGACCTAAACTTAGCCTATATCAGTATCTATAAGGAAGTTCGCTGGAACTTTCCCGATTTAGTGAAACTCTTAATATTCCCACCTCAAAGGTATATATTTACTTTTCAGCGTTTTGAACAGGGATAATATACCTGCGAATTTCTGATAATTACCTTTCTCTATTCTACTAATATAGTATAAGCGATTAACTCAGCCAGAACTCCTTAAGAGCTTAAGTACTTATTAGAAGAATAGAGTATAAGGATATTATTATAGCTTACTGCTTATAATTAATTAAGCTCTACTAGTAGATAGATATTTTACTATTTAATTATCTTCTGAATTCTAATAAACCTAGAGAGAGTATATTTAGAGATATTTAGATCTAATTATACTAAATAATACCTAGTTTATAACTCTATAGATAACTGTTTATAGTAGATAGACTATAAAATAATAAGAGCTTTAACTTAAGAGTTTTATTCTCTTAATCTCTTTATAACTATAGAATCTGAATTAATATAACTTAAAAATTAATTTAATAGTACTTACTTATAAATTATAATCCCAGATCTTTAATAAGGTAAAAATATATTCTTAGTATAAAAGAAAAGATATAGAATAAGCTATAACTACTATTATTAGCTCTTTATTCCTTATAAGATCTTTCTCCTCTGAGTTTAAGATAATAATAGAGGAAATTAATAATAATAAGTATAATACTAGATAGAGTAAGCCTGAGAAAGTAACTATCTAATTTACTATAAGTTTTCTCTAGTATTTCTTCTATCTCTATCTCCTATAGTACTCTAATAAGTTTATTAAAGTCTAAGTTTAAATAGAATATAGATAGATAGAAATTTATATTAATAGGATAAACTAAGTTACTATAGAAGATAATAGTATAATCTATAGAATTATTATAAATAAAGATCTTTATTATAGTTTATATAGTTATATATATCTTATAATCTAAAGAATAAAAATAATAAGAGTATTATATTTCTATTATAAAATATACTTAGATTATTAGAAGTAATATATTTCTTATATTCTATAACTATTATATATATATATTTATTTTACTAGTTAGAATATTTTTTTAAATAGTTATTAATAATATTATTTATATATCTATTATTACTAGCTTTATAATACTTATATATTAATAGTAATTTATATTATATAACTTATAATAATTTAATTATATTACTTAGAATAATATTTTAATTAGTTTAATTCTAATCTATTCTAAATTCTATTTAATATAAAGTATCTAATTAATATATATTAATAACTTTTATTTAGCTAATTATCTTATTTTAATTACTATATAATAATAAAGAAAATATTATAATTATTATAGTTTCTCTAGCTTAATAATAGAATTCTATTATTAATAATCTATCTACTTTAAATAATAATAATACTATAGATAAAGATAGTAATAATAGTAATAGTAATAAAAATAATAATATTAAGATTAAACTCCTATAAAGTTAAGTTCTTTAATTTTAAAAATATCTTATAACTATATAGTAAGAAATAGCTATTATTATTATCTTTATAAAATAATAAACTATTTAGAATACTAATCTTTAGATTTAAGCTTAGATTATAATTTAGAAAAAGAAACTAAAAGTATTATTTAAGCTATTATTATTTAAAATATTTAATAGGATCTAAGATAAGTTTTAAAGCTTTATAATCTAACTTTAAATATATTTTAATTATTTCTTTATTATTTTTAATAATAATAAATAGTATATTATTTATATTTACTTATAACTTAAGAAAACTATATTTAATTAGTTTAAATTTATTATAAAAGAATATTTTAATAATTAAAGAAGTTAGTAAATTATTAATATTATAATAAGTTTTAATTACTTTATAGAAACTTTTTAATAAATCTTTAGAATTTAAAATAAGAGATATAAAATAGAATATAAAATTAATAAACTCTTTTAGATTAGATCTATTTCTATCTTTAGTAGTAAGTATTTCTAGCTTTTAATAAAAACTAAATAGAATTAAAAGTATTTTTTTATTAGTTTTATTATAAATAAAAGTATATTCTAAGATTAGATAATATATAACTAGATTATATAATTTTTTTAAAAATATAATTAGTAGTTTATATCTAAACTTTTAATTTTATAAAATAAAATTAGATATTATATTTTTAGTCTAGATATAGATATTAATATCTTAAAAACTCTAATAATAGAAGCTATTTATATAGCTAGATATATAAATAGCCTAATTATAACTATAGCTCTTAAAGGGAGAAACTTATTATCTAATAATAATAATTATCTTTTCTTTTTATTAGAACTTATCTTAATTAATTAATTATTTAAATTATATTATTAATTAATTATTTAATTAATTAATTACTAGATATTTTAAATAGCTATAATATCTAATATAAATATTCTAATCTCTTAAAGCCTATTTAATACTATTAATAAAATTCTTAAAGTAATAATAACTATTTATTATAAATTATATTATTATATATTAGGTTATATAGATTACTCTACTTTTTCTAACTAATTACTAATAGATTATTAGAATCTTATAATAATCCTAATAATTCAGAATAATAAATTATTACTAAGTATTAATAATCCCCTAGTATATATATATATTTATTTTACTAATTAGAATACTTCTTTAGATAGTTATTAATAATATTATCTATATATCTATTATTACTAATATTAAGATTTACCCTATAGACTATAGGGTAGATCAGGTTACCCTATATCAGTTAATTAAATAATCTCAGGTTAGTATAGGGTAAGGAGGAATAAAATAACTAACTTAGGGCTTTCTAAAGCTAGAAGCCTGCTAAAGCTACTAGCTTAACCTACTATAGCTGCCTATTAGGGTAATTATATTAATAGTTATAACTACTATAATAGCTGCTATAATAACTGAATTTAGTAATCTTATATTATACTATAGTAGCTATATTAGTAGTCCTTATATCTACTATAGTAGCTATATTAGTAGTCCTTATATATACTATAATAGCTATATTAGTAGTTTTTATATCTACTATATAAGAACCTTAGTACTTAGTTAGTAAGCCTTATAACTACTATAATAGCTATATTAATAAATCTTATATTTACTATAGTACTTATATTAGTAATCTTATAATCCTCTATATAAGAACCTTATAGTAGTTATAAGTATATATTATAGAAGGTAATATATTATCTTCCGGGCTTTTAGAGCTCTAAAATACTTATAAGTATAGAGCTTCCTTTCTACTAGATAGAGGTTCTTTAAGCTATTAATTTATTCTTTTATCTACCCTATAGTCTATCTTCTTAGCTACTCTGTAGCTAATAAAGCTTTTATTTCTTACTTAGAGTCTGCTTCTTTTACTATATCTTTTAAAATAATCCCTTTAGTATTCCTTAGCTTATCCTATAGGCTGTATCTACCCTAGACCTAGCTTACCCTATAGCTAGTCTACCCTATACTAAAGGCCTTAATCTTTTAAAAACTAACTCTATAATATTTATATATTAATAGTAACTTATATTATATAGTTTATAATAATCTAATTATACTACTTAGAATAATACTCTAATTAGTTTAATCTTAATCTACTCTAAACTCTATCTAGTATAAGTTATCTAACTATTATACTATTATCTAAAATAATTTAATATAACTATTTATTAACTATATTTATTATATATTCTTCTAATTAATTAAAAACCTATTTATAATAATAAAGCTATTTTTAATAGTATAAATCTAGAAGCTATATCTACTTAGTTTATTATTTTAATAAATTAAAAAAAGAATTTTAAAAAGAATTTTATAAGAAAAATAAATTAATAAGTATTTATAAATATATAATTATAACTATAAAAATTAATAATTAATAGTATTATTAATAAACCTATAGTAAAAAAATAATATACTATACTAATACTAGTTAATATAATAATAATAATATTTTATAGTTTTTAAAATATATATAAATCCTATAGAGTTAGAAGTTATAGAAAAATATTTTATAATTATAATAAAATTAAATATATTTTATTATAATATTTTAAACTAAAAAAATAGAAAAATTAGAAATTTATTAAAGAAAATAAAAAGAAAATAAAAATAATTAAAAGTAATTAGAAAAATTAAAATTAAAACTTTTAGAATAATTAGAAAAATTATTTAAAAAGAGAACTTTATAATTATTATAGTTTCTATTTTTTCTAGAGAATTTAATCTAGTTTTTTAAAAAATATTAAATCTAGATAAATAATAAAACTAAATAATATTAAAAGAGAACTAATAATATATTAAGAATATCTTTAAAAAACTTAAATAAAAATATAAAAATAAAAAAACTATTTTAAAAAAAAATATAGATTTTCTACTAAATATAAATATATATTTTATTATAATAATAAATATATTTTAAGAATAGAAAAAAAAATTAAAAAAAAAATATTTATTTATTAAGAATAAAATTAAAACTAAATATTATAAATTATATATTTACTATAGAAGAAAAATATAAAATTAGAATCTAGATTAAAATATAAAATTAGTATTTTTTAGAAAAAAATATTATAAATACTATTTAATATCTTAATAATAAATATAATAATTTAATTTATATAAAAACTAATAAAAAATATAATTATAAATTAGAATTCTAAATAATATATTATAATATATAGTATTATTATATAGTATAACTAAGTATATATAAATAAGTATTAGATTAATATTAAATCTATATTATTTAATAAAGATTTTCTATAGTAGTAAATATATACTATACTTATAGATATAAACTTAACTAATAACCTTAAGTAACTAACTTTTCTCTTATTTCTAAATAAATATAATTTAAATTAAACTAAAATAAACTCTAATATACTAATACTAAGCCTGACCTGATCTGATTAATACCCTGATCTAAATTATTCTAAAATATAAAAAGCTTAATTAATAAACTAATTCTTAAGAGCTATCTCTACTCTTATTAACTTAATATAGTATATAATATACTAAAACTATAAGTTATATATTAGACTATAGTAGGCCTATATAAAAGAATAACTATTCTTAAGATATAGTATTTACTTAAGCTAATCTTAATCCTCTATAAGTACCTATAGCAGCTATAGTAGCTATAGGTAGCAGGCTGTATAATAAAGTAATAAACCGAGTAGATATAGCTACTGGATTTATATAGTTAATAGTAGCTTTATTACTATAAGTAGGCCCTTAACTAATTATAGGAGTATATTATAAATATAGTTAGTAAATAGCTATATTAGGTTATCTTAGATAATAATTATTATTACTTTAAGAGCTTTATTAGAAGTATTAACCAGATCCTAAGAGATTAGAATATTTATATTAGATATTATAGCTATTTAAGAACTTACTAGTTATCTAGTAATTAATTAATTAAGTAATTAATTAATTAAGTAATTAATTAATAGTAAGATATAATTAATTAATCTGGATTAAGATAAGCTTTAAGTTAGAAAGGAAAGATAGTTATTATTATTAGATAATAAGCTTTCCCCCTTAGGGGCTATAGCTATAGCTAGGCTATTTATATATCTAGCTGTATAAATAGCTTCTATTATTAGAGTTTTTAAGATATTAATATCTATACCCAGGCTGAAAGTATTTAATTTTAACTTTATTTTATAGTATTAAAGATTTAGATATAAACTACTAATTATATTCTTAAAAAAATTATATAATCTAGTTATATATTATCTGATCTTAGAATATATTCTTATTTATAGTAAAACTAATAAAAAAAAAATAATATATAATATACTATATATTAATAAGAAAAAATAATAAATAACTTTTTTTTATTTTCTAATAGAAAAATATCTAGAAAATATAATATAATTTAAATATAATAGTTTATTTACTAATATTATAAAAGAGAATTATATATTATTTTTAAGAAAAATCTAAAGAAATACTCTATTAAGTATATATATAAAGAAATATTTATAGAAATATATTAAAAATAAAAGTATAAAGTTTATAAAAATAATAAAATCAAACTATAGTATAATTATTAATAAATAGAAAACTAGATAATTTATAATTATAATAGCTATATTAAATAATATTATAATTTAAAATATAGAAACTATAGAAATAAAAAGCTCTATATATATTCTTATAAAAATAAAAATTAAAAAAAAACTAATTTATAATATTTATTAATTATAAAATATAAGAAAAGTATATTTTATTAATAATAATTAACTAATTTTATTTATTATAAAAAAAGAAAAAAGAAATTTATATAATTATAAATATTAAAAATTTAAAATTTAAATATAATAATAAAATTATTAATTCTAAAACTAATTATTTTATAATTAAAATCTAAAAGAAAAAATTTAATATTATTTATAATCTAATATTATTAGAAATCTATAAAGTTATATTAAAATTATTATAATTTTAAAATATAAATCTACTAATTAATTAATATATTAACTAAATAAAATAAAAAGATATTTTTATATTTTAAAATTAGAATTAATAAAAATTAAAATTTTATTAAATATTAGAAAAATATATTTATTTTTTAATATTTAAAAGTATTATTATAAAAAATTATAATAATTTATAATAATAAGTAAATATAATAATATTAGTTTTAATAATATTATAATCTAATAATATAAGAAATTTATTATAATAAGAATTAAAATAAATAATATAGATTTTAAATTAAATATAAAAATAAATTTTTTTTTAAATATAAACTTAATATTTATTAATTAAAAATAAATTTTTTTTTTTTTTTTTTTTAAGATTTTTACTATATATAAGAAATATTCTAAGATTAAATTATATATAACTAGATCTATATAATTTATTTTTAATTAAGTTTTAATCTATATCTAATCTTTAATTCTATTTTTTTTACTTTTTTATTTATATAAACTAAGATAAAATAATAGTTTTTTTAAAAACTCTAAAAAGAGCTTATTAAATATATAATTTAGTTATAAGCTCTAAGAAGAAATACTTATTATTTATAATTAATTATAATATCTCTCTAAGCTTATTATTACTATTACTAATTATCTCTTCTTATAATAATAATAGATATCTCTAATATTATTATCCCCTATAGCTAGAGCCTGATTATTATAAGTAATTAGATTCTTATATATATAATAATTATTATTAATAAGAACTATTAGAATCTCTTTTTAAATATTAATTATTTAAATCTATAATTTATTATAGATTTATTTATAATAATAAAGCTATTCTCTCTTATATAGATCTAGTAATTATATCTATTAGAACTATTACTCTATTTTCTTATAGCTAGTAATAATATAGAGATAGATCTAATTATTAATATATTTATAAAGAACTATAATAATATTTCTCTAGTATTTAATTACTATTATAATTTAAATTACTATATATAGTTTTAGTAGATAATATACTAGATTAAATTAAATTAAATTAAATTATTAAAAAGTTTATTAGATAGAAAAATTAAATTAAATAAAATTAATATAATAGTATTTAGAATATAATAGATTAATTAATCTAATATTATTATAGATTATTTAAAGAAAATTATAATAGCTAATTATAAAGTTACTATATATTAATAAAAACTAAATATAGTTTATATAGTAAAAAATAATTTATAAAAAAATAATAATAAAAATATAAAAATTAAATATAATTAATAATAAAAAAAAAATAAAAAAACTATTTTTAAAACTATTTAATATTAAAATCTAGAAATAAAATTAAATAAATAATTAATAAAAAAAATAATAAAATAAATAAATAAATATTTAGTATAAATATATATAAATTAAATAATTAAAAAAAAAAGAATAATTTAAAAATATTCTATATAAATATAATTATTTTAAAAAAAAACTATTTTAAAAAAAACTTAAAATAAAACTATTTAAATATAATTAATAAAATTATAAAATCTTTATTATTAAAGAAAAAAAATCTAATTTTTATAAATTATATAATCTTATAAAACTTTAGCTATAAATACTTTATAAATATATTAATAATATATTAATAAAAAACTATATATAATTATTAATTTTATTTATAGAATACTTTATAATATTTATATTAAAAAATAATAAACTTTATTTAATTATTAATTATTAATAATTAAATAAAATTATATTAAAAGATAAAATATTCTTATTATTAATTATTAAATTTAGAGATTAATTATAAAATAAATAGTAATTTATAGTATTTAATTTAAAAAGAGCTTATAATTTAATATAAATTAAGAAAAAATAAAATAAAAAATAATATTTAAAATAAAGTTTAATTTCTATAAATACTTTATTATATTTTTTAAATTAATAAATATATTTATAATATTTTAATAAATAATTAATTAAATATTTAAAAAGTATTTAAATATCTTTATAATTATTTATTTTAATATTATTTTAATTTATTCTAATAATCTAAAAATATATAAAAAATATATATATTAAATCTTAAAAAAATTATAAAAAACTAATTTTTTTATAAAATTTAAAAAAAAAAAAAATTTTATATATAAAAAATTAATTTCTTAAAATATATTATTTAATTAAATAAAATATAAATAAAATAAAATAAAATTATTATAATTAAAAAATAAAAAGTATTAAAAATTTTATTAAAAATTATTAAGAAAATATAATTTTTTTTTAAATTTATTAATTATTATTAATAATTTATTAAAAATTATAGAAAAATTATTATATCTTTATATAATATTATTAAAAAAAAAAAATTCTAATAGAATAATAAATAATAATAAGTATTTAATAAAATTAAAAACTAAATATTTTTAAAATTTATATTATAAATATTTAATTCTATAAAGAAAATAAAACTTAAAATAAATATATTAAACTTTATAATTAATATATAAATTAATTAAAAAAATAATAATAAAATATTATATTCTATAGTATTTTTCTTAAAGAAATTATATAGTATAAAACTTAATTATTTTATTTATAATAAAGAATTTATAATTATTATATATATATTTAAAGAATTTAAATATTATTATTTAAAAATAATATATAAGATTTAAATATATATAAATTATAAAAATATTTAGTATTTTATTATAATTTAATAATTAAATAGAAAATAAATATATTATATTAAGTATTTATTTTAATTTTATTATAAAATAATATATTAAAAAGAATTAGAAAATAAAAAAATTAATATTTTTAATTAGAAATTTAAATATAAAAAAATAATTTTAAAAATAAATAAATAAATATTTTTAATTAATAATAAAAAATATTTAATATAAAAAACTCTAAAAATTATATTTAAAGAAATAATATATATTAAGATTTAAATAGAAATTATCTTTAGTTTAGAAAAACTATAATAAGAAATTAAAATAGTATTTATTAAAGAAATTTATAAATATATTGAAAGGTAACTGGGCTGATTAGGCCGGGTTGAAGGTACTCGTATGATTCGACTATGACTTGTCCGAGAAGGCAGCCTTCAGCTAGGCTAGCTGGTCGGGCTTAAGTAGCCCGGCCGGCTAAAGCCCGGCTTAGGGTCTGATCAGCCGGACCCTCGTCAGGGCTCCGGCCACGGCTACGGTTACAGCTAGCTAGCTATAATATAGTTGAATAGGCTGTACTAACAAAATATTTATTTTTAAAATATTAAGAAATTAAAAAGATATTTAATAAAATTAGATAATATTATAATTATTTAAATTTATAGAAGAATATATAAACTATAGTTTTAAAATATAATATTTATATAAAAATTAAATTTATATAATATAAACTCTATAGAGAACTTAAATTAATTTTAATATTAAAATAACTTTAATAATTAATATTCTTTAATTATATTATTAAACTATTATTATCTAAAGAATTAATAATTAAAATAAAATATAATAGTATTTTAATAATAATTAATAAATTTATAAAATATAAATATTTTATTCTATATAAAAATATAAGTTTTATAAATAATTTTATATATTAATTTCTATAATATATAATTAATTACTATAGATTATTTAATAAAATAATATTAAATAGAGAAATAATATTTATTTTTAAATTTTAATAATTACTTATAGTATAAATAGAAACTAAATATAAGCTTTTAATAGTTTATTATTTATAAAATAATAATTAAATAGAATAATTAAATTAGATTTTAAAATAATATTTATAAATATATATTAATTATAAATAAAATACTTAAATATAATTACTATTTATAATCTAGATTATATATAATAGTTTAATATAAAAATCTATCTAGCTTATATTTATATATATAAATTATAGTTATAAACTATAATTTTAAAATAAACTAAAATCTAATAAATCTAATATACTAGCTATTATATTTATAAAAGAAATATTATATTTATTATATATAAAAATAAAATTAGAATTTAAATTTATTTAATAAAAAATAAAGAAATATTTTTTTTTATTAGTTTTATTATAAATAAAAATATATTCTAAGATTAGATAATATATTACTAGATTATATAATTTTTTTAAGAATATAATTAGTAGTTTATATTTAAACTTTTAATTCTATAAGATAAAGTTAGATATTATACTTTTAGTCTAAGTATAGATATTAATATCTTAAAAACTCTAATAATAGAAGTTATTTATATAGCTAGATATATAAATAGCCTAGCTATAGTTATAGCTTCTAAGAAAAAAAGCTTATTATCTAATAATAGTAATTATTTTTTCTTATCTTAATTAATTAATTACTAGATATTTTAAATAGCTATAATATCTAATATAAATATTTTAATTTCTTAGAATTTATTTAATATTATTAATAAAATTCTTAAAGTAATAATAATTATTATTTAAAATAATCTAATATAGCTATTTACTAATTATATTTATTATATATCTCTCTAATTAGTTAAAAACCTATTTATAATAATAAAGCTACTTTTAATAATATAAATCTAATAGTTATATTTACTTAGTTTATTATTTTACTATATAGTCTATTATTAGTAGCTATTATAAATACTTATAGAGAATTAAGATTAGTTTAAATAAATACTATATTTTAAAAATAACTACTCTTTTATATAGATCTACTATAGTCTGATATATAACTTATAGTTTTAATATATTATATATTATATTAAATTAATAAAAATAAAAATAACTTTTAAAAATTAATTATTTAAACTTTATATTATATTTAATTATATTTAGATTAGAATATTAATTAGATTAGATTAAGTTTAATATTAGTATATTAGAATTTATTTTAATTTAATTTAGAATTATATATATTTAGAAATAAAAAAGTTAGTTACTTTTAAAATTATATATTAATTTATCTCTATAAGTATAATATATATTTACTATTATAGAAAATTTTATTAGAAATAATATAAATTTAATATTAATCTAATATCTATTTATATATACTTAGTTATACTATATAATAAAAGAAATATTATAATAAAAATAAATTAGAAAAACTAATTTTAAAAAAAAAAAAAAAAAAATCTATTTATTTTATTTTTAAGATTTTTACTATATATAAGGAATATCCTAAGATTAGACTATATATATATATATATTTTTATTAGTTTTACTATAAATAAGAATATATTCTAAGATTAGATAATATATAACTAGATTATATAATTTTTCTAAGAATATAATTAGTAATCTATATCTGAACCTTTAATACTATAAAATAAAATTAAAATTAAATACTTTTAGTCTAGGTATAGATATTAATATCTTAAAAACTCTAATAATAGAAGCTATTTATATAGCTAAATATATAAATAGCCTAGCTATAGCTATAGCTTCTAAGGGGGGAAACTTATTATCTAATAATAATAACTATCTTTTCTTTCTAATTTAAAGCTTATCTTAATTAATTAATTAATTAATTATATTATTAATACTAAGTATCTATAATATATTATCTTCTATAATTATTCCTACTTATAGAGCTTTAGTTATTATAAATAATATAAATCTTAATAAGATAATAGAGATTATAAGAGATAATAGTATATAGTTCTTAACTAAATATATCTAATATATATCTCTCTAAATAGTTAAGAGCTTACTTATAGTAATAAAGCTACTAATAATATCTTAGATCTAGTAGCTATATCTACTAGATCTATTCTTATATTATATAGTCTGCAGCTACTATATACTATTAGTACTTAAAGTAAATAAGATATAACTAGATTAAAAGCTATATCTTAATTATAACTATTTACTTATTTATATATATTATAATCTGAGGTTTTCTTTATAGTTCTAATATATTCTATATTATCTTAAACTAATTAGAGTAAAGATAGCTCTTAAGAGTTAATTAAAATTAAGCTTTTTCTATTTTAGAATAGTATAATTTAGATTAGAATATATTAGAGTTTATTTTAGTTTAATCTAGAATTATATATATTTAGAAATAAAAAAGTTAGTTATTTTAAAATTATATATTAATTTATCTCTATAAGTATAATATATATTTACTACTATAGGAAATTTTTATTAGAAATAATATAGATTTAATATTAATCTAATATCTATTTATATATACTTAGTTATACTATATAATAATCAGGCTATATATAACTAGATCTATATAATTTATTTTTAACTAAGTTTTAGTCTATATTTAATCTTTAACTTTATTTTTTTTACTTTTTTATTTATATAAGCTAAGATAAGATAATAGCTTTTCTAAAAACTCTAAAAAGAGCTTTACTAAGTATATAATTTAGCTATAAACCTTAAGGGAGAATACTTATTATCTATAATTAATTATAATATCTCTCTAAGCTTATTATTATTAATTACTAACTATCTCTTCTTATAATAATAATAGATATCTCTAATATTATTATCCCCTATAGCTAGAACCTGATTATTATAAGTAACTAGATCCTTAATTATATAATAGTAATAATTAGTAAGAACTCTTATATCCTTACTAATAATATAAAATAATTAAGCTTATACTCTATTACTAGATTCCTTATAGCTATAAAGCTACTCTTAATTATATAGATCTAGTAGTTATAACTACTAGGCCTAATATTATATTATAAAGCCTATAAGGAGTAAGTAATAGATCCTACTCTATATAAATACTTAAGAAGAAGGAGTTAGATAATAATCTCTAAGTACTTAATAATTATAATAATCTGAAATATAATCTCTAGTTCTTGTATATTATATATTATATAGAATTAATCCAGGTAGAAATAGCTTTTAAAGTTTAAGTTAGTAAAGATTATTTATATTTAGATAAGCTTTATATAGAAGAGAATTAAATTAAATTAAATTATTAAAAAATTTATTAAAGTAAAAAGTTAAATTAAATAAGATTAATAAAATAGTATTTAGAATATAGTAGATTAATTAATTATTATAATAGAATATTAATAAAGAAAAATATAATAACTAATTATAAAGTTACTATATACTAATTAAAATACTAAATATAGTTTTATATAGTATTATTTATTTTATAAAAATATTATAATAATAAAACTAAATAATAAATTAAACTATAAAAAACTTAAACTATTTAGAATTCTTAAGAAGAAATTAGATACTATGTTATGCTATGAACAGGGGCTGCACGGAGCCCCCTATAAAAGGGCTGTAAACAGCCAGTAGATAGAAGAAACTCAAGCCTTAAGAATCATATTATCTTATATACAAGTGAAGGTATCGTGAACCTAGGTTTTAACCACAAGCTATCCGACTACGGCTACCCTGTAGCCAATAACCAAGAACCTATCAACAACGCCCAAGCTGGTTGCGGCCAGTTCTGAGCATAACAGGTGGTAGCAATTCTCTGTTATCGCAAGACCTCAAACACTCAATTTAACAGCCCAAGAGAGGGCAACAAAAGAAACACCTGGCCAGATGCCGGCCGGAGCTAGTTCAAGAAATAATCACCTAAGCGCATCCGATATCGAATATATATACCGAGTTGCCGACTTCCTTGAAAATAACCCAAACTTCGTACTACGAGGCAGATTGTTACAAATAACGGCCATAGCCCGATCGGTTGAGACGTTCGTTAAACAAATCGACTCCGAATATCTATTTTTTCGGCCGCTAAAAGAGCGGAATATTAAAGCTCTAATCTATTGGAACTCAATTAACTAATACACGGTCAGAGCTATCTGGAACTCTGTAAAGCGTATTATTTTGAAAGCCCAGGGACTGGGAATCATACCAGCGAGCAGACCAACTTCGCTATATTTAGGAGACTCAGGAGCCGAGTCAGTGGAAGACGAAATCTCAAGGGAATAAACAGATGTGGGCATAAGCGAAGACCCTGAAAACGCCCCTGTTACCTCCTTAACTGTACAAAGGCGGAGGACTCTAGTCGAGATGTGGCTGGGCCCGGAATATCTCGTGTAATTGTAAGAACAACCCCCGCCAGTTAGACCTATTCCCAGGCATTTCCAGGCATATATACCAGGAAGAGAAAGGCCAGGTGGTCCTGAGTTATTACCGAGCGACGGCCGAATACAGGAATAAGGATCTCTCTCCCTAAATCCTATAGTTAGCTCTAACGAGAGTTCGGACTCAACAGGAATAATACAGAGAAGAGATACCCTGATCTAATGCTCTGTTCTAATAATATCCGAAGGCCTGCTACCAGGGAAGGGCAAGGAACCACTCTTCCCAGGGCTAAAGTTTGCCCTGAGGATAGCTGATCTAGGAACAGTTATAGAGGAAGTTAGAAATAATCATACTATTCTGGTAAATAAAATGACCGAGGGCCTCTAGAGGAATTCGGATGTTCTTACGGAGATAAGATCAATAACCGTTACCCTGCTCGAGCAGATGCTCGTTTAATTGACTATGTTGAATGGTAACTAAACTACGCTGGCAGTATCTACCTCTGGGAATAACCCGGCTCAGCCAGAAAAACCGATATCTACGCTGTTGGAGGACCTAACTTGATCCAAGGACAGCGAGGCTGGCCACAGACAGGCCAAGGCCGAGCAAACCCAGGATGATCGAGGAAAAGGAACCTCGGCTGCTATCTCTCAGACCGCCAATTTGGGCGCGGGAGCAGCCGCCCCAGCAGTACCAGGGGTAGGTGTGAACTCGACTCAGTCGAAGGATGCCATGTCTACAGAGTGGAATAACCCCGCCTGGAATATATCCAATATATAAGGGTATAACCAAGTAATAATTACCCAGCTGGTACAGAATCAAGGATGGCTGAACCTAAACCTGAACTAGCAAGGAGTGATTGGAGTCCTACAGGATGTGTATATATCTAAATGGAAGTTGACTGATATTAGTATCTTCTGGCTAGACGTAAGTAAGGAGCTAACTGATAATAACGAAGTCTTTATAGTTAAAACCTAAACCGGGTTTACTGATATGACCCTATAGCTGAATGTAGTATAAGATGTGGTAGTCTCAGGTAGCTATGAGAGGGCTGAATATATCAGAATGAACCTGTGGCAATTATTCAGAGGAAGAGCTTTGGCCTGGTAGTAGTAAGAACTGGACATAATTAAGAAGCTGTTGGCCAGGTCATCCTTTGAACAATAGGAGATGGTGCTAAAAAAGCAATTCAGTTTATGACCCGCTGTAGTATTAAAAAAGCTCGCCTTAGCAATATTCTCTGAAGAAGACCTGTATAAGGATCAATCGCTGTGTAATTATATAGCTAAAGTATTCCGATAGGCAGCTGCGTACGGAGAGACAAGCATACTCCAGCAGCTGCTAAGAGTATATAATACTCTTGATCCGAAGTTGAAGGTGATGTGTATAGAACCATCTGCTAATGATATAAAGGCTGATTGGTTGAATAAAGCAGAACTCAGGAGATGAGATGTATCAGACCTTCTGAAAGCAACCAGGTTATAATAGCATTATGAAACGATAGACCTTACCGGTCCAGATGTAAACGCTGCCTACCTCCCCCAGGGAGAGTCTGGGACTGATAGTGAGGCCGAGGACGGCTATTTCTCTGGTCGAGACCAAAGGAATAGTTGTAGCGATAGGGGATACCGGCTATGTGGTGGACAGTATCAAGGCTGTAATTAGTCCTTGCAATATAAGAACTGGAGTCCCCCTCCATGTGGTGGTAGGGACTGGCAGGAAAGAAGAAACTGTAAAGTCTCTTTCAGAGGAAAGCCAAGATTCTAGTAAAGGTGATTTATATACCGATAATACGGATTATGAGAAGGCAGCTGATTTAAGAGCAAAGCTCGACTTAGGGTTGATAACTCTGACTTTAATAATAAAGAAAGAGAGCTGAAGGATAAAAGCTATACCTTTATCGAAGAGTTCTCCGAGGAGGAAGAAGAAGAAGCCTCAGAGGAGGAAATATCGAGCTTCGCAGACCGCTGCGAGACAGTAGCCTATATCCAGGAACGAGTTGGGCCCGCGCCTTTGCCCAAAGAACAAGCCTATGCACAGATTATGCTGCAGCCAGGGCAGGTGATTGAGGCCAGCCTATGTCCGGATATATCCGAAGAGTTGGAGAAGAAGGCGTATATATACCTCAAGATCCCTTTGAAGTTCGATAACAAAGGTAACTCTTACGAGGTGTGTATTAATACCGGTACCTTAACTATACTAGTGGATAAAGGATGGCTCGAGAAGTACGGTAGGAATGTATGCTATTGCAGCTAATCTTTGAAGCAAGTAACCGGAGTTAACTCGAACTTCTCTATCTCGGAAGCGGTAATATTCGACTTCTATATGCCCGGTATTGCGGCAGGAGTAGAAGTATATACCTACTTTACAGTTACTGCTGATATTATGACAGGACTAGGCTTAAAGTTGCTGCTAGGAACTCGCTTCCTGTACAACCATGGCGCAAGAGTAGACTTTATTAACCTAAGCGTGGTCTTCAGGTTAGCGCATAGTATGAAGACATAAGGCAGCATATTCCGGCTAAGGCTGAAGAAAGTAGTCTGCGATATCCGGGTACGATAAAATACCAAACTGTAACCAGGCGAAAGAGCGCTGATCGCAGTAAAATGGAGCTCCTTGCCGTCAGAAGACAAAGGAAAAGCATACCATTTTGTATCAAATAACGAGTCCGCATTCGATGCCACAGTAGATACGAACAGCTCGCAGCTGGTGGTGTTCAGTAATAATACTGAGAAACCCCTGATCCTTATGAAGAACCAAACTGTGGGCAAGATTGAGGAATATACAGGTAATGAGCAAGTAATATTCCTAACCCCAGAAGAAGCCAGCTAAGTTATCCTGTCTAGCATAAGCTTCGATAGTGTGGATAAGTACTTTAACTTTATAGAAAAAAACACAGAATAGACTGAAGAGAGTAAGGAACCGGAAATTCCTAGTATTGATAACGGTCTGCCAAATTACGGGATATTAAGGATATCAGATGTCCTGGTAAGAAAGAATAAGTATAGTATATATATAGCCGACCTCGATAAAACGCTGGCCGAGTTCTTTATTAAGCTATCGGATAAATATAACATCTATTGCAATAGAGGGGTAATCCTAATGCCTGAAGAGATAAAGATAAGAGTGGACTTAGTTAACAGATGGCAAGATTAAAAGAAGACGGTCTATCTCTACTCATTGGGTTACGACGACCGCTAGTTCCTGGATAAAACATACGATAAGTTGGTGGCAGAAGGGAAAATAAGTCCAATAGACCAACCAGCCCAGATCGTATGCCCGGCATTCATGGTATAGCGTACAGTAGAAGGCAAAAAGAAGGGCCATATAGTAATTAATCTACGGCCACTTAATAGCAAAGTTATACCAGATGCGTATCTATTGCCGGACTAAAATAATATAATTTCAAATATAAAAGGAAAGAAATTCTTCAGTATATTTGATGCAGCTAAATTCTTCTTCTAGCTGCCCGTCTTCTCAGAGTATTATAACCAGATGGTGGTTATCTCTGAGAGAGGCCTTGAAGTATTAAATATGGCCCTAATGGGCTTTCGAAACTCGCCGAGCTTCGGCCAAAGGTTCATGGATAGAATCCTATAGAAATGCAGGTATTTTGCGCGAGCCTATATTGATAATATCGTTGTATTCTCAGATTCAGCTGAAGAGCATCTCCAGTATATGGAAGAGGTGCTCCGGATCCTGGAAGAAAACCATGTTCATATCTCCGCCGAGAAATCGTTTATCATATATCCGAGTATCAAGCTCTTAGGATATATCGTAAGCGGCGATGGTATAAGCAAGACCGATAAGAGGCTGGCCGTATTTGCTAAATTAGAATTCCCAAACAACCTGTCAGCCTTAGAAATATACCTAGGTATGGCCGGTTGGTTCCGCGATGGGGTTCTATAGTATGATACAGTTGCAAAGCCTCTTCAAGCAAGGAAAACCATATTACAAAAGTCGGTAAAAAACGATGAGATCACCTTGGACGGCGTGAACAAGGCAGTAAGAAAGGCGAGGGCAAAGAAGCTGATGTTTGAACCTACTAAGGAAGAACTGGATTCCTTCAGCTATCTCCAGTAGGCTTTATCTAAACAGTTTTTCCTGTGGCACCCGGATCCAGATAAGCACCTGTTTGTTAAGGTGGATGTGTGTAAAAATGGATTCAGTATATATATGTTCCAATTAGACTATAACTGGGACGGGTCCAGTATTCCCGGCAAGGATATACCATCTTCCAGGTTATGACTGATCCTGTTTATATCTCGGATGGCATTAGCTACTGAAAGAGTATATGGATCAACGGAAGCGGAGGTTGCAGCCGTGGCTTGGGCCTTGCGAAAGTTGAGGCGTATGGTGCAATCTAACCGCCACGCGGTGAACATTGTTACTGATCACGCGGCAACAAAGGGCATTATTATATATATGTCGCTGAAGACTTTAGACCTGAATAAAGCTAACCTAAAGCTAGCAGGGATTGTAAATTAGCTTTCCTAATTCAGGCTGAATATCTTCTATATTGAAGGCAAACTTAATATGGTGCCAGATGCACTATTAAGGCTCCCAGTCGCTGATCCAAGGGGAGCAGTTGCAGCGGAAAGCAGTCACAATGAGCTGGACTATAATATGATAGAAGAAAGCCACAGCCTGGCAGAGACCGAGATGAAAAGGATGGACTGCTTACTCTACTATACGGCCTTAAATATGGAAGTGGCAATGGACTTAGCCTTCGCTCGTTAGGTTGTGTATAGATACCAGACGGACCTGAAATTCTCGAGGATTATAGAATATCTGAAGCTTATCGAGGAATCGAAAGCGGGCAAATCAGGCAATAAAGCAGCAAAGGCTAAAGGGCTTAAGTTCATACTAAGGTTCCCGCCAAAGCAATTTCGCCTGGATAAGGATAGCCTTTTGTTCCATGTGGCAGGTAATGGCCAGAGCAGACTGTATATACCGGAAGACTGTATAGCTATTTTGATATAAAGCGTATATGATGATAAGCACTACTTTGGTGTAAAAAGAATGATTACTGAGCTCGAAGGATATTAAATCCGATCGCTTATGAGAAAAGTCCGGCAGTATATCCATTACTGCCCGACTTGCTGCGAAGCAGGAGTAGCCAGAAGCGCACCCATGGGGGAGTTGAGGCCGAGCCAGGCCTACCCTCAGCCGTTCTATATAATCACGCTGGACTTTATTACAGACCTGCCTGAGATTCCCTCGGCAGGAACTCGCTGGGCCATAGAAGGGTTTGCGAAATTGAACACTTTGGCTCCTATAAACGATATATTCTTAAAGAAAACGATACTTCTTGCTGGATATATATTATATATGGCTACAGAGTGGGCGATGATCCTGAGAAGGGAACTTTTTCTCGCGGATTAGGGTTTTCCTAAGTAAATTCTTAGCAATAGGGACCTGAAATTTATATCCAAGATATAGAGAGAGGTGTTTCGTCTTACAGGAATAAAATTGCTGATATTGACCGTATATTATCCGCAGATGGATAGTATCTCTGAGAGAAAAAACCAGACGGTTAAGATAGTAATAAGATACTATACTCTGGAAGAACCTGATGTGAAATGGGTAGACTTACTCCCGGCTTTGCAGTACCAGCTTAATAATACGAAGGTTGAGACACTGGGGAGATCGCTAAACGAACTGGTTATAGGGTTCTGGCCATACTCTGATCTGGATATTATAAGTCAGATAAAGCAGATTCCTTCCGAGGAGTAGAGTATTATATTAGAGGTGCTCAGGAAGTTATACTAGAAGGAAGCCGCGCTCGCCCTAGATATGGCGGCGATACTGGCGAAAGAAAGATATAATAAGTTGAGAACAGTAGCAGATATCGCCAAGGATGATATTGTCTACCTGCGCCTCCACGATAGCTATCGGTTGCCCGGAAACCCGAAGAAGAAGTAGTCTCTAACCAGATCTGGCCTATAGAAAGTCCTGGAAGTAGTCCACCTACAGGCAGTCAAGTTGAACCTGCCAGAGCACTACAAAGTGCACCCTGTAGTATCGACTGTACAGCTATGGAAGCTGGCTTAAGGAAAGGATCCTTACGGGAGAGAGCCATAAGAACCTAGCCCAGTTAAGTTAGGTAAGGGAGCGGATAATGTATATGAGGTTGAACGGATACTCAACTACAGGAGAGCAAGAGGCCGCTATATGCAGGTTGAATATCTGGTCTATTGGAAAGGTTAGGGAAGCAAAGATAACTCTTAGGTTAAAGAGAGAGACCTGGCCGAAGGCGCCCAAGAGCTGCTTTAGGAATATAAGGCAAGCAAACCTGAGGCCTTCTTCAGCGAGGAGACGGAGTCGGTACACTGGTGCAGTGCCCGGCCTACCCACAGGCGAAGTGCACTGCCAAATAGCGTGGAGAGCCCGCCTGTAAAGCGGCGGCCGTCGGCAGCTAATAGATAACAACAAAGCCGACGCGTTAAACACACCGCAGCCTGCTCGGACTTGACAACTTCTCTTCACGCAAAGTGCGCACTTGTTGTTTTTATCTTCTTTAGCTAACCTCTAATGCCCGAAACCAGCTTTATTGAGACCGGAACCCCTCCAAGTGAAAACTCTCAGGAGCCGTGGTCGCCAACCAGAAAGCAGGCGAGATTCATATATGCGGAATATCTGACCTACTTTCTCAGCCTCAGTATTCCCAAGTTCGGCTATATCAGCGAACCCGAGGTCTCTTGGACTTGGAAGCAAATCACAGCCGCACTCGAGAAGCACCCGGTCGATAAGGAGCTCTGTGAGAAGGGCGAGAAACTCAATGATGCAGCTTTGAAAAACCTAGCCGAACACGACTACAGAGCCCTCCCAGAGGCAGTGAAAGATAACTTTAATAAACCAGCTAAAAACAAGTCCTGGCAAGACTTCTGCACAGAGGTATATAGAATTACAAAACAGTCAGAAGAGTTATTCGCCATACTTCGACAAACACCTACACTGGAACCGGTTACCCGTCGGAAGAGAACCTCCACTATACCTCCCAAAAACACAAGATCGGCAGCTCGCAAGAGTAAAGAGGAGGCCCCCAAGACCCCGGCCAAGACCCCGGCCAAGACCCTAACCAAGACGGCCGACAAAAAATTATCGACCCCGGCCACAATATCTTTGAAGAACAAGAAGGTGCAAGTAGTAGCTCCTGATGAGAGCCAAGAAGATCCCTTCCGCGATACTGAAGGAACCGAGGCCTCCGCAGAGGAGGACAGTGATAATGAAGATATCCCGGCAGTAATACAGAAAAAGGTTGCTGTATTAAAGGAGGATATGGTTGAAGTCTCGTCCGACGAAGAAACAACCTATACTTCCGACGAGGATGAGCAGCCCGCAGCAGACACCGATAAAGAGGGCGCTACTAATAAATATCCCCTGACGGTGAAAAACTATGGCCACCGCACGGGCCAGATCGTGACCTGTAAGCCCGATAATGATATGCCCTATTGGGAGGTATGTTTTAACCGCTAACAGGAAAAAGGTGGCGAAGAATTGCTTAATATCTTAGCCCTTGACTATATTATAGCCGGCTTTCGAGATATATCAGATCCTGAAAACTCAAATTATCCCCTTGCAGAAGAATACTGTAAGATCGAGAATAAGATCAAGGAAGTCTGGGATGAGATCCTTAAAGTAAAAGAGTCGAAAGCAGCCATAGACCGCAAGGACTATATGAGCGAAAGCGTATAGATCCGCTGTGTTAAACGATAAGTTGATGCTGCAGTCAAAATATATATCCGGAACAGAGTTGAATATGCTGCCAATAAGCGCAACACCAGGGATCCTAACAACCAGCTGCTGGCCAAAGTTGACGTCTTGGCCCTTCGCTACATTAACCCCTGCACCTTTAACAGGCAAATTGCGGCCAAACTGGCGTTTTTGGGTCGCGTAGATCTTATGATTATTGGTAATATGCCTGAAGCCGAGGCGAGAACCACCTATGTGCAGGAGATATATTTCAGATGGATCGACGAAGATCTCAGGCGCAAGGTGGAGCATTCTGATTATAAAATGGTTAATCGGTCTAATGATAAAGTGTTTAAAGAGCTTAAAGGGAATTTGAGCTATATTAACAAGTTGGAAGAAACCAACGAGGCTTTGGAGCAGAAGAATACAGCTCTGGAGGCAAGTATCGCTGCTCTGCAGCTGAGGCTCAACGTCCTTAAAGAGACCGGTCGTAAGGTAGGCAAAACTCTATCCAAGCGTGAAGTCTCGCGGGCAGTTGACGAGGAGCAAGAGTCAGAGTCGGAAGGAGCTAATACAACTCCATCCAAGGCTCCAGTTATGCGCAGCAAAATGAAGCAGGCCACCGAGACACCATCAAAGAAGACTCCTGCCAAGGTAACTCCAGGGAAGTCGGCTGTAAAGCCAAAGACCCCTTCCAAGCGCAAGCCGGAGAACGAGCTAGAGGGATCCGTGACCCAATGGGCCAAGCGATACAATTTGGAGGTGTGAAAAGAGGACTGGAGAAGGGCGGCACCTGCCGCAACGAAGAAAAAAGCATAGAACGGATTGAGCGTAAAAACAACTAAGGAAAAGGCGAACGCGGGCGTATAATTAGCGCAGGCAAATCGGAGCAATTGAAATTTTGTAGGATAATATACACCGGCCAAATAGTAGTTAATCTACTCTTCGCTAGGATTTCTTTTATTAATCGAAGCAGGTCGAATATGGCCAGGCTACTGAGGGCAGTAGTATTTTTTCCTTTGTCCGGGGTACTTGTTATGCTATGAATAGGGGCTGTACGGAGCCCCCTATAAAAGGGCTGTAAACAGCCAGTAGATAGAAGAAACTCAAGCCTTAAGAATTATATTATCTTATATACAAGTGAAGGTATCGTGAACCTAGGTTTCAACCACAAGCTATCCGACTATGGCTACCCTGTAGCTAACAACCAAGAACCCATCAACAACGCCCAAGCTGGTTGCGGCCAGTTCTGAGCATAACATACTAATTATAAACTTTTTTTACTAGATATAATATATATCTATCTAATTTTTTATATTTTATTATTTAAAAAAGTATTAGAAAATATATTAGATTAAAATTATCTAATTAAAGTTTATAAAGAAAAATTTAAATTAGAAAAAATACTTAAGAAAGAAATATAAAATAATTAAATATTTTATTTAGTAAAATAGAAAAATTGTAAAGAAAATAATAATATCTAGAAACTAATTAAATATCTAAAGAAGTATTAATATTTAATTTATTAATTCTATTAGAAGAAAAAAAAAATTAAATTAGAAAAATTCTTTTTAAAATCTAATAAATTTAAATATATTTTAAAGATAACTTTTAAAAACTAAACTCTTTTTATAGTATATTATTTAGAAGTATTAAAAAAGCTAAAAATCTAATTTAAAAATAGCTAGTTTTCTTTATTAAGCTCTTAGAAACTATATTAGATCTCTTATTATATCTTACTTTTAATATAGCTATATATCTTATAGATATATTAAATATACTCTAGAGCTATAGAAAGATTATTTTAGAGCTAAATTATTTATTAATATAAAAGAAGAATTTTTTTATTTATATTAAATTCTTCTTTAACTAGTTTTTTCTACTATATTATTAGTTTTTCTACTAGAAAATAAAATTAGAAAAAGAATCTAGAGGAAAAAGAAATATAAAGAATATTTATAGTTAGATATAATTAATATTCTATTATAATAATAACTATTTTATATATATTTATTATACTAGAAAGACTTTCTATTTAAAAGAATAAAATATTCTTTTTTTATTTTAAAATATAGAGTATATAGTATATTAATTAGTAAACTAAATATTTAAATAATAATAGTAAAAAGGATTTATTTATAAGTCTTAGAATATATTAGTTTTTAAATATAGTTAGATATAATAAATATTATAATATAGTTATTATATATAAAGAGAGAAAAGAACTTACTGGATTATATAGAATCTTAAGAATAAAACTAATAGAAAGAGAATATTATATTATAAATAAAGATCTCTATTATAGATTATATAGTTATATATATTCTATAGTCTAAAGAATAAAAGTAATAAAAATATTATATTTTTATTATAAAATATATTTAGATTATTAGAAATAATATATTTCTTATACTCTATAACTATTATATATATATATTTATTTTACTAATTAGAATACTTCTTTAAATAGTTATTAATAATATTATTTATATATCTATTATTATTAGCTTTATAATATTTATATATTAATAGTAATTTATATTATATAGTTTATAATAATCTAATTATATTACTTAGAATAATACTCTAATTAGTTTAATTCTAACTTATTCTAGACCCTATTTAGTATAAGTTATTTAACTATTATAAGAATAGAATAGCAGGCTTTTAAATAGTTATTAGAACTTAAAGCTAAAAGAGCTTTTAAATATATTTATCTTAATAATATAATAGGAGAAATTAAACTAGTTATATTAAATAAGATACTAGCTTAGTATCTTAGTAAAGCTATAAATACTTAAAAGACTAATTAGCAGTTAGTAGAGTAAGAGTTAAACCTTCTATACTCTCCCTTATATACTCTCTTCTATTACTAATAGTATATCTATCCTATAGTATTTTCCTTTTAGTAATAGCTAATAACTTTCTATAGATTATCTATTTTTATTTTAATTCTTATTATACTGAATATATTAATACTATTAGTAGCTTAGTATAGAAAGTACTTCTTAGAAATAATAAAAGAAAGATATTTATATATATATAAAGCTTAAAGTAGTTTAATTTATAATAAAGTAAAGAAAGAAGAATTATACTATACTATATTCTAATACTTCTAAGATAGTATAATACCTAGTATTAGTTATATATTAAGATAATAAATAACTTAATAGCTTTAGATAGTAATAATTTCTTTATAGAATAAAATAACTATAGATAAAGTATTATTAAGATAGGTTAAGCTTAAAATATAGCCTCTTATAAGCTAAGTATATTCAGACTTATAATTAGAGTATATTACTAGATTTATATATCTATAAAGTACTTTCTACTAAGGGGAAAAATATATAGCTATAATATAGAGCTTAAATTAAGAACTTGAGATCTAAATCTTAAATAAATAGTTCCTATAATAAAGTTCGCTAGAACCTTCCAAATTAGATAAAACTTTTTATATTCCTACTATATAATTTCCTTCTTTGGGAAAAAATCTTATATTTTAATGCTTAATTATATAGCTTATCTTGAGGCTGTGCTGAATAATATAGAAGAGATCTCTACCCTCAGCTATAGCTACAGGGTAAGCCTAGCTTATCGTATTCTGGCGTTATTCCTTATCTCCTCTCTACTATTCGTTTGTCAAAAATAAAAAACTATAGCATATTCTATTATAATCAACATATATCTGTAGAATACTGACCTAACTTTTACAGTGTAACTTACGAGGCTAAGCGAGGAGGGAGGTCCTAATCCATTGTTCCATGCTGACGTACTTGGCGCTGGTTTATCCTGCGCGGAGCGTCAACAGCGTTAGCTCTTTCGGCGTGAAAACTATCTACTGCCCGGCCGTATTCTTTACCAAGGTCTCCCTACTACTACTTATCGCTCGTATATTTACTATCAGGAGAGGTATCTCTACACCCTTTATATCTTTATTAGCACCCTATTTATTATCTATATTATTATTAAGATATTAAAAATTATTATTTATATACCTATATAGGTATTCTATAACTAGAGTATTAATAGAAAAATACTTTAATTAGCTAATCTTATTTTTTACAGATATCTTAATTACTATCCTTACTAATATAGTAATACTATTAATATTAATATACTTAACCTAGTTAATATAATTACTCTATAAGAAGATTAAGATTATATTAATAATAGATATTAAGAGTATTACTATTAGAATTATAATATAGTAGGTTATTTTTATTTTTAAGTATCTATATACTATAGATACTACTTAGTAGATTATCTTTTTTATTTTTATAGTATAAGTTATAATTCTATAATTATATAAGTAATATAAGAACTAATATAATAATTAGAGTTATAGAATTAACTATTAGGCTAATATACTTATATATCCTAGCTATTAATATTCTTATCTAGGAATAAAAGTATTCTAGATTATACTATAGCTCAGACTATAGTATATATAAGTATATAATTAATTATAAAGTAGAGGGAATCTAAATATAATATTTTAAAAGAACTATAAGCCTTACTAATAAAACTATTAAAATAAGTAAACTAGCTTTTCTAAAAATTAATATATAGTTAATAATATTAGTAAAACTAAATTCTATAGTAGTTTATAATTAGATTAATAATTAGCTAAAATATAATATAAATATATATAAAACAGCTCTCTATAAACTCTAATTCAGATTCTTTAGTATTATCTTCAGCTATCTATATAACTATATCTAGGGCTATTCTGATTACAGTATAGATATAGATATCTTTTAAATTTATACCTTAAGTATAGTTATCTTAGACTAAAGCTAAAATAAGTTTAATTAGTAAGAATAATATAAAGGCTTTTATAATATCTTATTACTAGATAATAAAGTATAACTAGTATAATAGAATAATCAGAGGAGCTGTTCTTAGGGGATTTATTATATACGCTTCTATAATATAATAGCGAAAGGACTTAACTAGGCGAATAATAACGCTGGCAAGGGCTTGCTGTAACGCTAGTACGCGACTCTGTGCACGCGGTCTGCCGATATTTATGCTGCAACGGAAAGGAAGCATTCGGGTAGACTTATGTAAATTAGTTATAAACCCAAGGATCTGACGGGTTACTCCCATCCTTAGTTGATGAGATTAATATTAACACATTATCCGAGACAAAAGGTAATAGTAATGCTGCAGCATTATGCTTGGTAGGCTCACCTAATGCAAGTATGAAAATTCCCTCCTATGCATCCTCGATCACAGCCCTCACTCCTTCTGCTTCACCATGAGTTATTAGCGAATAAAACATATATAAGGATCTGTAAGCTTTGATTTCATATTGAGATTTGTAGTAAAGCATTCATACTGCAATGTTTTAATACTAATATCAGATATTGACATATAATAATTCATAAAAGATCAGATATATTATACTCCTTGGCTAGTAATCTGAGCACTCAGAGCATTGATTGGTCGTTCCACAACCACGGAAGCCCTCATTACCGGAGTCTTCTCATTGCTCTGTATCTTACAAATTATATATTACTCTTGCCTTCTCTTCCTTTCATTCGAAGTTCCGGCAAAGTATGCCCGCCACGACGGGTCCAGTACCTCAATTGCGGCCGAGGGTAGGTATTTCTCGCCATTGATGTTGACCTTTGGCTGGCAACTGCACCACTGTTCCTCTGGAACCCCAGAGAGAACTTGAGGTATGTGGTTTCCACAGCCCCTCCAGGATTTTTTTTCCTACATTGTCATGGAATTAGCCTTAGGGCAAATAGATAAATGTATAATATGGATCCAAATTCTCCGGCCTCAAAAAGGTCAGGTAAGCCTCATTAGGACTGACGTCTGTCAAAATCACTTACAACAAGCTATACACATAGCACCGACACACATTTTTTCAGCCTTTGGTAGTTGAAGAAAGATAAACAAAGAAGCGACGTCGGATGCTTCTCAGCTTAAAATATCTGGCTGATGGATTTTGCATATTTGTGGCAGCAGGAAATCCAGCGCTGCAGCTAATTCACCTTGATTTAGGTCAGCATCGACTAGCCAAGAATCTAGATTACCTCGGGAAATGGGGCCAGCCTCCTTGCTAGTATAACATTATTTAAAGTTTCTGCCAGCTAACCCGTCATCATGGACCACACTACAATTACAGCGATAAGTCAAATTCAATATATAGGTATAGTATTCATTATATAAGTTTGACTTTGTCTAAGAAATTCAAAATTTCTGCTAGTGTAGGGCATACATGGGGGGAAAAAAAATTCTCCTAGCGTAGTCTAGAACTGTCTTCTAGGATGCTCTCTCATTTGCAACATCCGAAAACTGAAGCTTAATTTCAGCCGCATGGCATGATCGAATCACGCCACCAAACTTTCCTCCTGCGTGTTATCAGCCTGTATTCGTATTAGGTCAGTTATTCTGACTTCAGTGCGCGATGAACACCACATGTAATCGCGTGAGCGTGCACATAGTCTTGGCGTATGGGTACCCATGTTTATGCAAGCCCAGGCCATAAAGGGTCCCTTGGGACCTCTGCCCTACTGTTGTTTTAAGCCACGCTGCGCCACAACAATAAGCCGCCAGCCAGTGACGAAACACAAAATGTCTTAGCCTCTGACTTCTCTCAGAATTCAAATCATGAATAGTTATTGGCAATGTGGCAACGAACAGATTGCACCTTTAAACAACGAATTATAATAAGTTTTATCTTCAGAAATACTAATTTTGACTGGTGCGATGACGTTACAAGGAGAGCTACTATAGCGAGGAAACATATACCCGCTCACCAAAGTTGAATATTCTAGCCTCTACGACTTGCCAATATTATTCCCGAATTTTAAAAGGTATGGGGAAAGTTTTTAATATTTAGTTAGGTATTAATACTTAACAGGTTAAAGCAAATTAATAAGGTAGCTGTTAGTGCTAGGTAGTATTATAAGGAGAGTGCTAAGGTAAAGCCTATTAGATAGCTATAGTATTATAAATTATATTATTATATATTAGAGTTATATATTACCCCCTACTTTTTCTAACTAATTACTAGTAGATTATTAGAATTTTATAATAATTCTAATAATTTAGAAAAATAGATTATTAGGATTTTATAATAATTTTAATAATCTAAAAGAATAGATTATTATTAAGTATTAATAATTCTCTAGTATATATATATATTTATTTTACTAGATAGAATACTTTTTTAAATAGTTATTAATAATATTATTTATATATTTATTATTACTAGCTTTATAATATTTATATATTAATAATAACTTATATTATATAGTTTATAATAATCTAATTATATTATTTAGAATAATATTCTAATTAGTTTAATTTTAATCTATTTTAAACTCTATTTAATATAAATTATCTAATTATTATATATTAATAACTCTTATTTAGCTAATTATTTTATTTTAATTACTATATAATAATAAAAAAGATATTATAATTATTATAATTTCTCTAGTTTAATAGTAGAACTCTATTACTAATAATTTATCTATTCTAAATAATAATAATATTATAGATAAGAATAATAATAATAATAATAGTAAAAGAGATAATAATATTAAGATTAAACTTTTATAAGCTTAAGTACTTTAACTTTAGAAATATTTTATAACTATATAATAAAAAATAGTTATTACTATTACTCTTATAAAATAATAAGCTATTTAGAATATTAATTTTTAGATTTAAATTTAAATTATAATTTAGAAAAAAGAATTAAAAGTATTATTTAAACTATTATTATTTAAAATATTTAATAGAATTTAAAATAAACTTTAGAAATTTATAATCTAATTTTAAATATATTTTAATTATTTTTTTATTACTTTTAATAATAATAAATAATACTTATTTATAATCTAATAAAGTTATATTTAATTATTTTAAATCTATAGTAAAAAGATAATATATTATATTAATATTAATTAATTATAATAGTAATAATAATTTATAATCTTTAAAATATATATAAATTCTATAAAACTAGAAATTATAGAAAAATATAAATATTATAATTATAATAAAATTAAATATATTTTATTATAATATTTTAAACTAAGAAAATAAAAAAACTAAAAATTTATTAAAGAAAATAAAAAATAATTAAAAATAACTAAAAGAATTAAAATTAAAACTATTAGAATAATTAGAAAGAATACTTAGAAGAAAAACCTTATAATTATTATAATTTCTATTTTTTCTAAAGAATTTATTTTAATTTTTTAGAAAATATTAAAACTAAATAAATAATAAAATTAAAAAATATTAAAAAAAAAATTAATAATATATTAAGAATATTTTTAACTAATTTAAATAAAAATATAAAAATAAAAAAGTTATTCTAAAAAAGTATAAATCTTTTACTAAGTATAAATATATATTCTATTATAATAATAAATATATTTTAAGAATAGAAAAAAAAATAAAAAATAATATCTATTTACTAGAAATAAAATTAAAACTAAATATAATAAATTATATATTTATTATTAATATAAAATATAAAATTAGAATCTAGATTAAGATATAGAATTAGTATTTTTTAGAAAAAATACTATAAAAACTATTTAATAATTTAGTAATAGATATAATAATCTAATTTATATAAAGTTTAATAGAAAATATAATTATAAGTAAGAATTATAATTAATTTATTATAATATATAGTATATAATATATTAATATAAGAAAATAATATATAATTTCTTTTTATTTTCTAATAGAAGAATATTTAGAAAATATAATATAATTTAAATATAATAATTTATTTACTAATATTATAAAATAAAACTATATATTATTTTTAAAAAAGATTTAAAGAAATATTATATTAAATATATATATAAAGAAATATCTATAAAAATATATTAAAAATAAAAATATAAAATATATAAAATTAATAAAATTAAACTATAATATAATTATTAATAGATAGAAAATTAAATAATTTATAATTATAATAACTATATTAAGTAATATTATAATTAAAAATATAAAAACTATTAAAAAATTAAATAAAAAGTACTAATATTAATATAGAATAGTAATAATAATATAAATACTATTAAATTATATTTTAAATAATAAAAACTATAAAAGAAAAAACTAAAAGAATATTATCTAAATAAATAATTATTTTTAATAAATAATAGAGAAAATAATAATATAGAGAAACTAGAAATAATCTCTATAGATAAAAAAAAAAAAAAAAAAAACTATTTTAATAAAAATATATTAATAATAATTAATAAATTATATAATTAGAAATATAAGTTTATATAGTATATTTTTAATTATATAGAAAAACTAAAAATATTTAAAGATATTTTTAAATAGATATTTAAAAATAATAAAAAGTATAAAATACTTAAAGAATAAATTAATTAGATAAAAAATAATTTAAACTATTTATAATAAAACTATAGTATAATATAATATTAATAATAAGTTAAAGAACTTTAGAAATTATAAAAGTAAAAAGCTTTATATATATTTTTATAAAAATAAAAATTAAAAAAAACTAGTTTATAATATTTATTAATATAAAGTATAGAAGAATTATATTTTACTAATAGTAATTAATTAATTCTATTTATTATAAAAAAAAAGAAATCTATATAGTTATAAATATTAAATATTTAAAGTTTAAATATAAAAATAGAATTATTAATTTTAAAACTAATTATTTTATAATTAAAATCTAAAAAAAGAAATTTAATATTATTTATAATCTAATATTATTAGAAATTTATAAAATTATATTAGAATTATTATAATTTTAAAATATAAATTTACTAATTAATTAATATACTAGTTAAATAAAGTAAAAAAATACTTTTATATATTAATATTAGAATTAATAAAAATTAAAATTTTATTAAATATTATTATAAAAAACTATAATAACTTATAATAATAAATAGATATAATAATATTAGTTTTAATAGTATTATAATTTAATAATATAAAAAATCTATTATAATAGAAATTAAAATAAATAATATAAATCTTAAATTAAATATAGAAATAAAAAAAATTCTTAAATATAAATTTAGTATTTATTAATTAGAAATAACTAATTAAAAATAATAATAAAAATATAAAGTTAAATATAATTAATAATAAAAAGAAATAAAAAAATTATTTTTAAAATTATTTAATATTAAAATCTAGAAATAGAGCTAAATAAATAATTAATAAAAAGTATAATAAAATAAGAAAAAGAATATTTAATATAAATATATATAAATTAAATAATTAAAAAAAAAAATTTAAGAATATTTTATATAAATATAATTACTTTAAGAAAAAATTATTTTAAAAGAAATTTAAAATAAAATTATTAAAATATAATTAATAAAATTATAAAATCTTTATTATTAAAAAAGAAAAATTTAATTTTTATAAACTATATAATTTTATAGATTTCTAATTATAAATATTTTATAAATATATTAATAATATATTAATAAAAAACTATATATATTTATTAATTTTATCTATAGAATATTTTATAATATTTATATTAAAAAAGAATAATAAACTTTATTTAATTATTAATTATTAATAATTAAATAAAATTATATAAAAAAATAAAATATTCTTATTATTAATTATTAAACTTAGAAATTAATTATAAAGTAAATAGTAATTTATAATATTAAATCTAAAAAGAACTTATAATCTAATATAAATTAAGAAAGAGAATAAATAAAAAATAGTATTTAAAATAAAGTTTAATTTTTATAAATATTTTATTATACTTTTTAAATTAATAAATATATTTATAATATTCTAATAAATAATTAATTAAATATTTAAAGAATATTTTAATATTTTTATAATTATTTATTTTAATAATATTTTAATTTATTTTAATAATTTAAAAATATATAAAGAATATATATATTAAATCTTAAAAAAATTATAAAAAATTAATCTTTTTATAAAACTTAAAAAAAGCTATTTCTATATATAAAAAATTAACTTTTTAAAATATATAATTTAATTATATAAAATTTAAATAAAATAAAATAAAATTATTATAATTAAAAAATAGAAAAAACTAAAAATTATTTAAAAAATATAAATTTTTTTTAAATTTACTAATTATTATTAATAATTTATTAAAAATTATAGAAAAATTACTATATTTTTATATAATATTATTAAGAAAGAAATAGAATTTTAATAGAATAATAAATAATAATAAATATTTAATAAAATTAAAAACTAAATAATTTTAAAACTTATATTATAAATATTTAATTCTATAAAGAAAATAAAATTTAAAATTAATATATTAAACTTTATAATTAGTATATAAATTAATTAAAAAAATAATAATAAAATATTATACTTTATAATATTTTTCTTAAAGAAATTATATAATATAGAACTTAATTATTTTATTTATAATAAAGAATTTATAGTTATTATATATATATTTAAGAAATTTAAATATTATTATCTAGATATAATATATAAAATTAAAATATATATAAATTATAAGAATATTTAGTATTTTATTATAATTTAATAATTAAATAAAAAATAAATATATTATATTAAATATTTATTTTAATTTAATTATAAAATAATATATTAAAAATAATTAGAGAATAGAAAAATTAATACTTTTAATTTAAATTTTAAATATAAGAAAATAATTTTAAAAATAAATAAATATTTATTTTTAATTAATTATAAAGAATATTTAATATAGAAAACTCTAAAAACTATATTTAAGAAAATAATATATATTAAAATTTAAATAGAAATTATTTTTAATTTAAAAAAACTATAATAAAAAGTTAGAATAATATTTATTAAGAAAATTTATAAATATTTATTTTTAGAATATTAAAAAATTAAAGAAATATTTAATAGAATTAAATAATATTATAATTATCTAGATTTATAAAGAAATATATAAATTATAATTTTAAAATATAATATTTATATAAAAATTAAGTTTATATAATATAAACTCTATAAAGTATTTAAATTAGTTTTAATATTAAAATAACTTTAATAATTAATATTCTTTAATTATATTATTAAACTATTATTATTTAAAGAACTAATAACTAAAGTAAAATATAATAATATTTTAATAGTAATTAATAGATTTATAAAATATAAATATTTTATTTTATATAAGAAAATAAGCTTTATAGAAAATCTTATATATTAATTTTTATAATATATAATTAGTTATTATAAATTATCTAATAAAATAATATTAAATAGAGAAATAATATTTATTTTTAAATTTTAATAATTATTTATAGCATAAATAGATACTAAATATAAACTTTTAATAGTTTATTATTTATAAAGTAATAATTAAATAGAATAATTAAATTAAACTCTAGAATAATATCTATAGATATATATTAATTATAAATAAGATAATTAGATATAATTACTATCTATAGTCTAGATTATATATAATAATTTAATATAAAAATCTATTTAGTTTATATTTATATATATAAATTATAATTATAAATTATTATTACTAAATATAATATATATCTATTTAATCTTTTATATTTTATTATTTAAAAAAGTATTAAAAAATATATTAAATTAAAACTATTTAATTAAAATCTATAAAGAAGAATTTAAATTAAAAAAATTTTTTAAAAAAAAATTAAAAATAAATAAATATTTTATTTAATTAAATAAAAAGAATATATAAATAATAATAATATTTAAAAACTTATTAAATATTTAAAAAATTATTAAAAGCTTATTAAATAGTATTATTAAAATTAAAAATATTTATTCTAATAAATTAAAAGAAAATAATTTTATATTTTTTTTTTAAAAAAATACTAAATTAATTTTAATCTCTAAGAATATAAATTTAAATAAAAATATATCTAAAAATAAAATCTATTTTTAAATTTTTATTTTTATTTTCTTCTACTTAATATATTCTAGTTTTTTTTATACTATTAATATTATAAAATACTATTTATTATTATATAGTATAACTAAGTATATATAAATAAATATTAAATTAATATTAAATCTATATTATTTTTAATAAAAATTTCCTATAATAGTAAATATATATTATACTTATAGAGATAAATTAATTTATAATTTTAAAAATAATTAATTTTTTTATTTCTAAATATATATAATTCTAGATTAAATTAAAATAAATTCTAATATACTAATATTAAGCTTAATCTAATCTAACTAATATTCTAATCTAAATATAACTAAAAATAATATAAAGTTTAAATAATTAATTTTTAAAAGCTATTTTTATTCTTATTAACTTAATATAGTATATAATATATTAAAACTATAAATTATATATTAGATTATAGTAGATCTATATAAGAGAGTAGTTATTCTTAAGATATAGTATTTACTTAAGTTAATTTTAATTCTCTATAAGTATCTATAGTAGCTACTAGTAGTAAGCTATATAGTAAAATAATAATCTAAGTAGATATAGTTATTAGACTTATACTATTAAAAGTAGCTTTATTACTATAAGTAGACTCTTAATTAATTAAAAGGGTATATAATAAATATAATTAGTAAATAGCTATATTAGATTATCTTAAATAATAGTTATTATTACTTTAAGAATCTTATTAATAGTATTAAATAGATTCTAAAAGATTAGAATATTTATATTAGATATTATAATTATTTAAAATATCTAGTAATTAATTAATTAAATAATTAATTAATTAAATAATTAATTAATAATATAATTTAATTAATTAAATAATTAATTAATAATATAATTTAATTAATTAATTAATTAAGATAAGTTCTAATAAAAAGAAAAGATAATTACTATTATTAAATAATAAGCTTTCTCTTTTAGGAGCTATAGCTATAGCTAGATTATTTATATGTCTAGCTATATAAATAGCTTCTATTATTAGAGTTTTTAAGATATTAATATCTATATCCAGACTGAAAGTATTTAATTTTAACTTTATTTTATAGTATTAAAGATTTAGATATAAACTACTAATTATATTCTTAAAAAATATATATTAAATTATATATTATCTAATCTTAGAATATATTCTTATTTATAGTAAAACTAATAAAAAAAAATTCTATCTATATTATTTTATCTAATTATAATTTCTTTTATTAATAAAAATACTAAATTCTTATATCTATATAATAATACTCTTTCTTTACTATTTCTAACTTAGACTCTAGTTTACTATATTAATTAGTAATATATTTTAATTATTTTAATATAAGATCTTAAATATTATAATATAACTAATTATTTTTAATATAATAAAAATAATAAAATAAAGAATTTTTTAATTTAAAGTATTTATAACTATAGAATTTATAATAGTTATATTCTAATTATATTATTAAAGAATTTAATAAAATAGTATTAATAAGAATATTATATTAAAAAGTCTTTTTATAAAAAGTTTTCTATATATAATTAAATATTATTATAAATTATAAGAGAAATATAAAATTAAATTAAAAAAAATTTACTAATAGATTATAAAATATAGTTTTAAGAATATAATTAATAAAAAAAGAACTTTATATTATAAATTTTATTATTATATATTAGAATTATATATTTTTTTTTATTTTTTTTTAATTAATTATTAATAAATTATTAGAATTTTATAATAATTTTAATAATTTAAAAGAATAGATTATTAGAATTTTATAATAATTCTAATAATTTAAAAAAATAAATTATTACTAAATATTAATAATTCCTTAGTATATATATATATTTATTTTACTAGATAGAATACTCTCTTAGATAGTTATTAATAATATTATCTATATATCTATTATTACTAGCTTTATAATATCTATATATTAATAGTAATTTATATTATATAGTCTATAATAATCTAATTATACTACTTAGAATAATACTCTAATTAGTTTAATTCTAATCTATCTTAGACCCTGTTCAGTATAAGTTATCTAATTATTATATATAGATATAACTAAGGGTTATATAAAAGAAGTACTTAGATCGCTGTTAGCAATTTATTAATTCCTAGCCTTTAAAAGAGAGCCTTATAATCTGAACTATTATTAAATAACAAGCTCTTCTATAGCTATATATAATCTATCAGATAACTCTGATATATCTTATAAATCTATAGAAGAGTTATTTATATTATTTGTTTTATTTTTAGAATTAATATTAGGTTTATTATAATATTAGTAAGTATTTTTAGTATTTTATACTTATATAAAACTTAATTATTATATAATAAGTTAAATATATTAATATTACTTTATAATAAGTCCTTAGCCTTAATAGAAAGAAAGATAAAAGAATCTATTAATTAATAGGCTAATTAGTAGATTTTAGGCAGTTAGCCCTTCCTCTGAATGCCAAGACAGTAGTAATATATTTTCACAAGTTAAGGTTTTATGAGTAACGCTTCTTCCGTTCTAGACTAGACCAACTGGTTTTGGGTGGCGTTTTCCGAAAGTAAAAAGCGGGTGGCATGATAAGCATGAGAGTTTCTAAATCATGTGTCCCGGTACCAACCTGGAATGCAGCAGAGAAAAGAACACTCCAATCTTTCGTGTGAATTACGGCTTACTCCGTAAACAAACCGGAGAAAAGGTGATGATCGTACATGATCTGTCGTTGTACTTAAAGGTATACGTGGCCCAGTAGGTCCTGCAATACGCCACCCCAAGAAGCTCCATCGGTTTTCTTCCTTCAAGTCAAAACTTCAGTGATTATTTTCTTTCAGCTACTTCATTCAACCTCTCAACATGGCTGCTGTGGATATTCCAGCAAAGCAATGGGCTCAAGTCATCAATCATCCAGGAGCACGTCTGTTCTACCACAATTCGCTAGCACTATCCCCATGGCAGAACAAGGCTAACAGCGAGCAGCCATAGAATTTCAGGAGATCTCTGTACCTCAACCAGAAGTCGACGAGGTCCTCGTCAACGTCAAGTTCTCCGGCGTCTGTCACACTGATCTTCACGCCCTGCTGGGTGACTGGCCGCTTCAAAGAAAAATGCCACTCGTTGGCGGCCATGAAGGGACCGGAATTGTGGTTGCGAAGGGTCAACAGGTCAAGGATACTGAGATCGGTGATCATGTCGGCATCAAGTGGCTCAACGGCACATGTCAGAGCTGTGTCTTCTGCCATCAGGGGGCCGAGCAGCTCTGTGCCCGCGCGCTTCTCTCTGGGTATACTGTCGATGGCACATTCCAGCAATATGCAGTCGCAAAAGCTGCCTATGTGACAAAGATCCCCACAGAATGCAATTTAGAAGATGCTGCGCCTATCATGTGCGCTGGGCTGACCGTGTACAAGGGGCTCAAGGAGACTTGTGCTCGCCCGGGACAGTATATTGTCATTGTCGGCGCGGGCGGAGGCCTGGGGTCCTATGCACTTCAGTACGGCACAGCTATGGGAATAAATTGCATTGGTGTAGATACTGGAGAAGACAAGGCCCAACTCTGCAAAGAACTGGGCGCTGTGGCCTTTATCGACTACAAAAAGTCGTCGGATATCGCCGCAGATCTTCGTGCCGCAATCCCAGACGGGCTTGAGGCCCATGCTGCCCTGCTTCTTGCGACCCATGAGGAGCCGTTCCGCCAGGCATATAAGTATGTTCGACCGTATGGCACCGTTGTGTGCGTTGGCATGCCAGGTCAGGCCCTCCTACAGGCGCCCGTATTCGACACTGTTGTTCGCATGATCAGTATCAAGGGCAGCTACGTCGGGAACCGCCTCGACATAGCAGAGGCCATGGAATTCTTCAGATTGGGCAAAATTAAGACGCCTCACAAAACACTTGGCCTTAGCCAGCTGCAGGAGGTGTATGACAAGATGAGAATGGACACCATCACCGGTCGATACGTGGTAGATACCAGCAAGTGAATGACTGAATGTAAGATGGCGGCATGCTCTATCTATTTTTTTACTTATTGTATCAAACGTTTTGAATTAATTAATAACTGCAAACCCTTCTACCAATGATAAATAAAGCTATTTATCGTGACAACACCTTTTCTCCTGTTGGAAGCGCCATCGCAATCCGGGTGGCTTATTGTGATACTGATTGATTTAGCGAGTTGTTCTACCGTTGGCAGAAGCAAATTGCCAAGAATATTACGTGAGTAATGGCATCTCGCTGAGGCCGTGTCCCCATTGTACAACTTCCGATGTCTCGCGGGAAACCCCGGGTTCTCTCGCCGAATGCCGTACGTCCCGGTGCGTTTGTGTCACGCCAGCCACGGAGCCACATTGAGCCGTATGGTTCTGGATAGCATGTGACGAGCAACAATAGACTTTGATCTGTCACCATCTCCACCCCTTCTCCATCCATCCGCCCGCAGCATGATCTAGAGGAGTCTAGACTCTACTCCCGTCGCTAATCTGGTGCATTGAGAGCAGTTATTGTATACTTGCTGTCAATACTGATTTCGTCTCATTTTCTTAAGAGCGAAACCCGTTGACCTACGGTTTGAAAATGAAGACCTCTTAAACATGGACATTATCGCGATCCTCAAAACTTGATCTTTTCTCTTCCAATTTCAGTTCGCCTAAGCGATTTTACCGCTAGCCATGGCCCTCGGCTACCTTCCACGCTCATTTTCTAACGGTGATCATCACCAAGGCCAGCATTCCATCCTCCCGGCAGTCTTGGGCCTATGCCTTATCGGGCCTGCCATTGTTCTGATGCTAGTAATATGTTATGTTTGGTGAGCAAATCCTGCCACAACCCCTAGCACTCAAACCTCAAGAGCAGGGAGGAAAGAACAGAAGAGAAAAAAAAAACACTAACTGCCATAGGATACAGGGCCGTCTGCTAATGCCTAGTGGGCTGCGGCGAAGTAGAAGACATCGAGTCAAACACAGAGTCCGTCGGCTCATCAGCAACGCCTCAGCCGTCCCTGGAAACCTTTGACCTGGCTGCTCTGAATCTAGACGAGGCGAGCGCGCCAGGTAAAAGGTGCTAAAAAACAGGCTGTAACTCCAGCGAAAGGTGCTATATAGCCAGCTAAAGTCGGCAAGCCGTCGCAGTCATCCAAACCTGTCCAAAATCTACCCAGAAAACAGTTGAGCGGAAATTGAATAAAGAGAATTAAGGCGCATAGAAACTGAACTAGAGAGAAGCGCCGCCAACTGCTTCATATGCACAGGTAGAGGTCGGGAATAAGTCTGATAATCGGGTGATCCGGCGGTGTCGGCGACAGTCGGTTCTAGAGGCTGTAGAAGACATCCTGTATGAGAATACCGGCTCACATACATTCGGCACGGATGGTCGCGGGATTGCTTTAGGTGATTGTGTGAATGTGGATTGTATATTGATTGGTCCGAGAGTAGAAGAGGAGGAATTGTAGAAGCGTGTGCTTCAAGCTCTACTTATCTGGCCACCTTTGCTCGGCTTTAGGAATCCGCCGCTACCCTTGGCATCCCTACCGCTACCCTCTCTTATAACTTCCTAGGAAGCTAGCGTGCCTGTCCCTCCCATAGGTTGACCCCCTTGGCAAAAACAAACATAGTCGTTATCGACGAAAGTTGTTATGATTTAGGCATTGGAAAGCCGATTGCCCCGGTGAAATCGTTTGATTTGCTCCAGCACAACACTTTTAGGCGCATATCCACGCTTCCGGATCAGATTCTGCCTGCGTACACCCTTGATGGTATTCTCTATTCTGAAGTATACGAGGGTTCGACTATTACGGAAGTCTGATGGGTTTATCGACTGGCTATTACCATACTGCGGTAGGTTCCTGGAGCCACACTCTATCCCACTCTGGAGGCAATTCTAGATTTACAGATGATGGTGAAGAGCACGAAGTTTAGTCTCTATATGTATAATTTGCAAGGCATTGATGCACCCGTATGAGACTCACGCTGTCATCAATGTGTAAATAAAATCTACGCATCTACGCAAATGACAAGCAAAATCTGCATTCTTTATCGGTCACGTGATTTGCCATGAAACCTGAAAGACCTGCCCTCGTACCTTGAACTACTTGTGATGTACCTACCAATATAAAATGGCACTATCCAAACCGTTATGTACTTAGCAGTACTTTTCAGTGACTATCTTCAGCAGCACTTTATTTCTAGGGAATTCACTTTAGCGCAATAATTAGAGGCTGGAATGGGGCCATTAATGGCTGAAAAAGATTCTCATGTATATGGAAGTATCTGTAGGTACCTACAAGGATGTGTAATAAGCCTCTAAAGAACCGAAGAGACTGGAAAAGAGAAAGCCGAATATAAGCAGTATTCTACTGGGTTCGCAAATCACCGCCAAATCTGTATCTAGTTTTAATGCTGTCCTGGGCTTGTTGCTGGGCATACATATATTCCATATAACAAGGACCAGCGAGTGTTAGTGGTGAGAAACCGCTATGGAAGCCCCAGCATATGACTGGCATAAACCTTTTTGTGCTTCAACGTATGATGGAGGCTATACTTCGGTAAGGCTTTGGCCTCTCATGCAGCATTTTCTAGCTTTTGTGTTCAATAATGACCTCGTATGTCCAATTCTTGCCCTTTTCTGATTCTTGTTATCTGATTTCTAACTGCACGGCCCATGCCACAAATACGGTAAGGTATGGTTTATTTCCATGAGATTCCATCAATCATCACGTGAGAAGCCTCCTCGGAGTTTGTGCATGTCACAACCCCAGACAGCCACACATGACGAAAGAAGCTACAGACTGGTGTTGATCACACGCTGCATAACAGCATCCCCCACATTCACCATTTAGGAGATCAAACACGCTTTTAGAATAATAATTAATTTAATTAATGTCTACATTTCTCTGCTGCATTGTAAGGGACAGAGAAGGAGAGAAGTTGTGTTTCGATCGAGGCAGTCACTACGGTGGAAGCAATCTGTCCATGAAAGAGATGGCGGGAAAGTCTAAAGTTACTTTAAATGGTAAGTACATATGAGTCGCCTGAAGATACTTGGGGTATTCTTATTGAAGACAGGGATGCTCTATTTGGTGAGCCGCCCTGTGGTCAGCCCGGCAAGGCGAATAAGTTCAAAGGTAGTTGAGGTCTAGCACAAGTGAAACACTTCAGCGCAGGGACATAATTAGAATTTCGTGACTTGGTCAATACGTCGTCCACCACTTGCATCCATATACGTTTCTCGGATTGGACTCACTCTCGGCTCCTCTTACCCTTTCATGCCAGGGTCTTTGGTCAGCTTCGACTCGAATGGCTGCACCACAATATCCCATGAGTGGCCTGCAGCTCTCCAATAGAATGACATAGCAACCATATGACCACTGATAGAAATAATTGTTCACACACTACGCCCAGCTTGAACTTTGAGCTCAAGAATCTATTCAATTGTATAGCACCAGCACTGTCCTCACTATCAAGGTGGCTATCAGTGCTGCTAAAGGTTGCCATTGTTTGTTCATATGGCTATGGGCATAGCAAAAGACCACTAGTTCTGAGGTGGCTCTGTGAGCAATCATGATTACTGCAGGCAGGTGATGTGCTGGTTCTGGGCTACAACTCTTATCTGTGGTCGATATGATTTCGGAAATTGAGGTAAATGTTATGCGTATGGTCGAATCGAGTGTCGCCTAGACGAACCAAGACTTTGAGTTGTAGATGCCACATCCCGGCAAGTTAGACTCGAGGGACGGTTCTCGTTAGCGCAACAAGACTTGGGTGCCCGAAGCAACTGATCACTAAAAGTGGTACGATATTTGCGTATTGTCCACGACTGAAGTATAAGTGGCGGCATCAGATCGAAACAGGATTAGTTCAACCTTTGACTTTACGGCTAGAAGATCGCCACACAACGGTCCAGGCTCACACCACGCGACTGACTGTTCGCTGATGCCTAAATGATCATTTGAAAATGAGAAAGCCCTGCCGTGGTCGTGAGTCAACTTCATATACTATCTTCGGACTGCTACAATCCTGTCTTCCCCGCAAAGCACGGCACCTGCGAACCGATGGCTCAGCTACTACTGCCACATACGCTTCACTCTCTGCATATGAGGCGGGGGGCATTTATTGCTCAGACAGATTGCCCTTGTCACTTGGCTTTAACTGTAAGTCCTCAGGCTGTCGAGTGTTCTACCTATCTTGTCTCGACTCACTCTATCCGCAGGAATTATACTGTGGCATCTCAGCCGTCATTAAGAGCGATGGCACCTTCCGCATTGCATTGGCAATATACGATGCGCTCTACCTGAGAGACTTCCATGATGCAGACGTTGTAATTAACGATAAAACCGGTGTTGATGGACTTACTGATCATCTCATCGACTACCTCAAGTCATATGAGCGTGGAAAGTTGGCAAAGTTCATCGGCTGCGGTGTCTTGAGTTCCGTGTTAGATCACAGTAAGCTCATCTGCTCCCGTCTATGGCTGGAGCTGGACATCGTTCCCATTGTCATTCCAGCTCCCGCCGAGACTAAACACAACGGGCATTGGGTAGCAAAGCCTGTTGATGAACTGGCCGATTCCATGGCCCGCAAGTCCATCATGTGAGCCCCAATAACCTTTCTCGGCCATAGAGAGCCTGAACCGGGTCAAATGCTAATGCGGGACTTATAAAATAGGTGCTTTGGGCCCTCTACTATCCCTAGACTTCAGGTCGGCTGGCATGGTGTCGTGCAGGTCTCCCTCAGCGGTTTGGCCCATCTAGCTCGACTACAAGACTACAAGGGAATATGCTCACCGGGGACATGGGAAACGATGATATTTTTTGCAGACAAGATCCGAGAGAGGCGTATCAAGATGGCCTTCTTCAGTGCCTCGCCGCAGGGAGGTGGAGTTCCAATTGCACGTCATGCGCTTATTAGGTTTGCCTCTCTGCTTGGCCTACCCATTACATGGCAAGGTATGTCTTTCCAACCTTCGGGTGGGACTACTCTCTTTTAATATAATGTCTGACATATCTTCGCCATTTTTAGTGCCCAAGCCTCGGCGAGGTGTCTTTGGCGTCACGAAGACCATCAAGAACATACTCCGAGGCGTTGAGCCAAATCAGCGCATGGAATGGCTGGACAGAAACTTAATTATCGACTGGGTTACTGAAAATGCCAAACGATACTGGCTTATACAAGACGGGCCCCTTCTATCACCAGAGGAGGGCGGCGCTGACATTGTGATTGTAAGACCTGCCCCCCTCTACTGATTCACTGTGGTAGATGGCTTATGTAGCAGATTGACGACCTGGAGATGATTGGATTAATACCCCTGGCAAAGGCAGCCGCACCAAATCGCCCCGTATTGTATTGCTCCCACATTCAAATGAGAAATGACCTAATCGCAAGAACGGGCACTCTCGAGAATGATATTTGGGGCTTTGTCTGGGATCACGTCAAGCATGCCGATGCCTTCCTCACTTATCCCATCCAGGAGTCGCTCCCGGCTGAGGCGCCTCGAGAAAAGGTTGGGTATTTGCCACCAACTTTCGACTGGTAATTACTTGAACAACGATCAATTTAACGCATGCGGTACATGCTGACGATGTTGCAAGGTTTGATGGTTTGAACAAGAGTCTTAGTTTGTGGGACACGGGATTCTACACGCATTTCTACAATTCCCAGTGTTATGAGTTCTACATGACGGAGCTCAGATGGCCTTCCCGTAAGTGTTGCTACTTCATGTTAGAAGTTGGAACATCAGCTGAACATTCAGGCAAATACATTTTTGCAACAGCGAGCTTCGAGTCTAAGCAGGAGCTCTTCGAAATCTTTAGCTACTATGCGGAATTTCGTTGCCTCATTAGTGACAAAAATGTCAACCCTCCCCAGCTGGTAATGTGAGTTCCCTCCTTCGCTCCTACAACAGTATCTCGGTGTGATACGGTAAATACTCACAATTGTAGCTGCGGTAATAGGTCTATAGACGATCCAGACAGAAAGCTCGTTTACGAGGATGCTAGGAGGGATCTAGAACACGTCTATAGGCGCTTCCAGCGAGATATCAGCATAATGATACTAGGAGAACGCGACCAAGTGTTGAACGTCCTCGTCAGAAACTCTCATGTTGTGTTGCAGGTCTCCTCTTCCGAAGATGATGAGTTCAAAGTAGCACAGGCTCTACACGCAGGCCGTCCCGTCATAACGTCGCCGTTTGACGGTACTTCAATTCAGATCCAGGATGGAGTGAACGGATTTATCGTTCGACCAGGGGACCGGGCGGCTGTGGCAGAACATTTGATGAGTCTTTTCACTGACAAAAGGCTACACGAGAGAATGTCTGTAGCCGCTCGAAATGGAATGAGTGATGAACTCACTACCGTTGGAAATGCTGCTGCTTGGTATTTTTTGGGTTATCAATTTGTGACAAACCCTTCGTTCAATTGCAATGGGAGATTGGTGAATGGCTTGGCGCGAGATGAGGCTAGAAACCCCTGCCTGGGGGATGAGGATCGTTCACCAAGGGAATGAGTGGTTCAATGAGAATGTAAAATATTTCCATAGCCACCTCTATGGGTTTTTCCTTTTTTTTTTTTGGAAGTTTTAATTTCCGATGCTTTTTGGTGACCTTTATTTGGAACATCATTGAATCGATCAGCTGGGTGTTAGCTCATTCTGAGACACTGGGACACAAATTCGTGACGCTCAATGATAACTTGTTCAATTCTCTTCATTCTGACATTTTCCCCCCTTCTTCTAATTGGGGCGAAAGCCGGCTCGCAATTCATCACTCGGCATTGTGCATCTCGATTCCAAATAAACAACAATGGGAAAAAATGGGAAACACCGGTTTCATCGTACCGAATCTGTTCCTTAGGCATTGCCGTATCTAGAGTGTGCGCACCGGACAAACGGAAATATAGGGGATTCCAATGCAAGACCGAGCGAGTATGCTTCCGATATCATGCAACGTCGTCCAAGCCACTCAGAGATACTCATACCACACCATGCGGGCGGCCGCGTTGAATGGGGTGATCTGGCTAGACCACTATGGGATGGCGGTTTCAGCCAGAGGTGTGTAATAGGAAAGCTTTCATCGTAATTCCTTAGCCACCCCCTCCTTGCTATCTCAAGCCACGAAAGGCTTAGTTACAAACCTTCTTGGCTCTTCAGGAATGGCCAAAACTTGCAGCAATCCGATCTGATGTCATGTTAGCATGTCTTCTTTTGGGTGTTATTGGAAATAGTAGGTCTTGCTCTTTTCTGACAAGTTGGAGGTGGGCCGGATCCGTCATGCTGAGGGGTTGAGGTCTAGAACGGAACCTTGTTGGCCATGGTCTGATATGGCGGGAACTGCGCTAGAGAATGATCGCGCGGCACATGGACGCACGTTTTTCAAACTGAACTCTATGGACTCTACTGTGAGGGCTGGATCCGGTCTAGATATGGGTAGATAGGCGGGGGGAAAATGACTTCGCTAAACTTGTGAGCATGTGAATGGCTTACTTAGGGATATTTCTGGTCAAAGCGCTTTAAGAAGCCATTGGTGTTCCTGTTTCTGAAGGAAGAGATAACGGCCCTTTACTCAAACATTTCTCAACTATCGTATCGTTTTACAACACTATCTACAGGATGAGGACAAACTCCAAGATCGCTATCGTGGGCGTTGGCCAAGTCGGGGGGGCTGTGGCGAACGCCATTATCCTTACATCTATTGCCAACGAAGTACTTCTGGTTGATACTGATGTCAGCCGTAGAGACAGCCAGGTCCGGGACCTCGCCGACGTGGCTTTCAGCCAGAAGGAAGACACTAATGTGAGGGCAGCGACCTATGCGGAAGCTGCTCAATGCGACATCATCGTCATCACGGCTGGATCTAGACATTTTATCGGTAAGTCTACCACAGTCTTCTCCCGTGTTGTATCCTCGAGTTGCTCAGATGTCCCAGGTCAACCCAGCATGGATTATACCGATAGGAACATTTCAATTGTACGGAGCATAATGAAAGAAATGTCCCCTTTTAGATCCGATGCCATCATAATAGTTGTGGCGAACCCTGTGGACCTCCTTACATCCATTGTTCAAGAGCTGTCCGGGCTGCCAAGACATCAGGTCCTGGGCTCTGGGACCTTTCTTGAGTCCATACGGCTTCGGGGAATCGTGGCTAGCGAGCTCAAGGTGGGAATTACATATTAAGCATGGAATAGAGGTCAAATATACTGATTGATGACCAGGTTGCTGCGAATTCCATTGATATCTATGTCTTGGGTGTGCAAGGTGAATCCCAAGTAACGGCATGGTCGATGGCGAGGCTCGGAGGCAGCCCCCTCAGCAAGGCAATGCCGCCCAAGAGCCTTGATTTTGACAAGATTGCAGACGAGTGCCGTGAGAGAGCCCAGATGATCATGCAAGTCAAGGGAGCGACACCATATGGCATCGCTTCGGTTGTAGCGAGTACCTGCCGCTCTATACTCTTGGACAAGCGAAATGTGCGCCCGCTGAGCCATTTCCAGCCCGAGTTTGGCTGCTGCTTTAGCCTTCCCGCACTCATCGGAAGGCAAGGAGTGATAGGTACCATCCATCTGGCCCTGGACGATGCGGAGGACGCACACATTAGCGACTCGGCCAAGAAGCTGAAGGGGCGTCTTGAGAGTGTCAAGGAGAACGTGCTGGAAGATAACTAGTATATTTTACAGTGAGCGAGTTTCTACGATCGAATTAGTTTCGTTTTACTTAGGAATGTTAGTTTGATTTAGTATAAATCGACTTTGGTTTTCGTGTCCTCGGTCCGTATTCGTTGTGTAAAATTTCCACTCATCGTGTCACGAATGTATCCCCCCCCAAAACAAAAAAAAAAGATAAAAGTAAATTATTTGGCAAGATGATGGTTCTTACGCGAAATGATGAGAAGAGTACATACACAGTTAACACCTGCTCTTGCGTACTGTCGTCCGTTAAGGGGGGAATCTACCGTCATTGTTGCTTCTTCCTCAAGTGGGATGCGAGGATATTCTTTTCTTAATAAAAAATCGAGCTACATACTATACTAACTATAGACGAACGACAACTTCAGATTCCCAATCCAAATCATTTCAATTTATGCTCTTCTCGGCAGCCACCACATGATTCATAACCTGCACAAAGCTATCGGGACTCACAGAGATTGAGTCAATTCCCGTATTGACAAGAAACTGGGCGAACTCGGGATGATCGCTGGGTGCTTGACCACAAATCCCAATTTTGCAACGCCTTTCGCGGGCTACCGAGATAACTTGCTCAATCATCCGCTTCACGGCCTCGTCTTGTTCATCAAACAGGTCAGCCAGCTCGCCAGAATCACGATCCACGCCCAGTGTCAGTTGGGTGAGGTCGTTGGAGCCGATCGAGAAGCCGTCGAAGAACTCGGTGAACTCGGCGGCAAGGATGACGTTGGATGGGATCTCGCACATAACGTAGACTTGGAGCCCGTTCTCGCCACGCTTGAGCCCGTGCTTGGCCATGACCCCGAGGACCTTCTTGGCCTCGCTGACTCTGCGGCAAAATGGAATCATGACAATGGCATTCATGAGGCCGATCTCTTCACGCAGACGCTTCACTGCGCGGCACTCGAGAGCAAATGCCTCCTCATAGAGTGGGGAGTAGTAACGCGAGGCTCCACGGAATCCCAGCATGGGGTTCTCCTCGCTGGGCTCAAAATCCGAACCGCCAATGAGCCCCGCATATTCGTTTGTCTTGAAGTCGCTCATGCGGATAATGGCGGGTTTGGGATAGACGGTGGCGCAGAGAGCCGCGAGGCCATGCGCCAGCTTGTCGACGAAGTAGTCGGGCTTGTGGTCGTACGCAGACGCAATGGTTGCCACCTGGTTTCTGACCGCTTCATCCTTGATCCGTTCAGGGTGCACAAGCGCCATGGGATGGACCTGGATAGCGTTGGTCACAACAAACTCCATGCGGGCAAGGCCGATGCCGTCGGCCGGGAGTCTCCACCATCGGTAGGCAGCCTCGGGGTTGGCCAGGTTGAGCATGACCTTGGTGTGAATCCGAGGGAGGCTCTTGAGATCGATTGTCTGTGTGGAAATATCGGAGATTCCCTCGTAGACAAAACCGTTATCACCTTCGGCACAGGAAACTGTCACATCTTGCCCGGTATGCAGGTGATATGTGCCGTTGCCGGTGCCCACGACGGCGGGGATACCCAGCTCACGGCTCACGATAGCAGCATGTGAGGTGCGGCCACCATGGTCCGAAACGATAGCTGCAGCACGCTTCATCAGAGGAACCCAGTCCGGGTCAGTAGCCCTCGTTACGAGGATCGAGTTATCGATGAACTGGTCAATATCTTTTGGACTGTGTATAAGGCAAACCCTCCCGGATATTGCCGCGTCCCCAATGGAAAGACCAGTCGCAAGAAGTCTTCCTTTATGACCGACTTTGTAAGTCTTGAAATGCGCGGCGTCGCGACGTGAATGGACCGTTTCTGGCCGGGCCTGGACAATGAACAGCTGGCCAGTGAAACCATCCTTGGCCCATTCCATATCCATGGGGCAGCCGTAGTGGGATTCGATGGTAACCGCCCAACGAGCCAACTGGACAATCTCGCCGTCATCCAGCACATACTTTGCTTGCTCTGCCTTGGACGTTGGAACATTGCGGGTGGGTTCATGCCGGTCCCCGTAAACCATCTTGACGTCCTTGTCACCACGCTTCTTCTTCAAAATGGGGACAAGTTTGTCATTGGACAAGAGTGGCTTGAACACCTGGTACTCATCGGGATTCACGGTTCCCTGGACTACGTTTTCACCAAGTCCCCAGGCAGCGTTAATGAGCACGACTTTGTCAAAGCCGCTTTCCGTGTCGATAGAGAACATGACTCCTGAGCCTCCAATGTCCGACCGAACCATGAGCTGTATCCCAACTGAGAGCGCAATATTTGTGTGGTCAAAACCTTTGGCTTGGCGGTAGCTGAGCGCCCGATCTGTAAAGAGGGAGGCGTAGCATCGTCGGCAGGCATTCAGGACATCTTCGAAGCCTGAGATATTCAGATATGTCTCCTGTTGGCCTGCGAAGCTCGCGTCTGGAAGATCTTCTGCAGTGGCGCTGGAACGCACAGCGACACTGGGGTCCTGACGCCCCGCTGCCAAAGAGAGGTCAAAGTAGCTCTCCTGTATGGCATGGAGGATGTCATTAGGCCAAGACCCGCGGAGGAACAGCTTGCGAACTGCTTGGCCTGTTTCACCCAGACTTGACTTGCCAAGCTGCCAGTCAGCAACAAGTGCTGCCATTTTGCCACGAATGTCGTTGGCATCGACATACTTCCAGTATGCGAATGAGGTTGTCGCAAACCCTTTTGGGACAGGGATACCTTGTCCGCGCAGCGCGGTGATCATCTCCCCGAGAGAAGCGTTCTTGCCACCCACTATGGCACCATCACTGCGGACTAGAGTTTCAAAGTCCCTGACGTAGGGCCCTAGGTGGGTTGTCTTGGCCATGTTTTTGGGTGGCTCTTTAGGGTCGGCAGTTCAATGATTGAGCGGAGTTTACAGCAGTGTTAGCTCTCAAAACCAAAATGCTGTTCACGCTAGTTATACCCTCACCCTTTTGCGTATCCTCGTAACCACTGAATATAGCAGTGATATCTTCCGCATATACTTGGATTGCATGACATAACCGCATGGCTTGATACTGTCCGTGGCATGTAGAATCGTGCCAGTGGCAAACCTAAAACTGTCATTGAATACTGGTCTGGACCCGTGGCTTTGCCCCCCACACCAGGTCGGCGGGTTCCGATATTCAACAAGTGGAGGAGATGCCAGTCTCGCTTGGGGGTAAACAGGTTCTCGCCTCTGTTCCGTGTCGGCCGCTTGCTTTTTGCTAATCACCCTAAATGGGCTTCTTGGTTGCCTCACTAAGAGGAAAGTAGGCATTACGCAACGAAGAGTGGATCGGGATTTTACGGCATGGCCTGAGAACGATTGATAGGGCTCTCTGCTGGTGGTGTATTTTGGTGTATTTACCTAGAACTTAAACAGCATAGGGTGTTTTTCTCCAAAAACATATCCTTCTTGGTACCCATTGGTGGTGTCTATTGCATGCGGCTGAAACCTCATGGGTGAAGAAAATAGTATCAAAGATTGACGCCACAAATCATCTTACACGTGGAAAGTGTAATTGTTTTCTATCAAAGGAGGCTATACTCCCGTAATGAACCAACCAAAAAAAATTAAAAGTCTTTCGATTACGATGTATGGGGGTGGCATGTCTGTAGGGCGCTTTCAGCTTCCCCTAAACTTAATTCAACTCGCACCTACTACTCAACGGGTCACAACATGCCATCTCACGGATAGCCGGACCGGTATCTCAGGTATGCAGGTTATGGGAATGTGGCGGTGGCCTGCCCAGATGCTGGAGCAGGGATGATGAATTCTTAAGGCTGCGTTTAGAGGAAAGATATTCCCCCCCAAAAGAAGGTGCTCGGGCAGGATCAGCGAGAGACAAACTCTCGTCATACTTGTAATTTGTTCAGCACCACTACCCATCATGTCTTTCACAGTCGGTGATTACCTCGCTGAGAGGCTCGCGGGCATGGGCTTATCCCATCACTTCATCGTCCCTGGAGACTACAATCTCATTCTCCTGGACAAACTCCAACAACATCCATCTCTCTCCGAGGTTGGCTGCACAAACGAACTCAACTGTTCCCTCGCTGCTGAGGGATACGCTCGTGCCAATGGAGTGGGCGCCTGCGTCGTCACATTCAGCGTCGGGGGCTTCGCGGCCTTCAACGGCGTGGGAAGTGCGTATGCCGAGAACCTCCCCGTCATCCTGATCAGCGGCGCTCCCAACTCCAACGACTCAGGTCGCCACTTACTACACCACACGTTGGGCGAGTACAGCTTCACCTACCAGCTAGAGATGGCCAAGAAGATCACCTGTTGCGCCGTGGCCATCAACAGACCAGGCCAGGCGCCAGCGCTGATTGACCGTGCGATCCGGACAGCGCTGCTGGAGTCCAAGCCCGCATATATTGAGATTCCCACCAACATTGCCGGCGAGGAGTGCCTGAGACCCGGGCCGATCAGCGCCATCACTGCCCGGCCGTCCAGTGACGCCGTCTCCCTGGAGGTTTCCGTGGCCAAGGCCGTTGAGTTCCTTGGAACTTCAAAGAAGCCCGTCATCCTTGTTGGGCCCAAGGTGCGAGGAAAGATCGCGAGGTTGGCCGTGATCAAACTCGCTGAGGCAATGGGATGTGCTGTTGTCCCCCAGCCAGCGGCCAAGGGCCGTTTCCCCGAGGACCATCCCCAATTTGCGGGCATCTTCTGGGGACAAGTCAGCACCCTCGCAGCTGATGCCATTGTTAACTGGGCCGATGTCCTCATCTGCATCGGCACCATCTTCACTGATTACAGCACTGTGGGATGGACTGCCATGCCCACCGTTGACAAGTTGGAGGTAGACACAAACAGCGTCACAGTACCTGGTGATTCGACTTTCTACAGTCAGGTGTGGCTGGACGACTTCCTGGCCAGGCTTTCAGAGACGGCGCCCTGGAATCCCGCCACTATGGTTGAGTACAATCGACTACGTCTCGATCCACCATATGAACGCGCCTCTCGCGGACTAGATCCACTGACTCGAAAGGAGATTGCTCGCCGGTCACAAAAGCTGGTGTCCCCTGAAACCACGGTGTTTGTCGACACGGGCGACTCGTGGTTCAACGGGATCCATCTCCGCCTCCCTCGCGGCGCTGGATTCGAGATTGAGATGCAGTGGGGGCATATAGGATGGTCCATACCGGCAGCTTTCGGCTATACATTGGCCAAGCCCAAGAGACGCGTGGTCATCGTGGTAGGTGATGGTGCTTTCCAAATGACGGCCCAGGAGGTTTCCCAAATGGTCCGATGGAGGGTTCCCATCATCATCCTTTTGATGAACAACAAGGGCTACACCATCGAAGTGGAGATTCACGACGGTTTGTACAACCGGATTCAGAACTGGAAGTATGCTTCTCTTGTCCAGGCATTCAACGGCGAGGATGGTGGAGGGCATGCTCTCAGCTTCGAGGTATCCACCGTGTACCATTTCACCGAGGCATTGGACAAGGCAATAGTTCATGTGGACGGTCCGACGCTGATAGAATGCACCATTGATCAGGATGACTGTAGTAGAGACCTGATTACTTGGGGTCACTTTGTCGCCGCAGCCAATGGTCGCCCCCCCGAAAAGGATTAACTATATGATATATATATGTATGACTGGGTCGACATGGTTGCCGGCACTTTGTTTTCTTTTGGTAAACATCATTGATAGCCTTTTTATGTGATTCTTGAGAAGGTATTTAATATATATCGTAGCTGTTTGTTCTCACATTCAAGGTTGATCTTGACTATCCAAGCATGACGTGACCCTTATTCAGGACAAGTAAAATCTCTGTAATGGACCTTGACTCCATTATCTTCCTTTGTGTTTTGATCATGCAGAGCAGACTCCAGGAAGCAGCAATTGAAACACCGGAACACACCGCAGAGAACATACGGCGTAAGCCAGTCAATTCCATATCAACCAGGACTGCTCGTTTGAAAACCAACCTCTCTCTTACCCAAAGCATGAGCTCCAACCTCCCTTGCCAGTCTATGTACTCATCAGTTTTAATTACTTGCGTACTGATCAATTTTGATATTTGAATACTTTCGATCCATTTATACTCCTCTATATATTTATTGTCCGCCAACTTATTAATAAGCATTTATAGGCACCCTGATAGAACACGACGGAACGTGGTGCCTCTCGCGCGGTGTATTTCCCACGCCCCGGCATCTGGCGACGCCGTTCCCGCCCATCGCCGAGCACCGTATGCAGCTCTCTCACAAACTACACTAACAATGACGCTGCGTTGATAGCGGCATATAATGTTGGGAGGTGTTAATAGAGTTTATCACTATATCCACCCCTCAGCTCCATTCACCCGTGACGTGCCCACATCGTCCAAATATTCAGAGGCTGCCGCCAAACGCCACAACACCACTCGGGAGAGCAGCTGAAGAAAATCGCATGATCCTGATTCTAAGGCAAAGTCTAGACCTGGTCCGTCTGATCAACTATCGGGTTGGACAACTTATCTCTTTCTTTTCACAAAGGCTGATATGGAATTCTTTTCTTTAAGAACTAGCAAGATAGGATCAATACTTAGCAATTGTAATGAATAGAGTATTTTTGAGTTCGCAATTGCTTATTCCTTACTCATTATTTCTTCAGCCGACTACTATGATGTCACCACGAACCATGGGCTTGAACCCCAACAGTCTTCCAGCCGCAAACTCATCTGCAAATTCTGGAGATCAAGAGGGCAATAATGGCTCGTCAACAGGACTCTTGCCCATCTTCATCATCGCGGGCGTTATTGTGTTGCTGCTCCTGGTTTGCTTTCTCTGGTAATCTCATCTCATCTCAGAGGCAAGGGCTCCCTTGGCAAACAAAAGCACTGACATCCAAGATTTATAGCGCTATTACACGGTGTCCGACCGATTGCGTCGAATGCGTCGACGTTGAGTCAATGGCGGGCGTGGCATCGGCTGACTTAAAACCGTCCCTCGAAACATTAGACCGGGAAGCTCCAGCAAAGGACTTTGCCCAGGTCAAGGAAGAAGCTAGGCAACGTAAACCGGGAGATCAACCTGTCTGGCCCGAGTCATACTACGCATGGTAGGTACAAGGGCCTGGGCTGATTGTGTGAGATTGACTTTGCTAATATTCTCAAAAGTGCTATTTGTTTAGATCCTTTGAAGGCCGAGCAACGCGTTCGCCAGTTGCGTTGCGGCCATGTGTTCCATTCGAGCTGCATTATCCCGTGGTACCTGCGCAAACATTACTTTTGCCCCCTCTGCACCTTACCGTACATCCCTGAGGAGCGTGAGGAGTCAAGACTCAACACAGTAGAGTGTTGATGCGAGATATTTCAACACCCTGGTGCTGCTATATTTAAGATGAGGGGGTTTTCAGGAACCGTCGTTCCCTAGTCGGCTTGAGTCCATTTCCAATGCCATCACTTTTTATTAGTTGAATACAATAGCCACAATCTAAACAGTTTAACTAGTTCATCCGTGTAACAACGCGGTACGCGCTTTGCAACCTTCCAACTTGCAACCCTTATAACTCTTTCAATTATGCCCCGAATTTCGCGAAAACCACATCATTCGCCTTATAAGCGTACAAAGGTTGTATATTAATTCCTTTCCGGCGTCTTAGTGAAGGCTATTGCGGCCAAATTTGACCTTACGCCGCGCGCTGTATACGGAATTACCTAGCGCTATAAGCACTAGAAGAGTGTCAAAAGCAACCCGCGTTTAGGACGGCTACCTCTCCTTGGCGAAAGGGCTAAAAGATATATATTCCGGTTAATTAGCCAAGATCCCTTTATTAAGAATGTAGACCTTTGTTCTTAGGCCGGTCTGGGCTGCTTAATTATTACTCTAATATACTTCCTTCGCAAGGAGGGTATCCAATATTTCAATGTATTACAGCGGCCCAAGTTAACGCTGTAAGTAGCTGTAAAAAGGCTTGTATTTGTAAGACTTTATATATGGAAGCCTCTCTTGTGGTGGCGGTGTGTTATTTGGTCTGATCAGACCATAGTCGTTAAAGGGGTTGGCGGGCGCTGCGGCTGGGTCTTCTGCCGATCTGTATGTTGTTTTTTAAACCACGATAACTTCATAACTAATACTCCTACAGTTAGAAAGATTGGATAGGGATAAAGTTCAGTCAAAGGAGAAGCTACTCTTAACTGTAGGATTTCGATTCATTGCGATCGAACTCGCCTGTGGATAAATTAATCGCATAATATCCGCAGGGGATAAGCTGGACTGGTAAATATAATGGTGTGTCACAACCCAGGCTATAGCTGATCCAAATCATCTGTCCATCAAAAAAGTGTACGTCAGGTGATGTTCATGTCCATACCAAGAGCGAGACCAATCTTGAAAACTGGAGGGGTGCAAGGAAATGTACACTATGTTCGAGAGCGTTGCGGGGGCGTCCAGTAGTCTACGTTGATACAGCGATGGGATTCTTGATGGGAATTGATTTTCACGCAATTGGACGTGGATAGAAATTCAATATGGCAAACTCGAGATCTGACACCATTGGAAACTCTGTAACCTCGTCTGAGCCGTGTGCTGCCATCAGCTGTCGGCTCCAGACCAATGTGGTTAACCGCGCTATATCCTGAGTGGGCGAGCCTAAATCTATTGATGGTACTAGATATATTCAGACTGGCTGGGACGGGGCTGGGCCTGGGCCCCAGCGATGCTCCCGGGCGGGGCCGGCCAAAGGAGGACACGAAAGGGTGATGCAGGCTTATCGTCAGAGGCGTCGGCCTAGAGTTGCCCTCGATCACACTCCATGTTTCCGAACAACTTTTGGCTTGCTTTTAGAGGATGACGCGTCGCCATGGGTGCCCTCCCGCATCACTGGTCTTCCTCCCTTGCATGAAGATGTTATCGTGTCATCCAAACGATCACATCCGACGCAGGGTGGGTCGAGATCCGCTATACTCGCCTTTCACTAGCCCCGGATCATCGGTTCATCACAATCATCTCATGACCCACCGCCCCTTGGTGCTGATCATGATCACGTTCGTGAAAAATCTCCGTTCATTGTGGGAACGTGAAAATGGGTGGCGTGTATTGTGTCTGGCACCACGCCTGTCTCACGTGTAGACAAGAGGGGTTCGAAGGCCATAAGAGAAGGTCCTCCGGGCTGTCAATTAACTTGTTAATGCTAACAATGAAGTTAATGCTAACAATCAAAATCATTTGTCACTGATACGTTATTTTAATCCGACAGCCAATTGCGACACCATGGCACCTGCAAACACTATTGATGATACTTTCATCCCCGAGTTCCTCTACCACACTTGTTTAACTGTTGATGAGCATGATGTCCAAACCCTGGAGGACATTCCTCGACTTTATGTCCTAGGCAGCCACGGCACACTGGAGGCTGCCAAGAAATGCGCCTTCAAAGCCCTTGCAACGCTCGGCTATGAGGAGGCAGACTTTGCTCTCTATCAGACACGACCACACGGCGTCGAGGAGTGGGAGCACGGCAACGGAACCATCGTCTATGCCAAGGCCCCGACTGGTCAAGAGTTCCTCGTCAGAATTGACACAAAGTTGAACATCGAGGACCTGCCAGCATTACCAGACGGGTCGCTCCGTCTCCCCGGAGGTACCGACCACCTCCATTTCATCGTCCAGACTCAGATTAAGTACACTGCCGACCGCGCTATTTCCTCCGAAATCCAGGGGGCCTACCTCAAGAGAAACGACGCTCTCGAAGCTGCAAAGTGGTGCCTACTGGATGAATCTTCGGACCCCAAGGTCGACTATGCCCAGTTCGAGATCAACAATGACCTGGAACCCAAGGCAGATTGGCCGTTTGGCGAGGATGTACTTATTCACGCTGTGACACACACGGGTGAAAATTACCTCATCTCCCTCGTAACCCCTCCGAGCTCCTATCGAAGGCTTGACAAACATCGAAAGAAGCGAGGCACCTCGAATTGAACCATCTAATGACTGGGCATCACACGACTCTACAGGCACGCGGCGCTCAATAGCTTCTGAGGGGTGGGTTTCGCTTACGCGTGCACCAGTATCGATGTAGTATGTAGTATCCAGAATGTATGCATTTTCTCTGTTTGGGACCAATTGTAATCCACCTAATATACAAAAAAGGGGGGAAATAAAAAGGAAAAAAAGAAGAAAAAATTGAGGTTTCCGCGCTTAGAGTCCACACGTGGTGCATGTTTTGATCCCCCATCACCCCCAGCAGATACCATTGAGACAGTATATAATGTAAAACATTTATAGACAACCCTTTTAGACACTCTTCTTATGTGAGATCAAAAGCAATGGCCCAGGAAATATAAAGAAAATTTATAAACACATATCTGTTATCCCAGTTTTCGCTCACTTTCCTCCCAATAGATGCAATCTCCAACAGATGATGGGCGGTTATTTTCCACATGAAATTTCCTTCCGACCCGAGTAGATAAAATAGCTCTCTAAAACGGGGGCCCAATTGCAAACCATATTTTTCGACATCGGTAGCTGTTTTGTCCGGAGTGGCTGCTTGAAGCTGATCGGTGTCTTCGCCACGGGTGTTTGAGGTTTGTCGACCTTCAAAGGCACACCATCTATCAGAGATCTCACTAGATTTTGCCCGTTTTTACCTTTTCCAGGTTCTGGAGGGTGGCATTCCAAAACAGTTGGGCCTTCCTCGAGCGATGGAGTCTTCTTCACGAGGGGGATATTGTAATTTGCCTCGTCATTGTTGTCCCAGTACGATTGGCCGTTGCAAACGAAACAAACACAGAGAATGATTCTGTCTGCCCCAATGGCGGTGGGACACAATTGGTTGATGAAAAATTCAAACCTGTCATATCCATCGGGCTCCCCGCCAGATTCTGCTCGCGAAGAATAGCTCGCGCAGACGTCTGAGAAGGTAGCCCACCCATCAAGGGTGAACCGGCAGAAGACTGACTTGACGTACAGTAGGTGGACAAAAGTGACGACCAGGGGCCCATAAAAATACGTCTCCTCTACTATACGATAAATTAATCTAACTTCTTCCTTTTTAAATAATTTAATAATAATAATTCCGAAGATATCGAGGCTTAAATATAGCCCTTATAAGTATATAAGAATTATAATAAGCTATAATTTAGATCTAATAATCTAGATAATAGTATTTAAAAAGGAAGTATTTCTAAACTTAGTTTCTAGAATTATATTATAATATTATATTTAAAAAGCAGCTATATCTTTATTATACTCTAGTAGATCTTTAATAATAACTAATTTAGATAAAAATAATATCTTTAGATATTAAGTACCGGTAGAATTTTCTAACTAATAATACTATAACTAAAGACTAAGTAGGTCCGCAGTTATAATATTAATATCGGTTAAAGGAGAGAAATTATAACCAAGCTGTATAGTTAAAGCTAATAACTATAATTAATTATATATATATTTAGTATTTAGTTAGGGACTCCTGTATTTGATTAATTAAATAAGACTATCCAGGTTATTATATAAGCCGGACTGGCTGCAGAATAACAAGTTAAAGATTATAATTTTAAAAATAAAGAATAATTTAAGAGTAAAAATAGTCTTTTATTTTTAGAGCAGTAAATATTTACTGCTTAAGTAGTATATAGCAAATTACCCTAACTAACTATAGAAATTATATATACTCTTAATATATTAAGAAAAACCCTTTTATATTAACTAAATAGATTTTATTAGATATAAAGATTAAGTACTATAAGTATACTCTTATCTACTATCTTAAAAAATATAGTATCTTCTATCTAAAAACTATATACTATCTATTTCTAATTCCAGAGATAGCTAAAGCTTATCTAGTATTTATAAAAGTAAATATAAATAAGCCTATAGAGTAATAATAGTATATTTTCTTTTTAGATAAATTAACTATTTAATATAGTTAGGGGGAGTACTAAAAGTATATTTTCTACTAAGAGATATACTTTATACTAATTTTAATAACTTTACTAATATTACTATAAAGAGTACTAAACTTTAGAAGAAATATATTTAATCTTAAATAAAGCTTACTTATTATAGATAGATATTTTAAAGAGCTTTTTCCTATTATTATTACTTATTACTTATATTACTATTTAGTAATTCTGAATCTAAGTATAATAGTATTATAGTATATAGAATATTTAAATATTATAAGAAAAACCTTCTAATAATTATCTCTTTAAAATCTATATTCTAAGAAGATAATATACTAATATATAGAGTCTATATAGTTTAAAAATAACTCCTTAAGCTTATTAAAGAGAATAGGATTAAGCTACTAACTTAGTTAGTCTATAGCTCTGATCTTAATCTAATTAAGAACTTATAGAATATCCTTAAATAATAAATCTATATATAATATCCTTATTTAGTATCTCTTTCTAAAATAATTAAAGTAAAGTAATAGTTAATTTAAGTAGCTATTATAGTATAGAAAGAGTTAGAACCTAAGATACTTAAATAACTAGTTATAATAATACTAGAGCAGCTATAGGCTATAATTAATATAGATAGATAGTATATAAAGTATTAAAATTATATCTATAGAAGAAATAAATAGAGAATTAATCTTAATTTAAATTATATAAATTAGCTTATTATTAGTAGAGAAATATATAATTTGCTGACTACCCTTTGGTTAGCATGTTTTACATTTTTCGCATTTTGGTCGTGACTTTTGTCAAGTGGTTGTAGGTTAGGCTCTTCACAAGAACGGACCCGCGGAGAGTGCGATCTGGCGCCATGGCAAGTTTGTCAAGATGAACGTTTTGGATCGCCATCACCTTTTGAGAATAGGATTTGCTCATGGCGGAGAAACCATGTCGAAGCAGTCTTGCAGCCTTTTGGAGGGAAGCCGAGCGATACCGATGGAGTACCGCCTCCGCTACGGACGCAAGTAGTTTCCATCGCAAAGCTGCACGCAAGCTGGGAGGGGCTCTCATCCTTGTAGAAGGCTCTGACATCTTCAAGGGAGGAATCGAATCTGACCCGCGGTAAGTGCCCAATGCTGGCGGCGCGTCGATTGTGAGCTGGGCGAAGAATTGTCCTGGGCAGTCCGTCCGATGCTCTCCTCGTCCTCGCTCTGCTTTGGCCGTCCATGGTATCCTGTATATGACAGCTGCCCTTGAGGGCTTGATTATACCTGGGGTATGATGGACTGCAAGGACCAACGTCGAACATTTTGTCAGCGGGTTGGGGTGTGATATTGAGTTGATGGGGTGTGATTAACGATGCCTACGAATAGGATAGGCATTGGAGAATGCGAGCCAAGAGAAGCCTTGTGGTATTATATGTGGCGATCACGTCTAGATTTACAGATATAGGTAGCTCCCAGTATCAGCTTAGGGGACCGCCATGATCCAGGCCACCATTATATATCGCAAACTTTTCCACCTCCACCAACCACAACGCTATTGTTGTGACATTGTCTGATTTCTTCATGAAGGTATCGCCTACTGCTTCACTTGGGATCTGGAGGCCTCCTTAGCGAGTAATGACTAGCCTTCTGCATGAAATGCGACAGCGGCACGGTCATCTAGGCAATATCGTCACCGTATGAGTGCAGCTGAATGCGACACGCCCTCACCTGATTGTGAGGTCATTCTGCCGGCCGGGGCCGCTTCATGCGGCCCTAGCAGGCGTTACTAGTTGCAGCGGCACAACGAATTGGCCAAGGTGCCGATTCCGTTCGAACGGCGCATAATGTGGTGGCGGTCGAGACTCCAGCTCGGCTCTCAAAGGTCGCTTTTCGGCTTCAGCTGGGTATTATCCCAGGATCATTGTAAAATTTGTTTGAATACCAATGTCTGGCCCAATATAGGTCTCAATTCAGGACTAACTAAGCAATTGAGGTTAATGAACCAAACCAGGATTTGTTTAGAGTGTTGATCGGGATTTAGGTTCTCTCCATGTTATGCCGGTAGCGATCTGGAGCCTACATCGAGTCCCCATGTTGACCGCTCACCCTCTCAATTCCTGGTGGCATTTGCAATTAGCGAGTACTCTGATTTTTCAGTATGGGCCGTTACCTGAACGTCTCGGGCTGGCATTGGCCGGAAACTATACGCTGCTTCTCAGTTTGATTATTGCATCCCAGACATCAATCTTGCTTTGCTCGCTAGAGAGTTGAGCTGCTAGCTGAAACCTCTGGAACTACCTTCCATTTAGGCCAGCGAAAGGAAGTAATAGCTTGATGCAAAGACCCAGTGGCTGTTACCACAGTCCGATCCGACGTGCCTAGCTTGTTAGCGAGTGAAGACAAACCACTGATGCGAGTCTTCCTCGATCTCACGCCCAGTTGCCCGCCACTTTGCAATCTCAAAAGCCAGCTTTCCTCTCTTCTTTGAACATCATCAGGTTTTCCTTGGCATTTCGTGGCTATCTCCTGCAGATTCGCAACGCCAACGACATCCTTACACGAGGGTCTCTACGAGCTTTAAGCAAAGCACTCATGGCAATCGCAGAGTAAAATAGGCGACATTCGCAGGTTTATCGAAGCCATCGCCGACCACTTCCACTGCAAACGGATGAGTAAATAGCTCGGGAGAGCTGTAGAGGCAAGAGATATAGCCGTAGCTGTTTCCATTTTGCCATCAATATTCAGGCGTAAGGCGATGCATCCGTTTTAGACAAAATCGTCACCATTCCATCTATCTTCGTCACTTATGCGAGAGCTAACGAGGGTTGCCTGTTCTTATCTTGAGATCCAAGCTCCATACAACCCATATCTATATCTGTCTTGCCGGAGAAGCCCTCCTCTATCAGTGCGTCCTAAAGGAGCCTTTTTCAGTGTCATTTGTCTGGATATTATAAAACAAGATGACATCATTACTCGTCGGTTGCCTTGTGGACACATCTTTCATTCGACGTGCATAGTGCCGTGGTTCTTGAAGAAACACTATGGTTGTCCATTGTAAGTCAGGGGTGTCATATGCGTCGGTCTGAAAACCACTAAGTCTATCTCAGGCGAATAGCATTCTGGAATTCATGGCCGCATACATGGGAAGGGGAAGGTCAAGTTCAAGTTCAAAGAAGCCAATTGCGAGGAGTAGACGCAACCACCACAGGACCATGAAGTTCATACCATCATTGACAAATTGACGGGGTATGAAGCCATATAGTGCAAGACAACTCTTTTCTCGCTCTGTCAAAGGTATTTTATCTTAGACGTGAAATTCTTTTCCTTGGGCTCAAGAATGGCAGGATAAACCAAGTCGGTTGGACTGGCTGGCTATAGAAATGCACATGAACAAGCTTGAAGTGTACATATTTCACTATTATATTTATCAATTATGCCTCATGAAGCTATCTATACGTTCATACTACAATTTTAATAATCAATCGTTTATTACTAGCTGACACTTCATCAACACGGAGGACCTCGCCGACAGCCGGCACGGCAACGCTCCAGATCAGCTGACACACGAAGCTTCGTCCGGAAGCTAGCAGAGAGGCCATGATCAAACTTAGGGGTAGGCCACTTAAAACAGTTTGACATGATGACCGAGGTTTAACTTACGTTTTTCCTCTCCCAAAGCTGACAGAGATCCCCATTTGGAGTCAAGGCTCCTATTAAGCTACGAATAGCTGGACTTTAAAGTTATCTCTCCAGTATGAAATACACGGGATTTGACCTGTGGAGCCACCCGTGATCATGTCATTATATATTATCAGCCTCAAGCCATCGCACGACCCAGGGAAATCGAACGACCTGGCCTCACCAGGCAGAGCCATTGCCATTCCATCAAGTATATCCTCTCCATCCGAGAACCAAGCCCGTAAGACGGCGCAGCTTCGCAGATACCCTCGACCTCCTACATATCCCACTGTGATGCTTTTCCAATTACTAGGGCGACCAGCTCAGCAAAGCCAAGAGAAAGCTTGACCATGAATAGTAGCCCTGCAGGACGTGAGCTGTACCAATACGTTCACGTCGTTATGATTAGCGATGAGGACTTTACATTCAAAGGTAAAGCCTTAAGTGACTGGTTTGAAGAATCGCGTCTGTACAAAATACGACAATCGTACCAGAGTCCTAGCATCTGGGTAAGGGGACACAAGTCAGTGATGTGAAGTTGGGGGTAACTTTTTCTAAGGAACATCGTCACTTCACAAGTGTTCAATGTCGAACGCAGAGTTTTGAAGTACCGGTTTCAACGGTGGGGAAACTGCGCAATGAATTTACATAGCAAAGATTAATTCAATATTAATTCATTATCATTTGACTGATTTTCAGAGCGCTCGGTACCCTCCACTACCTACTCCACGTTCTCGGATGTTTCAGTAAACCCTTCACTTCTTCCACGTTCGACATCCATGCCCGATGCCACTCGTGTTTATAATTCTCCCAGCTGTAATGCGTGCCGCAATCTGGGCTTCTTATCTTGCCGGTGCAAGTGCAAGCTGACGCTGACGACTCATCGATGCGAACCTTTGTTTTTTTTTTTTTTTTTTTTTTTTTTTTCAGGACCGGTTATCCCATGAAAAGACATTCCTTTTGACACAAACCTCGAGAGAGACGTGCTTCGTTCATGTTGCTGGCCGCAACTGCTATCCTGGGGTGATTCACATATCACCTCCAATGGTAGACTTTTCTGGGGCCATGGTCAGGGTGGATCACGATCCGAGATATTTCTAGTACATTCTTTTGGGTACAGATTCTAACCTCTAGAATGAGACGGATCGACTTGCCGCGTGTAAAGACCGTGGTAGCCATAAGACGAGACGTCAGAGACGAGCTTGCCCTTTTCTGAGATCGGAAGCTTAAAGAATCTGGAAGGCTGTTAGCATATGCGTGGCTGATTTTAAATGCTCAGCATACTCCTTCGCTTTCTGGTGGGCAGCTAGGGTGGCTTCCTCCGGGATGCCGTGGTTTTTAATATAAAAAAAGCCATTTGTTCTAGCAGCATTTAGCACTTTACTTGCGACTTTCTTTCTTGCGTTGAGATCTCCGAACATGCCAGACAAGTCAATGATGGGGACTTCGTCAGTTGTACATTCGCGTGCTGGTGCTGTAGACACTTTCCGGGTCGTGTAGCCATCGTAACTTCTGAGCAAAAGGCTTGGCGATTGCCGCATGCGTCTCCGCCCTTCTTGAAGTCGATGTGGCTTCGGGCTTCGGGAAACGGATATCGCCAGTAGCAGAGTCAAAGTGGGCCGTCGAGTTCTCGGTGGTGTAGGTACCTCCCAGGAGGCCCGCCTAGTGATTTCTAGGGTGGTGCACAGCCTGACAACGTTCCGACCCTGCTGGTCCAGGCCCCATCGAGACATCCGCATCTTCTATTATCCTAGGGTTCGTGAAATATCGAACCCCCTCTGTCGACGCAAGCGACCCCTCCCGCCACCCTTGGCGGATTCTCGAACCTCTGCGAAGCTCCGACGGATCATACATCATCGCGAGCTCAACATCGACGTCCACCAGCGGCCCCCCCAGGGGAGGAGCGTTAGGAGCAGCAATGGCTGCCTGTGGCTCGCTAGGCACCAACCTACAAGGCTGAGAATTGTGTGAATGATTCATAAAAAGCCGTTTCCGGCGGGAGGCGGAAGAGTTGGGCGACGTCAATGACCACGCTGACTTGCATCGTTCTATCAAGACGTTGGTGGCTGGCAAGCATGAGCAAGCGAGGCCGATAGTGAGCTCAATCAACCTAATTATCACGAGTATTCGTCAGCCCGCTTATGCTATGTGCCTCCGAGCTACGATGACTCACACGCAAATGCTTTGGCGGACAAAGTCCGAACTGGCGTCTGTTGAGTGTATGAACTGGACGACCGCCCAGAGGCGGAAACAAGTTACGGCCGTGGCAACCCCTCCAGCGCCGAGCAGCGCAGCGATCTTTATCTTCCTCCGTAACGGGGCATGCAGCGACCAGATTAACGGTATGGGAATGGTAAGAATTATGAAGTCGGTGATGTAACCCAGAGTTGTATCCGCGATGAAGATCCTGCGCTGATTGAGGCATGAGCCGCTCACTGAGTCGTCCCAGAAGGCTTTGATGGGAGAGCAGATGAACGTTTTAGTAAACTGAATCGGAAGGTAGGCGACTAGGAGTGCGGCAATGAAGATGTAGATGCTCCGGGTGACCCACTCTCTCACCGTGAAGATGCGAGCAATGATGAGTAAGAGCGTGACTTTGGTGAAGTATGCCGCCGGGGAGTAGATGATGGTTCCGAAATAGAGCCACTGTAGATGGGAGTTACATAAGTTCGTGGGGTTCCCTACTGAAGTGATTACTGATGAGACTAACCCTAAGAATATTCTTATAGGCCTCTGGCGATAATTCCCATGCATGACGGCCCTCTCCGTAGTGAAGCACTTTAACCCAATAATATAAGTGTAACTCTGATATACCAGACAGTATAAGGGCTCGGGTAGACTTACTACCAGCGACAGTTGCTGAGTATAAGATACCTAATATCTGCCGGTGCTGGTTAATAACTCATATGATGCTGGGTAATGGGTTACCTGCTGGACATACCCAAGCTATTGTAAACGTTACTTGAATACCAATTCAGCTTCGTTCTCTGATGCAGGCGCCTATTCAACCTACCATCTTCGAGGAGGATCTTGCCCAATATCCAAACCTTGACATATGCGCGGGCAATGAAGGCAATTGTAGCAAGTATATTGCATGTAATGAGCCAGCCCAAGAGCAGCGTCCACCCAGAATCCTTAGGGTTATTCGGGTCTGGAGTGATACCAGGTGGAGGTGGAATGACCCCTGGATATGTTGGCGTGCCCATCGTCATTTCCTGCAACCAGGACTCACGGGGCCCCGCGTCGAATTGACAGCTTACTAGCTTATTAACGCGGGCAGTATATCGGCCTCTGGTACGCAAGTATGGACAGGCGACAGTGTGGGGAGCAAATTAACCAAGCGCGGCGGGCGAGCCAAACTCAGCCCTAATAAACCCATCCAGTAACCACGTCGGCGAGTCAGTGCCCAACATTTTCCTGGCCTCCCGGGCAGAGCCGCAGATGGCTTGGGTGACATATTACCGCTATTCGTTAATGTTATATTCACACCATTAGCGAAGCTTTTCGCCACAGTTGTTATTTAGCCACGTGCAGACTTGGGGAAGGTGATCAGGTTACATGTCAGCACTACGTAGTGTATACGTGGGTGGCGTTCCGTGTCACTGTCAAAGCTGCGCTATTAAGACATCATTCTCACACATGCGATAAATGTTTACGAACTTTCTCCGGGCATCTGATCACCCTTGCTGAACAGAAATATCAAAAGACTACATGAGGTCGCAAATACGCCACTGGGCAAAAGATCGGGCATTAATCGCTATTGTAGCAATCAATGTGAGCGTAATAGCTAGCTATAGGGGCTCTTCGTGTTGAACCGTAACATTTCTAAGGGGTTTGACCACCTAGCTAGCAGACTCTATAACTATATTAATCTAAGAATTAAAGAAAAATACGTAACTATATATAGGTAATAGTAATTAATAACTAAAAACATCCTGTAAATAAGCTAATAACTATAGGTTTTCTTAATTATTGTCTTCAGAGTAGAGGGTGTTATAGAACGCCTAGACATACTGTTGGGTTTCTTATGATAGACGAGAGTTTAGTTTTCTTTTAGCTGTTTTTCGAATAATTCAACTAGCTCCTGGAACTCGTTATCTTTCATCGTCTAACTACTCCCCCACAGCATACAGCATATTTCCTTGTTATTTATTTATCTAGCCAAGAATAGTCTCAATAATCTTTATTCCTCCGCCAAGGGAATTCGCTGGAACTTTCCCGATTTAGCGAAACTTTCAACATACCACCCATATAAGATACCCTGGGGTAAGTGACTTACTTCATGACCTTGTCCTCCCTACAAGGTCCCAGGACAGTCACAAGTCCCAGGACAGAAACAACGGAACTGACGATGCTGTAACGACATTGTTGCAAGCTCCGTCCAGTCCTTTGTTATCTGGCTCTCGTCCATTACACCTCTTAATTTGTACGGATAGTGCAGTAGCAGCCAATGACATCTGACGTCTGATGTTGTAAAACAAAAAAAAAACATGAATTTATTAAAAGGAGAAAGAGCTTCGCAGTAGTCAAGAAGCGAAATAAAAAGATAAACAGCTTCGTGTCAAGAGTTAGCAGCAATGAGAATCATAAGTTCGCCTCGTCAACCACGCCCCCCCACCCCCCCGGGGGGTGCGTTTATCCAATATGCACCTCCTCCATTCCCACAAATAGAAACGCGCTATTGATGACTAGGACCGGTGCACGAACTCGAATGGCTTGGAGTTTCTCAGCTAAAGAGCGACAGGATTGTGTCCAGCTTCTTAGTTCTGGATGAAGGTGATGGACTTGGGGCTGTCGACGAAGTCATCCGAGGTGACGGGCGAGGTCTCAGGGCGGACGAGGTAGTGGTGGCGGTGGGTGCGAGTAGTGCCAACGTCAATGTCAATCTGGGCCTCGTTACCGGGCTTGTCAGCCTCACCGAGGAGATCGATGTCAAGGAGGCGTTGGGGGTTAGTATTCCTGTGGGGGCGGCGGACAGGGTGGGAGATGACATTAAGATCAATATCAGGAAGCCCACAGAGCTGTCAGTCTCGCTCAGGACCTCAGCATCCAGGAGGCCGTCGTTGCGCTTGAGGTGGATGTTTAGCAGGCCGTCCTTGCCGCCAATGTCAAGCTTAAGGAGACCACCCTTGCCACCAAGACCAAGGTCGATAAGACCATTGCCGACCTTGGCCTCTAGCATCTTGTCCTCGGTGAGAACACCAACGCTCAGAAGAGACTCAAGCTTGACCTTGTCCTTGTTGATATCGAGCTTGCACTCTTGGGGTAGGAGACCCCTGATTTTGAGATATCGCTCAAGCTCTTCTTTAGTGAGAAGACCCAGAATAACGAGGAGGTCGAAGTCAAAGGCGACAGTAGACTTGTCACAGACCTTTTCGCTGGGCTCGTAGCAAGTCTTTTCGTGACACTTGTCACCACCGTTGCCTCCAGAGTTGCGGCCGTTGTTACCGTTTTGGCCACCGTTCTGACCACTATTGCTGCTCCTAGGCTGGCTGCCATTGTCGTCATTGCTCTCCTGGTTGGGGTTGTCATCGTTGGGCTTCTACCTCGTTGTTAGAGTTGAGACGACACGCATGTTAAAGAATCGTGCACTCACACCAGTGGGGGTGATTAGGATATAGGTGTCCTTATCCTCTACCTTGCGGGGCTTGCCCGTCGTGACATGGATCGTGGAACAGATATTAGAATCAAGGATCTGGTTGATGTTGAGGACACAGTCGGTGCCCTGAGGCAGAACCTGAAGAGAACCGAATCCAGGCATTTTGTTTTTGGTTATTTCAAGTCCAAAGACAAGACGAGGAAACGTATTACTTTGGGGATTTGATATTGGAAAGCAAGAAAGATTAGTGTGCTAAAGCAAAGCGTTACTATGAAGAAATGACTAGATGGAGGAGAGGAATGTGAGTAAGTTGATGATGGCGAGAGATAAAAAAGGAATAATAGGTCTCTTGTCGCTCATGTTATATAGATATGAGCACAGGCTCAGAGTACTAGGGATGCCGTGGTCCACGATGCTTTGACTGACCCGTCGTAAAACCGAGACCTAGGAGATGAGATACTCATTGGAACTTGCGTAGTAGACTTGAACCGGCCGTAGGTGGCAAGTCTGAAATGTCGCAGTTTGTGACTTCGAGGCGGCATAGGGATAGTGGAAGGAAAGATTTCCTCCTGTACGAAGTGTGTCATGTGCAAATGAGCCGTGGCTAAAGATGGGAGAAGTACCGGAGCGGGAGTCCGGGAGGCTCCCTTTCAGAGGTGTGTCTCATGGAGGTGGAACGCGTCAAGGCCTTTAAAGTACTTCTAGTCGATAAATTGTGCTCTTTGTATGTAATACGTCGAGAAGGATACGTTTAGGTTCAAACTTTGGGGTATTCTAGTGCAATAGATCAGGGCCCGCACCCGTAAGTCAAGTAAGACAGAACGGAGATAAGGGTCCCTCTCACTTCCATCCAGAGGTCAGACGTGCATCGACCGAGTAGGTTATCGTCGCGGATTGGGCCACAAGAGGTCTCTACACTCTAGGGCCTAGAATATCTTGGAACAGGGAAGAAGTGCTCCTTTTTCTTTATTTGCCCTACACTCTATCCCTTCTACAAGACATGCATATGCGCAATGGACAAGCACATCTCCCTTAAAGAAGACACAACATGGTGCACCTCGTCTACATGAAGTATTGGATAAAGCGACGCGCGAAACATGCATCTGCTCGAGACGAAAAATCATCTAAGTGATTTTTCTTTCGTGATTGGGATCCGCATTCTTATGCACGCTCAAGCCTCGTGACTGAGGGACAAATATATTACTGGTTCGCACCAAGAGAAGAACTTATGTAGCATAGGAAGTAGACTACTGGCATACCACTGTACATTCTCGCAATATCTCCCCGCTACTATTTAGTTTTGTGTCATTAGCTCTGTTACGGCTAGACAGTTCGAAGACAAGCCACAGGCCCACCATGCACTATGGCGCTAGAAAAGGTCACGCTTTCTTGAATTGGAGACGTTCGTTGTTGCAAGCCTAGTGTTGACGTCTCGGGTCTCAGGTGTTGAAATCAAACATCACATAATTTGGGGTCATTGAAGGAACTATGACCCAATTTAGCAGATGATTGGGCAGTCCACAGTTATAAACCTGCCCTAACATAGGAAAGATCTTATTATGAAATTTTGTTTACCAGCTGTCTTCCCAAGTTGGTGCGCTAAAAACAGGTCTTCTGACAGAAAAAATGAAGTCCACAATGTCTAGCGTACAAGTTCATGCATTAATTAGGACTAGTCGTGACGGACCGAATAAGGACGGACCGAAAGTCCGAGTCGAAATGCCACGTTTTGATACTACGAAGGTGTCTGGGTACAATCCTCAGCACTTCGCATCCTCAGCTCCTTTCGTTAATAAACTTGCGTGCACTAACTACGGTTCTAGGTAAAATCAACGTCCGGTCTCTGGCACAACCTGCGCCAGGTTCTTCCGCCGCCCTGATCTTTGTGTTACCTTATTATGGGAGTGACCTATCTCGCTCAACTTCAAGTATGAATTTCCGCTGAAATTTCAGATATGCTATGTCACAGGCAACGGTGTTGTGCCCACAAACTGTCGCACATTTTAGTGTCGCCGGGGCTACGTGTTGACTTCCAATTGGATCTGGGATTTACTTAGCGCATGTATAAGCGAGCAAAACAGGGACTATAGAGCCGAAAGAAAGGTGGGAAAGAGTGGTTTATGGGACATATTTCAGAATCTCATGGAAGTAAACATGGCAATCAATCACCAGAGTTGTCTTATTTTTCAAACGGTCGCCCATCTCGTTAAACCCTTGAGAGAAACCACAAAGGATCAGAGCAGAGACATGAGACATGAGGATCGCTCGAGACTTCTGTTTCTCGCGTTGATTTTGATTACTAATGAGCACGATTCAAACCGCACTTATTAAAATACCACAGTCCAACATATCATGCGATGAATCTCATGTTCTTAATAGTTGAAATGTGCGCATGGTTCGAGTGGTCAGTGACGTATGGGCTTTCCTGGCTGTAAGTCCAAATAAATGACCAAGGGCAGAACTAATTGAACGTAATATCCATGCACTTTCCTGGGGCTTAACATGCCAATTTCAGTTTATAAGGCCAGATTGGCATGTTCGCTGGCCTGGACCTATCCTCATGTCTCGGCTCCTGTCCCTTGTGGTTTCTTTAGCAAGATGGGCGACCGTTGACATTGAGACAACTAGAGTGGCTGCCATGTCTAGCTCCATAATATTCTGCAACATATTCCACAAAGATTTCTTCCACTCGGTTGTTCGGCCGTACGTTTCCGTTTTTTTCATGCACGCGCCAAGCAATGCCCAGCCTCAACATAGGCGACGATTCGCGGGCGCAAATGAGGTTGCAACTTAGACCACACTGTGTTGGAAATTTTCACAGCACTAGTACCTCATTATTCTCCCGGCGGCTTGAAAAGTGACAGAAAATCCAGAGACCAAAACTTGGACATCTTTGAGGAAATATGGATGAATCTATAGCCGGCAGAAAAAGATATACTTTTGGGGGCGGTCAGGCATCCATGACTGAGACATGGTACATGTGGGCCGCTTGGGCGGGTCACAATTTCCAGAGGAAGAAACCGCTGTATATGGCGGGCCTCCAACATGGAATGAAATAACCATATTTAATAATATTATAATTTCTAATAAATTAGTTACCTGGAAATCTCTATTATTTTATAATTATTTTTCTCTTTTAAATTATATATATAATACCTGAAAACAGTAGTCTCATAACTAGAGCAATTACTGTTTTCAGTTATATTCCCTTTCCGAAAGTTATAAATAAAATTTAAAATAAAACAACGCGAAAAAGCCGAAGAGCGGGCGAGGGCATCGCAGCCGCTAAAACTCCTCCAATATCTCGAAGCATGCCATTCGCTCAACCTTGATATTGAAGTGGTGACAGACCACTCAAGGCGACATCACAGCGCAGGATGGACCGATATGAGAGAGTGCAAATGAGCCTCCAAGAAAATCAAACAAACAGGTATCTACATCTATCTATATGTAGAGCTAGGCTTTAAATAGACACGGACCCACACCCATTTTTTCGGGGTTGCATTCAATTCAGGGACAGCATGTTGCGTTCTCTCTAATCATCGCCTCACTTAACATTCCTAGCCTCTCCTCTACAGCGACCATATTGTCATGTACCCTGTTGCCCACAAAGTCCCTCTCTCGTACCTTAGAAAGGAGTGTGATGCCATCCAGGGACAGGCACCACGACAAATCTACATATATGCTGTATGGGTCGCATTGGCTCGGAACCGACTGGCCGTCGATCATCGTCGTCCTCGTCCCTCGCAATTCTAACGCAACATTCTCTATGGTCTTTCAGGAGGCTGCCACGGTGCGGATATGATGCACAAAAATTATTCTCTGCCTGGTCTCTTCCAGCAACACCGTCTCGTCGAGGGTCTCATCCCCACTCTGCGTGCCGGTCTCATTTCGCAAACCGCGTCGTATTCTGGTGACCATCATCCTTGCCACCCCCAGCGAGGGTGCCCGCCTGGCCCCCCGTTCTCGGGTCGTTAAGTACCGGGGAAAGTTCTGCCGCCGCAGCTACACGTTTCCACACAGGGTCCTCGACCTTGGTTGCGTAATTCGTTACGTAGAAAACGATTGCCATGGTCTTGCACTGCGTTGCAATGAACGAGATGTAAGGAGAAGCACTACCTACAAGCACCTTCGCCATGTGATCTCTTCCCTTCTATTACGATATTAGTAATGTGGAGCATTCTCCTGATAATATTAGATATTTCTACATATTTGAACATTCGATAACTAATTACTTATTATAAATTATATTAGCAGAACTAAAAACAAAGCCTTTTAGGGCTAGATCTTACTTTTTAAACCCTCTGTTTTAATATAAGAACTGACTTCCTGTGATGGTTGGGTAACTTACACTGGACGGGGTCTAGGGTAGGTCGGGGTTAAACTAATCAGAGTATTATTCTGAGTAGTATAATCAGATTATCTTAGGCTGTATAATACGAATTACTATTAATATATAAGTATTATAGAGCTAGTAATAATAGATATATAGATAATTATATTAATAACTATCTGAGAGAGTATTTTATCTAGTAAAATAAATATATATATATACTAGGGGATTATTAATACTTAGTAATAATCTATTATTCTGGATTATTAGGATTATTATAAGATCCTGATAATCTACTAGTAATTAGTTAGAAAAAGTAGGGTAATCTATATAACTTCAATATATAATAATATAATTTATAATACTTCCCTATTATAATATACCGCAGAGAGCTTTATTTAACCTGAGCACTGTCCCGCTATTCTAATAGTATAGCCCCTAATAAATATCTTTCCTCTCGAAGTTTAATAGCAAGCTATCTATATCAGCTACCTGTATAGCTCTATATCTGTTTATAGATAAATAACCCTCAGCCCGGCTCCCAGTATATATTTTTCTATTTAGCCCTTGCTATCTCTCCTATATATCCTGACTTTGTACAGTTCCCTTTCTCTCTTCCAGCACCTAACCTAATCTTTATCCCTTCCTGATTCATCGTCCATTCCCGCGCTAAGCTCCCCACGCTTGCTATACAAACATCCTAATATATCCGACTATGAGTTTGGAGATAAGCAACTTCTATTTTCTTTATTTTCTTTATTATATCCCTTGTTATATTTAGTTATAATTATATAATAGGATAGTTTTTATATTTACTTTAACTCGCTCTTACTTACTTACTTCTATATATAAATATATTATTTATTCCCCTGCTTTTATATATTTACTTTAATATTAGCTCTCCTATTTTATTTACTTATATTAATATCTCTTTATAATTAATAGTAAGTATTATATATAATATCAGGTAGTCTGTTATATACTTAAGAAGTAGAATAACTAGATATAATATCCTATTAATATTTAATTCCTTCCTCCCTATCTATATCTATCCTATAGCTAAGATTAACTTATATCTCTTATACTAACTCAGCTTACTATCTTACTATTTCCCTATATTATATTATATTATTTTTCTTTACTTATACTATTCCGAATATTCAGAATAGGGTCTCACTGAAAATCCAATCAGGACCGATACTGGCAGAAATATAACCAGGGATTTGGTTCATATCACACTCCACTAAGACCATATCCTGAGCTTAGCTAACATTTTCAATAGGCAACGACGACCTGCCGCTCTTGACAGAGAGATCCCTTGAAGCTGTGGCCGAATATATCAAGAGCGGGCAGGTCAAGCGAATCTGCGTCATGACAGGAGCCGGCATCTCCACCGCTGCTGGCAGTGAGTCTCATTCCCCCAATCCCTCATCGCATTGGAAGCCATCCATAGGTAGGAACCAGAACTAAACATGTCGCTACGGCTACGCAGTCTCCGACTTCCGGTCGCCAGGCACCGGCCTCTACGCAAACCTCAAGCGCCTCAACCTCCCCCACGCCGAGGCCGTCTTTGACATCGATCTTCCCTCTATTGTCCTAACAGATCAATGCCTAGCAGCGATAAATGCGGCCGCAACCTGGTTCCCTTCATCCAAAGGACTACTTTGCATCTAAATTTGAAATCTAGACACCATTCCAATCGGAAGCATAACAAGCCGGTCATGTACCGTCTACCTTATCTTGGTAGTATTTATTAGCTGCTATACAGTTCTATGGAGCGAAATAAAAGATCATACATTGAAATTACTGATAAGACTCGGAAAGCTATTACTTATAGCATTTAAACTTTTTCAAGAAATTACTGCTTTGTTAATTAATGTTAATCTAACGAGCTAGTGGATTAATATAATACTTGCTGGTTATCTTATAACTAACTGAGTATATTGGTATATATATAGATCTTTTTAGGATAAACTGAAAGGCCCCAGTTAGTATTATATTAATTTAGGGCTGGTATAAGTACACTATCCGACAGCTTCCGATATATAGATATCTATAAAAGTATACCAGCTCTGAGCAGTTATATAGGCTAATAACAGAAGAATATTAATCTTAATTTATAGTAATCAGCCACTGGATAACTATATATACTAATATTATCAGGCAATAGTAAACTGAGATAATATCTACTAATCTAATAATATTTAGAATTATTATAAGAAAAAAAAAGTTCTGATTATATATTTTCCTTATATATAGTTAGCTATAGAATTTATCTATATCCCTCTTAACCTTAACTTTATATTCTTTATATATTACTATACTATAATCTATTATATTAGTAGATATATTGCTATAGCTATATTTAGTAAGAGGGGTAAATATTCAGCTACTTATTAATAAGCTCTGAGTATTGGAATTAATTATATTAGATTTAATCTTAAGAATTACTAAGGCTATAGCTCTAAAGAGAAGGATTAAGAATATATATTTTAGCTCCTGGAAAAAGCAAAATATAGATAGAAAAACAACTAAACTCAGCTCTATAGCAAACGGATAGCTATAATAGAAATCTCCGATTAACGGATAATACTCTAGATCTTTCTTTCTACTTCGAACAGCGCTAGCCCCTAATATATATATCTGTATTTATAAGATACTAACTAGTTCCTAGCTAGTTATAATAACAGCTACCGCTTATTAAATATTTAAGACTTTATATATAGTTATTAGTATCTAATAGAATAGCCTCCTGTTAAAAAGTATATACTTATATTTATCTCCTCAGTATTCTTAGAAAAGACTAGGCTAGATTATATATAGCTAAGAATAAGCTAGAGAATTCCTACCGCTTTCTATAACTCTTAATTTATATATAGAGATACTTATAAGCTCGGAGAAAAAGCAGGGTATTATAAACTACCTCTATATTATATATAAATACTCCTCTTAGTTATTATAATCAGTTATATATAGAATATAATATAGTTAATATTCTATATATTAATTATACTACTTACTAGTTACTAATAATATATTCTATATTAAATATATAATCTTAGTATATATATATATTTATTTCTTAATTTAGAATACTTTTTTAAATAGTTATTAATATAATTACTATTACTTTTATTAAAACTAGCTCCTTAGTACTTATATTTTAATAGTAACTTATATTAATATTATAGTAGGTTTATAGGGTATTAATACTCTAAAGCTATTATAATATAGTAGAAAAGTTTACTATAATTTATAGTTCTTTTATTAATAACTCTATTATAATTTAATAAGTTTTAATATTAGAAGAACTAAATATAGTATAAAATATAGTATAAAAGAATCTTATTTTTATAAGAGAGATTAGAAAATTCTACTAATTTCTCTTATAGATCTACTAATTAAAAATTATTTTAAAATCTACTATAGTAGTTTTCTAAACTACTTTTAATTTTCTATAAAATTCATTACTATAGAAAATCTAAAAAATTAATTTATAATTATTAAAATCTTTAACTAATATATATAGCTATTATAAGATCTACTTTTATCTAAAAGAAGCTCTTTAGCTAATTAGTTAAATATAGATATTAGATATCTTATTCTTAAAGCTAAAGAAATTATTTAATATTTAAAATCTAGTTTAGAATAAGCTAACTATAGGGTAGTCTGGATATAGATTAGATTATTTAAGAATATTCTAAGATTTTTTTTTTAATTTTCTAGATCTTTATTTAGACTAAATAAGCTTAATAATCTAATAATAGCTCTACTTATACTTCTAGCCCTATAGGGGTTACTAGAGCCTACTAAGCTATAGTAGTTATAGTAAGCTATAGCTACTAATCTATAGTAATTATAACTACTATTAGTTAGTAATTATAATTACTATTAAATAGTAATCTTAATTACTATTAGCTAGTATTAATAGGAAGTTATTAATAGTTATAGCTAGTAGCTATAATTACTAGAAACTAGTAGTTATAATTACTAATAACTAGTAGTTATAATTACTAGTAGCTAGTAACTATAATTACTAGTAGTAATCTCTAATAGCTAGTTTAATTACTAATAGCTAGTAGTTATAATTACTAGTAATTAGTAGTTATAACTACTAATAGTACTTATAATCCTATTAACTTATAGTAGCTATAGTCTTCTAAAATTAATAACTTATATAGTACTAAGATAATCTAATTATATTATTTAAAATAATACTCTAATTAGTTTAATTCTAATCTACTCTAGACTCTATTTAGTATAAGTTATCTAACTATTATATATTAATAACTCTTATTTAGCTAATTATCTTATTTTAATTACTATATAATAATAAAAAGATATTATAACTATTATAGTTAATCCTGCTTAATAGAATAATACTCCTACTACTAATCCTACTTATTAAGCTACTATTAATAATACTATAGATAAGAATAATAGTAGTAGTAGTAGTAGTAATAATAATAATAATATTAAAGTTTAGCTTCTATAAATATAAGTTCTTTAACTTTAGAAATACCTTATAGCTATATAAGAAGAGATAGCTAATATAGTAACTCTTATAGAGTAGTAAACTGCTATAAATACTAATTTCTATATCTAAGCTATAACTATAGTTTATAGATAAGAGCTAGAATAACTACTTAAGCTATACTATCTAAGATATTTAATAGAACTTAAATAAAGCTTTAAGAATTTATTATATAATTTTAAGTATATTTTAACTATTTCCTTATTATTCTTAATACTAGTAAGAAATAAGTTATTTATATCTACTTATAATTTAAGAAAATTATACTTAATTAGTTTAAATCTATTATAAGAAAATATCTTAATAATATAGAAATTAATAAAACTATAAATATTATAATAAGCTTTAATTATTTTATAGAAACTCTTTAATAAACCTTTAGAATATAAGATAAGAAATAAAAGTTAGAATATAATATTAACTAACTTACTATACTAATACTAGGAAGCCTTATTAATAGAAGACTATAGTCTTTAGAATATATTCAGATCCTATAGAGCTAGGAGCTATAGAAAAATAGAAGTATTATAATTATAATAAGATTAAATATATCTTATCTTAATATCTAAAATCTAAGAAGTAGAAAAAAGATTAGAAACCTGCTAAGAAGAGTAAGAAATAATTAGAAATAATTAGAAAAACTAAGACTAAAGTCCTTAGAATAATTTAGAAAATTACTTAGGAAGAGATCTCTATAATTATAGAGATTTCTGAATTTTCTATAATATACTAATCTACTTTTATTAAGATATTAAAACTAGAAGAATACTAGAATTATAGTATATTAAGAGAATAATAATAATAAGTCTAATAAATCTTTTAAGAACTAAAATAAAAATATAAAAATAAAGAACTTATTTTAGAATATAGACTATCTATTATTTATAAATATATATTTTACTATAATAATAAATTAATTATACTAATAATAGAAGAATAAGAATAATATTTAATAATAAAGATAGATATTATAGCTGAATATAGTAAACTCTATATCTACTATTATAAGAAAATAAAAAAATAAGATTCTAAATATAATAAGAATTTAATTATTTATAATAATAATACTCTTAATATTATAAGAAACTATTAAAAGAATTATAATATACTAATCTATATAAGAACTAAAAATAATAATAACTATAGTATAGAGCTATAAATAACCTACTACTATATATAGTATTAAATATATTAGATATAGAAAATTAAAAATAATCTTTTCTTATATTCTAATAGTAAAATACTAATTAGAAGTATAGGAATTACTTAGATATAAAAAAGATAGTACTTAATATAGTAAGATATAGTAATAATAATATTAACCTTACTAAACTATATCTTAACTAATACTAGCTATAGAAAGAAGAACTCTAGTAATACTATAAGGAAAAAGTAGTATCTCTAATAGATAGTAGAGATAAAAGTAGCTTAAAGGAATAAGATATAATCTCTACTAATAAGAAAGAATAGAATAAAATATATTTATAAGAAATTATATTAGTAGAAAAACTATATAAATAGATAAGGAAATTCTAATAGTTTATTTTATAATATATAGAAATATTTAAAATACTTAAGAATATCCTAAGATAGATATCTAAGAATAATAATAAGTAAGAATAGCTTAAATAATAAGTTAACTAGATAAAAAATAATAGAAACTAATTATAATAGAGCTATAGTATAATATAAAGAATATAAGAACTTTAGAAATAATTAAATAATCTAAATAATAATAAGTTATATAATAATTGATATTTAGTATAATAATATATAATATTTCTCTTTTAATATAATAAGAATATAGAAATACTTTAAACCTATATATAAAAATATATTCTAAATTTTAGATATAATTATATACTAATTTAGATTTCTTTTATTTTAATATATAGCTAGATATTTTATTAGTAAGTAATAGCTATATAAAATAAATATAGAATTAAGTATATATAATAATAGTATAGTAGAATAAAATAGCTTTAGAAATAAAACTAATAAGAAGAGAGTATTAAGAGTATATATAATTTCTATAGTTAGTTAGGGTAATTTACTATATACTACTTAAGTAGTAAATTTTTACTATTTCTAAAATAAAAAACTATTTTTACTTTTAAATTATTCTTTATTTTTAAAATTATAATCTTTAACTTATTATTCTATAGTTAGATTAACTTATATAATAATCTGAATAGTTTTATTTAATTAATTAAATATAGGAGTTCCTAACTAAATACTAAATATATATATAATTAATTATAGTTATTAGCTTTAACTATATAGTTTAGTTATAATTTCTCTTCTTTAACTGATATTAATATTATAACTATAGATCTACTTAGTCTTTAGTTATAATATTATTAGTTAGAAAATTCTACTAGTACTTATATAGTAGTTTTACCTGGATTTAATTCTTAAAGTAAGAAATTCTAATTAATTAACTACTATTTAGTTTTTTAGATAATTTTATCCTAAGAAGAAAGTACTTTTATACTACTAGAGTAAGAAGAACCTGGATATATCTAGTAGGAATTTCTAACTATCTATTTTTTACTTATAAACCCTTCTTTTAGCTATAAGAAGATATTCTAGAGATTATTAATCTATAGAAAAGACTCTTATTACTTATACTTAGATATTATCTATCTATAAGTAGTTAGAACCTAATTAGAGTTAGAGCTTTAAAAACCCTAATTCTAATATCTAGAGATAAAATTAGCAGAAGGATAGATATATAGTTACTTATAGAGATTATAATTAGTTAATTAAACTCTTTTTAAGAGTAGTATAATACTAATAGATCTAAAAAGTATAACAGTTAGATAACTTATACTGGACAGGGTCTAGGGTAGGTCGGGGTTAAACTAATTAGAGTATTATTCTGAGTAGTATAATTAGATTATCTTAAGCTATATAATATAAGTTACTATTAATATATAAGTATTATAAAGCTAGTAATAATAAATATATAGATAATTATATTAATAACTATCTGAGAGAGTATTCTATCTAATAAAATAAATATATATATATACTAAGGCTATTACTTATTTATTACTTATCTATTATACTATCTAAGTAATAGATTTATTTTTATTAGTTATAGTCTCTAAGTAGATCTATACTTTATATATAACTTTATATAGTCTGATAGAGGTCTTTATTTATAATATAATACCCCCTCCCTATTAGTCTTATTTCTAAGATTAGATTATTCTTCCTATACTAGTTTAGTATATACTTAGTTCTATATTTATTTTATTATGTATTCTACTAATAAGATATCTAGTTATATTTTAAAATAAAAGAAATCTGATTTAGTATATAAGTATATCTAAAAGTTAGAATATATTCTTATTTACAGGTTTAAGGTTATTCCTTATTCTTACTATATAGAGAAGGATATAAACTACTTTATTATTCTAAGTTTAAATTATTATATAATATATATTTATATAGATTACTTATATAATAATATATATTCTCTAATATTCTCTAGTAAGTATCTTTATACTATATACTTCTAGTAGTTTTTTCTAATTCCTTATCTAGTTAAGAAAATTAATAAGGAACTATTTTATTTAGAGGATAAGAAGTTTAAGGCTAAAATAGAATTAGTAGTAGTATTTATATAAATTTCTTATTTATAGAAGATATAAAAATAGCTTTATAAGAAGGGTATAGAGATATTAAAGAAAGAGCTGGATAATATAGAAGAGTTAGAAGAGGAGGAATAAAGAGAAGTAGAGAAGAAGAGTTATTAGGAGGAGTTAGAATAGGTATAGGCTTAAGAGGCTAAGCTTATATTCTAAGTCTAAATATTATATACTATACAGGCAGTTAATTTTTCTGGTTTTACCTTTAATTCTTTAATAGAGAATCTCTTTAGTAATATTACTTAAGGTAAAATTACTGATTTTTTTTCTTCTAGTAGTACTAGTATATTAAATACTAGTACTTCTTTAGGTATTTAACTAGTTCCTATATATTATTATTTTTATTATAGCTTTTCTATTTTACTAAATAAAATATTTATTTATTCTTAATCTTCTTATCTAGTATTTTTTAAGATTTAAATTCTTTTTTATAGACTTTAATTAGATAATCTTAATCTAGTATATTCTTTAGTACTTTCTTAAGTAATAAGATATAAAAAACTAGGTAGATATATATTATATCTAGTAATAATAGTTTATAGTTAGTATCTGATTTTTTCTTAAGAATTTTAAATAGTCTAAGTTTTTTATAGTTTAATTTATTACTTAGTCTTATTATTATAATATTTTTATAGAGTAAGTAGATCTTATCTCCCTCCTTTAAGATTAGTCTTTTTAATCTGTTTTTATTATAGTATTTTTTTATTCTTTATTAAATAAACTTAAGTTCTATTTTTATTTCTATATATAATAAGTATAGTATTTCTTTTATAAGTATAGTAGCTAGTATATTTAGTCTATTATATTCTAGTTAATTCTGAAATTATAGCTTATAATTATAATTTATATATATAGATATTAGCTAGGTAGATTCTTATACTAAGCTATTATAGGTAATCTATACTATTAGTAATAGTTATATCTAGTTATTTTATTTATAGTTAATATATACTTATAGGTATTATTCTAGAGTCTGGTTTAATTATTCTATTTAACTATTATTTTATAGATAATAAGCTATTAAGAGCTTATACTTAATACTTATTTATATTATAAGTAATTATCAGAATTTAGAGGTAAATATTATTTCTCTATCTAATATAATCTTATTAGGTAATCTATAGTAACTAACTATATATTATAAAAACTAGTATATAAGGTCTTCTATAGAGCTTACTTTCTTATATAGAATAAAATATCTATATTTTATAAGTCTATTAATAACTATTAGAATACTATTATATTCTACTCTAGTTATTAGTTCCTTTAATAATAGTAGTTTAATAATATAATTAAAGAATACTAATTACTATAGTTATTCTAGTACTAAGATTAGTTTAAGTTCTCTATAGGGTTTATATTATATAGACTTAATTTATATATAAGTATTATATTCTGAAATTATAATCTATATATCTTTTTATAGGCCTAAGTAATTATAATATTATTTAATTCTATTAAATATTTTCTTAACTCCTTAGTATTCTAAGAGTAGATATTTATAGATTTCTTTAATAAGTACTATTTTAGTATCTTATTATAACTTTCCTAAGCTAGGGATAGTCTTTACTTAGACTTTAGTATATACTATTTCCTTAAGTATAGCTCCTAGGGTTTTTTATACTAAGTATTCTTTATTATTAGTTAAGAATAGCTATCTATTTATTTTTAGAACTACTTTCTTATATTTAGATTTCCAGCTAAAAGTATTAGCTCTTCTATTTTCTAATCCTTTTTAATATATAATTTTATAGTTAAATTAAGATAGATATTCTGTATAGTATATTTATCTTCTATTTAATTACTAAGTTATAGTAAAGTATTAAATATTTTTATAATCTATATATATCTTAATCTTATATATTATTCCTAAGTAATAATATTTAAATTCCTTAAATATATATATAATAGCTATAAATTCCTTATTATAAATAGAGTAGTTAAGTTCTATACTATATAGTTTCTTTAAGAAGAATACTATAAGGTATAGTACTCTATTATTATCTCTTTAGCTAATTTATATATTAATTATAAAGTCTAAGATATCTATCTTAAGTTCTACTTTCTATATAGGATTAAATATCTATAGTATAGGTTCTAAAAGTATTTAGTTCTTTATTTTATTAAATACTTACTATTATTTTTTATTCTATTAGAATTCTATTTCTTTTTTTATAATATTATATAAGGGTATAGTAATTTTTCTATAGTTCTTAATAAATTATTAGTAGTAATTAGTAAATCTAAGAAAAGCTTATACTTTCTTAATAGTTCTTAGTACTTTCTATTCTTTAATTATAGTAATTTTATCTTATTCTATTTATATCTTATTTAGTTAAATAGTATACTTTAAGAAGTTAATTTCTTATATATAGAAAAAACTCTTTTCTAGTTCTATAAGAAGTTTTACTTTCTCTAATTTTTCTAAGACTTAGTATATATATTCCTTATATATTTCCAGATTATTAGAGAAAATTAAAATATTATTAAGATAAATAACTATAAAGATATTAAGATACTCCTAGAGTACTTAATTAATTATTTATTAGAATATTATAAATATATTTATTAGTTTAAAGGGTATAATAAAATACTTATAGAGATTAAACTTTATTCTAAATACTATTTTCTATTTATCTCCTTCTTTAATTTATATTAGATTATAAGCTCCCTTTAGATCTAGTATAGTAAACTACTATTTATTCTATAGTTAATTCCTAAGTTTAGTAATTAGTAATAAGAGTATTCTATCTTTTTATATAATTTTATTTAACTATTAATAATTAATAACTAAATAGAGTTTACTATTTTTCTTTAGTATAAATATTATAGAGTATCCTATAGATAAAGTTAATAGTTATATATAGCTTTTTACTAGTATATTATTAATATATTTATAGAGTATTTATAACTAAGGTTTTATAAAATTATACAATTTATAGAAATCAGGTTCTCTTTCTTTAATAATAGAGATTTTATAATCCTACTAGCTATATTCTAATAGCTCTATTTTAAGTTTTTCTATAAATAATATTTTTTTTAAAATAATTATATTCCTATAGAATATTCTTAAGATATTCTTTCTATTTTAAATACTTAGCTTATTTATATTTATACTAGATATTCTTTTCCTTATTCTACTATACTTTTTATTAGTTATTTATTTAGTTCTATTTCTGAATTCCTATACTAAATAGTTTTAGAAGTAGTTTTTCTATTTCCTTTTACTATTAACTATATTTAATTTTATATTCTTATTATTATTCCTTTATTAGTTTTTCCTAATTAATAGATACTAAATCTATATCTAAGAGTAGTTCTTACTTCTATATCTAATCTAAGATTTATATTATTTATCTTAGTTCTTATTATAATAGATTTCTTATATTACTAGGTTATAGTACTATTAAGACTAATATTACTATATCTACTTATTATTATAAGTTATTATAGTTTTTTATAATAGTACTTTTAGATATTAAAAAGTATATATATTTTTCTAATATCTAATAAAATTTTAATTTTTATTAATTCTGATATTAGTATATAAGAATATCCCTTTATTCTATCTAGCTAGTATACTAATTAATTAGTAGGTTTATATTTTAAAGCTATAGTAACTCTAGTATAACTTTATAGGTTTCTAATAGTACTAGATTATAAGTAATATTAAATTTCTTTCTTTAGATTTTAATTATAAAATAATTAGTCTTAGAGTTAATAATTCTATTATTATATTTAAACTTTAAGCTTTTAATATTTATAACTATATAAGTTTCTTCTTTCTTCTTCTATAGTAAGTAGAATTAGTTAATTATTATTAGTAAGATATAATTTTCCTATACTCTATAGTTAATAAATACTATAAGCTAGTTCCTCTTAATCTCTACTTCTATAAGGATATATATAGAGCTTTCTACTTCTATAGCTCCTAGGGTTCTCTAATCTATTATTAATATTATACTATACTATAGCTCTATTATAGATAGTTTAGGTTATTTTTTATCTAATTAACTTATTCTTAAAGTTATTTCTAATCTTTATTATTTTTTAGTATCTATTTAAGAATATTCTTAAGATTTTTAGGTTCTTCTATATAACTAGGGATATATTTTATAAACTTAATTCTCTAATTATATAATTCTTTAATTATTATTAGTATTCTATTATTAGAGTAAGCTTTATCTTATTTCTTTTTATTAGTTAAGGTTATTCTCTATTCCTTTATTTTATTACTATTTTTACTATTTATAGGGGATAGTTATTCTTTTAAGTAATATTCTTAGAGTTCTTTCTCTTATAGTTATTACTATTTAAGATATAGCTTAGTAGTATTTATATTATTATTACTATTCTATACTAATACTAGTACCTCTTGCTTAATCTCTTAATAGTTTCTATAGTTCTAATTATAATATTATTTAATATAGCTTTTATACTTATATATTATCTAATCTTCTGCTTATTAGTAGTTATACTATAGTTTAATCTTATTATTCTTATAAATCTTATATCTCTATTTTTAATATATTTCTACTAGGAGTTCTCTCTTTATATAATCCTTAGGGTATTTCTCTAGGTTTTCTTTAAAAATAGTATAGGGTTTTATTCTATATTATTAATAGGTAAATTATTATATTTAAACTATACTATACTTTCTAAATATCTTTCTATTAGGAAATAGAAAAAAGTTATTTAATACTTTTTTTTACTAATATATAGTATACTAGATATTATAATATATTATCTAGAATTCTAATCTATAGTTATACTCTCTACTAGTATTTATATATATTAGATTCTTATATCTATTACTAGAATATTAAATAGTATCTATAGTATCTCTTCTATATAATACTATTCTATATATCTTCTTAAGGTTTTATATCTATATCTTCTATTAATAGTAGATATATAGTTTATTATACTTAGCTTTAATTTTATCCCTAGTAAATATATATTATTCCTATTCTTTAGAAGTATATTTAATAAGTCTATTAATATAGTAAAATATATACTTATATTTAGTAAGAGATCTAAGATCTATAATATCCCTCCTATTCTTATACTTCTGTTTAAGTTCTTAGAAAATATCTATAATATATTAATAGTTTCCTTCTAATACTATTAGTATTTTATTAGTTTCTAGTATTTTATAGAAGCTTAGTATAGGTTTTCTGGAAAATATAAGAACTATAGTAGCTACTTAGTTTCTTTCCTAAGTAGCTTTTCTAATTATTCTAAATATTTTAATTTTAGTTTTTCTAGTTACTTCTAGCTATTTCTTACTTTCTTTAGTAAGTTTCTAATTTTTCTACTTCTTAGGCTTTAGATATTAAGGTAAAATATATCTAATCTTATTATAGTTATAGTATTTATATTTTTCTATAGCTTCTAGCTCTATAGGATCTATATATATTCTAAAGACTATAGGTTATTATTATAGTTATAGTTAACTAGTATTAGTATAGTAGATTATCTTTTTACTATAAGTATACTAATAATACTATTAATTATTAATTCTTATAGCTATAGTTATATATTTATAGATACTTACTAGTCTGTTTTCCTTATAGAGTTCCTTCTGGATTTTTTCTTTTAGTCTTTTAAAATAATAAGATATAGTATATTTCTAGTTCTATCTAGTTTTTACTAAAAGCTAGAGGTATCTACTACTAAAGGTAAAAATAGATCCAGTCTGAGAGAGTTTATTAATTTTATATTTAGCTTTATATCTCTTATTTTAAATTCTAAATATCTATTAAAGAGTTTCTATAAAATAATTAAAACTTATTATAATATTAATAGTTTATTAGCTTCCTTAATTATTAAGGTATTCTCTTATAATAGATTTAAACTAATTAAGTATAGCTCCCTTAAGTTATAAATAAGTATAAGTAATTTACTATTTATTATTATTAAGGGTAATAGAGAAATAATTAAAGTATATTCAGAGTTAGATTATAAAGCTTTAGAGCTTATCTTAGGTTCTATTAAATATCTTAGGTAGTAGTAGTTTAAGTAATACTTCTAGTTCTCTTCTCTAGGCTATAGTCTGAGCCTAGGTCTAAAGATTAGTATTCTAAATAACTTACTATTCTATAAGGATAGTAGTAGTAGCTATTTTTTATTATATAGTTATAAGATATTCCTAGAGCTAAAGGATCTAGACTTATAGGAGCTTAATCTTAGTATTATTATTTCTATTACTACTACTATTACTACTATTTTTATCTATAGTATTATTATTATTTAGAGTAGATAGGTTATTAGTAATAGGGTTCTACTACTAGGCTAGAGGAATTATAATAGCTATAATATCTTCTTTATTATTATATAGTAATTAAGATAAGGTAATTAGCTAAATAAGAGTTATTAATATATAATAGTTAGATAACTTATACTAAATAGGGTTTAAGGTAGATTAGGATTAAACTAATTAGAGTATTATTCTAAGTAGTATAATTAGATTATCTTAAGCTATATAATATAAGTTACTATTAATATATAAGTATTATAAAGCTAGTAATAATAAATATATAGATAATTATATTAATAACTATCTAAGAGAGTATTCTATCTAATAAAATAAATATATATATATACTGAGGCTATTACTTATTTATTACTTATCTATTATACTGCCTGAGTAATAGGTTTATTCTTATTAGTTATAGTCTCTAAGTAGGTCCGTGCTTTATATATAACTTTATACAGCCTGATAGAGGCCTTTGTTTATAATAAAAAGGGATTATTTTCTTATAGTTCTAGAAGTAGAAAGTACTTTCTAAAGTATTATCTAATACTAAGAATTTAAAAGTATAGATTATAATATAATTAAGACTCTTCTTCTAAAACTAGGGATCTCTACTAAAACTACTTAAGCTCTAGTTCTATTAGATTATTTAGTAAGAACTATTTAATAAGAATAAGGGTTCTAGATTATTAATATTATTTAGAACTACTAGGGTAAAGCCTAATAGAGCTTTATAATTTAGAAAGAAAGCTTAAGAGTAGTATAATAAGTACTAATAGCTAAGGGTTTCTTTTCTTTTATATAGAAAAAAGAAAGAAGAATAAGCTAGTTTTTCTTTTTATTAGATTTCTAATTTAATTAAATCTCTTAAGTTCTATCTATTAGATTAGTATAGGGGAAAACTAAAGAGTAATTTATAATAAAAGTTAGATTCTTAATCTTATATTAGAATTCAGAGAGCTATTAGATCTAAGGAAAGAAAATAAGCTTATAGGATTACTAGGATAATCTAGACTATTAGATTAACTAGTTTTATATAGCTCTATAGAACTTTCTATTTAATCTAAGGATTACTCTTTATAAAAGTATAGATATTACTATAATCTTATTTCTTATATTCTACTTAGGAAGAACTACTAAAAAGAAAAAAAAAGTATTTAAAATTAATACTATAAAATCTAGTATAAACTATTTTATTAAAACCTCTTAAATTAATAAAATAGCTAATAATAAAATTATATTAAATAATAAAGTAGCTACTAATCTAAAGAGATTAGATCTAGTTACTAGACTAAAAGACTTACTTTATTCTATAAAAAACAGAATTAATCTATAGATAACTAAGGAATTTAATAGTTATAGAATTATTTCCTATCTAAATAGCTTTAAAGAGTTTATTAAGTTTAAAAACCCTAACATTAATCCTATTATAAAAAAGAAGCTTCTTCTTTTCTATATTATTAAGGAAAAGAAGTAGAGGATTAAGGTTATTCTTAAGAATTAGAACTACTAGTCTGAAGTAGTTTAAGTACTTAAATAATAATACTATAGTTATAACTCTAAGTAGTTTATTTAATCTAAAGAAAAGCTATAAAGGCTTAATACTATAATAGTTATATTTAATTAATAGTAGATTACTACTTTTATTAATACTTATTAGCTTCTTTACTAGAAAATTAATCCTACTAAATAAAGTACTAATATAATTTAGTTCTAATACTTATTTAGAGCTCTACTATCTAACCTTATCTTTAATATTATTTATAAGGAAAAGAAGATATATAAAGAGCTTAAGAGAATAGAATATAAGAAACTCTGAGCAGTAGTTAATAAAGCTATATATTAATACTTTCTAATTATAAACTATAACTTTAATTATACTAGTAATAGAATTAGTAATAAATTTATAGCTTAGGAGTATTATCTTAGTATTAGTAAATTAAAAAGTAATTAATCCTCTAGAGTACTTAGAGGAATTAGAGCTAATAGAATTAATTAAATTAATCTTATAAATTACTTATAAAAGTAGAAGAAAAAGAAGGAGAAAGTAAAGTCCTTAAAGATAGAGAAGAGAGTTAGTTTCTAAGACCTTTAAAAGGAGGCTATATAGTTAGTATAGTAGAAGAAAGAAGAATTAGAGGTAGAAAAGATAAGATTTAAGTTTAAAGAAATAAGAGTAAGCTAGATCTAAATATAGAAAATACTTATATCCCTTATTAGTAGTTTTTATCTTCTTAAGGAAGAGAATATAAAGTTAAATCTGGAGAGAGATAGAATTATATCCAGACTGAACTTACTTACTCTAAAAGGAGTAGATAATAGAGAAGTATTTAATTAACTTAGATAAAGTTCTTATAAATATAGAACTAGCAGGATATATAATTTCTCCTGCTAAATTACTCTTTTACTAAGCTAAAGCTATTATTATTAGATATCTTTACAGAATAAATAGTTAAAGATCTAAAGAAATAAAGATAATTAAGATTACTAAATAGAAGATATATAAATCTGTTTCTAATATAAGATCCTTCCTAGGGATTGTTAGTTATTATTATTAGTAGATTAAAAAGTATATAATAAAAGCTAAACTCTTAATAAACCTTCTAAGAAAGAATATAATCTTTATATAGGGAGATTACTAATAGAAAGTAATAGATTAATTAAAGAAGATTATAACCTCTAATCTAATCCTTATCTCTCTTAATATAAGTAAAGATTATAAGGAGATAATCCTAATAGTTAATATAAGCCTTATAGGATAGGGTACTATATTAATATAAGTAGTAGAAGGAGCTAGATATCTAGTTAGATATAAGTCCGGCTGTTAGAATAAGGTATAAGCTTATTATAATATAATAAAAAAGGAATATAGAGCTATTACTATAGTACTAAAAAGACTATAGAATTACCTATATAGAGTATATTTTATATTAGAAATAGATATATTAGTACTAATTAGCTAAATTAATAGAGCTATAAATAATATATCTAGATCTCTAGTACTATATTAGATCAGTTATATACTACTCTTTAGCTTCTCTACTAAGTATATTCCTAGGGAGAAGAATATAGTAGCTAATAAACTCTTAAGAAAGCTTTATAAAACTAGTAATAATCTTAATAAAAAACTTAAAGATAATCTAGAGAACTTAATTAATCTAATACTAGCTACTATTATATTTAATTAAATAATTAATAAAAGTATAGAGCTAATAGACTTCTAGAGAGATATATTAATTATTAGAAAGTATCTCTAGATCTTATAAAAACCTAAAGAGTAGAGTAAGAAAAAGTTCTAATATCTAAGAATAATAACTATAAAATTCCTCCTTAATAGGAATACTCTATTCAGAAGGGTAATACTAAGTATATAGAACCCTTATATTATAATTATCTATAAAAAGATTTAGAAGTATTTAATTAAAGAGATATATCTGAAAATAGGTTATAAAAGTATTAAGATAATAGAGAAATAGATATCTTAAAGATAGTAGTAGAGAACCCTAAAGTAAGATATAAACTAATAGCTCTAATTATATCTATTATATTAAGTATTTAAAATATAATAAGAAGTAAACCTATTAGTAATTATAAAAGCTCTTTCTCTTTCTATAGCTAGAGTTTATTTTAATATTCTATTCCTCCTAAGTAATAAAGAGAGATATTTTATACTATACTTAAAATATAACTTAATAGATTAGTCTAAAGCTAAAGCTACTAAATATAATAACTTAAGATTAATAAGAATATTCTTTTAAAAGTTAACTTAGTATTATAGAGCTATTCTTATTATAATTATAAATAATAAATTAGAAATAAAGAGGGAATTTATAGATACTCTTAAGAATACTAGAATTATAAGGATCTCTATCTTTATATATAATTTATAGATAAATAGAATTATAGAAAATAGCTACTATTCTTTTATAATATTAGTTATAAAAATATATTTCTCTAGAGGAAAATAATTATACTACTTTCCCTTAGTATTATTTATAGATAGAGTAATCTATAGGAGGTCTTATAATATAAATCCCTTCTTTCTCTTATATAGATTTAAGCCTATCTTATCTATAGAACTAGAATATCTAATCTAGTAATTAATTAATTAGAATAAGATTAGAATATATTAAGAACTTATTAAAGCTAGGATCTAGATCCTAATAAGATATACTAAGGATATTATAAAAGCTACTATAAGAGTATATAAGTTTAGAGAATAGCTTATAAAAAGAAGAAATATAGAGAATAAATATATAATCTAATAAATCCCTCTAGATAAAAACTATTTAGTTCTTATTTATAATATTATATAGAATAAAATAGATATAAGTATATTAAGAAAGCTTAAAGCTAGATAGTAGAAACTCTTCTATATTATAAAGAAGGAAGCTAATAACTTATATACTTTAGAAATACTTAATTAAATTAAGCTATTTAGAATATTTATATCTAATTAGATTAAATCCTTTACTAAAGATAAAGATAGTTAGTAGTATAGTAAGAATAATAATAAGTAGCTAGTAGAGCTAGTAAAAGAATATAAGGTATTACTATCTATAAACAGGCTTAAGATCCAGATTCTAAAGAGTAGTCTTAATAAGTTACTATATCAGGCTCTATAATATTTCTATATATAAATTATTTCCTTTCCTTATAGTACTAGTACTTTTAGATCTGTATTTTATTATATAGATAGAGAGAAGAAAGCCTAGATATAGTAAGAGTAAAGATATAAGTATTATATTAATAATCTAAACTATTAATCTAAACTACTAACTAGTAATAAAAATAAGAAAAATAAAGATTTCTATAAAATTAGTTATATTTAATTAATAAGTAAAATTATATAAGTAGAACTTATTTAAATTACTAAAAATAGAACTCTAACTATATAAAAATTATATATATAATACTTAGTATTACTATAATAATTCTAATAGTAGTTAAGCTACTAATAGATATACTATAAATAGCTATAGAATATAAGTAAATTAATTAAATAAAGCTAATACTCAGAAGATAATAAGTATTTAAATATAATAAGAATTAAATAACTTATAGAATAGATATATTATAATAAAGAGATAATAAACTAAGCTATATACTAATAAAAAGCTAAAGAGAAAAATAAAGAAAGTAATAACTTTTGAATTTTAATCTATATAATAATAATAGGCTTAATATAGATAAATAAAACTAAAATATATAGAATTTATATAGTTCTATTTAATTAACTTAATAAAGTATTCTCTCTATAGCTCTAGTATTCTAATTTTCTTTAGATTCCTCTATATTAGCTCTATCTCTCTTTAAGTAAAAAACAGAAGCAGAATTCTTATCTATAAAGTTAATAATAATATTATTATAAGTATATATATCTAGATTACCTATACTATTCTTACTAATAGAAATATTAATTACTTTAAAACCTCTAGAGGGAGTATAGAGCTTAGAAGATAAATAGATTTAAATAATATCTTAATAAGAAGAAATAGAACTTATAAGAGAATACTAATTAGCTATCTAAGAATCCTAAGATAGTATAACTAGAGATAAAACTATATCCTAGACCTAATTAATTAGCTAAGTAGGTAACTTTAATATTATCTTATTAATAGATAGTAGTATAATAGTTAGAAGCTTTTAAAACTAGTAAGATAAAACCTCTGAAAGAAATATAGATAGAAATTAATCTAAAAAAAACTATATTAAGTCTAGCTATAGGAGATTAAAATTCTTAAAAGAAGAGCTAAACTCCTTACTATAAAGATAAAAAGAATAGATATCTAATCTCTAATTAGAAATAGGATCTATAATATCTTTCTAAGGAATATTAAAATTCTCCTTTTAAAACCCTATAGAATAAAATAAAGTCCTAGTTTAAGAAGAGAAGTTTAATTTCTAAGATTATTAGAACGTCTTACTAGATAATTAATTATATATATAAACTAGAAGAGATTTACTTCCTAAGTCTCTTAGCTTAGATTAGATAATAGAAGTTAGGGAGATAAATATCTACTTATAAAAATAAATAGAACTACTTACCTTAGGGGTAATAGATTAAGGTTTTAAAGAAGAGAGATTAGAAGAAGGCTTTTTCTTCCTAATATAAAGAGATAATAAGGGTAATATAGCTATCCCTAGGGATTAGAATTAGTAATATTTATAATAAGAAGTTAAGAATATATAAGGAGTTAGTAATAGTAAGATCTTAAGAAGTTTTTACTAAATCTAGTTATAATAAGGAACCTAGGTATCTATACTTAAAACTAGCTTTTTAATAAATTAATTAAATTAAGATTAAGTAATATAAATATCTTTATACTAGTTAATAGACTATTTATTTATTACTTATAGAGCTATTTATAATTAGAGAGGCTTAGGATAGTAAATAGCTTTAGTAAACTATATATACTAACTAGTAAAGAGATTCTCTATAGTACTCTCTTTAAGTATATTATATAGATAGTAGTTAACTTACTTATACTTATAGTTTATATAAGTATAAAAGAGATAGTTTATATACTTTCTATTAAAGATATCTAAAAGTAAATAATAGCTAAAGAACAGGCTTATAATATAAATCCTATTCTAATTAATATTACTAGTAAAGTTTTACTAATAATATAAGTATAGAGCTAGGTTTTAATATTTATAGAGAGTAATAATAAAAGCTTTAAATTATTACTTATTTATAATTAGGCTATTAAAAAATCAGAACTATAGGTATATATAATTAGTTAGTATATATACTGAATTATACTACTATACTTAATTAATTAGATTATAAGTATATATAATAGCCTTATTCTTATATATTACCTTAAGAAGGAGTTTAATATTATAGATAAAAAATATATAACTTAAGCTATAATAATCCCTATAATAATATAGCTTAGTATATACTAGATTACTATTATAATTAAAGGTATTACTAATATAGAACTAGATATTAAAATTCTTATAAAAAATAATAAACCTAACTATCTTAATTATCTAATTAAATAGAACTTAGGCTATATATATATCCTGATTAATAGAATAAAAAGATATAAAGTTATTAATACTTATTAGTTAGTATATAAGTAATTAAATATTAGATAGTAGATACTATAGGAGCTTACTAAACTAATCTATTAATATCTTAAATAATTAATTAAGTAGATTCTAGATATAAAAGAATTAGAAAAAAGAACTTATTAAACTAATTAAGAGGAATTACTTATAGAAAAGACCTAATAAAATAAACCCTAAGAGTATAGGAGTTAGAGAGAGCCTATAATATAAGTAAGAAGAAGGAAAAGAAATAAACTTATATTAAAAGATATAGTAGTATTTTATATATAAGTTCTTTCTATAAACCTAGGAAGAAAAAGTAACTTAATTAGATAAAAGATAATATAAGAGTATATAGTAAAGAGAGTAGATATTTAGAAATATATAAAGCTAAAAGAAGTTATAATATAAAGAAGAGAAATTAAAAGAAAAGTAGTATAAAAGATAACTTAGAGATTAAAAGACTATATATATATAAATAATATACTTCTTTCTATATAATAATATATATAGATAAAAACCTAATACTTCTATCTAACTCTTTCTCTTCTTCTTTTATATCTCTATAAAACTATATTTCCTACTTCTTCTATATTTAATTAACTATCTACTATATTATAAATACCTTTAAAATTAATATTATTATAGTAGAACTACTATATAGCTCTTTAGAACCTTTTAGATACTATAAGTATATTACTAAGATAGAAGTATTAAATAGAATATCTATAATCTAGGAACTTATTTATATTAAAAGGAATAATAAGCTCTTCTATAAACTATATATAAATTAGAAGAATAGTACTAGTCTTTAAAATTAAATACTTCCCTTAGAAAATATTAACTTAATTAAAAAACTCAGAATAATCCTAAATAATATCCTAGAACTAATATCTAATTAGTTAAATCTATTATAGAATAATTAATCTAGCTAATAGTTAGCTACCTAGGAATAATATTTTATTTATATTCTTAACTTTATAACTAAGACTATAAGAAGAACTATAGATAATTAGTATAAGTAATTAGAGCTCTTTATAATATAAGATATTATACTATATAATAAAGAGTATATTTTTAAATAATTAATCTATTACTTAGTAGTTAACATCTAGGAATAAGAGCCTAGTTCAGAAGTTTTATACTTAGTAATAAGAAGCTATAAGTAATTTCTATAAGAAATACTAATTATTAGAGAGTAGTATAATAAAGGATTTACTTTTCTTAAGAACTTTTAAAGGGAATATAGTAGGTAATATTTTATTATAGATTTCTTCTGCTTTAGAGATAATAAGTACCTCTTAGGATATTACTAGGCCTTCTTTATATTTAATAAAAAGAAATATATTCTTAACTTTATAAATACTTAATTAACTAATTAGTTTTATTAATTTAAGTATATAATAATAAGCTTTATAGTTTTTAATCTTAAGATAAATCTCTATTTATTCTTTATTACTATCTATTTCTAAATCCTATTATAAGGAAATACTTACTTTTATAGTTTTTTATCTATTTTCTGCTTATAGATAAAGATTAGATTATAGAAGGGGGTAGAGATTATACTAGAAGATATCTTCTTAAAGTATAAAAATAAAGTAGATAAGAATCTAATTATAAGCTAGATAATAACCTAACTCTTATATATACTAAGGTTTATCTCTTAGAATATTCTTAGTAAAAGCTTACTTAATTAAGTAAGTAGGATTATAATAAATATTATAATAAATAAATTAGGAATTATAAACTTAATACTAGACTTTATATTAATATAGCCTTTCTTTAGAGATAATACTAGAAGACTATATAGCTAAGAGAGTAGAAATAGCTATTTATAATTAGTTATTATAACTAGTCTAAGAATACTAGCTCCTATTATATCTCCTCTAGATAGATCTCTAGCTAGCTATATAGATATAGATATATCTAGCCTATTAATTAATTACCTTTTAATCTAACTCTTTATAGATTACCTCTAGGAAGTCTATCTATCTTAAGTTATCCCTATAAACTAGATTACTAAGTAGGAAAAGAAGGGAGATAGAGATTACTTTAAGATAACTATTATAAATATAATCAGGGTTATTTTACTTATATCTATCTTTAATAATAAATATACTCTTAATAATCTAGGTTCTAGAATAAAATAGGTAATTAAAGATCTTATTATATAGATTAACCTTATAAGTAGAGATAAAAGAGCTTCTAGAACCCTACTAGCTAAAGACTAAGCTCTTATCTACTACTAATATACTTTATTATAATATAATAGATATAGATTAAATATCTCTATATATACTACTAAGGAATTAATTAATTCTACTTTAATAGAAATAGAATTACTAAAGTTCTAGAGGATAATCTACTATTAATATTTAGGATAGAGTAATCTTTATAACTTTATATCTTAAGAGAATACTAAGACTAGATAAATATAGTATCTCCTGGGAAGTTCTATAGATCTAATATTTAATTAGTTCTACTATTTAGCTAGTATATATCTAGAAAATATCTTTTCTAAACCTTATAAGTATAATAAGATCTCTTATATAATAGATATTATATATATTATAATTATACCTATTAGGCTTATAGATCCTAGTACTTAAAAATAAGTTTTTAAATTAATTAATTAAATATATAGAGAATAAGTTCTAGTACTAGCTATCCTATTATAAGCTAATTAAGTAAAAGCTTAAGATAAGAGGGTATAATAGAGAGAAGTAAGATATTAAGGATAAGTAGGTAGATAAGAAGTTATAATAGGGGAAAATATTACTAGTAGAAGGATAATTAGAGAAAAGATACTATAGTATTTTAATTTAATTAACTAAGATTCTCTTTCTTTTATATAATTTAATCTAGTTTAATATATACTCTCTATTAGATTAATATATTACTAGAGTAGCTTTAAGCTTATAAGATTTACTATAATATATCTAGAGAGATATAAGAGTATATATAATTTCTATAATTAGTTAGGGTAATTTACTATATACTACTTAAGTAGTAAATTTTTATTATTCCTAAAATAAAAAACTATCTTTACTCTTAAATTATTCTTTATTTTTAAAATTATAATCTTTAACTTATTATTCTATAGCTAGATTAGCTTATATAATAATCTAGATAGTTTTATTTAATTAATTAAATATAGAAATCCCTAACTAAATACTAAATATATATATAATTAATTATAGTTATTAGCTTTAACTATACAGCTTAGTTATAATTTCTCTCCTTTAATTAATATTAATATTATAACTATAGATCTACCTAGTCTTTAGTTATAGTATTATTAGTTAGAAAATTCTACTAGTACTTAGTATTATATTATAAATAAAGATCTCTAATCTAGCTATAGGAAATTATATATAAGATAGTCTAGCTGATTTATCTTAAGAACTAATAAGATTAACTTTACTTTAGTTAAATAAAGTCTTAAATAAAGATCTTTATAAATACTTTAGTAAATATACTAGTATATATATATATTTATTTCTATAGTTTAGATATTTTTTTAAATAGTTATTAATAATATTATCTATATATTTATTATTACTAGCTTTATAATACTTATATATTAATAGTAATCTATATTATATAGCCTAAGATAATCTAATTATATTACTTAGAATAATATCTAATTAGTTTAATCCTAACTTACTCTAGACCTTTATTTAGTATAAGCTATCTAACTGTTATATATAAGCCTAGCTTATTAACTTATAGTACTCTTACTATTATATCTAGCTAATTCCTACTAGAAAGCCTATATTTTTACTAGCTAAGATCTCTAAAGACTTATTAAAGACTCTAGTATATATCTGCTTTTTAGTAATTAATCTACTAAAATCCCTACTAAATAAATCTCTTTCTAGACTCTATTAAGTAGCTAAAGCTCCTATAAGGCTTCTGTTTTTAAGTTTTAAACCTACTGGGTAACTTACTATAATTAGCTCCTATAAACTACTAGATCTACTAAATTAACCTTTCTAATTAGCTACTAGCTTACTAAAGAAGACTCTATTTAATACTAAAACTTACTAAATTATAATATTCTTAGTACTATTAGAATAACTACTATATATAGCTATAGACTATTAAAGCTAGCTACTAGTCTACTAAATATTAGATTAATTAATTATTAAGCTCTAGATCTCTAAAGCTCTAAGATTATTAAAAGCTATAATATTATTTTATACTTAAAATTAACTTTATTCTTTAAAAAGCTTATTTTAAGCTCTAAAAATCTATAAAAATATATCTAGAAACTAGAAATTTAGAAGAATTTTATTCTATATCCCTAGTTACTCTAAACCTCTTACTAAAAGATCTAAAAAAAAGTATTTATTAAACCTTCTAACTAGCTATATAAGTCTCTACTAAAGCTATAGCTTTTAAAAGATTAAGGCCTTTAGTATAAGTTAGACTAGATATAGGGTAAGCTGGGTTTAGGGTAGGTATAGCTTATAGGGTAAGCTAAGAAATACTAAAGAGATTATTTTAAAAGATATAATAGAAGAAGTAGACTCTAAGTAAGAAAGAAAGCTTTATTAGTTATAGAGTAGTTAAAAAAATAAATTATAGAATAGATAAAAGAGTAAATTAATAGCTTAAAGAATCTCTATTTAGTAAGGAGAAAGCTCTATATTTATAAATATTTTAAAGCTCTAAGAGCTCTAAAGATAATATATTATCTTCTATAATATAAGCTTATAATTACTATAAGGTTTTTTTATAAAGAAATATAAAATTACTAATATAGATACTATAGTAGATATAAGATTTACTAATATAGCTATTATAATAGTTATAAGGTTTACTAACTAAGTACTAAAGTTCTTATATAATAAATATAAAATCTATTAATATAAATACTATAATAGATATAAGAACTATTAATATAGCTATTATAATAGATATAAAAACTACTAATATAATTATTATAATATAATATAAGATTATTAATATAATTACTATAATAGCTATTATAGTAGTTATAACTATTAATATAATTATTCTAATAAATAGCTATAGTAGATTAGGCTAGTAGTTTTAATAGATTTCTAGCTTTAAAAAGCTCTAAGTTAGTTATTTTATTTCTTCTTATTCTATATTAATCTAATATTATTTAATTAACTAGTATAGAATAATCTGATTTACTCTATAGTTTATAAAGTAAATCTTAATATCTCTTTTAAAGAAAATAATTAAGTTAGATCCTTATAATATTCCTTTAGATCTAATAGATCTCTAAAAGCTTACTAAAGAGATATAGTTAATAGCTTAATTAGTTTATTAGTAAATATAGTTTTAGTTTCTAGATAGCTAAAACTTATTAAACTCTTTATAATTTAAACCCTATTATAATAGAATTTTAATAATATATACTTATTTCTAATATATAGAATAAGGTTATTATTTATAGCTATATAGCTCTAGTTATTATAGTAGATAGTTATAAAGATCTTTAGGAGCTAGTTTAGCTTTTTATAGAGCTCTTTTAGCTACTATAGTTCTCTAAGAGCTTTTATAAAGCTATCTACTTTAGTCTCTATAATAAATAGAGTTATAGTAGTTACTTTTTTAGTTTTCTAGCTAATAGAGCTCCTAGCTAGCTTAAAGAGATATCTATAGATAGATTTACTAGTAGTTTTATCTCTTATAAAATTATTATTATAATAATCTTCTAGAGGTTTATTTAATAAATAAGTTATAATAAGATTTTTAGTATTTTTTAGATACTAAAGTAGCTTCTTAATAGCTTTTAAATAGATTTTATAGAGCTTATATATAGCCTGAGCTAATTATTAAACTAAAAAGATTATATTAAGCCTGGTTTAAAGTATTAGATATATTAAAGTCTTTATAATCTATTAAAATAGCTTATATTCTAGGGGGTTATAAAGATTTATAATCTCTATAGCTTCTACTATAAACTTTATAAAATTAGGCTATAAGAGTATTAATAGAGATTTCTCTTTAATAATCTTAAAAGCTTATAGTATTTATTTAATATATTAAGGTTAAGAGAGATATAGAGCTTTCTTAAGCCTATCTTAGTAAATTTAAATCTCTAAGAAGAAAGCTATAGATCTTTTATCTTTTATAGAGTAAACTCTATAAATTTCCTTCTTTAGCTTATTTATATAGTTAATTTCAGAGCTTATTATAAGGTAGTTATCTATATAGATTACTATAAAGATAGTCTTTTTAATATTATAAAAAACTACTAAATCTGAAATTAAAAAGCTAAAGCTTAAAGATTTTAATAGAGCTTTTAGAGCCTTTTACTATTCCCTAGGGGATTATTTTAAATTATATAGAGCTTTTAGTAATAAAATAGCTTATTCTTTAGAAAGATTATAATCTTAAGACTTAGTTATAATAAATAATTTAGAGCTTTTCTATAATAGCTTCTTTAGATCTTTAGAGAGCTTTATATAGAGTTTTTTAGTAAGTTTACTATTTAAAAAGATATTTATAAAGTTAATTTACTTAATATTATAGCTATATATAGCTACTAGAGCTAATAGTAGCTTCTAGATTAGAAGAATAACTATAGAAGTAAAAATCTTACTATAATCTAAGCTTTCTATCTATAAGAACTCTTTAATAATAAACCTAGCTTTATATTTTAATAGTTTATTATAGAAGTTAAGCTTTAGTTTTAGTATATATTTATAGCTTAGAGCTCTATAGCTCTTAGATAGGTTTTTTAGTATTATAAAGAAGAAGGTTTTAATATATATTAACTACTTAAGCTTATTAAAGATAGCTTATAATTAAAACTCTCTCTCTTTTAATAGTAGCTTTAGTATCTCTTTCTAGTTATTAAGCTCTAGTAAGAGCCTAGCTTTAGTATATATTATAGTACTTACTTAATATACTATAGTAATAGCTTATATTTAGTTAGATAGATCTATTAGATTATTTATAGGCTTTAAGTTATACTTAGGCTTACTAGGTTAATATATTATAGCTAGTAATATTTCAGGCTTTAAAAGCTCTATAGCTTTAAAAGCTTTAAACTCTTAGAGTTCTAAAATAGATACTATAGCTAATAGTATTTTAAACTCTTATAGCTCTATAGCTAGTAGTTTAAGTACTATAGCTAGTAGGTTAGAGTATTTTTATAGTAGCTATTATAGTAGCTCTTATAGCTCTTAAATCTTTTTTATATACTTTATTTTCTCTATTTTCTCTTCTAAAGAGTATAAGAGAAAGAGATTTTATAGCTATAAGCTCTGTTTTATAAGATCTATATTCTTTAAAATTCTTAAATAAGAGATCTTTATAATTAGTCTCTTCTTAAGGATATAAATCTAATAGATTTTAAAGCTTAAAAGTATTAAAATTTACTCTAAGATTATTCTAGAAGCTAATTTATAGTCTTTAGCCTACTATTTAGAATAAATAAAAATCTTATAATAAGCTTTAATAGCTCTATAGATCTAGAAGTTAGATCTAAAGGGAGTTTTAAGCTCTAATTTTTAAAGAAATAGCTATTAAAGAGATAAATTATAATTATTAATAATAGTATAATTAACTAACTAAAGAATCTCTAGAAGGATATAATACTAGAGATATAGTAATAATCTAGATTATTATAAAATAGCTCTAAACTTATCTATTAGTACTCTTATAGAGTATTTAGCTAGTCTATTTTACTAGTAAATATAGAGGCTTAAGGTACTAAAGATAGTATTTTTAGTAGCTAGCTAATCTACTAAATCCCTTATAATTTTCCTACTATTATAATAAAATTTAATAGAATAGTAATTATAGTAATTATAAAGGTTTTAATAGAAGCTTTTTATAGTAGTTACTATAGTAAACTCTTTTTTATTAGGAAGAAGAATAATCTATTTATAATAGGTTTTTTAATTTATTAAAATAAGCTTTATAAGCTTTCTATTATATAGTATAGGTTTAAAATAGAAGGTATTTCCTTCTATAGAGTTTAGAGCTCTAAATAGATTAAAAATAGCTATATATACTAAAAGTCTATAGTTTTTAATACTAATATAAGCTAAATAGAGAAAATCTTTCTCTTTTATAAAGTTAAAATTAGAAAGACTTTCTATAATTTTAATTATCTTTTTTAGTAATTAAAGCTCTAAATACTCTAGCTATATATACTAAATATCTACTAATTATAATAGATCTTTATAGATCTTAAATACTTATAGTAGTAGCTTAATAGTACTAATAGTTCCTTATATTAGAGCTTTTTTAGTATTAAAATTAGAATAATCTCCTTCTAAAAACTTCTATACTAGAATCTTAATAAGTATTTTAACTAGCTATTTAGTAAGCTTAGTAAACTTACTAGGCTCTATAAAGTCTAGAGCCTTAGGGGCCTAATAAAAGAGCTTAGAGAGGATTTAAATCTCTATAGAATAGCTATAATTAGTATAAGCAGAGAGCTCCTTAAATATTATAAGCTTAGAGATCTTTTATTCTTTTAACTATAGATAAAAGCTATATTTTTTAAAGTTTAATAAGCTATAGTAGATTCTATTATCTATAAATAACTATTATCTTAAAAGAGTACTCTCTAAACTATAGTACTTTATCTTACTAACTATATTAATCTTTAGAATAGATAGAAAAAGAGTTTCTTTTAGCTCTAAATTCTTATAAGTTAGAGGATTTAGAAAAATTAAAACTTAAAATATAATAGTTCTAATACTTATAAAATAGATCTTACTAATAGCTATTAGAATATAATCTACTTTAGAGTATTTTAGAGCTTTATAATCTTTATAATAAACTTTATTATTTACTAAGTATACTATAAAGTTAGTATTATATAGAAAAGTATTTAGTAGATTATACTTCTAACTACTAAAGCTAGTAGTAATAGGAGCTATTATAATTTTAATAGATTTAGAGAGCTAATAGGTTTAAAAAGCTAGTTAAAAGCTTTCTTTATTACTATTTTCTAATAGACTTTAAAGATCTTTTAAGCTATAGCTTAGAGTAAAGCTAATAGGTTTAATTAGTTTTTCTTTAGAGGCTTTAAGCTTAGATCTCTTCTATTAAGTCTTTCTCTTAGAGATCTTTTTAAAGCTTAGAAACTTCTTTTTAGAAGATTTTTTAGTATATTTAGCTTTATAATTAGTAGCTTTAGTTACTAAAGAGCTCTTATTATATTATTCCTCTAGAAGGTCTACTATAAGAAACTATAAGTTTAGAGGTTTTAAGAAGCTTCTAGAAGCTTTAGTAATTCTAATATTATTCTATTAATATTTAGCTTATTATAAGAAAATCTCTTTTAGAATCTCTAGATACTAATTAGTCTGATTTATAGAAGCTATAATAATCTTAGCTAGTAATAATCTAGCTAGAAGATTATTAAATATATTATTAAAAGCTTCTAAGAAGCTTTTAAAGTTCTTATAATAAAGTTTATAAAATTAAATATATAGATAGCTATATTAAATTTTAATACTATAAGAGAACTATTTAACTAGTAACTTATAGATCTCTATAGGGAAGATTTATTAAATTATAATAGCTTATAGATTCTCTATATAGCTATCTTTTAGTAATATAAATAAAATAGCTTAGTCTAGATCTAATAGCTACTAGATTATAATAAGATTTATTATAAATAATAGTAATCTAAGAGCTTTAAATTAGATCTCTAGAGCTTATTTCTACTAATTAAAGTTATAAGATCTTTATAATTTAGAAACTTTAAGAAACTTATAAATTCTTTTATTAAAATCCTTTATAATAGAGTTTTTAAAAATTCTAATTAAGGGGTTAGAGCTCTAAAAGCTTTATAAGATAAGTTATTAAGAAATATTAATAATATTAGAAGCTAATTAACTAGTACTAATAGTACTAGGGGTCTATTATAACTATAGTAGATTTATAATAGCTATTAGTTACTAAAGGGTTTACTATATAGTAATAATAGCTTTAATAGTATTTAGATTCTAAAGGCTCTAAGTAATAGTAGTATTATCTACTATAAGATCTAAAGAGATAATACTAATAGTATTAAAAGTAATTACTAGATTAAATATAATAATAATACTAGCTATTAGATTAGCTATTAAAGAAAAATAGATTTTAATACTTTTAGAAACTAATCTCTCTATATAGCTATCTTTATTAGTTATTTTAGATTTTCTTTAGTAAAAAAAGCTATTAAAATCTAGACTAAGATATAGAGTAAGTTAAAAGACTTTCTTAGTATAGAATAAATAATTTTTAAATCTAAAGATAGAGCTATTTTTTATAAGATAGAGCTCTATCTAGGTTTATAATCTTTTAAAAGATTAAGATCTCTAGTATAGATTAGATTAGATATAGAGTAAGCTAGATCTAGAATAGATATAATCTATAGAATAAGCTAAGAAATATTAAAAAGATTATTTTAAAAGATATAATAGAAGAAGTAAGCTCTAAGTAAGAAAGAAAGCTTTATTAACTATAGAATAGCTAAGAAAATAAACTATAGAGTAGATAAAAGAGTAAATTAATAGCTTAAAGAATCTCTATCTAATAGGGAGAAAGCTTTATACTTATAGATATTTTAAAGCTCTAAGAGCTCTAAAGATAATATATTACCTTCTATAATATAGATTTATAATTATTATAAGGTTCTCTTATAGAGAGATATAAACTATTAATATAAGTATTATAGTAGATATAAGATTTATTAATATAATTACTATAGTAGTTATAAGGTTTACTAATTAAATACTAAGGTTTTTATATAGTAGATATAAGATCTACTAATATAAGTATTATAGTAGATATAAAGACTATTAATATAATTACTATAATAGATATAAGAATTACTAATATAGCTATTATAGTATAATATAAGATTACTAATATAATTATTATAATAGCTATTATAGTAATTATAACTACTAATATAATTACTCTAATAAATAGCTATAGTAGATTAAGCTAGTAGCTTTAGTAGGTTTCTAGCTTTAGAAAGCTTTAAGTTAGTTATTTTATTCCTTCTTATCCTATACTAATCTAATATTACTTAATTAACTAATATAGGGTAACCTGATCTACCCTATAGTTTATAGGGTAAATCTTAATAATAGCTAATAGATCTATAGAAGTTAAAATAGCTACTTCTGGATCTAAGAGGAAATAATCTCTAGAGAGTTTCTATAGGGTTTCTTTTAATTCTATAAACTCTAATAAGAATCTAGAAGCTTTAGAAAAAGAAATAGAAGATATAAGAAATTAGCTAGCTTTTTAAGCTAAAGAGTTTAAAACTCTAAAAGACTTTATAGAAGATCTTTATTTAGCTCTTAAAAACCTTACTCAGATTATCTCTTCTAATTCTAATAAAGAAGAAAAGATTAAAAGAGAAGAAATAACTAGTAAAATAGAAGTTAATAAGGAAGAAGAAAATAATTCTTCTAAATTAGAAACTAATACTAGTTTAACCTCTGCTTTAAATATCTTTATAGTTAGAGAACTTTCTAAGAGAGTATATAGTTTCCTAGAAAGTTATAAACTAAAAAATAGCTCTAATTTTAATAAGTAGAAACAGGTTTTAATTATTTAGTTTAGAGTTTTTAGATTACTTAGCTTTATAGAGAACTTTTTTATAATTAGCTCTTTAGCTAATACTAAATAGGTTATAATTCTTATACTTCTTAGAGATAGTTATAAAGAAGGACTTTAAGCTATTATAACTTAGATAAAAAGTCTCTCTAAAGCTTATAATCTTTTAGTTAAGTAGTATTTTTAAAGCTCTAAGATATAGAAAGGAAATTTATATTCTAGATTTTACTCTTTTAAGTTTTCTAACTATAAGAGATTTTTAAAATCTTATAATTCTAAATTTATTAGCTATATAGCTAGACTGATCTTAGCTAGGGTTATTATAACCTCTATAGATTAGTTTAATTAGTATTTAGAATCTTTAAAGAAAATCTTTTCTAGTTAGATAGAAAGATAAAAATCTAATATAAGATCTTAAAGAGCTTTAGAAAATAACCTAGACTCTTTAAATTTTTAGTTTCTTATAATAGATCTTTTAGAGAAATAAAGAGATAAAAGCTCTTTAGTTACTAAAGGAATAAATTATAAAACTAATAAGATTAAAGAAGAAGTTAATAAAGCTAAATCTAAATCTAAGCCTAAAGATCCTAAAGATAACTCTTCTAATTATAAGAAGAATAAAAAAGAATTTAATTTTAATTCTAATAAGAATAAGAATAAGAAAGAATTTAATTCTAATAAAGAAGAAGATTCTAAAAAACCTATTAGTTTCTTAACTAGAAGTTATAGATTAGAAGAAGAAGAAGGTTATACTTCTAATTCTTCTATATCTTCAGAAGAAGATATTTCCTTAGAGACTTATAAAACCTCTAAACCTAAGAGTTATAATAAACTAAAGAAAGCTATAGAAAAAGCTATTCTAAGTTTACTATATAATATAGGCTTAACTATTTATATAGCTAATAAAAAGAAGTTTTTTATAAACTATAAACCTTTAAACTCTAAGAAAACTAGATCTATTCTAATAGATAGAGACTTAGTCTATCTAAAAGAAAAAGGAACTATTAAGTTTATAGTTCTTATATCTAGAAATCCTATAAAATATTAAAATATATATATATATGTATTTTTTTTTTTTTTTTTTTTAGGGGTCTTTACTATATATAAGGGATATTCTAAGATCAGGCTATATATAACTAGCTCTATATAATTTATTTTTAACTAAGTTTCAGTCTATACCTAACCTTTAACTCTATTTTTTTTACTTTTTTATTTATATAAGCTAAGGTAAAGTAATAGTATCTCTAAAAACTCTAAGAAGGGCTTACTAAGTATATAACTTAGCTATAGGCCCTAAGGGGGAATACTTATTATCTATAATTAACTATAATACCTCTCTAAGCTTATTATTACTATTACTAACTATCTCTCCTTATAACTATAATAATAGATACCTCTATTATTATCCCCTGCAGCTAGGGCCTGGTTATTATAAGTAACCGGGTCCTTATATATATAATAGTTATTATTAATAAGAACTATTAGGATCTCTTTTTAGATATTAATTATTTAAGCCTATAATCTATTATAGGTTTACTTATAGTAATAAAGCTGCTCTCTCTTATACAGGCCTAGTAGTTATACCTACTAGAACTATTACTCTATCTTCTTACAGCTAGTAATAATATAGAGATAGACCTAATTATTAATATACTTATAGAGGACTATAATAATATTCCTTTAGTACTTAATTACTACTACGACCTAAGTTACTATATATAGTTCCAGTAGGTAATATACTGGGTTAAGTTAATCCGGGCTAAGATAGCCCTTTGAGTTTAATATCTGTTTTAGTTAGTAATATCAGGTAGAAGAGAATTAAATTAAATTAAATTAAATTATTAAAAAGTTTATCGGATAGAAAAGTTAAATTGAATAAGATTAATATAATAGTATCCGGAATACAGCAGGTTAGTTAATCTAATACTACTATAGATTATTTAAAGAAAATTATAATAGCTAATTGCAAAGTTACTATATACTAATAAAGACTAAATATAGTTTATATAGTAATTAAAATATATATTTAGAAGAAACTCTCTATATTTCTTTCTTTAATATTTCTATAATTAGTAATTTAAAATACTATATATTAGAGGGAATTCTTATAAAGAATAAATTATAGTCTAAAAATAAAACCTACTATAGGTTATTAAATATAAAGAAAAATAGGTTTTTCTTAACTTTAAAAAAAATAAAAACTTCTTTATTAAAATTCTTTTATAATTTCTATAATAGGGAAATAAATACTAGTTATTCTTATTTCTTAGAAGTTAGAATTCCTAAAAATCCTACTTTAAATAAGGAAGATTATAAGGAAATTTCTTTTTCTATAATAGAAGAAGAAAAGTCTTTAAATAACTATAAATTTCTAGAAGAGAAAACTATAGATTTAGAAAAGAAAACTAAGAGAGCTTATAAGTATAGCCTAGAGAACTCTAAAGCTAATATAGCTAATATAGAGAGTCTTCAGAGTTCTGATAAAGCCTATAGATCTTAAGATCTCTTAGTTAATAACCCTTCTATCTTAGTTCCTTCTAATTTCTCTAAGAAAGCTATAAGCTTAACTTTAGAAGAATATAAGAAATTATTAAATCTAGCTAGTCTCTGGAATATAAAACTAGGCTATTTAGAGCTAGTATTACTTAAGAAAATAGCTAAAATAACTAAAGAAATTCCTAATTTTTCCTTAGTTAAAAAAAAAACTTTATCTACTTAGCTTATATAAAAGCTAAAGCTATTAGAGCTATATCTAGAAAATCTATAAAAGACTCTTCTTCTATATTAGATATAATAGAGGAAGATATAGTTAAAATAAATCCTATACCCTATAATAAGAAACCCTATAATCTCTTTCTAGTTAAAAGAAAAACTAGATACTGCTAGTTTATTAGTTTAGCTAATAAAAAAGCTATAACTATTAGCCTAGCTATTAAGAATTTATTTAAAAGCTTTAAAAACTAACATAATAGATATTCTAAGAAGTTTTACTTTAATAGAGACTCTAAAGTATTATAAATTATATTATTATATATTAAAGTTATATATTATACCCTACTTTTTCTAACTAATTATTAATAGATTATTAAAATCTTATAATAATTCTAATAATCTAGAATAATAAATTATTATTAAGTATTAATAATCCCCTAGTATATATATATATTTATTTTACTAGATATAATACTTTTTTAGATAGTTATTAATAAATTATAATTATCTATATATCTATTATTATTAGCTTTATAATACTTATATATTAATAGTAACTTATATTATATAGCTTAAGATAATTTAATTATATTACTCAGAATAACTCTTTAATTAGTTTAATTCTAGTCTACCCTAGATCTAGTTCAGTATAAGTTATCTAACTATTATAATTAGTACTTTTATTACTTTATAAATCTTTATAATTTTATCTATATAGTATTAGAGTAAAATATTTCTATTTTCTTTTCTATCTCTTTATTTCTATATAGCTTACTAATTATAATAATAATTAGATATTCTCTAAATATTTTTAAATATTAGAAATTAAGAAATATTATCTTAGAATATATAATTTAAAATCTAGAATATTTAATATATAGAGTATTATCTTCTAGAATTATTATTCTTACTTTTCCTAATATTTATACTCTCTTTTATATTTTTTTTTTTAATATATTCTATAATTTATAATAAACTAGATATAGATTAACTTATAAAAACTATAGAATTTTACTAAATTATAATACTTTTTAATATTACTTTAAATTAAGAAATACTTTACTCTTTATTACTATAGCTAGATAAAAGAGTATTTTAAAAATTAGCTTAGAATAAGTAAATATAATCTAGAAGAGATAGAAATAGCTTTTATACTTAGTTAGAATAGATAGTAGAATAAAAGAAGTACTTATAAATAAATTAATTAGATAGAATTATCTCTAAAACTTAGATACTTAAAAATTTAAGTTCTAAGTAAACCTGAGTAATCTGAGATATATTAAACTAGCGCCTGAGTTCTTCCTGCTTAGGGCAGCGATGGAAAAAAATCAAGATTCGACGACTGTAACGAGCAGAACTAAAAAAATCTTAAACGCTGGGGCTAGCAGCATTTGACATTATAGTAGGAGCTATCTTTGAAAAGCATCCTGTAGAGGGAGAACCAGCCCTCTTTCGAGGCAGCGTAGTGGTGTACGCTGCCCAAAACGAGGCTGACGTTCGCAAAATCATCGAGAATGATATCTACGCTACAAGTGGCGTCTGGGATCTTGAAAAGTTCCAAATTATTCCGGTGCGTGGCCTTCTGTATCGACAGGGAACTAATAGTAATGGAAGTGAACATAGTATGTAGCGGCTATTCGTCAGCCTCTCCCAAACTAAGTTGATGCTGATTATGGACAAACCAAGACGGCAATGATTTGAGCGTCTCTAGACTGGACCTCCTTCAGTATGTACGTTTTAATGGCTAGTAATGGAGTAGTTTATTCCATGACAGTTGAAGAATGACACCGGTTTCTACTATAGTTGGGCCATCAACTGTACTATTTGCTACTTTAAGAAATGGGCTCCTGGTTGCCTCTATTTAGCAATTCGTGTCTATAGTCGATCCATATGTTTGGTCTACTCTTCTTAGACCAGCAATCGTTTCCAATCACATTCTCGTATAAATGCATTCTCTCAAACCTTGGTCGCTCAGACTATTTTACAGCCCTAAACAAATCTAATCTTTCGTAATGGTAGAATATAGAAAAGCAATATATCTGTATTAAACGACACGGGTTGTGCCATTTCTTTGAGGTTTCTGTGCACAATTTGGCATTTTCATTACATCATTTGAGACGTAATACTAGGATTGTAGACAATCGTCCTCAAGTCTACGTGGCCATCGATGTGAAAAAAATAAAGTATCGACAATTCAATGTGAATTATTTAGGGAACGACTAAGATGGATCAGACAAGTCATTGAAGTTCCACATCCAACTGTCATCCGGCACCGTAGCATCAAGCAACTCTACTCCCTCAAAATTGAGATCCTCAATTACAGAATTGATAGTATCCGGGTGCATTGGGATGAGACTATTCTCCCCATCTCGGACCCGCGACCAAATGGGATCGGGCGATGCGTCTGTCATGATAGCTTGAGGGACGTAGTTGCCTCCATGTCCAGCATGCTCGATGGAATCGGCAGTACTCGTCTGGCGTTGCTCTGCCATGCTCCTGGCACCATGGATCTTCTTATTAAGCTCAATGAGCTGTAAGAGATCAATTTTGTAAGTCTTCGCAGGAGCTACTTGTCGCTCAATGAAAGTATCCAAGAGATTGATGACCTTTGGAAGGTCCCATAGTAATTCCTTAGCTGGTCTAATGATATCAATCAGCAACAGGGCGAAGCTGGCTGAGAAAAGTGCATCAATATCATAAGGTAGAAAAATATCTTGAAGAACCAATTAGTAAAAAGTCAATTTCAAAGTAGGGCACTTTCTCACCACACATCGATTGCTGCTGGAGTGTGAACATAATCTGGAGGATACGAATAGAAGATTCCACACACATTCTCAGAAGAGACTCAAACGAGAACGCGGATGGCTGGGAGGCGCTCTCTGGGCTAAGCAGCGGCTTCAAAAGGGAGAACAGGACTGGTCTCACGGTGAGGATGACGCACTTCCAGAATTAGCTATAGATTCTGGACATTGGAGTTTCATACTGCACCTGATGTAATAGAAGATGCAGAGTGGTCGCGTCTCTTGAGATCGGTTCATTTGATCGTGCCGTATCTAGGTCCAAGTGTTCATTGAGCACCGAAGAGGTCTCGGCAAGTCGTGAAAGGATAGCCTGCACTTCGGCCACAAACTTGCCCCGACTGTGTCCGCGCATTCCATAGATAACTAGCTTAATTAGTCTCTCTGCCTAAGCTTGGCTTACGACACGTACCGTCCAAGATCTTGCCTAGGTGGGAGGAGAGGGCGACGTGAATTGAAACCACATTTTGCGACTCATGACCCTCCTTGAATACTTGGCACCGGAATAGTTTTGTCTTCGTCTCGCATGACTGAAGGGCTTCCGAGCAGTGCCGCGCTTTTTCGATCAACGCAGTAAACCGACCACCACAGCCTTCTCATGTAGTCGACATTTGGGGGCCGAAGGGGCTCAGGGAAAGCTTGATTCAATCCTTGAGTAACAGATATCCTCAAAGCTTGGCCGATCTAGATAAGACCGGTTGGCAAAATAGACGCGCGATAGTCAAGAGGAATCTTACAAGAATATATGATTCTTGCAGCATATCAGCCGCATGGAGGAACAAGGATGCTAAACACAGGATCTCGATAGCCAGCAATGGGTTTTCACATAGTTATCTGACATCGGGAAAAGCCTCCATTGCCAATTTAAAATACGTCATCCCTGAAGGGCCACTGTCTGAGTGCTCTCTTGACAGAAGGGACTTGCCAAAAGCAAGCACAAGAAGCATCTGGATGTGCCACAGGCTGGGTTCCTGAGTTACCTTTTTTGATCGTGCCTCGTAGAATTGCCTAAGGTTTTTAACAAAAGAATCTTGTTCGAAGAGACAGTACAGTGAGCCGAGTTGTACCACCACTGTACTAGTTAAGTACTCGGCATATTGAAGACGAGGAAGGGGGATGCTGGCCAAGTCTAATTTAATGGCTGGCAGCGTCGTGTTATAGGAGATATCTTCACGCTCTACCGAGACGCTGCCCGGGTCTGCCACTGGGGTCGAGCGCTGCAAAAGGTTACGCACATTTCGACTAAATGATAAGGTCGAACTGTGTCCAAGATATGCTATCCAAAAGGTTAGCGGGATTAAGATTATCGTGATGGGTTGTTGCTGACTAGGTTGTCCGTAGCGCTTCACCTTAATTTGAGGCTCTGAGGCTACCAAAGAGTTGGTAAGGTCGTCATACTCATGAGACTTGTTCTATTTCTGGCGTGTAAGCTATACAAGCTCGGTATTATACATAGACAGTGTGGGCTAACCAAATCGACCCGGGAGGCCTCGTGATGATCGGTGGACCGTTGTGACGACTGTTGGTCTCCGTCATGACTTGAGCCAGGGCCAGTTGCAGTCTGATGGTGGGAAGTCTCCAGCTGGGATTCCAGAGATTTTATTCGGTCAAGCAACCCATCAATATAACTTCGCTAATTGTGAGCGAAAAGATGCTTCAATTGTGTGCTGGGAAGCCATGGTTAGGTAGGTAGCCTTACTCCAAAGACACAGCTGCCTTTTTCTCTTTTTCTTCAAAAATACAGGATTCTTTTCGAGCAATGCATCTTTCGCATGGGTTTCTACCGGAGCATCTCGTCTTTCGATTCCGGCAGCCGATACACCTAAAGCCCCTTGCATCAGAACGAGCTAAAACTCATGTTGTGACGGGATTAGATTATCAGGCCTTGCATTCCAAGACTCACGCATTCAGGGTCTTCTTTCTATATCGAATAGAATTAGATTGTGGTGACTGGGTGCTGCCTTCATTCTCCATCACTGCTACGCGCTCCAACACGGTGTCTTGGGGTTATTGGAAGAGTAGAGTTTCAAGTCTCTCAACTGCGGAATGAGATTCCGGAAGGGTACTAAGACACGTGATGTTCGGTGGATTTTCGGGATCGGAGGCCGACAATCTCATTGATATTACAAGACGGAGCTACCGTACTAACATGGAATGGTGGAATGGTAAACCGATATAAAGCCCAAAACAAAACTTTCCATTCTATATTCGCCTCACAAGGGGTGGACTCTTTAGATAGAGGCATTTTCAAGTAGATGCCTTTAATATAATTATTTCTTTAAATAGCCGAATTCTCTACTAGCTAGCCACGAAGACATATAAAACCCCCAGACCTCCAACTTAGGATATTAGAAGATGAGTCAAAATATATCCTATTACTGTAACTTCTCTGGCATTTGGCTGCGGGTAATCTTAGAGAGTCAAAAAGATCCCCCGGAATCAATTAAAGTGAAGAACCGTAGACTAACTGGCAAGGCACCCAATCTTACGTCATCTTATAGGCAACGAACATTGCGTGGTTTAAACTGGATCCAAGCGTGTGCGCTGCCAAATAAATAATGGCCCTAAGCTTCATACTCTGGTAACGACATTGAAATCCTCGAAATCATACGTTGGATTCTGCATTTTAAAATATACCACCATGTTTGGATTAGGTTCAATAACTGGAAGCAATTCCGCCGAGTTTGATCCGGAAAATGACATCCCTTCCCTTGCTAGAAAGGTTATACTAGTTACCGGCGGTAGTTCTGGGCTCGGGAAGCAATCTCTCATTTACTTGGCTCAGAAGAAGCCTTCTGAACTCTGGTTTACTTCAAGGACAAACAGTGAAGCAGAGGAAACCTGCAAAGACATCCGTGAGCACGCTCCCGACACGACCATAAAGCCCTTAACCCTTGACCTCGGCTCCTTCAAATCTATAAGAAGCGCTGCGCAACTTTTTCTAAGCCAAATCAATCGCCTTGACATCCTCATGCTGAATGCGGGGGTGATGGGGATTGCACCCGGCCTAACTGAGGACGGCTACGAAATACAGTTCGGTATCAACTACTTGGGGCATGCCCTATTAACGAAGCTTTTACTCCCGATCCTCAAAGTGACCGCCAGTGAGGGCCACGCAGTGCGTGTGGTCATCCTCAGCTCATACAGCCACTGGAACGCGCCCGAAGGGGCGATTCAGTTTCAACACCTGAAAACTACAGCAGAACAAATACCCACCCTCCAAAGATATGCACAAAGCAAATTAGCCAATATTCTCCTTGCTCGTCAGCTCGCCAAGGAACATCCTGAGGTCACTTTTGTGGCGGTCCACCCGGGAGCGGCCGACACTGACTTGCAGGCGGGTGTAACAGGCATAGGGCTGGTGGAAAGAATCTTGAATGCGACTCTCAATCGTTTCCTTCTCTATCAGCCAGTGGGAACTGTAGCGAAACATCAAGTCTGGGCCGCAACGACGGTAGAGGAGTTGATCAACGGAGAATACTACGATCCATTAGGCTTGCCAGGGAAAAGGCGGCCTGAAGCGACAGACGAGGATTTGATGAAGAGGCTATGGAACTGGACCGAGGAGGAACTGAAGAAGTTCTCTACGCTCGAGACTGAAGCATGACACATCTAAGGGAGTTCTGCCTACAAAGTTCATCTAGTGTATGCCCCTATTGCACTGAACTTTCTCTTCCACTAGTTGGAGGTTGGGAACCGGACGTTTACAACAACATGTTGACTTCTGATAACAAGCGTGGCCCTCTCGGAAAGTCGAATTTTGAAAAGTCGAAATTGCATACATGGAGAGAGAATAAATGGCGGTAAGCGCCGAGACATGGAACCATGTGAGCTTGTATCAGTAACGTGATTACATGGACTCGATATAAATGGCCACTGGCTTCTTAGCGCAAATATTGTACACTACTGCACTTAAACCTTGCCGATTTCTTCCACAATCTGACATTACTTGATGAATGACAAGTCGCATGGCCTTCTCCGATCATAGAAGTCGCTCTCGCTTCAGCCATCAAATGCGTTCTGTCTCAACTTGAACGTTCAGGCTCTTCCCTGAAAACCTTGAGGAATGCCCACGATTCATAACATGTTGGCCCCAATCAAAAAACTGCTGTCTTCAACGACCACCGGCGCCGAATTGACTCAAGACCCTTTGTTGCCCTCATGGATTCTGCCATTGTGATATGTTAGTATGGAGGTACAGAGATGGGCGGGGGACAACGTAGATTTTCAATTGGGGAAGGTAAGTCGCAAAAGCCAAGAACTCGGTGGGCTATTCCTCACCATTATAGTCGGTCAAGCCAACCAATATGAGCTGACAGGCTTGGTCCAGGTTATTGGCGTCTGCTGCCAAGGATGCCAACTGCTAGGATGTCACCCCATGACGGAACTTTGGTTCTCTCCTCCCTGTGAGGTTACGCCAGCTAGCTGTTTAGAGATGCCTACATGAGCTAGTTGCGAACTGCGATGTACTTAAAGTTGGACGCAAATGGTCATTCTTGCGCCGCACGAAGGACGGAACCCAGTCAGCGCACCGGGACACAACCCGATTGCGAGCCGTACATAGCCTAAACTGGCTACAAAGCGATCCGACGTACTGTGCCGTGTTGTCCTTGATTTCAAAGCACTTCCTTCCCCGCTCCGTAGCCCTCTCGTTTGGCTTGACCGCAAGATACGACTATTCAGGATCAACCTTTCGTTCAACCATATAATATAATTTCCTCTTGTTTGTTCAAATTAGCCTCGTCTTGAAGCTGGGACGTTTTCCCGTTGCAACGGTCAAGATGGCATCGACAGAGACAGCTGGGGCTGAGAATGCTCAACAGCACCACAACCAGCCAATAGAGCTCCACGAGACGCCGAGCACGAGTCCTCAACAAGACCCAGATCATGTCCCAGATGGTGGGTATGGATGGGCCGTTGTATTTGCTTGCTTCGTACACACCTTTTGGATCAATGCATGGACCGGCTGCTGGGGTATTCTCCAGGCCGCTCTACTCAGGCAGACGCTCCAACACTCAACCTCGAGCACAGTGTCTTTTGTTGGGGCTCTTGGAATCGCGATGGGTCCCGGGCTTGGTACCCCTTGCGTATGGCTTGCTCGCATCATTGGTGCTCGATACACCAGCCTCTTGGGGATACTATGCTATGGGTTAGGCTGCATAGCGAGTGCCCAGGCGGTTTCTAATGTCGGTGCTCCCTTCTTCACCAGTGGAGTGATGTATGGAATCAGTGCCGGCCTCATGTACGCCATGTGCAACACACTTCCAGTTCAGTAGTTTACTATCAAGCTCGGAACTGCTAACGGTATTATCAAACTTGGCGGCGGCATCGGCGCCACCGTCATGAGCATTGCTACGGGGTTTCTAACGGAGAAGGTTGGCATCGCTTGGACATTTCGCATTCTCGGCCTGGCTTCGATGGCCTCGGGCATTCCCGTTGTTTTTCTGATCAAGGAGCGGCCCACCGCAAGCCGAAGCTACGCCCTGGACTGGACTATCTTCAAGCAATTGCCGTTTACCTTTTCCTTCATCTCGGGGGCTCTTGGGGTCTTTGCCATCTACACGCCTCCGTTCTTCCTCCCTTATGTCGCTGATGCAATTGGACTAAGTAACGCCGCTACCACGGGTGTCGTCGCCTGTTTCAATGCTTGCATGGCCGTGGGCCGTATCATATCCGGCGTGGCCTGCGATAAATTGGGCACGATGAACATGTTCTTCTTGACCATGACACTCAACGCTGTCACATTCTTCGCTGTGTGGTCTGTCTCTAACACTTTGGCCGTTCTGATTGTCTTCGCCGTGATAAATGGTATCGCCAACGGCGCCTTCTTCGTCACAATGCCCACGGCTGTTGGCAGGCTCTGGCCCGAAGATAATCTAAAGGGAGGCGGCGCTATCAGCATTGCGCTCACTGGGTGGTTTCCTGGGCTTTTGGTGGGTAGCCCGATTGCAGGTGCTCTCATGGACGCCATGGGTGCAGAAAATGCAACCTCTATCGTTCCGTTCAGACCTGCGATATTCTACTCGGGAGGGACAGCGCTTGCATCAACTGGCTTTGTTCTTCTCGCGGGCCTAGCGATGAGGAGCAAGAGACCGGCTGTAATCAAGAACTAGATAATAGTCGCCAGCTTCCAAGTCCGTACCATTGGCCTGATTCGCATCTTCCTTTTGTCTACCTTCCATGAGGTATGGATAATAGGACAGATCTGGCAGCTGTTTAGCTAGTAGTTTGGTGGGGAAAGGCGGTATGATCACGGTAGACAATATCCTGAGCTGGGTAGAATATTATCGGTTACCAAAGCTCGACTCCATTTAACTCTTGAGAATACTTCAACATGAATCGAGTCAACTTGATGCAGCTGCTTTTCCCCACAATATGTCACAGGCTTTCAAATCAGCAGCCACCACGATATCGCCCAGCTATTTTACCTTTCAGCTTGACCCAGTGAGCTGAAAACAGGGCACGTCATAATATTAACTACCCTACCACCCTGGCTTAAATTATTAAGCGATCGGCGCGATGCCGAGGTGGGTGCTCTTACCCCGATGTAACATTACTCATCGGTGAGGGAGGGATCGGTTTTTCCCTTTGAAACCCGTTCCCTCTCTCAGCCGGGTCATATCTCGCGACGAGATAGGCTTTCATTCCAAGCAGCCAGAAACACGACTAAAAAGGGGCTTGACGAAGTCATCATGAATTTCGCTGCGTTCGCATCCGCGGTTGACCAGTCTATCCGAATTCCGAAAGCCACGCTGACCGAGGCCAATCTGCCTGACCAGAGCAGAAAGGTAGCGCGATCAATCACGCAGGAGTCTACATGCAAATGCTAATTGAGTTGCAGGTCTTCATTGTCACCGGCGGGTATAGCGGCGTAGGGTTTGAGCTCTCGAAGATCCTCTATCGCAAAAATGGAACGGTCTATATTGCGGGACGAGACCCAGAAAAGGGAGCGAAAGCGGTCCTCGCGCTGCGGGCCGATTGTCCCTCTTCAGTCGGCCACTTGGAATTCCTTCCTTTAGACCTAGCCGACTTGAGTAGTATCAAGGTATCCGCGGATCTTTTCAAATCAAAGGAGAATCGGTTGCACGTCTTGACGAATAATGCTGGAGTCATGAGGCCTCCGGTTGGCTCCAAGACAAAACAGGTTTCTTCCTCTTCTGTTTCTGTTTTGCCTTCTCTTTCATTCGCTAACCTTGATATAGGGCCACGAGTTGCAGATGGGGACAAACTGTATAGGACCACTTATGTTTACAATGCAGCTGCTTCCTCTCCTGCAAGCAACGGCAGCTGTTGAGCCCGAAGGCACCGTCAGGGTGACATGGGCGTCATCTGTGTTCACCGATTTGACCGCTCCTAAATTTGGCGTCGAGTTGGGGAGCGATGGTTCACCCAAGGTGCATGATAAACGAACGGTTGATTATGGTCAATCCAAGGCTGGAAACGTCCTTATCTCATCCGAGTTTGCGCGAAGATACAAATCCGACGGGATTGTCAGTGTGGTTCGTATATCCCGACCCAAGATTCAGAAAGAACAGCGACCAATGTTGGCTACTTTAGGCATGGAATCCTGGAAACTTGAGAACGGACCTTCTCCGTCACTTTCATCCGGTCGAGCGATTTATCACGGTAAGGAGCTTTCACACTGGTGGTAATGCTTCCCAACTTACGTATGGATTCCATAGTGGATTCTCGGGCATGATGCCATTCATGGAGCTCATACGGAGCTTTACGCCGGCTGGTCGAGCGACATTACCCCGGAACATACCGGCTCATACATCAAGCCATGGGGTCGACTTTCTCGACCAAGAAGCGACATAGAGACGGCCTACGTAGGAGGATTGGAAGGGGACAGATCCGTCGCGGAAGTATTCTGGAATTGGTGCGAGACACAAGCCAAAGCGCACCTGTAGGGCATTACCATGAGCTCAATCTCTTTGTCCTCACACTATGATATTTACATTTTCATTGAACCCAACTCATTGGCTCCTATCTCGATGCCTTGTTTACGCTTGTATTATAGCATCAAACTCCGGTTTACAATTATACTTGGAGATTGTTCAAATATCCCGAACATGGGAACGATGGTTTTAAGAGAAAGACCACGCGAATCATTTAAGAAACAGTACGGAAACTCTGAGTTTAAAAAAGGCAAGTCCCAGGAAAAGCTGTTTTAGGTTTAGGATCAGCTAATCGTCTGAGACTATAGCTAAAGCTTCTGTCTATATCTGGTACTCATTTGCAAGAGGTTTAAATGAACCACTTGCAACGTAATTTTAGGTCTAATTAATGTACAGTGAAAGAAATGAACGAAATTGCCGGTTTGTTTCACAGGCAACTTGTATAAACACGTCCACCACCCTACCATGCCCTTTTTGCTACTTCACTGCAGCCGGTGTAAAACCAATGGCTTACCGGTGAGCAGTTCTGCGCCCACAACAGTGACGCTGACGAGCTTTCCATCGGTTATTTCGAAAACAAGCTCATCCGTGGCTCCCTGGAAGCCAATGTTATACCATTCAAACTGGTTCTCAAATAGTCCCTCGCCACCCAATGCTGCCGCACGGGGTTCCAGTGGGGAGGCGTAGTAGACGATACGCTGCGACACACGGATGGTCCCCTCGCTCCTATACAACTCCGCCAGCGACTGGGAAGTCTCGCTAGGTCCGGTGGGGTACACGCGGTATGAGCCCGCAATAGGCTTGGTAGCGCCTACGAGGAGATAGCGGGATTCAGCTCCTTGAAAGTAGAAGCTCTTAAGACCCAAGCCGGGCTCATTCTTGTCAAAGGTGATGGTCAAGTTTGTGGTTGTGTTTCCAGAACTCGTATCGACAAATGTTCCAGCATAGTTCTTCTCTGCGTTCTCGGCCGCCGCTCGCTCCGCAGCTGGGATGAAAACCTCACCAAGAGTCTGACGCAGAGGCCAGCGCGCACTGCTAGCAGTGCTGCCGGCGATAAGAAAGGTGTAGCCAATCCCATGATCAGGCGAGAGGGCGAGGATACAGGTATAGTCGCCATTGCCGCCAGCCTTGGTGTAGAGATCGGACACCCGAGTATAATTCGAGCCAGGCGTAGCTGGGATAGTAAGGCGATTGATCTCCCAGGGGGCGCCAACAAGGTCAACCAGACTGCCCGTAGCACTCAGGGGCTTCATCCAGGCTCGCGTAGTGGCAGAAGAGAGGACTTCGGAGTTTAAGATCGAGAGACCGATTTTCCGAAGATCAGAAATGGAGCCAAATACTCCTCCGGACCTTGAGTGGAGTTAGTGGATGAAATTCAGATGAAAACTGTCTATTAATGGGAACACATACGATGCAGTGATTGGGCTGTCGATATTGAAGCTTGATGTATTGGCGACGAGGGTGCGATTCATGGCATTTACGTTAGGACCAGCAGCTGGTGGAAATGCTGTGGAACTATTCAGTCCGAGGCGATCAAAGAGAACCTTTTGTATAGCTTCTTGATAACTCTGCCCGGTAATTCGTCCTAATACATGGCCAAGTAGAGAGTATCCTGCGTCTGAATAGAGGGCATTCCGGTAGGCTGCCATGGTCGGGCGCTTCTCATCTCGAACGAAGGCAACATAGGCTTGAGGACAATAATTAACACTTCATCTTTGTTTGATGGGTGCGTGTTGACTTACAATCAACGGTCATTTCGGTACCGCTTTGGACTTTGCGGAAATAGTCTGTAGTCGAGGTGTTAGTATAAACAGGGCAAGTATCATGGATACGTGTTCAGAATATTAACATACCCCCTACGCCACCAGTACCGGCTTGATGAGAGGCAAGGGCGCCGACTGTGATTTCCTCCCACTTGATTCGGTTTGGAACAGTAGAGTTACTGCGAAGTTCCGGGAAGTATCTTGTGACAGGGTGGCTGAAGACTTCAATTCCAGCCTCAGCAATAAGCCCATAGGCTGTCACGAGCTTCGAGACGCTGCCTAATCGGCCAATTGTATCAGAGTTAAGCTCGCCTGCTGTCAATATCTTCTCTTGCCCTTCTCCAACATGAAACTTGCTATAAATAGAACTATTGGTGTTGGCAGAGAAAACATCCACAGCAAACACAAGGTCAGTTTGATTCAGCTTCCCAGTGGAGAAAAGCTGCTCAAGACGACTGGAAAACTCGGTTTTGGCATCTTCGAGGGATTTCGAGGTAAAATGGTCAAAGTTGGTTGCGAAGGAGGGACCGATTAATGGGGCACGCTCTGTGCCGATGATGAAGGCGGACACGCTAACAACAAAGGCCAAAGCAAGTGCTATATTGAAATACATGTTGGACGAAAAAAAAAAGGAGAAGCGGGATATGAAATACGTTAGGAAATGAATTGCAATGTTTCGATGAGAAACAGCTTTCTTGATGAAGGGGATGGACAAGTTGTCTTTATACTTGTGTTGGCCATGGCATGACTACAGCTTCTTGTACAGATCTCCCGTGGCACTATGAATGAGCCCCGCTAAGGCTTAGAAGCATTCTTGATTGTCGACCTATGAGAATTGAGCGTTGGCCTAGAAGAAAGTACAGATACTTGGCAGACCGCTAAACATAGCCTAAAAGGAGAAAACGAGCAGCCTCCATGACGACACACAGGTGGGACAAATCAGCCCCGCGGTCGTCGAGGGCTTGCAAGTACTGGGAGGCCAATCGTTGCCGCAAGAAACTGCCCAAATAGGGAAGATTGAAAGACAACAGACAAGGCGCGGGCACTAACATGGGGCGAAGTCTCCAGGCAGGGGCCAAAGAGGGGGTCTTCGAACTTCAACGAAATTAGCACCTGCAACTTTTTTCTTCCTTTTGACTAGTGTTGCATGTATTCCAAGTAGATGCCTTGTCTCGGGTCTACCTTTCTTGGTAGAGAGATGGTCTAGAAAGCCTTTCTTCCTGATGCCAGCTTGTGATCCAAGCGAATGCATGGCGTCCTCCATGCCCTCCTTAGGTAGTTATTCACGTTGGGTGACCTTTGCCTCATCCCCCTGCTAGGCGTATAGAGCTTATTGTTTGTGTTCATTCCTTTAATTAGGACAGCCTATCCACTTTGCTTTTCAGCCAACTGGATTGCTTTACCTATTTTGAGAGTGGCATTCAGATTGGAGTAAGCACCCAAATTGCTCAAACCTAAGTAGCTGTCCTGGCAACTAATTCGGGGCTGGTTACATAGCAAGCAATACCGGCTGCTTACCCCTAAAACCAGCAGCCGAATCAAGTATTACGACCCATCGGTGGGAAGTCCGGCCTGCTTCGATTGTTCATCGTTGAAGCAGACAGCTGAGTCAGGGCTGTAGCAGTTGCAAAGTTTAATATAATACTGTTAGTCGCCGCTGGTTGAAAGCGCCATGTACGTCTCTCAGCAATTCCCCAACAGTAGAGAAGCTCAACATATTGAGACACTTGCTGTGGAGATGATCAAGGAAGGCATCATGAAGGAATTAGTGGATCAGTCACCCGTGAGATTAGTTAGAGCTGCCAAGAAGGGTTGAATTCCCGACGAGATTTACAAGGTATGCAAAAGCTTTCAGTCTAGTCACTAATAGTTCGACATGGGAAAGCGGTCGGGACCAGATCCCTCAGTTCGGCATTGTAGATTGGAAACCCTCAAAACCCCGTGGACCATCTAATACCCCCAAACGAATGGGACAGCTAAGGTCTGGTTAAAGAAAACCAGCCAACCGGTTAATAGGCCAGGCTGAAATCAAAACGAGGACTCTAGGTCAGATCAAATTTCAGGTTCATTGCACATACTGAGTCGGGCCCACTTGTCAATTTGGCCGGGTTAGATAAATTAGCTATTTTTCAGCATCCGTAGGAGAAGACATGCTTTTCATCTATTATTATTTTCGCTTTTGAAAATCCCTTCTTATGAAAGATGCGTCTTTCAGCAACGTTACGGCGGCTGCAATAGGTCAATTTACTAGCTGTAAACGTGAACTATTTGATCAAATGAGAATGCATACAAAACTCAAAACCTCCTTTTCATAGCTGTTGTGGAAGGTTGTTAGATTTTGGTGCGGCTGGCAGTCTACATTTCAAGTTCGCTAACAGCCGTGGTGTTGTTCGTTTTTCCCCACACAATACTCATCAATTGCCGCTAACCATCAACTATCAACCTTACTGTCTGCATTTCTATAAATGTATTCTAAATGAACCATAAGGCACCCTTGTTTGGGCGGTGGGCGACAACCCAGTCTTGTTCTTCAGATTGTACATCCTCGCCACGAGCGAATCCTTCACTTGTGCTCTGGTCCTTGCCTGGCTCTGGGTATTTCCTAATATTCTCAATAGCCCAGATGGTCTCCTTGCTGAGAACTGGGGGCACCCGCCCCTCTCCAAGAAGTGTACCCAGGCCAGCAATACGGAAGAAGAGACCAAGATATTCTTGGGTCTCCCCCTCATCCCACACAATGTCATGGAATTTGGTCCGGTTCGCTTTTGATTTCTCAAGTCTTTCCACTTCCCACCTTGTCTGCTCCTTGATGGAGGGAAGAGACTTCCATTGTCTGCCGGATAGAAGTCGCGCAATAGCAATCGCCTGATACTCCATGCTGCGGAAGGTGAGAACTCGAGGGAGGCCGACAATTGCCAGGGTGGGGAAATGATGGAACCAAGTGTGCCAGTAGCTGTTGATGAGCTTGCCCTGCTCGTAATCATAAAGCGGGCGGCCATTCTTCTCTAGATTCCAGAACGGAAAAGAGGGTTTATATCCTGTGGCGTAGACGACCACATCGATGTCCCGAAGGATAGTACCATCGCTGAAGACAATGCCCCCATCCAATAGATACTCGCTGATGATTGGTTTCCACTCAATCCCCGGGGGTGGCTCTTCGCCGTCCCATCTAGATTTTGACCTCCTGGACTGGTAGAGCGGGAGGCTTACCCATTTCACCAACTCGGTCGCAACATCTTTCCCTGAGGCCGAGTTGCCAATGACAATTGCTTTCTTCCCCTCCCAAATATGGGGTACACGGTATGACTTGGAGTGAATTATCCGACCAGGGTATTTCTTGATGTACTCGTCGAGACCCTTGACGTGAGGAACCTAAATTTCGTTAGTTATTTTAATATTCCCTTCACGCGTGAAAAGACACTAACATATGGTACTGTGTAGTGGCCATTTGCCAGTACCACAGCATCAAAATATTCCTCCCACCAAATATCCACATTCTGGACCAAGTCACGCTTCCGGAGGGTCAATTTCCACCCATTGTCCTTCTCTCTAGACTCTGACTTGACTTCTGTTAGGTCCTCGAGTGTGGTATTCAGTTCGAGAAGGGAATCCAACTTGTGAGTCGAGAAATAATTGGATAGATATTGCTGAGGAACATAATGTGGTACGAATGGTCCATAGGCGAAAGGCGCGTCGGAAAATGACATGGCTATAGCCGGAACGTTGGTTCTGGCGAAAATGTTAAATTTGCCATCATCATTTTGAGATTTTCCGCAACTCACGTCAATCCCGCATAAATAGGAGTCTCTAGATATCTGTTTTGGTGGTTTGGGGCCGTTGTAGCTGGTAAGACCGAAGGAATCTGTAGTGGGGGATCACTCTGGGCGGGTATATCCCCTGGCTTCACCGGTAGATGTGGCTTTGTGCTCTCATCGTAAATCCTAGCCGATAATCGTTGGTACTCAGCATGAAGCATAATGGAGATTTTACAAATCTAGCAAGCTTACCATGTGCCGCCGGGAGATTCTCTTCTTTCAAATACCCGGATGCGTGTGAAGTAGTTCTCAGCTTGAAGCGCCGCAGCCGTGATAGTGCCTATATAAGAATACTGGTCAGCCCACGGATTAACAGCGCTGGGAGGGGTTTAGTGCTTTCAATTCATTACCTGATGCCCCGGCGCCTATGACCGCCACCGACCGTGTCTTCTTCTCTCCTCCCATCTTGTTTTACTGATGTCGCCAAAGTTGTGTGAACTGTTCCAAGGTGGCAGGTTTATGAAGCGGAAAATGAGGAGATTGTACGGGGGGTTTAGCTGGGTATACGATTGAGAGCATCGTCATATGCAGCCGAAATGTCATCATCTGGAACATCACGTGTATAGTGTTGATGAATAAGTCTGCACCACATTCAAAGATTAACCCATACTGATTATGAATACAACGGATAAAGAATCCACTAGTGCTTGTGTGTTCCTATGATTATCGTTACACTACGGATGGCTCATTCCCGATGCATATTGCGCCATAGGTTTTCTAGTGCATACACGCCGACATTGCCGATCCCGATCGACTATCCGGATCGAATATCATGTCATTTGAAATCACGACGTTGAACATCGCGCCACACACTATACCGAATAACCGCATACCCAACGGAGAGTGTTTACATCAGACTAGAATGTAAGCATTGATGAAGATGAGAAGAGTACAGGCGTTTTCTACTCTTCCAGTCTTTACATCCACCCCTCGAGTATTCTTAAACTACCAATATATTCATTGCCCAGTATTTCAAAAGAGCCCATCTATCCTTAGGTATAGGCAATATAATACCCGGATATGCTTATTTTTTTTTAACCAGTACAACATTCTCTCTTCTCTACCCCCAAGAAAATCCAGGACCTTTGAGTGGCTACCATGATTCAATTGCCAGGCCTATTCAGGAGGCTTGTTCACGCACCTCTTCGCAAGAATTAGCTTGCTTTCTTAGAGCAGTCATCGAATTAGAGATTGAGATAAGATATCAATGCAAAGTTCTCCACAAAGCTCGGTGTGCTTTTAAAGGCGGCTCGCCTAGAACAAAGCAGTTGCGGAGCGACTTACGATCAAGAAGGCATAAACGCCCGAGGATATTGCTAGCTATGTGGGCTTTCTGTCTTCCAAGAACTCGAATATGGCTACAGGGCATAGCATATAGCAGAGCCTAATCATTAATGTGGTTGGTTTCTTCTTTTGATACGCAAGGTAGCTGTTCTCCTGCATCTTTCTGGGGTACGCTGAAACGATTATTGGAAGCCTAGAGTTGCGAGCAGGATAATTGCCTAGGTCAAAATGTCGGGTGACTTACCTCTCTGGGCAGGCGTGTTCACGATTGCCTCTCGGCCCTTTCCGCATTTGTATTTTCACCATTATGGAGCAATGTTTGCCAGAACTAGCACTTTTGTATGGACTTCTGTCATGCTTGCTTACCGCCTATTCACTGATTACTAGGCCGGCTAGCCTGTTTATAACTGCACGTTGCAACAGTGAGTATATGAACAGACACGCTGCCAATTTTGCTGAAAGTCCGTTCATCTTACCACTACACAAAATGCGGCGGTTGAACATAAAAACTCATCTTCGTACCCAGACAATTGGCGCCAGAGATTGCCAAATTATCAACTAAAGACTCCTTAACCGACATAAAATCGTATCTGAGATACTTCTTTTCGCCTGCTTCTCACAATGACCGCCCAAAAACTCCCAAACGAATTACTCGGACGCATCATCGGCCTCATGGAGCCAGCCTCTACGGTACTCACGGCACGTTCGGTATGCCAGCGGTGGAATATCTTAGCAGTACCACACGCGTTTCGAAAAATAATATTAAGACCGACGGAAAAGGGATACAAGGCGTGGGGTGCCTTACTTGAAAATGAGCGAATTAAAAACGCAGTCCGCGAGATTTTCATCTACAGCCATATCACTGACGGCGATGAAGGGTATTGCGACGAACTCCCGGCGGGGTTTACCATTGCCTTGCAAAAAATTGACGATCTCCAATACATGGAGAAAATCACAGTCAAATTCTCTCCAGTATGCTCTGGCCCGGAATCCATCCAGAATGATATGATAAGCCATGAAACGTACCAAAAAAGAATCAACGTCTTCGAGGCTGTGTTCAATGCGATACAGACGCGATCGCACCAGCCTGGAAAGACGAGCATCCGCTCATTCGTGGTTGAAAACATGCAAAATGCGCCCATCCCCACATTCACATCCTCAAGTCTCTTCAAGTCTGTGACTAAAGATCTTGAGGAACTCGACCTTCATATCGTTCAGGAACACAACCAATCTCGAGAAGAATGGGATATCCGTGAATCTGAGCTGGTGACTTTTGAGCCATGGTTGCAGGACAGTTTGTTGATGCCAATGGCGAACTTAACATCGCTATCATTATGCATTGATGAATTTTGGGGGACAGCACCAGGCACATTCAATGGCCGTGGTCTAGCATTCCCTCGTCTCAAGAGCCTAAAACTCAAACACTTCAACATTTCACACTATAATCATTTTGACTGGATTCTCAATCAGACCACATTAGAGAGCTTGCAACTGGAAAACTTCACCATTGCTACAATACTGCGGCTAAATGAGGGACTGGATCTTTGGAATCCGGAAATGCATGATTGGGAGCCCGTTCCAGAGAGTACATTTGACAGAGACTGGGGAGAGATATTCTTCTTTCCAGGGACTTGGGAGTTCATATTTGAGAAAATTCGTACCAGCCTACCCAACCTCGTCGACTTCGAATTTTCCCCTAGGCCAAGACATATTAAAGAACGCAACAACGTTCGAGCCGACATCAACCCGACGCAGCAGACCACAGTCTTGTGTGGGTCTCGATACAGTACTTTTTGTGAAAGTTGCGGATGGCGAGACCCGACAGATTTTAGAGGCGTTATGGATTTCTGTGACTTGGAACCAAGTGAACAAGCAATGCTTGACCGGCACAAGTCTACCGAAGAAGGGGATCAAATGGCCCTGGATGAATTGCTAGGCGCGATCCAGAGGCGCCAAAATCAATGAACCACTTTCTCGCATTACGATGGGTAGATCTCAAGATGCTGAGACTATGCGCTCTTGCCAAGTGTCCTTTTCCTGGGTTTCGGAGTTTACATTGCTCCTCTACAGACTTTCGCCATTAACCAAAGTTATCATAACATATCTCTCTTCGAGAGCCCTGCGCAACAACTAGCGAAAGAAAATTCAATAGTAAGTAAGAGAGCTATGCAGTTATGCGGCAGCTGCTGAAAGAAAAATGGGGGGGGGGGGGGGGGGGGGAATTCCCAAATACCAAGAATTCTTTTCCCTCGTATACGAGGTATCATATTAAAAAAAAAGAGTTCAATACACTTTAATAATTTCTTAATAGCTTATTGAACCAATTGCCTTTCCTTATCGGGTCTTATGGGTAGTATTCCTTCAACGAATTACGGTCCTAAGTCCCGCAGCGAAATATCCTCGCTCATATCAGTGACCTCTTAGGCTCTCGGGTTTTCTCTCCATTTAAGGCTCAACTCAAAGTGCTGGTCTTAAAAGTAATATAGGCTGGAATGTAAGCCCTTAGTAACTAAGACTGCTTTGTAGTAGCTTTACTAGGCAATGTTAACTCCTCTTCACAAAGCGGAACCGCAGCTGCCATCACCTAATGAGTTGAACCTACCTACGCCCTTCCACCTCGTTTTGAACTTCCCTCACTTGATACTCAATATTGGCACTTTGCCTACATCCTACTCTCCCCGATAACAGGTACTACAAAACCGTTGGAGCGCCAGGAATCAAGTCGCGGGCTCAGTGGAGCAGGGTCGTCAACCGTTACTTAGAAAGTAAAAACTTCAATATGAATTTCTCGACACCCAGACTACAAAAGGTGTTAAACTAAAAATAAATGTCCGTCCCCAAGGGCGCCATCTCCTATTCTCATCCGTTTCGCCCTTTCCCATGAACCCGCCAACCATTCACTCAAATCTGTCTAATATCTATTATACACACACAGAAGAAAGCCGACATGGCCTTGTCAAAGATATGCAGGCCCGTGACGGGGGAGAGTAACCCATCTTCTCTCCTAGAATCCACCGATTAGCCTAAACTAATGTAGTCTATTGACCTTGGGTCCAGCAACTAAAGCCTCAGGGCATGAGAGGAGCCTTTCTTGTTGAATAGAATATCCATGGGAGTGCGGATAACTTCGGCAGCAACACGTGCGCGTTCCATTAGACTTGGCTTCGTGAGACTCGAATCACTTTCCACCACTTCGCGGATGGCGCAGCGAATGATTTCACATGCAGTCTTCGTACGAAAGAGAAGGCTAGAATTGAGAGTGTCGTCAATTTCTAGGTTGCCTCATAGTCAGCAATTCATTCGTTCAGCTCATACCACCTAAGAGAGATGATTGCTCACCAGTTTCAGCCTTTTCAGTCGAGGCGGCTTGAGAATAGGTGGCCCCCGGTGCCTCCGACCCATTATCGTCGCTGCTAGTACCGAAAGCAAGATCGATGCCCTCTGTAATGGACGGCACCACCGTGCAACGAACTTTCTTGGCCTGCTCAGTCTTAATCTGGGACCACCAAGTGATCTCCTGCTCGCTGTTCAGTGGTACAGAGAGTCCCATTCTCTTCATGGCATCAGCCGATATGAAGTGGGAAGGTTGCAGGCCCTGGCGTGCTCTCAGGCCTTCCCATACTTTGCCACCACGAGGAAAGGCGCTTATCAGCTTAGATTCTTGTCTGTACTACCAAGGGACGAAAACAGTTAGTGGCCTAAGTATTCAAGACGTCGAGTTGACTAGAGGAACAGGAAAACATAGGCAACCATAATGGATACTCACATCAAAGGCAATGTCCAGCGTGCTGTCGGGTAGTGTTGGAGGACGCATCTGTAATTTTCCGTCCACGCCACGCTGCGTGGCGTCTGGAACCGCCAGCATGTCGCTAGCAAATGTTCGGGCAGGAGTACTTGTGTGGGAATACATGCACGAGTGTGCGGGTAGTAAGGAGTCTGTGAGTGATTTGGGAAGCGTGGGGAGGTAATAAATATGAAATAGCTATCGTAGGTGATACTCAACACCGAAACGGCCGGTGAATTCAGTACGGGAAACCAAAGAGATTCTTGACAGAATTGAGGTAAGTGATGCTTCCACGCTCCTCCGAGAAGGGACGAGCATCAAACTACATGTGTAGCATTGGTTGGTCCAGACTCACTGGGAGAGCCACGTACCCATTTCTGTTTCCTTTATCTCCTGCAGGTCTTATTGGCAAATGAGTATCAAAGGGGGCCGATATCACAGAGGAGCGCGCCTGCTAGAGTCAAGTCGGTCACATAGTCAAGCATTTGGCTAGATTTATAGATCTATCACCCAGCTTGAATCCTTCTCGTCGTTCATCAGCCTCTTTTCTCATGTGAACCCAGGCATATTCGCTCTAACGGTAGTCCACAGAACACGTTTGAGCCGGCGACACAGTGTGACTACTAACTGCTTACATGCCCCCATTTCCGCCGCCTCCATTAAGAGAAAAAACTCTTGAATAACTTGTCGCCTTCAGATAGCCTGACTGCGACAGCTTCGTCGGACTCGGGCAGCCCCCTCTTAGCGACCGGAATATTTGCCAAGTACGTATCTGAGAGTAAAGCAGCTAAGCTGCGAGAAGAACAAAAAGCTGAACAATGATGCCCCAATTGCAACCTTAGCGCTAGTAGATAAGCTCATTATAAAGAGTAACCAGGCCAGGTGGTTAGCGATAACTACATGTAACAATAACAATGCCTTAGGTAGGTGCATTCAACCTGACGCCAGGGTATAAGTTTTCAGGCCTTTCGAAAAGGCAACATGATTTAGCAAAGTCACCCTTGATTTGTCACAGGGCCTGCTTCCATGATTCACAAGACCAGAAGCAATTTGCAACGAAAATGGTGCCTTCACGTAGTGCAACTGTCTTCAGTAGGAGGACAGCATAGCCCAAGAGACGCCAAACTGAAAGTGGTAATAAAGTCCAGCCATAGACTTTATTACCGCTTCCGGTTTAGCGTTTTTCTTGGGAATCTCGCTATGCCTTTCTACCTCTTCCGCTGCTTATCTAGTCATAAGGTCAGACGGTATGGACAGCCAATCATCTTGTTGTTTCGATTCCGAGCTTTCGAATCACGGACATCACGGCCTCTCGAGCAGCTTAAAATCACTCTCGTTGGGGCGCTGGTTTTCGAACGTTTGCTTCTGATGAAAGGGAGAAGCGGCAGCCTGTGCGGCGTTGTCACAAGCCTCTCAAAGTGTCTCAAAGGTCTCAAAATTCTCACCTTCAAGGGCCATTGGCTATTCCATTTAGCTTATGGCTGCGCATTCCCGTTGTTCTCCCACCAACACACGCTCAATTATATCATTAACATCCCCCCGACGGGGCTGATACCAGTCTCCAGTCGGTTTTGATCTCGGGTGATGAGGACAGACTAGCCAGACAAAGATACTTTATCAAGTATTCACCATCTCCTTTTCCTTTGTTCACATCACATTGACACACAACTACACCATACTGAAGAGAGTTCGAGTTCAAAATTAAAGACAGCAATGAAAGATGCCAAACCCAACATCTCAACACAATGAACCCAAGTACGCCATAGATATTCTTGCAGGGCATGGTATTGATAGTCAGTTCCACCTCTTGACCTACGAGTCTTAACGCAGTCAAAGGGAGTCTCGCGACGCCGAAGTGTTCCAAATCAGCAAGTGAAGCGGTGCCGTCACCGGCGCTATCCAAAAGTCACGCTTCAGAACTTGACCTCCGCTGACGGTGAAGGTCAGTTCAACGTATTCAGATGAAGTGAAATGTTGCCCTCTCAGGGCCAAGTGGCCCTGCTCCTTATTCAGCCGCACCTCTAACTTGTAACAATATACGAGGCTGGCCGGGATCCAATTGCCTGAAATATCTTCGCGCCGTATCATTATAACCGTCTGCCACCCATTCTTTGTTGCGCTGTGCAACTCTGCTTTCTCCGGGATTTGCATTGCTTTTCTCGATTCTTCCGGCATTGTGGAGCGAGACGTGGTGGGTAGCCAGTAATCGGTGACGCAAGCCAGCTTCTGCGAGATGTCCTCATAGCTGCTTTCGAAATTGTTGAAACTCATTGCATTGAGGATCATGTTCACTTTTCGTGTGGATTGGGCGCTGCCCTGCCATAATGGCGTGGCAATGATCGGAGCATCATCTTGTCGCGATGCACTTCGTGAGGGTCCAGACGCCTTTCTTGTCTCGCAGTAGCCTCTTTTCGAGACCGATGTTCTTGTTATCAGGTCGCTGCAGCCAGAGTCGATGTTAGATGTTAAGCTCAATTTGATTTGAGCTTCCCCTCTCTCATCTCTGGGCGAAGGTGGAGTAGCAGGATCATCAGACTGATCGATGTCCAAACGATGAATTCTTGCATTAGCCAATTCCTTGTCATTTTTCATCGGCTGAACTTTTGATCTCGCCTCTATTGTGACAGACTGGCAAGCCAAGCTTCCCGTCGGTGTTACGGCTGACTGATCGTCTTCCTCCTCTCGATTGGAGTTGTAGGTTTTGGATTGAATCGTAGCCTCCAGGCCTTGCAGGTCGGTTTTCATCTGCATGATTTCTTGATAACTTGCTTGCACGGCCTGATTTATTCGACGGCTCCTAGAGGATTGAAGAAGGGAAATCAGGGCAGAATTGAGAACCTCCAGGTTTACAATCAAAGATGTGAAGGCCTTCTGGTCAAATGCTACCCAAACTAAACGTTTTGGCTCGACCATGATTGTACGCAGCTTTCTCGCCTTCCATATTATTTTTTTGAGTATCGAGTCCGATCGCAACGACTTGTTCACAGTCGGAGCAACTGAGATGTCGATCTTGGCAATAGGAGCTTGTGTGGCGCAAAGCAGTTCCATCATGCTCAGCTGAGGGCTCAACTTTTTCTCATGCCCATCCGGAAGCACAATGTCGACGTATTTCCCGTTCGCTTGCTGGAAAATTTCGAAGAGCATCTTAATCTCGGAAAGGGTTTCCTGGAGTAGGGTCGAGTTGATCGAAAGCGTCTCGAAACCGGCTTCGGTGGACAACAGCCCAGCTTCTTCGACGAAGACGAGAAATCGTTGTTGTTCCAGCTGCAGTCGAAGTTGCAAGTATCGGTGCTTCTCTGGCATCTTGGATGCCTCGCTGAAGTACTTATAGTCTATCCACAATGATCATGGTTAATGGCATCGTTAGCATAGAGTAACAGAGCGTGGCTTACATTTGACACATTCGTCTACTACTTGTAGAATCAACGACCCGGGGCCAAGGCCGGGACCACCCATGGCAAGAGCTACAGCCATGCGTCTTTTGTTGGGGAATTGTTATCGCGAATTTCCATATGAAATTCAACGACTCACTTGGAATATATGACAGCTTGATGCAGTCTAACAAAGAGTCAGGCCATAAAAGTACGGGCTGGGAGCAAGCTGGGCTGAGTAAAATGACCAGCTGGCGGCATCACCGCACCTTTATTATTCAGGTAGAGTTATTGACGGGCGAGCATCTGACCCCATGGGCTTGTTAGAGTTAGAGTCGTAATAAATGCGGCCCGTCGTTTTTCCACCGACGCATTGAAGCCCAGAACGATTGTGCAGTTTCATTGGGTTGCAACGCGCATTGATTGGTGAGATATAAGAATAAGGCTCTGCGCGAGGCGTTTGCGGAGGGGGGTGGTGGAAAGTCTGCAGTAGATGGAGGGGGCACTCTAGAATGCTTCCACAAGTAGCTGGGCCACGCTGTATAGCGCATTGCATGAGGTTTTCCATTTATTTCGAAGGTTTTTACCAGTTGTAAACTGAAATCGTTTTAATTGCCTGCTATGACTGTGCTTTATCAATCTGTCTAGACCGGAGCATGCCGCGGCATGTATCCCTCATACAACTTAAGGGGATGGTCCATGGCCAAGACCCAGAGATCATCCAGTTGCCGCGCTTGCAAAAGCATCGATGCACTCACGTCATCCCAAAGTACACTTCCCAGAACTTTCATGATGCCTGGGTATCCTGGTGACTCGTTTCGCTGCTTGCGCCACTCGTCGTCTGGGTCAAACCCAGCTTCGATAACGAGCACAAACCCACCTTGACCTGAAGTTGGTTTCAGATATGAGTCGATGACAGCTTTGTCTGCAGCGAGTATAACTCCATCATTAACATGCTCGGGGATCAAGTTGAATTTTTCAAGGGAAGCGAAGTGCCTTGGAAAAGTTATTAGTGGAGGCCCAAAACAAAGTACTGTATATAGGTTGAACTTACTTCCGAACGGCGTCAACATCATTCTCGGGAAGGCCAACTGTGCGCGGGTCCCGCCACTCAACTACGGATCTCGCCTTTATTTCATCCATATCAGGCATCTCGCTTCGCCAGTTTGATACATCCGATTCGAACTTTGTCTTGAACTCTTCCCATTCCTCATCTGTATGATCATAGCTCAGCCGATAGGCGATGAACCCAAATCGCTTGTTGCCTCCCTGGCGTTGGGATTCAATCACCCAAAGCTCATCAAATGGTGGTTTGGTCGGTCCTCGAAGTTCCATTCTTGCCTGGTGCTGTGCGATTACTTGGTTCGCGCTTAAGCTGTCTCTCTTGGACACCAAGTCAAGCCGGTCGACAAGGCTGGCCAGCTCGGTATTATCGAACTCTTTCCATTTTTTATACGTCGTCAAGTACTTGACTCGGGCGTAGTAATCAAACTCTCGAACTCGTTTGTTTGCTGAAAATGACATGGGGTGCTCACGGTACGGATTCTTCGCATCTGGAAGCGGTACATTGTCCTGGCTGACGAGCTCACACCCTTTGTACCCGTCCATCGGCAGGAAGATGGCCGTGTCTGCCTGGGCTGCGTTCTCCACAAGGTCATGAAGCTTGTTCGAGAGATCCATCTCTTCCTGTGAAAAGTCCAGTCGTCCAGCTGGGGCAGATTTATTCGCCACAATGTCGTTCAAACGCTGGAGAACTGGCCCGCGAAGCCGTTCAATGTGGGTTGTCACCCAATCATGGGCGTGCTGAGTTATCGAGGCGAATAGCGCATCGATGTACTCATACCACATCCCAGTGAGGTTAACTTTTGGTTCTCCCTTAGCTCTCCTATTGTTGTTGAGCGAATAGTCGAAGATCTTTAGTTGGTCCCATATCACGTTGTACGTCTTACGCAAGCGAGGCTTCACTGCCGGCATGTTGAGATAATGGAACACATCAATGACAGCACAAAAGTACCGGCAGGCGTTGTGAAAGTTCCCGGGCGAGTCGAGGTCCAACTCGCGCCAGCGCCTCTCAGATATTGGTGCCATCCCCGACCAGACCAGCGACTTTATGGCTCTGAGCTCCTTGGAAAGAACCGTTAAATTGTTCTCATCCTCATACGAACCCATATGCGTTAAGATCTTGCCCATGACCGAATGCCGGCTGCCATCGTACGGAGGCGGCGCCCACTCAGACAAGGGCTGCTTGATGTAATGGGCCTCATCGACAGAGAGCACCGGGAACTTGCTCTGCTGACCATTGGGGAGCGGGGCACCAAACACGCAGGCGAGGAAATGGGCGACTGTCTGGGGCTCCAGGATCCTGTCCACGATCCAGAGCTCTCCCTGGCGCTCAGCTGGCATCCTTCGCGTAGGAGAAACATGTCCCGTGGCCAAGGATGGCGTGTTTCCTCTCGCCATGCGAGTGTGTCGGAAATAATTGGTGAGGGGGGTTCCATCCCGTCAGAGTTCCAGCTCGAGCTGTCGCAAGTCATCCCCTTGGCTCATTGGGGAAATTGTCTTCGCGAATCAATTGGTATGAGGTACAAGAGGCATTCGTCTGTGAGTCTCAGAGATGAGTTCCGAGCGTGACTGAGTTGGTGACAACAAATGCAATGAGCCAAGTTGTGGTTTTATTCGGTGTGTGCCTAATTAGTAAATTAATTAATTAGGTAGAAGTTAGGCAACCACCAACTGATCCATCAAAATATTTATGTTACAGTACACAAGCGAATCACCGCTGTGCCATTTCCTTGGCGCTTATCGTGCATATCACGAGTGAGATTGTCCTTCCAATATCAATGTAACAATATAGGGCAATTCCTTGAATACAGCAGTTGCCAATTGATGTTCTAAGGCTATTTACAAACTTGTAGGAGGCAGTCGGCCGGTGACCTGCATCGTGAAAATGTTAGACGCCTGTTCCAACGCGAACCTGTCTCTTGGCAAACGCTGCCGGAATCTGTCCATTTCGATAATCATATCCATCAGAACTTCCTTTTGCTCTACGTTTGCAAACTCCAAAGTCGGTAGAATGTTGCTGAGCGTGCTGGAAGCTACACAAGCCTCGAGGCATTTTAGATAAGGGCCGTACTTCCACACCTTCACGCATAATTCTGTGAGCCTGGCATAGAGGTCAGGAGTTTCATCTGGATTATAGACAATACTGCAGTCATAGAGCATTCGCAGCATGTAGAGCTGGAGGCCAAGTGACGACACCAAGAACTGAGCCAGATAGACGGATGAGAGCTCGTAGCTACTTCCGGTGATGGAGTTGGGGTCAATCCTATCGCATATCAGTCCCAAGTCAGCGGTCTTCTCGAATAATTCGCGATATGCGAGCTCAAGAGCCCTCTCCATGTCTGCGAGGCTGGACATCAATTGTGCAGCCTTCTCTGCCGCTTCGGAGTCGCGAGGTCCGAAATGGACCATCTGGCAGCGTCGCACTAATTTCGGCAAGTTGCCAAAGCCTTCATTGCATAAAATAAGGAGCCTTTTTAGATGCGGCCGGGCCTCTTTATTCTCAAGCAAAGTCGAGATATTTTCTTCAATGATCCCTTTCCATGGGTCTTGGGACAGGAAATTATCTTGACCTGTCTTCAAAAAATGAACGGCCTAGATATTGAACAGTCAGGACTGTTCGGCAAGCCAGGGTAATCCGCGTGCTAGAGGGCTTTGGAAATAACCGACATACCAATGTGCCATAGCTGTCGCTAACCAAGCCAAGGTGAAGTTGATCATCGGCCTTAGGGGGTCCTATCTTTTGAATCATGGTCGCAATGGCCTCTGTATGTCTCAGGCATATAGTATCGCACCCTCGATCGAATACGCTCTCCGTACGCTCCAGCATCATAATTGATGCCAGAGTCTCGATTTTCAAACCATGCCCTGTTTTGATCGCCCTCCGCAGACTGTTGAGAGCCTTACCGTAGGAAGGCAGGGTTAGGAACTCAGTTGCCTCCCTGTCTCGACGATATTCTCCCAAGACCGAGCAAAAGAGGGCCACCGTGTCTCGCAAGCTTGGGCTTTCTGACAACCGTTTCGGCAGGTGCTGGAGGTACTGCATCGAGAAGACCCAACCCCAGTTTCGCTCGCCCTTGATGTGGTGAACGAGGCGGGAGGCAACACGGTCCGCCCTCGTGGTAAGATCAGCGCGAGGGATCGAGGTTTGAAAACGAAAGGCGTTGTAGTGACCAACGGCTTGTGGTGATTGGCCCTCGGTTCCCGACGGGTCTTGGTTTCTCTTGGGCAAGCGATATGGTCTGCTTTGACGGAGTTTCAAAACCCCAGAGCCCTCCGCAGGCTGTATTGGGAAATCTCCTTTGACTTGGTTCTGGCCGTTGACGAACTTGAGCAGGGAGCTTGGCCCAGGACATATCAAGCGTTTCCGGGTACATTGCGTACATCCCGGCCAATTTTGATCACACTGGATTTAGCGCCAAAAGAAATAAGGTTAGCGATGTCGCTCAACCGTTGCAGATTCCGGGTCTCATAGCTTGCCTTGATTTTACGGAGCTTGCACGTCTGGCAAGCCGTAGATTTAACAGCGCCGGGCATTCTGACAATTTTGGGACTCCCTTTTTGGACAGAGCGATTATTTTTAAAGAAAGTAAAGATGAGAATTCTTGGGACTTGCAAGAACGAAAAAATAACAACACAACCACTTCTCTTGGCTCATTAGTAACTACATGCAAGTGGATCCAGCTGATCACAGCATTTCACCCAACGCGTAATCAGCTGGCCGATGTAAAAGCAGCATGCAGCCACTCATGCAGTGCAGCACTGGAAACATCTTTCAATCTCTCGCGTCGAACTCGTCAATTCAAGCTTAACCGAGCTCTGGATGCGGTAGAATCAATCCTAGCTTCAAGATTGGCGGGAAACCTTAAAATGGGAAATCTCAATTTTTGGCTGGCGGAATATAGTATTTCCGGAATCCCATGTTGATTAGTCATAGCGCCCGATAATGAACAAGGTGTGGTACCGTGGCTGACCCGAGGCTTACAGCGCTGCAACCCCCGCCTATTGGCTAGTCTCCAAATATAGGTGGAACACGTCTCAGGGGCACAGGAGAGATCCCGGTACCTAGCCAATCAAAACTAGAAGTTCATATGGTACGATCCACACAAGCGGGGTCGATGTGGCCTCATGTCTCACGCAGCCTTTCAATTGCTCCTCTCCTTAGCAGTCACACTGATATGTTTGCTAAGAAACAAGGTCGAATCAGCCAATGAGGCAGACTTTAGCCCACTCAAGCTGATCGCGCCATGTTAGCATCAATGAACACAAATAGAAACGCCTCTTTTCCATTGCAACTGGACGAATAATAAATTCTAGCTTGGCTTAACGGATTGCAAGTCGAGGTAAAGTGTAGGTAGAGACATATGTTACATTGCTCTAGGGTAGTGGCTGGACAAGTTCGCTCATCAAACCAGCAAGTCTCAAAGCTGAGCCCTGCAGCTTCATTCAACGCCCCGCCAATTTAACAGTCTTAAACGTAAGCGAATATTGATCTGGGATCCGTGGGAAATTGGCGCATTTTGGTCTTTCATTGCTAGATTACCATCACAACGAAGTTGGCACGGGCCGTACGGCCATGCTCTCCAACAACGAGATTCGCGTCTTGGATTTATTTCCTACGTCTAAAGACAACAAAGCCGAGTTGGTGGGCGAAACTCGGATCGTGCCGCTATCTGAGGACCCAAAGTACGAAGCCCTATCCTACGTATGGGGGGATGGCGTGAATTCATCGGAAATCACCGTTGATGGCAATTGTGTTACCATCACCGAGGGCCTCGCGGCAGCTCTTAGACGGATCCGGCTTCCAACCAAGAAGAGAACACTTTGGGTCGATCAAATTTGTATTAATCAAGACGACATTGAGGAAAAGGCTATGCAAGTGCCCCTAATGGGCCAGATATACGCCAAAACCACGCAGTGTCTGATTTGGTTTGGTGAAATCGACAAGAAATTCTCTGTGCGCACCGCAATGTCGGCTTTGAACATTGTCAACTTCATAGATGGGTATGCAGATGACGACGCGATTGAAAGGAGCCCTCCACCTGAACTGGAGTCCGAAGATACATTCGAGGAGCCAATACAGGCGCTGAGGTCTATCTCAGTAGGCCAAAATCAGTGGTGGCATCGCGTCTGGACATTGCAAGAGGCCATCCTGCCATCAAAAAGTCTCGCTCTTTGGGGGCCCTTATCAATTCCTTGGGATGTAGTCATCAATGCAGGCTTCGTCCACCTCCGAACTTACATTCCGGCTCTGAACAATGTCACACACTCCCAGAGGGATGTCCTATTCACGCTCTTTGCACATACAACAGGGCTACAGTGGGCGAAGGAGGCAACACATGGTCCTCTTGACACGGCATTTCGGTGGAACTTTCGCCAGGCGTCCGACCCGTTGGACAAAGTGTATGGGTTCCTGGGACTTTTCCCACCGGGGACTTTGAAACGAGTGGAGGACTGTAACTATAGATTGTCGCCAGGAACGCTATACGCCATGTTCACCGCGGATCTTATCCAGCACGGCAGGGACTTACACGCCCTTGCCCTGCGACGACATGAAGTGCTACCGGTCACCACTCAGGGGATTCCACGCTGGGCTCTAGACATGGGTGTTGATTATCACGGGCGAGCCCTCAACATCGACGACGACTGTGCGGCGTGGTATCTTATGCACACATATCAGATGTACTCGGCCTCTGGCGAGCTTGAGGTCGACATGACTAGCTTTCACTACGACCAGCAGACAAATGCGCTGACATTGACCGGGTGCATGGTGGACCAGGTAGCGCTGGTCGGGTTGAAACCTCAACCCGACAGCGACGAGCCGGGTAGCACGGCCCTCTCGCTCCCCGGAGCCATCGCCAAGCTCCGGGAGTGGTACGCTCTAGCAGAGGAATTTTATCAGGGGCGGGAGTGGGATGAAGACTTGGTGGGACCCTTGGCGTGGCCGGAGTCTTTCTGGGGAAGTCTGCTCGCCAACCTCTTCTTGGACGAGGAATTCGCCCCGTTGCGGTCCGCTACGTCAAGAGATCTGGAACAGGCGGAGAATTTCATGAGGACTGGGGCTCAGACTCCTGTTTGCAGGAGTATATTCGCGAATATGTGCCACCGGACAATGTTTTTGACCGACAAGGGATTACTGGGATTCGGCCCAACTGACCTAGTAGTTGGTGATGAGGTCTGGGTTCTTCGCGGCGGTAGAGTCCCATTCATTGTGCGGGCCGGGTCTAGCAACCCGGAAGGACTTCACACATTCGAAGGCCCGTCGTATTTGGATGGTATTATGACGGGAGAAGCACTCGATGGGAGAGAGTTTACGGAAATTAGGCTGGTCTAGTGTCCTGTGAGTCCGAATATTGGTTCAAGAGGCAACCAACCAGTATTCGGACCTATCGGGCTGGACTCACCGCAATCTTATCAACGGTGTTATGATTCGCACCCCTTAGATGAGACCAGGTTTGAACCCTTTTGAGGAGCTGAAGTTGGCCAGCCGTACTCCCACATCCCTCGCGCGGGTAGCCTCCCTCACGGAACCTCAATTTAACATCAGTAGGCGGGCGATTCAAAAGCTTGTTTGGCCGAATCTCTTGGGCCAAGACTCTTGGCCCAAGAGCGACAATGTATGGGGCCGCACTCAACATTCGTGTCGCGAGATGGGGCAGAATGTACGGAGCACCAATCGGTCCTTAAAATTACGGTTATCAGTCGAGCAAGCATAATCCGAAGCCTAACATGACTCCGCGGCCTCAAGAGTAATGATTGACAGAGCTCATATGCCGCGAAGCCAAAGCCGTCTCGTCTTAATCCCGCACGCTTCCGTTCTGGGATGTGGGAGAAGGTCTTCCGATCAAATTGAGAAGATTTCGTTTACGAAACAAGCTTTCAAACACGACCAGCCCCTTCGGCCCCTGAAAGATAGCGCACGTTGTTTGAGAATGTGCCATTAGCTGCCGGGAGGGGCAGGGGGGTTTCAGCTGCTTGAGCACTGGTAAGCATACTGAGTGGGAATTATAGACAAGCTTTTTGTGGTTTCAGGTGTCGGGACAACACTACCGTAATACGAGCGCAGGGCCACCGCAATCGCCGGAAATTAGGCTATGCAACGAGAGCGGCTGCTGAAGTTTTGACTTGGGCCGATAGTCAATCATCGATCATAGAGATTTCCAGCATGTGTTTGGTGTCATTAATCATTCTTTATGGGGCGGGCGGTGTTGGGGGAACAGCGACAGCTGAGAGATGAAATTGAAGGGAGCATGGTGCGTCAAGGGGTCCTCGCTGTCTCCTGACCCGAAGTCTGTTTTATTACCCTTACCCGGTGGATTCAAGGCTCGGTCTCCATCTCCAAGAACAGGGTTGTGGTTACGCTGCACTCCCACTTCCGGGACAGCGTCCGACCCATGCTTTTCAACCCAGGGGAATCGAAAACTTGTCAGTGATTATCCATGTCACAAGTAAAACATCAACGGGCGGTTAAGCTGAAGGGGGTACGGGATCGGCGAGGGACACTGCGTCGTGTCGAGTATAAACTCTCTCGTTCTCGCAAGAGAATCTGGTCTTTTTTGAATCTCCAGTCCCATCAAACACCATCGTTCTCAACTCTACCAACCTTCTTTCCATTGTTATCAAGCTGCGCTTGACACATTCTCTTTAATCCAACTCAAAAATCAAGCCGGCTTGAACCTCCAATCTTTCAACAAACACAAACAACAAGACTTGTCTCAATTTTCAAACAACATCTTTCAAAATGCAGTACAGACTTATCCTCGCCGCCTCCATGGCCATCGCTGTCAACGCCAGCCCTGCGCCCATGCCCACCAAGGCCCCTTCCATCCTCAAGGCTCGTGCTCCCGCTGCCGCTGGTAGCAGCGTCCTCAGCGCCCCAATGACCATCGCTGCCGGTGAGACCTTCGACGGTGGCAACGTCATGTACGACCGTGGTGTTAAGTGCACTGGCCAGAACGAAGGTGGTGACTCTGACGCCGTCTTCATCCTCGAGAAGGGTGCTTCCCTCTCCAACGTCATCATTGGCCCCAACCAGATCGAGGGTGTCCACTGCAACGGTGGCTGCACCATCACCAACGTCTGGTGGGACGCCGTCTGCGAGGATGCCTTCTCTATCAAGAAGCAGGACGACGGCGAGACCACCACCATCAACGGCGGAGGTGCCACCGGCGCCGAGGACAAGGTCATCCAGCACAACGGTGGAGGCACCGTCGCCATCAACAACTTCGAGGTCTCGGACTTTGGCAAGATGTACCGCAGCTGCGGCAACTGCAAGTCCATGCCTGCCCGCCACGTCATCGTCACCGGCGGCTCTGCCTCCAACGGCAAGGTCCTCGTCGGCATCAACTCCAACATGGGCGACACCGCCAGCATCTCCGGTGTCTCCATGACCAGCGTCGGCGATGAGTGCATCGACTACGAGGGTGTGACCGACGGCAGCGAGCCTTCCAAGATCGGCCCATGCTCCGGCACTGGCGGCGGCTCCGGCGGCTCTACCGGTACCACCTCCGCTGCTGGCGGCACCAAGACCTCGTCCACCAAGACCCCTGCCGGGACCAAGACGAGCTCTGCTGGCTCCACCAAGACTACCAAGAGCTCTACCAAGACCACCAAGTCTTCAACCAAGACCAAGACCTCCAAGAAGGCCACCAAGACCTCTTCCTCCGCCGCCAAGGCCACCAAGGCTTAGATGAGACCATTTGCAGATGAAGAACAAAAGATTAGGAGGCGAGGGGTGATTAATAGAATTAGATGCCAAGCAGTTATGTTTGGCACGGAAGAGTAGAAGCGAGGACTTTGTGTGGATCAGGCTGGCCTGAGACGTTTGATGTAATCAACCAAATAAATATCTTCTGGGACCGCCAACTCGGCAAGTCGCCGGGTTGTTATCTTAGTAAAAATAAACACCTTCTAAAACTTTGACTTGTCCAATCTCGTGGTATTTCTTTGCATTTGTCCATTCTCCTAGGTTTCTAGTTGGATCAATCTGTCATCCAACGTTAACCTAGCCCTCGAACGAAGCTAACTGAAGAGTCATCAACCTCACAGACCAGCCAAAGGCTAACCGCAAACAACCAATAAAAGAAATGGCCGAAGTACAGTGTGTAGTGTGAGAGACAGATCCCGAAGCGTAGCTCACTCGCCAATTTCCCTCCCTTCTGTGTTGTTTCTCCTTCTCTCAGTATTGATATTTCTTCATATGAGCCTTTCGTAGCTGATTAGATTTGGAGTCGCAGTATATTCTGGCGGTGGCTTTGGGTAGGGAGAATATATCATTCACCGCACACCAGCGCATTCCACGGGATGCGATGAAAGCCACACCACATTGTCATAGCTTCTTGAGAGACAGCAATTTCCTGAACTATCCATGCTCTGCTGAAATGGGGAGGCTCAATGTGGTGCAAACTGAGATCGGGCTTGAATGTCGCAGAACCTTTTCTGTTTTTGTTAGATGTGCGAGGGCCTCCTCCAGCGTCGCTTTGAGTATCGTCACTGGCTTAGGGAGGTCCCGGTGAATGACCCATGGCTGTGAATAACAAACCACCTTCATGAATATCAATCCAGTATTTGCCGTGAAAAACTTGGTCTTTTTAAATGCACAATATCCGTTTAAAGAATCAAAGACACTTGTGGGAAAATCCCTAACACAGATGGAAGGGTGTAGCACAACCTCAGCGCAACTGGCTGTGTACATAATTGAGGTGATGGGTTTCACCCACCTGACTCATATATTGAGCCGTGCGAAGGTCTTAGGAGTGGCTATTGTTAGCTATCTCTCAGCTTGGCTCTTCAACAAAGTTTCACTTTCGGGTGATGCGGCGTGTACATTTATGAAATTTTGTCTCGCTTATACTGTTGAGATAAACACTGAGTGCTGAATCAAGGTTTCATTTCTGCACTTTGTGGAAGACACACGAGCTCCGACAAGAACCTGGACCTTGGGATGACTGTAGCCAGCCCAAAGACAATGCAGCAAGTCGGTACTTATGCGGGCCGCCAGTTGAGCCACTCGACACGATGTCATCATCCAGGTTTAGATCGACATTGAAAAGTTTGAAAAAAAGGGCATTAGAGCAAGTGGGCAAAGTTTCTCGGACCCAGACTGGCCGATCGGTCTAGCAAAATAGCTGACGATAGTCATGAAGTCGAGGCCTTTGAGGGTCTAAGATTCAGGATGGACCGAAAAGTAAGAAGTACTTACGCGTTAACCCAGAGGGCCTCACTAATTCATCAACATTGTCAGCTAATTTCAAGACTTGCTGACAACGCGATGGAGGTAATGACCGTTGCTAGGGTAGCCCTCCTTCATGCTCACATGCCTCGGTAAGTACGAAAGGAAAGGCCGCTACTTCAGTAGGCATTGATAGGTCAAAGAAACCAATATTTCAAGATCATGCCATCAAATGAAACGAGAGGAACTTAGAAACAAAAAAAGACCAAAACATACACGCTATCTATCCTCCAAGGACGCAAGAGATGACAAATAATAACACTATTTCCCTGCTCCCCCTCTTCGACTCCTAATTGTGAGTGAGTCCCAGACTTCGCAGCGATCCAAGATACAGCTTCTCCTTCTTTCCCGAAGACCAGTTAACCGTCTCGCCAGTCTTCAAGCTCTGGGGGTTCGTGAAAGTGTTGAACAGAACAGCAATGGCATCATAGATGGTATCGACATTGTTGTTCTTCTCCGCCCACTCTTCCTTGTCCAGCAGCTTTGAGTAGGTATCAAATGTCACCTTGTCCCCCTTCTGAATCTCCACCTTGGCAGCTTCCAGATCTTTCTTGATCAATTGGGGACGGCTACTGGTGTCAAACTTGGCAGCTTGCTGGAGAACCGCGATGCTCAAGTCAAGGAGCTGAACTAGCTTCTGAGTGGGGATAGCAAGGCTCGAAAGCTCTGGAGCAGGAGGGGGAGCCAAGCGAGTAGCCGTGGGAGTCAATTGTTCGCGAGTAAGAGTTTTTGTAGACTCACTCAAGGCTGGCTGGGTCACGCTCAAGATATCAAGCACATCGCGATCAGATGATGCGCCAGATTGCTGCCCCGCTGGCTGGGCATCGGCCAAAGCCCGGAAGATGTATTCCAGAACTGGCTGATCAGTGTTGCGGTTGAATTCCATGTCGCTGTTCTTCCATGACTTGAACAGCCTGTAATGTCTGCCGCTGAGGAAGGCGACGGCGCGGACCAAGCCAGGCTGTGTTAGGCTGGTTGTTGGACCGCTGGATGCGGTGTTGAAAGGCCATTGAGCAAAGTAGACAGTCAAATCCCAAAGCGCGGGGATAGAGTTTTTGAGAAGGGTCTCATCTCCCTCAGGGATTTGAGTGAGGAGGTAGGACTCTAGTGATTGCTGATCCCAGGCTACAATGATTCATCAGCACAAGTGTTTTTCGACCAGATTTCCGGCAGCAAATATAAGAGCGAGACATACATTTCTCTGACTTGGCGTGAGCTGCGAAAGTTTTCTGTAAAGTTTCAATTTCCTTCTCGTTGAAAGCAGGACCCCAGCTGGGTGTGCCATTCTGGAGGTATTTGGTGAAGTCGGCAAGGATTTCGTCTACACTCATGAAAAAACAATCTCCTGTTAGTCTATTGAGCTAGCTAGGCTGAAGGGCCCATGGTCCATGCAGGGACTGGGGATTATACCGACCCTGGGTGCGTGTTTCCTGCCATTTCTGTCGCTCTGCAAGGAACTCTGGGGTGGTTGCGGGGCCCTTGTGAGAGGAGCTGGAGCTCGCGCCGGCCACGCGATGGAGGAGGTCCTTGATGAACGCCATTGATTTCAGATGAGATGAATGAAAGAAGGTGGTGAGATGCTGTGCTGAATGGTTTGATTGCGATGCAGAGGTGATGATCTTGCGTGTGGTTGTGATGTGGTGATTTGCATGTGGGATGCTGAAGGAGGGGCATTTGAAAGGGCACAATGGTGAATCTGGATGCCTCAGGCCACAGTGCATAAATGCGTGGCTTAGAGGAGGGACTTTGGTCAAGGCTTGTCTCATCAGATCAGCCGCACAACACTAATATATTATACATCCATAAGTTTCACTTTGACCCCTGTCCCACCCCTCCTTCGGCACTGAGATTACTATTTGGATCCGAAGCTCATCGCCGAGCTGGCAGGGGTTGGCGCACGCAATCCCCACGCGAGGTCGCCGAAAGATGAGTTGGGAACACCCACACAACGTGCCACACTTCCCAATGTGTCAAGTCGACAATGAATCCATCCGGTGTCACACGCATCGCTAATCAGTTACGAGGAAAGCGGTATTACTGTGTTACGAGCACCCTCTGCTGTCGTTACTATCATTAGCTACAATCCCCTTACCGGGCTGTCACCCTTATTGAATATTGCTGCTCGTTTCGGTAGACTTGGTTAGCGTCCCTGCATACAGTTATTTTCAGGTGATCAAAATGTATCCCGAGATTGCGGTTGGGCTGATTTTCTAGAAGCATAAACAGTGCCTCAGATCCCGCTTGAGTGAAGCTGGATTGTCCATCATGATCTCAACAAACCATCACTGAAAGTTTTCTATTTGTCTTCCCTTTCTCCTTTTCCTTTTCTCATTTTCATTTTTCGTTTCCTTGCGTCCTTTTCTTTCAAGTTTTATTCTCTGTTTCTTCGCATTTCTCCAAATCTGCTCCCACCCCTTTTCGTTTCCAAAGTCATTTATTTGCCGTGTGCCGAATCCTATTCGGCTACCGCAGCCATGAGGCTACCAATTGCTACCCTCCTCTTTGCCGCGGCATTGGCTTCGGCGACTGAGATCTCCCAAGACATTCACCAGCGAGACGTCGACTCCCTCCCTGAACTTGCTGAGAAACGAGATGTTGTTTCCCCCAATATCTTGGAGAGAGCCCCTGAGCCATCCCCCCAGTCCATCTTCGCCTGGGCACTAAGCCCCCGCAGCCCTGCGGCAGCTAAGAAAGCTGCTGCCCCGGCTAAGAAAGCTGCTGCCCCAGCTAAGAAGGCTGCTGCCCCAGCTAAGAAGGCTGCTGCGCCGGCTAAGAAGGCTGCTGCGCCAGCTAAGAAGGCTGCTGCGCCGGCTAAGAAGGCTGCTGCTCCCGCTAAAAAAGCCGCTGCTCCTGCGAAGAAGGCTGCTGCTCCCAAGAAGGCTGCTGCCCCCAAGAAGGCTGCCGCCACTAAGAAAGCTACCCCTGCTAAGGCTGGTCCTAAGCAGGCAGCTTCAAAGAAGGCCACCCCCAAGAAGGCCGCGGCCACCAAAAAGACCCCTGCCAAGTCTGCCTCTAAGAAGCCTGCTGCTTCTAAGAAGGCTCCCGCAAAGACTCCTGCAAAGGCTGGTGCCAAGAAGACTGCCACCAAGGCTGGAGCTAGCAAGAAGACTGCGGGTTCTAAGAAGGCTCCCGCCAAGGCCGGTGCTAAGAAGCCAGCTGCTGGGAAAAAGACTCCTGCCAAGGCTGGCGCTAAGAAAGCTGCCGGTTCCAAGAAGACCCCCGCAAAGGCTGGCGCCAAGAAGACTCCTACCAAGGCCGGTGCTAAGAAACCAGCTGCTGGCAAGAAAACCACTGGTGCTAAGAAATCTCCTGCAAAGACTGGTGCTAACAAGAAGGCGTCTGGCTCAAAGAAGACTCCTGCAAAGGCTGGTGTAAAGAAGACCGCCGGCAAGAAGACACCCGCCAAGGCTGGTACCAAGAAGGCCGCGGCTGGTAAGAAGACTCCTGCTAAGGCTGGCTCTAAGAAAGCCGCTGCTGGCAAGAAGACGCCTGCCAAGTCTGGTGCTAAGAAGACTGCTGGCAAGAAGACGCCTACTAAGGCTGGTGCCAAGAAGTCTGCTGCTACTAAGAAGACTGCCGGAAAGAAGACTCCCGCTAAGGCTGCTGGTAAGAAGGCCGCTGGAAAGAAGTCTCCCGCGAAGGCTGGTGCTAAGAAGCCTGCCGGCAAGAAATCTGTTGCCAAAGCTGGTGCCAAGAAGACCGCAGGCAAAAAGACTCCTGCTAAGTCTGGCGCGAAGAAGACTACTAGCAAGAAAGCTGCTGCCGGAAAGAAGTCTCCTGCTAAGGCTGGTGCTAAGAAATCTGCAGCTGGCAAGAAGACGCCTGCTAAGGCCGGTTCGAAGAAGGCTGCCGGCAAGAAATCCGTCGCCAAAGCTGGTGCTAAGAAGACCGCTGGCAAGAAGACTTCCGGCAAGAAGAGCCCTGCTAAGAATGGTGCCAAGAAGACTCCCGCTAAGTCTGGTGCTAAGAAATCTGCAGCTGGCAAAAAGACTCCCGCGAAGGCTGGCGCCAAGAAGTCTGCTGCTGGTAAGAAGGCTGCCGGAAAAAAGACTCCTGCTAAGGCTGGCAACAAGAAGACAGCAGCCAAGTCTGGTAGCAAGAAAACCGCCGCTGGCAAGAAGACTGGTGCCAAGAAGACTCCTGCTAAGGCTGGTACCAAGAAAGCCGCCGCCAAGGCTGGTAAGAAGCCCACTGCTGGCAAGCAATCCGCCGCTGGCAAGAAGGCCGGTGCCAAGAACACCCCTACCAAGTCTGCTAGCAAGAAGACTGCTACTAAGGCTGGCAACACGAAGACCACCGCCAAGTCTGGTGAGAAGAAGACAGCCGCCAAGTCCGGTGGATCATGCAGCCTTGGACGTCGAGATGGGGATGGAGCATGCACTCTCCCAGCCGCCGACAAGAAGCCACCACCGACGGAAGAGAAGACCGCCAGCTACGAGAAGCTGGAGAAGGCGGCCGGCAGCAGGACCCTCCAGGATGGCCAGAGATACATGATGAAGGAGAAGAGCCCCGGTCTCTTGAAACACCACAAGGTCATTGATGGAACCGTCACTCATACAGAGGACAAGGCCAAGAACACGATCACAAAGGACTTCGCCAACACCCAGTACCACCATCTTACATTCGATGACTCCACCGGCAAGCAGGTCAGCGAAGTCACTCACGGCGCCTGGGACGCAAACCGCGCGAACCCCAAGAACAGCTATTCATTCAAGGGCAAGGTCAAGAAGGCCTACAACTTCCAACAGGCCGGCGATGCGTTCCTGAAGAACAAGGGCACCGACTACAACTTGTTGGCCAATATTCCCTGCACCAGCGGCGAAAACTGTCAGACCTATGCAAGCCACGCTGTCAAGGACGCCAAGGAGAAGAGGGCCTTGATCCGGGAATTGAAGGCTAGAGGTATGTTGTAAAGCGCGATGTTCGCCACGACGAAAGACATGGGAGCGATTTCTTTTTTCTTTTTTTTTTTTTCTGTTCATATGATTCATTCTACAAACTTAGATAGGTTGGCATGCTAGTAGATTCTCTAAGCTGCCGCACTGCTCAGGCTAGAACAAATTTAATTGCTTTTTATTTTTTATTTTCTAAATACCAATTCTCAGTGATGATGGGAAAATTTCCCCTGATGGTAATTAAGAAGGACACCTTTCAATAGAGATAAGCTCCCTTGGAGTCCAGTAACACTCGTGGAGAGACACTGAACACTCAAAGATCGAACGTAGGGTTGGCACTGCAAAGGGGCAAGGCTTTGAAGCAAGCTGAAACTAGTTGCGTAATACAGACTCCTGAGGCTTAGCTTAACCACGAAGTTAGTCAATTAGTGACACCTACCGGCTTACTACAAAGGGGCTTAAACCTGGATCTAACGAGATTCCCCCCCTGTGAGCATGTTTCTAAATTAGATCACCGCTAAGTGCCGTCAATAAGGACTTGTGTGCCATACATGCATGAGCTGATTTCGGGACCGACAGACGTGCTTGTGGAACTGGCGAGTTCTCTTTCCATGCAGGGGGCGTAGATCATATCTGATCAGAGGATCCATTTAGAGAGAAATTGATGTCTTTCCTTCTGCTACCGGGAGTGGCTGAACCTCGTGATCCCTTCGTGCAGCGGGGTTCAGCTGCTAGATCCAGGAGGTCCAAGTGCCAAGGTCGGTACCCCTTTCCAGTGGATTTAGTAGGGCTGGCCGAATCCTACAGAGCCAAATTTTGCCCTACGAAAAAGATGCTGTTGTTTTTGGGCTACTGGGGTCAGGATCTGTGCCGAGGTGGGCAGGTCCCTTGTGCTCAGCCCCAGAACTGAAGACCAGGGGGGCAGGTCGCCGATAATCTGCGCTATTTTCCATTGACCAATCTTGAAGCGTTCCTGTATAACATCAGAACTGACTAAGGGACTAATTAAACCTGCAGCCACAAAACGAAGATGGTGTGTGATCGTGTTGCTCGCGTGTCTCTAAAATAAGAAACAGGAAAGGTCGGGACCTCATTTTCCCAATATCTTCGGAGACTCGCATGCCTCTAACTCGCTGGCCCTCGATTCTGATTCATCTCGTTATCAAACATTCCACCTGCACACGTTTCCGTCGCGTCACGCTGGGCATTCCCTTGGCTCCATGTTAATCCCCTCCGGGAAGTATTACGTACTCTGCCTTAAGGCTCCCCTTCTCCTCACCTTGAAATCAAGCGTCAAACTAGGTCTGTGGAGTAGCCGGGGGACAGGGGAGAATAAATCGGGTCTTTCGTACAATCCTTGCCCGGATCACGCGAGCATTCGGTATCCACGAGCCGCTATCTTGATCAGATAACACGGTCATATTGGGCCACATTGGATTTCAAAACGGAGGTAGGATATTATGGGAGCAAAACGACGTATTCGTCATGAAAATAATGGTCGCTAGCTCTGGGTAGCCAAGTATGAGCTGAGCCATTGACTCTGACCGATGAACTTGGCTAATTCGAGATTGATGAGAGGGTAGCCCAGAGACCTCGACCGCTTCTTTGCCTGCCAGGACTATATCACATTAAATAATTTGGGCGGCTTTTTCATAAGTCCCACTGGAATAGGGAATCATCAGCGAAGAATCTGCTCGAATTACGCTTTAGGTATGAAGAATTCCCTTCCAACAGGTCAATTGCCCCTTCACCAGGTTTTCACGATGTTCCTACATTAACTGCACATAGAGCTCGACATAAAACATAGCATATTAGTATTGTAAGTCTCATATTCGATGTATATACAAGCGCTCTCAGTCTTGAGCAGCGTTCTAGATTAACGATATTATATTCTTATTCAACCACCTACTAGAGGTTTCTTTATATTACAAGAAGACATAGTAGACCAAGACAGTGTCCTGAGAACAATAGCTTGGAAATCATCTTTTCGCTAGAAGACCCTTGCTCTTACTTTCCATACATGATCCTCTAGGAGGATAGCGGGTGCTGTGTCTTGGAGGGCTCGTTGCCCTTTGAGGTAGTTTTGATAAAGCTTTTGTTAATGCTATTTTACTCAATATCTTATATATTCTCAAAGAACATCCTGTTCATTTTTTCCCACAGCTGAACTTTTGATACGGTAAGGACTATGGATTGCTCCCCTGATTTCTCTGTAGGTGGAGATTTTGGCATTTCCCCTGACTGAGAGACACCACCTCATCTCTTAAATGTAAGGCTTTGTAATAATCAAACTTTGAACTTTTGTAATCATTGTGTTGAAAATTTCGGGCCTGGCATCTTCTATTATTGTTCATTATACTCGAACTCCCTCACCCGTAATATTCAAGGTTGTTTTTAGCTATCGATCTTAGAGTTACATGTTTATAAAGCATCGATACAGCTCTTGAATTTAACTACGTGTGTTTATGATGAAGAGGATATGTGTATAAACACTCAGTTATTAGAGCCGGTTGCGATATAGACTTATATTGATCGAGAGCAGGCTTGAAATTGGGTTGGATGAATTGAATGTTATCGCGCTACTGGGGAGCGCGGCTGCGATGTATATAAGAATAGAGAAACACAATCATTGAAGAACTTAAACCTACGTAGAGTTATCACTGTAAAATTTCACTTTTTTACTTACAATTTTAACCATAACTAGCTCTATACTCCTCTGTTACTGGATTATAGTAAGAAAACTATTCAGAAGAAACACATCAAATCGTTGTCCAGGTAACTATCAAGTAGCCGTGCCATCACTTTGAAAATAGTTTCGTGGAATTAAGTAAATATGTACTATACTTCTTATTCAATCTGCTCCCGAGATCCCAGATTTTTGGGACTTGCTGCTCAGCTCAAAAGGGGGAAAAAAGTCCTGTTTCCACATGTTGAGAGCGTGGGCATACCACCCAGCGCTTACAACTACATTGCAATTAATTTACAGAGACAAAATAACAGACCGACAGGTGTATGAAAAATACATTGGTGACCAGCCTAAACGTTTAGGCGTTGGCCAAAACTTTAAATTATCTGCTTTTTTGCTTTCATCTAATCATAAATCTTTTTGTATATCCTCTCTCTACCTGTGCGCCAGCCTCTCCTCGGGCAGCATCTTGTCACAGTTGATGCCGACCATGGCCTCGCCCAGCCCCTCGCTCACCTGGGCGAGCACCTTGGCGTCCTTGTAGTGCGTCACGGCCTGCACGATGGCCTTGGCCCGCTTGGCGGGGTCGCCCGACTTGAAGATGCCGCTGCCGACGAAGACGCCGTCGCAGCCCAGCTGCATCATGAGAGCGGCGTCCGCGGGGGTGGCCACGCCGCCGGCGGCGAAGTTGACCACGGGCAGGCGGCCTAGCTCGGCGGTCTGCTGGAGGAGCTTGGCGTCGACCTCGAGCTTGCGGGCGAGCTCGCGGACGCGGAGGACGCCGCCCTCGGCCAGTGCGGCCTTGGCTTGGGCGATCTCCCTGTTGACCGTCTTGATGTGGCGGACGGCCTCGACGACGTCGCCCGTGCCCGCCTCGCCCTTTGTGCGGATCATGGCGGCGCCCTCGGCGATGCGGCGCAGGGCCTCGCCGAGGTTGCGGCAGCCGCAGACGAAGGGCACGCTGAAGGGCGCCTTCTCGACGTGGGACTCGTCGTCGGCGGGGGTGAGGACCTCGCTCTCGTCGATGTAGTCGACGCCGAGGGCCTCGAGGATCTGGCACTCGACGTCGTGGCCGATGCGGGCCTTGGCCATGACGGGGATGGTGACGGCCTCCTGGATGGCCTTGATGACGGAGGGGTCGGACATGCGGGCGACGCCGCCGTCCTTGCGGATGTCGGCGGGCACGCGCTCGAGGGCCATGACGGCGCAGGCGCCTGCATCCTCGGCGATGCGGGCCTGCTCGGGGTTGGTCACGTCCATGATGACGCCGCCCTTGAGCATCTGGGCGAGACCGGCCTTGAGGGCGAAGGAGGTCTTGTCTGCGGGGGCGGCGCCCGACTGGGAGGTGTCGTTGGTCATGATGGCTGTATAGTGTGTGGTTTATATGGCGAAGAAGAAGGGGGAGGGAAGAGGGATCCGTGGGGGTTGATATAGAGTGAAGATCTGGATGTCAAGATCTGGATCGATCGTGTACTGAATTGGATTTTTTTTCTTTCTGTTTAGTCAACAGAGTTTGGGGGTGGCGACTTTTAAATACCTCCGCGGTTTCATGTACAGTATGAGATGGAAAGATACATGTCGGCTACATGAACGGATGCGAGAGCCGAGCGCAACGTCGGGAAAAACTGGCCAACTCTGAGTCGATCTCCAAGCCTGGCACATTGTAGCACGGCAGTACATCAAGCGGACCGTCTGTAGAGTCAGGTCATCGGCTTAACTTGATCTAGCAGGACCGTCGCTACCCGCTGCTGGCCTAGACGCGAGCTGCCGCCTTTCTGGACAAATTACCTGATGCGGCAGTACCACGGGGTTCGAGCTCCATGCCGCTGCGAGGATGGTCCAGCGTGCATGCAGGCGACACGTACCTGGTAGAGCAGCATGTGGATGACTGCCGGTGCGGGAGATAACGCAGGTCGGATGACAGCCGGGCTGCACGGATGCATGTCTCTGCATCGAGGCCACGCAGAAAGGTCGGAGTGTGACCGGAGTAGACACGGGGGGCCACAGAGTTCGGTCTAGTCGGAGACGAGACGTTCGTTACGGCGGCGGTCTTCCCCTTTTTGGGTCAGTTTAACACCAGCGATGGGTGCATCTAGAGACGGTTGGAGAGTCAGTCAGGCCAGTGGAGGTGCAATGCCGACGGCGCAGAGTGCGGAGGGAAAGTGCGGAGGCATCAGTGGCTCCGCACCTGCAGCGTGCAGCCGGCGACGTGCATTAGCGCCTGTGCGGGCAGCGGAGCTACTCAATTCGCCCCTCCCACGGGCGTCGCTTTCTTCTCTGCTTTGCTTCCACGAGTCTTCCGTATCAAGTGTCTATCTGCGACATCCGGATTACCACGTCGGTTGCATGAGTCTGTACCTCCGCACCGGCCGCTAGTCCATGTAACCGGATGGTGAATGACACAGTGAATGACACAGTGATCGACCATTTGCTGCAACGACGGCGATAACCCGGGAAGCAGTGACATTTCTTGCAAGATAGCACCCTTTTGATTGACTGACTCTGACGGACTCGACATCTACCATCTCGTCTTCTTCACTTGAACCTGCCTCACTTCTCAATATCAGTGCCACATCTCATCCATCGCCATGACCGCCTCACAACCACACACAGCCCCCCGCAAGCGCATCTGCGTGGGGGTCCTCGCTCTCCAAGGCGGCTTCCACGAACACCTCTCCCTCCTCCACCAGGCCGCCCAGCACCTTAAGTCTCTGTCTGTCGACTTCTCCTTCATCCAGGTCCGCACCTCCGACCAGCTCGCCGCCTGCGACGCCCTCATCATCCCCGGCGGCGAGAGCACCACCATCTCCCTCATCGCCGCCCAGACGGACCTCCTGCAGAACCTCCGCGACTTTGTCAAGTGAGTCCCTGCCCACCCCAACTAGCAGATCGAAGAAGGGAGGAAAAGAAATTAACAGCACAACAGAGTCCAGAAGAAACCAACATGGGGCACCTGCGCAGGCTTCATCATCCTCTCCCAGCGCGCAAACGCCACCAAGCAAGGCGGCCAGGAACTCATCGGCGGGCTCGACGTGTGCGTCCACCGGAACCACTTCGGCCGGCAGATCGAGTCCTTCGAGGCTGACCTAGATCTGCCGTTCATCCCCTCGCCGGAAAATGGGGAGAGGAGGCCCTTCCGCGGGGTGTTCATCCGCGCGCCCGTGGTGGAGGAGGTGCTTGGCGACGGCGGCGTCGAGGTGCTGGCGACGCTGGAGAACCGCGTGGATCGGATGCGGGCCGGGCAGTCGCAGGCGCAGACGAGGGGGGGATCGGGGGACATCATCGCCGCGAGGCAGGGGAATGTGCTGGGGATGAGCTTCCACCCCGAGTTGACGCAGGATGCGAGGATTCATCAGTGGTGGTTGAGTGAGGTGGTGGCGCGGCGGTGAAAAGGTTGGGTGAGCCAAAAAATCACAGTTCAGGAAACCTAGAGGAAGAGGAAGGAGTTATATCTAAGGCTGGGCAAGCTAGAAAGCCCTTTTTATACAAAAATAAAACTATAGACCGCTCAATACATTAATTCGTCATTTCTTCTCCGTGCTCGTCGTCCGGGATGTCGGCGACGACGGCTCTCCTCCCGCAGGCGCATCCAGCCCGAGAGCCTGGCGGATATCTGACCGTCCCAGAACCGTTGCGATCGCTCTCTCGTCATGGTTGATATCCGCGCCGTGCTTCCTCAGCAGGTGTATCAGCTTCAGGTCCTGTTTTATCAGCGCCATCATGAGCGGCGACTGGCCTTTCGAGTTGGGCAGGTTCGGATTCGTCTTGTACTTTAGCAGCGCCGACACCTGGTCCAGCCTCCCGTTGGTGATGGCATTGCAGAGCAGCGACTCCCCGTTCGACATGTTCTTGGTGGTGTCGGCGCCGTAGTGCAGCAGTAGGGCCATGATGTCGCCGTTTGCCCTCTGCATCGCGTGGTGCAGCACAGGGGCCTGTCCGGCAATGTCCTTGACCTTGACGGAGGCGCCGTGGAGGAGCAGAAGACGCACGTATTCGGTTCTCTCGGTCTCGGAAATGTGCGAGTCCTTGATCACGTTGATGATGAGGGGAGATCCGGAGATGTCCTTGGCGTCGCCCTTGGCACCTCTTTCTAGCAGCTTTCTCGTCAGCGGGAGGCTTCTCTTGGATACAGCCACTGCCAGAATGGGTTGTCCAGAGATTGTCTTCGAGTTGGCGGGCGCCCCGCGCTGCAGAAGCAGATCCACCATCTCCGAGTTGGGGTCCTGGTCAATGGCGAGCGAAATGACCGAGGACCCGGTGTAGTCGGCCGAGTTGGCAGCCGCGCCATACTCGAGCAGGAGCTTCACCAGGTCGAGGCGGTTCTTCCTCACGGCGCATACAATGGGCAGTCGTCCGGGTGTGCTGGTCATGTCCACAGTTGCACCGTGCTGCAGAAGGAACCGGACGCCTTCCAAGCTGGCCCCATCACCATTCACCACATCGTAGAAGTAATAATGCCCGGATACGCTCTTCTCGCTTGCCTTTGCACCCCTCTCCAGGAAGACCTGGGCGACCTCGAGACTGCCCGCCGATGCGGCCTCGAAGAGCGGGGGGATCTTGGCGCCCGTCTTGTCATTTGCGCCTGCGGAGAGCAGGAAGCGGACGGCGTTTGCTTGGTTCGCCTTGACGGCGCAGGCCAGAGGAGTCATGCTCTTGTCGTTGCGGCCGTCGATGTTGGCGCCCTGCTGCAGCAATCCGGCCACTTGCTTCACGTCGCCTCGCAGACTTGCCTCGCACAGGGCAGTCACCAACGGGTCGGGTTTGAACCAGCTAAATCCTGAGGTCAAGGCCTTCCATGAGTGCTTGAGAGAGGTCAGATCGAACCCACCCTCCTCTGGCCCATCTGCGCCGGCATTGGTGACGTTCTCGTAGGCGGGTGGTAGCTCATCGCCGCCTGCTTTGCCTGCCAGGGGAAGGGCCGAACCTGAGGATACAGAGTCGTAGGACGGTGCTGCGCCGGTCTCGTCTTGGAGGATTTCAGGGAATTTAGAGATGGCCTTGGATGCATCATTGACCAACGATGAGGCGCCCTCGCCATCTGTGCTTTTCAACGCAGCATCCTGCTGTGCAATGTCGTTGCTGTAGGCCGAGTGTCAGCTGAAAGTGCAAAAACCACGAGTGCGGGGTTGGGCCTCGCAACAAAGGGAATCCGAACGGCGCCTTACATGTGAAGGGTAGTGGTGAAGAATCTGAGAAGTTGGCAGTGCGCAGTGAAGTATTCTTTGCGAGTTGATAGATACGTATGGCTGATTCTGTCGGCCAGGCCAGAGTCAAGGCGCAATACTTGCTTGTTGAGGCTGGCCAGGGTCCTCTGGCAGTCGGACAGGTACTCCTGGAGCTGACTGCGCAGCGACTCGGAAAGAACCGAAGCCTGTGTCAACGATTTCTGGAGCTGTGTGATCTCATTTTCGAGGCTTTGTAGTGACCCGTAGAGAGATGTGAAGGACTGCTGGGCCTTCTCGTTGGGAATTGCGCGCAGCAGATCAGAGAGCTCTGTGTTGGTGGAGACGGCAGCGTGTGAGATGGTGTCACATAGAGATGTGAGCGACGTGACTGAGAATCCGTCCATGGCGGGGTGGATTGGTGAAGGCGTGTGCCGGTGCGGCGGGAGCGTAAGGGTGGCAACGGCCGTCTCTTAAATCGAACACAGGCGGGTGGAATATGTAGGGCATAAACAAAAGTGCCGATGATGATGAGGACAACGAAACGGATGAGGTGGTTCTCGTTCCCACGGGATGCGTAGCCTGTCGCTGCAGCGGGCCGTAGGGCTGGTTATCGCTCACTGGCAGCACTCACACGCCAAGGACAGGCGCTATCAGGCTCCAAGCTGGCGACTCCAAGTGCTAAGCCACATCCAGGTAGCCAGCCAAGACTCGGGACCCAGCTGAGGCTGAATCGAGAGGAGGCGTCGTAAGACGCTGACGTGCACATGGGCAAGCTGAGCTGTCTGCCAAATCTGATCTGCAGCTCATTGCCGAGCGAGCACTTTGCAGAAGTTCATCCTGTCTGTCTGACGTCGTTTCGTTGGAGTGTCGTCGACTGTATATGAGGCTGGCGTGCACATATAATAAGAGCAGCGATTTACCATCGGTGTCTTGAAGGCCGAGGCCCAGGTAAGTGCTACATGTATCACTCCAAGTCTGTAAACCCTTGTAAATTGTCCAGGTGATTGATATATTGAATTATCTCGCCATGATTGCGTTCGCTCGTGATGCCAAGCCGGTTTGACTGCCTGAGCCCTCCCACAATCCACCCACCGGCCTCGTTGTATAACGCCCAACACAGTTAGTGTCCTTCCGCACTCTTTGGGCATGAGCTCGTGCAATCTCACCAAAAGCAGCCTAGAAGCACAGGGCGGTTGCGGGTCATCACAGGGCATTTCAGCGTTACACAAAGATGAAGGTGTATCCAAGGCTTACTTTTGCTCATGAAAAGCTTTGCATGGAAGATATTCTCTTGTACTCGATGTAGCCAATAGGACTACGCATAGACATGAAGCTTTTATTAGCCCCGCGCCAGCCGGAATTGCCACAGATATCGCAAATCAGAGATGCTCCCCTTACCGTGTCACAAGTTGTTGCATTCGATATTGCCAGTGAGGATCGCCGGCAGACATCGCATGCCCCACAAGCTCCGGCTCCGGCTCTGCGATGCCATAGATATGGCGAATCAAACATTTGGCACGGAGATGTGTGCATCATATCAACCGCAATGATCTCGGATTCCACGGCCAGAAATACAAGTTACAATGACCGGAGGAGGTGTATAAATGAACCGGCTGGGACTGCCCAGCCGAAGTGACCAGATTAATATCCTCACTCCTAAAAATCTTTAACAACACAACAAAGTAACAGTCGCCAACGTCAACAAGCCACTTACAATGTCTACCCTCGAAGAGAAGAAGAATATTGAAGTCGTTTCCGAATACTTCTCCGAGTATTGGGGCAAGGCCAACCCCGAAATCGTTGATAAGCTCTGCGACGATGACTTCGTCATCAACTATCCGATGCATGGTCCACGATATGGAAAGGCCGCGGCCAAGCAAATGCTCTCTGAATTCAAGGAAGTAAGCGACACATTAGTATAATTCTGTATGCCAGATCAGAACACTGATTTTCATATCTTCAACAGGCCTTCCCTGACATCTCGTTCCATGCATATCAGCATCCTCTGATCGCGAGTGGTCCCTATGTTGTTGGTCGCTGGATTGGTGGTGGCACTCACACTGGTGTGGCCTTCAGCGACCTAGCCGTCGGTGCTCTCAATGAGCCCAACACCAGCAAGAAAATTCATTTTTCCGGCCTTACTATTTTCACTCTAAAGGATGGCCTCATTGTGGACGAAACTGGCGAGGAGGGAGCGCTGACAGCCCTTCAGCAGCTTGGACTGGTTGCACCCCCCAACGCTGGAAAGGAGATCAAGTACCTGCATGAGTAAATGTATCTCGGCCAGAGCAATGCCTATGCTATGGTGCTACTGTGTCATCATTGCTCGTTGTGAAGATAAGAACACACTCATTACGTTTCCTAAACCTCAAACATCCCCTGGTAGGCTGGTATATTGGTGCCGGTGAAAAAGCGAAGCATGTAAGGCAGCCATGGCAGATGGTGCTTGAGGAATTGTCACTCTATTAGGTGAATGAATATATTATTAGGGTATGATTGATGTTGGTGTACGGCCACCATGGGACCTGTCCTCATCTAGAACTTACTGCCTCAAGCATACAACTACATTGTCCTATTCCTCCCCTGACTCATTAAATTTAAGTCAAACATCTAGTTAGAATCCCTAAGAATATCTGGAGTCGTTTTATCAAGCGCACGAGTAAAAGCTCGTATGTCCTCGGCTAGGACCTCTGGTACTTCGAAGCACGGGAAATGCCCACCCTTCTCATGTTGTTTCCAGAATATGATATTCTGGGATACCGACCCGTTAGCCCACCAACGGGGTATGTACACCACATCTAGTCCAGAACTATTAGTATCAGAAGGAATAAACAGGGGAGAAGCTTACCGTTGGGAAAGATGGATGCCCCAAATGAAACTTGGCTGGGTATCGGGACCGAGAGCGCTTTCATGAGACTCTGTTCATCGCCCCTTGGCATCCATTTATAGATTTCAGCATGCCCTGGACTGCCGTTGATTATGTACGGCTGTTGTTTAAAGGGTATTGTTAGCCTGCATTCTATTGTACTCCAAGTGAAAAGACACCTCATACCATGGCCCAGGTGATGGAGTCCTCCAGCGAAATCTCAAACCCCTCCCCGACGGCGCCTTCAAGTTTCTCTCTCAGCCAACACATCATCCCGAAGGGTGAGTCCGTAAGCCCGTAAGACACCGTCAGCGGCTTCGTCCCTTGGATGGCACTGGAGCCCGCCTCGTACTCGAGGAACCACTTCATTCGCCCCAGCATCCGCTTTTCGTACTCATCTAACCCCCAGCCACCCGCTACATAGGCCAGTAGCAGGCGAAGACAGGCAATGGGCTGTCTCATGGGGTTCGGTGGTCCGTTTACAACGCAATTGAGATGCACGGCTGGGCAGTGCGTTGGATACCTGGTAGCCAGGATCCGAACTATTTGCGCACCCCAATCACCTCCCTGGGCCATGAAGCGGCTGTACCCGAGCGAGGACATGAGCTTGCAGAGTATATCGGGCATTTCCAGCGGGCTGCACGGCTTGGATGGATATGACGAGAACCCAAAGCCGGGGAGGGACGGAACCACAACATGGTAGGCCTGCTGCTCCGGCGAGGTCGGGTGTGTCAAGTGTCGGATGATGGGCTTGATCTCAAACACGCTCCCGGGCCAGCCGTGGACGATGAGAAGCGGGATCGCGTCCTTCACGGGCGATCTGCGATGGACGAAGTGGATGGTGAGGTCTTCCCCGCGGTGGTCAATCGGGATCGTGTACTGCTCCAGCTCCTCGTTGAGCTTCCTCTCCACGCGCCGCCAGTCGTACTCGTTGACCCAGTAATCCTTGAGCTTCCGCGCATATTCGACGGGGAGGCCCCACGACTTCCAGAGCTCGTCGGCTGGTAGGTCTCGTCCTGTGGGGAGGCGCGTGGTGCGCACGCGCTCAGTGATCCAAGCGAGGTCGCCGTCGGAGACTTTGATGTGGAAGGGAGTGGGACGTGCCATGTCGACGATTGGCGATATAACTCAATTGATGTGCAATATCTGGCGATTCAGAAGACAATGAAGCATTAGAGCACTGGGGTGAGAGGCTAGCCGTTTCAATTACGCGAACTGCCTATTTATTAGCTTCGTGTCAGCATAACGGCAAGCCATAACGTAAATGAGCGGCGCGGTTAACCGCCACATGTTCTTTGGTCTAACCGTGATCGAAAAGGTTTGTCCAATTGCTATTTTCTCCAAATATAAATCAAAAGGAAAGAAAGTTTGAAAAGTCAATGAGTCTACCAGCGAGCGAAGAAAGTACACACTACTTCAAATGAGAAGCTTCAATGGCCTGTTAACAATTCAACTGCCGGGTCAACTCAGCGAGAAAGTCCTAAAACAAGGTCCGCACTGTCGAAATTTGAACTATTTTAGCAACTGAAAGTTGCTGCTTTTGCTTCATATTAGGAAAAGGCCCATAGTAATGTTCTAATTTATCTGTGAGAAGAGATCTGTCTGAAACCAGATTTCGGCGTGTTTGTTCTAAAAGGTATCTATTCCTGCTTATATACGTCTATTACAATTATATTCTATACAATACAATGAAATCTATTATAAGAGCACACAGGCAGCAGTAAACACTGGCAGGAGGGTTGCAAGCACACCCATTGACATTCTGCCCGCGCCAGCTGTCTCATCAATCACATATGCCGCTTGTGACTGGCCCTGACAGCTGTAGGTCCCCGCCTGGATGGCAGTTGTCTTGGTACGTAGACGGTCAAGGCCTGAGCAGTCAAATGTCGAGTTGGAGGACGTGACGATGAACGTCTCATTCACCGCAGGGCCTCGGCCATACCCCTCCGCGTACCTACCAGTCTGGTTTTGCCACGCCGTGACGAAGGTGGAGCTGGTCATCAGAGTCAGTAATTGAGGTGATTTGAGTATATTGTGACATGACTTACAAGTAGGTATTGTCGATGTTGGCGTCGATGTCCACCGTCTTCATATCCCATGGGAGCCACCTAAACTTATCTTCCGACGTCTTGAACATGTACGGACAGTCATTGGCGGTAAGGTTATCGTTGGAGCTTCGAGGCGGGTCATAGGCAAGGAGCAACTCCGGGTTGTTCTTGATCGTGATGTTTTGGAACCACCAGTTGGTGAGACTGCTGCCGCCCCAGGGAATGAGTGTCTTCAGGTTGGGGTTCTCCCTGACTTCGAGGCGCTGCAGTCCGCGGAAGTTGAATCGTAGGTACTCGGCGGTGTTGTTGACAACTATGAAGTTTTTTACATCGGATGTTAGACAGGGAGATATGTGCTTTACACCCCCGATGTCAAACTTCCCAATGTCCAACTGGACGGTTCCAGTGGTAGCCTTCTCCCACATGTAGACGGTCAGGTTTCCATTTCCGCGGATGCGAACCTCATCAATGTGCCAAAGTGAGAGAATGACCCTGTTGAGGTTAGGTAGTTCGGACAGATCGACCAGGGTAGCATTGTATAGATCCAGGAGGCCATCCAGGCTGTCCACGCCAACGTTCTTGACCACAATAGAGCGGTCGGATTCGCCAGTGATGTGCTTCAACCCAATCTTAGAGTCGGTGGTCTTAGCGTGCTTCAAGTCGCCGACGGACATCTTCAGGAGCTTGGGTGCGGACTCAAGCTTGAAGCTTCCAATCGAGTTGATGGATGGCAGCTTCAGTGTATTCATTTCAGGGAGGGAGGATATCTCAATAGCACCGCCCACCGTCGTCAGAGCTGGGAAGGAGACGAACTGCAGGCTGTCGACGGAACTGACCGAGAAGGATCCCTCGATGGTCGCTAGCTTCTCGAATGTGATGCCAACTAGCGAAGCTGACTTGTCGCCAGCACTCTCGGTGAGCAGCTTGCCGGTGATCTTCTCGAGGCCGCTGATGGTGAGGTTGCCCGACGCAGACGGGGAGAGACCGACGTCTCCGGTGTATTCGATGCATTTGCCGAGCTTGTCTGCATCATCCTGCGAACTGATGACAAACGTGCTGTCACTCTTGCAGTCATCAGCAGCCGCGAGTGTCGACGCGAATGCGATCGCAGCCAGCAACTGCGCTGATCTTTTCCACCACGCCATCGGGGTTGTTGTACAGTATCGGGGAATATCGACGTGGCGCCCGGGAGTGTGCGTCGATGCATGTCAGGGCCAGGCACAAATCTGGGAATCACGCCCCTTTTGAGCTATAATTTTTCCCTTCTCCACGGAGAAACCGACAACCGAGCAGGGCAACTGCCAAGGCGCATTTATGGCTATTTGCAAGGTTCGCCAGCGAACCTGGTCCAGCACTGCCAGTAAGTGCGGAAATAAGCTGCCTTGGCGTAGGGCCAGACGGCAAAGACGGCCCACCAATTTCTCACATGATGGCCAAGATGTTAGGGTTTCAGAGCCTCGTCTGGGATTGGGCAGTTTCCGAAGCCAAGGCTGACTTAACAGCCTAGGGCCAATAGAAGCCCGAATGTGATCAAAATCATGTAAGAAACTACCCTAAATCATATCACGTCTCGGCCAGTTCCTTTCCAAAGGCCGCTGCTTTTGAATCGAACCGAATCGAAACAAGAAGAGGATCAAGTTAATTGTTGCTTTGTCAAAGGGGAGGTGGAAAGTTAAGTGAGGAAGAACTAATTTAAGGAGTAATCCCAATCGACTTGCTCGTTTCAGCCAACACGTTGTCTGCCGCGTTGTCTATTTCACCTAAATTTGCCGGGGAATGTAACCATATTCGTCCAGTGCTACTGCTTCACTCGACTGAAACCAAAACCCATTCATTACAACTTTCTACTTACCACCCGGTCTTGTAACCTCACAGCCCTAGTGTGAAGCGAAAGATGAGGCCTTTTCACTTGCGACTAGTTAGAACATTACTTAATTTTACGACTCATTTTGCTCTTCCTCCCACTCAATCTAGTTTTGACTGAAGGATTTTGGGATGGAAAGTCTACATCGGAGAAGATAGGAGATAAGCTAATGTAAATCTTTATGGGTGGTCTAGATCGAGTTACTAGCTTACTGAGGCGCTTATAAAAGAGCGACGACAGTTTTGGGAGTATTTCTAACCAAAATATTGTTAAGAGTCTGGGATATATATCAATGTTGAGCACTCAGAAATCTATAATACTGTCCAATAAGGTCTCTCTTGAACTTTTACTATAATAATCAGCTGATATTGTCTTGGTTTAGAAATGTGATCTTGGATATGCCACAATCCATTGGACGGAATGAAATTGCTAGCCCCTATGTTTTATCGAATTTTTGACAATATGGCATCAATCCCACCAGTTTTCAGATATAATGTCAAGTTTAGATCCCTTTGAGGTGCCATCTATCAGGCGAAGCTGACTTATGTTTCAAGATCCAATATGGACTGTACGAAGGTACAAATTCTCTCTGGTGAGGGTATAATTATTGGGATATACGGTCAAACGGTAAGCTCCTCTCTGGTAGAGGCGAATGATACAACTAGCTGACCTGCTTTTAGAACTATGTGATAATTCCTTAGAACGCAATTTCGGGCTGACATTAGCACTGGTTTCTATATCACTGTTTCATCATATCATTTTTCAGTTATTCATCTGGCTCCAAGCCGTAATTGGGTATGTTACCGGGATAAAGGGTTGGCTAGACACCTCATATTTAGTCTCGGCATCCTCTTCTACAGTTGAGCGGGAGGCGGAGATACCTTCTAGTATCTTTAATCTTCGTTCATAGCTTGTATGTAGCTACCTACTCGAGAATACTTTGGTGCATACAAACAAAATGTGGATTCTAAATGCCTGTTTCCTTCCAATGATCCCACACAAGTTAGGGTGTAAATCACGCTCATATCTAGCTTCCTTGGTAAGGAACCGTTCCCTGAGATGATGTAGAACAGTTTTATATTCGGACCTACCCCTTTACTGCGGTGATTGCGGCGAAAAGTTGTTTTAGAGTGGGAACATCAGGTGCTCGACTCTGGCAGTCCCCCTTCCTTAAACGGGGTGGTCGTCAGAAAAATAAATATACTGTATCTCGGAGATATCCCCAACTACTTCTCCTTCATTTGTATACTTGAGATGTCACGCCACGTCAAGGCCTGTGATTCTTGAAGGCTCGTGGCCGTCTATTGTGCTAGAACACCCATGTTTGGAATGGTTTCAATTTTGGATTCCACAAATCCCGATCCTCGAGACGAGTAGTACGAAGGGGGCTGCCAGGCGGCTGCCAGAATCGTATGCATGCTGGCCAGGTGTCGATGATATTGCTGTCACCAGTTGGTAGAGTATATGATCGATGCTACTCTTCTTGGTTCATGATAGACATAGTCATGATGGATAGAGCCTAAAATCTCAGTTGACGCACAATGAGTGTCCTAATCAGTGATAAATGAAAGAAAGAAACTCAACTAATATTCAAACCGACCTCCATTTTATGGAGTGTTCCCTTGTTGTGTATTATGGGCCGTTTAGTTGGATCCTCACGACCGTCAATTTAACCGGAAAAGTCACTTGGGAGACAATAGATTCGGGTATCACACAGCGAGTGGTCATCTAATGCCCAACAGAAGCCTTTGCTAGCTCCCGGGTTCGTCCTGGAGCTCGACCAAATAGTCACTTGGTGGTCTTGGTAATTGCGATGCTAACTGACTCGATGCGAGGGGAATGTGAAAGTATAAAGATTTAACTTGCCTTGGACGGGCACAAGGGAAATGCAGACTCGGTGATAGCTTCATAGAGCTAGCGCGTGCCAAGATCAAAATCCTGGTCAAAAGCAACCTGGTTACTTGATGCATTAAGCGAAGCCTCTGCGCCTCTCTCCCTCTCTACATTCAGCTGAATACAAATGTACCTATGCAGGTGCATGCTTGCGCATATGAATTATTAGAGAATGCACGTTATATGACAACGACAAGTCTTTTAACAATAACACATCAAAGGATCTGAGTCTCTCTTCCTATCTTTCTGATCCTTCGTGTTGGATCTGGCTATAACGAGTTGTCACCTTCGGGATTGAGCACCAACTGCATTGGTAGCTTGGAACTTTCGTTGGACGACGAGGTCTAGACTCTCAAGCATCCGGTGGACATTGATTGGTGCTTGCGGGCAGTCGGTGTTCACTAAAGGAGCCGTCGAGTCCGGCCCGAAGCCAATGTTCTCCACTGGCAGCTCACGCGCACACACAAGCTGGGCGCTGAATATCAGAACGCAGCAATCACTCACCCTTGTCATCAATGATCTGACCCCTGACAAGGCAGACTCACTCACGACTGGCCCATCGCCACGTTACCAGCCAAGCCAAGCCCATCCACCATGCTGCGGCCCAGCGCATGGACGCCGTTGGACCATGACGTGACAGTTGACAATGGGCGGCCTCAGAGCACCCATCATATCTGTCTGAACCCTTCGCCAGAGCTTCTTTTCCTTTGACCACGACGACGACGGCGACGCCTCGTACATCAATCGCCAGCATGCAGGCGAGCATCAAGCGCGTGGCCACGATCCAATCCGTGACGTCGCGGCTGCGATCGGCCTCGCTCACCCACGGCCCCAGCAAACCCCAGCACGCCTCCAGCGCCGCCCAGCTCCCCCGGACCAAGATTGGCCCAGCTTCCGAACACCTCCTCGCCGAGCTCCTCGCCCTGTACTGGAAGGGCGTCGAGAGAGACGTCGCCCTCATCCTGCGCACCCTGACCGAGTGGCAGCGCGAGGACGCCCTCCCCGAGGAGCACGACCCCCTCATCTACGGCTACGAGACCTTCCTCGACCAGGTCTGCCAGAGCAGGCGCGAGGACGGCTGGAAGGACAGGAGCTCGTACGGCGACGACTACTCGGGCGCCTTCGCCAACCGCGCGTACGAGGTGCTGGCCAATGCCGAGAGCGAGCAGCGCCGCGACGCCGTGAGGGAATTGGTCGGGTATCAGGATGGCCAGCACCTCAGCGACCATACTCTGAGGCAGCGGGCTCGCCTGCTCCTCCAGTCGGCTCAGTGGCTCGATTTTGACAAGGTCGTCGAGCACCGCGAGCCTCTGCACAATGGCCTCAGACTTGCGCCTGCGCACATCCACCTGGCTCTGGATCCCCAGAAGACGCCGCCAGTGCTGAAAGCCGAGAGTGTTCTCTGCAGGAGGTGCAGTTCTGCCATTCGCGGATCCATGTTTGTCGGTCCTGGAGGTCCAAACGATGTCATCTGCCAAAACTGCTATTTTGGCTCCGACAGCTATGGTCGGCCGGATTGGCACAAGAGATACAAGTCTTGCTGCCTGGACGGGGACATCACGACCGGTGTGAGCCAGGCACTCTGCAACTGCAAGACTTTGACGAAGGTCTCCGACGGGAAACCTAAGCCACTGTTTCCAATCTCTTCCGATAAGTCGTCGAGAAACAAACATGGACCATGTGCGTTGATGGCTGTGGACAATACCTTGGCTGAAGCCAAGTTCGACTCTACGCGGCTGAAGACGGACAAGACTCTCTCCCTGAGTGATTACAAGGGGTTGATGAAGAAGGAGTCGGACAAGTCCCGAGAGAAAGATAATAAACTCGGAAAGAAACAGACCCCAGATCTTACGTACTACATGCCCGAGTTTGGCATTGACAAGTTCCAGAAAGAAGGTGGGGGGACACCTCCATACTTACGTCCGGCGATGCCTCAGCAGCCATTTGGCCATGTCCATATGGCTCTACGATTCGGAACCGTACTCATCGAGAACGGGGTTGCCAAGTAAGTGAGAAATTGTCTGGCATCCAAGGCAAAGGCCGGGAAACTAATCTCTTGTTTCATAGTACCGACGGAGGAGTAGTAATTACCACAAGGGGCCCATTGCGCCTGGCCCATTCTGATGAAGCCTCTGATGGGGATGGTTCAAGTCTTCTCATCTCCAGCTCCGAGAGGACCCTATACCGCCAGAACAGGCCCCGCACACCAAAACGCCATAAGCTCATGGTAAAGCAAATTGTCGGTGGTGCCTTTTGTGGTTTCCTCGATGAAGACGCAGAGGAGCACATTATTGACATTCTCATTGACGGGAGCGGCAAATCACAGTCAGAGAAGACCCCACACGACGCTATAGCTACAATTATGCTTAAGCTGAAGCACTACCTCATCGACCACGTCGAGCTGCACCTCAGCACCATTGCATCCAGGCTCATTGACAAAAAGTTCGAGTTGGCTTGGAACTTCTCATCTAACACCTGCAAAGACTTCTGCGACAACCTCCTCAACGTCGGCATGTACCAGTCTCTCTTCGCGCCTCAAGTCTCCCAGTTCAACAAATCTCCGTCTTACCTGATGAGCTTCGTCTGCCGCCCCGGCCCTCTCGTCGCCGACTTCCCGTGGTCTAAATACGACGTCCCCCAAGGTCTCGTGGAAGAGTATCTCCTACGCATCCAGCACGGCCGACACGAAGACTCGGACTTCATCGACAGCCTCTCCGAGTACTGGTCTGATTTCGGTGCATTCGGAGAAGCCCCATACAAATACCAAGACCTGTTTCCATGGGATTGCACTGAGGCCTACGGTAGAAACCCTTCCAAGTGTGGCTCCTGCAACATCTCCAAGCACGTCTGGGCATTCCCCCACGACTCGTGGTCAGCCATCTCCATGCACATGGCCCGCGAAAGCTTCCTCTACCCTCCAAGCATCAGTGAAAAAGGCCAGAGCGACCAGGCCTGGTTCCAGAACAGAATGCGCGTGCTCCTCGCCCAGAGCGCCCTCCTGGCCGTCGCCGCCGCCATGGCCAAGTCCCCCGAGATGCAGGTAGGCACCAGGTGGCTCTCGAGTGCTGCCGGCGAGGCTATCAGCAAGGACCGCGTCAAGCTGGGGGGCATCCACCGTGCCCAGCCTTACAGCCACCACTACGAGAAAGGTATGGGCGCGTCCTACTTCGTCTCCGACTGGGTGGCGTCGAGCGGCCGGCTGGAGGACTATGAGAGGAAGCGGGAGCAGAGGATGAAGCTCGCCGAGAAGGGGCAGAACGGGTGGAATTCCAAGAATATGAGGGCGAGGACGGAGACGAAGTTGTTCTTCAGGCAGCCGCCGACGGATCCGCCGGGCGTCCCTTACTGGTCTAGCATACCTTCGAATGATCTTTCTACATATGTGGCAATTGGGCTATCTGGCGCGCACGATGGGGGAGGCGGCGATGGAGGAGGCGGAGGGGATTCTGGTGGAGGTGGAGGCTGTGGCTCGGGAGGTTTTGGTGGTGATTCAGGGGGAGGCGATGGTGGTGGTGGATGTGGAGGAGGATGCGGTGGCGGCGGTGATGGTTGTGGCTGAGGGAGCTACTATTAAAGCATTCGGTGCTTTCCTATTTTGTATGTATGCTGAGTCTTTTCGCTGACCGCCCTTGTCTTGTAAATATCAAATACCTCCAGTAGAAACAGCCTGCCGTGTACTCATGTCAAGCAAGACGCCCAGCGTTGTTCTACCCCATCCCTATTGCTCCTCCTCCCGTAGTCGCCGCCTCACCTCCATCAACGCCTTCCCCAGCCTATTCCCCCCCCAAAGCTCCGGCTTCTGAAGCGCCATAGCCTCCCTAGCGGTGAACCCAATCCCCCATACCCGATCCTGCGAAGCCGCCTCGGCCAGGACCCGATCCCCGGTACTCAGCAGCAAGCTCCTCAGTCGCCGGTTCTGGCCGAATTTACCCATGTTCCCCGCGACCACCACCTCGCTCTTGATCTCATCCCAGCTGGAGGCCTCGAACCCCCGCGTCAGGCGCGCCAGGCTCTTCTGCTCTTTGGGATCCTTGGTCGCGAGGACCAGCCTCTGCGTCTCCGCGTCGCGGAACCGCCCCGCCTTGCAGTACATCATGAACTGCTCCGCGCAGCTGAAGTAGATTGGCTGCCAGCCCTCGGGGTTGTCCTCGTCGACGGGGTGGCCGATCAGGGCGGACATTTCGGCCTTGCTGACGGTGAACTTGGCCGGGTACCACTGGCAGAACTCGCCGAGGGGTTCGTCGGGCTTGAAGAAGAAGATGGGGGATTCGGGGCCGGAGGTCGCGGGGGATGGTAAGTTGGCGCCTGTCGTGTCGGTCATTTTGGTGCCTTCTGATGTTCTCTTCATCGTGACAGTGCATGTATGTCTGATGGAATTGCTGATGAAGGTGAAAAGGAGCTGCTTTCTTCATCGTCGCGGCCTTGCTCATTATGTAGCGGACACAATGCCATTTTGGGTTAAATAAACTTTGAGTATAACTTTATTGATTGTAACAAGATCTGGCATTTTAAGTCAATGATAGTCACCGTAGATGCTTTGACTTTCCCCTTCATGACTAAGGACCAAGCCGTTTATAATTTCATCTCCTCTTCATGGAGTGTGCGTCCGCCTTGAAAGGCATGGTGTCTTGTTTATGGGAATAGATTCGCTATATCTGCTCAAGTTGGGTGGCAGTGTAACGTCCTTGGTCTCCAATCTCGAGATTCTACGTCCTACAATTAATTATGAAGATGCCTCCTCAGGTTTTGATTTAAGAAATTGGCCTCAGGTAGAGGCGGAGGGTATCACTCACATTTCAGCTTCCGCCATTAAGACTACAGAGAAGCGGCGATTTAAAATAAGCACGAATTGGTTCAGCCCGAACCATCAATGGATGTATTGAGCGTCCGAGACTTAGTCCAAAGCGGCTAATATTCCGGAAGTTGCGGTGAATTGAGAATTAACCTTCTTATGATTCTCTGTTCTTCTACATTCTTTTCCAGCGTACTGGTCCCTTTCAGCTTCGAATATCTACCGCAACAACAAATCAAAGCCACTTATTTACACTCAAAGCCTGGGTAGGCGATATGCTATCTCTCTGTCCGAGTCAAGGGCCGAAATAAGACGCTTTCGCGTTTTCCCATTCTCCTCCCTAACCCGTCGACTGACCCTTTCAAGGTTTACCAACAGCTGGCTGGGTTTTATCCCAACGGAGAAAAGCAAAGAGGTCAAGGATCGTAGTTAGAGCTCTTTCGCAGGTAGATCCGTCCTAGTAGACCAATTCATCTTTGGCAGAATGCATATGAATAATACCAGAAGTAAATTATCAAGCCTCTCAATATCCCTGATGGCACCATCCCCACCTCATTATTACACACCTATATATGGATCACAGCGCCTTGCTTGTTACGGTTGTGACCGGCTAAGCCTCCCTGTAGGCTGAATCCAACAACAAATACAACTGTGATCAGCCCATTCAACCATCGCCACTCCTCCTCACTCCAGCGCAACAGAAGACGAGCAGCACATCGCCATACACAATGAACAGGCTGAGGTCGCGCTCAGAGGCCCATCAGCGGCCACCCGAATTGCCCTTTGACACCTACTCGGACGTGCATCTCGCCGCCAGCAAGGCCGCCCAGCGTCCACACGGTCACGACCCGGCCGAGCTGAAGAAGAAGGCCCTCGACCGCAGCATCCCGTCGCCGTCCCTCTTTGACTTTGGCGACGCCTCTCGCAAGGCGGCGGCGGCAAACCAGCAGTGGACGCCGCCCAGCGTGGCAGAGTGCGCAACGCACCTCGTCTTCCTCGAGGCCCTGCACAACGTGCGCGCGCAGGTCCTGGCCTCGACGCCCATCAGCTGCGCCATGGGCTACTCGAGCGCGTCCAAGCCGGACAAGGCCACGCTGGCCGCCTGGCACCACGGCAAGTGGAAGAAGTACGTCGAGTTCGCCATCGTGCGCTTCCTCAGCTGGCGTGAGACCATCCCTCGCGGGCAAACCAGGCTCGCCCACTGCCCGCCGTTGGACGTGCTGATGGTGTGGCAGGCGCTGCTGCTCAACCCGAGCATGCTCAGCAGGTATTTCCGGGATGAACCCATCGCCGACCTCAGGTTTCCCTGGGAGCTGGTCCACGCCGCCGTGGACACGCACACCTGGGAGCTGTCCCTGGCGCCGGCGGACAGGAACCAGTTCGAGGCGGACACGGGCATGGCGGCGCACCTACTCATCCAATTCGAGGACTGGCCCGTCCGCCTGCGGCCCGGGTCAAAAAAGAAGAACATCCTCGTCGGGCTGAGCGACTTCGAGTTCGGGCGTGCGACGGCGCGGGCGCCGCAGACGGAGCACGACGCCGACTCAGAGAGGGAGGGCGGCGGCGACAGGACGATCCCGGTCTACGCGCAGAAGTTCCTCGACGTGCGGCCGCAGCTCGCCAACCAGCTGCGCGAGGCAGTGCTGCGTCAGTTCCGGTTCGTGGAGAGGATGCACGACCTGCTGTGGGTGCGCAGCCCGGCGCTCGAGGGGACGCTGGCGAGGGCTCTGGCGCGCTACGACCGGTTCTGCGAGCTGATGCGGCGGGTGCCTGATCTGATGATGGTGCCGACGCTGGATGTCGACCTGGTCTGGCACACGCACCAGTGCGCGGCGTCGCAGTACGGGAGGGACATGGAGGCGCGGGTTGGGAGGTTCATCAATCACGACGATACTGTTGCGAGCCTGGCGCTGGAGGACGGGTTTGACAGGACGGCGGATCTATATCACAAGCATTTTGGCAAGGAGTACAGGATTTGCGGGTGTTGGGAGTGCGAGGCTCTGGCATCGGCAATGGAGCAGGCCGTCAAGACGGGAGAAACGGACATTCCTAAGATCACGGCGGAGGCAAGAGAAAGCGTCACGTACTATCGTGCAGTCGAGTCGGAGAGGTTGAAGAGTCTCATCAAGTGAGGGATGGCCTTGCAGTGGCAAGTGGATGATTACGCTTGGCGATGATGATGATGATGACGATCTCTTTTTTGCTGCTGCGTGTTTTGTATCTGGTTTTCTTCGAGCATCCTTTGACCCTTAAGATATCTTACCATGCATTAGCGCCACTATTAGACCGATCAGCATCATTTAGAGTTAATTCGATCTTTTTTATTTAGCTAGAATGCCCAATGAACAAAGGACCTCTCCGTCATCAGCAGAGTTTGCGCCATCACCAGGGCTAAAGCACGACAATGACGCCAAAGCTTGGCTTTCGTGGGCACAAGAGGCACCAGCTATCCCGACAAGGAAGGTCCATCACCAGCCCACCAGTCGCGATGAGCTCCTCATAAGCAGCCGGCAGTCGGTGCATCGTATTTCTGTGCAACCGACGTGCCCGGCAGAAGTTCCTGCAGGAGGGACAGGTTTTCGGCGCAGCAATGACGACAATTCGAGCGAATGAAGATGGTTGATGGCTCGAGATCTGCGGGCCTGCGATGAACTGCCTCAATTACCAGCAAGGCGGGGGTCTGGGCTCTCATTTCCCGTTGATCTCCTTCCTTGTTGGACGAAGCCGTGATGTTTTTATTGATGTCGTGATGCAGAAAATGTTGGTCGCACGACGCAGTGACAGTCTCGGCATTGAACGGCGTAAGCAAACAAGCTCTTGGCTGGCATTCAACAAAAAAATATAAAGGACACGCTTCAACGCTATGTTGAACCCTCCTCGTATCTGCTCCGTGTTCTTGAGCGGTCAGTTGCTGCTCTAGCCCCATCCATTCTTCAGTCACATCGCGAAGATGAAGTTCTTCAAGGCCACTCTGCTAGCTCTCTTCGCCGCAGGGAGCGCCCTCGCTGCTCCCGCCACGGAGGAGGTCGAGAGCGTCTCCTACGACGGCTTCAAGGTCTACCGGATCTGGACGCACGGCCGTCCAGGCGATATTCGGAGCAAGCTTGACGCCGGCCTGGCCAGCTATGAGCGCTGGAACGACGATGGGCTGTACCACATCGACATCCTCGTCTCTCCCAGCGAAGTCTCAGCATTCGAAGCTCTCCACCTCGAGCACAAGATCCTCCACGAGGACCTTGGCGCTTCTGTCCAGAGCGAGTCGGCGAGCATCTCGAAGCGCCTCAACGTCCGCGACGATGAGGATTGGTTTGCTTCGTACCACAACTACACGGACCACATCGCCTACTTTGACGAGCTGCACAAGAGATTCCCAGATAATTCCGAGATTGTCTCCTCGGGCGAGTCGTACGAGGGACGCGACATCTTCGGTATTCATCTGTATGGTAAAGCAGGCCCGGGAAAGCCAGCCGTTCTGTACCACGGCACTGTCCACGCTCGCGAATGGATTTCCGCTCCGGTAAGTATCATACCGTTATTCGCGTTATTCATTGATCAAATTTACTGACTAAATTCATCAGGTCGTCGAGTACATCACGCTGCAGCTCATCAACGGGTACGCCAAGAATGACTCCATCGCCACAACCGCCCTAGACAAATACGACTTCTGGATCTTCCCATTCGTGAACCCCGACGGTAAGCCCCCCCTCCCTCCTAGTCCTACGAGCAATGACACTAACAAACCTCACCTCAGGCTTCGTCTACTCCCAGACATCCGACCGCCTCTGGCGAAAGAACAGACAACCCGCGCCCCCCAACGCAACCAACCCATCCTGCTACGGCCGCGACATCAACCGCAACTGGGAGTTCGGCTGGGACACCAACCCGCGCGGCGCCTCCACCAACCCGTGCTCCCAGACCTACCGCGGCGAAGCCCCCTCCGACACCCCCGAAAACAGGGGGCTCGACAGGCTCGTCCGCAAGCTCCGCGACACCTCCAAGATCAAGCTCTTCATCGACTGGCACAGCTACGGCCAGTACATCCTCTCCCCCTTCGGCAACAAGGAGACCCTCTACGCCCCCGAGCTCGGCAAGTGGACCAAGGCCGCCTCCGTCGTCAGCGAGGCCATCCGCGACTCCTCCCCCAACCGCACCACCTACACCTTCGGCCCCAGCGGCGCCGTCCTCTACGCCACCACGGGCGCGGCCCCCGACCACGTCTATAGTATTGGCGGCGCTGAATTCTCCTACACGGTCGAGCTGCGGGACCTGGGCGACTATGGTTTCGTGCTGCCGCCGGAGCTGATCCTCCCCACGGCCAAGGAGCAGTGGGCTGGGCAGCGGGAGCTGCTGCCCATCCTGGACGAGGAGTTCTTTGACGGTGATGGTTCGGTCTACTAGAAGTGGTTGTGAATAGACAGGCTAGTTAATTTCTAAGATTGATAGAAAGATCTAGCAATATGAATCAAAATAAAGCAACAATATACGCTTCATCGTCTCTCAGGCATGTACTATTGGCACCTCAATAATCTGGCAATACCAACTGCAGACTCAAGAATAAGCAGCTTGATGAATGTCTTAATTTCAATGCCACCCATTAGACTACAGCAATCGTACGACTCCCCATCCATCCAACCCGTCGGGAGAGAGGGTCTCCGAAAAAAGGTTGATTTGCGATTTGGGGCGCAGGGGGTTTGCTTCCGCGGGTGGGTGTCAGACGGGTGCTCAGGACCTTGGTAAGAGGTTGGGGTTCCTGAAATCAACGAATGAGATCAGCATGTTCACCGAAACCTACCTGGAAGTAGTGGCCTTAAGGAGTATCTTACTCGATCTGGTGATTGATGAGCATTCATAAGCGGCCTTGGACTGTAGGTTGAGTCAAGGGCTCTGCATTTCCGCGCGTGAAGTCGAAGTGACGTGTTTGATCTCCTGATAACGGCAGGTATTCATCTTTCGCTGTAGGGTGTAAATAGACTTGAATCTTCTCCTGGACACCTGCACATGGGTTTCATTAGCTCAGAGGGTGGCAAAGGACGGCCGAGGGATGACTTGGATGGACCTCCAAACGTCCCCACGAAGGTCTCCGCATGAAGCCACATATTTCTCTCCCCAACTCATATCAGCCCCGCCGTGAATCACAGTCTTGGCTATTTTACCCCTAAGCTATCATCATTTTGATGTCAGTGGTGGCTCCATCTCCGCCTCTTTGTGGGAAAAGTGCTACCAAGCCTAGTGGCAAGGATGTCCCGGCTCCCTTCATTTCGCTGCTCCAAAATTATTCTGGGGCTTGCGAAGGCAAAACGGGAATTGAACTGACAAATCAGTCACCGCCATGCTGGTTCAATGGCCGCGGCAGATCAAAATTCAGCTCCATACTTCAACTCCATGTCATATGCTTGCTCAAATAAGGGGAACCAGCACAAGTACCAGCGTAATGGATAACAAAGCCTTCACATAAACAGCAATTAGAAGTCTTACCCCCTACAAAATGTTTCAGCTACGCATCTTCTTTATCATCCAACGTGAAATCATGACGAGGAAGTTACTGTGTAAGTTCAGTAAAATCCAAGGAATGTAAGCCATCTGTCACCTTGTTCACAGCCTCAGTCTTCAGGAAGAAGGCCCTGTGTCGTAGAAGGACAACCGGAAAGCAGCGGCTAATCCCAGCTGTTTCCACCTGTAGGCGGTCATAGCCACGGCCGAAATTTCCCTGGTTCCGGATTATCACGAACCCCCTGACCGGCATATGCCTCTTGAGCCTGGGAGCCGTTGGCCAATTCGTAGCCGACGCGTTATGCGGGTCCCCTTCCCAGAATTCCCTATTAAAATTAGCTCATATGCACCAGGAGTAGTCCCGCCGGGAGCTCGGTACCATGAACAGCAAGGGTTCAGTGGCTGGTAGCTGTCAAGCCAGGGATCGCGAGACAGCAAGACTCCGCCGCGGTGTCTCTCCCATGTCAGCCTATCCGTCAATTTGGCTCAACGTCTTGTTTCCCCAGGGTCATTCCGGTCAGAAATAGTGACCGGGGACTTGGCACCATTAAAACCTTTGGTAGAGGATGGGGATAGGCTGTTGCGATCCTCGTGACTCTTTTGATCCACGGCCGTCCAGGGCCGAATCCCGGCGTTCACAGCTGAAGACATCTCCCATGCAATGGATTGCGCGTAGATCAACCTAAGCTTTCGTAAGGAGAATTAACGGTCTGTTATATGGCACCTGCGTCGGTTAGAGAGTTTTCCCAGACATGGCTGTTATTCTCCGCAGTGTAAAAATCAGATATGATAGGAAAGCCCGACGTCTGTCTCTCTCACGCAGCATCAGGCAATTCTCGATGAAGAAAGTCTCTCCACTGAGTTCCAAAGTAACAGCCAAAATCATAATCTTTTTCAGAGCCCCTTGGCTAGGTACCCCGTGAGATCATGGGGGGTTGGGTTCAGTTTGTGAGCAGCACGGAGTAGATTGGGGGTCACCAATAGCCCAATTGGATTAACTGCATCCGAAAATTTAAGGCTCTGGCTGATGAATGACGGGCTGGGTTCCCTTGATCTATCCTGGCGGTCGGTATTATCCATATGCGTGGGGGTAAACGGGGAGTTGCATGTACAAGTGCATATGCACAATTGGCGGCTGTCGTTGATCGCTCTCCTCGAGCTGGGACCAATGACCACGACTCCGCGGAAAATAGCCAGTCGGGGGATGACACCAAATCCACCCCATACGCTGCTCTACCGCTACCCAGGTACTGGGAAGCGCTTGGGTTCGAACCATGACAGAGGTTGGCTTGTGCATGGGGCAAAATCGTCCAGGATGAGGTGAGGGGCGAGGATCAACGCAATTTATCGGTGTGCTAGAAATAGGCCCGGCTCTTCAGGGTCTCGACTACGTCAGCGTATGTGGCTCTGTGCTCGATCATCGATGTCAGCCTGGTCGGCCCGTGGGCAAAGGGATACGAAAGATGGATGCTTGAAGAATGTTCGAGACGAGGGTTAGTGCAGAGAAAATACAAGTACATGCCTCAGGCATCTGTTTTGATGCTCAAGGAAGGTACAGACGATTAATCTGCTTCCAGCATGGGAACAGGTGCTTCTGCTCCCCGTAGTGGCTCATCCTAACCGATCTGTTCTGAGGAAGGAACGCCCAAGACGTGAGGTGGGGCAACCCGCCATCCGCCCCTAAGGACAAGGACTGCCTGTAGGTTTAATATTAATTAGGTACCTTGGAGTGAAAGGATCGAGGACACAAAGAGGCAATAAAACCCATCCTGCCGTGCTGCTCCGCCCGCTGCATACGCATATTGCTGTGCAGAGGACGAATTCAAATCCGAAAGCCGCCCACGAAGCTGACGCTGCCGCCGTCGGTTCAGTCCCGTAGCACCCGTAGGCCGAGACACGTCGGCACAGAGGCGGATTCGCGGATGCGCTGCGGCTGCGACGCCCCAACTCTGCCCTGGCACCCTCTTCCCGGCCTTCCGTAGCACTAAGTAGGCCCCTAACTGCCAGCCACAGGCTTTACGCTAGCTCCCGGTGTTGTGTTGCGCATCATTGGATGGCCTTAGCTACCGTGGCATTGGGACCAACCATGACCACCAGCTCTCATCTTAGCTCGTCGCACTGCCTGTCAACAGTCCTAGCCATCCCCTAGTCACTACAGGGCACGCTTGAAATTACCTCCTTGGGGAGCAGACAGCGAGTTCCAAGACCGGGCCTCTGGATCTCTGGGTCTCTGCTGTCAGCAGACCTGGCTAGGTAATCTCATCCTTGCCACCGTCCATGTCAATGAACGTATCCCGGTTCGACACCTGCCCTAGGCTAGGAGAGGCGATGGACACTCACTCCCGTTGAACCCCTACCCTCCTCCGCGGACAAGGGCCCAGGATCATGAAATAGGTCACCCACTCTGCGGCATCATCCCGGCGTTTTCTCCCTCGTTACGCCGCCCCAGGCCAACTCAAAAACTGCTATATGCAGCCCTTCCTGCTTCTATCCATCTCCATTTCCTCTCAGATTTGATCCGCCTAATTCATTCATTCCACCTTGTGTTCCAAAAGCCTCGACCTCGTGATATCTTTCCCAGCTTCAAGTCCAGAGGCAGAGAGACACAATTCCCCGGCCTTAAAGCACCGGATGCCATTGCATTAGCTCATATTGGCAGAGACGTCAGCTGTAATCATCCCATTAGTCACATACCATGGCGATAAGCAGCGACAAGGTACCTGCCAACGGCACAGGTATATCCACTGCCGGTGTAAACGGCCACTTCAACAATGCAGAGACAAATAGCAGTTCCGAACCCACGGTCAACAGTGGCCTTCAGGAGATAATTCTCATCGATGAGTTACCCCGAGAAACCTGGCCCATGGCGGCTGCAATCCGCCCGAATGGCGATATGCTTCTCCCCCGCCTCAATGGCCCAGAACTGTACAACACTCAGCATCCCAAGACTCACAGCAATGCCTGTCCCAGCTCAGAACCCAAGCTCGTCCACTCGTTCCCTGACGCTACCTCAGTCTTCAACATTTGCCGGTTAAAGGGCACCAGGCGTGAGGAATATGCCGTTCTCACAGCGATTGTCGATCTAGAGACGCCGGAAGTATACAACACTGCGGTTTGGCGAGTAGTTCCTTCCGCTGGAGACGCCACTGAGGAAATCAAGCCTGAGGCCACGAAGATCGCCGATATACCGGAGGCTCAGCTTTGCATCGGGATGACTTCTGCATCAGATCACACCCTTCTCGTTGCTGACTCTGGTGCGGGCTGTATTTACCGCATCAATGTGGAAACGGGGACGCTGTCCCTCTTTCACGGGGATGAGTCGATGCGACCCGCGACTAGGAAAGATGCCCTCGGTATTAGCCGTATAAGGGTCCTTGGAAACAATCTGTTCTACACAAACACAAGCAGAGGGACGTTCTGCCGCCTCCCCGTCCGGTGGACTGAGGATGGCCAAGATCTGCAGCCCGCTGGCGCCTGTCAGACTATGGCAAGGGGCCTTGCAAATGCCGACGGAATGGCAATCACTCGAGATGGTGCCACTGCCTACATCGGTAGTTATATCAGTGGGACACTCTGGAAGGTGGATATAGACTTTGAAACAGGAAGCGGTATCGTCCATATCCTTCGAGAGCGGATATCAGACCCCACAGGCTTGGAGCTGGTATACGCAGAACAGAACCAGGAACCCACGCTCTTCGTGGTATGTTGCGGCTGCTTGGGACAGGAATGGAGAGACAGAGTTGGCAGCAAGTGGCTTAATATGCTCCATGTGGACAGATCTATCAAGGTGACGGTGGAGATCTTTATCACGTACGAGCCCAATCCCGACTACATACGTGCAGGGTGCGAGAACTAGAAGAATGTTTTTTTCTGGCAGAGTGAGAAGGGCATAAAATGGGTTAATTAATTTTTACATGTTATTGATACCACCCGTATAAGGGATCCATCTTGGCTTGGATGGTTTTGAATTGGAAGATAATATATGCGCAAGTCGCTGGAAATTTGTACTGGCGATGGTGCCGGACAACATAGATGATTTTTCATAGAATGGGAAAGTTCTCTTTTCAGTATTGCCTGAATTAAATAGGATGAGCAGGTGAGTGCCGGTGGGGTTTTCCAACCAACAGCACCGCAACCTGTGCCTGAGAGATCGCGATGTCGGCGCCAGTCAATAGGGGGGATTTCAACCAAGCTGCCAGTCAAAACCAACAACCACAGTTAATTGCTATGTGTTTGGTGTTTGGTTGGGACCTCTCTCACTTGAGCAATTGAATGAGGCCAACCTGGTCTTCATATGAGCCAAATTGGTTTCAAGAGTCAAAGATCCCGTTTCAAGAATAAAATAAATGTTAAGGGCAAGAATAAAATAAATGTAAAGGGCAAGAATCATTGAATTTTTGAAAATGATTGGCAGCTAACCCTCACTTATACCTTTCTCCCGCGAGGATCCTACTGACCAGGAAACTCCACACGCTCTCAATACTTGGAAGATAGAGCTGAGTATCAGTGTTTGAGTTTACAACTACCACTATCGCCGTATTTATTTAAAGACGAACAATTCTAAAATGCATTCCAGTTTTACTTTATTGATTTTCGATATGCAGCAAGTTGTAGATGTATGCACTCACTTTAGAACTAGTTAGTCCAGATGCAAAACACATAGTAGCTAACTTGTCTCTCTGCTGGCTCTTGCTGTAGGGTGTCACAACGAACCTCCACGAGGCCCCTGACAATCGTACAACAGTCTATTCGCGAATGATAAAGAACGAACAATAGAAGTGAACACTTGGGTAGCAAAATCTGACCAGAAAAAAATTAAAGCTTCAACCCCGCGCCTAGGTGCTTCGCTGCTCTGTATTTAAATGACGTAATAGGCACTTTCGGTCTGGTGAGGCATCCTGCATATAGCCTTACCATGCATATTGTTGCCAGACATAGCCACGCAGGTTGGGCAGCAAGACCCAATCTTTTCACACGGTAGAAAAGAGTGTGGTAGAAATATGAAACTCGCCAAATCTCACCTGCGAGATTTCTTCCTTTTTATCCACCTGCCTTTCAGCTCCTCTTGCACCCGCTTGGAGCTGGGCTATCACCGATCATCTACCGGCAAAGACTGGATAAAGCTTTCCTATGCCAATATGGCAGATCCGTTATCCGTCGCTGGCAGCGCTGTCGGAATCGTGTCACTAGGTCTCACAGCCGCACAAGGCCTCATACAGTACTATCAAGCATATCGCGGTCAATCTGAAGATGTCGCCCACACAACCACGAAGCTTGAACACCTCTTGGATGTGCTAGAGAACTTGCAAATCTTACTCAGCAGTAGAAAATCTCACGCCAAGGACGGTGATCTTCTGGATAAAGTGAATTCATATATCGAAGATTCCTACGAGCCCATCCAGGAACTAGAAGAGCAGTTGAACAAGCTCAGGAAAACGTCTGATCGCGATGTTATTGCCAGCCTGCATGGTTTCGGCCGCCGGCTTGTTTACCCATTGAGAAAGAGTACGCTGCAAAAACTGGAGGCTGACATTGACGACTCGATGCAAGTCATATCGCTCGCATTACAGCTTCTTCAGAATGGAAATTTGAACAGAATGCAGGATGACGTAGCAGCATTACTGAAGCTCGTGGAGGCCGCTTCTGTTAGTAGTGAGATTAGGGCTTGGATTAAGGCTCCAGACGCCAGCATCAATTTCAATGAGGCTGCTAAGAAAAAGCACACCGGCACAGGCAACTGGTTCATTGAAGGATCGCAATTCCACGACTGGTTGGAGAAGCCCGCTTCTTTTCTTTGGGTTGTCGGCTTCGCTGGCTGCGGCAAGTCTGTTTTAATGACAACTATCATCGAGCATACGCAGCGTCATCGTCAGTTGAAGCAAGGGGTCGGCATTGCTTTCTTCTTCTTTACCTTCAACGATGATGCCAAGCAAAACTGCTCAGCTATGCTTCGCTCCATCATCTTGCAGTTATCCAGCCAACTCAGTCAGAAGGATAATCCTCTTCCCAGGCTATGGAGGCGTTCTCAGTCACACTCTCCCACCGATCAATCCCTCTTAGAATGTCTACATCAACTTATGCACTATTTCAAAGATGGTGTTTATATTCTAATTGATGCTTTGGATGAAAGCCCTTCCGGAACATACCGAGATGAAGTCCTGGACACTCTAGCCGAGATGAGAGATTGGGGCGAGCCTCGATTACATCTTATCGTATCCAGTAGAGACTACTCCGATATTCGTTCATCGCTTCTCAGTACATCCTCCGATGAAACCATGATAAAGATGAGAAATGAATCAATTGACAAGGATATCAACAATTTTGTATCTCAGCATCTCCGTACCCGCCAGAGGTTCCGAAAGTGGAAAGATCACTATGATCAGATCGAAGCCGCCCTCGTCGATGGAGCTCAAGGCATGTAAGTCCGATTCCATCAATTAGAGTATGTCTCTGATTTTCTAATTCAATACAGATTCCGTTGGGTAGAATGCCAGTTCGCGGCACTAGCTAGGTGCCCAACAAGTGAATACAATCTAAAGCGCACTCTTCAATCACTCCCAAAGAGTTTAGATGAGACATATGCACGCATGCTTCGAGACCTGGATCCCAGGTACCGAGAGGATGCCCAGCGTGCCTTGAACTTGCTTTGCTGTACAAAGCGCCCCCTGCTCGTGGAAGAGCTTATGCAAGCGATAGCCGTGGAGCTGGGCGATTCGCCGAAGTACAATTCAGAACGCCAACTCAAGAGCAGCGAAGATCTTCAGCAAATATGTGCCGGATTAATAGATATCGATATTCGATTTCTTGATCAATCCGACCGTGGTATGAACAGAATGGACTTCTGTTTTCCTAATATCATCGGTAATCGTTACGAGGTAGTGCGGATCGCTCATTTTTCCGTTCAGGAATTTCTGAAATCAGATCGGATACAAAAGTCCAAAGACTTACAAGATCTGGTCAGTTTTCACGTGAGCATGCAAGATGCCAATGATCAAATGGCGGGTACTTGCCTCACCTTTCTGTTGGAACCCTCAATACTCGAGCCGAGAAGCTCAACATCTTCTCCACCCGCCTATAAATATTATGAGGATTATCCACCCGCCTATATATCCTTTGAGGATTATGCAACACGCTATTGGGTCGATCATTTTAAAGAATGCACTCCTAGTTCCTCGACAAGGGCAGAAGCTCTTCGTCTCTTTTGCGGGAAAGGCGATGTATTTAAGAAATGGAAATCTAGGCGCGGCTTCGGAGAAAGTTTGCCAGCACCACTTTACTATGCCTCATATTTTGGACTAACTTCAATTGTCGATGCTCTCATAGATGTTGGTCTATCAAAAGAACCAGCCGCAACACATAATGCATGCACTCGAGCTGAGCCGTTCTTTCTCAACGAAGTGACGAGCTATGGTGAAACAGCTCTTCAAGCTGCGTCATCACAGGGCCATCTTGAAATCGTACAGCTGCTCATTACAAAAGGAGCTGATATCAACCAGCAAAGCAGTTCTTCCGGAACAGCTCTTCAAGCTGCCTCAATGAGTGGCAATCTTGAGATTGTTGAGCTTCTCATCAGAAAGGGTGCAAATATTCATCAGGAATATGATCGTTTTCATGGAACAGCTCTTCGAGCAGCATCAGCATTCGGCCATATCGAGATTATCAAGCTGCTCCTTACAAAAGGTGCTAGAATCAACCAACAAGCCCGTAATCATGGAACAGCTCTTCAAGCTGCCTCAATGCGTGGCAATCTTGAGATTGTTGAGCTACTCATCAAAAAGGGAGCAAATGTTAATCTAGAAGGTGATAACCATGCAACAGCTCTTCAAGCACAATCAGCTCTTCAAGCAGCGTCAGCATCCGGCCATATCGAGATTGTTAAGCTGCTTCTTAAAGAAGGTGCTAATATTAATCAAGAAAGTAGTTACTATGGAACAGCTCTCCACGCAGCATCAGCATTCGGCCACATCGAGATTATCAAGCTGCTCCTTAAAGAAGGTGCTAATATCAACCAAGAAGGCGGTTACCTTACAAAACAAGGTTACCCTGGAACAGCTGTTGATTTTGCATTAATGACTGGCTATTTAGAGGCTGTTCAGTTACTCATCGAAAAAGGAGCTCGTGCCAATGAAGAGGTTGTTCGGTTTCTTATCATGAAAGGAACTCGTGTCAATGAAGAGGTTGTTCGGTTTCTTATCATGAAAGGAGCTTATGTCGATCAAGAGGCTGGTCATCACAAAACACCTCTCCAAGCTGCGTTCAAAACACCGTCGCTCGGAGATTTCTCAGAAATTTCTTGATGAAGGAGCCAAAACCAACCATGCTACTGATGTCGGAACGTCCTTTCAAGCTAAATCAAGATGGGATACCAGAAGCTGTGCCCCTATCTCTTAAATTGGGGATTAAAGCCGAGAAAAGGGCTGGATTGTGAGATTATGACGAACCGATTTCGAGAGCTGCTTCGTATTGAGTAGTTCTATATATATATATATGTAGTGTTATTGGAATCATATCAGCTGCCCCATCGTTTAGACTTCAGAATATAGGCGGACAAGACAGAATTGAGAACCAACAATTATTGTTTCCAGTTTGCAATTGTCAGTACAGCCTAGGTTAACTTTTTTATGCCAGTGGCAAGTAAACTTGATATCGGAAGACAAAGGGGAGAGAACATCGCGCATTATTGCAAGAATGGTATAATTTTGCACTATAAGGATCGTGGAAGGACCTTCTCACTGAGCAGCCTACGAGACACCGGAATCAGTTTGCCGAGCTAGACGTAAAGTATCAAAGCCGCACAAGGAGAAAAGTGCTTTTTTTGCTGGCGCAGCAGAATCAGTTATTGCAAGAGCAGAATTTATTGGTATAAGACGCCAAAAGGCTTCGGGAAGAGAATTATCAATTGGAATTAAACCAACTTCAACTGTAACAGAAAAAGATCCACCCGCAGTAAAGTCGAATGCCTTTGCTCCGGGCGAAAGATAAAGGCCCAAAACGAGGCAGTCTCGGTTAATATGCGTTTGGATATTGTGTATTCTCATTTCAAGGCATGTCGCCTTGTAGCAACTCGCGATAATGATATAAAGATTAGTCGCTTGTTCAGGATTTCGCCAATATCTCGGCTTGTAAATTAGGGCTTATTTAGGTAGTCATGGGAAATGACCCCCGATCTGAAGACGGTCGTGAGCTTCTTTAACAAACACACTTAGTAGACAATGACAGTATGGCCGATCTCTCCCGAACATGATAACTCATTTAATAGAAAATTGAGTAACCCTGCTACCAAGATGTTTAACTCTGGTTTATTGTCTTGCAATGTAATGTAATAGTCAGGAATGCAGATCGTTGTTGCAAACCCTGGTTCACTAGGTATATCCTTAGCTAGCCTTTATTGATGTTTTTATTAATTATGTCGGCAAATTCGTATTTGAGGCAAGTGAGGATAATAAATTAAGATATATAAATATTTAGAAATAAATACTCCCTACTCATTCTCCCTGTTAAAATCTCTCCTCTTTATTTTTGCTTCGCATTCGGCAGCTTTATTAAAGAACCCTTCCTTCATCACTGTGGGGTTGATATTTGTCCTTTCAATACTAAATAGCTTTAGTAAAACCGCAGTCGTCTTTAAGATCTCCATCCAAGCAAAACTATAACCTTTTAGCGAATCTGTGCATAAGGCAAACGAGCCAACCTACTTTCTTCCAATACAAGCCCTAGGACCAGTGGAAAAGGGATGAAAGTTCTCGAGAAGTTTGTTCGCCCCCGGTTCCAGCCATCTTTGCGGTCTAAACCTCTCTGGGGAGTCGAATACCCGGGGGTCCATCATAACGCCTACGGTTGGTACACTCACACAGGTCTTAACCCAGGTTTAGCAAACGGCTGGTCGTGTCTTCAATTTGTGCCAGTGTATTGGCCTCACCTTGCTTGGGATGAACTGTCCAACCACATTTTTACCCCCCGTGGGAGTGACTCGCTCTAGACCCGTCGCACTTGTTGGCCTAAAACGCATAACCTCCCTCAACGTAGCGACCATCAGTGGTAGTCTGCTTGTCTCCCTTTCGCTGGGAACCCAGTCTTCTGCAGGCTCTCCAGGAAAGAAAGCGTCAAGTTCCTGCTGTAAGAGAAGTTGCAACTTGGTGTCTCGAGAAACAAAGTCGATGAAATTTGTCATAGTGCTGCTTGTGGTGTCACTTCCCCCCACAATGAAACTAATTGATTCAGCTATAATTTCGTCTTCGTCAATAGATTTCTTAGTACTAGGATCCGTTGCGGCGAGTAGGTAACTCATCAAGTCCTTGCGATTCCCGGTCGAGGATTTCCGCCTCTGATATGCTTCTCGCCCAATGGACTCGAGGCCGGCGCGAGCCTTGTAACCTTGTCTCCAGAACGAGTCAAATGGATGGTATCTCATCAGCGGTCTGAGAATTGAAGAGAGTGATCCGATCGCGTTCATGAACTCGCCTCGGGCGTCGATGATCTGGATAAGGCCATCAGGGTCTTCGCCAGTTTCTACAAAGCCAAAAGGCGATCCGAAAGCGAAGCTGGCAACGACATCGAAAGCGAGGAAATTAGCTATTAGGTACAAATAGCCGTTAGTTAGTAATTTGCGGATTGGGGAAACTGTTGAAGCACCTACTCCAGACGACAAAATCAAGGTTAGCTTTGTTCTCTTGCAACATCCCAAATAATTTGCGCTTCCAACCCAGAATCTCTTTGTCCATATAAGGTTCAAAATCCAGCAAAGCTCTAGAAGAGAAAGAAGCATTGATATACTTCCGCTTTCGTAAATGTTCTTCCACGCTCCTGACGTTGAATACGACTGGCGTTACCTGTACGAATGCATCGTAAAACGGACCCTTGGTAAACCCGGTTTTGTGACCATAGATTTGTGGTATTGCTCCAGGGTTATTGATGGACACATGATTGGGACCGATCCGGACAAAGTCGCCATATTTTTTATGTAGTTCCATTACTACTTCAGAGCGTCGGGTACGCCGGCACTGGTATGCCAGCCAATACGACGACAGTTTTGCCCAAGTCGGACCCGGAAAGTGGCTGATCGGGGAATAGTAAGAGTTGACAAGCTGATAGATAACCTAGATACATAAGATTGCTGTAAGACATCGGGATCAAAGACTTTGTTCTGTTTACGTGTCTCGTCATTCGCAACCCGTGATAGGATGATATAAATTAGAAAAAAAGAAGGAAAAGAAAAACCAACACAACAAGCGAGGTACGGAACTTACAGCGAGGGCGGCAAGAGAGATGAGACCATGCACAGCCATGGCTCCGTCAATCCATCTCTGCTGCTCAAATTGCTCCCACGCGGACATGTTGTGATGGGCTTCTTTGTTGAGATGGTAGTCTTCGAGCAGTAGGTTGTTAGGCTTAACAATATCGATGTGCGGGATTTTGCTGTATTAAAGAATTCTTGAGATATTCTTATTCAGGCTGCTAGTAATCGAGCATCGAGATACCGATCGTCTTAGAGTTGGAGAGCCACCTTAATAAATGCTGGTGTCCCGCTTTGAAAATCCGGAGCCCGGGGCAATACCGGAAGAGTACGAGGATTCTTTTGGTGTCTCGGGCCGTCCGGATCCTTTGAGCCACTCGCATATCCGCATTGTGGGGTAAACCCCGAAGTTAAGGATGCAGGCCGGGGCATTATCGGCAACCTCTCATCCAGTTGTCACTGGTGCGTGCAGAAATGGGTGATCTGCTCTCTCTATACGACGGGAGTCGGTGGTGCGGCACATGACGTGCCCGACCATTGAGCCCCTCAAAACTCAAATAACCAGCGACAATGCTCTCCCACGATTTCAAGAGTCGGCTTTGAACAAATAACTTCAATGAATGCATTTTCTGCTTAACTTATACGGAAGAGAAAGAGAATAGAGTTTAACAACAATAAAGCTGCCAGGGCCCGACAACTCAACACAATGAATACTTCTTAACTTATAGTCTGCAATCTTTCGAACACCAACTGGTTCAAGATGGTCTTGACACGCGTCGGTCAAAGTTTTATAATGGAGTCGTTAAAGCGACCCAATGATCTCAAGATTACACAGTCCCTACCTTCAGCCAGTGTAGGAGCCAAACTGGGAGGACTTCCTGTTGCCCAGGAGTTTGAATACGCAAAGGCCGATGGAATGGCTTCAATCCATGTCAACTTCCCCACCAGGTTCGATGCAGAGGTTGCGTCTTACTTTGTCCACGGCACCATTTCTCCTAACCTAGACGGAACTTTCTATTGTGTCATTTGCAACTCAACCTATGCTAACCGTAACGGAAAAGATATATGGATCAATGGCGATGGTGCTATTGACGTCTGGAGCATTTCCAACGGCGTTTGCAACTTCAAACAGAAGTTTGTGCCTACGCCGAGATTTGTTCTTGAGCGTGCAGCCAGGAAGCCTCTGTTTGGCGCTTACAGAAAGAGGGTTTCCGAAATGGTTCAATCTACTGGGAACACACACATCCACTTTTGGCAAGGAATTCTTCTTGCGACTAAAGAGGACAGTCCACCTATTGCTATGGACCCTGATACGTTGAACACGGTCAATAATCCAGTTCCTGTGGTTTTAGGCTCCTCCGAATGCATATTCAACTCGTCAGTCGCTGTCGCGACTTGATCTTCCATTGCGTTTGCGGTGTTTATAACCGTTTCCGCTGTCTCATCTGCTGACCCCGTCACAACAGAATCAGAGTTGGTGTCGGTCTTTGTGCTTTGCCTCTGTATCAAGCATTTTAAATGATGCCCAATGCTCCCGCATTCTTGAGGTCTGCTACGCCAGATCTCGGCAAACTTTGACACAGAGACTTGTTTATGTAGAGTGCAACATGTGTAGATAAGGCATGCGACAATATCGTCCAGTATTTGATCATCAGAATGAGCCAAACAGTCAGTCAAACTACCTGGCTGCCGACAGTCGGCCAGATAAGAGAGGTAGGCATCGCATGTGCCTAGGGGCTTCTGTTCAGCCTCGGTGACGACGAGTTTAAGCGTCAGAAGAGTCGCTGGAATGAAAAATCATCGCATGTAAGTGTTTGTGCCCGAGCACGTTCAAGAACAGAAGCAGAAGGAAAATAAACGAATGTGTACCTCTGGTCTGTATGAAGCTCCCCAATGTTTGAATGTTGCTGGAAATGGTTTAGGTATATATACTGAGAATGCTCTCCATGGCGGATGTCCTCTCCAATCAATGAGAGACGCGTAACTCACGAGTCTCATCTCATGTCGCGTCTCTTTTCTAAGTCCGCTATAAAAAGATACGACCACTGGTATCCACAATCAACAGGGGTGCTTACATGGCCGCTTAGTAATAGGAAGTCATACACTTGCAGACACGAATCAACTCATAACGGGGAGGCTTAATCAACAAGGCGGGTACCACTGGTGGTCTCCGGAATCTTCTCCGAAACTGATTCGTAAAGGATAAGGATCGACAGGAGTAGCTCAGCCACGTACTTTCGTAACATCATAGTGACGCTAATGTAGCTGAGCATAAGGTTCTCTGTACCAGTTCACGAGATGATTGGCTGTCTGCAGTCGTTCCGGCAATTGGAGATCCCATTGGAGGTTGAGTTTAGGCTCAGCAAAGATAGTTCCCGCCGTTGTCTCAGTAACCAGCATAGCCTGACTGCGTTGTCATTTGCAGAATGTCATACATCTAATGATCTCAGAATCCGGACCATTGGATCTTTGCATAATTATGACAAGCTTGTTCTTGGATTGGCTATAAGAACGCAACTCCTTCCTCAAGTGCTGCTTTTCGACGTCTTTCAACCAAGATAACCAGTTATTCACCGCAAGCCTCGACGAAAGGGTTTAGTCCGAGACTGTTACAGCGAATCAACATTGCGTTCCGCCGTCAAAGATGTCCGCCACAGACTCTGGAACTCCAAGCTTGCCATCGGCCGAATGCATCGGTCTGTCTTGTGCCGCACTTGTTATTTTCGGCATACTACTGTTTCCTACTCTCTACATTGCCTACAAACATGGAAAGGCTGGCAATATGTGCTGGCCCATCCTAGTAACCTTCCTCGTCTTCCGGATTGTTTCTGACGCCTACTACCTGTCCAAACGCAACGAACCGGACCTGCCAACTATGTTAGCTATGGTGACAAGTTCCGCATGTAGCGCGACGATGACCCTTACGATCATTGGCTTGATCTATGAAGCGTATGTACCCGTACTACTGCCCTAGAGCGTCGATGTGAAGCTGACCTCAGCCAGTGTAAATCTCCCTTTGACTCTATCCAAGCGATCGAGAAACAAAGTCATCATCGCTATAATGCACATTGTTTACACTGTCAGCACCATCATGGTAGCCTATGGAGGAAGCCGTGACACGACGACCCCGGAAGGAGTAAAGAATCATGTTCTCAACAAGACCGGAAACGTTTTCATGTTTCTCGTCATAATTGGTACTCTATTCTGGCTATGGCCTGCCGGAGAACACACATTCTATGCTCGACACGATATCAACTATTACGCCGCCAAGGCGCTGATGATTGCCGCTGCGCTCTGCATCGTCCTGCAGTCAATTCGTCTCAATTACGACCTAATTTATGCTTTCACGCAGATCTCTACCCTTCATCCTACAACGGGCAGTTTCGCAATCCGGTTTATTACCTTTTCACTTCAGCTGGTCATCGTCGCCATCACTCTCATCGCGGGGTGGTATAGTAGAGATGCAGTCACAACCAAGCTAGCAGCTCTTGAGTCACAAAGCACTTCCCATTTAGTCTGAGTGCCATTTTACCAACAAGGGAGTTGGTAGGTATGCAATATTGCGAAAGTCAGAGCTTTGATGTCCAAGTCCTTTATGTTTCCAGGGCAGATCGACAACCGGGATTAAGATTATTTGCTGGAGTTCAATGTTTTGTGCGTAGCTTATCAGGAATATAAAGGCTGAATTGAAAATGAGGATTTGTGAGTTGTCAAAACCAATAAGTCTATGAAATGTCATAGAATTCGTGTTCCAAGTTCTAATTTGATCCGATGGACGCGCCGATTCCAGCAGATCACAGGTCCGGAAGAACTACTATTCGCACCAAGCTATGTAGCTACAATTAATAACTTGACCCAATATTCTTCTTAATGCATAAAGCGGGATAAGTTTACCAAGGGCTGATTAAGGGACCGAAAGTGGAAAGGGATTAGAGGGAGATCGCGGAAAGACCGGGGAAAGACCGGGGCAAGATCGGTAGATTGTGGTATGATAGTGTCTTCTAAGTTCAGTGAGCTGTGAGCAAGTGTGAAGCGGCAGTGCGGCGATCTCTTAGAGAGTACACATTAAGACAGTCGTCAAATACCAGATATATATGTATTTGAGACATCGGAGTTTCGGTTATAGTTGGCGTACTCTTAGTTTCGGTCAAGCTATGGGATATTCCACAGAAGGCTTACGAGCGCCTTGGGGTGGCTGTTCAGTGCGACACATAATTCAACCAAGGGTGAACTGTTTGCTACACCCACCAAAAGGTACCTACATAGCTGGACCGGATGAAGATAACAGCCCAGCCAATTACTGGGCGCCAATCTATTCCATCATGAGTGACCTGTCAGGGGCACGGCAAATCAGACGCTAATTTTCCATCATCCTTGGGGACCCTCGTACTGTAGCCTTCTGACGAATGTCACCAAGTGTAAATATAGCGGGGCCAGTAGAGCTTTGACCGGGTATGAAGCGGGACTCGGAAGTTTCGTAACACCCGACAAGGGGCCTGAGCCATCGATATCGACGTGATCAGTCGCTAGACAATATCTAGCATCACAAAGAGTGCAGGGCTTAAGCAACGGTCGGGTATTCTGGAATGCCGCCACTGTTCATGGTGACGTGTATCGGTATCTGCTATTGCAACATGATTTTAAGACTAAGATGGCTGAGGAAAAGATTTGATCCCTAACACGCGCACTCTCTCATTGTTTCCAACCTTCGTTACTCTTAGTCTTCGTTACCTTCGTTTCATTGCACGAACAATACTTCCAATCCTATAAGCAAGATGCTGGCTCTCATGATTGTCGTATATGTCTTTAGGGTCTGTCCCTAATGCATTGACGTATATGTTTCGACCCGATAGTCATCCAACTTACGAGAATGTATTATTATTATCCCCAAACAATTTCAAGAGTAAATGCTGACATTCCCAATCAGTCTCATATCCAGGCCCGATACAATCTTATTGAAGGCCAAAGTGACAGTGGTTCTTTCTGGTTATGTTCTTTCTTGACCTCTACGACTGGAAAGCAATATTTGGCCCTCCAGCATATCTCAGGGTCCGCTGATTATTCTTCCATCTGCAAATCTTCTCTCCTCGACCTTGAAACGAAAAGTTATTGGAATAACTTCACTACTTGCGAACCAGTATCCCATTCCTCATCTAACCCTGTTGATATTCATTTGGGCAGCTATGGATTCGGGGCCACATCCGAAGACAAGATATCCTCTCTGTACGCATTTAATAGTGTTGAAGACTATTCTTACGACCTTATCTTCGAAGCGAAATCCAAGGTGCTACTAAACGGTGGCAATGAGGTTATTACATTCGGGCAAGGTTTCACCAACTCTACTGAGTGGGCCATTCCTGCATTGAAGACGAATGGAACTTTCAGTTTAGGAAAGGAAAAGTTCCAAGTGGACGCTGCCAAGTCTTTTACTTGGTACGACAGGCAGGCAGGAAACAGTGCCCCTCAGAGCTGGACCTGGTTTCAACTTCACTTTCCGGGAACTGCAATTAAGGCCAGTATTTGGGCTTACGATCTTGCCGCCCCAGCTGTTCCTACCGAAAACAGATTCGCTACTATTCGGTTTGGCGAAGAGGCTCACCTTGTCTTGCCCTATACTTTGATCGCAAGTACATCGAACGTTTGGAGATCTGATCATACGAATGTTACCTATCCGCTCAGCTGGACGCTCAACTTCGAGAATGGCGATAGGCTCGAAGTTGATTCGGTACGGGGAGATCAGGAGATTTACGGTGGAGAGCAGATCGGAAATACTGTGTATGCTGGATTTATTGAGGCGAAGGGCAAGTTCCTCGGACAGCATGCCGGGTTTGGCGTGGTTGAGATGATTCAACTCTGGTGAGCTGTGCTGTTTTAGGGCGATCTAGGCTCGGGCTTATAACGAGTTATAAGGAAATACCTTTACGGTAGAGGAACTACAAATATTACATTTGATATATATAGCTTACTATCTTGGCTACTTGTTCACAATACTATCATGTCTTAACTCTCTAAGGGTATAACAGCCTGCACTTGACCCCCCGTCTGGCTTTTGCTCTCGCGTCATTGTTTTTCTCAATATATTGGAGACCCTTATGGCATGCATCTTCGAACCGAGGTATGCTAGACCGCACTATAAGATGTCTTGTACCATTAATCTCATACGAAGGCTTTCACTGGACCTCAAAAAAGGGTCACTAGGCCAGCATCCTCTTCCTCTTACGCCAACACGATGGCAACAAATACCGCGGACGGCTATGTTTAGACCCCCCCGTATGGGCACGTCCCAAGGTGGGCTGCTATGCCAAGGCGTTATTCAACCCTCCATTAGGAGGAAGAGTACTAACAGGTACGGCTGCATGGTTATTGGTGCTGGTTTTTCCGGCCTCACGGCAACCAGGACCTGATGCTTACAAGTAAGTGAGTTTCTTTAAATCCTCTGTATTTGATTTCAAAGTGTGCTAATCAGATGAATAACAGAGAAGAGGGCTCTTCTGATAGAGGCCAGGGATCGCATTGGCGGGAGGACTTATCGCGTAAATCTCGATGGTGGCATAGTAATACTGATACAAACTGCTTTTATATACTAATTAATTCAGGATATACCTACAAGATGGGCGGCACGTGGGTGTCTCACTTCCAAAGCAACCATTTCGTGATGCAGCGGTACAGCATGGATCACGGCCTTATTCTAACCAGGCAATCGAGGCACGAGAACAATTGCTACACTGAAAATGTGCTTGGTAAGTGCGTTTGAGTTTATATGACATAGTGATAGTCTGATGCGGTGCCAGATTCAGAGTCAAGTCGCCAGATAAGCCATAAGGAAGCTGGCAAACTGCAGGCTCGAGCCCGACCTGCTTGTCAACGTCAACGTTAACGCCGTAGGCTCACGGAAAATCTGCCCGCTTCGTCACTAGCAACTTGGAAATATCCTGATCAAGCGGGAAGAAGTCGAAAAGCAGGGTGCGCTTTTCTGTAGGGACTGTTATAACTAGATCAAGCACCAACTCAACAGCGAGGAGACTAATTTCTTACTCTCCATGCTTTTACCCAAATGGAACTTGGATAACTCTAGTCTATGTGTGATTAAGTCATATGGGCACCGTACTACAATACAGGTGTCTAAAGCCGGGAGCGACCAAGAACAAGCATACAAGTGCGGACCAACTCGATCCTAACTTCCAAAATATTGTGGCATATCAGAAGTCATGTTAACTGATCGGTCTTATTAGCTAGCAGCCAAAAGCGGGCAAAGAGATGACTGAGAGTCACCCCTGGCTGACTCTGATGTAAGATTCATAACTGACAACCGCCAGACCCTGGGACCATGTCATGCCATGCATAAAAGACATGATGACCCGCTCTTTAGTCGAAAAAATCCCTCCTCCATACTCGATCAATAGAGGTGAAGATAAGCCGGCAGTTCAGTTTGACGCACTCAGCTGCTGAAACAACAAGCAGCCGTGATAGATGAACACACGATGCTCTTTCTCAATCTGCCGCTGGAGATCAGGTACGGAATCTACCGGTGGGTTATCTGCTCCGCTACCAAACCACCTCCTTCTCCCGCCAGGGATCGACGGAATCGTCGGAGCCTACCCGATGGCAGTAGAGATACTCAGAGAATTTTTCACCGCACGCCTGACAACCCTGCTCTCTCCCTTCTTCGGGTGAATAAACAGGTCAGCGAGGAAGTCAGCAACTTTCTCATGTACCTCCCCACCAGTAATTACCACGTCGACATCATGTGCGTTAAGGAGTCTGGTCTTTGGCCTACTTGGTCGGTTCCGCCGCCTCTACCTGGAAAGGGGAGTTTTTCCGCATCCACACAGTACATTGACTTCGTGTACGCGACACTCCGGATATTCAATCCGCCCAAGGCAATGAGAAGCTATTTTCGCAATGGATTGACGTTCCACTTGAGCTATGGGCAGCAAGACCCCGTTATGGCTGGATTCTACGGGCTGCTAGAAGCGTTCTTCCATCGTGGACCTGGCTTTATGGACCGCAGCCGCCCTGAAGACGATCTGGGTGTTGCCCCTAGATATGTCGTTAAGGATATCATTATCGATATCACGGCACCTCCAGATGCCTCGAAGCATAGGAGTGTCATCGTAGACGATCTACATTACCGTCCCGACCGCCTCACTTCACGATATGCGGGGCATGACGACGAGTCGGTGGCGCCGGAGGAGCGTCTAGCAGCGCTCATGTCCCGACATTTGGACATGCTTTTATCGTTTACTCCAAAGTTGCTGAATAAAGGGATGCTTGTTTATGAGCAGATATCCGGCTCGTTCGTTTTCATGTTTTGCGGGCAAGTGTATAAGAGGGTCGAGGTAGAGGCGTGCCTGCAGAGGTTGGAGGAGGTCTATCTAGGCCCTGATGGTGAGCCCGATTTAAATTACAGGGAAAGATTCAAGAGATGGAGGAGATGGGTTGATGAGAGACGGGAGAGGATGAAAGAGGGCCTTGGCCTGAGTACTCATCGGCCTGTTCAAGAGCTGAGGGGGTAGATCAGTGATGTTGACGGCACTTTAATGCCGTACCTCTCTTTGGACGGTAAATAGGTTAGCAAAGAGAAACAAACACCCCGTCAAAAAGTTCTACAATCCATCTAGCATCAGTCTGTCGAAACAAAGCGTTATGTCTATGTAAGAGCTACCGTCGTCTATTGGCCCTGCATTACCCCCAACGTAGGGTTACCCTCCGTAGGTCAGTGTATTCGTCAACATGCTAATACAACGAAGGAGAAGATGGTTATTGAAGAAGGATAGATGGTCAAGTGAAAAATGGGTGCTCCAGGGAAGTTATGTCATTGCCTGGGCTCCTGGATGAACATCAACGGAGAGTTTTTGTGGGACACGCCGAGCAAAACACCGAGGCAAACAGATCACGATCGGGCGGCGTCTCCAGCCCATGACGTCGCGCAATGGCCTTTTTTCTATCCGTCGCCTTAATTATATCTCGGTGGACTAAGAATTCAATATAAGGATAGGAATAACAGCTAGGCCAAGAAGAATGACCTAGTGGCGCACAGCCGGAATGCTAAAGCCAATATTTCCTCGCTAATTGTGCTGATTGTTCAGATTGGTGCAACCTAAATGAAAAGCGGCCGCAGCCCCTTTCATCTCTGGGCGCCGATTGATCTGCAGACTCTTTAAGCTTACCTGCGGGGGGAGACATTCCGTCGCTGTTGCCGGTGGTCGATTTCTTGGCTGACGCGATGGATGACGGCAGCGAGAGAAGCGAAAAAGCCACTGACAAAACCGCCTCTACACGAACTGCCATTATCATCACCAACCCCCCGTTTTGCCTGCGCACGCTGTCGCCAGCAGCGCATGTTTAGTCTACCTACCTAGATAATTACAGAAAAAGAATGTAAATCAGAAAGAAGGAAATTGAGGCAATTATTTCTCCGAATATCTCAAACCGGAGCCGATTCCAAACCAATCGGGCCATTGAGGTCAAAACAAACACTGTGACTTGGCTCTCGGCCCTTCTGAGGGGGCGCCCCCAGACCGCTCCCCAGTGATGGCCGCTCGGTAAGAGAATGGCCTCCTTGCCTCATGTCCTTTGCATGTCATGTCCCGGTCGGTGGCAGCTCGTCACTATTCCGGATCGCGGCAAGTGTCGACACGGCCAGCCTTTGATCAGGGCTCGACGACATCTAATGACGTTGGTAGAGCCACGCTGCTGATCTTACCGCATTGGCCAATAGCACGCATCCTGCCTCGTTTGTGCCCGGGCGAGATGAGGTCAATTGATGGCCATGGCTGTATTGTTTGCTGCTTCTGCGTACGGCAGCTGATCGCCTGACTCCAGGTATGATACAATGCCTGCCTCAACTCCACCGATTGAATGAATCGTGAGGGTGTCCCAGATACTGGTAAAGATATCTATATAATCCACTCACTCGCCTTTCTTGTCTTCCCCATCTCCCTTTCGCATTATAGACATTCTACTCGCCCCATATCTCCATCCAAGACATTCGGGAGGGATAACCGAAGAAGATGCAAGACAGCCATTCCATATTAAGCCAGTGATTTTCCCATCCATCAATCCCATCCCGCGCTACTTTCACCATGCTGGGGAAAGTGTATGTATCCTCCCATCTTCTCGTCTCTTGCCAACTCCATCACTAATACTGCATCCAGGTCCGTCAAGGTGAACGGCGCCGAAGTAGGCGCCGAGTCCCTTCTGCTCGGGGTCGTCACCTCCATCGGTGGTTTCCTCTTCGGATATGACACCGGTCAAATCTCCCAGATGCTCATCTTCGAAGACTTCATCGACCGCTTTGCGCAGGAGCAGCCCGACGGCACAAAGGACTGGCAACCCATCATCCAGTCTCTTGTCGTCTCGCTCATGAGCATCGGGTGTCTCATCGGTGCCCTGTCCGGAGCATAGTAAGTCACATCACCACGCCCACACAAGCAAGATCCTCCAAAGACTTACATTCTATAGCACCGCAGACTGGTTCGGCCGCCGCAAGAGCCTGACCATGGCCGTCGGCGTCTTCATCGTGGGCAACGTCATCCAGATCACCGCCATGCGCAGCTGGGTGCACATGATGATGGGCCGCTTCGTCGCCGGCCTGGGCGTCGGCAGCCTCTCCGTCGGCGTGCCCATGTTCCAGTCCGAGTGCGCGCCCCGCGAGATCCGCGGCGCCGTCGTGGCCTCGTACCAGCTCATGATCACCATCGGCATCCTCGTCGCCAACCTCATCAACTTTGGCGTCCGCGCCATCCAGGATCAGAGCGCCTCGTGGCGCATCGTCATCGGCCTCGGCATCTTCTTCTCCCTGCCCCTGGGCGTGGGCGTCCTCTCCGTCCCCGAGTCGCCCAGGTGGCTCGCCTCCAAGGGGGACTGGGAGGGTGCGCAGCGGTCGCTGGCGCGGCTGAGGGGGATGAAGGACGATGCGAATAACTCTCTTGTGGTGGACGACCTCACTGAGATGCGCGAGGTCCTCGACAAGGAGCAGCAGGTTGGTACTTCTGGATGGATGGAGTGCTTCAACCCTAATACGAGCATTCCCAAGCTTGTCTACCGCACGTTCCTGGGTATGGGGATTCACTTCCTGCAGCAGTGGACTGGCATCAACTTCTTCATGTACTATGGGAGCACCATCTTCAAATCGGCCGGCATCGAGGACCCCATCAAGACGCAGCTCATCCTCGGCGCCGTCAACGTCGCCATGACATTCTACGGTCTCTATGTCGTGGAGAGATACGGCCGCCGGTGGCCGCTCTTCCTCGGTGCCATCTGGCAGTCTGTCTGGCTCGTCGTGTTCGCCGCCATTGGCACTTCGCTGCCTCCGGAGGACAACAGCACCTCGGGCATCGTAATGATTGTGTCCGCGTGCATGTTCATCGCCTCCTTCGCCGGGACTTGGGGCCCGATGGCCTGGGTCGTCATCGGCGAGACATTCCCCCTCAGAACTCGCGCCAAGCAGGCGTCTCTTGCCACCGCCGCGAACTGGCTTGGAAACTGTACGCTATCCCGCTTTTCCTATCAACTCTCGATGTAAGCTAACAAATTATTCACAGTCATGGTTGGCTTCCTCACTCCACTTGCGACAGATGGAATCAGCTACTACTACGGCTTCGTGTTCGCCGGGACCAACCTGTGCGCCGCTCTCGTCACCTGGTTCTTCCTTTATGAGTCCCGCACCCTCAGCCTGGAGAATGTCGACCTCATGTACAGCCAGCCTGGTCTCAAACCGTGGACGAGCCACAAGTGGGTGCCTCCTGGTTACATCACCCGCAAGCAGAGAGACGAGGCGCATTTCAGGAAGCTCAGTGTCTCTGGGTCTGCTGGTACGGAGAAGAAGAAGAGCGCCGATGGAGGGAATGGGGTTCTTGACGCACATGTCTCGCGCGAGGAGCATGTCTAGGCATCACCATGTCGCTCGTCCTGTATTTGTATAGATTCCTTTTTTGTTGTAATTAAATGATGAATGAATAGATGCACTAATTCATACCTCACGGGACAACATGATGTTCAAGTATGATTTACTCGCCGCACTAGCTAGAATGACTGTTTCCATCACTCACTTTCCGTGGAATCAGCCTCACATTCAAAGGCATCTTGATCCAGTTCGTAAACACTTGCATATTCTCATGGTCATTCGCAGGATCCCACACCCTCCACGACTCATCCCCCGTCATCTCCAAATCATTATGCCAGAGCAGCTTGGCCACAATCAGCCTCTGCTCCATATAAGACAAGCTAAACCCCAAAGTCAGTAACACACACCTCATATCATGAACACTTCCGGGTGTAATCCAATAACTCACTTGCGACCAATACACCCCCTCGGACCGAGCGAAAACGGATTACTGGCCCCCAGCCTATCCGTCGCCTTCTCTCGATCAAGCCACCTCTCCGGCCGGAACGCGTACGGGTCGGCAAAGTTCTCGGGCGCGTGCGTTGCCGCCCACATGCACGTCGACACCGTCGTGCCGCCGGGCAGCACCTCCCCATCCACGGTGTCTCCTCCCGCGGGGACTTGCCGCGTGAAGCCGATGGGCGCGGAGGGGAAGATGCGCAGCCCTTCCTCGAGCACGGCGCTCAGCCAAGGCAGTTTAGACAGACGCTCAAAGGTGATGTCCTCGTCCCGTGCGAACTCGCCGCGTATCTCGTCCCTCAGCTTCTCATACGCGCGCCTGTTCTCCGGGCGGAGGAAGTGGTTGAACAGCCCCGTCATGAAGCTCCCCGTCGTCTCGGAACCCGCTATGATGAAGAGCGCGCCATTCACGATGATCTCGTCCTGGTTCAAGTTCTCCTTGTCGCCCTGCCGGAGGAGGTAGTGCAGAAAGTCCCTGTGCGTATTGTTACCCCCCGGCGCGGCGATGCGCTTGAGAATCTTCTCGCGCGAGTACTCGAGGTGCCGCACGCGCTGCTGGCGCAGCTCCGGCGGCGCGAGGAGCCGGAGGAGGAGCTTTTGCATCCAGGAGCCCGTCGTGGCGAGGCGGCGGGCGGCCTGCTCGACGGCGCCGGCCTTGATGGACTCGGAGATGAGGCCCACCCAGAAGCGGAGGTCAGAGGAGGCGAGGCAGCCAAAGGGCTCGCCGAGGGAGAGGTGGCCGATGATGTCGAAGGTGGTATACGAAAGCCAGTCGGCGAGGTTGCAGATGCGGCCCTCGCGGGCGTGCTGGTTCGCGACGTCGCGGAGAGCGTCGATGTAGGACGTTATGAGGCTCTCCTGCTCGAGGAGAGCCTTTGTGCTGAAGGCGTGGGAGAGGGCGCGGCGCTGGCGGGCGTGGTCGGCGTCGTTAGCCATGGTGATTGTGACGGCTCCCGGGACGGCCTGGACGGATCCGACGTGGATGGGGTCCTTGTGGAAGTTGGGGTGGCCCGGGCGGGAGCCGTAGATGTCCTTCCAGGATCGCTCCGAGTTGAAGGAGAGCTCGGTGGGTGTGAGGCGGACGACGGGGCCATATCTGTCGTGGATGTGCTTGACGTAGAAGGGGAGGCGGCCTCGGAGCAGGGCGATGGAGAGCGGCAGGGGAGAGATTCTGTTCAGGAAGGGGCCTGGATACTTGGATAGAGGGTGGAAGTAGAGACGATAGATGGCGATGAAGAGCAAGTATGCGATTCCCTATGTCAGTGATCAGAAGCTGATGGCTCGACAGAGAAGAATACATCAATAGTTATCAGATACTAACCACCAGCGCAAGGCTCGATGCCAGCAACGGCAAGCTTACAAAGCCATTTGATGTCGGGTCCAAGGCCGCCATGTTGCAAGACTCAATCCGACAACCTGTAGGCGTATATCGAAAGAAGACAGTTGCTCATCTCTAACCAGATCCAAGTCTTAAGTAACGGCGCTCTGGCCTGGTAATAACTACAACAAACGAGGGCAAGCATCCTTCCATCACCTCCACGCTCCGGAAAACTATCTTCCTGAACAGGTAACTCAAGGTGGGCTATCATGGCACCGATCCCATACACCGATGCCCCTCCCCCGCCTGAAGGATTTCCCCGTGGGGCAGTCGAGATGGCTTCGATCCGGATAATGAGAGCCGCGGGTGATGGGCACCAAATCTGTAATCACACCTCCCTGATTGACTAGTGCCGCTTGATTACTTCCAGAGTGTGGTTACATTGGGTGGTGGAAGGGATCCAAAGACTTACTAAGAATGTTGCCAACTTCAACGTCTTCCAAAGCAACGACTTACAATACCTCCCCATCATCTACATGTCAAATCCAGCGATCTGGGTCGATCGAAACAAGGGTACCCTGTCTCTTCCGTGAGACTTTCTATTCGTAATGTGTCATCTCTATATGGCTTTAAATACAAAATATTATGTCAAGATATGTGTGGGAAACAAAGATATAGGTTCAAGAAAGTAATACAGTGCCGGAGGGGCTTCACACGCCATTCGCGACATGCACGTTCACAGCACCGGCCACCGACCTCTCCGAGGCCGTCTCCTCATTATGCGAGCTCGCGTTGCCGCCCCTCACGTGCACCGTCGTCCTCAGCTGGTCGGGGAGGGGCAGGGACTCCTCCGAGGACTCTATGCGCGTCGGGCTCACGGGCGCGTTGGTGACCTGCACCTCGCGCTTCTGGTAGATCTTGAGGGGCACATTGGTGATGCGCTCCTGGCTGGCGGAGCGCGTGCCGCCGCGCTTGGTGCTCTGCCGGCCGTACGTGGTCGACCGGAAGCGGGAGTTGGTGTTCTGGTTCGAGTAGGGGTTCGAGTAGTCCTTGAAGGACTTGAGGCCGAAGCACTTCTGGAGGAGCGACCAGGTGAGGGGCAGGTTGGCCGTGATGATGGCGGTGGAGGACTCGCGGATGTACCAGTACGTCCAGTCGACGCCGAAGGGCTGGTTGAAACTGTAGTATTTGCTGAGGATGGCGGACAAGATCTGAGGATTGTGAGCATTAGGGGAACGTGGTGATTGATGAGCCTGGGTATTCTTTGACGTACCGTGAAAAGTCCAACAGCGAAGATACCGCAGAGAACAGCCTTCTTTTTGATACCAAGAGTCGACTTCAGGAACACGGGCATGGGGATCAAGATGATCATGATATCGGACGAAAGGTTGAAAACGGCATTGGTAATCAGATGGTTTGTCGCAGCCGAACATTGGGCTGGTTGATACGCGTTAGCATATGATTGGGCTTCGACAGGGTCAAATAGATTCGGCACTCACTGCTTGCAGGTGGAACAGCCCAGTACTCTGTGAATGGTCGGCACCAGACTCCCAGGTAGAGAATCTCCATCAGTATGAAGGATCCAAGAGTGTATCCGGCCACGATCTTGACAGCCAGATTCTGTTTCAAACTCATCCTGTGTGACAGTCAGAGGGTTCAGTCAAATGTTGGACATGGTAATGACGGTGATGGCTCATCCGGGCAAAGAAACATACGTCAATCGGTGGTACATGAGCAAGATGCACGCCTTGATCATCCAAATGGTCACACATTGCATCTGCTCCACAACCAAAACCATCTTGGATCCATAGACTCGTTCGGCGATGTTCTCCGGCGTGAGTTCCTCATGCAAACTGGGGTCAATCAGGTTACTCGACGTTCTAGCAACAATGTTCATAGACACAATGAGCACGGTATCGGTGGCCTAGCATCAAATCGGTCAACACACAGCGAAGCTACGAAGACTGCATCACAGCACAGAGACTTCATACCATAGCGACGAGCATCAGATAGTCATCAATTTGCAGCTTCCTCCATGACCCAAGCACAAGCTTTCGCGAGGCCCTAGAAGAAACGATAAGATATCAGATGAGCTTCAAAAGTTTGCGAGGAAAATGCCTTACATCCGGATCAGGACAATCACCCATGACAAGGCGTACCATACCCAAGACTCAGGCTCGAGGGCGAGCATGGTGGGCGGTCGATGTGATCAAAGCGCTTCTCATGAACTGCTTCAGTGGTTCTTCACAAATCTTCAATGACGAAGATGGAGGAGCAGGGGAGAGGAGCGGAGCGGAGAGGAAAAAGAAAGAAGCAGTCTTATGAGGATCGACACGGTTCGTTCAACCCACTATGAAGCATGATGCGCTGACATGCATGCATGGGAACGAAAGACTGGAACAGGCGATCTTGGCCCGCCAGCTGGGAAGACGATCAGTTTTATCCAGCAGAGGCGTCCCCTGGAGAGACTAACCAACAGAGAAGATGGTTGCGTCAGCCGCATGTTTTTCACGTCTGGTTGAATAAAATTGGCGGCCACACACCCACCGGAGCTGGCAGCTGTGATCCAGACCAACGCAGAGCCAGTCAACCAACGAGAGCGACCATCTCCGACCCTCCCTCCATGACGATGAACGGGTCTAGCGAGTGGATTCATCCACAAAGGCAAGGGGATGGGGTGACCTCTAGTGGGATGCCCGGCCACTAGACAGCCGGGCGAGGCCAAACGACTGGCTGATATCAAACCTTTGCGGCATATACTGCCTCGCCACACATGAAAGGACTGCCCGCTATGCCCCCGGCCTGCAGTCTTGCCCTCCAGCTGAAGAGCCAGGTTTTCACGTGGCGGAGGCGTCGGCGGCTTCTAGAAAAATGTCAGATTGCTTAATTAATATCGAGTGCGGCTCAGATGCCACCTCACATCCGATCCGATCAGACTAGGCCTGACCTGCATTCCATCCAAGACATGCATACCGATGGGTTATTGATTGATGAGCGGGCAGAGCAGACCTCCCCGTTTCTCGCCTGATCTCCCCCATGGGCGAGTGCGAGTCCACGGCCCACCGCTTGATGTTTATCAAACCGCGGGGCCCTCTTCCCCTGAATCCGACCGCGGGTATGTGTCACAAGTTTCTTCAGTCGCGAAGAATCTGCCAAGTCCAGGTCGGCCAGCCTCGATCAATAAATGAAATTAGCGCCATCGGGTATCCAGCTTTAGAGGGTCTAGGGAGTCCAATCGCCGCCGAGCAGCGACCAACTGGCTGCTGAGCTAAACCCTTAGGCCGATGGCAGTGCCCAGGTACCGGTATGCAGCTCGGTTAATCGTCGTCTAATCCCTGTCGGGGCCGAAACGTGACCGGGAGGGCCAGCCTAGGCAGTACCTCCTGCTAAGGCAACTGCTACCAGTCCCATCTGCAGCAGGTACCTGAGTCGTGCACGGCGCTGTGCATTCTCAAAGCCGAAGTCCGACAGACTCATGGGCTGTGCCGTGCCTGATCATCAGCAGGCGCCATCAGCACTCTAAAAACATCACCAGAATTCACCAAACACGAACTTGATGGCTTCAAAGCACTATGAGGCGCTGCTGCCTAGCTGCGTCTGCGGGTTGGAAGCTAATATTTTTTCTTAAAATTAATCCTTCAAGATGCGGCGTAATCTCACCAGAGGCAAAGTCTTCCTTGCACATTCATTTTTTCCACCACATCTCTGTTGGTTCACGACTCAGTCGCCAGCAGCCTCTAGACCTTGTTCGAATGTACTCGGAGTCAGCCAAAGCCGCCAACAGCCACAGCCATTGCCGACGAGGCCGAAATGCCCCCGCCCCTTAGAAACGCCAGTGGCTGCTGTGCCCACGACACCCTTTACGTCGACTCGTCGCCTGAAGCCGCTATTGCTGGCTTCTCGCGCCCAGCGGCCCACAGTCGCCTCGAGGCGGCCACCCTCACCGGGAGATTGACCTCCACAAACGCTGACGAGCTGGCAACACCGGCACAGGTCTTCAATAATCCGTCCGTCTTTCCTGGTCCGTTGGTTCTCCCAGACGACGAGATTGCCCAGGACCCCGAGGACGACGATCCGCAGACCTTCAAAGAGTGGTTCAAGTACTCTCGCGGCCCTGGGAGACAGATCACCAACCGCAGAAAGACTCTCTACGTCATCCCAACCCCCAATGAGACGGAAGAGGTCCAGTCCCTCATGAAGGGCTGGGCGGAACCCCAGGTGCCGAGGGGCCAGAAGGTGCCAAGCCTGCCGTCTGGCCAACTAGCAGCCCCAACGGTGGAGGATCTGTGCGACTATCTGCGCGCCTTCTACCACCCTATGGAGATCAAGGTCTTTAGGCCACAGTATCTGTGGCGATCGTGGACCGGGAACGGGACCTCATCCGGATCTTCAACGCGGAGCTCGAAATCCAGAAAGGGGCATGACGCCTATCTCGGTCTGGAGCCAGCCGCTCCGACTGGCGAGCTGTTCGGTGTCCGATATAGACCATCGCTAGACGGTATTGCGAAGCAGCAATTGAACCTAAGCGATATTACGGATGCTATGCTGGCTCATATCCCACCAGACGCTTATTCAATTGTCATGCTAACCCACCACGATCTTTACGAAGACGATGAAGACGATTTCTGCTGCGGGAGAGCATGGGGGTCTAGTCGCGTGGCTATCGTCTCCTCATTTCGGTATCATCCGTCCTTAGATCGTTACTCAGGCATTGACCGAGAGCACATGTGGCCAGCGTCGCATTGCAAAGAATATGTAGACGGGCTTTGTCAGACGACGACGGAACCTGCCAGAAAGCGAGCCAAGAAGGTCAAACCGCCCAGTGTGCCAACCATCCCAGTTGGTGAAACCTCACCACTTGCCTCGGCTGTACGGGGGGGCAGCCAGCATCTCGTGCCTAGAACAACGGAGGACTATGCCCAGTTATGGATGTCCCGTACGGCTAGGACCATATCCCACGAGATAGGCCACTGCATGGTCCTCGACCACTGCTCGTTCTTCGCCTGTGTCATGCAAGGGACTGCCAATATCGCCGAGGATGTCCGCCAGCCGCCCTATCTGTGCCCCATCTGCCTACAGAAGCTATCGAACCTTCTTGCTCCGTTGATAGGGAAACCGACCACGCCGGACATCCAGATGCAGTTCATCCAGGGCCAGCATGAGGCTCTCGCCAGATTCTGCCGCAGATGGCCAAAGGTTGGCATGTTTGCCGGCCTCGCTGCTTGGATGGCGCAGCGACTGGAGCTAATGCAAAGCCACATGGCTTCTCAAGAAGCTGATGCCGGGGAGCAGCCTTCGCCAGATGATGCCAACGCAGCCCCTGGCAAGCCACCCACGAGAGCCACTCGCCAGCCCAAGTCCACGGCTTTATTTGCAGAGTGGCTCGATGAGGGCGCCGATTAACTAGATTTGAGCACATCGATTCGCAAGTGTACAGGGGGACATGATTCAAACAAGATTTGGCACTAATGCAGGGATGACCCCTCCAATTATTCAATGGTTCGGAAGTCGCCTGTTCACTTCCTGAACCTACATCCCCTTTCGTACTGGCGACCGTTAGATTTTGTTACTTCGTATTGGAAGTTCCAGGTCAGGAAATTATATCCACGGCCCATTTGAACCCTTTTGGTTCCAATGAGCTGATGTCGGGAGTTAGTCCGATCTGATCTTACTGCCCCGACGACAGCCGAGTGAAAAATGCTGCGAGATGGAAATGGTCCCATGTGAATGGGAGGATAATAAGACTGGCCATCCACCCTCCCCTGCGGCTTCTAGAAGCAATAGTCTCGTTTCCACCACAATAGGAGGGCAGCGCCAACATCCATTCCACGTTTAGTGACATCTCATCCTTGCTTATATCACCGCCTGCTACGACTTGCCAAGATTCAACTGATTGCCATCGTCGCAGCCAAGCCTACCCCAAAGACGCTCCATTCCTGAACCTTCAAATTTGGCATTGGCATTCTCACTCAAGTAGTCGCAAGCAACCACTCTTTCTGGTGTCTCGTAAACGCAAAGATGTTGCAATGTCCAACAACCCGTACACCTTATTTGCGCCGGCGCCTTGGCACTCTCCATCGAAGCCACCCGGCGCCATCTCCGGCCAATTGTCGCCACCAATATTCCAGCAGGGGATGGATGGACGGACCATTAGTTTGGGGAAGCCAAGCCTATCGACATCCGATGGCCTGGTGGCGCAAAAGGATTTGCAAATCTTCATGATTTACAAGACGGAGGCTTTGTCATGGTGATGCTATCACCAAATTGCATCCAGCCTTTCTTCCAATGAACAATCTCAGAGGTTGAGATGTTCGTTCCATTAGCCCATCTTCTTATTAAAATTATCTCAGGTTTGATGGTTTTCACGCCAGGTTTAGCTTCAAAGTCAAAATGCGACTGTTCATGAAGGAAGTGCCGTGGGATTCTCAACAAGAACATCCCGGGGAAGGAGCTACAGCTAGATTGGTAATTTGCGAGGAGCGAAGAAATAAGATCTTCCTCTCCGTTTGATGTAGTCAAGTACGTAGAATAACACCTCGTTGATGGCGTGGGAGGGAGTCAATCGTGATGTTAGCTTGTTGCAGTAGTTGAAAACCCCACGCCAACCCTTAAGCTGACAGCAGATGCCTATACGATTGGTCAATATTCTCAGTTCATAGACGAGATGACAAGATCTAGCGGACCGGCGGACAAGACAAACCGCAAAACTAAGGCATTGAGGGCCGCCATTTGACCTCCCCTGATGAGAATAGCTGTTCTATCAGTTGCCAGAACCAGAGAGAGAGGAGAGGAATAGTTTATCACAGATAAATAGTTGTCCGCGCAATGCAACATATGGATGAGTAGATATAAATGAGCCTGGCCTACAGAGTGTCAAAGCGACACATACGAGATATGGCCATTGAATGGGCCGAGTGTACCTTTCTAACTACGGAGTTTATAATAGACCCCAATATCAACAGCTCGATTATGAAAATGTTTCAAAGATCGCCATCTGGTTGTCACCCATAGTCGAGGACGGGGCTATTGCATCTTCCTAGGGCCCAAATTTATCGTTCACTCAGCTCAAATAGACAATATCGCAAAATGATAAACAGCAGCACTTTCGGGCATCTCCTAAACAAAACCGAGATGTCCCGTGGAACAGTGTCTGCGTTTCCACAGCTCGTGGTATCCAAAAAATACCCATGAGTACTTTAATATCTACTTGTTGAGTGTAGTTAAGTGTGCTAAGATACGGTGCAGATATACTAGACCAACGTGCGATAACACTTCCAGGTCGTGAGGGCGACCTTTGCTCTGCCACCCGTCACTCCTCCATTCTGGCGCTTTAGCGGCGAGTATAGGACAGGAAATAACTCCGTCTTCAAGCCACCTTAGGTATGTACTCCGGGCTTCTCGTTGCAACTACTTTAACTATTGCAAGTTATCCTGCTCCACTGGCCGGTTATAGCATGCTATCACTCAACTTTAAAACCTCAGAGGTCATCTCTACGAGTTCTGGGTACTCAATCAAAGCCAGAAGACCGCTTCCTGAACAATGAGACATGTCTGCATCTGAGACTTGGAGCAGGGGATATCAATCACAGCATAATATATACAGGTTATACAGTAATAATATACAATCATAGAGTTACACCTTAGCTAGATACGACCTCCAAGTCGTGTCTTCCAAACCAAATAGCCAACGTACGCCGCCGACCCATATACAACAGTCCTACCTATCAGGCCGAACAAGTTGTCGACGCCTTTTGATACCCAGCCAGCCTGAACATGTGCCATCTCCCCGAGAAATGAGGATCGGTCATTGACGTGAGGGAACGGTGGCTCTACCAACTCGCCGCTCTCTGGGTCCTCCACCAAGGGCACAGGAACCCCAAGGTGATCACACAGAGGCTTCCACCCATCGCCGACAGAGTACTCGATACGCTGCTCCTCCGGGATACCCTCCCTCCACTCCTCGTAGGTCCTCTCATACCAGGCCAGCGCCTTGTCCTTCTCCGTACGGATGTTGAACCCGAACGTCGAGCCCATCGTCATGCCGAACCGGACCCACGCCCTCGCCTCGGGGGTGAAGATGAGGCAAAAGATCATCTTGAGCTTGAAGCCCAACGTCCGGTCGCTGTGTATGCTACCCAACACACTGTTGTACCACTTCTCGGGGTCGCGGTTCAGGATGATCACCTTGGCATCCGGGTACGCCTCCGCAAGCTCAGGCCCGAAGAAGGCGGCGGGGACGTCAGAGACGGCCTGGCACCGACCCAGGAGCCTGTCCCAGTCCTCCTTCTCGAATGGTGTCCCCTCGCCGGCGAACTTGGCGCGGAGGGCGCGGATCCATTGAGGGCCGTCGGTCACGGGGTTGTTGCGGACGTCGTGCATGTGGTAGCAGTCGTGGAAGCCGAGTCGGAAGAGCGCATTGCGCGCGCCTGGTCGCGATGCTGGTCAGTTTTTTGCTTTCGGGGAACAGGGGGGTTTAGGAGGGGGGGAGCTCACTGAGGGTTCCTGTTCGCTGGGCGCCGCAGACGATGACGCGCATGGGGACGAGCCTGTCCGGGAGGACGATGCGGTTGTTTTGAGACATTGCCGACCGGCGTTGGGGAGTGGTGGTCCGAGGTTTAGTTGGAGGCTCAGGAGTCAATGACCATCAAGAGGTAGCATGGAAATCCGCTTGGAGAGGCACGTAGATTGAAACAATCAAACGCTGCATGGCTGCAACCCCCCGGGGTTAACAAACTTCGTCGGCAATCGGCGATCCGAAATCCGATCTCAAGATCTCCCATGAGCTTCCATTTTCTGACATTATTGGCCGGGGATATTCTGTCACTGCTGGCCAGTGTCAGAGCAACAGAGCGATAGAGAATACAGGTATGTGATTGTTAGAGCAGAATGGAGATCTAGCGGTAATGAGCTCCGGAAATTTTTATTGTAGGAAGCTCTTGACCACCTTCTATGGTGTCGAAACCGAGCCACCGAAAACTAGACTACCCTATATTCTGGCCTCCAACCTGAAAAGAGCTTCAGTTTGCGATTTTAACGCCAGTCTGGGAAATAAGCATCTCGAGTCACGCGTTGAAGTAATATTCAGTTGCTAAATGATCACCCTGGAGTGAGAAAAAATCCAGACAAGCAACGGTGCTTTCGCGCGAACCCAACAGTTACGATCATCCATCAGTTTTCCCTCGCAAACTCAAGCGTGGCCCAGCTCAGTAGCGATAAATCTAATGGGAGCTTCCTGATCTCACTCTATTCCCAAAGAGAGAAAGAGATGCTTGCTTTTCATCTCTACCGTAAAATGATACTTGGGTCGATCCTTTGGATGGCCTGTCTTGTGGTTGCTGTGAAACACCACGATAGCATCACGGAAAAAAAAACCTTACTCTAGTCGGCACTGAGCAAGAGATGAGAAGCTACGCCAGAAGGCTGGGAACACCACCCCATACCAGGCTGAGCTGGAGACATTAATGCCGACGGCATGGAGTGCACAAAAAGACGAGGCGTTGAGATTCTAGCAGGCCAAACAAAACCCACGATCGGTGCGTCGTGACCAGCGGATTATTTCATATGATGCGCGCGCACTCAAATCTGCCATCTACTTACTGTTCACGGGCTGTCCTGTGGATTTACAAATGTCTGCTTTCTTCTTCTTCACCTTGACGGGCAAGCCGCCACAAGCAATGAAAAAGGATGTTCGCGTCGCCTGGAGGCAGTGTAATACCAGGGACACTGTGGACGGAATCATGCGCAAGCGCAGAGGAAACCATCCCAAGGCCAAAAATAGGAATAATCACGATTGGTCTCCTTAGAGACCTTTCAGAGATTAAACTGAAAAGAACAGATACTACACTTGATCTAAGCCAAAAGGCAAAGAGAGCTAAAGAAGAAAGAAGAAAAAGTTCAAAAATTTTGGCGGTGCCTGCGGAATTTTATAGTGGCCCTAAAGCGGTGAGGGTCCAGGGCGGCAGAATTAGGCAGCCAACGCACGCTTTCCTGAACAATGCCCTCCCGAGGTCTAGGTTAGGCAGACGGAGCCGCATCTGTAGTGGCCCACCTTTTGAAGCTCGACACCATCTCCAGGAGAGGGGTGCGTTATCATCGTATTCTTCAAGCCTGTACCTTCAACTTGAATTTGGTGGCGTATTTAGTCATCCGGAGCTTTATCGTGCTAGTGATGCTAGCCCTGGACTCTGTTGCCATGCCAAGTTATCTTTAGAGATAGCCGTCGTAGTATGCAGGACGGACCGAAGGTGGAAACACTGATAACAGACCCATGAACGAAACGAGGTCGGGGCTGGACCAAAATGTCAGAGGCTTGCTCGCGATGGCGAAAAGACCCCGGCCGGAATGCTCATTCTAGCGATTGATGCCCAACAATAAATCCACAAATCTAACAATCTTGGGATCGAGGTGAGAACTAGGGGTCTCTGCCGGTAATCTAGGGTAACATGGGTGTTTGTTCCTTTTCATTAACTCTAGACTAGTAAGTATGAGCTTCTATTTACCGAATCCACTATGGAAGCTCTCATCTCGGTGGAAAAAATTGATCCTCAGCTTGGAGGAAAAGAAGGTGGGAACCCTCGCCCTTGTTTTCTTCAACTGAGTTTGAGGAAACCGTCACTCGAGATACGAAGCTGTGTGACACGTACAGATTGATCAGCCAAGTTGCCGAGATATGATGGCCAACCATGAGCGGATCATCACCTAGATAGGAGATTCAAGGAAAGGGGCAGCTATGCTAACGCAATTGCAGAAAAGATAGCATAACATGCAGCTGGGCTTGGTCTGTGGTGCAACATGATGGAAGCTAACCAGAGCCGTTGCGCTATTGCCCATTAGGGTATCCCGAGACGAGGGACCATCAAGATTCCCACCTCAAACCCTCTCCGAGCTCCCCGAAAGCAAAGGTGAGCCACCTATAGCAAACGTGATTTCAAATATCCTGATCACCATTTATAGAGCCCGCAAGATTTGTAGAAGGGACGGGAACGCCAGCCCGGGAGCCGGAACAGAGGCGCATGAACCACGCAGTGCTAGCCAGGTTGCCTGGCAGAACTAGTCATATCAATGCGTGATACTAATGAGTCAGAACACCCAAAACCGCGTGCGCGGGAGCTTCTTATCACGGCTAAGCTGAGATGTCCCCAATCATGGGATGGTTCGGGAGTGTCTGAGCTTTTCGTGATCCGGTCCCTTGTCTTACGGCTAGTCTAAATCTCTTCAGTGGCGACCTGGAAATCCTTGCTCGGCCTGCAGGCGCCCGATTTGCGATTCTAGCGTGGTGAGCTACAGAGCTTGCGTCGTGGCCGCTGAGGCTGCCAGGGTCCCGTTAGCGGGTGGCTGTGAGACGAGCTTTTCAGAGCCCACGCACGGCCGCGGCGTCCATCAATCAGGGGCGGTGGGACCCAGCGGCTCGGATCAGCGTGCTTCTTCTGTGGATTCTAGTGGCTCTTGAAGACTTGAGGCCCGGTTTGACGCCCGTCTCAAGTGGGGGTTGGAGGCCGTGGTGGTGGCTCGCGCTGCCCGTAGCGGCTCCCAAAGCCCTGGAAGCTTCAGCGAGTGTGCTGCCGGCTTCTGTGCACATGCGGATGGAGGGCTGCCAGGGGCATTGATAGCTCTCGGACGACAGCAGGCCGAGAGAGGGCATGTGTTTCCACGCCCGCACACTTCACGATGCAGATGCATCGAATCTGCATGTTGGCGGCGGTTGCAGGCGATTGCGATTCCTCCGTCAATCTATTGCTCAATACACAGCTCGGCGACAAGGAAGAGCCGCAGGTTGAGAGGGGAATCGCATGTTACTTGCGCGCATCTTGCGGCAGCTTCTGCGGCGGCAGACGTCATACACGCTGGTAGGCCACTAATCCCTGCGGGCGTTGGGGGATCGGCCGCCGAGTTTCCCAAGTGTGCAGCCTCGTAATATTACGGATTATGTAGATGTGGTGATTGTGCAGGCCAGCCAATGCATTTGACTATTGAATTGTGCGAGAAGAGCGAACAATGCGTGGAGGAGGACGACGGCAGGCGCAAACAATCGAAGGAGGGAAAGAGTCAGACGGTGGAGTCTTCGTAAACCATTTCGTACACTGGTGGTGTGGCCGCAGGTTTTTTCTCCTTCCTGGGCGATAACAACCCGCAAATAGTCCACCGCCCTAACAACAACCCAGTCACCTCGAAACTCACCACCCACTCGCTGCCATGCCATGGAAGGCTGTCAACTATCTACGGAATGCTCTCCTCTTTTCTGTCTCGGAGTGTCTGCGGCGACCCACAGCCTTCTTATCTCGCGCCTAATTAAGTCACATTTTCGCCATCCATGACCATGCCAGGTCCCCTTCCCACTGAGGGGCTCCCTTGATGGGCCACTTCGCTACACCTCAACCACTCAGTCTGTTCGTGAGCAACGAGTATCGATCATGGTGGAGAAGGCTGATGTGTTTTCCTGTGCGGGAAGGCCCAGCGACCCGCTTTTACCACCGCTTGCTCCGTCGTTATGAAGGCTATCCTCTCTGTGCCCGCCTGGCAAGCTTTCTCTCTATCTCCTGGGTTTGTAGAAGCAGCTTCTTGTGCTCTTTCAAAGCCTCTCTGGCCCACGTTCATTGAACAATTCCTCGCCTACCTCAGTTGGAGAGTAGTCAGAGACATCTCCTCGTCAAGCTCCAAGCTCTTTTCCTATTCAGGTTGACTCTCTTGAGACAAGTCTCAGGGTCCATCGATCGGAATCCAGGCATCGTCAACAGCCTCTGCAACAAGGAGTTACGTACAGCGTGCCTCGTCAGGCTCACTTATACTAACATCGTGAAAGGAATCAAGGAGAGACACAGACGGCCAAGTCCATGTCGGCCGAGCTGTTGGATAGTGGTAGGGACAGCGGCAGGGACAGCGGCAGGGCCAGTGATGCCCCAACGCCGGCCCGCAGGGAGAAGAAGCGCGTTGGTTGGCACACCAGTAGCAGCAGTGGAGGTGGTGGTAGTGGAGGAGAACCAGCCAGCCAATTTGACCTCTCAACCCTATCCCCATCAGCTTCTCCCAAGCTCCCTGCTGGCGCCTTAAGTCCGGGCGGCCCGGACGCTTTTGAGCTCAGCCGCAAGCTCACCAAGGTCTTGTCCGATGAGTCGTTTGATAACACCGTCGTCGACCAACCATCGCCTCAGTTCCACTTGCAACCTGATTGGGACCCGGCTTCCAACCGCGGGCTTGGAATCCGTCCCCCACGACCGGCATTGCGACGTAACACGAGCTATGATGTACCCCATGAGAAGGAGGAGGCCGACAAAGCCGAGCAACGAGCGGACAAGAGGACCCTGAGATCCATCACCGACGCGAGAAATAGAGCAGACAAGCTTGCCATTTCATTGGGTAGCCACTCTGCCCCAGGTTCCAGACGAAACTCTGAGGACCTTGGTGCCTCATTCCAGAGTTTGCTCAGCGACTCAGATGACCCCCACAGTGGAAGAAGCCCGCGTCCTGCTGTTATAGTCGATGACTATGATAATGACGAGGGAAAGGGGATCAGATCTAAACCCGCAAGGGGGGCTCCACCCATGCTACGTCCACTTGTCACGTCTGGTCCCAGTGCTGCTGGTGGCGGCGGTTCTAGTCGGGGTCAAGCTGGTGTTTCCGCCGACGATGTGAATCTCCGGCGTCGTGCCCCCCACAAAGTCTCCCCAGATGAATATGAAGCTATTAATGCTGCCACTTTGGACGAACACGATATAGCCGAGAAGCTCGTTCGTTCATACACACGCAAGGGAAGAAAAGATCTCTTTAACCCTCACCTTCCCCGGGCCACGTCTGGCACCTCAACTCCCGTTGCTCAGCAAGACTATGTCCATGACTATGTGCCCCGACCCAGCAAATACCGTGGAGGAGTCCTCTCCTCGCTCCTCAAGCTCTATCACGATGATAGATCCGTTGGAGGAGGAGGAGGAGGATATGGTAGCACTGGGAACAACACACCTACGACCAATCCTTCAACTCCCGTCATTTCGCCACGGCCCTCACCCCCGACCTCGAGACCTGTATCTCGATCTGGAACCCCAAGGTCTAAGCGCTCTAGCGGTTTGTTTAACCTCCACCGGTCGCATCACTCAGCATCTTCTCTTACCCTAACTGAACTCATGAAGTCGTCGTCCATCTTCGCAGCACCGGGATCCAGCGAGCTATCCGACCGCATGGCCGAACAAATCCGTCGCGAGAATGCCGCCCAACACCCCCCAAAGCCAAAGAAGGACCAAGCCCGAATCACCGTTCACATTGCAGGCATCATCTTCCGCCATAGATACCTTATTAAGCTATGCCGAGCACTCATGATGTACGGGGCACCGACTCATCGCCTGGAGGAGTATATGATGATGTCGTCCCGCGTCCTTGAGATTGAGGGCCAGTTTCTGTACATCCCATCCTGCATGATCATCAGCTTCGACGACAGCACTACCCACACAACAGAAGTCAAGGTTGTTCGTGTGCCGCAGGGCGTCGATCTAGGCCGTCTCCGAGACGTCCACATTATCTATAAGGATGTCGTGCACGACTTGATTAGTGTGGAGGAGGCGACGAAGAGACTCGACGAAGTGATGAACCGCCCCCCGAAGTTCAATGTCTGGTTCCGTGTGTTTATGTACGGTGTCGCATCGGTCTGTGTGGCTCCATTCGCGTTCAAGGGCCGATTCATTGACTTGCCGCTTGCGTTTTTGCTCGGCTGCATTGTCGGAGTGCTCCAGCTGGTTCTTGCCCCGAGCAACGATCTATATGCCCACGTCTTTGAGGTTTCTGCATCCGTGGTAACATCATTCCTCGCTCGTGGGTTTGGTTCCATCAATGGTGGCAAGACCTTTTGCTTCAGCGCGTTGGCCCAGAGCAGTATCGCATTGATCCTTCCCGGATACATGGTCTTATGCAGCTCGCTGGAGCTGCAGAGTCAAAACCTTGTTGCCGGTAGTGTTCGTATGGTCCATGCCATGATTTACACCCTGTTCCTCGGATACGGCATTACCATTGGGGCTTCACTATATGGTATGCTCGACTCCAATGCCACGAGCTCACCCACATGTGAAAATCCACTGGTTCGCGAATGGAATTTCTTCTTTGTGCCTGGATTCACTCTCTGCTTGTGCATCGTCAACCAGGCCCAATGGAAACAAACTCCGGTGATGCTCATGATATCCCTGGCTGGCTTCTGTGTCAACAGTTATACCAGCGATTACTTCAACAACAATCAGATTTCGAACATGCTGGGCGCTCTCGCTGTCGGTCTTCTCTCCAACCTTTATTCGCGACTTGGAGGGCACATCCAACATGGCTGGCTGGATCTGCTGGATTGGTGGCAGTACAAGGTACTCCCCCGCTTCTCCAAGAGCAGGAGGCGAAGAATGAACAGAAAGGTCAGCGAGGACTACGGCATGTCCGACCCCGAATCTCGACCCGTGTCACCAGTGGAGGCAGAGCCACCGCGAAAGAAGAGACCAGCCGGCTACAGCCTGGCGGCGGCGGCCATGCTTCCCGCTATTTTTGTACAGGTTCCCAGTGGTCTCGCGGCAGGAGGCTCCCTCCTGGCCGGTATCAACTCTGCCAATGAGATTACCAACGGCAAGAAAACCGACACGACTGCTACCGGTAACCTTGATGGGACTGCATTCAATGTACTGTTAAGTGTCATCCAGGTGGCCATCAGCATCAGTGTCGGTCTCTTCATGAGCGCCCTGATTGTTTACCCGCTGGGCAAACGCAGGAGCGGTCTTTTCAGCTTTTAAAAGGCCAAATTTGGGATACAGAATCCCCGGAAATATGGGCAGAGCCCTATCTCCCTACCTGCCCAACCACTCCGTCTAGGAGGTTTATACTACGGGCTCAAAATGTTATCACATAAATTTTATTGAAAGAGCGTACGGCGAACGGGCCTTGGCCCCGTTATTATTATGGTTACTACTCCTGTTATGCTTATTGCTGTCATGTCTTGAGAAAGAATCAATTTGGCAGATATTATTGTTATCCTGGGAAAAAGGAAATTGCTTATTTTTGGTGTTTTTGGAACGAGCAGGCATAAATAGTAAACGGATGAAAATATGGTACGGATTGGCTTGGAAATGTTGGGTATATGGCATGCATTCATTCATTGGATATTTGATAGGATCATACTACGAAGCGGAAACAACTGCTACGAATAAAGTAATATCATCACTACGACGACATTTTCTTAACTGCTGTGCATGTGGAAAAATGATTGGCTGTCGATGGCCCTGCTCTGGAGTGCCGTCGGCCTAGACTGACGAACCGGCCGGCAGTCTGGGGGCGACAAATGAGGTGTGATGGAATGCTCTACCGCGGACAATGTCGACTGGTGGCTGAGAACCTGGACCAGGAATTACGTCAAAAGTTTCCGGCATTGTTAGATACCAGGGGGGGAAGGCCACGTCTCGGCTTCAAATCTCCGTTCCAGAATGCCGTCTAGCGGCGAGGTTTTGGATCGGGGAAAAGAAAGCTCACGTGATGGGAAAGAGATTTTGTTCTGGGGAAAGGCGTTCTCGTGGGGAAGTTGGCTTGAGACATAGGAAATTTCGGCAGGGTATGCATGGCTCGGAGGGGAGCCGAGAATCAAATTTCTAATTAAATTGGACTTTGGGACAGAGGGTTGTCTGGAGGATGGAGGCGCGATGAGGGGATCGTGAGTCTCCCTTTGCGGATGGTGTTGCGAGGTGGGATGGCGTTTTTGGTCCAGGGGTACTAGAAAACGTAAGTACATATCTTACAGCGCAGCAATTTAGTGATCACGCAATTTGACTCGGGATGATGAAGAAGACATTTGGCTTCTTCTGGAGTAGTAGTCTTGCAACACGTCTTTTTCAAGGAGGTGTGAAAGACAGCTTGGTTGGAGCTGGTCTTGTTCTATGAATGTGTGCGGGAAACACTGATCCACTGCTATGTTTTCCAACCGGAATACTTGCATCCAAGATCAATTTGGCTTGTGACGTATGAACATAATGATGTTGCGGATCGATTGATACACGTGAATCATCGGGACTGTTCATCATTTCTCCATCTTGGACTGAGTCCAGCCTGAGCTTGAGGGGGAAAATAATGTGGATCCCATTATCTTATCTCGCTATCTTATCACAAAAAAAAATTGGCTGAGCTAAGCAGATCGTCACAGGCTTCTTTTTTTTTTTTGGCGACGCTTCCTATCGATTGGAAACATAATCAGCAACCTCATACACACAGCAAAATGTCTATGGTGAGTCCCTTGATCGCTTTGGTCCCGTGATCGCTTTAGTCTCTGGATCGCTTTGGCCCCTTAATCGCTTTGGTCCTTTGAGCCAGACCACTAATTAAAATGCAATTAGGTACGAAGACAAGCCCGGCAAAGAAGGGATTACCTTCACCGGCGAGCCCTGGCTCTCCAAGAAAGCGCCACGGCGGAGCGACGAGCCAAGCTGAGAGAGTCTCTGGCCTCTGGCAAGCCATTGGCCGCCGAAATTGCCAACGACAAGGAACTGCGCAAGGACTACGCCTACGATGAGACGGCCGAGCACGACCTTGCGCTGCTGGACGACGAGTACCAAGCCCTCTCCGGGATCCAGGATCCCCGAATCCTCGTCACCACCTCTCGCTCGCCCTCGAGCAAACTCAACACCTTCTCCAAGGAGATCCGACTCCTGCTCCCGACAGGCACATACATCAACCGTGGTACGATGACAATGGCGGAGCTGGTGCGTGCTGCCAAGGCTGCCGGCCTCACAGATATCATACATGTTGCCGAGACCAGAGGCACTCCTACCTCCATGACGATATCTCACCTACCTCATGGACCAACTATCGCATTTAGCCTCCACAACGTGACGGCCCGGCACGACCTTCCCGGGTATCTGAAAGGCACTATCCCAGAGTCATATCCGCACCTTATCTTTGATGGTTTCACCACAAAGCTGGGTAAACGTGTTCAGCGCATTCTGACACACCTGTTCCCCCCCAGGGACGCTGCAATGAAAGTTGGCAATCGTACCGTTACGTTCAAGCGTTTGGAAGATGATAGTATCGAGATGCGGCACCACCTCTACGTGCGTACAGGGTACGATCAACTGGAGCTTTCTGAAATTGGACCGCGGATGACGATGCGAGTCTATGAGATCCGGAACTGTACGATTGATAACAAGGAGGGGGATGTTGAGTGGCAGTACTCCCACTACACGAGAACTTCGAGAAAGAAGACTCATCTTGGGTAAGCTGAGTGATGGTTTAAAGGTTTAATAAAAAGGTTTAATAATAGTATTTCAAGGAAATTTCGATTCCCTTTAGAAAAGCGCAGTCATGTGAATACTAAGAAGACACCTGGTTATATACCATGCTTTTTGAGGTGAGCATTTCTAGATTGGGAGTTTCTTAATTCGGGATCTAAAACCTGGAGACTCTGATAGGCTTTTGGACTTGCGGCTAGGCGCGCATATGTGCCCAATAGGCCATCTGGTTGGGCTGGGCTGATGCCGCTGGCTCCACGTGATGCAGCTGACCGCATCATGCAGTGTAACATTCGCTGCCTCTCAGGCTTTCGACTCGGGGCTTGCATGTAATTTCGTACTCAGCCTCAATCGTTTGTTGCGAAGTTGATTCTTGATTAACCACGCTTACTGGGACCACCTGACACATGCTGGTTGCGCGAGGGCGGACTCTGACGATGAAGGATGCCGGGTCATATTCTGGACACAGGTATATCTGTGGTATACGAGCCGGAACAATGCTCCCCCCTGGTAGAGTAGGTCCACCATGTACTTGTTGGTGATGTGGAGAGCCTGGATAGAGACTTATGCCTCTTTTAGCATCGTGATCGTTCATGGTTTGCACGGCCATCCTTATAAGACTTGGATATACAAGAATGATCCTCACGACCAGCAAGACGTACCGGAGGAAGACGAGGACAGCAGCCGGCGCAAAAAGCAAAAGATATCACATCGAGTAATCCCGCTGTTCAGGGGCAGCAAGTCTGATAACATAGACATTGAATCTCAGTCATCAGAGACACTGGTCCATAGACAGGGCTCGCAGAACGGAGAGTTATCATGTGTCTTTTGGCCACGAGATCTTCTCCCCAGTGGGTGCCCCAAAGCTCGAGTCCTTGTGTTCGGCTACGATAGCAAAGTCACCAAGTATACCTCTGGCGCGACAAATCAGAACAGCGTCCATTCGCACAGCAAGGATCTTTTGTTTGCTCTCATGCGCGAACGGCCTGCTGGTCGTCGGCTTATCTTTGTGGCACATAGCCTTGGTGGTATAGTTGTCAAAGAAGTGAGACGGGAATTGTACCTTTTGTGCAAAGAGATTGCTGACAACAAGTTAGATGCTTGCGATATCCTCCGCTTGGCCATCGTCTGAGCATCAAGACGTGGTCAGATCGACATCTGCTGTAGTGTTTTTGGGCACACCTCACAGAGGAAGCCCGGATCTTGCTTCTTTTGGTGAATGGGCGCGATCGTTCATCAGTGCCTTTCGCATACAGACGACTTCTGACATTCTTGACGCCCTTGGTATGAAGAATACAGACCTGGAAAGAGCCCAGGAGGCTTTTTCAGCCGTCTGGCAGACGTATGACTTTCGCATCAAAACCTTCCAGGAGGGGCTAGGCCTTAAAGGCATCAACCTGGGTGTTTTTGGCAACAAGGTGGTGCCGGACAGCTCCTCCCTTATTGGGGATTATCGAGAGTGTGCGGAGACCCTCCAGGCAAATCATAAGAATATGTGCCGGTTCTTCGGGCATGATGATCCTAATTATCGTAAAGTTGGGGGAGAGATCTGCTCCATCTACCGATCCATCACTGATTTTGGCTCCCGCAGCCTCGGCCGAAGTGAGCCTATGGAAATTGATTCATGGGCCGACATGCCTCCTCAGAGTTCCGTACCGAAAACGCCAGGGCATTGGCGTGATGAGCAACTGACTGAGAGTGATAAGAAACTCCTCGGTTCCCTTTGGTTTCCCGAGATAGACTTCCGTCACCAGACCGTCGATAGCCCAGCCGAAAACACCTGCAACTGGCTGTTCCATAACGAAACATACCAGAATTGGTTTCACAATAGAGATCAAGATGTATACCAAGGCCTTCTTCTGTTGAAGGGCAAGCCGGGAGCTGGAAAATCGGTCCTGATGAAAGAGGCGTTCCGACGCAGCACCAAAGAGCGGTCCCTCTTGGGTAGGAATTGCGCCACGGCAGCATTCTTCTTCGATGCCAAGGGAACTTGGTTGCAAAGTTTCCCCACTGGACTTTTACGTTCGCTGCTTTTCCAACTGTTCCCAAGACTTAGGCGGGGTTTTGAAACGTTGAGACAGGTATGGGCTCATAAAGGTGAGCAGACAGATTATGATTGGTCAGTAGGATTATTTCAAGGATTCTTTCAGTCACTGTTTGACGCTGGAAACCCCTGCGACATTACGATTTTCATCGACGCTCTTGATGAATGCCATCCGCTTTGGATGCGGCGGCAAGCTTCATTCTGGCGTTCGGTGACTAGGTACGCTCGCAAGAAGGGATCCCGGTTAAATGTTTGCCTCTCAATCAGACATCATCCCCACATCACTCTCGAAAACTGTGCGGAGGTGATCGTGGAACATCACAATGACCACGATATTGCAACATACGTGAAACAGAAGCTCCCATGCGATTCTGAAAGGCAGGGGGGAAAATGGGAAGAAATCAGGCGCACAATCATCCTCAAGTCGGCAGGAGTGTTCCTATGGGTAATTCTTGTGGTCGAGAAAGTCCTGAGATTGTGGGATGAAGGAGAACACCCTAGATACATACTTGCGCAATTGGAAATCGTGCCGGAGAGCTTGGGAGCCCTGTTCTTACAGCTCTTCGAGGGCTCAACCCCCGCTTCCAAAGCCTTGGCTATCAAGCTGTTTCGCTGGGTCATACTCGCCGCCAAGCCGCTGCGGCTTCGCGAGTGGCATCACATTCTAGCATTTAGTAAACAACCGGGACTCTCCTCCTTGAAGGAATGGCGAGAGTCGGACAACTTTACTGAGGACGACGAGCAGCTTGAAAAGCAAATCAAGGCCATATCCAGGGGACTGATCGAAGTGACGGGCCGCCCTGCTCTGTCGCAGGGCGACAATGTTGACTCGAGTTCAGTGCGTGCCGGTGCGGGATCTCTTGATTTGCAAAATGGCGAGACCCGAGTTGTACGAGCCATTCATCAATCCGTTTGCGAATTTTTCAAAAGTGGCAAGGGTTTCGCAATTCTTGACGAGAACCCTACTGAACATACCGGGCGGAGTTTGGATGACGTTTATGTGGATGATGAGAAATACATGAGGGAGGGCCACCTATACATCATGAACACGGCACTGGATTACATGGGCATTAGAGAGTTGAATGCTCTGGTAGAAGCCCGAAGACGAGCAGCGGAACGCGCTGCCTGCGCCGAGCTGAATATGGGATCAACAGCATTGCGAGCACACCTGTTTTGGTCTGACGATGTCGAACCTCGTGGGCCTACCGAAGCTCAAACTCTAGAACGAGCCCTCTTCGACGTGCCGAGGATTCTATCAAGAACGACACAAAAACGCACCCTCTCGGAGATGGTTGGCTCCAGCCAGGTGGCAGATGGGACGATTGATATTAATCAATGGATCTCTGTAAGCAAAGAAGAAATCGATCGTGGTTCGGATGATGGCACGGGACACGGCTCAATTAAATCGTCGGTCTCCGTTCATACTCAGACTCTTGATGACCACCCCGCGCTTCTGTTGTACGTCACGTCGGAGTTTTTTACTCATGCCCGCCTTGCTCAATCGTCTGGCGCAGATCCCGCCGAGATCATCAAACGACTGTATTTAGAAGATGGTTTGAATCGACTGAGCATCCTCCGAGAAGATAAGGAGACGATTCAACCCTTGACTGAGGGTCTTGACTCCTGGGTCCGGGCCATGGAAGATTTGGGACTTGTCCGGAAAGGGTATCAGCATCCTCTGGCTGAAGGAAGTTCATATCACGAGCTCAGCCTTGCCATGGACATCGGGCAGCAGGGCGAGGAGGATGATATGTGGCATACAACATGGCGAAATGTAAAAAGACGCGGGAGTGTCGCAAGCTTTAGTTCTGCAGGCAGTTTTGCCTCTCTCACCAGCTATCAATGAAGCGCATTGTGTAGTTATCGTTATACAAACACCTGGGCAGTAAGGGAGAGACAATACGAAAGGATGGGTGATCCAACCAGTGTGAGATACAGTTCGCTGCCTTCCAGCTGACCAACAAACGCTCACGTCTATGAAATAGCCCCGGCAGCGATGGACAACAATAACCATACAAAGGCATGGATCCAATCCACAAACACTATTATTTGTCATGCGGCGCGGCCTGGTGATTCGAGCGGGCGCCAGACGGGGCGATGAGCGATGGCGTGCGACCACGATGGTTTCGCGCCATGGGCCAAGTCAGCCGCGTAGATCACCCTTGATTCGAAATCAAAAATGCCCACCAATTCCCAGGCGAGAAGGTCCTACCAAAAGGGAGGATGACAGGTGCCGCCTGGGCCGCCGACTGTCTCACCTCGCCATATTGGAGGTAGAAAACGCCATATGTCGATGTCTGCGACGTCAATCACGAACTCATATGTGCGGGAGGCGCGGACCTGTTCTTGTTGCCTGCTGGCGTAACTTCTCATAAGAGTATCATGCTGCAAGTCTATTGATTTGACGCTCTGATGGTAAAATTAGAAGACTTGGATTTTCGGCGTTTTAATTAGTAGGCATCATGGCTGGTCCCGTTCCGCCAGAGCTCCGACCCCTCCTCCAGCGACAGGACAACGAGCCGTCGCGTTCTTCCTCCCCCTCGTCCAGCACGACCGCGAGAGACAGCGAGGATGGAGATAAACACCCCGAGACGAGGGTCATCCAGGAGGAGGACATCATCACAGGGGACGTCCACCCCACGCGCGCCGTCGAGGACGATGTACTTCCCGAGATATCCAGCCTCGGACGCACGCTCACTTGGCAGAGCGCCTTTATCATCGTCATGTCGAGGGTCATCGGAAGCGGAATATTTGCGACGCCCGGTGTGATTCTGCGTTCTGTCGGTAGTCCCGGACTTACCCTTGTACTGTGGCTCGTTGGCGCCGTCATCGCTGCCTGCGGGTTGTCCGTGTCGCTCGAGTATGGATGCATGCTCCCTCGCTCGGGAGGGGAGAAGGTGTACCTGGAATTCACGTACAGACACCCTCGGTTCTTGGCCTCCACGCTGGTAGCTATCCAGGCGGTGCTTCTTGGATTCACGGCGAGTAACTGCGTCGTGTTCAGCCAGTATGTTCTCTTCGCTCTGGGCATCGACCACCCGAGCGAGGTGTTGAGAAAGGGACTGGCCGCCGGGCTGTTGATCTTCGTCACCGTGACCCATGGCGTCTTCCCAAAGACGGGCATCCGGCTGCAGAACATTCTTGGCTGGGTCAAGATTGCCATCGTGGGCTTCATGATCCTGTCGGGAATATACGTATTGGTATTCCGCCCCGGTACTGCGACCACCGGCAGCTCTCCCCCAGTGAGCGACCAGTTATCATGGGACCATCTCTGGGAAGACAGCGTGTGGAACTGGGGCACTATCGCCACGTCCTTCTTCAAGGTCCTCTATTCTTTCGCCGGTCTTGACAACGTCAGCAACGTCTTGAACGAGGTCAAGGAGCCTGTCCGGACGCTCAAGTCCGTCACGACCGCAGCGTTGTTTACGACGTGTGGGCTCTACATCCTTATTAATCTGGCATATCTTTTGGTCGTCCCCGTGGACGAGATCAAACAGAGCGGCGAGCTCATCGCTGCTCTGTTCTTCGAGCGCATCTTCGGACATGGCTTTGGCAAGACGGCCTTGCCGCTTGCCGTGGCACTGTCAGCGGTTGGGAACGTACTGGTGGTTGCATTTGCTCAGGTCAGTTTGCAGCCATGCTTCCAACTCCTATCTATCTTGAGAGCTTCATATACTAACCCACTCAAAAGGCCCGTCTGAAGCAAGAGATCGCCAGGCAGGGATTTCTCCCATACTCGCATCTCCTATCTTCGACCAAGCCATTCGGCTCACCCTTGGGCGGATTCGTCGTCCACTTTATCCCGTCTCTGCTCGTCATCGTGCTACCGCCATCTGCCGAAGTATACTCCTTCATCCTTGAATTGGAGGGTTATCCAGGGCAAATATTCAGCTTTGCCATCTGCTCTGGCCTGCTTTTACTTCGTTTCAAACGGCCGGACTTGAGAAGGCCATTCAAAGCCTGGACACCAGCCGTCCTTATAAAGATCGCCTTGAGTGTTGCGCTCCTTGCGGCACCTTTCTTCCCGCCGTCTAAGAAGCCGGCAAATGGGATGTTCTACGCCACTTATGCTATTGTGGGAGTGAGCATGTAAGTGTATCCCCCTCGGATCGCGTCAAATTCAACCTAGTGACTGACGGAACCTTCTAGTCTCGTTTCAGGTGTTATTTACTGGTATCTATGGACTGTTCTGATCCCCAGGTGGAGGGGCTATACACTGGAGGAGGAGACCGGTTTGTTGGACGATGGAACCTCTATTACTAGACTTGTCCACAAACCGCAGTGACCAGGCGATCGATCGACCTTGCTAGAATATAGATGAGCCGCTCGGGCGGCATGGATCACTCTACAGATAGTTAGTAGCACGCAAGGAATGCCAGTTTACGATTGATGAACATTGATTGAAAATCAAACCGTCCAAATGATCCCACAATGCGTCGTGCAGGCATGTGACTATGCGACCTGGAGGGCGCAGATTACAAGTATGGCCGTGTATTTGAAATCAAGTTGTGTTGATACGTTTCCTGATTGGGGTACCAGCCACACCGGGACGCTGTGTCGAGATCGATGTGCGGAGTTCATTGGGTATGATTATCAATCGACGCATTTGGTGTTGTCGCTGAGGAATTGCGTGCTTTGCGGGGAGGTCTGGCATTGATGATGTGACGTCTTGGATCAACGTATAAATAGCCTTCGACGGCTGACCCGGCTAAGAAGTGAATAGGCAGAGTAATCAAATTGTTCAGCAAACTGATCTGATCATACCAATCTCGTAACAATCTACCAATCAAGAACACTGAGACAGACCAACATGGCCGCAGCTGCAGTCCAGCATTCAATTGTACCAGGAGGCATCGGCCTGGTCAACCCTCAGCAGCAGACAGAGCAGCTGTCCACTCTCGCCCAGTATACGGACAAGAGAGACGTGAGGACTGTACTGAACTATCACAAGGACAACGAGGATGGCTCCCCACCTCGGCCTACCTATGTTGACCGCCCAGATTCATATGAACGCCCATATTCATCTCACGATGCCATTATTCATGATGTTAGGGGCGAGGAGCACCTCTACACCCTGGATAAGAATGGATTCGAGATCTATCGCCGTGCAGCCGCCGAGAAGGACTTCGTAGATGAAGAGCATATCAAGGCGGTCTACTACCCCGAGACCGAGCAACTGCTGAAGGATGCGTAAGTTGGATCCCTCACGTACCTGGCAAGCTATCTTTCATTTACTGATATCCTATGTTTTCTCATCAGCACGGGCGCATCTCGCATTTTCATCTTCGACCACACCATACGCCGCAACCCAGCCGGCTCAGAGAAGCAGGGCCGCAACCTCCGCGGCCCGGTCCAGCGCGTACACATCGACCAGTCCTACTCTGCCGCCAAGTCCCGCGTGCCTCACCACCTCCCCGAGGAGGCTGAGGCGCTGCTCCGCGGGCGGTACCAGATCATCAACGTCTGGCGTCCCATCCGGACCATCCAGCGCGACCCACTGGCCGTGGCCGAAGCGCACTCGGTGCCGGACACGGACCTGGTGGGGATCCCGCTCATCTACCCCACGCGCAACGGCGAGACGTACGCGGTGAAGCACAACGACGGCCACAGGTGGTTCTACAAGTCAGGGCTGGAGCCGGACGAGGTGATCCTGATCAAGTGCTTCGACAGCAAGACGGACGGGAGGGCGAGGCGGGTGCCGCACACGGCGTTTGTGGACCCGACGGCCAAGGAGGATGCGCCGCCGAGGGAGAGCATTGAAGTTCGTGCCCTGGTGTTCCATCCCGACGATCAGGAGTAAAAGGTGGTGGTGGTGGGACTGTGACGATGCATGCCGGCCGGCTGTAGCTAGACCTACATGATTAGTGAGGTGGGGAGAGTTCGGGGAGAAATTGACATGTTTACTTATCGATGCAACCCTGCCAGCTGAAACTGGAATGGAGGTGAGAGCGCACTCGTAATGGCGTCACTTAAGTGATTCATCAAATTGAAGGCGACTTTATGGTTGCTCGGCATGTGAATGCGACTGTAGATCTGGCACGCTCTGAGGTTAAGGAGCAGAGAGATGCAACTCTCAGGGTAACACGTGACCGCATGAGTTCAAGCGTGGTTGCGCCTTCCCTCGTGTCGGACAGCGTGGTGTGACGTCACCGAAGCTGACTGCTTGCGACGTCGACATGAGACGAGGCGAGACTTGAGATAAGACATTCCTCGGACCGGATGGAAACATTCTGAACGTCGTCGTCAGCTCCCTGCCGTTGCCTTTGCCTCAATTATTCCCTCGTTGCCTGTCATGCGCGTGAGCCTGCGTCGGTCTCTGGCCTTGCCACTCCATTCTGTCTGATCTGATCTGATCTGCACACGCCAGTCCGTCTTCACCGTAGCTTCAAAAGGTTACACAACAATGAAAATTCGGGCTTCACGCATTTCGGCGTCCATCGCCAACGCCATCTACCAGGACCAAGAGCCCCCGGACAGCCACAAGCGCCACGGCCGCCTCCTGCGCGCCATCATCGCCTTCTTCTCCTTCTTCCGCCTGTGGCTCGTCCGCTACCGCCCCGCCGACTTCCTGGCCCTCCGCCGCACCGCCTGGCAGCTTGATGAAGATGAGTACCTCGACTCCTTCCGCAACGCCTACTCCTCCTCGTCCCGCGCGGCCGAGCTCGTCCCCGTAGGCGACCTGGGCTACAGCGGCTCGACCTTCTTCACCACCCCGGACGCCAAGTTCCTCATCAAGTCGCTCCCGCGCCGCTTCGAGCACACCTTCTTCACCCACGACCTCTGCGGGCCCTACCTCTCCCACAACACCGCCCACCCGGACTCCCTCCTTGTCCGCATCACGGACATGGTCTACGCCTCCCGCCCTGCCCTGGGCAGCCTGCTCGGCACCGCGCCGACTCACCACATAGTCATGGAGAACCTCCTCTACGGGAAACCTTCTACCTCCTCCACCTCCTCCCTGGACGAAACCTCCCCCCACCGCCGCTGGGAGTCCTTCGACCTCAAACCCGCAGACTACTTCTTCCCGGAGCGCGACCTCGCCAACGGCCGCCTCGCCCCCTCCCGCGTCAAGGACAACCTAGTCGACATCGTCCCCCACAAGATCCGCATCCCGCCCGCCGCAAAACGCTCCCTCATGGACCTCCTCTCCCGCGACACCCGCCTCCTCGCCTCCCACTCCGCCGTAGACTACTCCCTCTTCCTCGTCCGCCACCCGTCCTCCCTCCCTGCCCCGCCCAGCAGGGCGCCCACGGGCTCCTTCCCCAGCCCCTGGCGCGAAGGGGTCGACGACGTCAAGGGCGAGTGGCGCTACCGCGCTGTCGTCCTCGACTTCTTCTGGTGCAAGCGCAAGCTGCGCGCCAGGGCCATGACGGGGCTCGTCGAGGCCTTCAACTTTGTCGCGAGGAGGGGCCCTATGAGCATCACCGCCGAGCCCGAGGAGTACCGCCAGAGGTTCCTGAGGATGGTGGACAGCATTTTCGTGGCGTTTGAGGCGGAGGATCTCTTGACTGGGAGTGAGTCGTCTGACGGGTGAAAGAACTAATGAAAGAATGACTTTCTTTCTCGTCTTTGATTTATTTTTGGGACTTAATGATAGCGTATACGTCTGACAGGGATGCGATGGATTGGCGTTATGTTTTAGCTTTACTTCACTCACAAGAACGGCGGCATGTTAAATGAGACCGGTCTAGATAATAAATTATGAATCTCAAACCATTAATTCATCATTTGACTCTAATTAATCTCTCTCACTTTTGGAGTTTTGCATTGGAAGCAATGCAGGGTATCATACATAGAATAGACGAGAACAGGAGATAAAACGCAAGTCAGCTCAGTCAACAACTCGGAGCATCTTATACGCCTCGTGCGAGACCGCCTTCTTCACCATGGAGATCGGGTTCTTCTTCCGCTTCACTGTCTCGGTCGTTACATCGCCGCCCTCATCCCTCGTCACTACCACCACCTCCTCCTGCTCCTCCTCCTCATCGTCCTCAAACCCGCCCTTCTCGAGGAACGCCTTCAGCAGACCCTGCGAGTACCCGCTCATGAGACAGGTTCCCTCATCCTCAGTGGTCACAGGCTTGGGAGCCTGGCCCGAGTGCGAACCACCCGCCAGGTTCCAGAACACGAGCTCGGGCACCTCATACCCACTCTCCTTGTACGCCTTGCTCACACGCTCGTAGCTCGTCGTCCATCGGTGGCTCTTGGAACTGGCCTCGTCGAACTGCATGTCGCTGAAAACAAAGACCTGCTTGACCATGTCCTCCTGCTTGAGGTTGTGCTCCCGGGCCATGGGGAGGAGCAGTTTAAGGAACACGGCCTCAAAGTCTGTGTTCATCGACCAGTTGGCCCGCTCCAGCTGCGCCACCTTCTCAGACAGCGGCTTGCTAAGGTCGACCTTTTCCACCCGTGGCTTGGAGCTGAACGTGATGAAGGCGCCGCCGTAGGGGGGCTCGGTGACTTCCGCAATGAGGAGCGACAGACCAATGGCCGAGTCCATGGGCGTGGTGCCGTCGGTCTGCTGGGGCCATTGCATGCTGCCGGAGACGTCGCACACGGCGATACTGGAGGCGAGCACGCCCGAATCCTTGATACGTTTGACGAGGGTGTTCCACTGCCCGTCGTCGACTTTGGTCTGCATCTCCCGGATCTTCAGGTCGACGAACTGCTTGGCGGAGATTGTGAGTGGGTCGAAGTGCCCAGGGGTCTGGCGGGGGGCGCGGCGTGCGGCGGCTACCATGGTTGAGGGGAGGAGGATGGCACCGGAGATGTTGGCCTTGCCCTCTGCGACGCGGGTGATGTACTCCTCAAAGCGCCTCAGGTCCTTTTGGACAAAGATCTTGGTGTAGTTCTGCATGGCTACCGAGGGGACGCGATCGTACTTGATCTTTTCGAAGGTTCCGGCAGAGAGATCCCGCTCGACGATCTCAAGGTGCTTTCGCAGCGCAGAGATATCCTTGCGGTATGCCTCCCGTGCATAGCGGAGGTAGGTGTCCCTGTCGTCAGAGGGGGATAGGAAGTTGTCGAAGGACTCGCGGGGGTGCATGATCTCGGCGATGGAGCTGACGATGAAGGTGTGCTTATCGTGGAACCGGTCGTGGCTTGGGGCCCATTTCCCGCAGAGCGAGATGGTGCGCTTTGCTTGGTAGTCGTCTCCACGCAAGGCTGCGAGATCCTTCTCCAGCTGCTCGGCGAACAGGCGAGCGACAGCCAAGTGGAGAACGCGGTACTGCAGGTCCTCGTTGAAGGCTCTGGTGGCATTCTGGTTTCGCCCGAGCCGCTTGGCGCGTCGCAGCACCTTGTAGTCTGAAGAGGGAACAGCATCATCGCTCTCGTTCTTGTCATTGGAACCGGAGACGGTGGTCTTCTCCGCAGGCTCGCCCTTTCGCTTGTTCAGTTTGGCGCGTCGCCGAACTATCTTGATGCTCTTGCCGTTATAGATACCCGGGTTCTTGGAGTTGAGGATGTTCTTAGGGTCGGCTAGGACGTTGAGCTGGTTGTTGGCCGCCAGAGCCAGGATGTTGATGATGTCCTTCCAGTACCCGTGGGCGACGCCGTGCTTGACGTCGTAGGTCTCTGGGCGGCTAGGGTCCTTTTCCGCTTCGACGACGACCATCTCGTCGTCCTCACCATCGGTCTCCTTCTTCGCCTTCTTCTGGATGACGGGGCGGCTCAGCCACTTGAGGTTCTCGATCAGGGTGAGGGGGTGGTGCATGAACAGCCAGCCAGCACAGCCGTAGAAGGTGTTGCGGGAGCTCTTTCCGAGGTGGATGGAGCGGGCGTTGAAGATGATCTTGAGCGTTAGAAGGGCATCCTGGTTCCATGACGCCGCGAGCAGATCGCGCAAACGAGGGCCAGAGACTGAGTCCTCGAGCTCGTAGAAGAGATCTACGCAAGCATCGGTGGTGGATGCGTGGGCGAGGTCGCCGTTGGCTGTGAAGACTTTGTTCTCTAGGTTGGGAGGAGCTGGTGGGGTGAGGTTCTTGAGCAGAGCTGCGCGCCACGGGTGCTCCTCAGCACCAGCTGCAGTATCAGAGGTAGTGGGCTCTGTGGAATCAGGCTTGCCATCCACCTCCATTCGATCAACAGCCTCGCGGATGTCAGCCGTGGTGGAAGGCGGGGTGACGTGAGTGCCTGATGTTGAGGTAGCGTCTGTGAGATCGTGACCAGGTAGAGGACCCAATTCCGAGGGGGGAACGACGATGGCAGAGCCATCGAGCTCACTGCGAATGAATGAGTTGAATTTGTCGTTGGGCATAGTCAGTGCCTCATGGTATGGGAGCCAGACGGGGACAGACGACTTGAGGAACCAAGGCTCCTGGCCAGCATCTGACGAGGACGCCATTGTGAAGGTGAATGCGGCTCTTTGAGGTGGAGAATTGTCACCGTCCTTGACTCTGTCACCTTGTGATATATTTTGGTTTGGGCCGATTGCAAGCAAGCGAAAGAGAGGAGGAGCGAACCAGTCTCTCGTGCAGGCTGTGATGTCGGTTGGCCGGGAGGAAAGAAGCAGAGAAAAGTTGCCGGCGCCCGCCAACTTTATACACGAGAAGCGCCATGTTTGCGCCCAATGTCCTGAACTCTGCTCTGAACGAACAGACAGAGTGCACAATTGGCGGCGGTGAATGAGTCAACTTGGAGAGTTCGGCGGAACCTTTTGGGAAGCTTTAGGCTGCACAGCGCTTTGTAGCGCAGGAGGACGTCGATTAATGCAGGTGCCAGGCCCAATTAGCGGCTTTTGTGCGTATTCCTTCAGGTTATGCTTTGTGCCCACCGCCAGGCAGCAGCATGCCCCACTGGCCAATCATCTGCTGCCAATCATCTGCGGCGAGAGGCCATTCAATTTCAATGATCCATTGTTCAATCATGCAAATGTTGACTGTGCCGCAAAGGCATCGTTCTGCCAAGGGCTTCGGATGCGTGTGAATCACGGCACGAGACCAATGACTGTGAGTGAACTTTGTTTAGATCAACCAATATGCTATTGTGTACAGTACAACTCTATGCCCTTCCCCCATTATTTTCAGAGAACGCATCGTTGAATGCGCGGTAAAATGTGCGTGTGACGGCCTCATAAGCGGTTGGCCAGCTCCTCCAGAAACAGCTTCTCCTCCTGCGTTAGTAGAATGTGCTCTGGTACGACGATATGTCCGCGCCGGACCACAACCTCGGAGCCATCCGTCTCCGAGATGATCGTGTCGTTGCCGGTGCTCACGGCTGAAGATACCCACGTCGAGCTGTTCCCCCCGGCCTCCAAATCCGTCTCGTCGTCTTTCTTCTCCTGCTCGTCCTGGGCGGCACTGCCAAGCTCCTTTTCCGAGCTCGCGCCCCGTCCATGATTCGACAGCTTCGTTTCCAACATCTCATGTCGCTTGCCCTTCCTCAGATCCTCCGGCGTCCACCAGTATACAGGGAACCGCCTCATCAGGTTGTTGATGAGCATTGCCACCGACAGCATGAGCACGCACCCGAGCATCATCACGGGCAAGAGGAACCACCCCATGCCGACAATCTTGTCGTCCGTCACGGCCAGCAGAGCCGTCGCCCCCGCGGGCGGGTGCACCGTCTTGGTTAGCCCCATGAGCGCCGTCGCGGACGCGCAGGCGAGCGCGCCGCCGAGCCACCGCAGGGACTCGAAGTCGTCGCTGAGGAGGAAGAGCTTGCATATCGCGATGCCGACCACGGCCGATATGATCTGTCCGAAGAAGGCGTTGCGCGGCTGGGCGAGGGGAGATTCGATCGCGTAGAACTCGAGGACTGCTGCTGCACCCTGTTTTTCACACGTCAGCCAATGGCCCGGGACTGCTGGTTGCTTTGTGCAATCAAAAACATATAAAACGGGGAGAGCAAACATACAAAACTGCCCACGATGATGGGGGCGGCGTGCTCCTTGAAGGACGGGATATGGGCCGCAACGGCCTCTATGACCGACACGCCGCAAAACACCCCGATCCAGGCCCAGAAGATGGGCACGAGGTTCCCCGTCCCTTGCGGCTGGTCGCCCTCCCTCCTGTGCCCGAGGAACCGCGCGACTGGGTACGGTATGTGACGCCACGGCGGCGGCGGGATGGCCCGGTTGATGTACCGATCTACGTCGAACGTCCAGTACCGCGGATCCATGGCTGGCTCACCCCGGATATTTGGTCTCCTAGGCGGTTTTATCTCAGATCGTGTAGATCAGGGTCGGTATATGCACCTCTCGCTCAGGGAACCGCACATGATGGGTAGCGAGAGGGAAGGGGGGAGACGGAAAGCGGCCAGCGTAGTCAAATAACCCAAAGGCCCGTCACCGTAAGTGAGTCTGGCCGCGGAGATGTGCCACTGGCAAGAGGTTTACATTGAGTAATGGAAACTCTCAAAAGGGCAACACAAGGGCGTTCGTCGGAATTGCTTCTGGGGTGGAGATGTCTGGAACCAGGGCGGCAAACAGGGGGCCTAAAACTTGGGGTAAGACGAATCGCGTGGCCGCATCGCGGATTGTATTAACTCGCTTGGGCAAGGTTCGACGGTCCAAGAACATACAAAAACGTAATCTAAACACTGCGCAGGCAAATCATTTGTAGGTTTGCTGAGGCGCTCTCGCTGCTTGCTCGGCATTCGGCAAGAAGGGATTCCGGTGACTGTTTGCTTGTTATTTATAATTATTAGTCGAGCCGTTCAGCCGTTTGCCTCGTGAAAAGAAGAAATTTTCAAGCGGGCTCTTTGCCCGTGAGCATTGTCATTCCAATGCCAAGCGAGGCGCCGGCTTGACGCCCGAATCCGACGAGGCTTGGCTTGCCCTCTACTTAGCCCGACGTCATTTGGAAGAGCTATGGCGAGCTATTAGTGTCTGCCAGAGCCAAATTAGGCAATGTAGCTGCTCCACGGCAATGCGATGAAGATTCGGCGAAAGCATCGTCTTGCACATCACATGTAGGCTTGTTCCAACCAGATGCAACGCCACGGCCGTCTTTGCTTTCATCGTGACATTCAATGTTGCAATTGACGCTCAGAACTTCTCGGGTATGATAGAAACAATCGCCTAGCTTGACGCAAGCCATGCTAATTGATTCTATCACCATGTTGGCCGTGACAACACACGCCGGCCCCGGCAGCGTCTGGGCTGCCGGTCAAATATCAAGAGATTCCAATGCACCTCCGGCGGCCATGAGCCTTCTAGAAGCCGAGTCTTTGCAATTGTCCCCCGGCTCTATCATGCCGACTGTGATGTAAAGTGAATATTTCAAGATGCTCAAGGTAACATCACTCTGATTTCGCTCTATTCCGTCGGCTCTTGAGTCAAATGGGTCACCTGGTCGCCTCTCAGATACTAGCTGGTATGCCTACAGTCAAATAAGTCATTCAGCTTGAGCGACTCAATATTTGTCTGAAATACTCTTGATATCTCCGACCTGTGATAGCACTCAAGACTGGTCGAGTTAGCTGGGGAATAGCGGAGATGGGGACAGTGAAATACCTATACAATGGGCTGTTTGGCCGAATTTCTGCGTTCATAGATTTTAGATGTCAATGAATCCCAAAATGTGCCTGAAATGTGCCTGTGTATTTGAGAAGTAAACGGCTCTAGTTAACTCCCAATACTCCGGATGGCTGCCTTTCCCCTCTCCCCTCTTGAGCTCTCACACAAATAGAATGCCTTGCAAGTGGGAAATGAATAAGCATATGAAGCCAGTCATGATTCATAACGTAAGTTTATCTACTTGAACACCTCATTCCCTGCCAATTCCTCGCCAATCACGAATATCGCTTCCCCCAATCCGAGTAGTCATCACACATAAACCCGCGGTCGCCGCGAGCTCCTGGACCGTTCATTGATCACAACCGCCGGTACCGAGTAGGTAGAGGATGCGCGGTAGCTTCGGCTGCGCCCGCGCCGTCTTGAGCCTGAGCGATGGTGGTGGCGATGATGGTGGTGGTGTCGCGGCTCCTCATCCCACTTATACCACGCCTTCTCCCGCTCCTTCGGTGGCGCCCCGAGGTTGAAGCATGAGCGGATGATCCAGAGTAGGAGGAGGAATCCGGCAATTGAGCCAATGACAATGCCGGCGATGGCGCCGCCGCTGAGTTGGGTGCAGTTCACACAGTCGTCATTGCTTGCGACGACGGTCACTGTGGTCACAGCTTGCCGTGCTACCACCCGCGAGGGGGAGTCTGCTGTTGTCCAAGTTGGCACTGGGATTGGTAGATGAGGTGCCATTGTAGTTGATTGTAATTGATTTCTTGGCGGCGTTTGAGTGACGGAGAAAGAGGACGGATGCCAAGTTGAGTGTGCGAGCGCGCTGCTAGCCACGGCGAGAGCGCACAAGCTGCCATTTATTCCAGCCCGCAAGCTCACATCCTGCTCTCAATGGGCTAGCTGCGGCATTGAGGAGGCTAAGAGCTTGCATTAGGCTCAGGTTGTGGTTTGTGACGGTACGTCATATTGGCATAACGGCGACATCAGCCTGCCACATGGATTTCCGCAAAGGGTAGGTTGTTCATTGGTTTCTCACCGCATTAGTAGCGTAGAGGAGAGAATTATCCGGCAAGCGCGATCTCTGGTTCGCCTGCTGAAGGGCTGCGGGAGGTAGCTGTTGCATTGGAGAGGGATGATCCTTGTTCTTCTCCATCTCGATCGAGACCTCCACCTTAATCGGCAAAGTCGCTGACGTCGTAGATCCATTGTTCCCACTAGGAGTCAATGCAAATCTTGTCAATTCCATTGTGGTTTCCGTGAGCTAAATTGACTCTTTTGACCGTCGGGATGCCGCCAAGTCGAATAAGCAGTGTGTGTGTGGCACGTTTGTGGTGGTCGACGTCGGCTAGTGGTTTGGGCGAAATGCGGTTTCGAGAGTAGGGTTGTTTTTTGATCGGCAGTATTTATCCACCCTTGTAGCTTCTTTTTGTTGTCTCGGTTGGATAATTGGCGAGATTTGTGTGGCGGCGCGCGGGAAATGCGATTGTGTTGGCTCCAGGCTGACTCCTCTTGACTTCTCGATATTCCTCCCAACCACCTCATCCATCAGTACATGTACCCAATTTCCTTCCTTCTTGCGTAATACCTCATCCTTATTCCCAATTGGCAGAGCCTAGACATCTTTCCAACATCCATATATCCCCCAAATCCGATACCCAACGCATACATGATGATTGATACCTTTGCAGTCTTCCTTCCCTTGTTTTGTTTCTTGTAGGCCAGCCATATTTTCTGAGTGATATGTTGGAGGCTGTCCAAGCAGGCGACGGTTCTTCTTCCCCTTCTTCCCCTTCTTCCCCCTCTCCCCTCATTTCTTCCTTTCTTCCCCTCTCATACTCTCTCCCCTCTTCTTGTTCTTTTTGCTTCTTCTTTCTTTCTTTCCCTTCTGCTTCTTCTTCTTCTCTCTCTCTCTCTCTCTCTCTCTCTCTTCTTTTTTTTTTGTTGAATGTTGTAGTTAGTACGGATTCAATAGACTTCCCGGACCCTTTGCCTGGCTAAGCTAGCTCTTTAGGCCGTCTGAACTGAGTGTCTGGACCAATTGGCTGCCCTAAGTAAGCGGCCATGGAGAGAAGCGCTGGGTGGCTTGTTGTATCGTTCTCAATTGGCGGAGAAGAGGCTGGGCTTTTTGCGTTGTGTGTAATATTCGCACGGCGATAAACCTTTGTGCCAATCGACCGCCAAGTATGCTGAAGTATAACAACAGAGCGTCCGACAAATCACTCTGCAGTTGGCGATTGGGAATGAGGGATTTGTCGCTGAGGACGAGTTCGCCTGTATGATGGAAATGCCCAACGTATCTAGAGAAGTCGGCAAGTTGAGTGGTAGTTGACGCCTTCGCAAGCCCCTCGGCTTCACTCATGTGTGATGTCGGAAGTGGCGCCCCTGCATCTCAGCCAGGAATGCGCGTGTGTGCGTAAGAGAGTTCGAGTATAAAGTTTAACAACAATAGAAGATGCCAGACCCGACAGCGTATGTGTGCTTGCTTCGATTGTGAGATGACCAAGTCAGACTCCAAAAAATTGTATTAAATCCAAAAGTCTCAATAGAATGTCGGCAGTGGAATTCTGGGTGAATATGAGTGAGTTGTGTGGTTTAGAATCGAGGTTCTCTCTCCGAGTATGTGTGTTCTGAGTGTCGAGTCGCCCTCTGAACCAGCAGAGAAACCATCTTCGAGTTTACAACTCCCAGTTTCTTTCAATCAAAACTTCGGGTTGTCTTTGTTATATTCTTGTTCGAATAGGACATGACCCAGCACCCGCCTATCCAACCTGTTCTGGTTTACAAGATGTGCAGGGTGGTGATATCTTTTGTTATATTCTTGTTCGAAAAAAACTCCCGCACAACCCAATGAGGATCCGCCATTTTGCGACAAGTGCCACCGTAGTCGCCTGCGAGCCTTAGCTAGAATCGATGTGCAAGTTCATCCGATGATGCAAACTTGACTAAATCTTGGTCGCCAGTGTCTCGAGCCATACTAGTCATGATGCGGTCGTCGATGCCAAGCTCAGGTGTGCCGCCGTACAACTGTCCTATGTTTGCGGTGAAGACACTGGGGCCAAAGGCCTCCTCCATCGGGACGAATCGGGCAAGCTGCCAGTTGACGATCGATTTGATGTTGTAGTTCTCATCGACCAACCTATCTGGAGGATCCGATTGTGATTTGGAATAGGACGTTTCCTACTCCAAGGGACTGAGACATCTTGATTTGATGTGCCTCTGACTCTCCAGCGATGTCATCTTCGAGGAATGCCATGGCACATACTTAGCCGGCGGCAAACCTCGATCGACGCGGATATGGTCTCCCTTGTCGTCCATGTGCTTCAGCCAAAACTTTGGGTCGTCTCCGGATCGCTTCCACTGAGCAAGCTGCCAGTTGATACTTCGTCGAGGGATGCCATGGCACATACTTAGCCGGCGGCAAACCTCGACCGAAGATTGTGGCCCTGGAGATAGTACAGGAGGCACATCTGTTGCAGTTGGTCGTCGTACTCTGTTGACATAAATGTTCTCCCGGTTGTTGAAAAGGGAGACCACAGTATGATGATAAGGAGGATCCCGGACAAGTGGCTTCGGGATCCGGTGCGACTGGATCGACGCTTTTGGCTCTGCAGCTATCTCATCTTCGAGAAGCTGTTGCTTCCGCCTCTTTCGTGGAGGGATGCCATGGCACGTACTTAGCCGGCGGCAAACCTCGATCGACGAGTTGTGTCCCAGGAAGGTATTGATGATTAGTAGGAGGAGCTCTGTAAAACGCGGGAACATAGACGTTTCCCTGTCTGTACATGCAGATACGTAGTGGCGAAGAGATTTCACTGATGAAACCCTCAAGGCCGTAAAGCATGATTGTCAAAAGGCTATTTACTCCCGCCTGAGAGAGAAGTTTCTTGTGGTGAATCTCGACTAAGACATTGCGAATGTCCGTCAAGTGCTGCTGCCAGTTGGGGGGGTCTTGATAGCACTTGATTTTGCATCCATACACGATCCTTCTCGTGTGCTTTGTATGCCATCATCGAAGGGGGTTGCCATGGCCCATACTTAGCCGTTGGTCAACCCCCTATACACTGCCTGCACTCGAAGCACCAAGCGTGGTATTCTCCAATTCCTTCCCAAGTTCGGCGAGAAAGCTATCTGCTCCCAGACGCGCGATCCTGTCGGTACTGATTTCCTGTCGCGGAGGTCAGTGTCATGATCGAAAGATTGCCATGGCCCATACTCAGCCGTCGGTCAATCCCCTAGATACTAACTCCATCGCGAGGTTTTAGCTCGTGGTGACAGGCAGCATGCTCAATGGGTCGATCTTCGCTGGCATCTGCATAGTACTCCCGGTACGGGGAGTAGAGCGGCAGAAAGTGGATTGGCGGGGAGCCATTGGCGAAGGCATCCTCGGCGACGAAGAGGATTTTCGACAGCTCTCTTTCTTTGCCGTCGCGAAGGTCAGTGTCATCACCGAAGGATTGCCATGGCCCATACTAAGCCGTCGGTCAACCCCCTAGACACTAACCTCATCACGAGGATATTTCATTCCAAATCTTCATTGCGACGATGCCACTGCAGTTTTGACCCTGGAGATAAGCTCGTGATGACAGGCAGCATGCTCAATGCTTCTCTCCTGGCTTGCGTCGGCAAAGTACTCCCGGCACGGGGAGAAGAGCGGAAGAAAGTGGATTGCTAGAGAGCCATTGGCGAAGATACCCTTAGCCACGAAGAGGATTTTTGACAGCTCTCTCTCTTGTGCAGCGCCGTTCGTCGTTGATCTCAGGGCCATTGTAGCCCACGAAGCGAGAGAGATATGAGAACAAATCGGCGTTAAGCGGTCGAATGCCGTTCGTGGGGTGCCATGGCACATACTTAGCCGGCGGTCAACCCCCCTCATTGTCGAGTTTGTTCTTAATTCATTCATCGGTAACCTCATCACGAGGTTTGAGCTCGTGGTGGCATGCAACATGCTCAATGCTTCGCTCCTCGTTGGTGTCGGCGAAGTACTCCCGTTCATACCTGAGAAAGTGAACTCGAGGCAGAGCGCAACAAAGTTGTTGTTTTGGATTCCGTTTGTTTCCTTGTGACCCAGGATTCGAGAAGTTGAGAGAATGATTGTGACGAGAGTAGAGAGTTGTACCGTAGAGTGGCAGGAAATGGATAGGAGGGGAGCCGTTGGCGAGTTCGTCCTCGGCGATGAAGAGGATCTTCGAGAGTTCTCTCTCTTTATGCTGCACGTAAGTGCAGCGCCGTTTGTCGTTGCTTTCGGGGGCCGTTATACCCCACAAAGCGAGAGAGATACGCAAATAAATCTCCGTTAAGAGGTCGAACGCCGTTTGGGGGCTGCCATGGCACATACTTTGCCGCCGGTCAAGCCCCCATACACTACCGCTCATCATCGTGTTTGTTCTTGATTTGTTCATTGACAGGATAAGGTGAACTCGTTCCTCGAAGAATGACCAGGTGATATTGCACTTCCGGTCGGATGGACTGTTGCTGGGTAGAGTCTACATCCATTCTTCTGGCCAGGCGGCCAGCATCGCTGCCTCGTAGTCCTCCATCTCCTCCTGCCGGGAAGTCAGCAACGCCTGAGTTTCCGTCATGGCTGGCGGGGGCCGGCAAATCTTGTTACCCTCGTCATCGGTAACCTCATCGCGGACCAAATCTCATCTTGCAGCTCCTGTGGGAGCTGGTTGAACAGGTGGAAAGAAGCTTGCTTCTTTCCAAGGTCCTTTCGGACTGGGCGGTGGATCCCCAACTTGGGGAGAGGATTGATGGTCGCCTCGGCCACTGGAACAGGGTCGTTCTCGGTGTTCTCAGCCACCGTCGCTCGTCATTGATCTCCGGGCCATTATAGCCCACGAAACGGGAGAGCAAGCCGGCGTTGAGAGGTCGAACGCCGGAGAGCTACCATGGCACATACTTTGCCGTCGGTTAGCTCTCCGAGCGTCGACCCCGTCAAGCGGTCTCTATCGCGTGGACTGCCTTTCATTCATTAGCAGACTGACCGAGGGAAATTGAACAGAAGACAAGCTGGATCGACTCACGCAGCGTACCGTCAGGTTACGAGGTTGACGATGCATCGTTAAGAACCGACATGCCACATACTTAGGCGTTAGTCGGTCCTCTCCGCATCTCCATTTTCCGCACTTAACTCCAGACCGAATCGTTCATGAGAGAGAGGATGGCCTTGCTTCCAGCAAAGGCAGATGTTTGTTCTCACTGGAAAATGATGAGAAGATGTTAGTAAGATCCGAAGAAAGAAGATACACTGATGTTGCGATAGAGGGAATGCTGGGCTACTTACTGCTGAGAGAAGTGTGATGGTTGGGTTAAGAGGACAACTCCATTGAGGCGATTTCTTCTTGACCATATCAATTCCATTTCCTTGGTTCCCATACAATCAAACTTGCAGTCAGTGGGACACTTCGCCATTTGTCCATTCTGCAGAATAGTCTGATCCTTGCTGGGCTCGGAACAATATTCATCGTGCTGAGAAACAGTAGAGGCGTGTCCTTTCAGAGCCGATGGCTTTCCATCTTAGGCACCTTCCGTCTCAAAATCCTCGCTGGTATCGTAACGAAAGGTATGGTAAGGTGTTTCGGGAGAGGCCTGTCTTTTCAGACACGCCGGCTCGGGCGTAGTCCTCCCATTCTGCAGGTTGATGGTGATGTTTTGGTGTTTGAGGAAGAAAACTCTCCAGACGCGCTCCAGTCGTGCTGCCATGCCACGTACTCTGGCGTCGGCTAGCTCTCTAGATGTCGCTAATTTCATCATTCTCAACCACCCGCCGAGGTACTACCAGTGGCGGCGGAGACAGCTGCTGTCCAGATCTCATCTTGGAGCTCCTGCGGGAACATGTTGAACAGGTGGAAAGAAGTCAGTTTCTTTCCAAGGTCCTTCGACTCTTCCGTTACTTATGACGATTCTGCGGCTCTCATTCTTAGGTTTGTCGTAGTCGAGGGCAAAGTTGCTTGAGCGGGGGATCTTCTGGGGAATGGTGATGCCTTCATCAAGACCTGCACTGCCACATACTTAGGCGTCGGCAGTCTCTCAGCATCGCCAACATCCAGGGGTACACGACCGGTCCCTTGGTCGTGATGGGGGTGTCAACCTTCCCCCGGATAGTGACGCAGTGTTTCTTTACCACGTCTCTCGAGTCTCTGCACACCTGGCTAATGGTGTGCGGGTCCATCCCCTGGAAGGGCCAAATTGATGCCATCATCAAAACTGCACTGCCACATACTTAGGCGCTGGCAGTCTCTCCGCATCGCCAACATCAGGGCGCAGACGATCTGTTTCTTGGTTGTAATAGGGGAAACATCGTGGTGTTGATGTTCGCGTACACGACCGGCCCCTTGGTCGTGATGGGGGTATCGACCTTCCCCCGGAGAGCAATACAATGCTTGCTTCTGCACTATATCTCTCGAGTCTTTGCATACCTGGGAGATGGTGTGCGGGTCCATCCCCTGGAAGGACCAAACAGCCTGCTTGTCCCAGCGGACAAGCCCTTCTTCTGTCACTCGCTCTGGCGCGAAGATGGTTGGGGTTTGGACGGCAGCCTTTGTGCTGAGATGTGGTGGTGGTGGCCGAGCTGGATTAGTAGCTGGTGGAGGAGCCAGAATCCAAGTGGTGGTGCGTCGTCGAGAACTGTCTGCCACATACTTAGGCGTCGATCAATTCTCTCAGCACCACGAGCTCAGAACCAGCCACCAAAGTTATCACCTCAGTTGTTCTTCGAGTCGGCAAGATGAGACGGGAACTGGTGGTGCCGTCATAGCGGAGACACATGCCACATACTTAGGCGTCGGCCACCATTGTATATGAGGATAACTTCTTCGACCTTGGCCGTGTCGAAGAGAAAAGCATTGGCGACGGGGCTGAAGCCGCGGACGCCCTGAGAGGTTGCGGCTGAGTTGGCAGACTCGAACTCAATGCTGGCAGACTTGGTGCCTTGGCCTTCGACCTTGGCCGCCGATGATGACCCTCTAGGCACAGAGGATGGACGTGCCACATACTTAGGCGTTGTCCAATCTTCACTCGACGAATGGATCCGGGGCTACGTATATGTCCAGATATTGTGCAATGCGCACTGGGTCTTCGGAGGCGCTGATGCTCAATTTATGTTGTACGAAGACAGCCTTGATGTCCCTGGCCAAGGTTGCAAGAATCGAAAAGGCTCCTGAAGCCGGCCTAGGCTGGAGATTCCTGGCTAAACTGGTGGTGTCGTCCTTGAGGATTGCCCTGCCACATACTTAGGCGTTGGGCAATCCTCTCAAACCTCGCTCAGCGAATGGGTTTGGTGTCATGTATATGTCCAGATTCTGTGCGATTCGCACTAGATCCTCAGACGCGCTGGTGGTCTTGAAGCGACGAGTGAGGTTTTTGAATGCCGAAGCGAACTTGGACCGGTGGGTTCGGCCAGGGACGTCAACTTGTTGTGCACGAACACAGCCTTGAGATCTATAGCTAGTGTTGCGAGGCTTGCCTGGCATGACACAAAGGAACATATAACTGACGCCCACGTGGTTGGATGGGTCGCTTGCAAGACCATATCCGTGAGCTTCGATAACAGGTATGCCAGTTTTCGAAAGCCATTTGAGAGTCGCGTACTCGTTCTGGACGAAGGACCCGATCAGGTCCGCTGGGAGATGGCTGAAGGATTCCGATTCCTGGCTAACCTGGCGGTGTAGTCCTCGAGGATTGCCCTGCCACATACTTAGGCGTTGGGCAATCCAAAACTTTCGGTCGTCTCCGGATCGCTTCGTCAAGACCGGCGCAGCTTTGTCTCGGAGCAGGCTATAGAAGGCGAAGGCTTCCTTGGCATATTCTGGGTATAATTGGCCGTTGGCGATCAACTCGAGGTGCCGCTCTGCCGTTGAAACGAAGTACTGAAGAGGCGTGCGATACGGTCCGTGTCGCCCTCAAGGATTGCCCTGCCACATACTTAGGCGTTGGGCAATCCTCTCGATGCCTCCCATCGGCGGGATCAGTGCAGACACACTCCTTGGGGGAGACTCGGCGTGGATGAGCTTTCGACGAATTCAGGAATCTGGAACATCTCGAGATCCTGAGCGAGGAACTCAGGGTCCTCGGAGGCACTGATTGACAACTTGCTGTGCATAAAAAATAGCTTTGAGGTCTTTGGCTAGTGAGGCAAGGATTCCTAAAGCTCCTGATGCTGGCCCAGGTTGGAGGTTGAATGTGTCCGGGACCCAGCAGAAACCAGGGTCGCGGCCCTCGATGGTGATATATTTCATTTTGGCGATGTCACTCTCGTAGAAGGAGTGCCCTTCTACGGCGACATTGCCGCTGACGAACACCATGGTGGTGCCATCAGATTGCCCTGCCACATACTTAGGCGTTGGACAATCTTCAGAACACCACCACCGTCACTCACTGATCACGGCGGTCCAACAGAAACCGGCATTACGACCTTCGATCGTAAGATATTGAATTTTGGCGACGTCGCTCCCGTGGAAGGAGTGTCCTTCTACCGTAAGGTCGCCAAGGACGAACACCATGGTGGTGCCATCAGATTACCCTGCCACATACTTAGGCGTTGGACAATCTTCAGACACCACCACCGTCACTCACTGATCACGGCGACCCAACAGAAGCCAGGGTTACGATCCTCGATCGTAACATATTTCATTTTGGCGATGTCACTCTCGTAGAAGGAGTGCCCTTCTGCTGCAACGTCGCCGAGAACGAACACCGTAGTGGTGCCATCTTGGATTGCCGTGCCACATACTTTGGCGTTGATCAATCCTCAGGGAGCGCTTGAGTCAGATCCACGGCGCGGAGATCACGACCCACAAGGCCTCTTGTCATCATCCAGAGTGTGAAGATTGCCAGAGGAGCCCGGCTTGTCTTGCGATGTAAGGTTCAGGCAGATTGCGGTAAACGTAAATGGATGACCTTGCTAGGTCCAGAAACTTCGCACTGAGCAACAGGCAGCTTTGAATCGTTCCTCTCTGCCAGGAACGAGTGTATCAATATAATACAGAGTACCGGTCTGTCGGTCGAAGATGATGGCTGCCCAATGGAGACCACTATTATTCTGACCATCGAAGAACTGGATGGCTCCGATGAGGAACCGCCTTCTTGCCGCCGTCTGGCAGCTTTCGCCAGCTCCGTGGATCACCGAGAATTGCACATGCCACATACTCAAGCGTTGAGGCAATTCTCTAACCACCAAACCCATCTCCACGATCCAATGGAGAGATCCAGAGTAGGGAGCATAGAATGGAAACTCCTTGTTTCGGAGCAACCGGTCGGGGAGCTACCGGAGGTGGTCACGGAGGATGCTGGTATCATTGTCGAGGATTGATCATGCCCCATACTTAGGCGTCGATACAATGCTCTAGATACCACATTCAATCGGATCTCCCTCCCCTTGGCGCCGCAGAAAAAAGATTGTTGCGGACGACCATCAGATAGAATTGCCCGTGCCACATCCTTAAGCGATGGTGCAATTCTATTTCAGTGAGGTTCTTCGTTGCGAGGGTTGGCTTTGGGTCGGGATACTCCGTAGGCTTGAGGTCCCTCAGTGATTCATGAGACAGCCATGGAAGTAATGAGAGTGTAAGCAGGCGCGAGTGTGAGATTGAAAATCATCCTTTGAGACATGTCTGCAATGGAAGGGAGGTATGTGTGTGATTGACGCTGATGTTTTTTTTTTTTTCAAGTTCAGGTGTATTGATATCGCATCGCTCATCTCGATCAGGGGAGAGGAGGAGTGTTGGTGCCGCCACTGCCAGCAAGGAAACTTATAAGAGGGTTCTTTGGTTTCCGGTCTTTGAGGAAACAGTATGCTTTGAAAACTCAAGGGGTTCATTTGGTAGACCATAGAGCTGGATGAATGCTTGGTTACAGCATCTCATGACAGTATGTAGTGTGATGATGAAGAACAAGTTGTTGGTACAAGACACAACGGGAGGTATGGGTAGAAGTGATGAAGAGGCGATGTTGACAAGAGAAGTCTCGCTGAGTTTATAATGAGTAGATGAAACGAATGAAGTTATCGCTAGGAAGAAGTGATGGAGGCATTTCCACTCGCCATGATGAGAGAGGGTTCTTTGCCAAGGATGTGTGTAGAATGAAACCGAAGCCACCAAGGAACAACTAGGTATGACTTCGTTCAATAGAGCAACCCTTAGTCAGACCAAGAGGGTGAAGTTGCTTGAGGGTGTCGCTCCTTTCATTGATGCTCAGCTTTGGTGAAGGTCAAGGCCATGCGACGATGAGTTGCAGACAGCAACAACATCAAGAGTAGGATGATGTATGCTGAGGATGTTATGAAGTGTGTTGGGTGCTATGATCATTCATTAAATGAATGGATGGATGAATGATGAAGTGCAAGAGGCTTGAAGTAGTATGAAGGGCTTGAAGGAGTGTGTGGGTGGTGAGTTGCAGAAGAGAGAAGGTGGAGGGTGGAGGGTGGAAGAAGGAGTTGTTTGGGGGTGACCCGCGCCACCAACTCCCGCCCAGCGGTGTGAAAACGAGGGCAACTGCCCTAAGAAACCCTGGTTTCCGCACCAATTCATTGTGATTATTGTGTCAGAAGGATGAGATTAGAATCTTCTAGATCCGAGAGGAAAAATTAGCAATTTTTCAAGGCAGTTGGGGAGAAGAACGGGGAGTTGTACCTCAGGGGCGGATGCGTAGGCTGGGGGCGGTGTCGCGGCCACAGGGGCTGCCACATGAAATTCTCTTCTGTAGTAACGCTGCCAAAAGACACGATACTTTAGCGGAATTCATTCAGAGAAGGCCAAATGAAAGATTGTTGATGATGAATTTGCGGCTCTCATTCGTGGGTTTGACGTGGTCGAGTGCAAACTTTGGTCGAGGGGTTGTAGCGGACGAGATCACTCCGAGAAACTTCGAGTTGAAGCTTCTGACAGCAGTAGATTGTGGGTTATGATGAAATCATGTGTATTGTGTGTAGATATGCGCAAAAGAGAAGAGAAGATATTCTTGAAAGTTTGAGAGACGTGCTTGTGAAGATGACGGTGGCAGGGTTGTTGGGTTCAGGGGCCTCATTCCGAAAGCCATTCTAAAACAAATGTTAAGAAAAGGGCAGGAAAAAAAAAGTAGAAAGGTAAAGAAGCTTACCGAAGATAAAAGAAAGGGAAATTTAGGCAGCCAGAAATCACTCGTTCTTCAAGAGAGGGTATTGTTTTGATGACGGAGGCAAGGTTGTCGGTTTCAGGGGCCTCATTCCGAAAGCCATCCTAAAACAGATGATAAGAAAAGCGCAGGAAAAAAGATGAAAAGGTAGAGAATCTTACCGAAGATAAGAGGAAGGCAAATTTAGGCAGCCAGAAATGACTCTTTTCTCAAATGGAGGGTTTTGTTTTGGGGTGGGAGGTGAAGAGGAAAGGTGGGAAGGAAGGCAGGATTTTGCTTTAGTACCTTGAAATGTGCTCTCTCGACAGAAGCTCAGTGATTCTTGGAAGTTCCTTGAGTAGGAGGTGCCTGGGTAGATTCATTCTCATGCAGTTTGGACTGGCCACGATGCTCGTTCTTGGGGGTGGGATGCTTTGCGTTTGGCTTGGTCGATTTGTTCTCGAGCTCATCGAAGTTGACTTTTTCCTGACCCTCAGTTCCAGGGCCCCGAGGTTGTTTGTCTCGAGTGGAGTGAAAGTGAATTATTGTGCTTCGTGTGTTCATGAAGGAAAGGGAAGATAAGGGGGCGTTCCAGAAGAGCTTGACCCAGCCAAGTGCCTGAGTGGACTTCATGGTGGCAGCTTTTGGGTTTCTGGCCCGTCGGCAATTCGTGGCAGATTATGAAAAGAAAATAGAAGTGAAAAAAATTTCTTTCGCAAAAAAAGGCGGCAGGGGTGAACGTGTGGGTGAAAGAAGAATGAGGCTTTGGAGGGGAGAAGAGGGGTAGGGGATCTAGGCCGAAAACCAAAGTGAAATGATCGCTTTTGCGACCAAACGAGGCGAGGAAAAAATGCCCAAGGTCATCAAATGAAGTTCAGAATCAGTTGAGACAAAAAAGTTGATGATATGCTTTCCTTACCTGATGACTTGAGTAGCTTGCAGAGTCGCGTTGTTGTTCCAAAAGCGAGGAGGTGATCGTGTGAGGAGCTGCGACCGTGGCTGTCACTCTAGATTCCCTAGTTTTTGGGAAAGGTTAATCTCTAGAAAAGCATCATATATGGTGAAAGGGATCTAAAAACTTCTAAGGAGGGTAGAATGAAGTTGAAATAAAGGAATTTTGTCTTCTGCGGCTTCAAACAAGGAGTGTGTGTCTGGGGAAGTTGCAGCTTGGGGTTTGGTAGAGGGATCTTCTACGGGTAGAAGCTTGTTCTGAACTCCGCCAAGCAGATGAATACGATGATATAGATGTGCACTTACCAAGGAAGGAATGAAGTTGATGGTTGTGGTTGATGGTTGTGGTTGATGGTTGTGGTTGATGGTTGAGGCCAAAGTTGGTGTGGGGATGAAAGAAGAAAGGAGAGGGGGGGAGGTCGAGGGGAGAAGTGGGATTTTGTATGCGCGTCACCCGCAGCAAATCCAAGCCCACCGATTTTATCTGCCGCCTGGGTACCTATTCAGGTATTATAGTATTATTTCCAGGCGGTCTCTAAGCAGGCACGCCTTTATTTTACTTATTGTGCAGAGGTGGTTACAGCAGTGCAACGACTGTTCAGTGAAAGGATGGGCAGGTGGTACTGGGCAACCGCTCAACAAAGTCCCCCTAAATATTGTACATAATTCCTCTGAGTGGTGAATCGACCTTCAGTATCATACGTCGGGCTACTCATGTTTCATCGGTATTCAGCACCTCATGGGGCAAGACGGGGCGATGAAGTCCTACATGGTAGACCCATGGGGGATGTTCTGCCCCAGGACGAATCCATTAGATCTAAAACATATGTCACTTAATAGGAATAAATAAAGTCCCAAATATTGCGGAGAAAATTGGGCACGAGCCTCAAGAAGAATGTCCCTATTCCAGTGGACAGTACATCCCATCAAGGCTGTCTGCGCCCAAAAGTCCACGCTTTCCAATGTATCCTCCTCCCAAGTGGAATCCTGATATGATTATTCCTTCTCGTTAAGTCTTTTTTCGGTGTTTTAGCTTGCCAAAATGCTTTGGGTTTCATGTCCTGCAAATTGGCAGGCCGGCCGCTCTTGGCTTCCTGCCCAGGCATCCCTCTACAGCCTCCCTCCACAGCATCCCCTCAACCCCCGCCTGCTAGTAGCAGCCTTGATCCAAGTAATGCGCATATGAAGCCACTGAAACTCACAGAATAGATTGAATTGGTGTTTTTGACCCAAAGCAGTGAGTCACTCCCACTCTACCCAGGCTCACATCATTTGCCCCCTTTCCCTCCTCTTGAACGCACGACAATCACGACCAACATACTTTTTTATTCGCATTAAAATTATTAGGAAAAGCTCTAATGATGCTCATTTGAACTGCATGCCCATGTATTTTCTTTCCAAGATCGAAGGGTGAGGCAGGAAATCGTGTCACAGTCAGTGGGCGCGAGCGCGTTACCTGATCATTCCCTGGACAATGCTTCCCCAGCCTAAGAAAATTGCATAAATAAACCTCCTATAGAAACATTGCATGCCCAATATCATGTTCATAGTGGTGATGGCTTTTTGTTGTTCGTGTATCCGCGACGCGAAGGTGACAGTAGTGCTCCAGGTGACCACCCCTTACCCTCGCTGTATCCAGAGCCAACTCGCACCCCACAAACCCTTTCATGTGTTCCAAAACATACTCGTAGTTAGTAACAGTATGATAGCTCGTTTTAATATTTTCTAGAAGTGTGCACGGTGCTCGTGGTGTTTTCATGAACAGTGCGTAGGGACCACCCAGTCATTGTTTACGTCCTGGGCGAACTCAGAGTTCCTTTGTGTTATTTTCCCCGCCCCCCTACTTCTTGCCTTTCTTCATCCCTCATCTTTGTCTGATTCCATTCCACATCGACTCGCTTCACAGGAAGATGCTCACTTCTGCACTCTTTTCAAGAAAAACAGGACCAACATTGATCGGCATCGGCACACACATCACATTACTCGTCTCCATTCCTCAAACTTTTGCAAGACCGACCAGGTCAGTCTTGAAGCCTCTCGGTTCCAAGTTTCTTCATCACCAGTCTGCATCTTTCCTCATCCTTGCTCCAATATTTACTCATCCAAAACCTGACACATCTTCCAAGTCATCCCCCCGAGCCAACAAACGTCATTTCCCCGAAGCACTACCAACCCTCCCGCGACTCGAAATCATCGAATACGAGAAAGAAAGCATTTTAAAAACCTTTAAGCATCATTCTGAATGAAGTATTCAGAAGAGAGAGGGGTCATCGCGATGGTACTGAGGCAGACCACGAAAAAGCCGCAGGAAGCTCCCAAGCATCCTCGCGCCTTTCGAAAAGTGGCGAGATGAAAATCATGATGCCTGCACCAGGCCACCAAAGACCCGATTCCGAGACTACCAAAAGTGATAAAGGACCATGAGAAGCTTCATTCACACCAAGTGACCTTCCCTTGGTTGAGGCCCAACCACGTTTCTTCATCCTGCGAAAGAGCCCTTGGGCCTGATGAGCTTACGAACGGCCTTAGGGTATCGCTGCTTATGCGACCGAACCGTTTTGAGTATGGCACTCCCATACATTGATGGCAGATATCCCTCATCGCTGATCGTCTTGGATAAAAGACCCAACAAGTTCCTGGAACGACGAGACGTAGCATCTCGTCATGCCTTTCCAAGCCTTGGGCGAACGAATACGGCAACCTGTCCCAGGGTGACTAGGCTTCATCAACCCCAGGCTCAGGATATTTGGGGCTATTACTTCGAACCCCTGACCAAAACCTACACACCAGTTGACAGTACATCGCTTGTCAGTACCAACACGGCACAATTTCAACAGATGTGTTTTCAACACACGTGCAACATAGGAAGTGGTTTCAATGTGCATAATCCCATTGCACATGGACATATTAGAGCTTTTCGTCTATTTTTTTATGGCTGGGATATTTGTTTGGAGTTTCAACTGACCTTGAGTTGGTTTGGAGTGGACACCTACTAAGTAGTACAACTGTATGTACCCTTGTCTGAGCATGAACTATCAGGCTAACCTCTGCCTTTCTAGTGTACCAGAAAACATGTTTCGAATGAGAGCAGATGCCGAAATGCCTATTTGAGGGGAAACACACCATGTTTCGAGGTGGAATCAGCTATCTATGAGTTGCGGCCTGGTGTCGTTGTGACTCCTTGATGTTGAGAGGGATGTCTGCCATATGTCTTGCTGGGCTCCTGAGAGACTCTTCGACACAAGTTCATGATACCTGGAGCCCCTTTGCCACGGCTCCCGCACAATAACGCACAACCCTCTCGCAAATTGGAAAAATTCCTGCTCTCCTTGCCGCTCCTTCCTTCCTCCTGCTTTCTCCACCTTCATTCTGCATTCTGCTTCTCACACTTCTGAGGGCAGAACCTGAAGCTCTCATCACGCTCTGCTGCTTCAAGACTTCATCGCATCAGCTTTCTCTACTAGCTTTCAAGACTTTGCTTCGGAACACCAACAATGGCTTTCGAGGAAAGCAGTGCAAGAGATTAGGAATTTCTTGCGCGTCTATGCCAAGAAATGCCCATCCAGATGATTCGCCGCTCAAGCAAGTCTGTGCTCGACCACGACAAGCCCAATGAGAGCCGCAGAATAACCATCAGTAACCTTCCATCCGGAGTCAGTATCGCCCAGGTTCTTAGGGGTGTCCGCGGCTTCGGCCCAGTCGCCGATGTGTTTCTCTTCGACACGGCCAAGGTCGACGGCCAGGGAACCAAATCTGCCAGCGTTGAGTTCGTGTCGGCCAACTCAGCCGCAACCTTCGCTTGGTCGGCCAACTCGAACTTTTACCTCGAGTATGAGGACAGCGAAACCCGCCGCACTGCCGACGTGTGGCTCGTGCCTGGCCGAACCCACCGGTCCAAGTTCGCTTCGGCATTCAAAAATGTCACTCGTCGATTCAAGATAGATAACTTCCCGATCAACGCTGTCTGGTTCTTCATTTGCGCCGTGGGCGGCGAGAAGGCAGTCGTACATGCCGACTACAACCACAACCCCGGATCCGAGGCGCTCACCGTTGAGTTCGTCTCCTTGGCTCATTCCGCCCAAGCTTACCGGTTGCTCCGAAACAAGGAGTTTCCATTTTATGCTCCCTCCTCTGGAGAACTCCATTGGATCGCCGAGGATGAAACGCGATTGGACTTGTCGAGCCCGAGTACTTCCTCCCACACTCCGGACGATTCTTCCAATTCAGTCGATCTTCCCTCTTCCGGCTCTATGAATTATTTTGCAGACGATGAGCTTGCAGACGATGATTCGGAATCGGACCTGCCAAGCCCGGATCCTGGCTGCCGCACTCCTCTCGATAATTCCCCCAAGCGCGAGTTCGTGGCATACATTGCGCCGGATCAACTTGCCATCTCATTCGACAAGGTCCCATACAACGAGGACTGGCCGGTCCAGAAGCATTACATTATGGACTTGTACCATCTCGAACCTCACAGCAGGGAGAAGGTGGAAGAGGCACGCAAAAACGAGGTAGAGATGCTGTCCAAGTGCCTCGGTTTGAACCGCAAGAAGTGGAGTTGGGAGGCCAAATACGAGGGCTCGTACAAGTTGGCCTGCTTCTCCTGGAACACCCTCCTCTCATCAATGAGCAACCCGCGACTAAAGCGCGTCTGGGAAGTTTTCTTCCGCAAGCACCAACATGTTACCATAAACCTCCAGAAATGGGAGGCTTACGCCCGGCTCGCCCAGCACCGGCGGGAGCTATGCGAGCAGCAGGGTTTGCCTGACGGGCACATCCCGAAGTGCCCGGCTGATTGCAAGTTTGGGTGTCTGGAGATCAAGGCCACTCCCGTCTCTGACGTGATCCGAGAGTTCCTCGAGCAGGAGTGGAACTAGAACAGTTGGAAAGGAGGCATGAGCCCAGCCGAGATTACAGGTCAACCGGCGAAAAACATCCTTTCTCGAATCTGCCACGTTGCTCGATTCAGTCGTCGAATCACACGCTCTTTATTTGCTCTCTTCCATGTTATATAGACTCAAGACTCAAAAGGCACCGAGGTAGCTATCACAAGTTTCCAAATGCACATTCCGTTAGGTTGGCCAGCGCCTCTCGTCGCTCCAGAAGGTTGATAGGTAGTCACACTGCTTTAAAGAAACCTGAAATTCAGTGATTAGAGTTTCTCCAATGGAAGATTACTAGATTAAGTAGCCATCGAATGAGATATTCAAATCATACATGCACTTCTATTTGAAACTTTGGCGAACAGACGTGCATAACTAATTAGAATTAGCATGCTGGGCAGATGGTATTCCTTCAGACCTACCAGGTGCCAAACCAGTCGCGAATCGGCCACCTGAAGTCGTTTTACATATGCTATCAACAGAGAAATTGGGTCGGTCTGGAGCAAAGAAGCCGATATTTGGGCGATTGAATGCATGGTGAGTCAGATTTCCAATTCATCTCACCCCAGGTGCTGTAGATGTATACTAAACAACACGTGAAGATATACCAAATGAGGGGAGGGCGTATGGTGTCATCATGGGGCAATCTCCAGTCACAACTTTACGATGCCTTGTGTTTAGGTGAACCACCTAAAGACTGGTCTGAATTCTTGAGTACGCAAAAGCCCGGCCTCGATACTGAGACCTGGAAACAGCCCGTGTTCTATCCGGCCAAGGCCTGGAGTGACAAATTGAAGAGTGAGCCTGATCATGAGACATTCCTAGGTCTGATCCGAAAAATGGTCACCACGCAGCCATCAGATCGAAGTCAAATCACCATGCTCTATGATCATCGCTATTTCTCCGACGGGAGCGATTCAGGGTAGGAGAATTCAGTCCAAGGGAAGTGTGGTCAGAATAACTAGAATAGGTGTTATGAGCCTTAAGCTTTAGCTCATGTTGGATGCTAGATGACTCAAGAGATAGCCTTGCTTGGAAACGCGCATGTATGAGACATCTGCTGCTACTCAGAATAAACGCAAACAGCTGAAAACATTCGTCCACCTAGACCAATGCTCTCATAACGCCCCGGCGATCATCCTCAATCAGAACATACACTACACCATACGCTATTCTCGCTATAGAGTATATTGAGCAAGCTGTACCCATAATAACCACTGTGACCTCTGCTGTTGTTGCAGCTTAGACTAAATTGTAGATTTTAACATCTTACGCATTCTTGTAGACAGAGGCGGTTAGGGGGGAATGGAAACCCGACTTCATCTTCCAAAATTACAACGCGCTACTCATCCAAGAATCTGAGGCATGGACAGACTTCTGTCGGACTGGCACTCGTAACCTCCAACCACTGCATCCTTCCAAGCCAATTCCGCGTCAGGCTTACCTCGCGAGCAGCGGCTTCTCCGTACTTTTGCAGATCTTGTCAGGGTTTTCCCAAATGCCCGAGGTCATACCACCTCCTCTTGTGCACGCGACTCAAGGGCAAATTTATGCGTAGAACCAAGCCCATTTGAGAGAGGCGCCTGGGAAGACGAAGCGGCTTGGCGTAGAATCTAGGTCGGCTCGAGGAACGTCATGTTGTTGATTGGGACAAATTCCAATGCCTTCTTTTACATTCTGAGCGTGGTGAAGCGAGGACGCTCCCTAATTCATCTGCTGAGCAGAAAGTGTCCAAAAGTGCTCGTGAAGTTCAAACCTAGACCCCATCTCTATGGAATTAATACTCTAAAATTCCGAAAGTCAGAAAGTTGAGGTTTGGATTTCCGTTGGTCGGCAGGGTTTATCCTTGATCGTCATCTTGGTACAGAATCTGGATCATCTACTTGGGCCACTTTACACCATGGCAAAGAAATCTCCTCTCTTCTCTTGCTGGGTCTTTCTCACATGCATGAACAGCCAAGATTATGCATTTTCTATTTTGAAATTAATTTTATTCATATGAGTTTGCAAGGATGGAGACTGATGGAGTTATCTAACACGATAAAAGAACTGAAGATTTTGAGTTGTTTTAAGTATAATCCGATGTATAGGGTAGGATGATAATGTGATGGAGAAAAGATGAGTTGACGCGAACAGCTAGAAGGAAATACTTTTGAGGTTATATACAATAAAGCCACTTTAATTAACACGCCGAGATTAGATTTTTTGCAAGACAAATCTTTGATTAAAAAATTCCTAAGTATACCTAAAGCTCGATAGAAGGTTGGAGCCCAGACCTTCGTAGACGCAGTGCGGCTGACTCATTCACCGAGAATTCTTGTGAGGCACTGTAACTCGGTACCTAATTCTCTGTTATAGCGCTTGAATCCCCTGCCCAACCTCGGACAGCGCCCAACGCCAGGCCGATGACCCCTAAATAACTTGGAGGTTACAGCTGGAGGCCTTCCAAGTGCACATCACCCAGTAGCATTAAAGAATTCCATTTACATTCATAGCTGGTAATTATTCAACCAGGGCCAGCATTTATTATAAAAATTTAAAAGCTAGAATAATTAATTTAAAATTTATTAAAATACTTAATATTAAAATAGATTAATAACTAAATAAATTAAGAATTAAAGATAAAAATAGGTTATTTTTTATATTTTTTAATACCTTTACGCTATATTGTTATATATTTTAGAATTACTGCTAGCGTCGATGCTGACTAAGCGAACTACCCTAGCTACCTAAATTCTAAACTTGCTGGCCTGTTTTGAATTATCCCCAGAAGCATCCAGTCACTGAAGATTCACCTCTTCCTTCTCGACGCGAGCTCACACGAAGGTGTCTCCGATTCACCTGGAGAATGCCCCCTCGGGACTCATGTGCCAGACTGTTGCGGCACTGATCAACAAATCATACGGAGCCCGTCCTTCACTCCTGTAACGACCTGCTACGCGCGCGCGCCTAGCTTCTTCCCCACGAGACACGCCGTACGCGAAATGGCGGCCACGCCGCCAACATTACCAAGACCGAGAGCTCAACCCAATGCCACGCCAGCGGGCCCTTCAAAGGGGCGCCTCGTGATCGCCCTGAACTCGAAACCGCGCGACTATGTCCCCAACTCAGGCCCCCCGGCCCCTCGTGTGACCCTCCTCCCGCCCGAAGATTCTACCGCCTACATCACGAGCCGCCTCTTCCTCCCGCCAAAGGGCCTCGCAGAAAAAGATGGGAAGCCGCTACCGAAACGGATGATATACGTCATCGGGTGGCGTGATCTCCCAGCGGCGAGCATGACGGTCCCGGTGATGGACGTGCTGGATTACGTTTCGCCCGCGGCGCTTGAGAAGTGGGAGTCGGAGAACGAGGCGAGGCTGGACATCGAGCGCGAGGAGATCGACAGGGAGTGGGAGGAGCTGCAGCAGAGGGAGAAGGAAGCAGCCGAGGCGCACAGCGGACAGGCGCAGCCGACCAAGAAGCGCAAACGAGGACGACCGCGATTGCAACCCACCTCCGCGGCTGATATGGAGACGGACGACGACGCGCAGGCGCCGCTTAAAGGGGGTGCCCTTGCGCTCTCGACGACACCTAAGAAGAATCTTTTGAAGGAATTCGAGGGCTTGGATGGCGACGACGTGAGCCCCACGAGGCTGGCTGGGAGGCTTGTCCAGGGCATGGAGGACGTTTCCGATTCGCAGAGTGGGCAGGAGATGATGGAGGTGGAGGAGTTCTATGACGCCGAGGAGGAGGTACAGACTCAGCTGCCTCCGGTATCGCCGAGCGATCAGTCGCTGGAGGAGCAACCTGAATTGGTATCAGATAACTTGGAATTTTGGGACCAGCCGGCTGTGCAGTTTACTCCTGCTGCGGCGGAACTTTCCTCGAGTCTTGCTACTAAAGCAACGCTTAATGATAATTCCAAAGAACCCAATTTGGCACCCTGGAAACCATTTGGTGCAAACAGAACCTTTCCGCATTTTTCATCCAACGATGTTTCCTCACGCAGCTCTCCGATACCGCTGCCTGAAGCTCCTCAGCAAGTTGGCTTGGAGACACTATTAGATCACACAAAAGAAACGACACCTGAAAAGGTGGGGAAGAAAAAGAAAAGAGTCTCGTCTCAGCTTCCAGCCCCCCCTGCCAAGCAAGATGAAGAAAGAGAGTGGGTAGTAGAGCGAATCGAGGATTGCAACGAGTACGAAGCGGAAAACGGGGATATCGTTCGGTACTTCAAAGTACGCTGGGAAGGCAACTGGCCCGAGGATCAGAATCCATCATGGGAGCCGGAAGAGAACCTACCCCCAAAGCTGGTACGAAACTGGTTCAAAAAGGGAAAGCGGAAGGTAAAGCCCTGGAAACCGAAGGAAAAGAAGACGCCCAAGCGCAAGATGAAACAGACCACTTTATCATGGGCCAAGGCGACGCAATATAGCAATGTTAGCGAAGCTTTTGCCGGCGAGGATGAGCACGGCAAGGCACCTGGCGCTAATGATGGCGACAGGCGAGATGAGGATATACTCAACAATCTGGACGGGACGAATAACGATGCAAATACGCCGACTGGGGGGTTCAGTCAAGATGAGGACGAACTGTTCGTCGTGGATGACAGATCGAGTGTTTTGAGCACACCACGCTTTGGTTGGGGCAATACTGGGAATAGACTCTCTCTTTTCGGGACATGAAAGCGATATATTGGGATTTCATAGGCGAACTGCACGCCCATTCTGCATGATGCGACGAAGCACGTATAGGCGCTCTGGTGATATGGGGCATGACTTGGGATTATGGGCACAAAGCACCCATATGGACAAGATATCTGGGCGGGCAAAGCTGCCTCTGGAGAGAAGCGTGATAATCTTACAAAATGAATAAACAAATTTGATATCTAAGGCCTGCTGACCACCTTTTGGAGAGACGTGCATCACATCAGGTTTCCGTCGAAATAAGGTTTATCTCGGGGCAGAGCATCTATTTCGGTATTCGGGATGGTTATGAAGCACGCCACGGTGGTTGGTCAGCAATTGGCGATCTGGCGCACCAATGGAGAAACGGAGAGATGGCGGCGGGATGATGGAATCAGCGCGCCTTTGACATGACATGGGACAAAACTTGGCCAATTTGGAGCTTTGTAATCCGCAAATTCCACGCCATGTCATAGTATCATCAACGGCACGCTCTAGATTCTCACCGACACTATATCTCTGACTCTTCCCATCAACTAGAGTCTGTCCACAACTTCGCCCGTCCGAGGATTCGGTTTATTCACAGCAATGTCGACGCAGGTAGAAACATGGCACCAGGGCGAGGCAGCCGTCCAGAAGGCGCTCAAGATCCCCCCACACAGGAACCCGACCTACTATGGACTCCCCGCAAGATTTGGCCTCCGAGTGAACCACTCTTCGCTCATGGCGGTCGGCACTCTTGATGCTGATGGCCGACCGTGGACCACGCTCTGGGGAGGGCAGCTCGGCTTCTCGCGCCCCATCCAGCAGGACGTTCTGGGCATCAACACCTCTGTCGCCACCGACGCAGATCCAGTGTTCAAGGCTCTGTGGGGGCCGGGCGATCATGGCGAGGGTGATGTTGTCCAGCATGAAAACAAGCTGATGGCGGGCCTGGCGTTTGAGCCGGAGACGAGGGACAGAGTCAAAATCTCAGGCAAGATGATCGCTGGGGCCATCACGGACAAGGCCAAGACGAACATCCAAATGGCAATGGCAATCACACAGTCCATTGGCAACTGTCCCAAGTACATCGCTAAAAGAAGGATTACGCCAAGACCCATCGTGAAGGAGAATGTGGCGATAGCGCACGAGGGACTCCCACTGCCTTCGGAGGCAATTAAGTTGATAAATAATACGGATCTCTTCTTCCTGTCTACCACCGACGGAAAGGAGATGGGGACCAACCATCGAGGTGGTCCACCAGGATTTATGAGGGTTTTAAGCAACAATTCGAAAGCAGTGGAACTCATCTATCCAGAATGTAAGTCTTCCTAGCCGTCTGATATTGTCGTAGCCACTAATGACATACGCTAACATTGTTATAGACTCTGGAAATCGATTTTACTCTACCCTTGGAAACTTGAAAGTTAACCCACTAGTTGGCATCGTCATTCCGGACTTTGACACCGGCGATGCGCTGTACCTGACCGGTTCTACGTCCCTCTTGTTCGGTGAGGAGGCGTCATCCGTCCTCGCCAGGACCCAAGTTGCCGTGAAAATCACCGTCTCAGATGCCAAGTTCATTCGGCAATGCCTCCCCTTCAGAGGACCACTAGTCGACCATTCTCCCTACAACCCACCAGTCCGGTATCTGACCAGCGAACGAGCTCCAAACACCGCACCAGTTTCCTCTAATTCCTCCATATCAGCGACGCTCATCAACAAAGAACCCATCACACCGACCGTCAATCGCTTCACATTCAGTCTCTCCTCGAAGCCGAAATGGGTAGCAGGGCAGCATGTGACGTTTGATTTCCACGACGAGGTGAGCGGCGGGTATAGCCACATGAATGACAGCGACCCCCAGAGCCTCAACGACGACTACATCCGGACCTTCACCGTCTCGAGCCGGCCGGAGGATGAGAATCTACAAATCACAGTGAGGAGGAACGGGCCGGTGACGGGATTCCTGTGGAGGCAGAACGTCAACGCACAGCTTGAGATCCCCGTCATGGGCTTTGGGGGCAAAGAGGAATTTCACCTTCCTGTACCCACCTCACCTTCCTCAGAAGATGGCAAATCGTCTTCGGTATTTGTAGCTGGTGGTGTTGGGATTACGCCGATCCTTGCACAGGCAGGCCCAATCGTTGCCGGTGGGAGATCAAGCCTGGAGGTTCTCTGGACCTTGAAGAGGGAGGATGCTAACTTTGCTATTGATTCCTTTGAAAGGATCCCAGGCCTAGCGAGTGCGACCAAGTTGTTCCTCACCGGGAAAGACGACGGCTCACCCACAGTGGCTGCCCAGGTTGAGAAGCTGAAATCCATGGGTTCTCATGTAGAGGAACGGCGGATTAGTGAAGATGATTTTGAACCTTTCAAGAGAGAAGGGGTGCGATATTATATTTGCGCTGCGCCAGTTCTGATGCGTCAGGTCACGGCTTGGTTGGAGGGGTTGGATGTTGTCACTGAAGATTTTGGCTACTAATATTAATTGCGACGGATTGAAATTACTCTTAGGATCATTAGAAGGTTCTAAAAGATAAATTAGCCTTCCGTGAACTTCACTTAATGATACGTGCATGGGGTTTGGAGGTTACGTTGTCGCTTCCAGCATTCAATCCAGGGCTTATCAACGCTCCAACGGTCGGAGGCACTCGCTCAAACCAATACAGGAGGTTCTTTTCATATAATTCGTTTGCCACAACTAAAAAGAGCTTCCGAAGCTAGCTTCTATACATCTGATCAACCATCTTACTCCTTGATGTGATGGGGGCTGTTCGGGCTTGGGTGGAGATCTGCCGATAGCTTCATCGGCCCTCCGCCTGCCACCATCACCGTTTATAAACCACATCACATCCTCTCTCCATCACATACGACCATACCTGCTAGAAAGCACTGGATCCCGTTTGATCTCCGAGCGTTAAGCTAGTAAGGGGTCAATTAGTAGCTGGGTCGGTGACGACCAGCGAATCCTGGCTGTTGTATGTTTATTTTTTCCTCTTTGGATAAGGAATCTCGTTTCTTTTTGTCACTATATCAAAAGCCAGAAGAAGCGATACTTTCTATGCCTTGGGTCACTTCTCAATGACTTGATTCTGTGGGGTGATGCCGTGACAAAGGTCCCGGGTTTACGCTCCCTTCTACCTACCTATGGACAAAAGTCCTTCCTGGCCAATAGAGTCCAATTAGCGCTAGGAACACAACTGTTTTATCATCGAGCCTGGAATGGAAGAAAATACCAGGTTTTAGTGAACGTCAAAGGGAGGAAGAGTCATACCAAGCAATCATTATAGAGCCACATTGGCCATTGGGCCAACTGATGATCGTAAATGAATAGTGATACTTGGGGCCTATGGTTCAATTTAACATGATGGGCTGGCCAAATGGGTCGAATTTGACAAAGATCAATGATCAATCAAATTACGGTTGGACGGGAGTTGTTTTCAGTACCGTAGATTTTTCATTTTAGTTCCTGTCGTACCAAATACGAAGGAGCTCCGCTTACGAAGGCTTATATGATTGGGATCAAGCTTTAGATGCCTGGCTAACGGTGATAAAGCTCAATAAGATAACTCATGCCTGTATGTGAATGGTGATCGCATCGCCCAACATCAGACAGTGAAGCAGATTGTTTGTTCGCGATATGGAGTTTCTTCTTGATAAACAATAAGCAACGAGGAGGAAACAAGATTCTCTTACCTCTCGATTTCAAGCATGTTTACCTAGGACCGTTTTCTAAAATTCTATTGGGCAGGTTAAGTGCTTTGATTGTTTACCTATTGGTTGCCCAACATGTGAAACGTGTACTCAAAGAAGCAAGACGTCGCCTCCTACCACATTAAAAATCTCTCCCTTTCTCTGATTCATGTCTGGAATCAATTCAGGCGTGTAGGGGGCTGTTGATGTCGCACCGCAATGTCCTGCTTTACATCTCGGTTGAAGAGCTTTTGTTTACACCAGTTGTTTCCTTGTTCCTCACACAAGTTCATCTCCAACACATGTCCCGGTCAATCTCTCCCTCTTGGTTCAAGATCTCTATAAAAACCGACGCTTTTCCCATGCAATCCAGATATTTCTTAGCTCAATCCTACTCTACAATCCTACTATCCAGTACAAATCTTGCTCTCAATGAAGGAAGAAGACAAGTCCAGGGAGAAGATTCAGCTCGCTAATGAGCTCAAACCTCCCAACGAATCTAAAAATCTTCATTCAGAGAGGAGAAACGAAGAAGCTTGTCGACCTTCTCGGCCGTCCCTGAAACCAGCCCTATCGATCGCTTCGGGTGCAACAAGGTATTCCAGCATTTACTTCAACGAGGGATCATTCAAAACCTTCCACAAGAATTATCCCGACATCATGAATGCCCCGGAAGGATCGGGCCTTCCGTTACTCAGGTTCCACCTGAGTGAGGAGAGCAAGCAATGGACTCAACTTCTTACCAACTTCCAGCTCCCACTTATTGAACGACAGATCATGGAGTTCTATGTGCGCAGTTTTCAGCATGCGAGAGGGTCGACGGCGAGTTTAATCCGAGCATTAATCACGCCCGCACTAGTTCCACGCATTCTGTACACACCCACGACCAGACCGGAAGTGAAGAATCTTGTTCAGAGTTCAAATCCCATCATCACCGGCTTTGATAAGAGAGCCTTCCCCGAGGAACACTTGCGACCTCTGAGTGAGCACTTCCGCCAATCCGGTCGGCTCGCAGCATTGAGACCCTCTGCCGTCGTCTACTTCCCATTTTTTCTATGCGAAGTAGCATCAAGCCACGAAAGCCTCCATCTTGCTGAGCTCAAGAATACCCGCAGCGCAGATACAATCATACAGGCGCTCACGACATTATTCGACACTGCTGGTCAACTAGAATTGTTAAACCGCAATATAGTGGTTTTTTCGCTCGCCCACAATGACACCATTGCCAGAGTAATTGGGCATTACCCAGTTATCGAGGGCGGTGTCATCCATCACCGGGCATATCATCTGATAACTGATGATATATCGGTCGAGGTAGGCAAATGCTACCGAATCGTTCGTCACTTTGTGGAGCTATTATATCAAGAGTGGTCGCCGAGACTTATGCTGTTGATCCAAGGGGCCCTTGCGGCGGTTGCGAACTCCTGGCATAACGGAGCTGAGCAATCACGTCCGGATAATCAGATCAAGGCGGAACCGAGCGAGGAGTGATTTTCGCCACATGCGCAAGGGGATTTTTTGCGGCATTCAATCACGCAGCCGGATTTGGGTATGGCCTGCTTCATTGATCACGGGAGATACACATTTGAGGTGGCTTTGGTGAAGGATGAATGCCCAGTTGGGTTTTTCGGTTCTTACTTTAGCTCCATCCTGTTGTTTTTCTGTCACTTGGTCAAGGTAATAGGACACTCTGCATCACCTTTCTTTTCTTTCTTTCTTTCTTTGTTTTCCCAGACAAAAATATTTCCATGACCGATCCAACAGCTTTTTGCTTGCCTACCTACGCTCATGTCACTGGCTGAGGGTGCGACTAAGATAGTTTTCATGTAATTCAATCTGAAGTTAATCAATGACATGCTGTGATGTTTTCTTCATACCTCTATTAGAGTGCAGTTGGCTCACCCGAATACCGAATACCTTGCCCCTTAAGGCCCCGATCACTTCGAGCCGTTAATCATATCCAGTGCTTCTGCCACGTTCTTCGCCTCTTCATTGAAGCGAGCTCGAAATTTCTCTTGTAAATCCCAGGTCTCGTTGAGTTTCTCGACCATGAATGGTGCAAGCGTCGCCTTCCTCCCGGCCTGATAATCATAGACGGTAACCTCCTCCAAGCACCGCGCCGCGAGCCGACGGTGCTTCTCTGATATTATCCAGACTTCCAGCATCAGGTCATGAGTCTCGGTTGTTGGCGCCTCGACTAATCTATTCAAGACCGTGACATTGTCGGGAAAGGTCATTGGCTACAAAGCTTTCATTAGCCACGACGACGAGGCGCGCGGAAGCTCTGAATCACTCACGAATTTAAACTCCGTCTTGATGCTCTTCAGTATAAGACCGAGTCCTCTCGGCGTCAGGAGGTCATCCCATAATTGCCCTCTAACTTCGGTGGCGTCTTTACCGTGGTTCCGGAAGAAGTTGACTCTTGCAGATTCGGCGTAGCGATTGTACATAACATTATTTACATGTCCTACATCCGCAATCATCAGTCTTCAGTTATTTATTCCATTTGAGAGGGAATGTCGCGAGAGTGATTCATTACCCTAGGCAAAGTGTTATTTTTAAGCCAATTAAGAATGTCAATAATGTGAGACATTGACCACTCACCATGCTGTCCTGTTATTCCAAATGGCATCGAGATGTCAGCGATCAACAATACAACCAAATGAAATCAAAAAATTTTTAAGACATCATCTCGTTCTCGCAAATCTGGGCATACTTGCCATATCGCCCCAGAAGATGGGCTGGCGGTCCAAGCCTCTATAATCATAATCGGTGATAAATCCTTCACGTCCGGCCAACAAGCCCAGCCAGTGTTTCTCAGTATGCTTTAGCAGCTTCTCCGCTTCCTCAAATTTGGCCTTAGGAAGTTCTGGAGTCATTGACCTCTTGATACGCGACTGCAAATCTGAGAACCATCGTGGATTGGGATAATCAATGGATGCTTGGAGGGTAGCAGCGAGATCGGAGGGGGTCTTGCTGCTGCTGTACTGGCGACGGCAAGCAACAAGGTTGCGCTGAGTACAAATACGAAGGAAAGAGGCTCGTAACATTTCGATATGTACAATATAGTATGAAATAATGATAAATATTTATCTAAGTTGCCCTTTCCGGGGGAGAAACGAGTTGGCGAGGTGTCGTTGAGCCGGAGGTAGCCGTGGCAATCGGCATTATGCCAGGATATAGGGTAGCCATTAACGTGTGAAGAGGGACGGACACTGTACCTCGGGCACTCTCGCCCCGCGCTTGCGCTTAGCGGCTACGCTTAGGCGCGACATGTTTTTCCCTTGAGCTGAGCTCGCAGCTCCCTCCAGAAATGAGATCACCACCACCACCACTTGGAACTTGACGATTTTGCAGCTGAGGCACTGCTCCAACAACCTCACAACCCCAAAACTCCACTCAATCACTCCTTTTCTCACTTTTATCTTCAATTCTTGTGTTTTCAATTGATCGCTCCGAGCGCTCAGGACCACCTCTGCCACCATGTCCTCCTCGCTCAAGACCGTCGGCATGCGCCTCTCGGGCTCCCTCGCGAGCCGCTGCTGCCCTCGGGCTACCACCATGCTCGCCACCGCTGCTCGTCCCATCTGCCTCTCCCAGCAGAACCGCTCGGTTTTCCCTGCTGCGCCATTCGCCCGTGCCAACTCCAGCTTGGCCTCGAACACCCCCGCCGCCGATAAGGTTCCTGCACTCGACTGGAACACCTTCTTCAAGCTGCGCCTGCGCCGCCGCCGTATCCAAGTCTTCTTCTCCGCTATTACAGGTATTGGTGGTTTCGTCGTGGGTGCCGGTCTTCTGTCCTCGGGTATCGCCGACTCTCTGGTCAGCCAGGTGCCCCTCGACCCGTTCTTCACCCTCGGAGGACTTACCATTGTCTTTGCTGGTGCGGGCTGGCTCATCGGACCTAGCATCGGCAACCAGGTTTTCTATCTTCTGAACCGTCAGATCAGGTCCCAGATTCACAAGAAGGAGGATCAATTCTTGGCAAGGATAAGGAAGAACCGAGTTGACCCCACCAATTCGAGCGCTTCCAACCCAGGTATGTACTGCGGACGCTATTACTGTCGTATTTTATTCTCTCGTGGCTAATAATTCCTCCTTTGCAGTGCCCGATTTCTACGGTGAAAAGATTCAGAGTGTTCAGGGTTACCGACGATGGCTGAAGGATCAGCGTGCCTTCAACAAGAAGAAGACGGCCAACTTCGTGTAAAACCAGGCCATCTTGCCCCTCCTCGACAGGCTCGATCACATACTATATATGTGGTTGTGCCCGTGTATCTATGGCTTCCTTTTTCCATTATGATTCCATTTCCTTTTTGGGGCTGGCGCAATTACAGGCATTCATGTCCCCCCCCTCGATGTAGCAACAAAACACTCGGCTCTGTGGCGGATATGTCATCATGTACTTAACAAAAAACGGTTCTACTCTTAAATTCTCCCACTTTCATTCATCGGTTCCCGCGTTCCCTCCTATACTTCCATTCTCTTTCTTTCATGAGGACCCTGCAGGTCAGATGAACGGTATCGATGGGTCGATTGCGTTTCTCCACGCCGTTAGTCCACCGCTGATGTCGCCGATGAATCGCTCTCCGTCCCGGTCAAGTCCGATATCTTTCAGCTTCTGTGCGGCTGTCTGCGAGTCATTCCCTACACGACACACCAGGTATACCGGCGAGGAGGGAGAGATGGCCTCCGGGAACCACTCTGGAACTTGACCCTTCTCTGGGCGGTGGCTCATGAAGCGGGTGATGGGAATGTTGATGGAACCGGGGATGCTGCAAAGGCCAAATTGCTCTTTTTCTCTGACATCAATGAGAACATGATCCTTTTGCTCCTTGGCGATGCTCGCATAGTCTTCTGCCGTGATCCTCTCATCTGGCTTCAAGAGTTTCACGGGCTCCTTCACCCCGCAAAATTGGACATAATCCATCGAGGATTTCAATTTCTCTAGAGTGAGCTCCGAGGCATCCCCGCATGCGACGCAATCGCTTCTACGTCCTCTCATCCTCACCGATCGGAAGGGGGTGTCAGTCAGCGCACTGAACAACAGCATGGTATTCGTTTTCTTTTTCTCGTCGCCTTTCTGCTCCACCTCTTGCGTGATCACTTTGATCGCCTCGAGGGCTTGCAGAACACCCATCACGCCGACGACTGGTCCTATGATCCCCCCTTCACCACAAGCGACCACGCTCTCTGGTGGGGGAGGCTTGGGAAAGACACATCGGTAGCAAGGCCCTTGACCAGGCGGGTTGTTCAGGACGATCAGCTGACCGGAAGACTGGAAAGCGGAGGCTGAGATGAGTGGCTTGGAAAGGAGGGTGCAGATGTCTGAGATGAGATAGCGAGAGGTGGGATGGTCGGTGCAGTCAAGAACGAAGTCGTACTGCGAGACGATGCCTTGAGCATTTTCAGTAGTGAGATGTGTCTGGTGGGCGTGGTATTTGATGGTAGGGTTCAGCCTAGGTCGAGTTGTCAGTTATATTTTTGAGGGAACGGAGCTTGCATAGTCTGAGAGAGAGCGGTAGGATGAGGTCTTCTGGCCTTCGGAACTCACTCTTGCAGATAGGTAATAGCACTTTCCACCTTGCTCATGCCCACGCGACTCGTAGAGTGTGCAATCTGTCTGTGAAGATTGGAGACCTCGACAGTATCTCCATCTACTAAGCCTAGAACCCCAACGCCAGCCCCGGCTAGGTAGGCCGAGGCTGGACAGCCCAAGCCACCTGCGCCAATCACCAGGACTCTTGAGTTCTTCAATTTAAGCTGGCCTGCATACATGTTAGTTTTACACCAAACAATGTTGGGGGGGTCAGTGGGAAATTGGGGACAAGTTACTGACTTTCAAGACCAAGTTTTGGCACAATCATCTGCCGACTATAGCGGTCGTATTCATGCTGTGCCAAAGGCCATTTCCAACCCGACGATCCATCATCTTGGTGAGCACGATGCTCTGATTCCGCAACAGCAAGTTGGGATCTTAAATCAGCCAGCTCTGATTCCCGCAAGGCTATTTCCCTGCGGAGTCGATCGATTCTCTCCATGTAAGAGGAGTCACGAGCTCCGGTTTGGCGCTGAGTAAGTATGAAAGGCAAAAAGCTTCGAAGATAATGATAGTAGTAGAACTTTGAATGATCTCCTCCCTTATGTGGAATCAATCTTAACTCGTAAATACTTTTAGACGGAACTGCAAAGGGCTGTGCCTGGTAATTTAGATGATGAATGTTGGCGTAGATTTGACGAGAAATGCCCCGCCATGAAAGTTCTCGGTGTGCCCCACCATCGTCTCGGTGAGTGATGAACTCACCGAGAACATTCCCATTCTTTTTTTTCCGCCCTGGTCAAGCTCCAGCCCACCGCTCGCACTCGAACAAAATACAATTGACCACTCCAGAAGCCAAGTCTACAAGTCCTCATTACTCTCAAACACTCATAACAACCAGCAATCATGGTAAGTCACCAGAAACCCGACCCCATTCACTTAGAAAGTACCCGTAGCCTGACCACCAAATTGGTAAAACAGGCTCCCCGCCCACCGCCCTCAGACAAGAAACCCTCGGCGCGCGCCCTGCGCATGCAGCGCATAACGGGCCAGATCCACCCCCTCGCCCCGATGAAGACGCACAGGGAGGGCACCCTGACCGACGACTCCTTCCTCTCCTCGAAGCGCGACAAGCGCCAGATCAAGCACTCCTCCTTCGTCTCCCGCATCCATTCCACCGCGGACGCCCGCGTCGGCAAGAAGAAGCGGACTCGCCGCCCGGGGAACAAGCTTGCTACTGATCTCGACGCCTTGGCTGACGCCCTGCCGGAGATTGAAGAAGGCGCCGCGGCGAACCGGGGGAAAGTGCAGCACAAGAGCCTGCGGACGAGGAAGGGCGCGCTGAAGAGGAAGGAGAGGATCGTTAAAGGCGAGATGGAGAGGTTTGGCGCGAGCATGGCCCGTCTGGCTGATCTGCCCGCGGACCAGGCGGCACCACCGCAGCAGCAGGCAGACGAGAAGATGGACGAGGCGCCTGCGCCGGCTGCGAGCACGAGTAATCGGTGGGCGGCACTGCGAGGGTACATCTCCACCACGATGGAGCAGAACCCGGCGTTCTTGAACAAGTAGCAGGCCAGGGCCTGGGTTTACATGAGTTTGACGAAGCATCCTCTCGAGGACTGGAGTCTAAAAGTCCAGTGGCACCGATTTGGTAGCCTTAGTTGGAACATATTGCACGGCATTCACACACGGAGTTCTAGGAGTCTGGACTGTTTATAGGACAATAGGTTCGGTAGTCAGAGACCGGTTGAAATTTAATAACGATACTGAAATCATGTGCTTGAGATAAAGAAAGAGAGCGCGGAAAGGAAGCCACACTGAGAAAAAGAAATCATTCTACTCTCTTCTTCTGGTAACCCTCGTCTTCGGTTATGACGCCATGAACTCACGATATAACCCCGTGTGAACAAGAACCATTATCCGACTGTTTTCTTGACCCTGCAAGATAGAAAGTGTAAAACAATTGCCATAATGAAAACGACACAGGAAAAGTGCATCAGAAATTTTAGTGTCTTTGGCTCTTACGCTCTTTGTCTGCTCGATGCTCGTGTCCATAAACTTCGTAGACGCCGTAAACCATAAAATCAATCGCTTCATGCTAAGGAACGACAAAAGAAACAATGAAATAAAGACATGAAAATGAAGAAAAAGAATTATATCATCGACAAGTTACATGGCCTAAGTGCGGCCCCAGAATAGTTGGTTGACCGAGTCGGCTGGAAGAGGAGGTTTGCCGTCGCGGCTCTCGGTTGATCGATTAGATATTGCCTGATGAGTAGGCTTTGGTAGGCGCTTAGGCATTGGTCGTCAGGGTTTGGCCCGTTCTCGAAATGGGCTTGACAAACCGCCGTCCACCGGGAACGTTACACGGTCGCTGAATTGACCCCGAGAGACGTCGGCTGGTCCTACTGGCTCCTTTGGTCACGTTGGCTCCTTTGGTCCCATACGTGAGCAGCTTTGGTCTCCGTCTTGGCCTTGATTTTGAGATCGGAGAGGAAGACTGCGATGAGGGCGTAGACTGGTCCGTGAGGCTTCCATCAACTCCACATGTACTCGATTGTTTACTCTCCAGGTCTGATTGGGGGCCTGACGACTGATCGGAATGCTGTTTGACGTCGTCCTGGTAGATGCTGAAGCGTACCGCACCCTACTCGATCCGCGGTGGCGTCTTGGATGATGAAAAAGGACTAGCACTTCGCCTGGGTTGAGGATTAGCTGCGTCATGTGAATACGGGGAATTGTGGAATGTCCTTACGATCGTCGCCGCACACCCTCCTTTCGAAGATTCTCAATGATGTGGAGCATCTCTTTTCGACCGCCATTACTATCAACCATCTTACCGCCCATGCTCATAGATACCTTCTCCCTTGCGGGGGCACTGAGAAGACGTTTCACGAGTAAATGTCGCATTAACAAGCAGACAAAGACTCCGCAGTCGCTTCCGTTCTCTTGTTGTGGGCAGTCTTCCAAATTTACAAATCGCAGCGGTCGCCCGAGGATTTCGCTCATCTTGCGCGTGGCGAGGCGTGCTTCGGAGTAGTTTGCGCCGCCGAGGGAGTCGTAGTGGAACGCCACTCCATCAAGAGCCGAGACGAGCAGGAGCGACCAATGGCTACCACCTTCGGCGAGACTGACGTTGCGATTGTCGTTGATCGGTAGGAAAATGTGCGTGACCTTGGAGAAGCTGGGTAGCGCGGAGCGGATCTGGCGCATATCGGGCTCTCTCATGAGGAGGAAGGTCATACTGGGGCGGAGGAGGATGATTCGGGCCTGGGGATACCGGGGGAGAGTCTCGCGTTCGAGATATTCCTCCCAGAATGCGATGTTGTTGTCGGTTAACCAGTCATTCTTCAGCGACTTGATATCCTCGCCGGTGAGGAGGACGTCGTAGTAGCTGAGGTAGGATTTCTCGGGTGCAAGCTATTAAATGCATGCGATTAGCTAGAGCTCTTCTCACCGAGTTGGCACTCGGCAATGTGGAAAGGTGGAACAAGCGCATACCGCATCGCCAAAATGACGGGCCAGGTGTTGACGGAAAGGCATCTTGTAGATGCTAATGTGCCGCCAGCTATGCCTCTCAGGATTGTAGTATTCTTTGCTTTCTGAACTTTCGGATATCGATGTACCCGACGAGCTGGCGCTGTTGTGTCGTTTCCGGAAGATTGAGAAACCCGAGAGGCGACTGGATTAACCGAGCGTGAAACGTAAGTAGGTGATATCAAAGTGTTGGAAGACGATAGGTGAACAAGTTGGGAAATCGGACGGGGGGCTGGATAAAGTGTTGAGACACAGGAAACACAGGGATGCAACGAAAAGCGGGGGTGCAAGGTAAGTGAAGGTATCACGTCGTTTGAGGGCAGAGGGAATGCTAAGCGCCAAACACCAAGGAACCGCTTGTGCGACAGCCACAATGCAGCTGACAGTGGCCCCGAGGCTTTCGCAGACCTTGCAGGGAGGATGTGGAGGGGTATCAACAGCGGCGACAGGGAGGTGATGTGTGTCGAGACGAGGAGAGGGTGCTTGCTTGGGCGAAGGGTGCAAGAAGTTTTGGTGCTTCCCGAACCTGGGGTTCCCGAGTGAGATGGTTTTTTTTTCTTCAGTCTCATCAGTCTCCTCGAATGGAACCGCCGAAATCCCACGGTGGAGCGATTGATCTGAGGTGGTGGCCTGTGGGAGTGGGCTGGTGGCTCGCAAGCCTCAAGGGTGACGTGCGCCGAAACAGCAGCGAGGGCCCCCCTAATGGTTCTGCAGGGGGCTTGATTGGTGCTTTTCAGGGGGGATTTCAGCGCGGCTTCTGCCTAGCAGACGGCTAGAACTCTAAGCCCCAGCGGCCACCCCAGCAGGAGTTGGAGATTCGCTTTGGGAATGCCCACAAAACCATGGTTGCAGGGGCACGACTCGCTACTTAGCAGGGAAAAAAGTGTCTGTGTAGCCATGTAGGGCAGGCGGCCATGGATTGATATCGATCGGGCACGGGGAGAACAGCGGGAAACATGACGACTTACCTGCCCGTGGGTGACGAGGCCTTTCGGCTGCTTGCTTCGCTGCCGCTGGTCATGTACATCGCAAGGTACTTGGCAGGCTGCCCGACGGTGCTCGCCTGAGGACGAGGTGAGAGATGGGTGACAATTGGGAGGTACTTGGTACCTGGTCGGCACCGATATTCTGGTGGGTTTCCCCCACGGCCACGCTGCGGATGGCAGGCACCTATGTGCGATGGAAATCCTGGGGAGGGATGAGGATGGGTGTGCCGACGGGGGGGAAAACATATATTTACGATGGAGATGCAGGAATTCTGGAGATGCGGACCTGGCGAGGCACCGCCGCTGTTTATCTTGATTCTCCTCAGGTCCCGCCATGCCTGAAGTGTCTCGGGTTCCTCTCATCATCCCGCCACGCGTAGGTACATCTCCTGATCTCGTACCATTAACTCTGATGCCGAAAACCTTGTACTAGCCCATTTACCCATCCAATGCGACGCTTGACAGCAATGCCCCATATCATTCGGCGCTGCCAGACATGCATACGTCACGACGCAGGCCGCCATCTGGAACGGAACGTTTCCATCGTCCACCGGTCCGGATTGGATCTTCTTGTTAGGCCGCGCTCTAGGGCGTGCAATCATCGTCATCATTCAGCTGAATTCTCCCGCGTAGGCCTCAAGCTGCACTGCGCTGCGGCAAAAGTGAGGAAATGGGGTAGTCCTCACTTGACACGTCCTCACACACTTACACCTGTCCACCTGTCCAACTACTCATTTCCACCGTCTGTATACCTCATAGCTACATCAAAGTGATAATAGGAGCTACAGACAACGGCATACGAGTGGCGCTCGCGACGGCGTTAATAATCTGCGATGCATTCCAGGTTTTTGAGAAGCCCGCACTTCAATTATGCAGGTAACTCTAATTTCCAGCTTATTACAGTGATTATTGACCAACTTAGCATCGCCATCCCAAATCCCTCATAGCTTTCATCCTTAGTTCTCTGACAAGTAGTATTCTTGCTCACATTGTAATTATGCCACAACCCCTCAATAGGTAACATCCGCTCCCAGAGGAGTAAGTATAGGTTAGTGTTTGTTCGAGTGCAAGCAATTTAAGCTACCGAGTTCCTGAAGACTCTGCCGCCGCACTGTTGAGTAACGTGCGGTTAAGTGCTAGCAGGTTACTACTTGCGCGAGAATATAAGAGACGTCGTTTCGCCTCCTCCTCCTCGATAGACGAAAGTATCGTAACTCGCTCCTCCTGTACCGTGGTAACTCTGTCCCTGGCAATTGTGATATTCGCCTTGAAAGATTCGATGTCGCGGGCCCAATTTAGTTCCAGTTCGCGACGCTCTCGGTTAAACCGTCGCTCGATTCCGCGCAAAGCCCCAGACATGCCGTTCATGTATGCTGAAGGCACATGGTCTACCTTTCTTTCGGCTTCGGAAAGTCGTTCTGAGACAAGCTATCATCACTCCGTTAGCCTTCATTCGAGGGAATACTACGTTGCGCCGCGCACTTACTTCCACAATGCGATGTAATTTTTTCGGGATACTCCCAGTCGCCAATGGCGAGCAAATATTTGATTGTGCTACTGGAAGTTCGCTGCGGCAGGAATTAGGGTTATGGCGCTGTGCCACGGGTCGGTTCTTATTCGCCGCCTGTTCTTCAAAATTTGCCTCCATCTGCGCTTTGATCTTCCCCCGGATTTCTTGAAGTCGAGGTGAATCGCTCTCATTACTGGGCGCCCCAGCATGTACGGGAAGATGTTGTGTATCATCTTCGGCTGTATGATTCCTCGATGTGTCCATTGCATTCGAACAGTTTCCCACATTTGAAACCGAGTTCGTGATATCACGGGCTCTACGGGATTTATTCTCTGCCTTGCCAGTCCGTATTTTCCCATATTCTGATTGAAGTGGTGGGAATCGGGATGTTGTGTCCAAATTTCTGAATTCCATTTCGTTTGGTAGAGGATAACGGGGCCCCTTGCTTTCGCCAACTTGGGAATCGAGGCGCACCGGACTGCCCGCTTCGCTGATGCTGAGCGTTCGACTTTGATTCATATTCAAGTCAATTCCCGAACGGTTATTGTTGATCCTTGAGCGAACATTGTCTATCCTCGAACGGCTATTCGGACCACGCTGGGTCTCCTCCGCCGGAGACATCGAATGCGTAAACGTACTATGGTTAAAGCTCGATTTAACAACAAATTTCGGCCGAGGAGTTTTGGTTCGCCTCTTATCCTTTTTCTCCCCAAGCTTTTCATCTAGGAGAGAGACAGCAGTGGTGTGGTTCTTAGCCTGAGCAGACGTCCCCTTTGAATTCTCATCGATAGGATTGTTGTACGGGGTCTTGTTCCTTGAAGGGAGCGGCTCAGGTGATTTTGCTTTTGGTTCATTTTCCGTAGATTTAGGGATAACCTCATTCTGCAAATCATACCGAGAAGAATAAAATTTGCTCTCTTCAGGCTCTGGAAGTGGGGGACGATTATCAATCCCCGGCTCCTCGACTTTGTCTATTGGTGTCAGGGTCGTAGGAATCGGGTGAGTCAATGAGTCGATACTCGCGCTTGAAATATCTGGTAATATCTCCTCCTCTGATAAAGGCTTAATCTCTGGCGCTTGCGGTGGTTCTAAAGACTCTGAGTTGCTCTTTGAGATTTGGACTCCGGATTGGGCCCTCTTTTCCCCTTTCTTTGGGTGATATTGCTTCTCGAATGATGATAAGGGGCTTGATGGAGAAGTTGGAATGAACTCGCTGCTTTCAAGATCACTCGACAGGACAATTGGGTCTGTGTTGATCTTCGAAATAATTGGCGAAGGTTGAGGTAGTTGACTTGGACTGGCCGGCTTTTCTACAGCGAGAGCCTTCTTTTCCTTTTCGGTAGCTTTCGCGGGTTCATGAACTTTGTTTGTCACAGGCGTACGCGAAATTGATACGTTCGCCTTCGGCTGGAATCCAATCTTAGGCTTCTTCTTCGTAGGCTCTTTGGTGGCTACTGGAGGAGCCGCTCGTTTGCGTTTCCCCTTAGGCGCAGTCTGCGGTGGTTTTCGCCTTGAGACTTTTACTTGCTGAGTATTTTCATCAAACTTCACTGGGGACTTTGCTCGCTGCTTTCTTTTCCTTGCTTTGTGAACCTCAGATGTGGATGGTTCGGCCGAAGGGTTTGCTTGTACCTCCATCTTCGAAATCTGCGGAGAAGAGGGAAATATCATGTCCTCTTCGGATTCAAGATCCAACCTGATAAGATCGAAAGCATTACTTTGTAGTTTCGCTTGGTCAACTGGAGCAGGCTCGGAAAGTAGTGTTGGGGATGCCTTTAGAACGACGCCATCAATATCGGTTGGCTTGCTCAAAGAATTGGTAATTTTCTGTTTGGATGAACGTATCACGCCTTTGTTGTTTCTTCGCACCTCTGAAGGTATTGCCGCTGCATTCTTTTCTGGAAGCCTGGACGAACCAGCTTCCTGCTTGTCATGAGCTGCAAGAGAAATTTGTTTTACCGACGGAGTTTCAAACTCCCAGGGACCTAGAGAAGATACTTCATCGTGGCCGAACGGGGTGCTTCTACGGGCAGTTGAAGCAGTTTCAGAGAAATCAATTTTGTGAGCTGGCTTTTCGATTGGCTGAATGTCATTTGGCTCGATGTGGTCCTGGTGAGGGAGAGGAAAAGTCGCTGGAAGCTTATCAATTCCGGACTTTGGGCTAGACATTGCCGGGAGAGAATCCTCAGCATCGAATTCCCAGACGTCATTGGGTACCTCGCCATGGAGGGGCGAACTGCGGCGTGTTGACCCTGCTTCTGACCACGTAAATGATTTTTCCCTATGCCGTGTTTTGTTCGGTGCCAGCAGGCCATCAAGAGCTAAAAGATCCTCGTCGGCGATCGCGTCCTCAAAGAACTCCTGGTGATCGGTAAAGTCGCTCAATGTTTCGGCATGATGGCTTGTTGGGGTGGTGTCCAGCTGACCAAGGACAACGGATGGTTCCCGCTGGAGGGTTTTGGCGCTTGAACGGCCTCGTCGAGGCATCGTGCAGCACCGCGACTGAGGTGAGGTAGAGAAGGCAGAGGAGAACAAAGAAGTGCAGAAACGTGCTGTTCAATCCGACGAACGGGAAGCTTTTGTCTCAAGTGCATGAACAGTGTATTACGGGCAAGTGTACACTCAAGGGTTGAGCTGTTTGGGTGGGCTGTTGACGGAGATACCTCAGGCATCTTCTCTTTGGGGTTGCAGCTTTATATGTCCTTTGGGGCAGGAGCGCGTTTGCAACGAATGATGGCCTGGAAGGAGCACAGGCTGGGGGAAGGAGCAAGTGAGCTCTGATGGTGCAGCCCTCCATCTCGCGCAGCCTCAATGATGATGGTTTCTTTCATAGACCTCGTTTTATCTCCCGCTCATGATTGAAAATTGAAGATACTATTTAATAATCGCAACGCAAGTTTCGAACCTGCAGCTCATTCTAAGTCAAGGTGATGCTTTCGGGGCGAAGCACCTCGGTAGCTGAATTGCTAAGCTTAGCAGTTGACAAGCAAGTACACATGCCTAAGGTATTGTTCAGGCTTGATTTTCCAAGAGGCACATAGGAGGAATTCAGAAACAAGCTTCTCTCAACAAATATATACCTACCTAGTAAAATCATCACATATCAAACCACCAACGTCGTCGAACAAGCTTCTTTCTATGATGGGAGATGCATGAGATCTTCACCCACTCTTGCTGCTTTTACTGTGTCACATTGTACCCATCTTGCCATCATTCTGCATTCCCCACATTCTTTCTTCGTTCCCCGCATAAGTTCGCTGCAAAACAGGGATATAGCATCTTGCAGCCAATTTCAGGCATCAAATGGCTTTTGGTCGCCAAGATTTCTTCTCGCTAAGTGCTGTTCGCTGGGGGCTCTGCTTTCCGCCCGACGGAACCCTTCCGACCCTCAGCCGTTCACGATGTGGGAATAGTCGCGGATCCTCTCGCTAAACAGTCGGCCAATCCTTTTCCAACTGTCAGCCTCTGGTGTTTATGCATAAACAGGGCTTGTGGCAAGGCAGAATGTCGCGTGCCTCCAACGGCCCACTCGGCGGCGCTCCATCATGATGAATTCTGGAATTCTGCGTTGTTCCGGCCATTCGCCTCTGAACCTTTCTCCTGATTAATTGTCTCCATCATCAGTCTATATAGACCATGGCTTCTAGCAACTCCCAAAATCCATCAGGCGGGAATGAACGTGAGTAGCAATTCACTCAATGACCTAGCACCTCTCAACTGGTCCTTATGAATAACCCAACAAGAACCACCGTCAAGTCGATAGCCAGTTCCAGAATCTTGATCTCGGAGGAAATCAGCCGGCGGTTCGGGATGACATTGCCTATGAGCCTCCCCCAGGACCGCCACCCAACTGGAAGCCTCCGACTTCCAAGCCAGCTGAACCTTCCCAAAGAACCGAACAGAAGTCTGACCCAGTTCATCCAGAGCCCAAGACATCAGGTTCAAGTCGGCTTCATCCATCGGGAGTTGTTACTCTGACCCAATGTGCCAAATACGCCGTTGGTCTCGACCTGGACTGGTTCCATTATCCTTCGATCCCGTCTTTTCATATTTGCAGCTACTGCTACGCCCAACACATCTATAACACCCAATTCCAGCAGCTATTTGAAAAGACCCGTCTCGAGGCAGCGAGAGAGGATCAGTGTCAATTTGGATCCGCCCGCATGAAAACGATGTGGGCCAACGCCGTATCCTCTGGAGATCTGGACCCTGTTGTCGAGTTCATGAAGAAGAGGTCCGCCATTCCCAATTGCCAGTTGACAAAACAGCTTGAGGGGGAAATCTGGTATGTCAGCCAAGACCTACAAGGGATGACATTGTGTCGAGCCTGCGTTGAGGATGCAAATATAAGACCCCTGTTTCGAGAAAAGTTCATCCTCCAGACTACGACTGCGGCGTATTGCGATATGAGCATAAGATTCATTGCCGGCATGTTTGAAAAATGTAAAGAGACTGGGAGCTGGGAAACCTTCGTTTCAGATGTTTCCGCCCGACTCTCAATGGGGGCATGCCCACTTAGAGAACCTGCCCCGGCAGTAGGGCGTCTGTGGATGCAGACTCGCCAAGGTCACTCTCATCCGAGCCTCAAGATATGCTCTGGTTGTTATATGGACTTCTTTGCGGGCGATCCCGATGAAGTGGTCTTTGAGAAGGCCAGTGAAGCCTGGGATTATGTATATTGCGACGTTGGGAATTCCTTCTTGCAGTTTACTGCGGTATCCGCTGCCGACAAAGGCGACCTGAGCATCTTCTGGAAGGCTGTGCGCGGCATGAGAAGCCAACCCCAGTGTACCGACCAAGGCATTACAGGAGGAAATTGGTATGAACTCAAGCAAAAACCCCCGGGGTTTTCCGTCTGCGGTTCCTGCTATGCTTCCTTGGTAGACCCTACTGGGCTCGGGCATCACTTCGTTTCCGCGGGTCACTCCTCGCAGAAGACACTATGCTCTTTCAATCGTGGCCACGGCCGGTTCGCGGGATATTTAATCAATTTCTCTCGGTCCATGGCCATTGGAGACATCAAATGTCTTGAGGAGTATGTTACTAAATATGGAACCGTCCTCGTTTGTCCGAAATACCGGCCCACGAGTGGAAAGGGCGGGAAATTTTGGGGCTGGGACAACCTAACCATATGCGAGAACTGTTACATCGACTTTGCGAAAGGAACAAGCCTAGAAAGCAGGTATCTCCTCAAAGGGAGCCTCGACCCCGTGGGTAAGATGTGCGATTTATACTCCCCGCGGATGAGAAAGCTCTACTCGGAGGCTTGCGCAACAGGGGATCTTGACGGACTTCTGGTCAAAGCCAGCCAGAGGCGCGACGTCTGGTACACTACAGTCCCTGTTATTCACCGGATGGAGTTGAATCTCCAGGAGGCTGCTTTCCAAGCGGACATGCACCGGCAAGAGTCCACTTTCTATAACAACCTTGGACATTATGTGCACAATATAGTTGGAAATACCTACACGGTTGGGAATTCGTATGCCGGATATGGCCACGCCAACGAATACTTGTTGACGGGCCATACACATCATAAACAGGCAAAGGAGGCGTCACGCATGGCAGCGGATGAGTCGAGCTGGAGCACAGTGAGTATGCTGAAAGAGCAGTGGGCTCAGGTGGAATAAGCTTGGATTCTATTCCCAACATTTACCTAAAGTGTAAAGCAAGTTAGTTATCCTCAGGCGGTAGAAATAAGCCAGCAGATGAGAGACAAGGCGTTGCATTATTGCAGTCTGGATTTAAAGAATTTACATCCAGGGCTAGATAAAATGAGTTCATGATATCAATGCTGAGATGGAGCTTGAAGAAAGTATCTTTGCGGTGCGGGTTGGTATAAATGCCGACGGCATTGGCACAAAGCCGTGAAACAAACCGTCTCCGAGTCTGGCGGAGTTGCGGATTTAATCAGTCGGGCTAAATGCCAATGCCGGGCCGCTTATGGAACCAGCCGTGTTGATGAATAAGGCAGCGCAGATTCTCGAATTTAATACTGTGGAATGAAAAATCAAGTACCAGTATCTGGGCTAATTTAGCCTTGAAGATGGTCCAGAATGCGAATTGTTAATAGGTAAAGCACAGCACCGACTTTCGCACGTCTCGAGTGTGCGAAGGCCGAGCATTTGTTACGGATGTGATGCTGCTGACAAATCGGTGGAGTCTGAGATTGACGATAACTCCGCAACCTCGTTACCGTTTGTTGCCTGAAATGGACAGATAAGGGGGATATAAATGTCAGTTGCGCCATTGTAGATCAGAATTGCGTCAACATTCATTGCTCCCTGCTTCAGCAATATTCTCATCCCATTGGCGGTAAGCATAGGCGCTGTGTACGGATCAGGACGTTTCGCTGACACTTCTGACGCCAGCCATGGCGGTACAACGGTCGACCCCCTCCAGATCGCCACCCGCGACGGCAGACACCTGTCCCTCTGGAACAGGGTCCACACCGGATGATAAGCAGCACCTACCGCAGACGTCTCCGGAGCGGCTTGCTGCAGAAGCCGCTGATCGTCAGGACGCGGACGAGGGGGCCAAGCCGGACACGATCCTGTACCTGGCCTACGGGTCGAACATGGCGGCGCAGACCTTCCAGGGCATGCGAGGCATCCGGCCGCTATCACAAGTCAACGTCTCGGTCCCGACGCTCCGCCTGACCTTCGATCTCCCCGGCATCCCGTATAGGGAACCTTGCTTTGCCAATGTAGACTTTAGAAAAATGCCCGAGAAGCCGATACTTCCCACCCCGCCGCTGCCGCTCCCCGAGTGGGACGGTGGACTGATGGGTGTCGTGTATGAAGTTACCAAGTCAGACTATCGCGATATCATGCGAACTGAAGGCGGAGGCACCAGCTACAAGGAGATTTACGTCCCATGCATCCCGCTCCCGGCTGGTGTTCAGATCCCCGAGAGGCCACCGTTCGACAAGCTGCCCAAGCCATTCGTCGCAAGAACCCTCTACTGCCCGTCCCTGCCACAAGACATCCCAGTCAAGCGCAAGTGGTGGCAGCGACTATTCTCGCGTCCCAACCGATCAGGCAGCGGTGCCCAGGCTAGCGAACGGTATCTCAACCTGCTCAGGGACGGCGCGCGGGAGCATGAGCTCCCGGAGGTCTATCAGAAGTATCTCAACTCTCTCCAGTCGTACCAAATCACCTCCTGGAGGCAGATGGTCGGCCAGGTCCTGCTTCTTAGCATTGGAGGGCCCGCCTTCCTCACAATGGTCACGATCGGACGGTTCTTTGCCGACGAGAACGGCAAGTTCCCGGCAGTACTGGCCGCCGGCATGAGTTTCATCTTCAATGCCATCTGGGGCGCGTACGACTGTGTCTTCAAACCCCTGTTTGGCGACGGTGAGCGGACGATGGAGCCAGGCAAGACGAGAGCAAGGGTGGTTGCGGCTGAAAGAAGACCCTTACTGGGGTGACGGGATCAAAGCATAGAGGAAATCACATGTAACAACAAGCGCAGAATTGACTTTTACTACATAATCGGATGTCAATAAAGAATAAACTTAGACCCCGAAACTCGGCTCGCGACGATCAGGTCCCTGCCCCCAGGCACCGCACCTCGGAACGCGTAGATTAAAGGCCGGCCGATGTGGCTACTAATTGGGCCTGGAATACGACTGTGGCTGCTGCGGTGAATCCCGATGCGCATGAAGATCACGTTAAACACATGTGATAGCACACTGAAAATCTCAAGACCAAGCTTTCTTGGCCACGGTGCCTGTGGGCTCTGCCGCGAAATGCAGCTACGGGCACAGCGCGCATGTGATTGCCCTCGGCCAAGACCGGCGAGTCCGTAGTGCTCTCGAGGGATTCGTAAGGGATTGGACTGGATTGGTAGGGGTTACAGCGGGTTACAACGGTGCCTGGGAGGGCCCTTGGCGCTGTTGCCCGGCGCGGTTTGTTGGGGTCTGTTCCGGTTGCGGTAGGCGGTCACGTTGGAAATCCTTTTCTGCCGCGGCGCCAGTGCGTCATGGACCACCATCACGGGAGCTTGCAGCTACTTATGAAGCTAACCGTCCTCACCCCTCCTCAACAGATATCATATCCCTTCGTCCATCTTGATGTTACACAGCCTCCTCACACGGCACCCAGCTAGCTTCAGGTTCTCTTCACTTCACATCGCGAGACACTGCCCCAGGCACATCACAACTCGCACAATGGCTAGCGCAGCACTATTGGGTGGCCATGAGAAGAAGCACAAGGTGACGGTGGTGGGATCCGGCAATTGGTAGGCGCCAAGCCAGCACTCCCCCTCAAACTCTCGACCTAGAGCTTTACTGACCATTGTCTCTTCTAGGGGTTCGACCATCTCCAAGATCGTCGCTGAGAACACTCGGGCGAACAACACTATCTTCGAGGAAGATGTCCAGATGTGGGTGTATGAGGAGGAGGTCACTATCCCCAAGGACTCCAAGTTTTACGACGAGACCGTTGGCGACAAGTCTCAGAAGCTCACATCAATCATCAACAAGCACCATGAGAACGTAAAGTACCTGCCTGGCATCACACTTCCCTCCAATGTGATCGCCAACCCCTCCCTGAGGGACGCTGTCAAGGACTCTACCATCCTCGTTTTCAATCTGCCCCACCAGTTTATTAACAATGCCTGCAAAGAGATCCGCGGGCATATCCTGCCATATGCACGTGGAATCAGCTGCGTCAAGGGTGTGAACGTCTCCGACGAGGGCATCAGTCTGTTCAGCGAGTGGATCGGCGACGGGCTCGGTATCTACTGCGGCGCCCTCAGTGGTGCCAACATTGCGACCGAAATCGCAAACGAGAAATGGTCCGAGACAACCATTGCATACGACCCACCTCCAATGGACAACAGCAGGGCCCCAACACCTCGGTCGTCGAGCCCCAACATTTCCATCACATCCCTCGCTGAAGCTGGCCACCGCGACGCCCGTGGGCGAGCGTCGAAGACCAAGCTGACCCCGGTCCCGGCCGAGTACCCGCCCCTCGATCATGATTGCTTCAGTGTGCTGTTCCACAGGCCTTACTTCCATGTACAGATGGTATCAGATGTTGCTGGTGTGTCGCTGGGCGGCGCTCTCAAGAACATTGTCGCCCTCGCTGCAGGTTTTGTTGATGGTCGTGGCTGGGGTGACAATGCCAAGGCCGCAATCATGCGAATCGGGCTCATGGAGATGGTCAAGTTCGGCAAGGAGTTCTTCGGTGAGACGGTGCAGACTGCAACCTTCACCGAGTCATCTGCCGGCGTTGCCGATCTCATCACCTCCTGCTCCGGAGGACGTAACTTCCGCTGCGCCAGGAAGGCAGTCGAGAAAGGCATGACCGTGCAGGAGGTTGAGCACGAGGACCTCAATGGCCAGATGCTCCAGGGTACCTCGACCGCCTATGAGGTCAACAGCTTCTTGAAGAAGAGAGGCTTGGAATCCAAATACCCCCTGTTCACAGCTGTCAATGGCATCCTGCGCGGAGAGCGCACCGTGGATGAGATTCCCAGTTTAGTCTAGGAGGGAAGTGTTGGTTAGATGGAGAGCCTGCAATTCTGTGATGAGTGGATGCATGATCTTTAATCCATTAATGAGTAGCTTCGCCGTTGCTTTTAATAAAAATGAATCAATCATAATTTCACTATCACCTATCAGTCCGCTAATCAGTTTGTGAATAAGCAGAGGATTTCGTCGCCACGTCGCGTTTCATTCGTGAATTAATAGTCTTACCAATCCCCTGTCGTCGATCCCACGCTGGATTCTGGAGACCACTAGCAGGTTGCGGAATGACGGAATATCGGAGCCTCACCTCCGGAACTCCGGTCTCAACGTCCACAAAGCCTCACCACCTCTCGCTCAGACTCCGACTCTCCCTTCTAATTCTCATGAACAAGGCTTGACGCAGCTACAGGATCATATTACCTTGTAGTTACGTGCACGCTCGCAGCGCATCGCAATTTCATCATGATGCCCACTTTCGCTCCCCATTCCCCAGCGCGGGTGATGGACGGTGGGTCTCTCCCCGAGACTCCGACCTTGCAGTTCAAACCAACGCGCAAGCAAGTCTCCCGGGCCTGTGATTGGTGTCGTGCCAAAAGAATCAAGTGCGATAATGGGCGGCCTTGCAGGGCCTGTCTCCAGAAGGGGGCGGATTGCACCCACAAGGGGACTGACGAGCCGAGGACTCTCCCCCAGGCGCTCAGGTGAGTGCCAATAAGTACCCTATGGGGTTGACGTTGGACTTGGCTAATCTATATATAGGGAAATCGAAAAGTTACAGCGCAGAGTGAAGGACTTGGAGTTCGAGCTCGAAGGCTACAGGTCTAACCGAGTATCTATCCCGACTCCGGCCCCAACCTCTAGCAAGTCCAGTCCAGAGTCGTGGCGGAGGACCGGCCAGGATAGTTCATCCTCGTCGCCGCCTGATTCGCCCAATTATCAATGGGAGGGGATACAGGTCGCGACGGCCAGGTCAGACCAGACTTCCTACTACGGCCCGTCTTCAGGCGTCTACTTTGTCAGTCGGATTGGCTCGTACCTCTCTACCATGTTTGGGGTCCTCTGTGCCGACCGAAGTATCCAACCCCGCGGTGCGAGCAGGAACTTAGCAATTGCTAGCGCGAATGAGACAAACGAAAGGGATAACGATGCTGCTATTAACGGAGATGGGTTCTCGCCGATGAACAGGACGCAGGAGGAGTACTTCCTCAATCTATTCTGGGAATGGTCTCACTGCTTTCTTCCTGTCGTGGACGAGATATGGCTCCGGGCCCATTACGCATCGTTGTGGGAGACTGGAAGTGCGTATCGCAGGAACTCACCTCTCGTGGACATCATCCTGGCGCTGTGCCTGCAGCACGGATACACGTTCATGCCCAGAGACACCTCGAACGCTTCAAGTCAAAATGACGCCACCATTGCCGGCAGATGGTATTATCGCAGGTCCCAGTCCCTCCTCACCGCCGACCTGGAGAGCCCTACGATCATCTCAGTTCAGTGTCACATCTTCACGGTAATCTATCTCTGTGCGGCATCGTTCGCCAACATGTGCCACGTCGTGCTCGCGCAGGCGATCCGAACTGCCCATATTCTCGGCTTGCATCTTGAGCCTTCGAGTGATCTACCCCGGGGAGAAAGGGAGTTGCGCAAGAGGATCTGGTGGGTTCTCTACACGAGCGAGTTGAAGTCGGCGGCCAAATTGGGACGTCCCACTATGATTCAACCCTCGCAATTCACCGTATCATTCCCCTCCGATGATATTGAAACTGCTTCTTACAATGGGGCGACGCTTGGTTCGTACGATCTCGATGTCACTTGGCTCACATACACCATTCAGCACGAGAAGCTCGTCCTCAGCATGCACGAAGTAGCGGAAGCCACCTACCCCAAGTTCGGGGAAGTGTCATCACGACATGCTCACGGGTCAGTATACCAGGACCCTCGGGGCCTAGAAAGCTGCGCCGAGGTCCTGGCCTCCAAACTACCCTCCCTAAGAGCGTGGATAGCTCAACTACCCCCCGGGATGAAAACGCTCCGCCGCAACGGCGGCGAGCCCTTCTCAACCGACCGCTCCCCGCTGGTGATCGAGGACCTCGCCCCCGTGTGGCTCCAGCGCCAGCGCGTGTGCCTCGAGCTCATGTACCACACCTTCACGCTCAACCTCTGCCGGCCCTTCATCTCCTTCACCTCCCACGCGACGACCTACGCCCCAATCTCCGAGCGCCACGCCATGACGGCCGTCAACCACGCCATCGCCTACACCCTCATCACGCACCAGGTCACGACGGAGACGGACCTGTTCAGCGGCTGGTCTGAGTACTTCATGTGGCAGTGGAACGCGGCCATCACCATCATCGGCTTCATCCTCGCCAACCCCATCCACCCCTCCAACCCCAAGGCGCGCCAGGCCCTCGAGCTCGCCATCGCCATCTTCGACGGGTACGGCGTCAACTTCCCCGTCGCCGCGAGCGCGGCCAAGATCATGCGCGCCCTGTTGGGCAAGGCCGACCTCCTCGCCGGGCGGCTGAGGACCGGCGTGGCGATGTCGTGCGACGCGAACAAGTGCGTGGACGATGGGCAGGGGGAAGGAGAGGATGGGATGGGATGGTTGGATTCGAGCCAGCAGAATGACCCCAACTACTTTTCGCAGTTTATGGACTGGGCGCTGTCGGTTGATTCGTTTAATAGTTTTGAGAAGTTTTTCGATGCGAGCAATCCTGCTGATCCTTGGGCGTTTGGTCAACAATAAGTCTCATGACGCAGAATACACGGGGAAAGGATCAATTCATCAGCGGCGAGCAGGACGGTGTTGTGGAGGATCGCCATCGTCGCCCGACAGATAAGAATCATCGCATCATACAAGAACCACGAATGAAAGCCCACTGCACAGCCACCAATCCAACTGTTAGCAGTAGTAGTAGCTACTACTTAAGCTTGTCCGAACAATGGGTATTCCAGGGGTAGTACTCAGGCTGATCTCGGCTTCCGTGCAACCACACTGCCCTAGGGGTAGGATTTGCTCTGGGGTCGCACCAGCTGAGCCATTGGGTCGGTATTCCAATATCACCGGCCAAGCCGAATTATTGGCTTGGGAATTGGAGGTGCCGTCATCCATTCTAAGACATTCGTGTTGCTCAAGCTGGACGGGCGAGTGGGCAAAGATAAGCGCGGTTATCTCTGGGCATGCGTCGTTGAGTCAGTTGTCTAGGATGCTAGGATTGGCAGCCAAGCAATGGCCTTGAGGGAGAGATGCTCAAAGACTGTCATATTTTCCTTGACTAAACTTTGTTGATAAAACATTTGATGGGACGGAAGAGTGTGGCAACAAGGCCAGCGTGGTTATCGGGATTCTGAGACAAACGACAGGAGAGGAACACGCAAGATCCATGTTGGCTGCATCATCTATCAGTCGACGCCTAGTATCAAACGGGTAATGATAAGAGTCAGTGAATAGGGGTATTCTCAATAATTATTCGATATTACCCAAGAATCATCCTGTGCAATGTCCAACTCTCAACGCAAGATGACGTCGGGCTAAGGGAACCGCCCGGCACTACCCCAGATACAGCCAACTCACCCGTCTTATCAGGCTCCCATGTTAGTAGAGGTGTAGGAAGTGTGTGAGGGTCACTAACGTCGTCGACTGATGTGCCGTCCGCAACAAAACGCCAAGCTTACCCCGGGTGGGACTATAGATAACGGATCAGCCCAACCTTGGTTCTGATCGAGTGAAGGTTCGTCTCGAAGCTGGCGATATCTAAATGCATCCATCAATGGCAGGATTGATAGCCAAGTGAACAGCCATACGACTACACGACAAGGCAGAGCCTTGGCATACCAACTCCCAAAAGCGTTCCAGAGACTTAACCCCGGCACATCTCAGAGATGGAACAGTCGCAGATCAAACAGTCGCAGCCACGCATCTAGATCAGCAACCCCAAATGGACCCCCGAGACATCCAACGCGGCACGGCCTCTGGTTGGGCGCCGCGCATCCATCCCAGGCTCTTATCAATGAGCGGCGGGGGTTAGCGTCCATCCCGCACACACTCGATGCAAGGGATATGCAGGCCGCAAGATAAGGATTACGACCAGCGAACCAGGCTAGGGGCCTTAATTGTTTTAAGCTGGGTGCCTCGCTGGCTATGATTACCGAAACGGTAATGGTATCCGGCACAGCTGTGATTTAGCCCGTCTGCTTGTCATTAAGCCACCAGATAAAAACAGAACCATAAATGAGTTGGATGGATGGCTGACAAGGGCCTTATCTAGAGCTTAAACTATAACGCAGCGACCTCGATAGATACTCGTGGCTGCGGCCGTTATCAGTAGACCGTTTCGCAATCCAGTAGCTGGCTCTTTGCTTCAGTGTTTCATCGCAGATCAGTGCTCTTCGTCGTCAGTTTCCATCATGTCTTCTGCCGGACTTCCTCCCGTGGAGGCGTGGCCCGAGTATAGTGAGAACCCGTTGGGAGCCAATCCCCTGGAGCAAAACATCAACTCTCCGTATAACAAGGTGGGAAGAACATAAAATACTATTCCATAACATACTTCTCCCGGCAACTCACACAACTTGGTACAGGGCGACCTCTGCTGGCTCCTCGTCGCAACATGTCTCTGCTGGCAGATCACCCCGGCCATCGGCTTCCTCTACGCCGGCATGCATCGTCGCAAGTCGGCGCTGACAATGGTCTTCCAATCGCTCTTCTGTGCGTGCGCCGTCGCCATCCAGTTCTGGCTGTACGGGTACTCTCTGTACCAGGCGCACACCACCAACCCCATCCTCGGTGACCTCTCCAAGGGCGTCCTGTACAATGTCCTCGCCTATCCCAGTCTGGCCAACTCTGATATCCCGGATATCCTCTACGCCACCTTTGGCTGCACTTTCGTGACCGCAACGGCCATGATCCTGGCAGGCGCCATGCTGGAGCGCGGCCGCCTGTTCCCCAGCATGTTGTTCATCCTGTGCTGGACCACGTTCGTCTACTACTTGTACGTCCCTTTCTTCCCTAGTATGGGAACCAATAGATTGACTTATATGATGACAGTCTCGCCTACTGGGAGTGGAACCCCTCCGGATGGCTCTACAAGCTCGGCGTCCTCGACTTCGCCGGCTCCGGCCCCGTCCACATCGCCAGCGGCTTCGGCGCCCTCGCCTGGGCCCTCATGCTCGGCAAGCGCGTTGACCCCTACAGCGAGAGCCACAACCCCAAGATGCCGCACTTCAAGGGCCACAACCCCTTCCTCGTCGGCCTGGGAACCATCCTCATCTGGTTCGGCTGGTTCGCCTTCAACGGCGCAAGCACCGCCAACCTCAGCATCCGCAGCATCTACGTCGTCATGAACACCAACCTGGCGGCCTCGGGCGGCGGTGTCGCCTGGACCTTGCTCGAGTACGCCCACACCCGCAAGTTCAGCATCGTCGGCTTCTGCTCCGGAATCATCAGCGGCCTCGTCGGCATCACCCCCGCCGCGGGATTCGTCCCCGTCTACCTGGCCTGCCTCGTCGGCGCCCTCACCTCCCTGGGCTGCTTCTACACCAACCGGTACAAGTACCTGCTGCGCATCGACGAGGGGCTCGACATCTGGGCCATCCACGGCATGGGCGGCGTCTTCGGCGACATCCTGACGGGCTTCTTCGCCGCCGACTTCGTCCCCGCCCTCGACGGCGTCACCGTCGAGAACGCGGGGGGGTGGTACAGCCGCAATTTCAAGCAGATGGGGTACCAGCTCGCCGCGGCGCTGACCTGCGCGGCGTGGAGCTTCGCCATCAGCTGCCTGCTGCTCTTCGTCATCAACAAGATCCCCGGCTGCCACATCCGCGAGTCCGAGGAGGACGAGCTGCAGGGGCTGGACCGCAAGTACTTCTCCGATTTTGACATGGAGATGTACGACGGCATGGGCGTGAGCTCGAGCCAGGGGAGTGCCATCAACGGCGTGTCGGGATCGTCGCCTGCAGCGCCGGTTGCCGCTCCGGGGGATCAACCGGGCGAGAAGCGCGACTAGGTTTACTCTTGATGTAGACCTCAGTAAAACCATAGAGGCGCGATTGAGCAGCAAACAGTATGATCTGGCACATTTGTTATAGATGGTGTGAGCCATGGTAGGAGCGCTCTTGATACCTAATAATTCTTTTACAGTTTAGATATATATAATACCCTCTATTTAAGAAGAACTTCTTACCCCAAGCCTGTGTCATATATTATCAAACATGATGATCAAACGACTAGCCTCACCATGGCCGCGGTGCCATTTGTGTGCTTCCGTTTACAACCCCTGTGGCGTTGGGATCAAGTTGAGCTACAGGCTGCCTGTTTTCATTCCACCGGAAATCCGTGCTGACATTGATAGCGTTAGGCGAGGTGACTTGGCGAGACACCGCCTCGTGTGATACCTGGAAGGTATGGATATGCTGGTTTCTTGTGGCCTCCGATCTAAAAGACGTGTTGTTGGCGTCATCGTCCTCTAGTAGCTCGAACGAGCGACTGTCTACTAAGTTATCTGACAACACCGTCGCATCATGGTACAAATTCCGTTGAGACGAGTTACTTCGGTATTTGCGGTTGACGTCGTCTCGTCTTCCCATTTGTCCAAATGTAATGATGTCCCTGTCTGAAATTTTGTTCGACTTTTCTGCTGCAGAGAGACCGGTCCAAGTCAAGAAGGCTGTTAAAAGTGGGCGCAGGGCAACCAAACAGTGGCAAATGAATCCCGTCGACAATTCAACGTGAGCCCACAGCAAGGGAATAGGTAATTCGTCTAAAGCAAGTCAAGATAATATAGGGTTAGCATTGTTCTCGGTCCGGTCCCCAGAATGGATAGATGGGTGAATTTACATGTGATATCAACTTCTTGGCCCCTGTTGGTTGTCTTGACACCCTCCACTAAAACCATGATTCTACCGATAATACTTAAGGACGACAAAGCAAAGATGGCGCTGATACCCGCCTTGGTGCCTTTGGAGGCATGCAGTCGTTTGACCTCGACAATCGGGAGCAAGAAGAGGAAGATGTCGCTCAGAAGTTGCGGAACACTGTCAATCCATTGAATCCACAGTGCGATGCCTGGATTACAAAACCCTGTGGGCATCATGCGATTCCACATCTTATCGACAGGGTAGCATTGGAAAATGGTTGGGACGACGACTGCTATAAGCCACATGGTGAAGAATATGGAGAGAACAATGGTTGCACACTTCATGAACTTGGTAGGGAACATGCGCCAGAACATTGCAAGAAAGCTGAATTTGATGGTTGTTATCGGAAATGGGAAAAAGATTTGCTGAGTGTAGAGCAGCTATAAGAAAAAGATTAGTCAATTAGAGTAGTGGATATTCAAGTTAGCCACCACACACCTTCATGAACCTGGTAAGGCTAGTAGGATCATTGATCATATTTAAAACAATAGGTTTGCCCAGTCCCGCGTGGGTGATCTCGCTCACAACCAACCCATAGTCGGCCGCAATGAGTATCTAGTAAGTTGTGAGCATTCCAATGTATCATGTGAGTGGTGTGGGATGGTCAGACATAAGACAGCAAAAGTAGAGCGTCATCTAAGCCCAACTTAACTCGACGCTGAGCCCGCACCCAAGTGCGAGCGATGTACACAATTGTAGAAACAGCCATCAGCATAGAAGTTACCCCAAGCATCATAGGTCCACGGTCCGGAGACGGACTAGCTGTCCTTGACAACAACCCCTGGTTGGTGTTGGGATTGGACATTCTAGCGTGGAGCTGGAGGTAGTAGACTGGACTGCCTCTGGTAAATTGCAGCACTTGGGCCCTGAATATTGTCAGAAATTGGTTAACGATCTGATGTATGCCGAGGACTCTATAGTGAATATTGACGTGGGTGTTTAGGGCAGATGTTGAGCTTTAAATGCCGGGGTTGACCGTTTGGTTAATTGTTGGTCATCCCATAACAAGAAATAACAGATACAGTGCGCAGTAATATTGCACATTGAAGTAGGCTTTTCAGCCGGTCGTAAGATTCGATCTAACAATGGAAATCCTGATCCTTCCCTCCACACTGATGCACTATTACTGTCGTATTGGGGGTGGATGGTAATGGCATCTTGTGAGCACAGATGTCTCAGCTTGAGGACGAGAGTAATACGGAGTAATCAAACTGCGGGCTGTGGGCAGCCAACAGTCAATACCTGCCGGATAAGGACTTCAGAAAAGAGGGATGCTTGAGGTTCGTTGTGCAACTCGGCGTGCTTATATGGATGCAATCCTATCATGCAAGCCCCCCCCCCTCCGGCCATTTCTCAAACTTTTGGATGGAGACACGCCCTTTATTGCTCGGCGGAACTTTGGAACGGAAGATGGGACCAGTGGGACGCGCGAACTGTAGGTTGCATCAAGTAATAGTGTGATGCAGCTCTGGGACGCTGCCGCCTGCTGCAACGTCTTTCTTTGGAATGCAACGCGTGCTGAAGGTGTGAAAACATTGATGTGCCAGAACTGCCAGAACCGGGTCTTTGATAGGATCTTAGGGTTTTGCTGATTGAAGATTTGATGGTCATACCTTGGGCACCATTGATAGATCGTTAGACACGCCTATGCCTTGTTAGGAAGAGATTAATGACACTCACGACTAGCAAATTGTTTAAGATATTCAGAACTACATTAGTAGATAGCAGCCTAAAACATGCTAAATGCATGTCTACTGGAGGAATATCTTCATCTTGTCTTACTCGCCATCGCTCCCTGTGCACAGCTTACGCGTGGTGAGGTTGAATTGAACTACCAACTCTACTTACCAGCGTCCCTTTTTTTCCATACCAAGGGTGCCTTCTCAGGATGTAACATTTGTAGGAGCAGAATCTGCGCTGAATCCGTGCAGATTTGATGCATGAGTCGCCGCCTCGCAGCCTCAATGCTTTCTCCAGCCATGGTAAGAGGTTCAACGCGCCAGTCCTTGAACAGTGCAGCCATCGTGCCAACAAACTCAACCTGTGAAAATTTCCTGCCAGGGCAAGAACGCTGACCCTCGGACCAGGCAATGAAGGCCCCGCGCTGTGGCCAGACCACTTGCTCCATGTCAAACTCACCGTTGGGACTGCCTTGGATCCATCGTGCCGGGCGCCACGCTAGCGAGTCTTCACCCCAAATCCTGGGTAGAGTGTGTAAAGCAGCATAATTGAGGATGACGTGGGTGTCAGCGGGAACTGCTATAATCTTGTCGCCGACCTTGAGCGACGTCGCCCGTTTCCCAGTGGATTTGACGATGGGTACGGGGGTGAACAAGCGAGCAGTTTCTAGCATCGTTGCCATGCAACGATGGAGTCGAGGGAATCCCGTCCCGTAATTCCAGTTACTGGGATCCTGATCACCAAAGACGTGTTGGACCTCGGCGGAGATCCAGTCTTGGACGTCGGGGTTTACCGCCATCAACATCAAGGCAAATGTGAGGGTATGTGTAGTCGAGTCATGACCGGCAAAGCTGAAGATGTACATGTTGCCATATATTTCATCTTCTGTAAGGCCTCCCGTTGAACCAGTTGCCTCGTCCTGGGATGCATGAATGAGGGACGCCATATAGGTGGACTTGGCAGATGATCGTCCGCAGATCAGTGCTTGTTTCTCATCCTCATAGGCTTCAGTAAGATGTCTCTGGAAAGCTTCGCAAGCTGTGTTGACCTTCTTGAGAGCCCTGGGCAACCAATTTTTGGCCAGGAATTTCCTGCCTAGCGCTGCAATCAACATTGTATTGTCTAGGACAATGCGTAGAGCTTCCTTGTAATTAGTTTCAGGGTTGACGTCTTCTTGATCATCCCGGCTGGAGAACTTGTTGGATTTCCCATGCGCGGCTTTTGAAAGCACGTGCAGTGTAATAGTACGAGTATCGTCGGCTGTTGACGTGACAAAAGGCTTAGACGCCCATGAATGGAGCGCATCGCTTGCCAGCGACACTGTCTCATGCCAGACCATCTCGTTGTTAGCTTCGTTGAAATAAGACATGGCCATTCTCCGCTGGGTTTTCCATTGTTGGCCCTCGACCTACAGGAAACACGCATGTCAGTAGGAGCAACGAAAAATGAAGAATGAAAAGGGAGCAAACTCACCGTAGCTAGATTGGGGCCAAAGAAGTTCAATAATTCTATTTCTGTCAGCTCCGTCCCATGTTCTCCAGCCATGTTCTACTCACCGTAAATTTCCATAGGACGTGGAAAGTCTCGACTACGACGCAGAATATCAAGAACGCTGTCTGGGTTGCAGACATAGAGCCAGTTTTTGTCAGGCGACACGTGCATGAACGCGTCCCCTAGCAAGAGGTGCTCCTTGTACTTGTCCTCGAATTCCCACCCTCTCCAGTCGAATCTAGTGAGGTTATTGTCGCCGAGGCCAAATGGCAACCAACGTCTGAGGAGCCACGCCACCTTTCTGTCGACAACCAGCCAGAGTCGATTGTTATGATCTATGGGAACGAAGCGTATGGGAACTCCGACCCTGCGAGCGATGCGATAATTTTGGATAAGACGACACAATGAGTAGACTGAAGCCACTGCAACGTATAGGCCGAACGCGTAGACTAGCTTCAGCAGAAGCGCCATGATGGTGATTGTGAAAGGATTTACAACTCCAACGTTGTAGAGCAATCCAATTCTTTGGGAAACTGTACTGATTCAATGAAGAGAAAACAAGCAGTCTACATCAGTGACTCTACATGTAATTTGGCATCCAAGTTAGCGTGAAATTGACGCCACTATGACACATGCGAGCTGCCTGAGTACATATTTTATTGGCAATTCATACGCCATCTTCATTTTCCATCCGGTCAACATGCAAGGATCAAGTTGGATATTACTAGTTCCTGTTGTTAGTCTAGCATCATGCGCATATGCTAACGACGCCCCCATCTCGATGTTAGTGCCCACCACAAGCGCCGCATGTCGTGTGCACCAAAGTCACCAGTATCCTGCAGCTTATTGTTGCACTCGTTGGCTACAGTAAGGTGCGACGTATCATGTAGAGCAAGTTTTTGCTGACCAACCCTCCTCGCTTCATATTCCCAGATGTTGCCTAGAGGAGGCACACTAATAAGTGGCTCATTATGCAGTAACCAGGTAGGCGTAGAATAATGCATAGGCACATTTGTGATTTGGCTGACAACAACCGGCCCATCTTACCATTAGCTGAAGGCCCTGCATGCGGCCGAGCGTCGCGGCCTCTAGCCTCGCGTCAAGGGACTGCCCGGACGGTCGAAATCAATACGGACATTTGACAAGAGTTCCCTCAATGAATAGCGTGTGTCGTATCAGGAAACAGCAGCAGCACTCGAAGGATCATCCACCATTGTGCTCATGCCCCTCGTCAGCATCTGATGGGAAGAGATTCACTGTCTGACCACATCGGTTGATCAAGTGTATATGCGCCAAAACAGCGCTCCATTCTCTCTGAGTGGTAGCAGGTCCCCATGTCTTCCACCGGTAGTACCGCCCTCTCCTCTTTGTCCGGGATTGGGTATCTGTTCTCAATCTTCGCAAAGCCCCTGAAGGCCAGTTGGATGACCCAGATGCGTCATGTCAGAAGCTAAGACTACTAGTCGCCGCCTAGTGATTGCTTGATTATAGAATGTCTCCAACTATCCACACCCTCTTAGAAAGTTAAGGATGACCTATTTGTAGGATTGAGGCTATTGGGGCTACGAGAGATTTGCTACCGACAGGAAGTTCGTGGCCAAAAAGTAACTGGGCTCAACGTGTTCTCAAAGTGTTGGATCAATCAGCTGCTAGTAGACCCTGATTGTAGGATCCCGACCCTTTTAATCTGGCACGAAATTATTTGCTAAAGAAAACAAAAACATTCACTAAAAGGGGCAAGATATTGGAAGGACATAAGTGATGCCTCCCTATCGCTCCCGAACCTCTACCTTGACGTCCATGCCCTTTAGTGGCCCCGTAATGCCGAGTCCAGGCGTTGTGTCGTTCAGGACCGGAAACTCTGGCTTCTTCCCATCCTCGCCTATTACCAAGCTCATCTCAAAGCGGTGGAAAAGAAGGGCAATCAAACCGTAAACCTGATGCTTCGCCAAGACTCTCCCAGGGCAGTACGTGATGCCACCTCCGAAAGGCCGAAAGGAGGAGTGTCGAGTCATAGTCTTGTGTTTGAGAAATCTAGATGGGTTAAATTCCCGTGGATTCGAACCCCAAACTTTCTCATTCGTGTGAAGCTGGCGGGACGGCATAATGATTGCGTTACCAGGCTGCAGTTCCTTCCCACCTATAATGGTTTTCTCCAGTACAACACGGCTGACCATTGCGCCCCCATTCAGTCGAAGTGCCTCGTTAAAAATTGCCTCTAAATTAGGGCAGTGTGAAAATAGATACTTAATATCAAGAGTACCAGATTGCCATGCGGCTTCAGTTTCTTGAATAACTAGGTCTTTGAGAGCCTCATCGTAGAGGAGATGAGCAATAACCCAGAAAGCAATATTATACTCATTAGAATTGGCCCTTTTCGAACTGTTAGCAAACATGTGGGAAAACTTGGGACTCAAATTGTACTCACGCCCAAAACATCATAAGTAAGACCGATGTCCGCGATTCTAGATCAATACCGACATGTTCCGACGATTGAAGCACAGTCTGAATTGCCCAGGCGGCCTGAGCCCTCTTCTCCTGAGGGAGCTGCACAAATTGCCTAAGAGTGTCCATCAGATGCCTCTGTGGTTCACTTACCCCAAGCCCTAGAAACCTTGGTAGGCGGAAGAAGACCTGCCAGGCATAATCATTGAAGCCTAACATGTGATCTACAACACAGTGGTTGATGTCGTGAAGGTGGCTCCCAAAAAGCGACCGGGTAGCTGCGTCAACCATCGTGAAGCGACAAAGGTCATAGAGGGAAATGTGCTTGCAAGGCGCTTGAGGAGGCGCAGACGTGCAGAACCCTAGATGGTCGAACTGAATTGATTGATGAAGAGCCTCTAGGAAGACGCTGCCAATCGTATCCATCCGGGGCCCGGGAAGCAGTTGCTTTTTGAAGGTTTCTTCGGTATGGTGAATAAAGTTCACCTGATCCGGGTTGATGGGGTTATTTGGGATGTAATTATGATCACCTGGGGTAGGCGTGTGCCATGCTTTTCTCAAGGCTTCTTCGCCAAACCCAAAACTGACGAGAAGATCATTCAGATGCCCATCAAAGCCCAGTGAGACAGTGTTTTTGTAGACAGCAGCAACATCCTCTGGAGCAGTGACGATGTACAGCTTTTTCCCTAGCATCTGGATTGTGAAGATTTCATGGGACCGATTGGTATAGTTCCTTGCAATGTCAGGCGAGATGTTGATATGTTTAACAATGAGAACCTCACTCACAGCCCACGCTCCAAGAGCTTGTCTGAATTGCCCAAAAAGGTTACCGTATGCCCTGTTGTTTGAAGTCGTTAATAAGGTATGCATAAAAAGATTCGAGACTCGGTACCCAAAACTAATTGAGATCATGATTAGCTTTAGTGCGCATGTGAAAGGCATATTCAGAATTACTCACGTGGAATCCAGTAGGGAAGGTCCTTTGGATCTTTGGGCCAAATTTTCGGTTTGATCGTGAAAACCCACAAACGCCATGCTAGATAGGCTACCACAGGCAAAAGGGACCACTGGGCAGGTGTCGGCATCTTGTTTAGGCCATCAACGAAAATGGGAAAATGCAGCATCTTCGGGGGGGGAGTAATAGCAGTCTAGACTTTGGGGAGGGGGGGTTTCTGCTCAGCAGGTGTACTGAGACTCGAAGAGGGCATCAAACACGGGCTGCAAAGAATATATGGTCTCTCCTTTTCCTCTAGCTAGATACTATGGAGTGGCAGATTTTCAGAGAAATGAACCAGAATATGATACTCAGAGGTCGCCCGCCACAGCTAACCTGCCCGTCATCTCTACCTAGGTGACCTGGAAACATGCATGCGCGCTTATAACACTTTACCAAGCATACGCGGTGGGAAAGAGTCGAATCACCAGGGGTGCCTCTATGAAGCTTTCTGAATCCTCACCAGTGGCCGTAAGCCACTGTGTGGTATTTGTTCTTTTGACGAAAATAATTTGGCAAGTTCTGTGCTCAACTTGGAAAAATGCAGCGTGGCGAATCCTTCGCGTGTGATTTGGGCACCTGACATGGACATGCAAACATGGGATCGGCACAATTGTTCTTGAGGAAAGAGCAGAAAACGCCAAAATGCAAAACATGCCATGGTGGGAAAATGCTGCTGTCTGCGATGTTACTGTCCGTTGGTGTGGCTGTGTGTGGAAACGCTCATTGTTCGGCCACCCACTTTGCAACCACCAGATAGGCTACCACCTGAATCTAGGAATATCTGACCCGACATATAAGCCTATCTATGGACCTTTCGACGGAGGTTGCATGAGGGCAGGCTGAAAATCTTGGCAAAGGATCCAATAGCTTATTTTTGCTGGCATTTCTGTGATGCGGCCGCCTCACAAGGATTTGTTGGCAAGGGGCAAGGATTGAGATGGACTAATATTACGCGGGCCGCATCGTTCCCGCCCCCAGCTCAAAGGTTCCATCCATATCCACAAAATCAGGCCATCCTACGGTTATTCAGAATCCCTGTCCGGGTGATGTCACTTGCATGAAACACCAGACAAAAGTCCCCCACACCTGATACATTGTAGTAAGTAGAATACCTAGGCAACCGACTGTTCACGAGCAAAACGTGGCTCTAAGCGTAACAAGATCCGTATGGTAAGGCTGCGTTATTTATTGTCTCTTTACAATACGTACGTACTGAGAGGGGTTGCGTTGGGGCACAGAGAAGGAACACAGGCATGGGCTACGAGGTACTAATCCACATTCTGAGGCTGAAGTATCACCGTTTGCCAACACCCTGCATACCAGCCCCCAGTTCCCGTGGAGCCTTGACTACAGCCTAACAAAGTAGGGGGTAAGCCCTACCGGTAGGTACCGAACGTGAAAGAGTCCTTAACCCCAAAAAGCTTTTGCTTCCTAACTTCCACAGTCCACTCGCCATAGACCCAATACGTAAAGACTTAGTTAACACCACGACTCGACGCCAATGGAAGACTTGTCTCCGCCGTTCCTTGCATTTTTTCTCATATTGTTACTACTAGTTCCATTCATTATGTTTCTTTTCAAGAAAAGCGTTTCGGATCAACCACCTAGGTTGGAGGAGGCTGTGCCATACGTCACGAATGTCTACCAATACATGACCAACAAGAAACTCTTCCTCGAGCGAGTGACGTAAGTTGCTGCTCTCCTGTCACTTATTTAGCCTTCAAAATAACAATTGGGCATCTGGCCACCACTTTATAGGGAAGCACTCTCAAAGAGCCCGGTCGTGCAATGCCGTCTCGGGCCAATGAACATATACTGCATCACCGGCGCGAGCAACATTGCAGCCATGTTTCGACCCGCGGCCATTTCAGACCCTTGGATCATCCGAATTCTCACAACGACGGCGGGATACCAGCCAAATGACTTGGAAAAGTTCGCGCAGGACACGACAGGCAGCGGAAGGGTACCACGTCCTGGTACCGAGGCACCACACAATAAACGTATTTGGCACGCCATGCACCAGATCTATGACGAGCATCTCGCCAAATCCCATGCCGTAACGTCATTGTCCAAGTCTTTTCAGCATTTCTTTGGCAAGGAACTCGATAGGGTGCCCCTTGGTGGCCACGAGTGGGAAGAAGTTGGCGTCCAGGATTTCCTGCGTCAGCACATGGCCACTGCAGTGGTGTCTGCCATTACAGGCCCCCGGCTCATTGAGTTAAACCCAGACTTTATAGGAGCCTTCTGGAAGTACCAGATATATGCAGAGAAGCTAGCCTTTGGTATGCCAGAGTGGATGAATGCGGATGGCGTCCGAGCCCGAGAGACGGTGCGTGCCATGTGCGAGAAGTGGTACCAGGTATCGGATGAGCGCTTTGACTGGGGCGCGGAAACGAGTGACGTTGCATTCGAGGAGAATTTCGGATCGCGGCTCTCTCGTGAGCTGTGTCGATGGGGGAAGAGGTTTGACTTCAGCTCTGAGAGTATGGGCTCACTCTACTGTCTGCTCTTCTTTGGGTGAGGGATTCGATGCTCTGTCCTGAGGCTACTCAACTAAGTATTTGTGTCACAGGCTTAACTCGAACATGATTTTCATGGCTATTTGGTATTTGATTGAAGTTCTCAAGAATCCCGATTTGCTCCGTTCAGCCAAGGAGGCCATGGCTAGTTGTTTCGTCCAAGACGATTCGGGTTCCCAAAAACTTGATCCTCAAAAGCTCGCTTCTAACCCATTACTCCAGTCCATTTACATTGAGGTTTTGCGGATGCATGTCAGCATTAACATCACCCGCACGCTCAAGGATCCTGCTGTCATCGGAGGCTATCCTTTAGCTGCTGGCTCTGTGATTCAAGCGCCGAGCCATGTGGCTCATCTCGATGAGGAAGTCTGGGGCTCCGACGGGCACCCTGCCTCTGAGTTTTGGGGCGAACGCCATCTTAAAACCACTGAGGCAATCGGTTCGGACGGGAAGAGAACAGAGAAGAAGGAGTTTTCGCTCGGGAACCGGTCGGGATCTTTTCTCCCATATGGTAAGTTGTATCCGAAGCATTCTCACGCCAAGCGTGGAGGCTGACAATTCTGCCTCGTCTAGGTGGCGGGGTCGATATCTGCCCCGGTCGCCATCTCGCCAAGACACAGATTATCCTTGCCTCGGCGATGATTTTGACTAAGTTCGATATCCAATTTGTCGGCTGGGTTAATCCAGATGGATCGCCCTCAAAGTTGCCCGTGGGGGATGATTACAGCTATGCAGGGGCCCATGCCCTCCCGCCCGCAGGGGACATGAAGCTTAAGTGGAGGAGGGTTACATGATTATTTTGGTCGGGGTAGCGGAGATTGTGAATGCCAAAATCATGAGGCCAGAAGCCCCAGACGGAACCTTGTCTGATCCAGAATATTGCCATTGGTTAAATTGGTTATGCCGTGTGATATCCTGATACCTAACACTGACGTTGGATGCACAAAGAATGAAATTACCGAAATTAGAGACATACACTTCGCATCTGATCATTGGAGGATGGGAGGGCTATGGAACGATTTCGCATTACGTCCGTGTAACCTGCACCTCTTCCACAAGTGCCAATAAATGATGACAACCAATCATGAATCGCTATATACGGTGGCTGCGGTATTAATAATTAAATATGCAAAGCTACCACCAACAATCTCTCCGGATACTACCCGGCCAGGGGCGGGGGCGTGGGCTGAACCCGACGGTCCTGCTTATGTGTGAATTCCAACCACCGCCTTGTCTAAGTTCCAAAGCTGAAAGACCCCCTTGCAGTCAGGTGCCATTCATGGCCAGTTGGTGCCACCATAACGTTCGAGCCGCTCACGTTTGCTTCCGTGTCCGAAGATGCCAGCTTAATTTCCCCTCTATCTAATCGGATTTTTCCGTCTAGATACTTCTTCTACCTTCATTTCTGGTAATTTGACCATATCGTTGGTATTTTCAAAGGTATTCCGTGGTCCTACAAGTGTTTCCTTCTAGCTGTTTTGATGTTCCATCTTCATTCCCCTCAAACGTCACATCAAAGACATGCTACGAGCGAACATGTCAGACGCTCACGAGAAGCCTTTGGTGGAGGGGATGCCATCCGCCTTCGATGGCTGGGTCCAGGAAACAAAGCAGCACCCAAGCAATCAGGCTGGGCTAGCGTACTGGGATCTCGACTGCCATGGCTTTGTTTCCTCAACCAAGTATCAGCATGATTTCGCCTCGTATGCTCTTGCCCTACCCAGGCTTGTCTGGAGCTTCTTTAGTCACGACCCAGGACGAAAAGTCCAAATTCTGAAAGACTTTGAAGGCCTGGTACGCCCGGGGGAGATGCTCCTCGTCCTTGGTAGGCCCGGCAGTGGATGCTCGACTCTGCTGAAGGCCCTAGCTGGCGAAACACACGGATTCCATCTTGAAGACGAGAACAAGCTCAACTTTGGCGGTGACTACATTTGCCCCGTCCTAAGCTGGTATAAATACTGACTCTGTCTCTAGGCTTCCGATATAGACAGATGGGTAAAGACCTAAAAGATGAGCGAATATACCTTGCAGAGCTTGATGTTCATTTTCCGGAACTCACTGTGGGAGAAACATTGACATTTGCCGCTAGTACCAGGATATCAAGAGCGACTTCCAAGACGTCCTCGATCCCTCGTAAGACTGCAGAGAGAGTTGCCTCACTCTTCAACCTCGACGAGGCCTTCAAAACCCAGATCGGGGATGCAATGATACGCGGTGTCAGTGGAGGGGAGAAAAGGCGCACAAGTCTTGCAGAGGCCTTCATCAGCAACGCTCGCTTCCAGTTCTGGGACAACAGCACCCGTGGGTTGGACAGCTCGACAGCGCTGGGTTTCATCAAATTACTCAGGCGGTCCACTGATGCTCTTCAACTGACGCTTGCCATGAGCGTTTATCAAGCCTCGGAAGCTATGTATAAGGTGAGCATTCTTGTTGCTTCTACCCCGAGTCGAGTATGGAAGCTCTTGTGTCGTTGACCCTTCGCTTTAGAACTTTGACAAGGTCCTACTATTGTATGAAGGCCGTCAAATCTACTTTGGTCCGGTTGATGAAGCAGTTGGCTACTTCACAGAACTCGGCTTCAAGAAACATGATCGTGCCACAACGGCTGACTTTCTGACCTCTTTGACCAACCCTGCGGAGCGCATAATCGAGCATGGCCACGAACTTACCGCGCCAAGAACCCCAGATGAGTTCGCCATTGCCTGGAAAAAGAGTCAGAATTCCCAAAAGCTCCGATCTGAGATTGAGGAATTCAACAAGGCACACCCTCTTCAACATGATACTACACACCACACTGTCAACAAGCAAAACGGAAGTCCAAGGTGATTAGCCTGACTGCAGCCGTCATAACAAGAGCCTCACGGACACTAATCGAATGCCACTAGTTCCATTATATCCTCCCACTACGCGCTGTCAATTACTCAACAGATCGCCGTGTGTATCTCACGAGGGTTTCTGAGGCTGAAAAACAATTACGTTCCCGCCGTTTCTGCCGTCGTTGCTGGTGCCATCACCGCAATTATAATCGGGTCCGTCTACTTCAATCTTGACGATTCTACTGGAGATATGGAGAGGAAAGCAATCATGATGTTTATGGCTGTTATGCAGACGGCATCTGCCCCAGCCTTTGACGTACGTTCCCCCATCATCTAGATGACTTACAACACTAACGGCGGATTTGAACAGATCTCCCTCCTCTGGGCGCAACGTCCGATTGTCGAAAAACATGACCGATACGCCTTCTACTACCCCGTTGCCGAGATGTTCGCATCGATTATCTGCATCTTACCGCAGAAGGTCTTGGAGTCGTTTCTCTTCCACATTCCTATATACTTCATGAGCAACCTCCGCCGCGAGGCTAGCGCGTTTTTCACGTACTGGTTATTCATGTTCACAACAACAATGGCCATGTCGATGCTGTTCCGCGTTGTCGGTTCGATAACTAAAAGAATTGAGCAGACTCTTGCCCCGGTATCAACCCTTACGCTTCTCTCCATCGTGTATACCGGGTTTGCGGTTCCGTCGACATACATGGTTCCCTGGATGGGCTGGCTGCGGTGGATCAACCCTGCGTATTATGCGTACGAGAGCATCATGATCAATGAGGTAGGTGCATTACCTTTCCCACAGGGGATCTGACACTTGCGCCTAATCACAGACTTGGCTAGTTCGATGACCGGGAGTTTCGTTGTTCAACAATTCTACCGTCTGGGCCTCAATACGATCAGCTTCAAATGCAAGACAAAATATGTTCATCTATTGGGGCTGTCGCTGGGAGCTCAGTCGTTCAAGGAACGACTTATCTAGCATTGAAGTTCGGATATGTGAGGAGTCATCTATGGCGGTAAGTAGGATATGCAAGAATCGTGTCCTCATGCCTGAGCTGCGACTAACTCATTCTTTAAAGCAACCTGGGCATCCTTCTGGCAATGCTAGTCCTGCTCACTGTGGTGCATCTCATGGCCTCACAACTTATCAAGGCGCAGCGGTCAAAGGGCGAAATCCTTCTCTTTAGAAAACAACATGCATCAAAGCATTGGCTTGCTGGGGGTCGGGGTGGCGATAGAGAATCCAAGGTTCCCAATATCTTCACCCAGGAGGCGGGAGATCAAACAAATCTTTCGGGGGGGGATTATGACCAGGATCCAATAGCAGGCACTCCCACCAGCTTCGTGCACGATGCATCGGCGGAGACCGTCCTAAGGCAAACTGCTGTCTTTCACTGGAGCAATTTGAACTACACAATCAAGACCAGAGATGGACACCGTCAGATTCTCAAGGACATCAACGGGTGGGTCAAACCAGGAACATTGACTGTTTTGATGGTAAGCAAGAGTCCACATCCCTTTGGAGAATCGTTTTCCCTAATATGTGGTGATAGGGGGTCACTGGTGCTGGCAAAACATCTCTTCTGGATGTTCTGGCCGACAGGGCCCGGAGTGGTGTCGTTTCCGGCCATGTCTACATCGACGGGAACCAACGAGATGCTAGTTTCGGTCGGCGCATTGGATACGCGCAGCAGGAGGATCTTCATCTCCCAACAACGACTGTCCGTGAAGCTCTCGAGTTTAGTGCGTTGCTGAGGCAGCCGCAAACAAAAGTGCCATTGAAGGACAAGATCGCCTATGTAGATACAGTTCTCAAAATGCTAGACATGGAGTCTTGGGCAGACGCTGTGGTCGGCGTGCCTGGGGAGGGGCTCAACATTGAGCAGCGCAGACGACTCACGATTGCAGTCGAGTTAGTCGCCAAGCCGGAGCTACTTCTGTTCCTTGGTAGGTCATACGGCATTCACTAAGGTCATGTTGACCAGTTTAGAGTAACTAACTTTGAATGGGCATTAGACGAACCCACCTCTGGTCTGGATAGTCAAACAGCATGGTCTATCTGCATGCTCCTTCGCAAGCTGGCAGACAACGGTCAAGCTATTCTCTGCACTCTGCACCAACCTTCATCGCAACTTTTCGAAATTTTTGACCGGATCTTGCTGTTGGGGAAGGGCGGAGAGCAGCTTTATTTTGGAGATATCGGTCCCTCGGGATCAAAAGTGATTGAGTACTTTGAGAAGACCGGTAATCTCAAGTGTCCAGACGATGGTAACCCGGCTGAATGGATCATTGAGATAACTCGAGAACAGACAACAACAATAACACCAACAGAAGATGGAGTGCGGAGTCACTGGGCGCAAGTATGGGACTCAAGTGAGCACAAGCAAGAAGTTCTGGAACGCCTCGAACATCTCAAACACAATTCTGGAGGCGACTCTACATTCATAGATTCCCGCAGTGGCGAGTATGCGGCACCACTTGCCCGGCAATTCTACCTCGTCCTGAAGCGAAATTTCCAGGAGTATTGGAGAGACCCGATATCCTTATATTCGAAGCTGGGCCTCTGTCTAGGTATTGTAAGTGGAATTTCAGCGTCCCTCCCCAAGCTAGGTTTGTTTACAAATTCCAGTCTCTCTCAATTGGTCTCTCATTCACGAACACAACACTGGATATGCAAGGCCTAACAAATCTGACCTTTGCTTCTCTATTGGTTGTTCTTCTCTTCGCAATGCTTGATCAACAAGTCATCAAACGGTTCATCTCGGAACGGGATATGTTCGAGGCTCGTGAACGCCGAAATCGATCATACTCCTGGATCATATTTGTTAGCAGCAATATCGTCGTCGAGCTCTTTTGGCAAACCATAGCCAGCGTGCTGTTCTTCATCACGTGGTACTACCCAACCGGCATGTGGAGGAACGGAGATGCGGACTTTAGCACCTCGGAGCGTGCTGGTTTGGTATTCATGCTCATTTGGTTTTTCTGTCTGTTTATCAGCACACTTTCTCATGCAGTGGCCATCGCAATCCCCTTGGCAGAAACAGCAGTCCAGATTGCCGCCCTGCTTTATTGGTTCATGATTATGTTCTGCGGGTAATCGCTTTCCGTTTACTCAGTCTTCTGTTTGGAGGCAGGCTAACACTCATATCATAGTATTCTCATATTCCCAAATGACCTTCCAGACTTCTGGGTCTTTGTCCACCGCGCCTCACCTTTTACCTATCTGATCAACGGTCTCTTGGCCGCTGGCCTTGGCAATGTCGAAATACTTTGCTCGCCTGTCCAACAGCTCCGCTTTAGCCTCCCTTCGACGGTCGTAGAGTCCGGGAAGACATGTGGCGAGTATCTGGCTTCATATGTCCAGATGGCAGGAGGAACTGTCATCAACGAAGATGAGACAATGGGACAGTGTTTTTATTGCCCTGTAGACAGCACAAACGATTTCTTCAAGGGCGTGGGGATAGATTTACACAAGCGGTGGCGTAATGTTGGATATCTAGCTGTGTATATTATGTTTAATATCACACTAACGTTTGGACTCTATTGGTTAGCGAGGGTACCAGGGAGGAGAAAATCTTCTTGAATTTCTTATTTTAAACTCAAAGAGTTCCTATAGTAATTTATAACTCCTATATTAATATATAGAAGGATAAAGCAAAAAAGAGTAGTAAGAGTACTGGAATTAAAATAGAAATACTATAATATTTTATTACAGGTACTAGTTAATTCGATTCTACAAACTCCGCGAAGCTTGTCTCTATACTTCTGGAAAGCTTCCAAAACGCTTCTATTCCGTCAAGCCCGCCTTGGCCGGGGCTTCCGGAGAAAACAATTACCCAAGACGGAAATGGTTAAATCCGGGCGGCAGCTGTTTCTCAATCGACAACCACTAAGCCCGGACTTAGGAAGATGGAAAGACAATTTGGTATGAAGAAGCGAAAGTCAATTACGATGCTGTCGGGAAAAAGAATCAATGACATATTTTCTATAAAAGCCTAGCAAGGCCATCCGTTTGGAAGAATGACAGAAACCACCATTCCAACCATAACATCCTCTACTGCCTCATATTACAACCTACCCTACACCACCGTGTTAGTCAATACCATGGCCTCCAAACAGTATGCGAACACTCAGCCCGTGGGCTTCACCAACCGCATTGAGCGAGTCGCTGTCGTCGGTGTACGTACTACAAATACACTCTGAACAAGATCTTCTAAACTAATATCATTCCCCTGTTACAGGCCTCCGGCACCGTGGGCACCGGCGTCGTCCGCGAGCTCCTCAAAACCGGAAAACACACCGTCACAGCCATCACCCGCGCATTAGGCGGGAGCGCTAATCTTCCCGAGGGAGTGAAAGTCGCCCCCGTCGACTACGACGATGAGGCCTCGCTGATCGCTGCCCTAAAGGGCCAGCAGTTCCTCATGATCTCCCTCCCCAGCTCCGCCATCCCCACCATCCAGCCCAAGCTCATCGCCGCGGCGGGCAAGGCCGGCGTCCCCTACATCATGCCCAACTGCTACGGGCCCGACTTTGTCAACGAGAGCCTGTCAAAGGAGACGCTGACGGGGGACATGGTGCGCGGCGGGCTGGCCGACGTCGAGAAGACGGGCACGGCCTCGTGGATCGCCCTCGTCTGCTCCTTCTGGTACGAGTTCTCCCTCTCCTTCAACGCCAACTCGTACGGCTTCGACATCCCCAACAAGAAGGTCACCTTCTTCGACGACGGCAGCACCGCCATCAACACCTCCACGTGGGACCAGTGCGGCCGCGCCGTCGCCTCCCTCCTGAGCCTCAAGGAGCTGCCCGACGACGAGAGCGACAAGTCCGCCACTGTCTCGGATTGGAAGAACAAGCCCCTCTACATCTCGAGCTTCAAGGTCTCCCAGCGCGAGATGCTGGACAGCATCCAGCGCGTGCAGGGGACGACCGACGCCGACTGGGTTATTGAGTACGAGAAATCGTCTGAGCGGTACAAGAGGGGCCAGGAGCTTCTCAAGACGGGAGACTACGGCGGGTTCGTCATCTGCCTGTACACTCGCGTCTTCTACCCTAACGGCGATGGAGACATCGAAGAGAGATATGGTCTCGCCAATGGAGTTCTCGGCCTGCCTCAGGAGGATTTGGATGAGGCTTCGGCGAGAGCTATCGAACTAGCAGCTAAGAACGCGAACCCCTACCAGGGCAAGGGGAGGTAACCATGATCTAGCGAAGATATCGGCATGGCATGTTATAGGTAGAACTATAGAATAGGTAGCAAAAGAAGCATCGCTGTGGATCTCGAGCATCCTCGACTCACATCATTCGACGCCTGTGCATCCTTCTCGTCGACCTCTGCTTGGAGCTCGCTTGAACCATTCGGTGAAAGCCGAGCCTTCATCGCCCCCACCGCGAAGCTTCACGCACCCCATATTCCACCGTTCCCCGTTCCTTTGATCAGATGAAGCCCGGATGGGACCGTTTTTGGCGTATGCAAGATCCGTTGCAGTAGGTTATTGGGGAGTGACGCTTGTGTAGATACACCCTCCGCGCTATCGTGAACCGCTTCCCCCTTGGACCATTGTACATGCAAACTTACATGGCAGCCGTGCAGGAGGCGGAGACTCGTTTCTACTGTTTATAATTTTTAGCCTGATTTTGATGTCGTCTGGCCTTGGCTTTTTAGTCCTCGAATCAAGGTACATGACCTCATGGTAAAGACAACGTTTCTACAACGTCTCTACTTTAACTCACCACGAATTGCTCAACTTGGAAATAGCAAAGCACATACCAATTAAACCAGACTTGGCGAATCTATCAATCAAAACCTGGGCGTGATCTCGCTCACACAGAAACTTGCAAAATGAAGCCATGCATACTGCATGATTTCGCTCGCCATCGCGACCTCTTGGCGGTTGTCAGCAGAAGAGTTCTTCCAACGTCCCACGCCAAACTTGCCACTCAGCGACCAGCCGCACATGGCGTCTTGGCCATACAAAGCGGACAACTCACACTCGCATACAAGTACAATTTGGTGCTGCGTAATGTAAGTCCCAGCGCAGTTCCTCTGTGGAGGTTGTGTTTCAACCGCCCACCCCCATAAGTTTATGGGATATAGACAGGGGGGAGAGGGGTGCGCAATGCTCCTTTTTTACTTTCACATCAATGCAAACACAACGCATTCGAAACTTCGCATCACCCCATAGCTGTCGGCTGATGTCGGAATCCGCTGACCGAGTGGGTGCCTTCGGAAGCTCCCGACTCCTTGCGGTCGGACATTCATGAGTTTGAGTGCGGACCGGCAACGCGACGGCTGCTGCGCACCCTTCGCAAGGCCCGGGCCAATTGGTGTAACATATCGATTGGTTTGCGTCTCCGCTTGGGCTGCGGACGTTGAAACACGACTGCAAACCCGCTTCTCGCGAGAGGCATGCCCCGGTTGAATGCCACTGTGGCATGTCAAGTCTGCCCGTTCCTTGGAATCTCATGCAGCTTCCATGGTGGCTGGCCAAACGGGATACGGAGCATATCATGTAATATGTCCCAGCAGTATATGGACAGCCTATAATGTAGGTACTTGAAAGGTAAGGGGAGATGATGCTCCGCAAACAAATCCCATTTTTTAGATCATTATCAATTAACAGGACCATTCTCCTGCCTCCTCCCCACCTCAGTCAGTGATGTTGCACTGATGAAAGGGGAGTGCTAGCCGAAGCAGGGAATACGGGGTAAAGAAATGGGGGACAGACGAGAGCTACGTACTTTATTCCTCCGATCTAGGGGGTAAATCGTGGAACAAAGCCTCGACCTCCGTCGCCTGATCGGCGTAAGGTCCGGTAAGTAAGCACCTTCAGCACGATGTTACACTGCACATAAGCACGGGAAAAAGCAAAAAGCCACGTTCATGCCGGCCCGGCGCAAGCCCCGGAACAAGGGGCAAACTTGATCACTTATCCTCGTCGAGTCACGTCGGCCTCCCAGCGCATCCGAGTTTTCTTTCATAAAGACTTATGAAATCCTGCTCATTTTGAAGTGGTTGCCCTAACTCGGCCGCAGATTGGAGGGCGCATCCCCCAGGAAAAAGACCCCGATGGTGTGGCTGCATATGCGCATGTGCGTTGGCGAGTAAGGAGGAACCGTATGGTTTCTCAAGCGAGAGCGTGATCTGGGGCAACCGCACAGTAGTCCATGCAGAATGAAGGGTTGCGATGGAGGGTTATGATGGAGGGCAGGGGCGAGAAGAACACGGGCACGAATGTGCACACGCGTGCGCACCATAGGACGCCATCATGTATGTAAGAAATGTGACGCCCGGTGATTTGCCTGTAGGAGTGATTTGCACTTGCAGCTAGGTCGACGCCCACACCAATCGCCGAGAAGATCTGATCTCGATCCCGACCTACATGGGAGATGATCACCTGAGTGGAAATAACGAAAACCCCCTCTAAGTGCTTCTGACAAGGAGGCGTAGCTGAGAAGGATAGATAGTCTGCCACCTTATGTCATCGGTGGGATCGATGATCGCGAAAGAATTCCAAAACTTTGGAGAGTCGGTAGCCATATTTAGCTGCCCCGCGATTTAAACGCCGTTAATGCGCGATCCGCACTGCTCGTGGGCCATTCGAGATGGGATAAGTCTAGATCAAATCGGTCAGACGATTCGGGAGCCCCAATGGGAAGTGGCCTCATACTAGTTTAGCCTTTGGCTGGGGCTGGTCAGAGCGCTTAAACCCGTTGGTATCATGGTGAGGCTTAACCCCCACGGCCAGGGGTTCTCCTCTTGGTGCGGTAGAGGGAACCAAGAAAGAGTGTGTGGAACTTTTAGTAAGAACAAGGTGTGGACAGAGATGAAGCAGGGATCAGGGTTCAGCCTTTAGGATTGGGGTTACCGTGGAAGTCTCTGTTTGGATGATGTGGTTTATAAGATTTTGCAAGTGGATCGTGAGACTTTCTTTTTCTTGTTGCATTTATGCAGTATGCACGCCAGGTGCTTGACTTCAAGTTTCAACTGAAAACAGAGCCCAGTACCTAGCTAATCCCGATGGATCTGCCGGTTTTCAACGGCCGGCCGGTCGGTTTTTCATCGTTGCCGAGACGTGCGCATGAACGTTTGAGAAGCGGCTGACAGAGTCATGATGATGGAGCCTTGCGTAAGTCACATCTTCAAGATGTTCGGGGGGATTGTCTCCCCTCTCGTTCCGATTTATTTGAAAGAAGAGAAATGTCCTCCGGGATTAAATCAATACTGAACGGCGATGGCACCATTGTCGGAGCTTGATGCAACCTATGGTTTGGTTCGGGATGTGCAACATGTCGGATATTTTCGCATGAATATTGGGAGTGTTTCCAATTGTCGCGGCGGCAATAATTCGCTGAGGTAACATCTCTCGGCCCCGCCCTATTGGTAATATCATTATGAGTTGTTCATCTGCTGCGTCAAGGGGCAGTGTCCTTTTAGCATTGACCTTCCCCAGCCACGGGACTCGAAATTTGTCGGAGAGCCCCACAAGCACGGGAGTACCAGAGGGTACCTCGCCATGAGGGCACGGAAAATATGAAAGAGCAATGAGAGTAGGCAGCACTTGAGGGAGAGTAGGAGAAAAATTGTGAGTTGGGTGTGGTGCGCTCCGCTGTCTTGCATAGATGTGGATTGGGTCCCAACAACCGCTGTAAATACCATCTCTTGCGTCAACCAAGTTTGGTCTTCTTTGAGGAAAACGTCCTCACATTGTAATGCTTTATGTGGCGGTAACGAAAATATCCGTGTTTGAAAGGACAAGCTCCACAGCATGCCAGCTATCGAACCATTTAATTCTCGTATGAGCAACTGAGCTGTGGTTGGTATCGACTGCTTGGGCTCTGATTCTACTATGTATGGATCTGGATTCTAACAGAACCAGCCTCTAAACAGAGGCGACAGGCTGGTTAAGGGCGGTTGTTCTACAGCCGGGGATGCCCTTGGCTGTCCCTGGATCGTGCGAGGGTGTGGATGGATAAAACGGATGGTGGCCCGCTGCAGATCAGGGTATTATACCTGCTTGTCATATAGCCGGAGCCGTGACGTAGGAGCTGTACTGTATTGCTGTGAAGTTTCCCCACAAAGGCAGAGACAGAGCCTCCGAAAAACGTAGTGTAAATCGAGAAGTCAATAAAGCTAAAGCGTACAAGAGTAATTGAATGACCAATTTAATTTGTATAAACGAGGAAGATGGGAATAGACAAGGACATCTCATGCCGGAAAACCTGATTGTTATGCTTATTTAACGAACAAGCCACTTCCTTGTGGCTTTCCTGTTTTGGGGATAACATAAGTGTGATCAAATCTTAAGCAGATGGTATATGTAATGAATACATCCTCAATGCTGGCAATTTCATATCTGCCCTGATATCCATTTTGTGAAATGACTGCATATTAAGACAATATGATAAGTGGGGATATAGGAAAAACAAAAAGAGAGTAAAAATGAAGATGGGAGAAAGGGAACAAGAGAGAACGAGGCGAAGGACTTTTCATACAGGTAATACAATTCTTTAGTCGACTTCAGGCCCCTTCATTTCCTCAACATATGGCTTCTTGTAATCGTTATCATCGTTTGCGTTGTCATTCTTTGCGTTCTTGGCCGCTTCATTATAGACGGAGCTGGCAGCCGTCATCGATTCGTGATCTGCGCCGCCCTGCTTCTCGCTATCTGACCAGCCCGCTGGATCATGAGTTGCCTCGCTCGGCGCAGTGCTGTTGTTCGCGTTATGATTGGCTAGCGGGGTGGTCTTCACCTTGGAGAAGGCCCCGTTCATGATGTTGAGGGTGCGCATCGTTTCCTCCAGCTTCTTGAGCTTCTCTGGGTCAGGAGGAGCGTTCGATCCAGGACTGTAGACTGGTTCGCTGGGCTTGGGAGTATCACCTTGACTGGTTGTTGTACCATTTGATTGCCCGGCTCCAGCTTCTTGCTCCGCCTTGAGGAAAGCAGCCTTCTCACTTTCTTCGGCCGCTGTCTGTGCCTTGTGCTGGGCCATCTTTTGTTCCATATTCTTGGGCTTCTCGTCCTCCGCAGGTTTCTTTTCCTTCTTCTCACGTCGGAGCAGTTCGATCTCGAGGACTCTGGTGCCCATGGGCACCTTGGTCTTCAGACCATCATCATCGCAGTCGAAGTAGACAGCCCAAACACCGGGTGTTTCTTCAACGGCACAGAAACCCTCCCAGCCATCGAAGATCATACGTCGATCCTGCTTGGTGCAGTCAAAAGGACCGGTGAGGTTGGGTTGGGCATCAACACGGACACCGTACTTAACTTCATAGGTTTCCCTGTCGACGTAGATCCAATTCAAAATGGGAGGCTCGTCCATGATTGTACTGACCAAGCCCTCATACTTGGAATCGGGGTAGGGAAGGAAGTACCCTGCAAAGGGATAGCCTCCATCATCAGATGGTGGAGAGTCATCATTGTATTCGTTGGGAAATTCATTCGAAATGTAGAGCTGCGCGCAAGAGAAACACGTTAGCATTGTACTTGGTGACTAATTGGTAAAGCTGGTATGAGTAGACGGGAGCTACCTTGTTATCTCTGAGGACGACGAGCTTGTTGTTGATGTCGCGGCTCCGGATGGATCGCTTCACACAGGATACCACCAAGTTGCACCGACGAGCTCTGTGCTCCTCTCTGCGAGACTTGGACTGACTCTGACGGATAGCCTCTTGGGAGCCCAGCATAGCTGGGCATATGGTGAGGGCTAGCAGCACAGAGAGAGACATGGCGACCTGATGTGGATCTCCTTTTTGGACGGCTTCCTTGACTTTTGCAAGCTCTAGGTCAACAGCCTGTTCAGTTTGAGCGTTGAAGGCTTCTCTTAGCTTGCGGAGTTCTTCCGCCTGCTGTTCTGGATCTTGCTCAGGAGCTTGGCCAGGTTCTTGATCTTGTTGTGGTTGATTGGAATCTGGAGGCGGCGCTGTTTGCTCTGCGTTCTCTTGTGACTGATTGCTCTGACCAGCCTGTTGCTGTGGTTTCTGGTCCGACGTCTGCTGAGATGTCTGATCAGAATCAGACGGCTGGGACATGGGATGCAGCAGTCTTTCTCCTTTGTTCGATTCCTCTCTGCGTCTTGCGCAAGCGAATCACTCCTATCCACTCAAACGTAGCAGATGGCAGCAGAGGCAATGCAAAGGCGCAGGACCCAGTTGTTGGATCCTTTTTGGCGAAAACAACAACAATAATATTAAAAGTACAGGAAATCTCATGCAATAATGCGGCAGACAGAGGAGGCGTGCGTACTCTTGGCCCAGGGCATGGTCGGGTCGGTCGAGAAGCAGAAGCAAAGCGCCTATATCACCGGATTGGCTGGCCTTCTGGTACTTTCCTGTACTTTCCCGATTCGCGGCATTTTACTAGTGCCTGGATCGTGAACGCCACTCTGTAGAGATCTGACCTGAATTATGCCATTACAGGGTGGTCCAGCCTGCGGGAATCATGCCATTTTCCACATGAAAAAGCCCCCAGAGTGCAGGGCAGGAATACAGAGGCATTGGCGAGAAATTCCGTCGGGGCCCTGTCCCTGTCGCTCGACGTATCGACATTGCAGCCAGACAGCTAACTATTGGAGAGAGTGGCCGACGGAGAGTGAGGAGATGGGGGGGCGTGTCTCTGCGTTGTGAGTTGTTGTGGATGAGTGGCACCAGGCTGCAGATTAGATTTCATGCGAAACATTGGCCACCCCTACCGACCTACAAGCCGACTGACGTGTCAAGCCTTCTTCCCCACAGATACCCGGCGTGCTCCGACACGAGAGGCCAATCGAGAAAAGCCCTTGGTCCTTCTGCTTCTCTCGGTCTATCCTGATGCGCCTCCTCAATATTCATGGGTGTCTCTCGAGTATCTGGTGAGATCGAGCTCGGTGGATCGAGTAACCCCGGCTTCTGCTCCACCCCCAGCCCAGCCCAACCCGGTCCAGAAGACTTTGACGAATGATCAAACCCATCTTGAATTGGATGTTTGTGACTCGCTGGCCTGCTCTGCATTGAGTTCTTGCTTCTTCCACCGCCCCGGTCCCCGCTGTAACAAGCAAATATCCTGCTTCTCCTGGAAAGCTGGAAGTTCCGGCAACCCACACCCCCTTCATCAGAGTAACAGAACTAGAATCGAACCATAGGACATTGTGGATGTCTTGGAGTATCGAGCGTAGAGCAGCTATACCATATTGTAGCATAGAAGGTAGATAGCATCTCTCGTCTCGGATAGGAGAACCCCAACACGTAGTAGGCTTGTGCAGCTACAACAAGGTGAACATGGGGTCATCAGGATGGGGCCGCTCATCTTGAAATGGCCCACTTGCCGAGAGCTTGCATCAGTTCACCCACCGGCCTATTGATAGGTTTCTCTTTGGTGACTTGATTCACCCACCCTCTGGAACCGGCTTGATGTGCTGGCGATGCCGCTAGGCCCCAGGTGGATGTTGGTGGGTGCGTTCTGTGTCGTACGCGTGGGTGCGAGGGTGCGAGGGTGCGTAAGTCGTTTCTTTTGGCGCAGCCGCCCATGGAGGTTTCCTGCAGCTGCATGCCTGCGGGAACGGCCTGTTGGTCGGTGATTGCGGGAGCCGAGTCTTTTTCGATCGGTGGCTCATCTGGATGGAGCTTGGAGATGAGCCTGATCGCGTGAGGATCATCTCGTCCGATGGACACCGAGTAGGTCAAGCTTTGGAGTAACCATCCAGGTATATAAGGTCGTCCCGAGTCCACCTTAGACACCAGTTCGTCTCTACCATCCTCAGTTCCCCAAATCAGTCAAAATTCCGTCAACACCTAAAAGCCAAAAGTCCCCCGTGGGATCTCCCCTATACGACCCGTTAATTCCCCGGTCGTTCCAAACCTTCACAATGTCTGAGTGAGTCCCCCCCACCCATTCACAGCTGAGATCTCCAATGCCTAGCCAATTTGTTTCTCTTGGGCTTGGAAGACAAAAATAATCGTTTGTCATCCTGTATTGACGATGTATCCCAGCGCTGGTTCTCCTGCCCCTAAGCCTGTCCAGGCTCGCCCTACCTCCGCCCTCAACTACGACTCCGATTCCGACGGCCAGGCCGCCGGTGGCCGTCGTGGCGCTCCCCGTGGCGCCGCCAACAACAGCAAGGGCCAGCTTCTTGTCCCTCTCCCCACCTCGACTGGCCTCGCCGCCCCTGCTGGCCAGCTTCTGAAGGGCGCCACCACCAGTGATGGCAAGCTCAAGGATGCCTCCCTGCTCCTGGGTATCAAGCTCGACCTTGAAGCTGAGGTTCACTTGACTGCCCGTGTCAAGGGTGATGTTGTTGTCGGTCTGTACTAAGTGTGTAATGGTGTTGGAGTGTGCAAAAAAGAATCTTGAGGTTGTCTACGGATTGTTTGACAACCAAAACAACCGTGGAAATATTGAACGGCTTTGGGCTGAATCCTAGCAACCGATCGGTTCAATTGAAACCATAGATGATCGCCAAAAAAAATCCAAATGCATACAATTATGCCTCGGAGTCCCTTCTTAGTGTAACGGTCTTGCTGTGATGATGTCCAAGGAACCTTTTGGGTGAGCTATGTGTCTTCCGGTGCTGGAAACGCGAACTGCACCTTGATTAGGCGTTGGCTTATTAGTTAGGGAAATGAGAGATAATATCATCTCGATTGAAGCGCCGGTAGGAGCGTTCGGGTTGATTGCTGATAGGGGCTTTGACAGAAATTGGGAAAACTTTAGCAACCGTACAAAGCTAACAGCTTTACATAAGTCAAGTGGTAGGGAGCCTTCAGTTTCTTTCAAACAAGAGTCCACGTTGACTTTGAGAAGGCTTTCAATGTGCGAGTTTGAACTGCCCGGCTTGTAATCGTATCAAGCACGACTGGGATAGGCTGGTTTCTCAGCATGCCAGTTGAATGACTTTGTGGTTCTGAATGATGCTTTAATGCCGAGCCATTTCCATGAGATGGGTTTTAGGAAACCTTCAAGTGCATGGAACCAGCTGGACTCATTCTGGCGCACCGTTGCAAAGAAGTAAGTGTCTGAATAACACCAGCTACACGTTGGTATTCTTGTTTGCATAGAAAAGGGGAGAAATCCAGCAGACCATGGAGGGCAGTCGTGGGGTCGAAGCGTACTTTCCCCATTTCAAAGAATGAGACCGTGCCTATTTTCTCAGTGCTGATGTTTCCTATATTCCAATGATATGATAGACCGCAGCTAAATGCAACCAGCACCATTGAGCCACCAGGTCACGAAAGGTGGCGTGGGTGTGGGGGGAGCCATGCGATTCTTTGCCTGTGGGCTAAGAGAGGAAAAGGAGTCCGGCTATCCCACCACTGGCAGAGAATTCATCTCTCAGGAGGACAGTTCCGGGGTTCTTGCATCCTCCTCGAGCGCTCTAGTTGCATACTGAGACGCATTGCTCTCTGAAGGGGCTGTGCTAAGCGTGGCAAGGGCAATTTCTTAGATCCATGGTACCTGGGGAAAGGTACAAATTTCCGATGGCGTTCGATTCGCATCGGTATTCCGGAATCAGATACTTGAGCCAATGGGTATCCATACTGGGGAAGAGCAAACTCCATCGGATCGGACGATTTTGCTGTTGCGAAAGGCACAAGTGGGAAATTTTGGCCTAGCATGCAGGTTTAGCTCGAATCCACCAAGGCACCAGGCAAACCTGGAAGCTATGGCTTACTCTCTAATTGGATGTTCCTGACATTGTCGGTGTAAGCTTCGTGCTTCAGATTGGCAAGAATTCCCTCGTTGAATAAGATCCAGTAAGGCCCAACGTAGAGGCTGGTGAGAATGCCAAGGTGGGACAATTTTCCCATTATCACCCTTGGTAGATTGGCATTCTGACAGCTGGCATTAATGCTCTCTATGCGGTGAGAGCAAATCGGCAAATCGAAGCAGAGCCCATGCTGTTTTGAGAGCTGTCCTGCTGTTCCTGAGCTGCCAGCTTCCAAGTTCCCGTGCTGTGGTTGCGATGGCGCGGACTGTGGACTCCTGAATTGGCGAAGGTGAGTGGTCGCTTACAGGTCTATTACATCATCATGCAAGCTCGTGCATGCATGCTCTTTCCCATCCCTGTCGCCATCTTGATCCAGCTCCTCCTCTCTGCCTCATTTTGGGTGTTACCACCCTCCAGAGGCGGATGCGCGTCCGCAGTACATACCCAATACTCGAGTCGGGGACAAACAACTAACTCTACACAAGTCATTGCAAGGTACCGCGATGCTGGACAGGCTTTTGGGGTTGCACTGAGCTCTCAGAGTACGAGGTAGAACGTCTTGAAACGCACCTGCCGACTGGCGCAAAGTTTGGCAAGAAGGGACTTGTGCAGACCGGTGGGCAGTCAAGCAAGGAAGGCAGGAGGTACCTAGCTGTGTCCTAACCTCGATAGCTGGTAACTGTCCCCTAACCCAAGCCGGCCTTCACCAAGTTAGCTGGCTCAGTCGGGCGAGATCCTTCTCGCATTCCATCCAGGGATAGCTCCCAGCCCTGGAAAGCAGGACAGATGCAGGCCAAGCTGGATGGCAGCAAGCCGTGAAAAAGGCCATCACGGCCGAGAAATACGGAAGCAGGCAGTCGGTAAGGAGGTGAGCGTGCAGATGCCACGAGGTTGACACGCACCCACACCTTTTGTCCGTCATTGTCATCCGACCGCTCGCCTCCGAGCTCCTGGCGCAGGGAGCCGTCTAGCTCAAAACTCGTCGTTAATAAAAACCTGCCCCATCTCCCTATAATATGCCGCCTCGTCTCCTATTCTCTCGTTTCTCTGAGTTTTCGCCTGGTTCTGTCTCGCTAGCCCTTATCTTACCATAGCATTACCTCAGGTAGCGCGGTGCAGCTCCCCACCGTCGTCCAGAAGCCCCACTGCCAGTAACCGTTCGCGGGCAACAGAGCTCCGGATAGCACTGTAGCAGTGCAGCTCGTTCTTGGAACAGCTCCATACTTTATAGTGGGTGAGATCGTCATCCTGGCACCTGGCAGAGGCCGCAGCTAGCTGAGCCTATGTCTGGCCGCGGGGCAGCTTCGAGCTCCCGCTTCTCTTCTTCTTCATCATGATACCGCGAACCATGACGTCCAGCGAGGTTTATCTACTGCCACTCAGGGACGACGGGTCGCCTGACATCGCCGGTGAATACATCTACCTGGCACCGCGATGCGAAGACCCATTGGTCATCCGCTTCGCAATTGAGGGCACCTCGTCGATATGTCGTCATGGGACGCTCTGGGTCAACATCCCCGAGCATGGGCAGGAATTCCGTCGCGACAAGTTCAGGGGATTCAAGTGGGAGCCCATTCCCTAAGCCTTTGCATAGCTCAAGGTTTTTACTGACCACTTTCTGCAGACTTTCTCCCGACTTCAACCGCACCATCGAGATCTCCGTGCCCGTCTACCAGCCCGGCGCATATGCATTCTACGCGACCTACGCTGAGCTTCCAGAGCTGAGCGCAGAAGGCTCGGGCGACAATGCCTCCTCCGGCGATGACCTCAAGAAAACGCCCCTCTACTACATCGACGTTGCACCCCAGCTCAAGCTTGACGGGAGGCCCTTGCCCCTTCCTGCCCTGTCCGTTTTCTCTGTCATTAGCAAGTTCATGGGCAAATACCCCTCGGACTGGGAGCGACATCTGAGAGGTATCAGTGACCGCGGCTACAATATGATTCATTTTGCACCTCTTCAAGTTCGAGGCGACTCAAATTCCCCCTACAGTTTGTATGACCAGCTGGGTTGGGATCCTGCCAGCTTCCCGAATGGCGAAAAAGATGTTCGGAGGCTAGTGGAGAGCTTGGAGAAGGAGCATTCCCTATTGAGTTTGACCGACATTGTCCTCAACCACACCGCAAATAATACAGCCTGGCTTGAGGATCATCCAGAAGCAGGTTACAACATGTCTACCGCCCCTTGGTTAGAATCGGCATTTGTCCTCGACTCCAAATTGCTCGAGTTAAGTGGTCGGCTCGCCGAACTTGGACTTCCCACCGAGATAAAATCAAACGATGATCTCATGGTCATTATGGAGGCGATCAAGAAAGAGGTCGTTGCCAAAATACGCCTTTGGGAGTTTTACGTTCTCGATGTCGACTACAATGCTGAGGCTGCGGTAAACGCCTGGCTTAACAAGGAGACATATACCCCCGAAGAGGGCCTTGACTTCCCTGGGGACATCGGAGAGTTAGCAGCAGCGAGCCTGGAGAAGCAGGTAGAATTCGTGAGGAAATTTGGTCAAAGAGGCACTGATCGCCTAGGCGAGCGCTTCCGCCGCAAGATCGACCCCAAGCTTGCATCGAGCTTTTTATCATATACCTTGGGTGGATACGAAAGTACAAATGGGCCTGACAAAGCTGCCGCAAAAGCTAAAATTGTTCAGCTTTTGGATGTCCTGAATGTTGAGTTCTACAAAGAATATGATGCTGAAGTAGACGAAATACTTCAACAGCTGTTCAATCGGATCAAATATGTACGACTGGATGATCATGGCCCCAAATTAGGCCCCATCAACGACACAAACCCGTTGATTGAATCATACTTTACTCGCCTGCCGGAAAACGACACCACTTCGAAACTGGAACCTGGAGAGAAAGCGTTGGTAAATAACGGGTGGGTCTGGGGTGGAAATGCTTTGGTTGATAATGCAGGCCCTACCTCACGGGTTTACCTTCGTCGAGAGGTAATTGTTTGGGGAGACTGTGTGAAGCTCAGATATGGGTCTGGCCCTGAGGATAATCCCTGGCTGTGGGATCATATGACGAAGTATGCTCGGATGCTTGCCAAGTACTTCGCAGGCCTTCGGATTGATAATTGCCACTCGACGCCGATTCATCTCGCTGAACATATCCTCGACGAAGCGCGCAGAGTCAGACCAAACCTCTATGTGGTTGCCGAGCTCTTCACTGGATCTGAAGAGATGGATTACGTTTTTGTGAAAAGGCTTGGATTGAGTTCTCTAATTCGTGAGGCTATGCAGGCATGGAGCACTGCTGAGCTCAGCAGACTCGTGCATCGCCACGGAGGAAGGCCGATTGGAAGCTTCGAGGTTGATGAGATCACAAGATCCGATACACCCACGGCTCCCTCAAGCCCCACGGGGCTTGGCCCAGACACGTCACAGAGCAACGGCGCATATTCGAGAGAGATCATCCGAGTTATCAAGCCTGCCCCAGTCCACGCACTCTTTATGGACTGCACACACGACAATGAAACGCCGGCCCAGAAGCGAGACGCTCGGGATACCCTTCCCAATGCAGCTCTCGTCAACATGTGCTCGAGTGCGACCGGTAGTGTCATGGGTTATGACGAGATCTATCCCAAGCTCATCGACCTTGTGAACGAAACGAGGCTTTACACGTCAGAGTCTTCAGGACCGAACTCCGTTCAAGTTGGCGGCGGTAGGAACGGTATTGGTGGTGTGAAGAAGCTGCTAAACCAAATTCACACACTAATGGGCAAAGACGGATATGAGGAAACGCACATTCATCACGAGGATCAATACATCACGGTTCACCGGGTACACCCCGAGTCCAGAAAGGGCTATTTCTTGATTGCGCATACGGCGTTCCCCGGTTATGGAAATGGCAACGGCGCCTTCAATGCGGTAACTCTCACGGGAACCAAAGCCCGGCATCTGGGTAGTTGGATGCTGGAAGTTGACAGCAGCGACGATACAACTCGAGAGGTACTTAGCGACGCGAAGTCACTCAGAGGTCTCCCCAGCCGGGTGGTCGACCTACCGGGAATCAGGATGGAATATACCGGAGACGACACTGTCATTACAGTGAGAGACAAATTCCCGCCTGGTAGTATTGCGTTGTTCGAAACATGGATCCCCAGCGCGGAACATTCAGCAGGTCTGGATACATACGTCACCTCTGGAGCTAAAGAGGCTTGGAGAGACCTGGATTTGGTCGATCTCAACTTCTTAGTATATCGATGTGAGGCTGAGGAGAGGGACTCTAGCGACGGTCGGGACGGCGTCTATGATATTCCTGGTCACGGCAAGTTGATTTACGCGGGTCTCCAGGGCTGGTGGAGCATTTTGGAACCGATCATTCGAGAAAATAATCTTGCTCATCCGCTCTGTCAAAATCTTCGAGATGGCCAATGGGCACTGGACTACATTATTGGCCGCCTACAAAGGATCAGCTCCACCGAGACGTACAAGCGGCTTTCCAAGCCTGCTACATGGCTTCAAGAGAGGTTTGATGCGATCCGCAAAATTCCGAACTTTCTCCTTCCTCGATACTTTGGCCTCATCATCCGAACAGCATATGTGGCCAGCAAGGAACGCTCTATTGCGTTGATGAGCGAAGATGTACAGATGGGCCAGTGGTTCCTCCAAAGTCTAGCCCTTGTCAGTGTCCAACAGACAGGTTATGTCAAGTCAGCTTCTCTCTGGCCTGATAAAGCCGTTCCATCCCTAGCTGCCGGGCTGCCCCATTTCGCAGTCGAATGGGCGAGATGTTGGGGGCGTGACGTCTTCATTTCAATCCGAGGTCTGTTTCTTGGGACAGGACGTTTTGAGGAAGCCAGAGAGCACATCCTCGCCTTTGGAAGTGTTTTGAAGCATGGCATGATTCCAAACTTATTAAGTAGTGGAGATGCACCTCGTTACAATGCCCGGGATTCTATCTGGTTCTTCTTGCAGGCCATCCAAGACTACATCCGCTTGGCTCCAGAAGGTGATGAATTCTTGAAGACCAAAGTGAGGCGTCGCTTTTTGCCCTATGACGATACTTGGTTCCCCAAAGATGATCCACGCACGTACTCAAAGGAGAGTACCATCGAAGACATCATCCAAGAGGCTCTTCAGAGACATGCGTCGGGGATGCAATATCGTGAAGCAAATGCTGGCCCGCAGATTGACTCCCAAATGAAAGATGAAGGCTTCAACCAAGACATAAAGGTGGACTGGAATACTGGTCTCATCTTTGGTGGCAATCAATCCAATTGTGGAACCTGGATGGACAAGATGGGTGAGAGTGAGAAAGCTGGTTCCAAGGGAGTTCCAGGAACCCCGCGTGACGGTGCCGCTATCGAAATCACCGGTCTCCTTTACAGCACCTTGGTCTGGTTGGCAAAGCTACACAAGGCTGGCAAATATCCATATGAATCGGTCAAAAAGGCCGACGGTACGCCTGTGACCTTTGACGAATGGGCAGGCCGAATCAAGGATAATTTTGAGAAGTGCTATTACGTCCCCGAGTCAGCGGATGAAGATGCGAACTATGATGTGAACAGCGCCATCGTCAACCGCAGGGGTATCTACAAAGACTTGTACAAGTCGGGCAAGGAATTCGAAGACTACCAGCTTCGTGCCAATTTCCCCATTGCCATGACGGTCGCACCAGACCTATTCGATGACAAGCATGCACTCCACGCACTCTGCTTGGCCGACAAAGTGTTGCGAGGGCCAACTGGAATGGCCACTCTTGACCCTGCCGACCTGAACTACAGACCCTATTACCGGAATAGCGAGGACAGCGAGGACTTTGCGACAAGCAAGGGGCGCAATTACCATCAAGGGCCTGAGTGGTTGTGGCCTACCGGATTTTTCCTGAGAGCACTCCTAAAATTCGATCTGAAGAGACGGGCAACAAGGGAGGACAGAACAGAAGCATTCCAACAAGTGACGCGACGCCTAGCTGGGTGCAAGAAAATGATCAAGGAAAATGTCTGGGCCGGATTAGTTGAACTAACACAGAAGAACAATGAGCCTTGCCCAGATTCAGTAAGTCTCGCCCCCGTCCCAAGCTTCATTAACGAAGTGTCTCAAGCCATGTCTTACAAGTCTACTAACACAATCGATTTCACAGAGCCCAACGCAGGCTTGGTCCGCAGGCTGTCTTATCGATCTGTATATGGATGCTGCGGAAGAGCAGGAGGTGAAGAGGGATTAAATAATGCTGCGACAGCTCATAGGTGCATACATAACGTGATTACCCATATACAGCAACCCAAAATTACCAAGGCGACCGTTCATGTTTCAGAATTGCCTCACATGTGCTCCTGTTGTAGATTATGTGTCAAATCGACCCCTCCTCCCCTTACCCTTGCTCCCCATCTCTCCCGAGAGACTAGGTCTAGTTACCCGCAACGTTGAGATCAGATGAAACGTGAGAAATTTTTTGACATCATCCAGCTTATATTCTCGTATTATTGTTTCTCCAGGTAGGCTAATTAAGAGGGCGCTCATCTCACTTTCCCAAACTATGCCATAGGAAAGGAGAACCCAAATACATGTGTATGTAGAGGACGGGATGATAAATGCACAATGAGAATATTCCACCTTGAGAGCTAGCTAGCTCCGTAGCCTGTGTTCAATCGTTCTTCATCTCGCGATATCTAGATCCAAAACCATGAACAATAAATAACATCAAATTTCAAGCGTGTTGAGGAAATAAGAGGGAAGGAAGGAGGGAAAAGAAACAACGCCCATCATAGCAGCCCAATCGAAGGAAATCGGCTGGTTTAATCAACGCCTGCCCTCCCTTTGTCATTCGAATCGCTTGCAGCTTCAAGAGCGAAAACAATCCAAAAAAAAAATGTAAGAGAGGGAATATATATAAGAGAGAAAGAAGCACAAGACAAACTGGAATGATCACCTTCTGATCCGAATTCCAGTAGTTCCCAAATTTGTGTATACCCAGCCGCCCGACCCAAGTAAAAAATAATATCCGTTCAGAAGCTCCAGAGAAAAATAGAAGAAATAAATGATCCAACAAACTCGACGCCGTACTCTAACTTTGAGGTCCAGGTGGAAAAGGAATGTGAGAAACAAAATCGCTGACATCATGCTATAGGAGACAGGGCTGGTGGCGGTATCATGTACGCTCCCTAACAGTCCACTTCTTCTTTTTGCCCTCTTGGGCCTCACCACCGCCTTTACCGAAGGCGGAGGCCAAGGCTCCGGGCATGAAGACACCTTTGGCACGAGGGTCGTCTGTTGGTGGTGTCGCGGCGATATTAGGGGCTGAGGTACTATGCTCTGGGAATCCGGGCCCCCATGAGGGATGCGATGCTGAGCCGGATTGCTTCTGGCCGATGGTCGATTGGCGATCCTTCTTCTTGATATATCGACGGCGCCAGATGCAGGCGCCGACCCAGATACCGACGATGGCAACGACAACAATGACAATCATAATGACCCATTGCCAATGGTTGGAGATCCTACAGAATAAATGTTAGGATGTATTCCGAGATAGGAGACGACGAGTCCACTTACCAGTCTCCGCCGCCCCCACGATTCTTGCTGCCTGAGCTACCCCCCGAATTACCTCCAGCCGTTGTCGTTGTTTGGGAACCGCCGCCGTAGGCGCTGCAGGTGCCGCGGAACCAAGTGACAATTGAACCCAGGCCGTTGGCGTCGCAGGCATTGTCACATACACCGGTGGTCGCTGTCGAGAATCCTGTCACCCGGGAATCCTTGCAGAAACAGTCCATGTAAACCGAGGCATCGGCTGTGGAAACGGCGGGAGGTACACATTTTCCATTGGCGTCCCAGAGCGGCTGGCAGGCCACGGCACAGGAGGGGAGCTTCGCCGTGTCCGAAAAGGGGGGAATGGTGGTGATGGGTTGTTGGTTTGCTGTCGAGAAAGGGTCAGTGATTTGGTCCAGAGCACAATACTCGGGGAAGGTACACACCCATCGTGTCTGCTCTAACTGAGGCAGTCCGTGGCTGTGGCGATTATGTGGAATCGTGTAAACGAGCGTGTGATGAGTCTTGGATATCAAAATTCGCTGCTCATGGGCGCTGATTATCGGTGTGTGCTGTCGTGGTCGTTGTGCTGGCGGTTGGGAAATGTCGTACGTCAACTATGCAGACTTAGACAAGGATTACTGGCACAAGTGTGATCGGAGAGGCCGGATGAGATCGAAAGCCGAAGGGGGCGAGAAAGCGTGGAAAAGCGAGCGACGACGATGGGCTTTTTCCCCTTTGCCTGCGACAAGGTGAGGGATGATATGGACGCGTCCCACGGACAAATATTGGATAGGGTGTGTTTGTATGCGGGAGAGAGGATTGCAGCCGTGGAAACTGGAATGGGATGGACGTGGTTACGCCTGGAGCAAAGAAGTGGGGATTTGGGTGAGGCAGTTGTTGCACCATGGAAGACCTTGTTTTTCTCGGTGGGGTCGGAGGAGGTACTTGTTGGGGCGCGTGTTTTTGCAGCGGCGGTGGGTACCTCGGACAGAACAGAGTTGGGCCGGAAATAGAAGTAGTGGTCACTGCCAGCAGCACGGAAGGTACCGCCCAACCGCCCGTATCAGGAGGTAAAGTATCTCACCTATCTCCTCCCTCACCAGGCTGGGGTCCTCGCCAGACGACGGTGGGGAGGCCCAGAGGAATAAGGTGCAGGTGTCGGGTAATTATTCGGTTTTGCATATGTGGTTTAGAGGACGCAGTCTGGCCCTGCGATTAAACTCAACGCCAGGACAACGCGAGCTCGGCTGCTTTAGACTCTGGAATAGTGCATCGTGATGACGCTTCACCGTACTGACTCAGTATTAGTGCTACGCTTGTCAATCGTACCCTGCTGACAGCATCGCTAAGTTGTACTTGCCATTGTTGCCAAGGCAAATTTAATCGCATTCCGGTTGGGCTACAGATTGTACCCAGTTTGTCCAGCTGGGATTGTCGCCCAGCGGCTTGGCCCAAATCGCCGCCCCTGCAAAAGAGCCCGCACTGTGGAGAGAGGGAGGCCGCCGTGACGTTCAGATCCTCAGCCTGCCTTCTTACTCCAGAAGGACGGTGCGCGCGGATTATGCTCAGCCTCTTGGAGTGCTGGTGTGCATCTCGTATTTACCACACATCCTTGAGGGGCCAAGCCACACCAAGGGCCACACGAGGGCGGCACCGGCTTCCCCTGGCTACCATGTGTAAGTCGCTGGCACCACCCTTGAGCGCTGGGCCATAGATAACTTTTATCTGGGTTGGATCAATAATGCTACACTGCAATCTCCTTTTCCAGGCTCCGTGTCGTCATCTTCATCGCGCACCGGTTCCAAGAGCACAAGACAATCGATAAAGGGCACTGGTCATCCCTTTACCCGTCCCTTCCGTTCCGTATGTACATCCCAAAAAAACAACAAAATAAGATTAACGCTTAATAAGAATGTTGCACTTCACATATGCATAAGCGCAATCTCGGGCTTCCCACATGGAAATCCCATCCCGGGACCTTATCATTCCTTATCCAGTTAGGCCTAGCCATTGGGTCAAGCGCTTCGTGACCCGCTATTTGCTCTTGTCTGGCGTCGCTCGTAGGTAAGGAAGGAGCCACAGCTTAGTTGGTCCTTCCCTAAGGCGCAAGATACTGTGCCGTTGCCGCTTCTTCAACAAATGTTCCAAGAGCCTCCTAGATTCTTTTGCCCGCTTCCACTGACGCAACATACATTATCCTAATACCATTCGTATCCGACTTACTACTCTCTTTTCCAAAATTCCAGTGAATATGTCGATGCCGGGAAAACCCCATCAATTTGTGGATAACAAGCTTTGTTTAGGCCCTCTTCTCCTCGAGAATCTCCATCGCCAAGTACCGTGCCCCAGCATGATCAAAGGTGGACATGGAATGTCTGCCAAATGAACGCAAACGTCAATCTCCGCCACTTTGGATTTATACCCTCAAGTTCCACAAAGTGTGGCTCGGTGAGGCTCTCGTCATGCCGCTGAGATATGGAAGTGTGGCATACGGCAGTCAAGTGACACCCCTTGATGAGAATCAGAGCCCTTTCATCTAATTTATTGGCAACTGAGGCTGATGATACAATCACGCGCAAGACTTTTCATCATGGCACAATATGAAATCAAAATCACAATAGTTCAAAATGCATTGTTGCTATCAGAAACTAGTAGGGTCTCCCACGCCCCACGACAACACCGACACGGAGATCTCTCTCAAGACTTGGGAGCCGACCCTTGGGTGGCCGCAGTTGAGCCATCAGCACACTTTGTTGCCGTCTCATTTGTTGTCTTCGCATCATCGGCCTTGGACAACTCCGATGCCATAACAACACGCACCGGGTTCCATGGGCTTTCATCAATACCCTCTGCTTGGAAACGGTTTATGGCAACTGAGCCCGTTGGTGGGTTCTGGCTGACCTCATCAAGGCTAGCCAAAGTGCCCTTGTCGGTACCTTGGTAGTGTTCAGTCACTGCACTTTTTCGCAATGAACAACTCGGATCACGACTTACCGGAAGGTTTGTTTGCCATTGCCGGAGTGTTCTGCGAGTCGTTCGGAGTGAGGAAGTATCTAAGACCGATTGTTGCTGCTTCTGTCTATGTCTGTCTAGATGGTTGAACATATTCTCGAGGAACAATTCATCGGAGAAATGCCTGCCCTTTTATATTCTGCTGGGCCGTTCCGCGAACCGATCAGAGAGGAAATCGAAAGCGCAGTGTCACCACAACTTCGGTAATTGATCAGAATTCTATTGTTGTTGATCGCCGCTGAGCGAATGAGATCTCTGCTTGGGAGATTACATCGGGTATTCCTATTGACCAGTTCAGTTTGCTTCGCTTGTTGCATATCGATCGTCAATCCAGAGCTTGGCGGCTTTTTGTGAGAGCACATAGCACACACCCTCACCAACTTTCCCCATTGAGAAATGGCTGGGGTGTATCTAATCTTTCCCACTAAGTCCCGAAGAATGTGTATTGGCCAGACGAGCGCCTCCGGTGTTGTGCTGCCCAGATGGCTGTTGACCACTTGTGCAGAGACGAGCGTACCAACCCAACGGTTTCCTACAAGTTACGATATGGTCCTGCGGTCGTCCAGCTTCCCGACTCAAGAATAGACAAATTCTCAAGAAGAATATCTTACTCGGCACCAGCGAGATACGTGATGATTGTTCATCTAATATATATCAAATATTCATGCTCAAAACATATGCTTAGCAGCATCAAATGTACCAACCAAGTGTCAAACTAGGTACTGGGAAGTCTTATGCAGCCAACGCTCGATTATCCGGCTTACTAGTCCCTACACAGTCACCTAGACATTTGAGACACAACTCTACTCCTCCTTGTCAACTTCACAGATATGATCGACTATCTTGGCATATAGAGGGCATGAAATATCGCTCATGTTGTGCTCCAAGACCATAAGCAGGCATACAGGGAGAAGTGTCTCCCCTAGCTTTGTTCAGCCGCTCATTCATCCCGCCACTATATCAGTCTTCCGTGTCCACTACTAGCCATATTGTATCGGACACTTCAGAGCCGTTTCTGTATCTCGAGCTCTTCAGAATGCAATTGTCGATTATAAGGATTACCTTAATTCTTTTAAGATGATTCTGCGTTTCGAGGCATGGTTCTCCAAAGATTGTTGCGTACACGAGCTTCAGTCAGAATCATAAGCATGTACCCTTCGCCTGAGGCACATGGAAATATTGGAAAAACCCAGCAGTATTGCGGCAATGAGACCAAAGTCCAATCAGTGTCCCTCGTCGGTCTATTCCTTGGCAAGATTGGCACACAAGACCTATCGGTGTCGCACGGGACGTTGAGGTGACGAGCACCAGAGTCTTCTTCTACCATTGACAAGCCCGATGTTTGTGGCTGGCTCAGTCTACGTGATAGGGTGTATATTTGCATTTTCTTAAGCCACCGGAAAAAACCGTTGGCCAAAGGGGTGGCTAATATCCATACCATGTCCGGTAAAATGCGCGCGGTGCATCGGCGATTATCATCGGCCTCCGAATATCCAGCTCGAAGGCTGCAGGAGAACTCTGGAAACTCACTCATACGCCATTTTCCCCATCGCGTTCCCGTTACAGTCCTACCAACAGACCTTGGCTGTCATTCCCTACCGCTCCCCCTGCATCGCCGTCTAGGCCCTTCCACAAATCAAGCTACATATGTTGTATTACCTACCTACTCAAGGCGGCCGGCAAGTGCGAGGCTCTGTCATTGGATCCCACGGCGGTTAGATGCTGGATCACCCACATGAGATCTGCCTCCTCGCTAAATCGCCCAATTTCAACATTCAATTGGACAAAGTCCCACCAACAATGGTTATTAGGCCCCAAAGCTTTATCGCCAACAATATTACAGATTTTTCATTGTCAGCTTTTCCTCAACGCAGAAGCGGGCAAATTGCTACCCAAATTAATACACATTGGCTTGCTTTACCTTCATCAAAGCCCCCTATTCTTCTTCAAGTCTTTCTAATTCTTGGTCTTAACGTTAGCCCATCGCCGAATGCAACTAATAAGCGGAGAATAACATTCAGCACAGCCGACTTTATGTCACCCGGATAAAGTTGGTGATGGGCGGTGCGAATGTGCTCTGAAAGTGAGGGCATTCTGGCACTGATCACAGCACGAGTTCAGTCAGGTCCTCATCTCAGGCGTGCATAAACTTTTACCTAGCCGCCAGATTTTCATGACTCGGCTAGTTGCATTCAAATTGTGATACACTCATTGCACATATCATGTTCCTAGCCATTCTACCTCAAAATGGCTTCTGAACACAGGTTTTACAGGAACTTTTTTCAACTCTCATATATGGGTCAGGCTGGGGGCAGCACGTAAATTTACGGAACTGACCCTTGCCATACGTCATTATATTACACAAGAGCATGCAGGGTGGATGTTCGACGTTATATTCGACAGCCCATCTACCCCATGCTAAGTTCATCCCACAGCACAAACCTGGATCAATAGTAAGCAGTCACGAACTTCAGTCCCAAGCTACCAGACACAAATTCCTGTATCAGGCACCACTTTGTGTTGTCCGAAATCACCTAACATTCTTCTCCCTATGGGGATGCCTTGCGAGCCGGCCGAAAGGGAAGATGGAGGCGGAAATGAGGAAGCACCGCTCGTGTCAGGTTGTGTCTACCATGCATCAGCTGACAGTGCCGTGCCCAGGTCTAATCCGCTACCTGCTGATGATCCCATATGTACCTGAGCATATCTGTAGCCCAAACAGGATAAGGCTACAAGGATTGAGGTTTCACTTTCCAGCACCTTATTGGCAGTTTGACCTATCCTGACGGGACATAACAGCGATCGAATAGCAACGGACAACAACAGCCAATCGATACACCCGACATGATGGCTACCACATGGGATTATTTATACCAATATTTCCTAAACTGGGCTGATCGGCTACCGTATTTTCCGGTTTTTCTTTGAATTTGACCGGTATCTGAATCAGAAAATGCACCTGTTGTAGAATAATAACGTTGTGCCTACCCGGATGAGACACTGTTTGACAGGAGCTGTAGGCATCGGGTGAGACTCTCAGCAAGGCAAGGCTCCGGCCTTTCAGGGTTTTAGCTGTTCGGAGAAGGCCCGAAAGTGGTCCGACTCTGGTTGCCCTACACTCCGGTTGCAGCAAAAGGGACCCCACGAGCTACAAGTGACGATCGAATCTCACCAGTGTGACGGTGCCTAAACCTCGTCAATTGCGTCTTCTCTTTGGCCGGCCCCTTGTTTGTCCCGGCGAAGGAAAACGATATGAAGTGGGCTATCAATAACGCCAATCAAGCCCCCCTCCCCTCCCGAACAGATGACACCAACGTTCAATAGGCCACCGGTCCAGCCACCGGTGCATCGGCGTTATCGACTTCATCTGTGAGCGGCAACACACTAGCAGGCCCACGATCGAGACGAAATCACAAATTCTGATACATATCGACAGCCAGCGCTGGGTGAGCCAGTCCGATGAGCTGCGCGAGAGTTTGAGCTAGGGTTGCAAGGACCAGGGCTTGCTCAGTGCCTGGATCCGATGCTTCATGTAGTGCATTGTGTCTCCAATGAGATTTTTATCTGTCCGTAGGGGGATCTATGGTTTACCTCCCAGTCCGACATTTACATGCCATTCATCGGCCTTTCCGAATGTTGTTTGATGCTCGAAACGAGGCATTGCCTTGTTCGGCCGGCTGTCATGGCGCACCAAAAATCAAGAGCTGAGCGGCATCTCTTCACGCATACGTCCACACCTTTTTCCGATCCAACAAATGACGACGTATTGGGATTTTCCTGCGCCCTTCTATTGCTGGTAGTGGCACTACTATGCGTGGCACAAAGAGACTCGTTACGACTTGCATGTTGAGTCGTCCACGGAAGCTAAGCTCCTGCTCTCTTAGGTGTATGACAATCAAGCATTCACCGACTGTCAGCATCACAAATGGACTTCTATATCTTGAGGAACCATAACGGCCGCCTGTTGATGGAAGGCGATGAGTCACGCAATCATCGCTTTGGAGGAATTTCCAGTTCCACGAGCCACAAGAACCGGTCCGGACCCAGCAGCCATGGAGAGCTGGAGGGCGCCCACGAAGTACAGAGATAGAGGCTGACACCTTCCAAAGGTGGTCACAGTCTTCAAACTTTGTGTGATCTGAACCCCTGCATGCGCGCGCAGTAAGCACGCTCTGGTATCCGGAAATTGTTAGCAGCACAGCTCGAGGCGGGCCAAGGCGGGCGCAAAGCAGGGAGACTGGCCAAGATAGCGAAGGGCGTATCTGTCCGGGGTGTACTCCGCCAGCGAGCCAAATATTGGCTTTTTTCCTCGATAGGGAAGGAAGCCGCATTCACTAGCGACCCTTGGCAGACGTGCTACATAGATCGAGGGACGTTGTTGTCTTTGTGGAAATCCATATCCGTGGTGGGGGAGGTGCTAGTCTTGCCGATCTTCAGTTTGGCGCCGCCTAACCTATAGTGGCAAGTGGGTGACAGGAGAAATGAGACACCTAATGCAAAAGTCATTGTAAACCAGGTACTTTCCGTGATGAATAGAGAAATTGAGTAGTAGAAAAAGAAGTAAAGTGACAATATATGCTGTATTATCTCTTAAGTATGTATTATTAGTACTCAATAATGTAACAATACCGCTTGCAGGTTTGAAAATAAGCAGCTTAATGTTTGAGTGTCTCAATTTCAATGTCACCCACTTGAGTAGGCATCACCAAGGTATCCTGCACCATTGAGCCTCGCTTGGATTCTTGTTCTTGGCACCGACACGGTGATTGGAAATTCAAGATGGAACGAGCTATTGAGCTTTGTTGAATTTTAATCACATGCCCTTCTGGCTATGCTTCTTGGGTGATAGTGAGGTGTGACTGCAGTCGCATTACGTTGGGATCTTGATCAACGTTCTCCGCATTCCAGCAAAGTCTGGGGTAGTTATGTAATAATGCCAGGGCACATGAGGGCGGGGTGATGGAGCTCTACGGAGAAGCTATCCGGCAAAGTTGAACCTACGAATGAGGAGACAAGGTGGACATGATTAGATCTAGTTAACCTACGGGGTGATACTACCAGGATGGGAGGTGACTCGAGCGCAGACTCCCCGTGAACTATGCCACCCAATCTGAATGCGCCCGTTACAAAACATCTACCCCGGGATAACATCTGCCTCCGATTCACAGACCTGGGTCGTTCTTGCTGCAAGGAACAGGTGTCTGGGTAGATGCTGGACGATGGACCCCAAGACACCGGCCAGACATAGGCACCGAGCTACTGCTGCCTGCATGCAGTGTCGCAAAGCTCGGATTCGAGTAAGGGTTGTGACGTGCTAGAGACGACTTGCGGTCGTGCTGATTTGGGTTATTAGTGTGTGCTAGACCCCGAATCGAAGAAATGCCAGAGTTGTCGGGACATTGATCAGGAATGCGTTTACGACGACAAGGATGGGCGGAAAAGGTAGAGACTTTTTCACCTAAGCATGTGAGGGAGGAGATTATTTCGTCAAGACTGACAACATGGAAATGTAGCCGTACATCTGCCAAGGCGATAGAGTCGACTTTGATGCAGCGGATAAATCATCTCGAAAATCAGCTGAAGGAGGCCAAGGGCACGCCGAAGCCGCTGGACACGGAAACTTTCGAACAGGCTCCGGAAGAACCACCACCGTACACATCACCAGAGGCTTCTTCCTCGAGATTAGCTTCGGTGGAAAATGCCAGCATGAATGATGATGGGAAGTCGTGTCCTGAACAGGCGACCTCCGTGGTATCCAAGCTAATTCCGTCTGCGATCCGCTTCGACATGGCGTCGGGGAGAGTACGATACTTCGGCGCGACAACTCACATGAACGTGTTATCTCGCGTGGGATCCGGTCCGAATCCGCAATTCCGGAACACGCATTGGCCGATTGTCCTCATTGTCCGAGATCTGAGTCCAGATACGCACAACTACCTGATGGAGCTGTTCTGGGACAAGCACAACACCGTCATCCATCTGGTACATTTGGATATGTTCCAGCGCGACCAACAGCATGGCGGCGTCGAGTTCTATTCCACTTTCCTCCATCTGACGATGCTTGCGACGGGCTTCAGATATGCTGACAAGACAAGGGAGGATATTCGGCGTTTGACTCTCCCAGGGTATGCGTCATCCACGTTGCATGAGAAGGCCAAGTCCCTGGCAAAGCTTGAAATCGACCGCCCTGGCGGCATTCCGTCGATACAGGCTTTCCAGCTGTTAGGAGGGCTCGAGTTTTGCTGTGGAAACGACGATACCGGCTGGCTTTTTACCGGTAAGATGCGTCAATGCTGTATTTTTGATAGCGGCGTTCTTAACTATTAGTAGGGATGTGCTTCAGGATGATATTTGATGCTGGTCTGCATGTCGACCCCAGCTCACTTTTCCTCCCAGAACGCGAAACCCAGATTCGGCACATGGTTCTGTGGGCGTGTATCGCTACTGACAGGTGAGTGACATTGGATCGATCTTTAGTTGTCATAATGCTGGTTTCTAATAAAAGTAAGACTCTGGTCTTTGTATCTTGGACGACCTACAACGATCAAGACCTCGGACGTCGCACCGAGCTGCTTGTCCTTCGACTTTAGTCGGATGATTCTATGTAGGCGGTCTTGGCAGGAGAAGAAATCGACCACCAGGATATATGAGGCACTCTTGCGGATGATGGAAATTGTCAGCCAGCTGTGTGATCTAAGAGGGCCAAGGCCATCCAAGAACGCCGAGCTGTACTATAAGCTAGCCGCCATCGATCAGCAGCTCCGAGATTGGCAATCCTCGCTCCCGAAACACCTAAAGTGGTCGGCAGAACTGCATACGACCATGCCGGCTCCATATTATCTTTTGCAGTAAGTGAACCGTTAAGTAACTTACAGCCCCGAGGCACCCCTGCTAATAACGTGTCCAAAGCACACAATACCATGCGGCGATGATTCTCCTGCACCGGCCGTTTGTACGATACAACGAAAAGGTACAAGAGGCGAATAGCCACTTCACCAACCTCTCCCGCAACAGCTGCACGGAGAGCGCCAAGCAGATCGCAGAGATGTTCGAGCACTACCGGACGCGGTTCGACCTGGAGAAGGTCTATGGGACGGCCGTGCAACATGCGGGGACAGCCGCGACCGCCTTAATGGGCGAGGTCGTGCTACAGACCGACGCACAGGAGCGGAGAATTCTGATCGAGAAGCTGTCGTCTCTGAGGCTGAGCATCAGCTTGATGTCTAAGAATTACCAGCCGGCTGGTCAGATGACGAGCGTCGTTGACCAGTTCATCCGCAGCGTCCAGGGCGCACCACCGGCGGGGAATCCCACGCGCGGGTCGTCGTTTGATACAACAACGGCCGCTGGGGGGAGCGCCAGCAATGAGGGAGGAGATTCTTTCTCTGCTGCGGCTCCTAATGCTGCTGGTGGTCCGATGAACGCGCACGATGTCCAGGATGCCTTTATACCGACCGAGTTTGACAGCCTGTACGCCGGGACGTCGGGGCAGCGGAACCGAGGCCGAGGGGATGCGTCTTATACCATCACGCCGAGTCGCGCAGGGGGCCAATCGCCTTCTGGTCTCCCATTCTTGCCGTCGTCGTTCTTGGAAGGGCTGAGCTCGAGTGATTTACTGTTTTCTGAGTTGGCGGGGATGAATGACTGTAGCTTCCCTTGGGATGAGAATTCATGATGACTATTAGAAACGCGGTGTAAGCTTAGCATAGCATACTCATCGCAGTGAATATGGCCAGTAATTTCAGGATTGTACTGATGATGCTTTGCAAATGTAGTGATTTTGGAGAACAATTCTCGGATCAAGAATGTTAGAAGTTGGTAGCTTCCAGGTTGGTGCACATACCCTAGAGCTGAGTCACAGGAAAACTAAGACATCGAATTGGAGGGCATACACTTTCTATAGCAAGTGAAATACTTCGTCAGTATGAAACGACGGGAATTTGTAATCATTAGCGTATTGCTTCTTATCTATTTATTGTTAGCGCTCGATATGACAGTACTAATCACAGACTTGACAATAGAGAAGCAGTAAGGATAATTTGAGTGTCTCCATTTCAGCGTCACCCGCTTGCCTGGAGGGTAAAAAATGGCTGACTCAGCAAACAAGTGCCGGCGCCACTGCCGCAGTCTTCGAGTAGGGGTGGGGCAGCTGCAGGAGACAGATCGGAACATGTGGGTGTAAATCAGCATAAAACCGTTACGATTGGAAACAAGAGGTGGTCGTCTCATTCTGTATCGTGCAGCAACTTTGTTATATCTGGGCGGTAAGTCTGTGTGTGGTGCCTGGACTCGTGTTGTGATTGGCGGAGGCTGCGGCTCGGGAACTTGCACTTCCGGCTTGGTGCCTGACTTTTGCCAAGTACGTCACCAGATGTATTTTTGCCTGCAACCTCCTCGCAGCGTCTCTGATCTCACCACCGTCCCACTGCGACGGCGCTAGTCCTCTTGTTTTGTTTGATGTCATATCTCATTGACGGGGGCGACTGCATCCCACCGAGTACTCTCAACAATCGACGCTGAAGCTGGGTCTTGAACTGAAACGGCCTTGCCGCCAGATGATAGCAAAATGCGCGCCGATAATTTACCATACTGTCCCAAGGACGGGGACGACGGCCGAGAATATGTGATGCCCTCGGAAGACAAGGATCTCATCGTCCAGCTGGTCCTGTCTCTTCTGATCGGTGTATCAGCCTTTGTCGCGTTCTGCGTGAGTGGATGCCTACGTGCCTGATATGGGGACTGTGAACAGGAGATGACTGACGCTGTGCTCGTTATGGAACAGATAATGCGACCACGATGGCCGGAGCTATATGCTGCCCGTAAACGACGACTCGAGCCCCATATTCTCCTCCCCGAGATGCCCAACACTTTCCTTGGATGGATTCCGAAGCTGTACAAGGTCAGCGAGGAGCAGGTTTTGGCCACCGCTGGTCTCGATGCTTTTGTGGTAGGTGCCTCTGGCGTGCACGGTAGTTGTGTGGCCTAACTAAGCGATGTGTGTCCTATAGTTCCTCAACTTCTTCAAAATGGCCATCCGACTATTTGCGATTATGGCCTTCTTTGCGACTGCTGTTATGTGGCCTATCAACTCACAGTTCCGCGATTTCACGTTCCCGTTCGGCAATCACTCGTCTGATACGACACATCTCTTTTATCGATCGGAAGAGATGTCCCTCGAGAGCGATATTGCGTTCCAGATTTTGAGCAAGGGGGATGGAGTCAAGGCTGACAAAGGAGACCATCCATTTTGGTGGTCATACGTTATCTTCACCTATTTCTTCGTTGGCTTGACCATATATTTCATCAACTGGGAAACGTTCCGGGTCGTCAAGCTCAGACAGAAATATCTGGGAACGCAGTCGACCATAACCGATCGAACCTTTCGTCTGACAGGAATACCCTCCGACTTGAGAGACGAAAACGAAATCAAGGATCTGATTGAGAATCTTGACATTGGGCGGGTCGATTGTGTCACGATATGCCGAGATTGGAAGGAAATTGATGATTTGATGGACGCAAGGAATACTTGCCTACGAAGTTTGGAAAGCTCATGGGCCAAATATTTGAAGATACAACAGACTGCCTCGAAAGGAAACCATACCCTTCTGCGTCGTGGTGCCGATTCCCCTGGATCTTCCCCCGATGAGGAGGATGAGGAAGCTGGAGAGAACGGCCGACTCCTCGAAAACAACTTGGATCAGCCTGATAATGGTTCACGACCACAGATTACTCTTCGATACGGTCCGTTCGGAATGCGAACTCGCCAAGTCGATGCGATTGATTATTATGAGGAGAAGCTGCGTCGCTTGGATGGCAGAATTGTACAGGTCCGGAAGAAGGACTTCAAACCTACCGATATGGCTCTGGTGACGATGGACTCTGTGGCCGCTTGTCAGATGGTGATTCAAGCCAGGATCGATCCCCGGCCAGGCCGACTCTTGACTAAGGCAACACCCTCACCATCAGACCTCGTGTGGAGAAATACCTATGCTCTACGCGGAATCCGACGTCTCAAATCTTGGACCATTACCATTTTCATTACCTTCCTCACCCTGGTTTGGATTTTCCCGACTGCTTCCCTTGCGTCCCTGATGAGCATGTGCACCATCTCGCGTCTTCTACCTGCGTTTGCTCTTTGGTTGGACGACCATGATATCATTCATTCGCTTCTTCAGACGGGCGTTCCTACCCTCGTGGTATCGTTACTTAACGTTGCTGTCCCATACTTGTACGATTGGCTATCCAACTGCCAAGGGATGATCTCGCAGAGTGACATTGAGCTCTCCCTCATCTCTAAAAACTTCTTCTTCACCTTTTTCAACACCTTTTTCATCTTTACCCTTGTTACAACTGCCCTCGATTTCTGGTCAATTATTGCCGAACTGCAAGACTTCCTCAAGGACACCAGTAAAATTGCCATTACCCTTGCCCAATTCATCGAGAAGATGTCGCCCTTCTACACTAGCTTCATCATGCTGCAGGGCATTGGTCTGATGCCGTTTCGCATTCTCGAAATGGGCAGCGTCTTTCTTCACCCCATCTTCAGGTTCATGTCGGCAACCCCAAGAGATTATGCGGCACTCAAGAAGCCGCCAATGTTTCAATATGGATACTTTCTGCCTACGGCGCTGTTAGTTTTCAACCTCTGTCTGATCTACAGCGTTGTGCAATTTGGCTTCATTATTCTCATTGTGGGAACTATTTACTTTTCTCTCGGATACATGACTTTCAAGTACATGGTTCTTTATGCCATGGATCAGCCACAGCACGCTACTGGCGGCGCGTGGAGAATGATATGCTACCGTATCATGGTCGGCCTGTTGGTGTTTGAGACTGTCATGTTTGGCCAGGTTGCGTCCCACAGTGCATACATCAAGTCACTCTTTATCGTTCCGCTGTTCCCCTTTACAATTTGGTATAGCTATTATTACAAGCGACGCTTCGAGCCTCTTACGAGGTACATTGCGCTGCGGGCGATCCAATCTGCAGAAGAGGTCTCAGAGGAGGACGAGACTGCCGTGATAGACGACGAGGAAGGTGATGAAGAGGCGACCATTCCCCGGCCGTCTAGGAGTGTCCTCCGTCGAGGAAGCACCCTTGATGAAGTTAAGGAACGGGATTTGGCGTTTATCAACCCAAGTCTCGTCACCCCGTAAGTTACCAACGTACTTTTCTCCGGGATTTTCGACCCTTACTAATGCCGTCTTCTATGCAACAGATTGGAGCGACCTTGGATCTATGAAGATCCACCGCCACCGATTGAAGAAGAAAGCCTGGAAACGGACGAGGACCAGCCTTCTTTGATCGTACCCAGCACAGATTCGTCTCTCGGAATCGGTGAGGCGAATGTTTGGAGACAGAATACCGACAGCTCTTTTTGATATTGGTGATAGAGAGAAACATGCAGCAGTCACGTGAACTTATTATGCATCGGGCACGGCGCAGGGCGATACCATTTATACCTTCCATACTTTCCTTGTTCATCCGCTAGTCTGCAGCGAATAATATCGATATGTACTTTTTCTTTGTGCAAGATGGAAGGGCGGCGTTCCTGCTTCCTTCCCTGGTGTTTCTGATGTCGATTTAATGAAATGGAAAGAGCGATAGCACATTTGATGCGAGCAAGAGCTTGTTTGTATGGAGCAGCTACTCAAGTTGCGTCATGGCACAAGCAACGGAATGGGCAACACTAACTTGTAACATTCACTAGCTACCACCCGGGATCATTGGAGTTGTTTTTCTTCTTGTGATCCATATCCGCCAATAGACTTACCACTGCTCCCGCCCCTATGACATACCTATATCTCCCATTCCAGTATCTTATCCTGGCCTCCTCCCAGTGAGGCTGCTCTCACCACGTCTTGGCAAATTCTCCTCTCGAGAGGCGTTGCCGCTTCTCGGCGTCGGCGGGTCAAGAAAGAATTGGCAAGCAGCGAAGCGATGGCTACAATGTCTACTGCTTCCTTCGGCAGAGATGGCTCCAAGAGACGCCGCTTGAGCGTGTCAATGCCTGATGTCGGCTACGTATCCGATCCGGATGGTGATGTTCCTTTTCTAGGTTTGTCCTCTGAAAGGTGGTCAGGTTGAAACCCTGTCTGACTTGATGATTAGTCCCTTCGGCTGCGATGAGTGTGCCTACGGAAATCCTCCAGCAGATTTATCGACTCCTCGGCCCTGTAGATTATAACTCCGCCCGTCACACGTGCCGAGCTTGGTTCTTCGCTTCTTACGACCGACGGCTGCTGGTACAAATGCTTAAGCGTGGAGGTTGGTTGACCAGTGTGCTTCGGATACTTGCCCGGCCTGACATGTCTTCCGCCGAAGATGAGGACCTGAGGATCATGAGCAAATGGATCTCCAGAGAAACCACGCTCTCGGACATCTCTCGGAGTGGCTTTGTAGAAGTTGGTCAGACAGATTTCAGTGGGCTTATCCCTGGATCGACTCCGAGGTCGCTCCATGGCGCCATATCGTTTGCTACCAGCCTCTGCGGCCGATTCCTGCTCGTCATGATTGATCACAGAGCATATGTATATGAGCTCAACCACACGTGCTCTCCGGAGTACTTGGGATGGTCTACCCCGGGGTCTGGGCGACAGGGGCTGAGACTGGGTTCTCTGCGGCCAGTGACCGTGATCGTCTGTCCCGCACCCATCATTAGCTTCAGTATGGATACATCGGCTGGTAGAAATGCGATAGCCTTTCTGCTAGAGGGCCGTTCTGGAGTGGTCCAAGACCTTTCGCCGGAAAAGCTGGGGGTTCGCGGAAGCAATGGCGTATTTTATCACTCCGCAGGCTTTGATTCTCAGACGTGGTCAGGATCGAGCTCCACAACCAGCTCTTCCGAAGGGTATGACTGTATTTGCCGCACATCACCCCCTTCACGACCCTTGCCGGCAGAGAATGGTTCCAAGGCAGTGTACAGATACATCTGCCACCCCGATGACCCACCTCGCTCCGTAGCATTGTGCCCACAGCGGAGCTGTGTTGCCTTTGGGTGTGCCTCTGGTATCGAGCTACATTGGGTGGATGCTCTGACGGGGCACGACCTGTCCAGATGGTTTCCCCTTACCTCACCCAGCGACTTCCTATACTTCCTCCCGCATCGTCGAGGTATTGACAGTGCAAAAAAGCTTCGGCTCATCAGCTCTGCCGCCGGTATCGGGCGTCCGATGAACGATGCAGCCCCATACATTCATGGGTATAATGAACCACCACTCGGAGTGATTAGCACTTCGGTTGTGTCTGTAAGAGGGCCCAATCGTGGGCGCCCAACTGCCCGAGAAGTGCATACAATAACAGCACGCGTTGACCAGCAGCGGCCAGTCATTCGCAGCAGGGATCTTCTGGGAAGAATGATGCCAGGAACATTGCACGACACCCTGCTGAGGAAGGTGTCGGCAAGAAGTGCAGACCATTACCGAGCTGTCCCTCTCAGTGACGGCTACCACATTTTGTTCACAGATCCCCGGACTGGTAACCTCTGCATGGGAACTGACGCACCAGTCGGGTCAGTCACGCGCCTCCTCCGCAAAGTCTGGTTCGCGCCTCCACCGAGAGCAGCATCGCCAGTGCCACTACTCTATACAGCTGGCTCCGATGTACGGCACGGCGTTCGCATCATTGCCACATTTTCACTCATGCAAGATGGGAATAAGGAAGAGGGGGAGGGTGGAAACGGGAAGAAAGGCACTAGAGGGGGAAGAGTGGAGGATAAGCAACTTATTGTGTTCTACACAATACCACCTGATATGTTTCATGACATCTCCCGTGCTGGGCTGAAGTCACATCTGGCGGGTGGGACCAGACGGCTCCCGGAGGACTCATTAGCTTCTGAATGGGTCCGGTGGCGCGTGGAAGAGACATATCACGAGATTGATATTTTTAGCGATCCGTTCAGAGACAGCACTGTATATCCCCTGGAGATCCGTGGACAAGTCGTGGCAGAGTGCAGCAACCTTGTGGAAATTGCCCTGGACGCAAGGCTCGAGATGATTATATGGGCATTAAGCGCGGAAGGATGGGCCCGGACGTGGGTCATGGACACGGGCAGGGATGAGCCCTGTATCAAATCTGTGGTCCAGCGCGACGGAAGCCTGCGTTATCTCGACCAAGATGGAGATGTGACGATGGCCGACACGGAAGGCGAGGTTACATCGCACGACGACGACGAGTGTGCCTCTGGGTTCGACGGCGGCCCTTCGTCTCACTGGATGAGTGCGCCGGCGGAACGGATCAGCAGGTACGTGACGAGCCGGAGGGGAGACAGGATGAGTGGCACGGTCAGCGTGGACTTGGCTGAGGAGGTTAATGGGATCTCTCGGGTCGACGTGGAGCTGAGGTGACTGACGGCTTGGTGCCCATGCAAAGTCAGGCAGCAGAGGTCGGTGGTGGTGTTATGGGAGGGCAGCATTGCATGGGAAGAGTAGATTAGATGAGATCCACATCTACGGGACGGATTATTAGGAAGGGGGAGGCAGTCCTTCCATCTGTTGCATACTAGTTTCCTTCAGCCGATGACCTACTACTGCCACACAACTACGTAATAGCAAGTTTTACCTCATACAACACAATGATGCTTGGCCCGGAGAGTTTAGGAGTGACACTCGCGGGTGGATCCAGAGGGAAAGCACAAGCTCGCCTCCTCGCGTCTTTCTGATAGCGCTCCCGTGCGAGCTGCGCTAGGTAATAACTCTGACTGACTCTGACGAGCAGGGAGGGCGTGTGAACCGATGCCGGGGACCCACAGTGCAGCCCGTGTTGAATCCGGGCTCCACATCGGCGCCGTGGTGGAGATGAAGGATGTTTCTGGCTGGGTCCAGCGATCGTGCAGAAGCAGCTAGAGGGGGGCGCAGGGTACGTAGGTACAAGCGGTTAAAGAAGCTTAGCCTCTTAGTGCGTTGCCTCTAATAAAAGGGCCAGAGTGCAAGCCCAAAAAAACAGCAAAGTGAAGCTATCGCCAACTGTCCAGGGCCAAGGGTGGGAGGGGAGGGGGTGTGTCTCCCCAACGCAGGCCTGAGCTTTGGGAGGGATTTGGCAAGAGAAGTGATACCAATCGATTTGTCGTGTCCGTCCTTTTTTTTCTGTTTTACTTTTGGGGTCTTTGCGTGTGTTTTTGGTAGAGACCGGAGATTTCTCGCTATGTTGCTGGCGTGTGATAGGCTGGAGGGGGGAATTCATCCCCACTGAGGCTAAGGCGGTTCTGACGCCTGGGTTTCTGGTTGTAGCTTTTTTGTACCTTGCTGGGCCTTTCTTTATTTTGGCGTTCTCTGCTTTTCTGGAGGTGCTTCGCTTCGCGGGATTGGAACGTTGTTGGTGGGAGGTGGGAGGTGGAAGAGGAGGTTGTTTGTGGTTATGTCAGTATGACGTTTTTATTCTGTGCCCTTTTTTTTGTTGTAGCTGTCGGTTCATCTGGAGTTTCTTATCGCTTATCGTGCGCCGGCAGCAAAGCCTCGGATCTACGAAAGGACTAAAGGGGCTGCAGCAGGTTTCCAACCGGTCCAGAACCTGACGCAACGAGCCACTCGGTTATCACGGCTATGAAGTGTCGGGCTGTCGCCTGTCTGCCGCCTGGCCCTGCGGGTGGATCGCCGGCTGGAGCTGAATCATTGATTGGGACCGTCTCGATGGAGTTTCTGATGGGTTTTGATGGAGCCCTGGATAAGGATCATGGGTCGGCCGTCCAACGGGAGCTTTTCGCCTCTGCCCTCTTGCATGTAGGTACGATGCGCTTGGCCGCTTCGGGCCTGGGCCATGGGTTTATTTTGTTCTGGGTTATTCCCACGGGCTCCATCTGCCACGAACCTCACACATCGTTGCATGGTACTTGCTCGCTACCTGGACGGAGGTACCGAGCCTGTTGATGTAGCTTGCCCATTTTCATCTTTTTTTTTCACATCGTGGGCATGTGAACGAGCTGCGATCGGGAGGTGGCGGGCGGAGGGGAGAGGTGTATAAATATACCTGGGCCCTCCCCGTCTGGAAGCCATCGAGAGAGCTGGTCTTTGCTGTGATGAGCATCAGAACACTGGGTTTTCTTTCCCCTTCCCCGATTCCTACTTCTTCCTCTTCCCTTTTCCCTTTTGTCGTTATAGATTAGGGATTAGAGCTTTGGGTTCTCTCAGGGGCTATCTATCTACTACTTCCTATTGCCTCGTCACTTATATATACACAACCACACACCACAATGTCATCGCATCACCCTCAAAGATCACGAGAAGAGGCCATGGCGCCTCTGGACGAGATCGTCGACTCGGACGTGCGCACCCTCCACGAGCACCGCCGCTCCATGTCCCCCGCGCCCGTCACCCAGCCCACGACGGCCGCCGGCGCCGCGGCGGACGACTTCGCGGCCACGCACCGCGTCGAGTCCCTGCCCGGCGAGGAGCCCATCCGGGTCAAGAGCCGCGCGACCGTCAACGGTGACCAGACGCCCGTCGAGTACCAGCTGGTTACGTTCCACCCGGACGACCCGGAGAACCCCAAGAACTGGTCCAAGGGGTACAAGTGGTACATCACCATGGTCGTCGCCCTGACCTGCTTCGTCGTGGCGTTCGCGTCGTCTGTCATCACTGCTGATGTTGCCGGCGTGGCGAAGGAGTTTGGCGCCAGCGAGGAGCTGACGCTGGCGAGTATCTCGTTGTTTGTTGTCGGTTTTGGTGTTGGGCCTATGGTTTTCGCGCCGCTTTCTGAGGTCTATGGTCGAAGGATCATCTAGTAAGTCTTATGGTTCCGCTTTCTTTGATGAGGTTGAATTGGTGCTGACAGTGTTTTGCTTCCAGCGGTTCAACTTTGCTCGTTGCGGTCGTCTTCATCATCCCTAGTGCGGTGGCCAAGAACATCGAGACGATCCTGGTCTGCCGTGCCATTGACGGCATTGCCTTCTCTGCGCCGATGACTCTGGTCGGAGGTACACTTGCCGATCTCTGGAGGAACGAGGAGCGTGGAGTTCCTATGGCTGCCTTCTCTGCTGCACCATTCATTGGTCCTGCTAGTATGTACTCCCAAATATGAACACTTGCTACCCCCTTTTTGAAAGGCCCCAAAGTAAGCTAACATGTCCTCACAGTTGGTCCCCTCATCGGTGGCTACCTCTCCGATGCCGCCGGCTGGCGCTGGCTGTACTGGATCCAGCTCATCTTCTCCGGCATCATCTGGGTCCTCATCACCTTCACCGTCCCCGAGACGTACGCGCCCACCATCCTCGCCGCCCGCGCCAAAAAGCTCCGCGCCGAGACTGGCGATGCCCGCCACGTCACGGCCGAGGACATCGACGCCCGCCCCATGCAGGAGCGCCTCGCCATCTTCATGATCCGCCCCTTCCAGCTCCTCTTCGGCGAGCTCATCGTCTTCCTCATCTCCCTCTACATGAGCGTCCTCTACGGCCTCCTCTACATGTTCTTCGTCGCCTTCCCCATCATCTACCAGAAGGGCAAGGGCTACTCGGCCGGCAAGACGGGTCTCATGTTCATCCCCGTCGCCGTGGGCGTGATCCTCTCCGCCGTCTGCTCCCCCCTCGTCAACAAGCACTACCTCCACCTCGTCGCCAAGCACAACGGCCACCCGCCCGCCGAGGTCCGCCTCATCCCCATGATGCTCTCGTGCTGGTTCATCCCCATCGGCCTCTTCATCTTCGCCTGGACCGCCTACCCGGAGCTCTCGTGGGCGGGGCCCGCGATGGGCGGCTTCCCCGTGGGCTTCGGCTTCATCTTCCTCTACAACTCGGCCAACAACTACCTCGTCGACTCGTACCAGCACCAGGCCGCCTCCGCCCTCGCCGCCAAGACTTTTATCCGCAGCTTCTGGGGCGCCGCCGTCGTCCTCTTCACCGAGCAGATGTACGACCGGCTCAACGACCGCTGGGCGTCGACGCTGCTCGCCTTTATCAGCCTCGCGTGCTGCGGTATCCCCTTCTTGTTCTGGCGCTACGGGGCCAAGATCCGCGAGAGGAGCAAGTATGCGTACGCGGGCGACGAGGAGTCAGATTCGGGGTCTGCCTCGGACGTGGAGAAGGGGAAGAAGGGGGATGTGCACCACAAGCATACACATGGGGGTGCGCTGGTGCGGGACGATCCCACCGATGATGAAGATCTGAGGAGGGCGAGGAGTTACGTTAGCAATCCTTAAGCTGACATTTGGGGTTGGAGGGAGAGGAAGTGGAGCGAGAGTCCAGGCCTTGATGGATCGTGGGCGAGGAGAGAGTTGAGTAAGTTTCATTATCTCATTTTTCTTACATTTTCTTATTTCATCTCATGGCATAGAACTTGGGTATAGAACACGGGCATATAATAGGTTTGGATAGACAACTACATATAGGATAGACAGGCCTGGGTATTTCATAATTCTGTTTCCATTAGAAAAAACACAAACAACCAATAAAAAAAACCTTCAAACCAAACAACACATCCCAACTTCCAAAGACAGGCTTGGCTAAACGAGAAAACAAGAAAAAAGGTAGGAGAGACCACACTAAATGGCCCGGACGGGGCTCGTGAGGCCGGACTCAGTGGGGGAGTCCTTGGTCAGGGAATTGTGACACGTCCCGCGTACAACCCACTCGTGCAGGTTCCGCACGGATGAGGTGGCGATCTCGAGGAGGGCCTCCTCGGTGAAGAAGGCCTGGTGGCCGCTGACGAGGACGTTGGGGAAGGTCATGAGCCGCATGAGGATGTCGTCGTCGATGATGTCGCCCGAGTGGTCGTCGTAGAAGAGGGAGCCCTCACCCTCGTACACGTCGAGGGCGACGCCGCCAATCTGCTTGCTCTTGAGGCCCTGGATGACGGCGCCCGTGTCGACGAGGCCGCCCCGCGACGTGTTGATGAGGAGGACGCCCTTCTTCATCTTGGCGATGGTCTCCTCGTTGATGATGTGGCGCGTCTTCTCCATGAGCGGGCAGTGCAGGCTGATGACGTCGCACTCGGCGAGCAGGCCGTCGAGGTCGCGGTACTCGCCGTACTCCTCGAAGGCCGGGGTGGGGAAGGGGTCGTAGGCGAGGACGTTGCAGCCGAAGCCCTTCATGATGCGGGCGGTGGCGAGGCCGATCTTGCCGACGCCGAGGACGCCGACGGTCTTGCCGTGGAGGGTGCGGCCGAGCAGGCCGTTGAGGGCGAAGTTGCCCTCGCGGACGCGGTTGTAGGCGCGGTGGGTGTTGCGGTTGAGGGTCTGGATCAGGGCGACGGCGAACTCGGCGACGGCCTCGGGGGAGTAGGAGGGCACGTTGGCGACCATGATGCCGTGGCCGCGGGCCGAGTCGAGGTCGACATTGTTGAAGCCGGCGCAGCGCAGCAGGATGGCCTTGACGCCCTTGTCGGCGAGGGCGTCGATGACGGGGGCGCTCAGGGTGTCGTTGACGAAGACGCAGACGGCGTCGGCATTGTCGGTGATGAGGGAGACGCTGCCTTCGTTGAGGGCGAACTCGTGGTAGACAATCTCGATGTCGGGGTTGAGGTTGAGGATGAGGCCGTTGGTGGAGGGTTTGGTGGTGCTCTGGTGGGCCTTGAGGGCGGCATCCAGGTAGTGCCTGTCGTAGGGCTTGGTGCTGTAGACGGCGAGCTTCATGGTGGTGAGATCGATTAGGTGGGGGTTAGTGGCAGGTGGTGTCTGGTGGCCTGTAGGTAATGTGGTAGGCTGTTTAGTGGAGGGTGGTAGCGCAGAGGCAATGTTGCTCTATCGTCTATGATCTATAGTGGGCTGTCTATAGGTGGCTGTCTAATTAAGCGAGAAGAAAGGGATGGGCCAAAATGGTGGACAGGTGAGGGGCATCCCGCGTCTTTTATCTGTTTGTGCCGCGACGACAAGCAGGGCAGGAGCACCTTAAGGTATGCAGTGTGTGCAGCTGCTGGACATACGTGTTGTGCTTGGCTGCTGGGCTGAGCTGGCCATTACTCACCTCACGCACTGCGCAACAATCCACCCGCCGCAGATCGCCAAGTACCTCTCTGTACGCCCTCAAGAAGCTTGGTTTTTAGGTTCTTCGCTTCGGCGGCGCAATGGGGACCGAGTGGATGGCTCGCAGGGGGCCCAAAGCTTACCTCCTCTCGCAGCTCGTCGCTGGGCCACGCCTCGCCGCGAGCAAGGATGGCCACCCCCTTGATGCAGCCATCAGGCCATCGTAATCAGCCAGAAGATCAAGGCCAGATCCCGCCCCCTTGGGTCCCTTCGGGCCTTTGCGCGATGCCTCATCTCGCATGCCGCCATGCACCACCCTGGCATTCTCTCCGATCTCGAGGAAAACAGGAATTTCTCCCGTCTCGCCAGATAAGAGTAGCCTGACCTCGTACACACACCGCCCTACAGTCATCGCCATCCCTCGCAAATTCTCACCGAGTCACGGTACGGCCGCGCCGGGATCACTCCAGCTACCATGCCGGTGGTCCCATTCATGACAGTCATTGCGGCGAAAGTGGGATGAGGCTGTTGGTTGTGCCATCGTCTCGTCTACTGATTGAGCCCATGCCCTGCCTGCTATTAATAAATAGAACTGCCGATACGGTTGAAATGAATCATTGACGGGCCAGAGTCACCCTGGCTTTTTACTTTAGACTACCCTACCGCGTATACGTCCCGCTGATCGAGTAGTCCTTCTTCGGCCCCTTGACCGTGTATCCGATGCTCCACTGCTTCAGGTTCACGGCCTCGAATGAAAAGTCGTACTTGACGTTGTAGAAATCGTCGATACACAGATGACCCGCCTGGGCTTGCCACCCTTGGCTCTTGGCCTTTTCTCTGTCGTCGGGCTGTAGGAACTTGATCTCGTGGAACAAGTAATCTACCCGCTTCTCATCGTCCGGTTTAACGAACCACTGACTGAGGACGTCCCGGTCCTCGTCGTACCGCCATACGTACCGCCTGCTTGCCTTGAACCCGAATCCCAGGTCTGTCTTGAACTCGCCCTCCTCGATGTAGAGGTATTCCAGACCCCGGGACCGGCCCGGCGCTGTGGATCCACCGTCGTTGCTCACGCACTGAAGGCCATCCAGGGTCGCCTCGCGCAATAGAAATCGGGCCGTGCCACTAAAGTGGCCGCTGGGATGAGACGGGAGCTTGCTGACCAGGTCCCGTTCAAGTTTCCATGTGCCAAGGAGACTGCGGAATACGGCCCTAGCCACAAAACGTGGCGTTGTCAGCGAACTCAGCGTAACATCGCGGGCGCTCTTGAGAGAAATCACAGCCTCCTCCCTTGCCTTATCGTCATCCGCCGTGTCAATATATCTCGAAGGGGTAAGCATGTCCAGGGGCTGGTTGTTGACAGAAAGTTCGGGCAACCCTGCCGTCGCCGGGGGCTCCCGAGTTAAACCCAACGCTTCGGCAAACTCCTGCATGAGGAAAGGGTAGTCACCCATTGGGAATTGCGAAACGCGAGGATCGTCTCTTAAACCTAACGTCCTCTCTATCGAATCATCCGACCTAAGCTTGTCATCAAGCCTAGCTGGGACAAGCTTATCCTTAGACCCGGACCAGAACCTTGCCAAGAACCGTGCTTGCATCTGCATGACTCCCCAATAAGGTGACCTGTAGAAACCTACAAAGCCGAGCCGTGGGATTTGAGGGTGGTGAGTTCCATGGAATGCAAGAGCGACTGGTTGGTCAACGTGACGAGGAGAGTGATGCAGTGTCGAGAGAATGCCCTTGGGCAGGAAGTCTAGGCAAGGTGAGGCGTCGAAACCGGTAGCAACGACGACTGCGGCGACATCTCCCAGTTCAACGTTGCCAGGTGTAATCGTCGCCGTTGTGCCTTGTAGGGATTCGACTTTGCCGGTTGTAAGCGTGATTAGCCCGGACCTCACTAACTCGCAGTACCAATCACTTGCGGCCAGGTAGGGTTGTTCAGTCCTCCTCTCCTCATTGATATGCAACTGGCTGGAGAATGGTGATTGGTCATTTCCAAGGGTAGTCTCAAATATACCGTTGACGAGCTTGGCAACCTCTTGGGAAATATGGCCTTGGCTATTCGCGAGAGGATGAGGTCGCCTATTCAAGTTATATGATGGAAAGTCAAATGGTAGAAATGGGGCTGCAGAGAATGACGGCTATTTTCTCATGTTAGCCAATACCTTCAACCGTGGTTCACAATATCTACCGTACTTCCGGGCTGGTGTAGAGGGGAAACACCCATATCGGCCGCTGGATAACGTGATGAATGCTATACTTGTCAATGTCCGGGATCTTGCTGCTCTCAGGAGAATGCATGGCACTGGAAAGATGGGTACCAATCGTCCCAGCAATTTCTACCCCCGACATCTGCCCACCTATCACCAGGATCTTCCCACCGCCCGGCTTAGCACTGCTCAGCAAGCTCTCCAAGTCGCGGTATGCGCTGCTGTGGACAATAGGGACCTCTTTGGGTGGGCTCAGACACTCGGGAATGATGGGCTTTCCAAAGAAGCCGGATGCCACAAGGACATAGTCGAACGGCTTGGTCTCTTCGGCCCCGCCCTTTCTCAAAACCACATTCCAGCCATACTCTGGGCCATCCCGGAGCACTGCACTTGCAACACGAGTCCCAAGTTCGAGCGAGAAACCTTCATGCCCAGATAAGTATCGTTCTTGGTAGCGCTTAAGGTACTGTCCAACCTGCCACCCCAACGGTATCTGTGGCCAGTTCTCCTCCCAAGCATAATCGCTAAAGTGCATCGTGTGCCTGCTCTGGTTGGCTACCATCAAGGGATGGACTTGACGTTGATCATCAGCTAACGATGTCGGCCACAGCCCACCGACCTCCTCTTGGATATCAAAAATGGTGACTCTGAACTCTCCCTTGGGCGCATTATGCAATAGCGTTTTGGCGGCCACGAGCCCGGAAGGCCCGGCGCCTACACGAAGAGGGAGTCAGGACTGCGATGGGACTCGGAGAGGTCACGAGCGCGGAATAGCCTCAGCAACTTACCGATGATGCAAACTGACTTAGACATTGCTCTGACAGAACTCACCATTCCCCATAGGAACATGAAGCTACTAGCAGACTCGTTCCGAGAGAGAGAGGTGGTTCATAGGCGGTAGATGCTGACGGCTAAGTTAGTTACGTTGAGAGCGAGCGAGGTTGAACTCGGTACTAAGTGCCCCACATCTATGACGGTTTGTTTGCTTGCTGCGCATGCATAAGAAAAAGAAACGTTGGATAGCATGTGCACCTATGTGATACTCCCTCTAGGCAGACCAATTTCGATGACAAATTCCAATTTTCAAACCCCAGATTCCGATGGTCATCCATCTAAGAAAGAATCTTGAGATCTGAGAACCTCTGCAAGTGCCATCAATGGCGGGGAAGCTCTTGAGTCGCGACCTGTAATCGATAAGACTATGCCGAGTCAAGCCGATCATCGGGGCGCCGCCATAGTCTCTTGAGTGTTGGACATTTTTGTTCGCCGATTTACGTTATGATCCATTCCATTCTTCGGAGAAAACTTCCTGTCAGAATGAAGTAATAGAGCCGCCATCCCAGACCCCCAAGAAAACCCCCGGGAGTTGCGGAACCGCGAACCCCGCAGCTCCGTGACCTCGACGGATATTGTCACGCTCCCAAGCATAACCGCCGCCCTCCATTGGACGGACAAGCCCGATTCTCCTCGTTCCACGTCGACGCCAAACCCACAGCTATGACAACAGACTTCGCGCATTGTGCAATTGTCCCTGCCCATGATGCACCCACCCCGCCAAACACCACATCATGGCGTCATCCTGGGCGCATGTACCTGTAGACCCTTAAACCGGACCTCCCACGTCTCGGGGCAACCTCGAGGCTTAATGCAGCTGCCGAATCAAAACATAAATAAGACCCCTTCATCTGAAGCAAAGCATTCTGCCCCTCTCACCACCAGAAGCTCGCTCCATTCTCCCCACACATGAAGCCCATCCAAAAACCAAAACCCATCATCACCAGCCAGCCCACCATGTCCCATCACGTCCTCGTCCTCGGCGGCCACGGCAAGGTCGCCCAGCTCCTCACCCCGCTCCTCCTCCAGCGCTCGTGGACCGTCACCAGCGTCATCCGCGCCCAGGAGCAGGTCCCCACCATCGAGAAGCTCGGCGCGGGGCAGCCGGGCAAGCTCAACGTCCTCGTCCGCAGCATCGAGGACGTCACCAGCCAGGAGCAGGCCGCCGGCATCCTGGCCGAGGTGAAGCCCGACTACATCGCCTGGAGTGCCGGTAAGTTCTCCCCAACCCCGCATGAAAGGGTACAAAACTAATGATAACTACAGGTGCTGGCGGCAAAGGAGCTCCTGAGAGGGTAAGCTCAACCTCCAAACTACCAAAACCTAGGTAATGAGTAGTATACTAACACATCCGCAGACCTTCAAGATCGACCGCGACGCAGCGGTCCACTTCATAAACGCCGCGGCCGCCACCCCCTCCATCACCCGCTTCCTCCTGGTCTCCTACATCGGCTCCCGCCGCGCCGGCGCCTCCTGGTGGCCCGAGGGCGAGTGGGAGCAGTACAACGAGTCCGTCAACCATGGCGTCCTCGCAAACTACTACAAGGCCAAGATCGTCGCCGACGAGGAGCTCTACCGCGCCTCCCGCAAGAGCTCCCACCTCGTCGGCATCGACCTCCGCCCCGGTATGCTGACAGACGACCCCGTCGGCAAGGTCACCCTCGGCAGGACCCCTTACCCCAAGGGCAACTCGAGCCGCGCCAGCGTGGCCAAGGTCGCCGATACCTTGCTGGCCGCCGAAGGGATCAAGAACACCTGGCTCGATCTGTACGACGGCGACGAGGATATCGAGGACGCGGTGAAGCGCGTTGTCCAGACTGGGGTTAATGTGGCCGAGGGAGAGCCAGTGTACTCGGAATAGTGCGCGGAGGGAAACGTATGTAATAATAACATGAATGATGATCATTATGAGCCAGCTTGTTGAGAACAGGCTATTTTTTCAAGTGTGGCATATCTCCATTAATACCCATCAATAACTAGGTTTGCCCTCTCGAATCACAGGTCTACGCCTGACCAGCTTCAATCCGCAAATGGCAGGCCAGAGACAACTATACAGACTGGTAAATAGCAAACAGGACCATATTCGGTGAATCTCGCCCGATATCGAAACGCTATGCGCCATCCTATCTCAGCTTCATATACGAGTCCCACTCAGGGATAATGCTCAAAGTATGCTACTTCATTTCCGGCGATGGGAAACCGGCGAACCTACCTCGTTCATGTCCGAAAACTGGTAACGCGCGAACTTAAAACATTCGATAATCTCTCATCTCAATGCCGTCATATGAGTTTTGATCACCGATGTCGTTGGCATTGGTGAATCTGACCGTCGATGGCGAGGCACAACTCATATCGCCAGTGACATCCAGCCGACTCTCGGCTCGTAACGTCGCCCTATGGGCTGAGGTATTTCTGCGAAAGACTTTGTTTGAGAGTGCTCTCATCTCTTCACATAGAGGCTTCTAGCTGGTCGAGAAGTAGATGATGGCATTCCAGACACCTTGTAGGGGCAATACGCAACCACTTGCCAGGCTGAGCCCAAAACTAACCTGGTTGTCATGGGTCAAGCTGTACAGGCGATTAATGGAGCTGGGAATCCATGTGATGAGCACCGCAAAGGCGAAAATGAAACTTGTTCTGAGATAAGACACCTTCACAGGGTCAAGTCGTTTCAGTTTTAGAGAAGCGCTCTCTTTGGCCTCTCGAAGTACTCTCATCATTGTGCTTGACCTCTTCTCAACTGGTGCGCGTTCAGACGAGCAGATTGTCTCAAACTGTTGAGTGGTTGAAGCTGTGGGACTTTGGATATCGTCTACTCCATGGGCTCCGACACACGAACGGCTACGGCCAAGCCCAGTGGGGATATGAACTTGCGGGAACATGGCAGTCGAGCTCTTGTATGCGTTTGTCGGATGGTGCGAGGTTACAAGAACTTCGGTCACGACCGTCCCGTAGAAGTCAAGTTTTGGGGTGAGGGCCTGCTCAGGATTGATTAGATGAGTAGGCAAAAGAGTGCTTTTGCGGCGAGCGCTTACTTCCTCTCCAGAATCTCTATCCGCATTGCTCGTATTGCTTGTGTTACTTCCATCCAGCTGGTCTTTTCCGAGCCCATTGTGGGCAAAGCTCCTCAGCTGATTGCGATGATGAAAGACGCGGTAGCCAACAGCAATGTAAATGAGAATGGATAGAAAAATACATATCCAGACTGGTATGTAAAAAGAATATATGCGCACAAGACTCCAGCTTGAGTCAATCCAGCACCAGAGCTTCAGGCACGTTAGTTATCGCCTTCAATGGCATACGGGGGCTTTCGCAGCAACTTACCACTGCGTCGCCATAGATCAAACCCCTTGGATCATTCCGAACAGCAAATAAAGCAATTGCGGTTACCATCGGACCACCGTAACATACCAAGCAGTAAATCCATGCGTGCTTGCGAAAGCTTGAAGGGTTTACGTTGTAGAAAAAGACCAGGTAGACATTGACTGCCATGGCAAATGACCACCACGGATCGGCTTGCATGAACCTGTTTCAAACGAAATAAGTTTCTGTTTTACCTCGGGCAAAGTCGAGCAGCCCTTGATCACTTACCACTGGAAGATGAAAGCTTGAGCCTGGCATAGAGTCGAATGTCTCCCCAAATTAAGACCGTCATATCCCATAACAGACGCCACGCTCGCTCCAAGGTTCGCGAGGGCTGCCAAGACGAGGAAGAGATTCGGCGTAGTGCGAAGGCTTTTGAAAAACACATAAGAGGCTACCAGAATAACGATGGCGGCCATGGAAAGGCCGCCTCCAATGCGTTCGGTGGCGACGAGGATCCGGATTTCCCTCGGGGAGAGAGCTGCACCGCTCATCTCGGCGGGATCGTTGATCGATTTGGCTGTGAGTGTGAGTTTATGATAAATATGCTAGAAGAAAGAAAGAGCGTAGCATGAAACTGGCGATGAAAGAAGGTACAAGATTTTAGAAATGAGAAGTGATGAAAAGAACGCTCGAGATAAGCCGCAAATCACTTTCTCGCAAATGGGATGAAGGAAAAGTGAAGTGAGGGTGAGTTCCTCCAGCGGCGAAAGAAAGCCCCCCAGCGTGACACACAAATTGGCAGGAGCACCTGGGGGCACCTGCGCGCTCTTTCCTTTAGCAGACAGCACAAGATGTTCTCAAACACAGGCAGAACTTTTGTACTCGGTTCAAGTCCAAGTGCCATAGATCCGATCGATGGGTCGCTCTGCTCGTTGATTGTGTCCGCATTGGGGGAAATGCTCAATGACACCACAATCCATCGCTATCTGCATTAGTGATTAAGGCACGTTCATGGCTTTCCTAGGCCTCGAACAGCAAAACTCGGCTCAACTACAGGTCATATGTGACTAACCCGAGGACAATCATCTACCAATCATGCACTGTAGCCAATGGAAGATTGCCAACCCCTCCAAACACACCCACGCCCAGTAGCTTCAAGATGTTTGCGAACATCGGCATCAACGGTTCATTGAGTGCTATCTTGTGGAATACACTAGATAAGTGATTTTTCCTATGTAGCATCTTGTCATACCGGGTGATGCATGGACTGAGCCCCAGGTATTTAGAAGTTCCAAAAATATTAGTAGGCAGTCTCTATAGGATCGCCAATAATGTTCTCCTTTCAGATAATTCCGAGTGTCTATAGGCAGAAGAGGATGATCTCAATACTGCAAATACTAGACCGGTGATTTGAGTGCATAGATCCTAAACAGTACGATTCCTACCTAGGTAGCTACAACAGTGGAAACATGACTTGTTGCTCACTTGTGAATTATGATATTGCATGCATATCCCAATCGAGGCCCACAATGAGCAGGAATGACCATGCCGGCCAGGCTGTATATCAATCGTCTCGCCCCCTCCTGGAAAATTGTATGTTCTTGGAATCGATGGATCTCTCTACGGAGATTCATATCCGGCTACCTCGTTTTGGCTTCCAGGTTCTCTGCGTCGAACAAGCCGATCTCTTCGTACGGAGTAGCTTAACTAACCCGTCGTTTGAGCCCCCTCCTCAAAGCTCAAGGATGGGCCAGGTTATACTAGATACTTATACGTTTTGACTAGGTAGGCAGTGTCTTTTGTCTATCCTCAAGTTCGCAACACCTGTCGCTTCTCTTCCCCGATTAAGTAGTAGATCTTGACTGGATTGCCAGGAGACGAATCAGCCAATATATGTGGGTTTTGATTGGTTGTTATTAGCAGAAGCTCATCATAGAATCACCTTCTAGATGGGATCAATACTTCAAGTTTTATATCAAGATCAAATAATTAAATATCTTGCGTAAAAAGAGTTACAAAGATGTGGCTAATAAAAATTTAATGAATTATAACACAGGTAGTTGCATTAACTCTTTTGAACTCTTAACTCTAACCTTAAGCTTCCATCGGAGAGCTCCAAGACCCCATGTAATTTATTCCCCGGCTCGCAGCTTCCGCACTTCTCGAAGATTCTGCCAATAGCATATATCCGCTGGGGTTGACGGAGCGGACATTACGCTTAGAAATCAATGGTGGGACAGCATCGCACCTTCCGGCAGGTCTATCAGTATCTCGAGGGAAGGAAGCAATCAGTATGCTGGCGGACCCGCTGGATACTAAGATTCCTGTCTTTTCATTGTTGATTCTGATCTGCATGTTTTTCCCCTTGCGTATTGCTAAGACACCAACTGACGCGGGGTGATTTTGAGGATTGGATCGCCAGACCTACAGCACCACTCCACAGTGCCCCGCAACCACGCGACCACTAACTGGCAGCCGTTCCTCTCCCGCTCCATCCCGGCGACATTGGACATCTCTCCCGACCACAATCTTTAATTCCTCCAACACCGAGCTCGCAATCGAGCTGTTCGAGCCATGAACCCTCAGGCGCTCCGCCTAAAGGAAGAGGGCAACGCCCTCTTCGCCAAGCGTAACTACGCTGGCGCAGAGAGCTGCTACTCCCAAGCGTCCGTCCCTCCCCCTCCCCCTCCTGGGCCGCGGCTACGGGCAAGTTAGAGTGAGACATACTGAAACCAGAGCCCACCGGCCCGCATAGTCTCGTCATCGATCCCGCAATGACCTCCCTCTACACCAACCGCGCCATGTGCCGTTTCAACATGAAGGAGTACAACGGCGTCATCGCCGACTGCGACGTCTGCCTCAGCCTGGACGGCGAGAACATCAAGGCCAACTACTTCAAGTCCAAGGCCCTGGCCGAACTCGGCGACACCGAGACCGCCAACACCCACGCCCAGCGCGCCTACGACATCTGCCGGAAGACCGACGACCGTAAAAGCCTCGACATGACGCACACCTGGGTGCTCAACTGCAGGAGCGAGTGGTGGCGGGTTCGCGAGAGGCGCCGCAAGCGCGAGGCGCAGGACCTCGAGCGGGAGATCCTGGAGCTGCTGGCCAAGGATCGCGACGAGACCCTCGGCAGCGTCCCCGAGGACGACGAGCTCGAGAGGAAGGCAATCTGGGAGGAGAGCGAGAAGAAGGCCCTGCAGCTAAGGAGCATCTTCGAGAGGGCGCGGAAAGATGATGACAGGGAGCGCGAGGTCCCGCCGTGGTTGGTCGACGACATATCTTTTAACGTAATGGTCGACCCTGTAATCGTCAGTTTTCCCCTTCAATTCCCCTTTCTACCTTCTATAACCGCTTACTAACTTGCGCTTTTGGTAGACGAGCTCAGGACGCTCATACGATCGAGCGGCCATTCAGGCTGCCATCCACGCCAATGCTGTCGACCCCGTAACCCGCGAGCCACTCACCAAGGAGGAGCTGCGACCCAATATCGTGCTAAGACAGGCCTGCGACTGGTTCCTCGAGAACAACGGCTGGGCATACGATTGGTGAAAAGAGCGCCGTCCCCCTTCACCCCTCCGTCTGGATGCTCGCCGTGCGACCGACAAACTAGAACAATGACGGCCTTTTCTCTGTATATCTGATTTTTCTTGACTCATCTTTCCAATGGCTCTTCATCAATTTTTGGAGAGGATTCAACGACATGCATATTCGGCGTTGGTTAGGCGGGTTAAACGAGCGAGAATTCCCCTTCCCGTGATAGAATTCAATAAGGCGTCTAGAGTTTAGACGATGACCGATTGCTAGCGAGCATGTTTAGTACCTTGAAGGCTGAATTTCTAGAGAATTTCTTTCGTTTCAGAATAAAGAGCTTGGGGGCTATTACCCATCCAACCAAACACAGCAACACTTGAAAACGCATGTCTGTCCCGCGGGGAACTTATTATGGTGGCGGAATCTTAGTTGTGGTGTAACTTGGTCAAGCAGTGGAAAGAATCGTGACTTTCGTCTCTTTTAACATTGATTTGTCGTATACTCAGTTTCTATATACATGACTCTTCCAGCCCTCCCAACCAACAAAATGTCAAAGCACACGCCAATACCAAGCTGTCTCGTCGTTTCTTGCCGAATGACCCCGAGGTTCAGGTTATCCCCTCTCTAGATTTTCCTCCCCAAAAGACGATGATACTCCAAAAAGTTCGTTTGCCTCTGAACCCCACAGAAAACCGATCTCTTTCCAAAGAAAACGCCTGCTATGCAAAACAAGAACTAAACAATAGGAGGTAACGCTCTGCATAACCTCCCTCGACACAATGTACGGAACATGAAGGAAATCGATCGTAACGCCATTCTAGAGAAACATCCCTTGGCTGCGCCGCTTGTCGTCGTCGTCGGGAGAGTCATATCCGCGACCATTATTTCGGTCGCGGTCTGAATCGTCATCATAATCATCAGCTTGAGCCTTACTATTTCTATCACCTTTAACTAACCCAAGCCGTTCCTCTTCACTATGGTCAGAACGATGGAAGACTCCCCTAAAGGACAAGGTGCGCTGGCTGGTGTGTGGAGGAGGCGAAGGAGGATGCAGGCTCGGGCCACCTTCATCTCGATCGTATCCGGGGCCGCCACCACCATAGGACGTTTCTTGGTTGAAGCGGATCTTCCGAGGAGGGGAACGTTGATCATCATCATCATCATCATCACTATATGAATTTCGTCGTGCAGGATTTATCTCGGCCAGTGGCACGGGCTTCGTAAGTTGCGGATCCTTGGCGGCTAGGACTTCTTCCTCGTACGTGGGGAGGGTTGAGCGCGTGCGCGCACGGTGGCGGCCCGTGATCGTACCTGCAATTGAGGAGAAAATGCTGCCTCTATCGCTGTCGTCGCGGTGATCCGGCTCGTCGTAATGATCTGGAAAACGTGACATACCCAGCGGGGGGTGAGGGCTCGCCGGGAACCCAGCAGATGACGGAGGCGGCGACACTGTGAATGAAGGGGCATTACGAGAGTTGACGGTACCTGATCTCAAAGTCTTCCGGCGCCTCAAACCATCCCATTCGAACTCTTGCATTGGCTGTCCATTTTCGTTGATAGGTTGCATCTGGTCCATCATCTTTTCTTCGTGGAGGCGTTTCAGCTCTTGCGATTCCATCTTGAGTCGAGCACTAGAAATGCGTCGAACAATGGCTGCAGCGCCGCGGATAGCGTCAGCCTTGGGTTCAGATTCTGGTTGTTCCTGCTCAGCAATCGTCTGGATCTGATCAAGGTCGCCTTTGAAAATAGCTGCATCGGGGACGTCCTTGGCAGCCTTGGAAAGCTGTAGCAGTACAACTCCGGAACAAATCGTGAGAAAACCAAGGACGAAGGTGACGATCTGGGCTGCTGTACCCTGGAAACCCCTGAATAGAATCGCCGAGGTGACAATGGTCGTGGTCGTGAAGTAAACATAGTAGGTTGGTGTAACCATCGCCGCATTGTAGATGTTGAGAGCTTTCTGTTTGGGCCAGTCAGTACCAATTTCGGTTCTCGTCCTTCGATTGACCAATAATGGCAATCTCTCAGGTATGACTTACATTGAGATAGACAATCTCCACAAGAAGGGTGACGATCACAAAGACAAGCAGAACCCACATAAACCACTCCTTGTATTGAGGTTTGCCTCCAGCCCATGCAACAACAGCAGCTCCCAGGCCCTGGATGGAGACAACACTCAACCCTCCAACCCAACTGCAAACTGAGATGTACACCAACATGTTTTTGTTGCCCCATTTTGGACCGGCCCAAAGAGCTGTGATGATGGAGCCAACGAGCACCACGCCTGTGTATGACAGGAACAGAGGATGAATAACGTAACTCTGCATAGTCTGGATGTCCTTGACAGATCCCGTATGCGGCGCATTCATGACGATGACAATCGATCCAACAATGCACAAGAAACACGACACCTTTCCAATCAAGCTCAGACGTTCTTTCAGGAAGATAGCCGACAAGATGGTAGCAATTACGACTGTCAAAGCCCCAAGCGAAGTGACGATGATGGCATCAGTGAAGGCGTAGGCGACGACGTTGCAGATTTCTCCAACGATCATGAGCGTCATCCCACCCCACCACCAGGCGTTCTTGAGGTATCCGTATCCCTCCCCAGCAACCTCATTGTACTTCTCGTTGGCGCGCAAGAGACCGAACTTTTTCATGACGAAAGAGACCCCGATAAAGAACCCGGAACCAATTGCAAGACTAATACCGATAATTCTGTGGGAAGCCGGTCGGTCGGCGGCGTCGCCAACCGAAATACCGGCTCGCTCGAACATCATAGGGTCGAAATCCATCGTGACGGTCGTAGGAAGCCTCGCCTTCGTCGCCAGTGACGGCGAGAAGGGTGAAGCGGGAGGAGGAGGAGCGGCGGTCTGTGATCGAGGACTGTGGGGGGGTCGGTTACATGTGGGAGAGGAGCTGTTCGTGCTTGTTAGCGGCGGTAGGAAGAGGTCAGAGACATATGTAGGTCGGCGGCAATAAAAGATGAGGAAAAGGAATACAAAACAAACTAAGGATATGTCGCAAGAGAAGAAGTAAAACCAGCCAGAAGCGCTAGCGTGGTCTGGGGATGAGACGATATTTCACCTACTCACCAACAACCTATTGGAGACCAGCCCCATGCTCTAACAGACGAGTTACGAAGCGGCAAAGGAGGCGCAAGGCGCTTGATTTGGCATGCAGGCCCCGACCGAGATCGAAGACAGCTTTGTGTGTGGGTGGAAGGTGGAGCGGGGTGGGGAAGTTCCCGCAGAGCAGCCGCCGTTAAGGACTGAGGGCGGCCCACCCTCTGTTCCAAGTCTCAGCGTTCCATGGGTTAATGCCCAGTTGGCCTGTTGGAAGCTGCCCCTCAGGCCCCAGTTACAGCGGCCACAGGCCCAGAGCCCACCATCAGCTAGGGAGTCCAGGCCCATGACGTGGGCCTCGTAGCCCTTTCAGCTGCTGGTTGCCCAGCTCTCAAACACTGAAGGTTTGCGCTTGCAGGCCCCCACCCACAAGGCATTCTCATTCCGAAGGTTTCCTCCGAGCTGTTCGAGGCATTAAGGTTATTTAGATTCACATATGGTCTGTAGATACCCAGACAACATATGGTCCCATCCTCTTCAGTTCATTGCTGTTTTCGGGCTGATTTGATTGATGTCATTTCCCTCGGTGTTGTCTGCTCCGTCCCCGATGCCTGTCGTTGAGCGAAGCTGGGCCGATTGGGGAGGTACGAGCTGATATCAGACTTACCGGTATGAGGCAACTCTTAGCACTGGCCCTAGCACCTATTTAGCTCGTAACAGCGACAAGGAGAAGTAACGGTAGATCCATTTCTGATAGAGCAAGAGGCGCGGCCGTCCCCGCTACCCTTCACTGGCAGAGATATGACCTCAGCGAGCAACGACGTCACTCCCCAAGATCCGACCCTGAAGACATCTCTCAAAACTTGTTTGGCGGATGTCATGATGGCAAGTGCGTTCCAGGTAACAATTCCCATGACGCCAGTATACACATTCAATTAGACCCAGTAGGGGGTCCTTCACGACTAGGTCGATGATGCGAATACGGCTCCTGGACTTCTTATTCGAGTTCATGGATGATGAATTGGTGGAGGTTGAGCCCCATCCAAATCACTTCTCCACGGCAACGGCATCTGTGCACGTTTGGATCTACTGGGCCCTGCTCCCATTTCCATAGCGAATCTTGCCTGTTCCCTGCATGCAGCAACTTGGGCTCAGCAATTTCAAATTTCTCAGAAGCAGCATGCTTATGCTTAAAACTAGCTATAACCGACGGCTTTTATCTTCAAATTTAGCACCAGGTGTCGCCGATTTGCGCCACAGTGGGCGACATTCAAATTGAGACACTCAAACATTAAGCTGCTTATTGTCGCGTCTGCAACCGCTATTATCAAATTAAGGATTATCAATCATATATGCTTGAGAGATAATATGCAAATGTTATCCTTTTCTTTCGTTTTATACTTCTGAACTTCTTGATTTATCTTCGAAAGTAGAACTACTCTTCCATTGGGTGCCTTATTTCTTCTGTCACCCACTTGGCCACTTACATAGTTTGGTAATCACTTACCCTACAACAACTCTCCGACTTCATGATCACCGAGCCTGACGCGTATCACTGAACTCGTAGTACTTCATGATAAGGCTACCCGCAAAATAACCCTAAAATAATTGCACATCTTGACTACTTCTATGCTCCTCAAAGGTATAAAAAATGTTGCCTAGTGGGCTGGAGTGCGGTCTGCACCTTTGCTCAAGGTATGATGGGCGGTCAGCCGTGCACGTCAGCGACTGGAATAGCTCAACTATCGATTCTAGACCTGGCATCTCTGCGGAGTTGGAGCTGTTCATCGACACATTGCGAGTACAATATCGTAAGCCTTTGTAATCGCCATTAACAAGCGAATGCGAGTGTGTGCCTGCCTATGCATGCCATACTGAATGCAGTATTCTTTTTATTGCAGTGAGATGAGACTCAGCCACCCCCAGCTGCGTACGACATCCCGCTCGCAGGACCAGAACCAGTATTATAGCGGATCCGCCCTCGTACGGTTATGAGATACCGTTGCGAGGTGGTATAGCATGTTCCATACACTCAGCATCCCTTGAGACCTTGAAGCGAACAGCATTTTCCCTTCAGTCCTGCAATAACATGAGAGTCTAATCTGAGTGTTTGTTCCTATTAGCTTACGCCTGCCTGCTTCTAGTTGCTCTTCTCACTGGATCTCTAAATCCTTAATAAATTTGAACTAGTAAAATGAAAATCGACTCATCCATCATTGGTGAGCGAATGCATCTCTGTTCATAGTCAATATTCGCAATCCCCGCCACTCGCTCTTCCGTAGTCCTTTGGCCTACCCTAGACTTCAATTACAATCTACCGGGTTGTGCATCTCCTCTTCCTCATAAAGGATCGTGATGTTATTAGAACTTTGGTTCAAAAAACCAATTGATCCCAGAAATGGCAAGCTTTCCGTCAATGCGAGTGAGTGCCTCGGGGATAGACGCTTCTTCTAGTATTTGTGTGAACGGGCGCGGAAACCACCAAAGTTCTGCCGCGGAGTAAGCACCTTGCTTGCCATGATATTGTGTAACCCTACAAGCATCATGGCATGTGCTCCCAGGGCAATCCAGACCAAATCCTTCCGCAATACCTACTAAGACCAGATTTGGTCTGTCGACCCGAGTGCCTCAGCTGGATGCGTGCTCCTCCATCCTGACGTCTGGTGACCTAGTTGAACTTTTGTGACACACGCAGCAAACACATATCTACTTACAGACCTTACATAGAGCAGTTCGTAGTATCCCACATGTCAATATGCAGACTGCGCATCTCGAGCGCTACCTCGGGGTGAGGTAATAGCCTATGTTACAGTGAGTAATGGAGGGTTCTATGCAGCGTATCCCACAATCCGAAATAGAAACACTCAGTCAATGAAGCAGCGGCCATTTCGTTATTCTTAGCCCTTCATCAACCATCGAGGTTCTAACCTTACGCCGCGCACTGCATTTATCGAATCCCTACAGCTTGCAGCGGCGAAGTGGGATCGGTAACATTGGAGGTTCTGTCATTGAGGGATCCTACGCAGGGAATCACTTCCAAGTGATTGATTTATGGTCCCAGAGGCAACGCAGTGTCCTTTTAATTCCAAACTCGATTTGGCATTCCCTTTTTGGGGCATCAAAGTGCAAATTATGGGGTCGGGAAAGTCCCGTCGCGATCCTACAATTCGCTTCGTTTCAGAGTCTTAACTTGGGGATTCTGGTTAATTAGATCAGAGATTTCAAAGGGTTCAGAGAAACTACTCGAGAAAGGCTCCTTGAAGGCACGACGTTCTAGATAGAGAAAATAACCCAGGTGAATGGGAGATCTCGGAGGTAGACAGGGATCATTGATGAATCGAGACACAGCTGATCATGAAGGCTCTGGCGATGAATTAGCGCATGAAGCTGAACCCCGCCTTTGCCAAGCTCCTGCATGCTGGGAGATCTCAAAAGTTCAAAGAGCGCTCGAGAACATGCGGCTGGGATGGCTTGGCTGCGAACTAGTCCGCCAATGATGCACGAGGTTGGATACTTGCATAGGTAGCGTCGTCCGGGAATGGCTTGTCCGCGAGCTCAGCTGTGAATAATTGGCTCAATTGCCTAGCTGCCGCCAAAAAGCTTGATCCTCTATTCTTAGCATTCATAGCGAGGGAGGGCCAGTTTTCGCGATCGATTGACCATCATGGATCTATCACTGGCTCCCTGCTGTTGAGGCGTCCACAGCGCACTCGCGCCGCATAGCCCCACTGAGCCTGGGATTTGGGGGCCCTAAAATGCTTAAAGGCAAGCCTGTGCTATTTTTGCCGGAGGCCTGCATGAAGGCCCATCAGCCCGTAATAGTAATACTTCTGGGTCCCAATCAGAGCCCGATTACGTGGTAGAACTCTTTTTCCTCTCTCAGCACCACCCACGGCAAGTTCAGCGAGCCGAGTAAGCTGACGTTGAGCCAGACCGTCGTTTCCACGTGCTGGCGGGGATCATCCCAGAGGGAGCATTCCGGTTGCTATCCTGGATTTGTCTCTAAAATTCGCAATACGATGCGCATAGATCAGGGTGACAGTGTAGACTTTTCAGCCCCCTTCATATCCGTCGTACTGTGGAGAGTGGTATGCCAGAGCCATGTCTTTACTCATCTACTGATCAGCATCGTCTGTGTTCGCAGTCTGTAACAACGGCGTAGTTAGACTGTCCCAGCCTGATTAACCTATTATTAATAAATCCCATCTTTTCTGCGGTCGCATGACTGATGCCTGCCGGGCAAGGCTTTGGGTGACCGCCAGTACCTGAAGTATGGCCAATATTAACGCTATTGAATGCAACCTTTGCCTAGCTCCCTGCAGTGATAGCGAATCTCGCCAAGCCTGAGTAATCCTCGCTAGCACACAGGTGAATAGAGCCAGATGCGTGCTGCATCAACTTTGGCTTGGTGGGCAGGGCAGGGGTTGCGGAAGGTGGAGGGTATGTTGCCTGGACTTTGGAGGCTGATATCCACTGAAGAGCCTGCAGCTACAGGTGGGAGGGCAGTCGCAGCGACGCCTGAAGCGTCCAGAGCCCGCTAAACTGGTCTACCTCATCGGCTTCGTCAGGGACTTGCGCAGATGGTTCTTCCCCGCTGAAAGTGCAACGTTCCTGGCACGATCCATCCAATGTCGAAAGCCTCAGTTCAGCAGCCTTGGACAGGGGACTGATCCTTCTCGCGTCCAAGGCCCTGCTCTCTTCGTTTCGGTCTAACTCCATCAGGTTCACGTTCGGCCGCTTCCGTACTGCCATCTCACCATTCTTGTTCTCTGGCCTACCTTACCCGCACATGGATGGTGCTAGTTCCATTTCTCTCTCTATCCATGTCCAAGGATGCCACACTCTGCAGGTGAGGTGGAGGGCTGTTGCAGTTTGCAGGGTGCTGCTTATGGGGTATCGTCCTGGGCCTTGGGTCCATGCGAGCTGCGTGTCTCCCATACCGCCGAAAGCGAGTGGATATTGAGGATGGGCCTGGGTTCTCTCCGGTGGTCTCCATCTAAGTAACGTGAGGCTGCCACTGCTCGTCTTCCTTCTCATCTCCTCAACCACTCGCTGCTGGTTCGAGACGTTTTTCTTCGTCTTGGCTGGTTGTCTTTGCTCATCCACAGGAGACATTTGTTAGGCTTGAAGAGATCATCAAGTCAGCCGTCCAAGATGAGCACGGCCGATCCTTTCGTCCAGGGCGATAATGTCCCCGAGTGTATCACGTCTTGTCTCTCCAAGGCTGTGGCCAGCGTGAACTGTTCCAGCACGCAGTCATGTTGGTGTACCGGAAACAACGAGCAGGGCATTAAGGATGGTTTGACTACCTGTTACAAGGAGAAGCCGTCCGCCTGTCCCGAGAACCTCTTTAATAGTACGCCTCACTCCTCCTCGCAATTGGGGCCATATTTGCTGACGGATTGTTTTGAACGATAGGGATGAAGGCCACCGTGGATCTGATTTGCGACCAGCAAGCTGCAGCCAACGGCACTCTATCAGCGACATCCACTTCGTCGGTCTCAGCTGCATTACCGACTGGAACTGGTACACTTAATTCGGCAAGGTATGTCATTTCAACCTGAACTAAGGGTGATCCCAGCAACTTACACGGTGACAATAGTAGCGGTAGCGACTCTGGTCTTTCTAAAACAGCTATGATCGGTATGAGCGTGGGTCTCGGTGTCGCTGGTCTCATCATCTTTATCCTATTATTCCTCTTTATCAGAGAGCGACGACGAAGAAAGGGCGTGGAATTCCAGGAACACTCGAAGCGATCGATGAGCAAGCAGTCAACTCTCCGCCCTGAGCACATGTCGGCTAGGGATTCAGTAGCGACAAAGAGAACCAACACACAGAGCGTCGATGCCCAAATATGGAGGCCTCCCCGTGTGTACGCAGGCGACAGCCCTCCTGTTCCAACTCCAACAATCCCGACTTCGACCGGCACCCCGGTCCGAGATGCGCACTTCCAGGACAGCCCGCAGCACACTCCTCGCAATGCGACACCTCAGAGGGAAACGGCCCAGTACAACCAGCGACAGAACTACCAGGATCGAGACAACTATACTGATCCTCGCCTCGCATACGAGCTGCCGCCTTGATTGTCTAACGAGATGTCATTTTCGACTTTTGCTGCCACGCTATTCTCTCAGCTGAATCATTCTCGATGGATTCCTCTCGCTATGTGTGATGACTGGGGTGACCGAGTCCGGTATGTTTACTAAACCGGTCCAGCATGGTAGTATGAGCCTTCGGAGCCGGCTATGCTTGCCTGCCAGGTCATCAAGGATCAGAACCCTTTGGTTTCGGCTTCTTTATTCTCTTCGGCTCGCAAGTCACCAATCACGGTGATTTATCATTCAGGTTGCAGTCAATGCTGCAACTGGAAGAGAACTTTACTTCTTTCAGGTGGCCGCCCTTCGGCGTTGGCTGGATTGGGCGAACCATCTTTGGTAATGGATTCTCAGACCATAACTGGCATCTGAGCTTCTGGGGGGCTATAATAAAGAGCCTCTTAATCACTGTTGATTCAACAGTAACCGCTGATCATATCGATGATAGCGTCTCTTGGGTGGAGGGTAACTGGGATGGAAGGACGAGATTACGTACTGGTTCCTGTTGATGAGCGTGTGATATCGCTCCCCACCACCACTTTCTATGTTCTCGGGCCGCTTGGCGTGGTTTTTGGATCAGTATATCTTTGCCGTCTTACAGGCGAGTTCGATCTAAAGTTGAAGGACGATGGATGAATTTCGAATCTCTTCTCCGACAGGATGCGGGATGGTTTGGGAACGCATATAAACCCGAAAGGGTAGCCTATTTTTTTGTAATTTAATGACCTGAGATATGACTCTAAACAAGCTTACATTTTATACAATTTATAAACTCAACCGACGTCATACTGAAGTGATGTAATTAGTAGGCGATCATCATCCTCAGGAGAGGGCTGATCTGTTGCTGTACCCTGGACGATGGACTTTGGGCAAAGCACAGACCACCCGCACCCGCACCGAGAGATCCACTTCGGTCAGGCACTTTGCCGGATCGAAGGAATCAACGTCTCGTCACCAAACCCAGCTTCCTGATCAGCCTGCCGACGAAGGGCATCGCAACCATTGTCTGCCTGCCATTGGGGGACGAGACCAATCATTTCGATTCGACCACCAGCTCTCCATCACAACCCCCAATGTCGGCTGCTCTGCTTCGGCCGCGCCTGGCCGTGGGCCTACGCAACGCTGCCCCTCGATCACCCGTTCCCACCCGCCGCTACGCATCCTCATCATCGTCGTCGGGCAGCCAATTAGGCGGAGCCAAGATTGCTCTGTACAGTACCGCCCTCGCTGCCTCTGCCTACGCCGCATACCTCTACACAACCGACACCCGCGCGTCTTTCCACCAGTGGCTCATCCCTCCCGCCATCCGCCTCTTCTTCCCCGACGCCGAGGACGCTCACCACGTTGGCACCGCCGCCCTCAAGTTCCTCTACCCTCTCAACCTCCACCCCCGCGAGCGAGACGCCTCTCTGAAAGACGCTCCCGAGCTGCAGGCCACCGTCTTCGGAACCAAGATCTCCAACCCCATTGGCATCTCGGCCGGCCTCGACAAGGATGGGGAGGTCCCCGACCCTCTCTTCAGCCTCGGCGCCGGCATCGTCGAGGTCGGCGGCTGCACGCCCCTCGCCCAGGAAGGGAACCCGAAGCCTCGCGTCTTCCGCGTGACGGCCCTGAACGGCATGGTCAACCGCTACGGGCTCAACTCGCGCGGGGCAGACAACATGTCGGTGCGTCTGAGGGACAGGCTGAGGAGGTTCGCCAAGTCCCTGGGCGTGACGGAGCAGGACGTCCTGGACGGCGAGGCGGGCGTGCCCCCGGGGAGTCTGGCCGAGGGCCGGCTGCTGGCTGTGCAGATCGCCAAGAACAAGGAGACGGACGGCTCGGACGAGAGGGCCGTGGCGGACGACCACGTATACTGCGTCAGGAGGCTGGCGCGCTACGCCGACATCCTCGTGGTTAATGTCAGCAGCCCCAACACGCCTGGGCTGCGGGACCTGCAGGCCACGGGCCCCTTGACGCGGCTGCTGAGCGCGGTCGTCGAGGAGGCTGCCAAGACGGACCGCAAGCAGCGGCCCAAGGTCATGGTCAAGGTGTCGCCGGACGAGGACGACGAGAGCCAGGTCAGCGGCATTGTCACTGCAGTGCTTGACAGCGGTGTGGACGGCATCATTGTGGGCAACACGACGAAGAGGAGGGACGGCCTCCTCCCCGCTACCGGGCCCGCGTACCTCACCTCCAAGGACAAGAAGGCATTGACGGAGGAGGGCGGCTTTTCCGGCCCCGCCATGTTTAGCCGCACCTTGAACCTCGTCAAGAAGTACAACAGCGCACTCTCGACGGCGACGCTCAAGTCTGGCGAGGCGGAGAAGGTCATCTTCGCCACGGGCGGCATCACCAACGGCGAGCAGGCTCTCAAGGTGCTCAACGCCGGCGCCAGCGTGGCCATGGTCTACACTGGCATGGTGTACGGAGGGGCAGGCACGATCACGAGGATCAAGAGCGAGATGAGAGATGAGATCAAGTCGAAGGCATGAGACGATTCTGCGACGAATTGGAAAAGTTACAGTATGTATTAAAAAAGAGCACCTTCATTTTGAGATTTCCTTTATTCCGTTTTCTGGGCTCGATATAGTGAATAGAGATGGGTCGGCGTTGAGATCCCTATATAACGGGACACTCTCTCGTCGACGAGTTGAGTGCATAAAAATAGATCAACAGCAGCATCTATGCACATAGGTAGTGAAAAATGTCTATCTACTTCGTTGGAGCGGCTTGTAATACGGGTTGGTGTGAGGGTTACCAAGCCATCAATGGGTCGTCATACCCATGGTATTCAGTCTTTCTTAGAGTGCATTCTCGGAGCTCTCCAAGACGAAAGCGGATCTTTGGTTTGGATGCATGATAACCTTTGCTTCCTGTCATCTGATGCTCCAGCGAGAACCTTGGTGGTGTCTGTTGGTCATCTCAGCCTCGACTCATTACGAATATCCATCTCTTGGCCCGGGACGACCTCCCGCCCTCGAGACGGTCTTGTACGACGGTTTGCGTGAGTGTCTCGACTGCGCCACCGAGACGGCAGCACCAGTTTCAGAAAGCAAGCTTAAATCGGAAACCGGTTGAGCCTCCTCGCCAATCAGGGCTGACCGCAAATCCATTGATCGGCAGATGGGTTAATGCGCTGCGTCATGACAATGCAGCCCGACCGACACCCATCACACACAGCACGGTCTGTGTGTCTGCCTCGCTCTCCGCTGTTTCATGTCCACCTCGCAGCTGGCCATGGATCATGCCGTGACGAAGATGGAGAGTCATGTTGACCTGCCAAGCCTGCCAGCAATAACCTCGCTCAATGTTGCGGCATCAAAAGAGCGGCTCCCCCACAGACCTGGATCCAGTTTTAGGCTCGGCATTTGGGCTGTGTGTGCAACGAGGACGAAGCAAGCTTGGCGATCAATCGTTTTATGCTTTTCTCGGGCGAATCATGGACTGCATTGTCGTCTTGGCAACACGCGTCAGTGGGAGACGATCCCAATTGCCAAGACGACGCTGAGACCATCCCACTTCCCGGGAGAGCATCAGCGTAATTTGTCTTGAATAATTTGGAGAATGTCATACTGAGCATATTATTTGCTGTTGAACAAGGACACGAAGGATAAATAGAAACGTTTGGCCCGCCTGTGCTCTGGTTACCATCCCCTATCAACCTATCTATCACTCAGCTCAAACAACTCAGTCAAGACCATCTCCAAGACTTCAACCCATCTCATCAACACCATGCATTTCTCCAATACATTCCTCACTCTGGTGCCCCTCGCCCTCCTGGCCCGAGCTGACCTTGACCTGGATATTAACGATACTCCTCAAGTGTGCCGTAGCATCTGCCAGCCAATTGCCACCCTCGGTGATCAGTGCAACGTCGACCTCCCAGGCGACAACAATGACCGCCAGGAGGATCTGCTCGAGCTTCAGTGCTTCTGCACTAACAATAGCTTCGATGTCTCCAGCGTTGCTGCGCTCTGCCAGGACTGCATCCGCCAGAACCAGAACAACAGCGGCAATGATGACGCTGACGATGCTCTGGAGGGTATGTACTTTACACAAATATAAATCTCTCTAAACGCGGGCCAGATGATATTAACCTATTGGCAAACAGACATCAACAAGATCGTCCGCTCATGCAGCTTCTCATCCACCAGCTACGCTGCCAGCGCCGCCACCTCGTACATCCAGTCCGTCACCGTGACTGCGACCAGGCCCACGGACGCTTCCCAGCTGACAACTACGTACAACGGTGCTCCCAGGACTACCACGCAGAGCAACAGTGGCAGTTCCAGCACCACTACTGACGGCGCCGCAGCAACCACCAGCAGCGGTAGCTCCAATGACAACGGGAACGCTGCTTCCGGCCAGGTTGCCTCTCTTCTGCTTGCTGGTGGCTTCGCCGGTGCTGTTGCTGCAGCTCTTTGCTAAGAAGGATGGCACGGACGTATTTGCCTTGGCGGGGAGATTTCATCTCTCCTACCACATGTCTCTTTCCTATATCTAACCGCCATCGTTCATTTTGTTGCTTTATTTATACTACCGTGCCAAGGCTTGGTAGTTTTATGATATAGGATGATATGAGTTTATGAAGCAGCAACTGCGGCAAGAGCAATACCAAGTTTGAGGCTTGGGATTGAGGGGATTAGTTGTGGTTCTTGTGTTGGAACGAATTTGATTATATCGCAAACTATTTACGTATCGTATATCATTAATTTGCATACTTTACAAGAGCGATTATGAACCTCCTGTCCTCCTATTCCCAAGAAATAATCATATCGTCGTCGTTGACATCAGCATCCACGAGCTCCTCGCTCAGCTGCTTGCTTTCCAGATTGATAGATTCCTTTGATGTCTTGTGTTTCATCCTCCCCGCTGACGCAGCTATCTGTCGCTCGTCGGCCTCTTCTCCCTCAAGGTTCTCTTCAGTCTTGACGTCCTGCGCCCGTTTCTCATCTTGGCCTTCGATCTGCCCCTGCTTCAAGCTGTCTTCCAAGTCACGCCTCAATTTTTCGATCAACACCTGATCTTTCTCCCTCTCTTGCCTGTGCGCTTCTCTCTCCTTCGCAAAACCGGCAACCTTCTTCTTCAACGCCCGCTCACTATCCGTCATCTTATCTAGCTGAAGACTCACCGTCTGCAGCTCATCCCCCATCCTCATGAGATTCTGCCTGTACATGGCCTCCCACAGATCCGTCTGCCTCAGCGCCATCTTCGCCATGGACATGGGCGCCCTGCTCACCACGTCCCCCGGCTTGTGCATGTTCCATATCTTGCAGTACCAGTTCCTGTTCTGCTCGACCCTCAGCTCCAGCTCGTCCATCTGCCCCCTCAGACTCTCCAGGCTGGCGTCCCGCTCCGCCAACTCACTCTCCAGGGCGTCATGGTCGCGCACCAGGGCCTCCATGTACAGGCCGCACACGTTCCGCTCCCACGCGAGGCGCTGCTCGCGGATCCAGGGGGGTCGGCTGCTGCTGGGGAAGGAAATGTCCTTCCACTGGTCTTTGAAGCGTTTGAGTCGCGCGCGGGGGGAGTCTACTCTGCGAGATGTCGAGTTTGATCGTCTCAGTGGGAGTAGGTCGTTGTTGGCGCAGTTGTCGAGTAGTCTGCGATCCCTTTCGCGGTCTGGTTGATTCTTGGGGAAGAGGCCCTGTAGGGTGCTCCAGCTGAAGAGAGCATAAATGGCGCGGAGTAGAGCGGTGGTTCCTTTGAATAGGGACTCGTCGTAGGAACAGTACACGCCGGAGGTTTCGAGCCAGCGTGAGACTTGAGCGAGGGTGAGGGTCGTGAGTATGGCGGCTAGGATTACAGATGCCGCGGAGTGGTCTTGGTGATTGAGAAGTTCTTCCATTGGGGGGAGGTATAGACCGGAGGCTCCGAGCCTGCCTGCGGCTAGAGGGAGATAACTGAGGAGTTTTTCTATTTGAGTGAGCAAGGTATGGAGTGTTTCGAGCCAGTGAGTGACTTGGAGGCTGATGAGCGATTCTTCCATTGGGATGACTATGATTGGATTCATTTGGGTGGTGGGTTTTGGATTTGAAACTGAGGTAGCAATCAAGAGCTATATTCAGTCCTCTATGGACTATTACTATGAGAACGAACTCAGTAAAAACGATATAAGTAGTTGGTTCATGAATATGAAGATGTAGGTGGAACAATGGAGGTTTTGATGAAAAAGAATGAATGCACACGCGGAATGATATTTAACGAGAACCAGAAAAAGAAAAGAACCTAACAAAAAAAGAAACGTGGAACTAAACAGGAGCAGGGTGATTGTGTGACAAAGGACATGGTGGCGGTCTGTGGGCTCGTAAACAATCACAGCACGAGGCTGCGACCGGCCTGTGCTATAGATCTTTGATTTGAAACGTACGTACGTGCCTGGTAGCATCTATATATTGATACCTGACTAGTCGGTGTTTATGAATATATCAGGGGCCGGGCGATGAGCGATAGGACTTGAAAGGATATCAAGCACTTGCCCTCTGCACCTGAGACTGCCTAGTTGCCTACCTATATAATGGCAAAAAGAGAGTTTGGTTTCCAGCGAAGTAGCGAACTACCTATTAAACGCCATTGTTTTCATCCTTCCCCTTTTCTAGGAAGGCTTCGCTTCGAACCCGGTTCACTGAGTGGACCGTTTATCTTTTTACTTTCTTTTTTCCAAATCTTCCTGCAAAGTTCATTCGATCATTTTTCTCTGTAAAGTATGTACATAGATGTATCGTCTCCGGTAAGGGCCATTTCTCAGCGTCTCTTGGCACACTTCACCGGCCCAAACGTCGATCCGATTTCTCCCCACTTGATATTGCTGAAGGTGACCTCGGTATCAGGCTGGATCTCGCGGATATGCTTAGGATCGCCCTCGGTATCGTTGCAAGGACCGGCCTCCCCGGAATCCAGCCACTTCATGAAGCCGCCCTCATCCCACCAGACGCTGAAAGCAAGCACCATGCCTCTCGCCAGGGCCTCTCCCATCCCCTTGGTCGCGCCAAGCTCTCCATACCGTCTGGAGTTGATGGCGGTGCACAGTTCGTCGCTGAGGTAGTCGACCTGGGGCAGGTCCGTGATGTTGACGGCGCCGTTCTTGATCAGCTTGCCGTCCTGGATGTACATGCGCCGGTAGGCCTGGAGGACGCCGTTCTCGTCGGCTGGGTACTGGGAGATGACGGTGAAGGGCCGTGTGGTGTCAACCTCCAGCCCCAGGCCGTAGCTCTCGTAGTTGTCGAATCTCCAGGGGTTGTAGCCGCAGCCGTCCTTGTCGCAGATGCCTTCGTACGCGCACTCGACGCCCTCACACTTGTACAGGCCTGTCTGGTTGCAGGGATGGGGCGCGAGGTGAGCTGCGCGCGAGTTGGCTTCCCAGATGTCCATCTCGTTGCAGCAGGAGCCGTATCCTTCAATATTGGGCTGTGAACTCATGATTAGCTATCTAAAAACATTCGACTGCAGATACAAAATGGAGAGAAGAAGTTGAAAGCCCATACCTCACCGCCAACAAATGGCGTAGTGTAACATTGGGCATCGCAGTATCCCGTTCCCCAAGGCGCACCGGCCTTGTTCAGGTCACTGAGCCCACCATCCGCTGGCATCTCTGACAGGTACAGGGCCCCATTCATTCCGCAGGGCAATTTAGAAACATCAACGTCGAAGCTGAATTCCTTTCCTGTGAGTTGCATCATCTCGTAGGACTTCTTATCCTCAGACAAGAGGTAAACTCGGGGGCTCAAGGTAGCTCCACTATCAGACAACATGTCGAGTCTGAGGCTTCCGCCGTCAGTCGTGACACCGTACTGAGAGTAGTCCTGGACGCCCTCCATCACGCAGTTCTGCTGGCATGTCTCCTTGTCTGGGCAGATATCCGCGGGAGGCGGGTTGCCCCACGAACCACATCCTACACTGGAGTCGCCCACTAGATGGACAGGATGGGCTAAAGAGTCTAGGACGATATGGGTCTTCTTCTCTACGCAACCGCCGGCTTTGGTGCACTCCCAAGTTGTGATTGGGGGGTGGATATCAGGAGTGTCTCCGGCATGTTGTGACACAACCAATCCGATAAGAGAGGAGACAAGGAGAAGACGTGAAGAAGTCATGTTGGCGTGGGCTTGCGATTGGATGTCTATTCTCGCAAGAACCTACTATATAATGGGCGCAACTGGAAATATATACAGAAGAAAGGCCAGAGCCTTCGGTCGACTGTGGAGATCTTAAGCAAAGACATGACAATGTATCCTCAGTGGCATACTCCGTAACCCATTGACATGTCTAGCTGATCATCCCCTCTTGGAGAAATCGAATCATGGAAGCGGTTCTGCTCGCGGACTCGGTTCCTGAATATCGGTATATCGGCGAGTCGGCCCTGATGCCGCCGTCCCTCAATTCTACATGACCTGACCTGCTTTCGCGCGCTTTCAGAAGTATTGAAGCGGGGAAGAAGGTTGAAGCAGTGAAATTTCCGAATGGGGATGCGGGAGTGAAGACCTCCGCAACTCGCCCCCCTGTTCGGCTTCATTTATTAGGAAGGACCAGCAGCCGGCACAGGTCACTATTCCCCACATTCTTATCTCACGAATCGAACTTCCGCAGAGGCTTGAGGGGGGACTTAGCCGACTGGTGTAGAAATCCAGTGTGATCTTGGCCGCATTGGCTAATTAAGTACCACAGCCTGTCGGCCCTGGATCCGGCTCGTCATGTTCAGCCTGCCGACCTAGTTTGATTGCAGGCTGCTGGAGAATGAATGCCTTGCTTGACCGAGAAACAATTGCTGCCGCATTTGTTTCATCGAGGGATCCGTTTTCATTTTGGCCCGAGGATGATCGCCATGCTAGTTTGGTCAAAGGAGAAGCACCCGCCGGCCAACATGACACAGTACTGGCGGCCCAAAAAGTGGTAGATCATTGTGGGTAGCCTCATCCATCGGGGGTTGCCAGTTGTAGCGGGGTATTCAGCTTGGTGAAAATTCGGTCTGCGGAGGTTCAGAGGGGTTTGGCCTTTCGTGGTGGCTTTGCCGTCACTCGAGCCATATCACCAGGCTTGAAACCGTCCAGAAAACCCCGAATCTTATACCGGTTCATTCCCACTCCGCGCCCTTCTTGAGATATTTGTCCACGTCAACGCTCCCAAAGATTTCTCGCTGGAGCTTCTCAGTCTTCGTCTTTTCCTTTGCTTGGGCAGCCTTGAGCTCTTTGACGCTCATCGGCTTCTCCTTGACGACCTTGGTCTCACCCTCTTTCATCTCCGGGATCGTAGCTCCAATGCCGAGATTGTCCTCCTTGGCCGACACCTTGATGGGGAATCGCATTCCTTCCCCCTCCTTGCCCAGTCCTTGGCGCGCATCTGGATTCCACCCTTGCGCCGCGAGGGCCTTGAGACCCATGCGGGATCTGTCGAGCGCCGACGGCGGGTGGGAGTGCTCGAGGCTGACCTGGTGAGCAAGTGAAGCGTTATGCTTGCTGATGGACGTGGTTATCGGCAGCAGGCACACGGGGCAGATGGTCTGATCTGACGTCTCCTGGGGTATGGCGCCTCCCGCTGCTTCCTCTCCCACCACTTCTGGGGTCGGCGTGGGCGTGCTAGAGCTGGCAGAGGACTGGCCGAGCACGATACTAGCGTAGAGATCACCAATAGCCGATGCCTTGGCTCTGGACGCGGAGGCCGCAACTGCTGTCTCGTCGGGCTCCGTGGCACGCACGAACTCGATCTTCTTGCGCTTCAGTCCTGAACCAAATGGCCTCTTGTGATGAAGTGGGATGTCCTCCTCCTCCTCTTCCTCCTCTTCCTCCTCATCAGAGCCTCTTGACCGTCGCATTTTGTCTGGGGTGACCTAGTGCAGACGCGGATCCATGCCTTCTCTTGAGCCAGGTGCGGGACTGGGTTCGCAAATGGAATCACTGAAGCACACTACGGTGTCTAGGTAGTTCAGAAAAAGAGTGTAAAAAGCAAAAATGAAGTCGCGAGTAAAGCTCCCACCAGGGTTCGAACCTGGGCATTAAGGAGTTTTGGGGATCAAAACCTTACGTCCTAACCACTAGACAATGGGAGCCTGAGGCGCTGAGGTCGGCCGGCCGGAAATTAGTGTAATATATATAAGCTCGTCCAATCTCATGCAATACACCACGTTTCTGAACACTTATATCCGTATTGACCAGCGCGACTAATACTAGACTTGGAATGCATGTTATATCTGCATGCGGCGGCCGATGCCAGCTCTACTCTTGATGTATGCATGAGGGGTGTGTTGGCTCATCGTCAGACCTGGAAAGCTACTGTCCCAATTGTTGCTGAGTCATCTAACCTGTGCGCAGGTTAGCTTAGTCATCTAATCTGTGCACAGGTTAGCTTAGTCATCTATACTTTCCGTGCCTGAGTAGGTGTGAAGTCGAAACTTGTTTGCTGATATCAATAAACAGCTATTTTCTGGATATATAGTTTTCCGGCCGAAAATTAATCCAGTATATATAAGCTCGTCAGCTTTAATACCATGCGCCATGTTTCTGTACACTCTTATCCGTACTATTGACCAGCACGGTTAATAATGAAATTGGAATTGGCATACTGTGTTTACACGCGGCGGTTGATGTCAGCTAAGTACCAACAACTAAATGTTGGTGTAACAAGCCGGACCAGGTTGCCCCCTTGCATTTGGCCGGGAGGCATCGGTTTGCGTCTGTCCCAAGAAACCCAAGAAACTTGCAAGGAAGGTTGCTCCCCACAATCAGCATGAGAAGGGGACTTCTCCCAAGAACGTTGGCAAGAGACCTATGACCCCTAAGAAGACCGGCGAAAATGCCACACCGGCCTCAAGGAGTGCTCAGTTTAACAAGTCCAGAATCAATTCGAAACTCCCCAAATCTACCTCAGTTCCGAAGCGGTCCAAGTCTCGAAATTAAGGGGTTGATTCCACGAACTGGATCCCTCAAAGAAAATTGCCAAGAGGCCTCCTGCTATCAAGGATTCTGTCGCCTCCAAGAAGGCTTTTCCGATAAAGAAACCTTCTGCCCGAAAGAAGATTACTGCCCCCAAGAAAACTACTCCTCCCAGAAAAGCTACTCCTCTGAAGAAAGTCCCCCCAAGAAACCCGCGACTGTAAAGAGAGTTACTCAACCAAAGAAGATCCGTGCTCCGTCAAAGCAGCATCGATAAGGCCTTATATGAGTGTCTTAGTGAAGCCAAATCTAGCGGAGAGAGTCAATAATATTACCACTAGAACAACTAGAGTTGTGCCATTTCGATAAGTGCCATTATGCGACCCTGCAGAAGGAAGTGTCATGATTCGGTCGAATGTCTTGCGAACAGCCTTGTCTCGGCGTGGGTACAGCTAATCAGTCATCTAGAAACTACACTGATGCACACCAGTTGATGGAGAATGTGTCTAGCGGAAGTTCAATGTGTCGCAGCAAACACTTGGGAAGACGTAGAGCGAACTAAGGTTGATAGTGAAGGAAAATCAACAAATCTTTCCAACAAGTTGTTTACGCCTACTAAGCCTTTTCCAGAACGAACTCGAGAATCAACAACCCAAATGGCAACTCTATTCTCGCCAAGCATAGCTTGAGTGCCCAACTACTTTGAGACAACTAACAACACACTTACCAATAAACTTACAAGCGCGACACAGTTGGTCTCATAGAATAAAGGAGTCAATCCCTTGTGTCTTATCATCGAGATATTAAGGTAGCATTAAGTCTTCTTCGGCCAAAACTGCCTACTCGAAACTATCAAATATGTCTTTGCCCCTAATAAGGCCTCTAAGCAGGAACGCCATATCCGCGAATCCTACGGTATCTAGATCCCTCCTTCTCAGAAGGCCAACATCGGTCTAGCGTACATCATGCAGACTGGAAGAAGTACGAAGAAGCGGAGCATCTTCTCATCGAGAGACTTAGCACCTATGAGAACAAACTCGGCGCAACGACAAAGAGTTATTCAGGTAAGCAGTTCGTCTCTTTACAGTCCATTCCCTACTAGGTAGGCAGTCTTACAAGTACGCACAGGTATTTGTTTCGGTCTCCCGATTCCTTTTTGTCTCAGGAATAAACCCGCCGTCGCATGAGCAAGTACGGATCCGACACTTCGCCGAAACAAACAGTTGTATCAATCAGACCACACGAGAGTCTATAAAAAATTAACAGGATATGGTCGCTAAATCTCAAGGCTCGCAAACACATGTTCCTCCTGATGACTCAGCTAACCTGTGCACAGGTTAGCTGAGTCAGCAGCCAATAAGCCTACCTTAACTATTCCTGCCCAGAGTGAGGAAATTGGGCAGATAACTTGATAAATGACAACAAGTTGTAACTCCAAACGCTTTTGGGCGGGCTCCAGTTCGGTGCCTTGGGGCCCAAGGGCAGCCTCAGTTCGAAGCTATACAAGCATACACCTCATGAATGTATGTCAATGTCAAACGTGAGAAGGCATTTTGTAATCGCTCGGGCGCATGATGCCCCATCCCGTAACATTAGTTTATTCAAAATATAGCTCATTCAAAATAAGTCATAGACGTTTCATGACCAGTTTCATCAGCGTGCATTAGCCTGACGTGCACGTTTCCTCTCCTCTGCCTGTGCCAGTATGCGTTGGCCCAAGCTTTCCCGCCAGGAGCAGTCCTTTCCAAACTCACACGTCTGGCACTTGAAACCCTCCTCTATCTCAACCCCTTCGGCCGGCCGCTCTCCGCGCCACCACTCCATGTATTTGGAGAGATATTTTTCCAGTGCTACCCTGGATACAGGGAAATCAGAGACATCTATATCCTCCCCAGATTCCTGGTGAATATAGTGAACACGGAGCATTTGCCCGATAGAACCTGCCCCTTCAGGGAAAGTAAGACGTATCTCATCTTTAACCAATGTGATGAGATCACGGAGGGTGTTATACTTGAGGAGGTCAGGAGTCGAAGCCATCCGTGAATCCTCCTCACCACTGGAGGTAATATCACTTGATGTTGGAGCTGCCTGCGAGCTCCCGTTCGGCGCTCCGCCTGCCGAGCTTGCGGGCGTGTCATCGAAAATCTCATCGTGAAGACCGCCAATCTCAGCCATGAATGTATCTGAGAATGTATCGTCAGGATCGAGCCCATAGCGGCGAAAAACCTTTAGGTAATCCAATTTGCCCGCAGCCATGTCGCACAAGAACATATGGTACAGAAGCAACTGGACCTTGGCTGGCTTGACAACTGCACGGGTGACGGGCTTGCGTGACCGTCTGGTTTTCACGTCTGTAAGGTAGACCTTGCGGTGATGCTCGGTCTTCGATTTTTGTGGGAAGTAGTCTCGGATGCTCGTCTGAAGCTGGGCTGCCTGTGATTCTTGACTGGAGAGCTCCTCCTCGAATTCCTCGTTTGGGTTTTCATAGCTGACACTGTCAATGATTCCGTTGACGAGATTCCCATCAATCATACCCCACACTTCTAATTCCCGGGTCAGGCCCATGTCACGGAGGGTTCTCAGTCCTTGGACAAAGTTCCAGAGCCGAAGACCAAATGCATCCTCCTTGGTCACAATGTCGATCTTCACAGCCGTGTGCACCTCGTCCTCTAGCTTCTGATGCATAGCACTGCCTTGTCGCATCGCCGCAGTGCGAGTCCGACGGCCTCCAGGTAGTCGAGTAAGGGTATAAAAGTACTGGAGTTCGCACCAAGCGCCTGATGTCAGGTCTGACACAGTCAGAGGCTTCTTGGGGTAAGACCGGAACCTCTGGAGGGGTGAGCGACCATCGTCGAGCTCTTGACCTCGCTCCAATGGTCTGGGCGCTTTGTCCTGGTCTGTGGTCTGCACAGCAGCCGGGGGAGCTTCCTCGTTAATATTCCTAAGCGCCCGACTCACTAATCGCTTCACGGTCAGTCAGCCTCGACCACAAGGCTTTTTTCAGAGAGGGCCATTAAATTACAATCGGGATACTGGATGTCGCCATCCAGCGACACTGGTGAAGGCAGCGTGCGTGGCAGTGCCTCGACATGAGCCGCCATATAGGACTGCTGCTCGAGCGCATTGTGAGCTCTCGGCGCACAGTTACTGTATGTGAAATCCGTGGCATGAATGGCTGCAGCATTGGCCGGGACCTGCTCACCGACGGGGCGAGCGGAAGTAGCAAGTTGGATCAATGCTTGTTCGTCTTCTAGCGAAAAATCGTAATCAAAATCGTCGCTATCTTGCGAAGCCAGGTTTGCCATTGTAGCTACTATCATGAATCATGGCCTGGCACGCTCATCGCTGAGCGAGGCGGTGGATACAGCAAAGAGTTGGGTGAATTTCCAAGGTGGCGTTGTCCACTCATAGAGCGGCGATTAGAAAGTGGTGATGTTAGGCAGACGCGAGAGCCACACGCCGTCACGTGGCAGCAATTACTGGATTGGGAGCACAGAAGGAGACCGTGAACAGGAAAAGCAGCCACTACCCGCGGTAGTTTGATCCCTTCACTAGGTACCTACCTAGGTGATTGATTGTTGTCGATGGCATTTACCCGTTCAAGCCACTAAATCAGCCACTGTCTCGTCTTCTTGGATCTATCTGTGGCTGTACAGGTTAGCCGCAAGCGCAGTCAAGCGCCTGACGGTATACACTATTGTGTCTCCGCCACCTTTCGAAGCTAGAGACCTGACTACTCTTATTGTTATTGTCAGGGATGATTAGGAATGGTGAGGTAGTAATTATGTCTACTCACGATACTCTCTGCTATTATTACGCCGATTTCTGATTAAGGGAATAACCAAGAGGTCTGATTCTTCAGTAGGCAGACGTATTTCAAGCAATTGGTTACACATGTAGGCAGGCCCACTGCCCGGTTTAGTAGCCTGCAGTGGTGTAGGTGCAGGCAGCACAATTCAGGCCAATCTGCGTCCAAGGGAATGGCTCTAATCAAGGCAACGACATTCAGGAACCCGCGCCTATACTCAAACAGGCGCATCAACTTGCCAGCGTCTCGTATTTAGGATCAGCCGCGCCTGCATGACCGATATGCCCATGCTCAGGATATTCGGTCGGCAGTGGGCTTCGCCGTGGCGGTGCATCAGCTGGCACCTGAATGCGGGCGCCGCCCCCTGAGAGCCGCGGGGTGGGCTGAAGCTCGTATGGAAACGTGAACATGGGGATGGACCGAACACGCTGGCACTCCTATTGTAGTGTAGACTGTGGTGCGGTCTCAGTCGCCTTCAAGGCAACAGCCGAGTACATAGAGATTCGCGAGCGCCTCGCGAGTAACGTCCATGCTCCCGTACCCTTTTGCCTTCCGCAGTCTCCAACACGCGTTTGCCCACATCCACGCCCCCTTGACATACGAGCCTAGATACCCGTACTCTGCTCTCTAGCCATGGCCTCATCTACGTTACACCGTCGTCGAGCAGTCAACAGCTCCGGGTCTGCCCCCGCCGATGCTACCGACTCCACTCGCGGCATCAAACCAGCATCGCAGCGTGCCGATTCGGGAGCTTCTCAGTCCGGGGCCGTCGATTTCATGTCGCTGCCAACCGAGATCCATTTCGCCATATCCAAGCACCTGATCTACCCTGACGCCTTGTCCCTGAAGCACACGAGCAGACACTTTTATGGGCTCGTAAACACAGGCGTCAATCTCAAGGTCGAGTGGCTCATTGAGCGTCGAAGCCTGCATCTTGAATGCCCCAATGACAAGCGCTGCGACTTGGGAAGCGATCTACGCTTCTGTCGTGGGAGTGTTCCGTAAGTCATCATCATTCGTCCATCCCATCTCCCCTGGCTATACGTAGCTGACATTATTACCCTAGACTTCTTATGAAACGCCGCCGGGAGCACATGGAGTGCGACTCGAGACCTGGGTTGGGATGCCTCGTTTTTGGGACAAAGACCTGTGTCCATCGCCAACGAAATCCGAGGTGGAGGCGATGGCTGACGATCAAGTTCACCATTGAGCTGTGGTGGGTGCTCCTTGCGCTCGTGCCTGTTGCATTCGTCTGGGCCTGGTTGGCCGAGCTTATCGGCCCTCAGGCGAGCTGAGAGCAAATGGGGAGGCTGGACAAGCTGCGACTGCATGATGCAACTGGAGCGGAAGGTGGTAACATGTGTGTGACAGCCATCTTTTGTTTCCTATACATGTTTATTCCAATAGGACCAGTGATTCGGGATTTTAGGCGTTTTACAAACGATATTTTAGGGTTGGACAGATAATCCTTCCTCCAGGAGAGGAGGTTTGGTTGGACATTGCACAGTTAGTAATGATAATAACGATAATACAATATTTGAATTTAAGCACTCCCAGGTCCTGCCCACCTAGCACCAAATCACAGTCAGACCCAGTCCCTCAATGCCTCGACGGCGATCAAGACACGCTCACCTGACTAACACTCATTGGAGATTTCTAGGAAGTTGGCCAAATGTAAAATGGCATCGTGGATGCGCGGTATCTCGACCCATGCTAATTAGGTACTGCCGATGGGGCATCCCTGGCCAGCTGCCCCTGTCCATGCTGCACCACAACGAGCCCTACGTTCGCTATTGAAACGCCTGTGTTACGTCACAGCGTAAGAGGCCTGTGACGACCGCCTGTTTGAGACGCCCACTTTTGGGTGGTAGCTGCACGCACGACTAGCGCCGCCTAGAGGGTTAATTAGAGGGTCGATTAGAGGGTTACAGGCTGCACCGCCGGCAGCAGGTGTCTTAAGGTAAGCTTTTTTAGGCCTGCCGCCTTCCGTTCAGGACTGGCTGCTGATCCGCGCTGATTGGGGCACCGTCCAAGCACCGTCCAAACCCCGCCATCACCGCCAGACAGCCAGCTCTCCTGATCCAGCCCAGCCCAGCCCGACCCAATTCTCCTTGCTTGCTGTGCGGTGCTGTGCTGTGCTGTGCGACGCCGCCTGTCTCTCCTCTGCCGCTTGCTCTTCGTTTTGGCAGCCTCATCCTCGACCTCCTTGTACCGAACAACCTGTTGCCTGTGGCGTGGCCTGACCTCGAGGTTCAGGAGCGCCCAGCAATTGCCGCCGAACCGCCATGGCCTTCTCCGTTATTGACCAGCAGCGGGATGGTGAGGCCCTCACCTGCATTCCCAGGACTCTCCTGCGCATATTGTCTAATATTTGTCCTAGCTATCCTGCAAGGCATCCAGTCCATCACTCGAGGCGACGTAGGACTACCCTCCTTTGGAAGCTTGACCTATGTGGACGCTGACAGCTTCAACTTATAGTGGAAATGCCTGGTTGTCGACACGGAGTCCAAGAAGATTATCGATAATGCTGTCAAGGAAGATGATATTCTCAACAACAACATTGCTAGTCAGTGCTCCTTGGGATCTCTCATGCACGCTCAAGACCTCCTGCTGACCCGACTCCTGTAGCTATCGAGAAAATCGAGGATCGCCGCGAACCGAACCCTGAGATGGAGGCCATATATATCCTCTCACCGGAACCTCATATTGTCGACTGTCTCCTCGCCGATTTCGACCGTCGACGGTATAAGTGCGCGCATCTTCTCTGGACGAGCTTGATAGATCCTAGCTTGCGGCGCAAAATTGACGACTTTCCTGGAGTCCGGCAACTTCGAGCCAGCTCAAACACACTCTTCATTGACTTTTACCCTCGTGAAGCCAGCCTCTTGACTTTCCGAGACCCCTGGAGTTTCCCGATCCTGTACCACAAAGATTGCGACTCCCTAGTTGCTACCCACTTGAAAACCCTTGCCCAAAAAGTATGCTTCGGACTTGTATGGTTTGGAAAATTCGTTGCTAACCGGTTTGCCTAGATTGCTGGTGTCTGTATCACTCTTGGAGAGTATCCGAAAGTCCGTTATTGGCGCCCTAGAGAGCAGCATTGGGATGCTGCTGTGCTATGTACGCATCTGGCCTCCTTTGTCCAGCAGGAGCTTGATACTTACGCCCATTGGAATAACAACTTCCCGCCCCAGACCGGACGACCGCAGGCGTCGTTGATTATCACAGATCGTGCAATGGATGTCGTAGCACCTCTCGTGCACGAATTCACGTACCAAGCGATGGCACACGACTTACTTCCCGTTAAGGAGGGGGATAAGATTACGTATCGAACCACCATCAACAAGGGTATGCCAGATGCCGAGGAAAAGGACCTGGAACTCAGCGAGAAGGACAAGCTGTGGGTGGAAAACCGTCACCGACATATGAAGGATACGATTGATAAGCTTATGGGGGATTTCCGAAAGTTCATCGAAGAGAACCCTCACTTCACAAACGAGAATGCCGATACAACCAGTCTAAGCGCCATTCGCGATATGTTGGCGGGCCTACCGCAGTTCCAAGAGCTCAAGGAAGCGTACTCGCTTCATCTCACCATGGCGCAGGAGTGCATGAACATCTTCCAGAACAACAAACTACCTGATATTGCCGCTGCTGAACAGACGATGGCCACTGGTTTGGACGAGGATTACAAAAAGCCAAAGAACGTTTTAGACTCTGTTGTGCGACTCCTGGACGAAGAATCGATTGGCTATCCGGACAGGCTGAGACTCATTGTTTTGTTCGTGATTTATCGCAACGGTGTCATTTTGGAAGACATCAAACGATTGCTGGCTCATGCATCTCTTCCACAGGCGGACTCAGCTGTTTTGGAAAACTTGCGAGCTCTGGGCTGCCAGTCTCTTCGTAGGGACGTGAAAGAGCCTGTTTCTGAGCCCACAGTCTTGTTCCCCAAGGATACAAAGAATGCTCAATTCAGTGAGGAATACAGCCTGTCGCGCTTTGACCCAGTACTGAAAGATGTGATTGATGCTACGGCCAGAGGTGTTCTCGACCAGATAGACTTCCCCTTCGTTAAGCCGCCCTCGGATCCAAATGAGGACATGCTCCTCGCTCAGGGCGGCTCTCTCCGAGCTGGCCGCCCAAACTGGGCTTCAGGCGGTCGACGTCCACCAGAGAAGCGACAGCGCATCCTCGTCTTCATGGCTGGCGGTGCCACCTACAGTGAAAGCCGTGCTTGTTACCAGGTTGGCAACGAGCGAGCCCGTGAAGTCATCCTTGCGACTTCCCACATGATCACGCCCCAACTTTATATAAGGCAGCTTCGAGATCTCAGCCGTGGTCGCCGTCAGCTTGACCTACCGGCGGACCGGCCCAAGCCACAGGCCCCCGCACACCTCTTCGAGCGCCCCAAGGTTGTCCCGAAGCCTGCTGGTCCAGGCCCGACAAACCCTTCGCCCCATGGCGGCCCGGCCCGCAGACCAGTCCCCCTCGCTCAGGACATGTCGAAGATGACCCTTGGCTCTGGCGGGAACCCGTCTCCTCGACCCATCCAAAGCCCATCCCAGAGCTCTGTTAAGAGCCCGGGCACACCGACATCACAGCACCAGCAATACCCCCCAAGTGACGGGAAACACCACAAGGAGAAGAAGCTGAGGAACTTCCTGGGCATGAAGAAATCATAGGCGGCTTCCACCGCCCGGGAAAGCTCCTCAAGTATCGAGGAGAGACGACACCGCCAAAAGCGGCACAAGGACCAAAGAGGGACAGCAGATGGGTTGGGCAGGCATGAGGAGCGGGCGTTGGCGGCGAGTGCAAAGAGGAAAAACAAACCCATAAAAGAGACCAGGTCACAGCCATGAAGCACTTGGCCCTCGCGTGTCTCCCAATCCCCCCCCAAACACATCTACTTTTATCAAACCTTACATTCTTATATAGATTCTACAGAAGTGGTGCAGTGGGAAGTAAATCCTCGAAGGGGGCAGGTTTGGATCTGGATTGATGTTGGCGGCTTGGGGTGCCTTAATTGTCTGAAATTGGCTATATTACATGGATACAAAACTCACTTCTCCTCAGCGTGGCGTTGAGATCGACCTCTTTTGTCCCCCCCAACCCGCTTCTTCCTTTTCTCATGTTATTTTTCGTCTTCCACACCCAGAGCTGGGTAAGTCTACATAATACATACCACTTAGCTTTGAATCCCGCCTTGATAAGTTCTGACATGCATCTACAACACTTTGAAAAAACAACCAGACTGCACGTTGCAGCATTTCATCATCATAAGTAGGCAAGCAAGCAATCACATCAAAATCAAGGGGTAAAGCAGCCAATGCGTCCACGAACAAAAATTTGCCTCGTTGGATTTTCGTTTTCTTTTTTGTTTTCTGTCACAATTGACCCAATAGCTAGTCCCTCCACGATACGACAACCAAGGACTACCTCGCCTCATAGCTGAGGACACGAATACACGGGAAAGTCGGGCTTTCCGAGGCAAAAGAAAAAGTAGTAATTGCCATCTGGGCCCCGACCCCGAATAGGAAAAAGGCGATTTCCTCTCCCCCTTTTCTTTCACAGTACATGTTTTGAGAACAACAAGAACCTGTTGAAAGGAATGGCCTCTACTTGAGTCTCACTTCATTTCGCGTTGGATTAGATAAGAAAGAATATATTCGTACTGTTTCTCTGAGAAGAGGTCAAAGCATTTACTTAGCCTCTACCAAAATTGTTCCCTCGTCCGCCGGGAGCTGGCATTCCTCGGTTTTCGAAAGGTGCTTGGGGTCCAAAGCCCCCTGGGGACTGAGGTCCGGGTGGGCCGTCAAATCCGCCCATGCCGTGTGGCGGCATGAATCCTGGGGGCATCTGGCCAAAGAAGCCCAGGGGAGGAGGTCCCATGTTGCGGGGAGGCATGTTGCCCATGCCCTCTGGCATAGGCATTCCGCCAGGTGGGAAGTTAGGCGGGAACATAGGGGGCATTGGAGGGTTTCGGCCAGGGCCGCCGGCAAGGCCTGGGGGTGGTAGCATGGGGCCTCTCTGTTGCTGCTGTTGGGGAGGCTGGAGGGGAGGAAGCTGAACTCCTCCGCCGCCCATCCAGTTCGGTGGCATCTGATCCAGTCCGGGAGGTGGTGGTGGTCGTTGCAAGATAGTAGGCGGGTTGGGCATGTATTCGCCTTCCTCCAGGGGGAAGCCAGGGGGAGGCGGTGGACGGACTTGGCGGGGAAGACCCCTTCCGTCGCGGCCAAAGTCAACCTCGCGCTCACCTCCCTTTGGCGGCGGAGGTTGCTTGTGAAGCTGCGATTCCGTACTTCCTGACCCAGCACGCATGAGGTTCATCAAGAACTCAGTGTTACTGTTGTTGCGAGCTGCGCCTTCGTCGGGGCGCCCAGATCCTCGACTTGATACGCGCTGGTGGTGGCCAACCAGGTCTTGCAGGAGCTGCTCCGGTCGAGCAGTCTGAGGCTGGGGCCTTGGTGCATGGATCTCGTGAGGCTGTTGAGGAGGCGGCCGGCCAGCGCCTCCAAGAAGGGCTTCAAATGGCGAAGCAGGCATCTGGGCTTTCTTGGCAGCCTCCATGGCAGGGTTCGGTTGGCCCGGAGCCATAAATGGAGACGGGCCGGGAGGGGTAGCGCTCATAGAGTGCTTCTGGAGTTTTGCAAGCAATTGCTGGAATGCTTGCTTCTCTTCGTCTTGAGGAGCAGCTGGTGTGAGCGGACCTAGAGCCGAAGGTTGGGGCTGTTGAAACATGTTCAGACCCATTGGTGGAGGGGGTGCAGCCATGGGCGTTGGAGGCTCGGTCTTAACTTCATGATTTTGGAAGAAGGAGGTGAACCTGGACGACTTGCCAGCAGGCTTTGGCCTGCTTGCTGCAACTTCAGGCTGGTCTCCTGGTGAGCTCACTTCGGTGCTATTCTTGGACCCAAAAGCCATGAAAAACTTGTCTGGGCCTTGTTCAGTGATGATTGGCGCAGACGCTGGAGGCTCTTCGAAACTGTGCTCGTGGGGGATGGCCGATGATTCGTTGGAGGGAGGCTGCCCGGTCTTGGTTTTCTTCATGTCCTCCATCCATTTCTGGAAGTCTTGTTGGGTTCGAGCTTCTCCCTTCAAGTCGGCCGGTTCGTCTAACCACTCGGGCTCACGCTCAACACGACGATCGCCTCCCCATCTTCTGTCAGCGTTCCGGGCGTTGCCTTGATCCTGGATTTCGGATTCTTGGTCGCGTTCTCTCCAGTTCTTGGCTCGATCGATGCGTTCGCGCTTCTCTGGTAAGCGGCCCTCGCTATTCTTGGATTTGTGCCAAGCTTCAGTGCCGTTCTTATCAGTCGTCGCTCTGGGCTGGCCGTTTTCCTCCTTCATGCTGCGCTCCCTTGAAAATGTATCGAATGGTCGAGCAGTTCTACCATTGGGGTCTTTGGATTGAACCTTTTCGTCTCGGAAGTTTCCTCCCATTCTGCCCTGGAAACGCTCCGCATTTTCAGCGCCAAAACTTTTGCGAGGTTTGACTGGTGTCCAGCCATCACTGTCTTGATCGGTGCCATCGCCACGTCTCCTCAAGGGATTAGTGGCTCGGTTTGCTGATAGACGGTCACCTTCGCCCTCATTACGACTTCGGAAGCCGAACCGCCCTTGTGCATCGCCGTCCTTGGATTTGTCGCCGTCCGTAGGTTTCGTTGCTCGGCCAGATGAGGCAAAGGCCATTCGTGGAGGACCAAACACAATGTCTTCAGGGTCTGTAAGTAAGTAGGTGTCAGCTTGTTTCATCCAATAAGAAAAAAAAACCTGCTCGAGGGGACGTACTGGTAGCGCTGTTTCGAGAGATATGCCGGTCAACGTTCGGACGTCTATTGGTCTGGTCATGCAGAGGGTTTTCGACATTGTTTCGGAACTTGTCAAAAGCTCCGACCTGGCCACGGAGATTTTGTTGTTGGTGACGAGCGGGCTGTTCAGGGGATTGTCTTTGAAAGGATACTGTTAGCTATGGCAGCCAATCCAGAAATTGAAATCACATACCCCATCCACTCATCAATGGGCGGGAGGTTCTCAGGCTTCACACATAACGGAGAGTCTCTCAGACAGAGAAGGTCCTCTGTCGTATATCGTAAGGCCATAACAAGGATGTGCACGCGCAACGCGCATCTGTCAGGAGTGCGCTCGCCTGTCGCCAGTCACCAACCAATTAGGCACTCCTCAGGACGAGGTATATGTTATGATCGGGAGAATGTCTGTCGTGGAAGTTCGTTTCTCAAGGCCAAGGATAGCAATGCTGAAATGAGGCGATCGAATATAGGCAAACTTGGTGTTGTCTGGTTTATGTAGGGAGCCGGGTGGAACCTGGTAGAAGAATTGATGTTGCGAGCTGAGAGGAAAAAGAATGTTTATTGATATTGGCAGGTAGAAGAGGAAGCTGGTGGTGTGCACAGATCGTTGGTCGGGTCACGAAGGCGTGCAGGATGTCTCGCAAAGCACGGCGGCTGTTTTTCAGTTTTCGGTGGTCGAATTAGGCTGCGATCGTTTGCAGGTTTGGTTGGGTGCGAACGTGGATGAGTAGAGTGGGTAGGCAGATAGGTGTGATGTAGCGGATGCGGTACAGACAGCAAGAAACGGGTCTATGCTGGAGCGGGAGGCGGCGCGAATATCGCAGAGATGGGAGCAAGTACGGGATGCCGCGACAAGGATGGCGTTTGAGGGCTGCTGCGGGACGAAGTTGGGCGGTGATGCTCCAGAGGGAGATGTTGCGTGTGACGAGATGGATGGATGCGCCAACAAAAAGGGAGGGGGGCGGTTGTGGAGTTGGTGGTGGTGGTTTGCTGGTGGTTTTGGTGAAAGTGAATCTGGTGGGTGCGTGCGTGCGCTGGCCAGTGGTCAATTGTGCAGAAAAAACTGGGTGATGGCTGCAGCGCTCGCTGGCTAGTGGTGGGCAGCCTGCCGAGTCCTGCCTAGGGGGCAGCTGATGGAGTGCTGTGCCTAGTGGTGCCACTGGGGGCATCCAGCATGGGCTGACCTGAGTCGACGGCCCTCATCAACTTCTTCTGCCACTGTAACGAATGCCTACAAGGCCTGGTACATCCAGCCCTGCGCTAAGTGCACGGTGTTGAGCCACAAGTGTCCGCTGGTTTCCGCTTGATCAATCAGATCAAATGTGCGTCTGCCGTTCCTGAAGCCATATTAAGGTCTGAAAACGACGAGCCGTCGTTTAAACGGTTTCTTGGTGTGTCTTAGGCAAGGGTGCTGGTCTTCTCAAGCCACATACGTACCTTGTCCAAGATGTGTACCTTGCCACTCAGCCACAGTTCCTGTCGCCCAAGCCACTCTTGAGACCAGGCTTCATTCGAACATCACTGGGGAGTTGGCATGGACTCGGAGCTCATAAAAATCCTTGGATGAATGAGACAATTCTAGCTGTTTCCTACCTCACTTACATCGTGTGTAGACCGCTTGGACCAGAGACCAGTGAATACCTGTTTCAATGTGATAAGGACCCAGAACCCAGGCGAGGCATACGAATGCCATGTTTATTGACTCGGGTGACAAACTTGCCCGTCGCCTTTCAGGTCTCAGATGCGATTGGAGTGTTTCACACTGAATTCGGGTGAACTTGAAGCTACTTACGATTTCTCGCCGCCTTCACCATCACTTTCACGCATCTTTCTCACCACCTCAGCTGAAACGACACAAGTCCAATTATGCAACGATATTAATCTCATATCTCATTTGGAATTAGAAAATCCATCCGGCTGTACTTCCATAGCCTCCCCCAAATCCCAACCAAGACCCAGAGCCACACATCTACTGCTTGGCAGCCGCCACCGCAGGGACCTCCTCCTCCAGAGGCAGGATATGGGGCAGAGGGCCGAGCGGCGTGATGGACAGCGGGTTGATCTGGGTGTGGCTGCGCATGTAGTGCCACTTGATGTGGTCGAACTGCGTCGTGTCCCTGAACGCCGCGTCGCCCCAGTACAGGCTGCGCATCCACCTGTGCAGCGCCGGGTACCCCGAGCGGATGTCCCTGATGTTGCACTTGAAGTGCTGGACGTAGACGGGGTCGAAGCGGACGATGGTCACGTACAGGCGCACGTCGACCTCGGTCAGCGTCTTGCCGAACCAGTAGGGGCCGCCCCGCTGCTGGGAGAGGTGTTCCTCGGCGCGGTCCAAGGCCGCGAAGAGGGCGACCACGTTGCGCTCGTAGGCCTCGTAGGTGGTGGCGAACCCGGACTTGTAGACGCCGTTGTTGATGCCGTCGTAGATCCAGGAGTGGGCCTCCTCGATGTCCTTCTGCAGCTCCTTGGGGTACAGGGAGATGGCACGGTACTTTTCCTCAATGAGGTCGTCAAACTGTAACATCAAGGTCAGCGCTGTTATCATTGCCAGGTTGAAGAGGAAGAAAACGTACCTCGCTGGCCAGCATGCGCAAGATCTCGCTGCTCTCGTTGCTGACAATTCGCTTGGTCTTCTTATCATAGAGAACAGGGACAGTGAATCTGGCGGCATACTCGGGCTCGGACTCAAAGTACACCTGCTTCAGGTGGGTGAAGTCCTCGTGGCCCTCAATTGGGTCGGGAATCACATTCTCGCCTGGCTCCTTCTCATCCTTGGTCACAAAACGCCAGCCGCCCTGGCCCAGGTGCCAGTGGACGACTGAGAAAGAGATGATATCCTCCAGCCCCTTGAGCTTGCGGGCAATGAGTGTACGGCAGGCCTAGTAAATCACTCGAATTAGTGGCTGTCGAGGAATACCAGATACGCGTATCTTCAATACGCTAGTCACATACCCATGGGCAAGCATAGCTGACGTAGAGGTGGTATCGACCCTTCTCGGGGGGATACTGGGCACCGGCCTCCCGCGAGATCCAGTCACGGAATGAGCTGACCTGGCGCTTGAACTCGCCGGACTTGTCGCTCACGCTGACCCAATCGGTAATTTTGCTGGCCTGTTCGAGCATGTCAGTCACGAGGGGACTAATTAAATATTACTGTGGCATTTCCCCTCCTAGGTTTTGTGCTTACCATCCTAACTTGCTGCTGATGAGCGGGTAGCTTCGATTTGGTTGGCTGGCTGCGAGTAGAAGTACGGTATAAACGGATGCTTGTAATTGGGGCTGACCAAAAGCTGCCTGTTCTCGTGGGTACTGTCAGTGTTCTTCCTGTAGGTCTTAGAGCTCTGATAGAGAGACCTGTTGAGGAAGTCATTGATGAAAGAGGGGTATTGAGGACAGCGGCGGCCCTCTTAAATACCAAAAGCATATCCATCGCCACATGCTACCTATGCCAGCACACTTCACCAGAGCTAAATAGATTATGCAGCTTCACACCTGGCTTAGCATTTGATTACGCTACCGTACTATTGAAGCTCGCTTTGCTAGCAGTTACTAAGCCCGCCAGCGTTCCCCGCATTTAGCCATTTCGTTGTCATCATGATGTGAGCATCCTCGGCGATTAATAAATGGGAGCTAAGCAGCACTAGATACAATCTACCACACAAATTTACAACCCTGACTGGGCATCTGGAATGCAGCGACCGGTCGTTAGTTCGGCATTGTGTGGTCTAGCTACTTCAACGCCGTCTAGATCGATCCTGATACTGGAGGACTGCCAGCCTCTGCTATAGGGTAACAAAAACATTGAGCCTCAAAGATGAAGAAATACAGACAGCTAGCTGGCAGTATCCAACCTTACGAGTACTAGGGACAGTATAACATAAATCATAATGCGAGATTTATTCATTTAGTCCTGTCTATCTTCACAAAACCTAACAATTCCATAGCCCTTGGGCTTGTGTTTGACTCGCGTTTTCTTGTCTTCATCTTCACTCTCTATTGTACCCTGACTTTGATATAAGGAACCTCCACGTCTTCCTCATCCACATCCTCAGCAACTATTTCAAAGATGACCTCCTTCTGGTGTGCGGGGATTGGCTTCTTTGAGATGTGTTCCACCAACTTGCTGAGCTTCAGGCCGTAACGCTCCTTGAGCTTGGCAGGAGGGAAGAAGCTTGCGTACAGGAGGCTGACCCCTGAGCTCAGCATGCTGACGCTCAAGCCCTTGTTCTTGAAATAATCCAAGAGCTCCTGTAGTGTAATATCGTCTACCTCAAAACGATCCCATATCTTGTCCAGGGTAACCTTGCCCTCAGGACCCTTGTATTCCACCTTTGGACTGGCAATAGGCTCACTGAATCCGAAGAAGGGAAGTGCAAGGTTGATGAAGCCGTTCTTGTATTGCTCGATATCGTCTTTTCCATCAATGACCTTGTACAGCTCCAGGCCAATCAGACCAGTGACCAAAGCGGTTGTGGTAGCGATGGCAGGAATGATCTTTCCAGCGATAAACTTGGTCTTGTGGCGATCTGCAGGCTCGATCTTGTAGTTTTCTGCTCGCAGGTTGCTGCAGGCAGTAATGAAATCGATGTGATGGTTGCTGTCGTCGTCCTTTTCAAAATCCACAGGGGTGAGCTGGAATCCAGCCAGTGCGCTGGGTGATGGAAGACTGGCGGTGAGCTTGCTCAGGTCATCGTCATCATCCGTAACACCCGCATTCGGGTCCTTCATGTGCAAGTTAGTTTAAGGTCGGTAAAAGAAAAAGCTAAACAGCGGAGAGTGGGAAGAAAACTTACAGGCTCCTTGTCATCAACCTGGATCTTCACGTTCGAGTCGGGAGAGAAATCAGGCACAATAGTGTTCTCGAGCTCCTTAAGGTAGATTGACCTATCATTCCCGGGCGACTTGATATTGAAGTTGAAAGCGTGGAGATTCGCACCCGCAACAATGAAAGCAAAGTGCGTAGGGTTGTTGGGGTCGAATTTGAGGGCGTCAGGGGCGCGCTTTGGACCAGACCAGAAAGGGGTACCGGTCGAGGTCTCTGCATCCTTGGGGAAGTTGTACAGAAGCTGCTGAACCTTGTTGGAGAATTCGGTTTCGAACTGGTTTCTGGCCCAAGCAATGCAGTCCTCGAATGTGCGAGGTCGCTCGGTAGTGAGGTAGTTGCGGATGGTTTCCAAGGTATCCTTCTGGTTCCCTCCCTGCTTCAATGTCGTCTCCAAAAAGTTGGGCTGAGTCAGGTACAAGTTCACAGTCTGGGGTGCCTTGACGAAACATCTCTCGAACATATATTCCTTGGCCCAGGCAATAGTATGCTCGATTCGGTTGGGGAAGCTGCGAATTGTGCACATGGGGAACTCCTTCTCAGGGGGGTCCTGAGAGGATGAGTAGGACTCCGTAATATGGGGTAAGACAACCTGGGTGTTGCCCTTGGTTCCCAGAGTACCGCTTTCGAGTAGAGGCTTGCGGAAAAATACGCATCGGCGATCAACGTAGGTGCGAGCCTCGACGTTGTCCAGAGCGTTGGTAACACCATCAAGAGCCTGCCAGAAATCTTCATTGAACACATGTTCGGTCTCAGGGCCAATGCGCTCCTTGAAGGTCTCGATATGTCCATCTAGATCCGGGTTCATGCGCTGAACAGCCAACGCAGCTCGGTCACTCTTCATACTGCCGACATCGGCAGCACGGAAAAGGAACTGGCGGTTCAAATTGCTCTTTTCGATAGAATCATTATCCGTGACCCATATCTTGCCTTTGGGGCCAGTTCCTAGTCCCATCATTGCCCAATTCTTCAATGTCTCGCATCCAATGGCTCCGGCACCCACAAGGAACTGCTTAAGGTTGGCAATCTTCTCTTGGTACTCTGTGCCGAAGACGGCAATTTGCCCGTCATAGCGGCTGCCGGTGGGCTTGCAGGTCTCAGCGTTCCTCTGAACGCTAGTAGGAAGAGATTCAAGAGAATCAAAGTAGAACCATTGGTTGATTGGCTGGAACTTTCCGGATACTGCCTTGAGCACTTCCTGAGCAGCAATTCCACCGAACAGAGCAGCCATGGGGCTGAGATCACCCTTCGCTTGGTAGCTGAGCTCCTTGATGAGTTTCTCGTCAAACTCCACTTCTAGCTTCTCCTCGGCGGCGAACCTCTTCGCGGCCTCAAGCACAATAATCGCGTCCTCCTCATGATGAGGGTTGGGAAGACGATTCTTGGCGACCTGGAATGCGTGAAGGGCCTGGAATCCGAGGTGAAGTTGCTGGGGACGATCGAACTTGGCAAAGTCAGACATGACGAATTCGGGCTCCTTTAGAGCGGCAGTGAAGTTCTTGTAGTCGATAACCTTGGGCATCTTGACCTGTTGATAAATACCACCCCGCTTGTACTGACCAAGACCAGACACATCACCAATGGAGAAGGTGTAAGGGCCCTTGACAGAAATCTTACGAGGTTCAGAGCCATTTAGACCTTCCATTCCCTCGACCTCGGAGAAGGTGACATAGTCGCCATCCTCCAAGCCATGGCGTGTCTCGTCTAGAGCAGACACCAAGCCCTCTTCATCGATTCCAGCAATGATACCGCTCGAAGGCGTCTCGCCAGTGGGGTCCATGACGGTGAACTTCTCACCAAAGTCACAAAAGATAGATCCAAAGAGACCAAATGTATCGGCGATGACGGTGTAGATTCCCTTGGTGTGACAGTAATCGGCGATAGCCTTCTGGGCTCGAAGAGGAACGTTGGTAAGTACTACTACCTGGTAGCTATCGAATTGAGAGAGCTCATGCTCAAGCCTAAAATGATTCTAGGTTAGCCGACAACACACCATGCTATCAGGGATTTTATATTTGTTATCTTACCCGCCAGACTTATGGGCCTTCACTGGAGTATAAGCGTTCAGCTCGGCGACTCGGGGGACTGTAACCTCATCACGAGGCTTGCCGACGTCGGCGGGGGTGAGGAAGAATTGGCTGGAAAGGTCTGATATTTCTACAGGGGAAGGATCGTAGAGGGTAAGGCTCTTGACACCAGCCAAGGCGATGTTCTTGGCAATCTCAACACCGAGACCCTTGAGACCAACAATCAAGACGTTGGAAGCACCCATGCGCTTCATCGCCTCGTGTCCTAGGACGTAGAGCTGTCGACTGTAGAGGGACTCATCGATCTCTGTAGTGCCGACAACAGAGCTGTCGACCTGCAGTTGGGTTGCCATATCAACGTCGGCCATCTTGGATTCCTGGTTCGGAGAGGTATTAGCAACAGATGGGCTTTGCTCTTGCCTGAGCTGCTGGCGATGACGTACAGTGGCTAGCCTTTTCGTAGATGTGTCTCGTAGCTCCCCGTTGGAGAGCTTTCGCTTCCCCAGCGTCACTGTGCTGGCCCGTGGATGCGAAATCTTGGAAGACGTCGCGTTGGTCGACACCGGGTGATCCAGCACCAGGTCGAGCTACCCCGCCAGTTACGTCGCAAGCGGGAGAAAAGTGTACGGAACAGGCAACTGTTCCTCGTAGATCGGGGCTGTAGGTCGGGTCGGTTATTGTGGGAGATTTGTAGGAGCGATATTACGATCAGGACGACGACGACGATCGAAGAGGTAAGGTGTCAGGTCGCTCTTAAGAGATGAGGTAATGGCAATGCGTCAAGTCGAGGTATCCACGTACCTTTAGGCAGCCTGTCAGAAGCTGAGGCTGTGAGGTGAGGGGCAACCACAGTTGGTGGGCAGGTGGGGCGATAAAGCTCTTTGGAGGCCGCTGATTGGTCACTCTAGCTTGCCTTCTAGATAATTCCAGTTCCACATTTTGGCTTTAGCAAGCAAGGCATGCGCATCATTCTCTCTGGTCGAATGACCTACACAAAGCCCACATCTGACTCAAAACCATCTTCAAGAGGGATTACAAATATAGTTGGACGAAGTATTTGGATTCTGGCATGATGGAATCTGGGCTTGGGATTGGGTGCTGTTTCTGAGCAGCACACCCCCATTTGATTACTAATAGCCAGAGTCTTGAATGGTGGTTTATGCTTCCAAGTGATCATCCTAGAAAACGATGCGACCTTTGAGAGCACTGGCTAGGTACTTGCGGGTTGAATTCGTCCTGAAACTGCTGCAATGGGACTGCAACGAATGTGGTCAAAGTATAATCAATTGAGAACTTTAGAGCTTTACATCTATGGATACCATTCCTGTGGCACGGAATCCCTTATATCCAAGTGGTGAACAGTGTCAGCAATCCTTCTCTTTTCCTGCCACTTTGGGTTGCGCACCCAAGCTCTAGTTCTATTCTGAACCCTTGATCTATTGAATCTTCTTGAGCTCAACATCACTGTTTGAAAAGGATTAGCCATATAAAATGCAAGGAGTGGTGAGATGAGACTTACAAGATGAGGTCAGAGTTGGGAGGGATGGCGCCGGGGAAGCCGCTGTTAAGAAGAGTTAATAGTCTGTTCGAAAATTGAACCTTCACTCGACGAATCAAGCGAAAGGTAGGTAGCGCTGGCTGGCTGGCTAGAATGAGATATCTTACCGGTTACCGTAGCCAAAGTCACTAGATAAAGGCGTTAGTTAGAGACAATAAATGGCCACAACACAGTATACCATACCTTGAGATGTCAAGAGTGGCCTTTTCGCCAACCTTCATCTGGACGACACCCTCATCCCAGCCTAGGATGGTTTGTTAGCTTGGTCTGGATAGGGTAGAAAAGGATTGGACGTAGGTCGCACCCCGGATGACTGAACCAACACCGATTGGCACAACGAAGTCGCCTCGACCAACGGAGGAGTCGAATCTAGAAATTGTGAGTGAGATGAAGACGTCTATAATCGGATTGGGCATAAGAGTCGTACTGTTTGCCCCTCCCATTTTCCTTGGTGGCGTCCTTGAGCCAGCCAGTGTACTCGATGGTGACTGTCTGGCCCTTGGTAGGCTGAGCGCCAGTGCCAGGCTCGATAATTGTCTTGACAACACCCATTCTTGCTGATTGTTGTAGAAATGCTTTAGAAAACCGGAACATGGAATCTGTAGGCGTAGATGAAAAGAATAAAAAGGGCAAGCTGAAAGGGAGGGGAGCTGTTGACTTTTGGAAGCTCCTGTCCTCCCCTCGGATTGGCGATGGCGGGGCAGAGGCGGATCGACGGCGGGGTGCAACGTCCCAAAAAAAATGACGAAAAGCCAATGGCCTCCCATCTGCCAATGAACGTGGGCAAAGACGTGGCTCCTCTATCCACAAGCTTGTGCTTGCCATTCCAAAATCCTGGATGAATCGGTGAGGGGCAGAGCACTGCCACTAATCTGCACCATAGCACATTGAACTTTTTGCCAAACAACCGGTTGGCTCTCCAGCACAGGACCTGAGAACTTGAACGAAATCTCTATGATGGACATTACTGAAACTAGGGAAATCAGCGAATTCCAGGCCTAGGCTATCTCGCGCTGACATCGTAGCGGGGAGTGGACGAGGGAATGGGGAGCAAGTATCGATACCTGCCCCACCTTGACCAGCCGTATAGTGTAGTATCGTCTTGTTCCTGTTTCCCTTGCGCCTTCTCAATATGTACCTATCTGTTGAAGAGCTTGGCTCAGTTGGATCTATCCTGCTGCTGCTGTTGAGCATGAGACCCAGTAGAAAGCGCAAGTAATTACTCAGAATGCCTTTCTCTCATCCTTTTGTTCAACCAAGAGTGCACGTTCTCGGTTCGGCCAGACGCCTCATCAAAAAGGGTTCAATAGTACCAGCCTAGGCAGGTAGCAGGTACCTCGTATCTACAGGTGAGATTGAAGCCAAATTTGATCTAGACAGGGTTTCTCACGTTAGGAGTGTACTTTAGAGTACATGAAAGAACATTATGCGTGTCAAGATCCTTCAAACAACGTACCTGCACCTCTGGAAGCAGATATCATCTGTGGAACGTACATAGGTCTTCCCTCCTGAGTGATGGTTTTGAATATGCACGTGACTTGCTTACCTTCGACTTCCATCTTATCTAAGGTCACCTGCCACTACGGTCACTAGCCACTTCTGTGGCTTGAACTTGCTTAGTAACCATTGTGTTGCCCCCTGCCCCGTCTTCCAGCTCACTACTCTTGAATTTGGAACGACGTCTGGGAAGGCATTAGCCTGATTTCGAGGCCCTGGAGGAGGCTCTGTGAGCTATTCATGCCCTATGAGTAATTGGTATATGTTGCATTCTTGGCCAGGATGGTATTTAAAGGTTGCATATCTGGAGCTAGAATGAAGGACCTTAGGATAGGATAGAAATTCAAAGGGAAGGAATCCGAAGCACATGTTCGCTTCTCTGACCTTAATGCTCAAAGGAAAAAAAAAAAAAAAACACTCGAGCAGTTAGACGTCACATATAATAAGCGCGTGGCCGGAAAATCCACTTCCGACAATGTGGGATTCGAGCCTCGCGCAGACAGCATGGGATGTTCAATAGCACCTCGGTCTTTTAGGATGGCTCTCTAAGGTCGTCAGACATTGGTGTGTACCTTAGCAATGGGCTGAGGGCTGTCATGTACTGCCAAGACAAGTAATTGATGTAAACTATGAGGTGCCACGTTTAGTTGAATTGGTTGTGATTGAGCAAAGCCCTCCATGTGACCATGCCCATTCATTCAACATGAAGTAAGGATCGGAGCGGGCCGTGTACATAGTAAGCTCGCTGGAGCAGCTACGGACGCTCAACTCTTGGCTTGTTGCGTGGACAGATAAGCACTGATTTTTCGAAATCCCATTTGAACAAGGGACAGCAACGGGCCAGACCCTGCATTCCAATTGTTGGCATGGTGAATTGGCTGACGCGAGTTGCCAAGAGTTGAACTACTCTAACCATTGATTCTCATGGCCCTCGAATATGATGTGGCAAAATGTCAGACATACTCCCTGCCCAAGGGTCGAAATGTTCGAAGTTGTGTCATCCTCGTAAGAAGCTAGGGCATTTAAGGCACGATGACAGTTGAGATGCCATATACCATTGCCTCCTTGTTCTCCTAGAGAGCAAGAGTGCCAAAGTGCAATTAAGGTTGGCAATCCACCGCCTCACAATATTGACAGGGATCAAACGGGTGGCCGCGGCCTGCCGGAACTACATTAACGTGGATATGACGAGAATCAATTGACTCGTCCATAGGAAATATGAGAATATGTGGTGCGCGATAACCCATTAGCAAATGCCAATTTGGCGCATGGAGGACGCGTAATCGTTTGCTTCTTGGAAAATCTTGGCTGCGTCTCAGGCTGAAAGTCGAGATTAAAAAGCAACATGGGCTGGTCTGGGCGTACCGCCCTGTACTACAGAGGCAGTTCATGAGCGCTGGGACCAATGATACCGCCGATCGCGCGCTGACGTCAATTGCAACTCGGCCTTGTTGGTTGCGACGGCAGACCATCGTTCCCCCAAGAAAGCCCGCCAAGAGAGCTCGGGCCGGGGCCGCAGTCGAGGCCTTCCAAGGGAGCTGTGCTTTTATTACTCTGAGATTGTGGTGTTCGTTAGCCCCGTGGCCCAGCCACACTTCCTACTGTGCCGTTTCATCCGGATCATCAGCATGAGCTTTTGTCCTAATTATTACCGTGCTGGTGGCATCCGTTGAGATTGCCGTCTCCCAACGCGACCGTCTCGTCATCCATATATATCCTGATGTGGCGTCTGGCTGGTTGAGGCACATCCTCTGTCCATCACCAACTCCCCCCTCACTCCACCATCGAGATCCATCACCAGCCTGAACTTGCGCGCAAATGGCGGAGCAAAACAATGCCATAAACGGCGCAAACGGCACAAACGGCACCAATGAATCGCCAGCCGAGCAGGTCTCTGCCCCTGAACCAGCTACTTCCAACGGGCCCTCCAACGGGCCCAGCAACGAGAAGGTCGCATTCGCCAACGGTAATACCAATGGCGGCGACGGCAAGCCAGCGCCGCGCAAAACCCATACGTTCGGCCGCCCTCTTCGGGCGCTGACCCATAGAGGTCCTCCTGGTGGATATGATGATACTCCACTCCCCGACGTTCCCCAAGGCTATACATTGAAATTCATCTTTCATCGGGCATCAAACTTGCCCCCGTCGGATCTCTCGTCCATGTCCTCAGACCCGTTTCTTGTGGCTACGTTGAAGACTTCAAGCCCCAAACGACACAAGGAGGACCCCGACTTAACTCACCGGACACGCACCCTTAGAAGGACAACTGAGCCTGAGTGGGAAGACGAATGGATTGTCGCCAACGTTCCTCCTTCAGGCTTCCAACTCAAGTGCCGAATTTATGATGAGGATTACCCTGATAGTGATGACAGACTGGGCAATGTCACCATCAAGGTCCCAAAAATTGAGGATCAAGGGGACCCCATCCCATTACCAGGAAAGGAGTTCCAAGCAAAGCGCCACATGATCAGCAAACGAGCCTTCTTATTCAAAGGCATCACTGGCATTCTCACCCAGAATTTTCATATGACGCCCCATCTCTGGATCAGCATTGAGATCCTGGGCAAGTCAGATCCTCCCTATGCTCAGATGTGCACTCTCGGCCCTACCACCTACTTCAAACACTTCAGTCCTATGATTGGTCGCCTTGTTGGTACAAAAGTTGATGTTGAAGATGATGAGAACCCGGGTGCTGAGGGAGAGCAACCGACACCAAAGAAGACCGAAAGGAAGACAGAGAAATACGAGTGAGTACACATTCTGGGTGACTGTTCCCATAATCTATTCACTGAACAATGTCTATAGTTTCCAAGCCGTTGAAATGCAGCTTCAGGGACCAGTTCCGTCGCGGCTGTATCATCGCTATGTAGAGTTTCGGCCGATTATCAGCTCCATGTTCATGTCAAAGGGTCTCCGCGGCAAGATTCTTAACGCCGCTTTACACAAGCAGCACCGCAGAGTCTATAATTTTGATTCATCTACCGAGTACGGTGCATTCGAGGCCCGTTCGGAAGAGGCAGCGATGCAGCTGTTGAAATTCGCACAGTTCGGCGAAGGCAATCGGATCTTTACCTACGTGATCACCCTAGACGCCTTGATGCGTTTCACCGAAACCGGCCATGAATTCGGAATCGACATGCTCAGCAAACATACCATGCATTCCAACGTGGCAACGTATGTGGCCTGCTCGGGCGAATTCTTCGTCCAAAAGCTTCGTCACAACCACCGAGAGGAATCAAGGTTACATGAAGAGGACAGGATTGATGTTCCACGGCCCAGTACCAGTTCACGAAGACCTTCGCCTGTGCGAGACGTGTCCCAGTACGAGCTGGTTATCGATAACGACTCCGGAACCTATCGCCCCGACAAGCGCATTCTCCCTGACTTGGAACAATTTCTGGAGGAAAACCTGCCTGGCTTGAAAATAACCACCAAATCAAGCGACGATGAGGAACTGCAAGCGATTAAGGAGGCCCGACGCAAGGCAAAGAAGCAATCGGGCCGAATTATGAATGTTGTGATGAACGTCAGCGATAGCAGTCTCAGCTCGGCCGTGAGCGACCTGGATGATCGCGAGAATTGGGAGTCAGGACAGCCGAGCAAGCGCGAAGCTGCACTGGCAGCGGTGGAAAATCCTGCCTTGGCGAAGCAGGCTTTCAAGCGATACATGCCGAGACATGGGACTGGCGCCGTTCCCAAGGCAGCGAACGGCGAGAAGAGTTAACATGGAGAAAGTCCCGCTTGGAGTTGCAAGGATTAATACCCTTGATATCAAATTCTTTGGGACAAAGTTTGGGATGCTCGCTTCTGGTGCGATCACCCTGTGACGGCCGCTCTACTCATGAATGCTAATGACCAAGATACCTACTACCGACGATACCACCTAATTTCTCCTTTCCATAGTCTAGGCAATAAAAGCTTCACAAATATCTAAAATATATCCTTTGTGACTCACCTGAGCGTCCAAAGTATAGTCACAGGGATTCCCAACATCGGTGACTGGCTTGTGCAGATTGGAGCCGAATTGCTACCCAATTACTGGCCACAGCTGATTTCATATCATAAAATCCTCAAATGGTGAGTGTTTAAAAGAAAGCGAAGTTTCCATACGTCAATTGTATTACCAAGGCACAGTAGTTATAGGGCGAATCTGACACCGAAGTCCGTGCGGGGAATCCGGGGTTCATCTGGAGGCCAAATTAAATAAGAATAAAGCGCCTCGGCACTCTCCAACGCAGTTCAACTTGACTTCTTCTTCTTTCACCACAGGGCAATAACAAACTGAGCACACTGGATCCGACGAGAAGCAGATAACACTGACCATGTCTGCCTTCGGAAATCGCATGATCTGTCCAGCCTTGAACTGGATCCCTGCTCACGCACCCCCAGATCTTTTCTCGTCAGCACTCGCTCATTTTCAGGGAGTTCCTTGGACAGCGGCACTTCTATCCAAACCAAACGTCACCCCTTTCATCCCCAATTGCCGCAATCCATCAACACCTGATCTTGACCAGTTTCTCGGCAATACACTCCGTACAGATAATGCTCTGCGCCACATGCTCTGCTTCTTCGAGAAGGATGAGCATTTCGCGGACCCAAATAAGCCCATCACCAAGCTTACTACCCTTTTCAATCTCGGCCCAGGGCTCTCAGGCGTACCACATGTGCTCCATGGTGGCATGACCATGTCTATGGCCGATGAGGCTATGGGCGCTCTTACGGAGCTCAATGCAGAGCTGGCCAAGCAGGGGGAAGCATTTCAAACGGGGAGCGTCACTGGGACACTTGAAATCAAGTTTCTGCGTGCCATACCTGTTGGGACAGACATCGTGGCGACGGCGTGGATAGAGTCGGTGGAGCGCCGCAAGACTACAATCAAATGTGAATTTAGGGATGAAGATGGCGAGGAGCTTGCTCGGTGCCAAAGCATTTGGGTTGCTGTTAAAAGTAATCTGTGAGGTCGAAGCGAGTGAAACCCATGCCCAAGGAGCCAGGCGCCAGGCAATATATGCCCCGGGAATGGCTACAATCGACAAAGATACTTCTTTTTTGAGATAGACCTGAATTTCCAATCCCTTTGTACAAGCTTAGCCGCACATTGCGTTACGCGCCGTGCTCGTGCTGCAGGAAGCAAGGATGCGGCACCAAAAGTGGACAGGCATGGATCATCATTCATGTCCTATTCCTGCGCCATGTTGTCTATCATATCGGCATCAACAATAAATAGATCATTAAATAATTCATTTATTCTGAATATATGAATTTAACTGCGTTTTAATATATCATTTTCTGATATCTCATTGGGCACGATGCTCATAATTGCCCCTGTTGTCTGGCGCCTCGATTTCAATGTCACCCACCACGGCGCTTAACTGCCCCTGCATGACATCAACTTGAGGCACCTGTACGAGAGTCCTTTTCTCCTTCGACTTTTCTTCGATTTACATCAACTTGAGTTTTTTTTATAGACGCAAATGCCTCCTCAACTATGGCGAACCCCCTTTCCGTCGCCGGCTCGGCCGTTGCCGTGGTATCTCTGGGTCTTCGAGTGACCGGGGGGATCACGGAATACATCGACGCTCTTCATTCCCGTGACCAGTACATTACATCGGTTAGACAGAAGAATGATACATTACGAAAGACCCTTCAAGTTGTCGAGGCCTCGCTCTCTCGGCTTCAGTTGCAGGGAGATCATCAAGCGGCCGCCCAGGTAGTGCGAGAATGTCTGGATACGTCGATGAAAGAGCTGAAGGCTTTGGAGGATCTCATCACGGAACTTACCATCGGCGATCCATCGTTGCCTCGCCGGCAAAGTAAAATCAAGACTCAGGGCAGAAAGCTGATGTATCCGTTCAGTCGTCCAAAACTCGAACAGCTCGGGACGAGACTAGGGCACATAAACGCGGCACTTCAACTGGCGTTGCAGACTCTAGGCCTGTAAGTAAACATAAATATCCCCAATCCGTTGCAGATCAATTTTCAAACAAAGCTTCTTTTTAGTTCCATATCACAGTTGAGCACTGAGAAATTAGTTACGCTTGAGGCAGCCTCTATTGCCTTGTCTACCGATCTTCTGACGGTCCAGTCCGAAGTCTCGGCCATCGGTAACCCCCTCAAGGACATGCACAAAACTTTATCCGGAATTGAGTCACGCTTTGGAAGCCTTGAGAATTTATGTAAACGCCTGCTTGAAAGCCCGGCGATGCCCCGATCCACGCCAGAGGTGGGGAACTTCTGCCTAGAGCTTGTCATGTCATACTCATGCTTACCGCAAGTCTTAGGCCAATCCGAACATGATCACTAGCCGACTTCTTAGCAAGCCCGCGGTTTTGAGAGACATGTGTGATGCTTCTGGAGCTCGGGAATTCTACAAGTCAAATCAGTCCCCGTCCATAATGAATCATGGCTCAGCACAAACCAGCATGGTGTCAAGGTATCCCGGTGGAAGATTTTCATGTGTATGCCACCACCTACAACACCTACAACGGAACGATTCTGTCTGGGGCGCTATCAATGTGTCCATTGAGACCATCACGGAGAAGCATTTGCCTGGGTGTCCAGCCGGTCGAATGATATTAGACACCAATCAAAGTCGAAAGATTAGCTTCACGTACACAGGACTGCGAAATCTGCTCAACTCGGCTGTCCAGCTTTCGTTTATGATGCCCTCGGGTGCAGGAGGTTGGAGTCTCAGTTCTAACATCGCCGTCTATCCTATTGTCGACTCAAGAACTGCTCCGGTCTTCAAATTATTGACTATGGTTGAAACCGCTCAGAGGCATATGACGGATGAGACGAAACTGACAGAAACTTTGTACCCATTGGTGGTATCGTCAATACTGAGGCTGTTTCAAGCCCAGAAGGCATCCCCTCGAGCAGTTGACGATGAGAATAGGTCTCTCGTTCATTACTTGATTAAATGTGTGAGTGTCAAGTTATTTCCAATGAAACAGGGTGTCCACTCAACGTTCTGAAACACATCATACCATAACCATATCTGTTGAGTGGTATTATCTGGACAAAGAGTCTCAATGATGATCAATACTTCGAGTCCCAAACCTACCCTAAACATCTCACACCTTGTCACTTCGTTCCTTAGGCATCTACTAATCTTGGGATTCAGATTAGAAACTTGAGCCTTAATTTTTTAGGCCCATTGCCGAGCCAGGCAGAACCCAGTGTATTTCTTGAACTTCTCCAATATCTTCTCGTCAACAAGGCACCAGCATATAATTATGATGATTGGGGCAAGTATGTTGCTATTGCCTGCCCCCTTACCAAGTGCTTGCTTTATCGTCTTGCTGACATGTCATCCAGTACGCCTATCGCTACCATGTTTACGTCTTACTATTATTCTGCTGTCACCGATCCGATGTACTCTGCTGTTACGGAACTGATTCTTCGACATAATACTGAGGATGATGTAGTCTGCATATCAGGACCCCCGACTTCACCAGCAGCGGCGACAATTCTTGATCGGTCAGGGCGGAAGTATCGTGCAGAACCCTTCGTATTATTGCACCATTTTCTGTCAAGTTCGACTAAGTTGGCTGAAGGTTCGTAGTCCCTGAAATTCGGAGGGACCAGTGCTAAATACTCATTTTTTGTATTCGCAGCCTATGGATGTGGTCCATTGAGCATAGCAATTTTATCCAACAGCATGGAACAAGTTGAGTATTTGGTGAAGAACCATCCCGCCACTCTCGCTGAGCGAAATCTTTTCGGATACACTCCACTCCATCTCGCTGCGGACAAACCGCAATTCTTACGGCTTCTGGCGAAAGCCGCAGATGCTTTTGTTCTCAACCAAGCGGACAACAATTCCGGAATCTCTCCGGTAGAAGCCGCCCTCATGCTCGGCAGCTTGAAGTGTCAAGAGCAAGAGAATAGTCCCCGCATGTGCCGGAGATGTAGATGCGCTGAGTGTGCCGTCATTCTTCTGAAAGCCGATTGCTCTGTTCCGGTGTCACCAAAATTGAGTTACGTACTAAGTTGTGCCTCCAAAAGATGTTGCCTGAAATATATACGACACATGAAGGCACGGAGAGACAGACTAAAGCGACTAGCTATTGACAACCTTTCTACAGCGGAATTAGAGCAGCTAGACCTATCTGCTGAGCATGTCCTTGATTCTCTTGCGCCACGAGCCATCCAACTCCTGCAGAACCGGGGTGTCTCTATCCCTGAGGCCCTCGAGATCGGTCCTTTGCCAGTATACCGAAATTTGAAAAATTTCCAATATGCTGAACTCTTCTTCCGGATTGGCTTTCACGACACAGACGCATGGATTGACGTTGAAAAGGCATCACTGGAGAGTATTCCTCCGCAACTGGATAGTTTTTCTACACAAGGCCCTTCCTATCTCCTCTGGCTGGGTGCACATGGGGCTACGTCTTGCCAATTCAAGTCCTTCGACTCACCTAAAAACATCTTCACCGCCCTTTTTCTATTCTTTGGAATTGGCCCGAAAATCGAAAAAGTCTTCTCTTCGTCTTGGAACTTACCCTTGGGCGCACTACCATTATCGCTAGAGGCTCGCAAAGACTGGTTTCGCACTGTGAATTCCGCGGTACTCTCAGCCGACATCCACGACGAATGTCGTTGCCTATGCTCCCCTGCGGGTTGTGCCCCTATAACATCTCTTTTAAAAAGCGCTGTTGAACCCGCATCTTGGAAATATAATTTCGGAAATTCGGGGGGAGCTATTGTGGAGGAAATCACGCAGAGGCCATCCATTTCAGGAATGATCAGACCTTTTATTCATTATCTAGAAGATTTTTGGGTCTACTTCGAGGTCAGGCATTACACCGAAGCTCTCAGGTATCTGACCTTTGAGATCCTGGGGATCCCGCATTGCTGCTGTCAGGCTACGGCTCCGGTGTGCGATTCGCCAGACGAAATAGAAGATAAACGCGGGTATGAACTGGCGCTGTTGGAAGAGCTCATGCACGAGTTTGGTGGAAAGCTCACCCACGTCCTTCAACATCCGAGCCTAAGCATTGATCATATAATCAAGTTCTGGACACATACCTTTGTCGATCGAATGGTTGAGGTTCTGGATAAGCTTGAAGGAGACAATTTAACAGTCGACGAGAAACGGGAAGCTGAAGAGATCGGGGTAGTCTGGAAGGCATTGGGACCTGAACCCCCGGAGCCCCCCACTCCTGAAATTCTGGACAACCCATACGATAAGAGCACCATAGATCACTGGATGTATGAGGTGTATAAGATTGAGGCAGCATGTTGAAACAAGCAATAAGCAGGAATCTGCTTGAAGGAATGAGAGAATTTAGGAGTTCAGGGTAACAAGAGACTTTCGACATTAAGAATAGAGCCCACCTCTTAGAGATTACGTTCCTACATATTGTCACAGTAAACGGTCAAAGGATCATGAATGATTGGGTATCATATCAATTTCGCAAAAATGCTGTCCTATTGGTATTTATTACAGTTATGTCCATGGTGCCACCTCACATGATATCCACTAGTCTCACACAAAGCTTCTCTTTGGGCCTCAAGGTAAAACTTGGACTAGCAAGCTCGATTTGCGCCTGATCGTCGACGGCTTCTATCCGGAATTTAGTGACCATCTTAATCAGCATGACCTTCATCTCCACGATTGAGAGCTGCTTCCCGATACATACACGGGGCCCGTTGTGGAACGTCTCGAACGCATAGGCGTTTGCAGCAGCGCCTTGTAGGTTGTCCCACCGGTCTGGGTCGAACTCACTTGCTGTCGGACCCCAGACCTGCGGGTGGAGGTTGATCACGCCAGGGCAAGGATGGATGATTGTGCCTTTGGGGATGTGTACACCGGCGATTTCAACGTCTTCGATGGCCTCTCGGGGGACATAGGCGACTATTAGAGAGCAAATGCGTTAGTTATGGCCCCTTTTTTACTTTTGGGGCGAAGGGGTCAGAACTTACCTGGACAGTGTGTTCGCAACACTTCTCGAATAAAGTTGTCGAGGAACCGTAGGCGCTCAATCTGCTCATAGCCAAGTACCTCTGGATCTAGTCCCAGGTCTTCAAGCTCCTTGCGGATACGGTCTTGATGTTTAGGATCTCTTGATAAGATTGACACTGCCCACACCAAGCTACATGATGTAGTGTCGTGGCCCAATATCAGAAGGTTTAAAATCTAGAAGCCAGGTCAAGATGTCAGTCATGAGTCTGTGATATGTACGCTTGGGTTTGCTCACATATTCCACAATCTCTTCATCATTCCAAAGGGGCTCTTGCTCCATCATAAGACGGATCGCATTGGAAGTTCCTGTCTTGGTGCCGCTATTGATTTGACAACGACAGTCCCGAACATGGGCCCATATCAGTTCTCTTATTTGTGCACAAGAACTCAGGAAGTTATTGTTCATCTCGATAGGCAGAAGTCTCCTCAGGGGCAAGTACGAGCTGAGGTAGTGGATAATATGCCCCGAGAGTGATTGCTTCATGGTTTCACCGACGAGTGTGTGAAGTTGCGAGTCATCGGACTCGACGTGGTTCAAGTCTACTCCCAGCGCCTTGATTCCAATTAGATCAAGGGATGCTTTCCACAGAAGGCTTTCCACTGTAGGCTGTTAGAAAAGCCCCCTTGGAACTGGCAGGAGGATGAATTGATGGAGCTAACTTGCCTTCAACCTCGTTGGATCTTTGCCGAGCTGACTCTAGACAACGAGAGAGAGCATCGGCTTTAGCGTTTATTGTTGGAACGAAATTCTTGACGGATGGGATGGAAAAGGCTTCTGTGTCGCAGGAAAGAGTGGTTAGTTTCATGTCACCCTAAGCTCCGATAAGCTGAGGACTTACTGAGCAGAACACCTTTGCAACGGCGGTGCAAATCACCCTCTGCAAAGGGAAGGCCATCGCCAATCACAACAGTAGCAGCCTTTCTCGTCAACGCTGGCTTGGAGAATGAACTGTTCTTGGTCTGAAGAACTTCTTGGTATGCTTGAACCGAGTTAATGATAAGGTATTCTGAATTGAAGAGCCCCAAAAAGCGTATGAAGGGGCTCTCGGGCCATCGACGGGACCACTCTTGGTAGAGATAAGGAACCCAGGCGGCCTTGAGGAACTTCTTGCATTGGCCAAAGACGAAATTATTATCCTATACTCTGTGTTAGTCTTGGTGAAAAACAGGTCACATATGAAAAGAAAGGAAAAGAAAAGAACTAGCATTAACTCACGCACCTTGGGTCCAGGAAGCTTCCTTAGAGGGGAGACGTAAAATGGGTATATGAAGACGAAGAAAAAGAGTTTGGATACATGGTACAAAAAGAATGCAAGCAACAGTATGACTACTGAGGCTCTCACCAAAGTTGGGGTGACTGGTTGCACTGTGAACTGACTCATGGTTGGTTGCCTCAACTTGCAGGTGACAGTTGGTTGTGTTGCAGAGAGAGCAAATCTAGTGAAGCAGGATATTTGATTTATATAAAATCCCAACAGGAGCCAATTAACACTGGTGGCAGTGTTAGCCTGCGGGAGGGAGTCGTCCCCAAACGATGGAGCTCTTTGTCAACCCATAATTAATCTAGACCGGGTTTGTTTATGGTCACTTCGACAAGGATCGACATGGATCCGAAGCAATAACAAGGAGAAGGAGGAAGTAGTTCTAGTTGTTTTCGGGAGACAGGGGATTGTTCTTTGGGTACAACGCGGGTGGCCGATGAATCCAGACGTGGCTCCCGAGGCCACCCATGTCAGGTACCAAGGTGGCTTTAGGGATTGTTGGAGCTAGAGTGTATCTACGAAGTCAAAGAGCCAGGGATCCATAGAAAACTTTGCTTGTTCGATCTTGTGTGTAAATGAGCGTGGCGGATATCAGCCCAATGACCTGCAGTGTGGTGATACCGATATGCGTGGCAGCCACCTTAGGATTTTGGGTTGCCAAGCCTTGGGTGACCTTTCCATGTCAATAACGTCTTCGGTACAAGTCATAGCTTTGCCGCAGGCTGACAGCGTATGATAATAGATCTGACATGTTTTGATAAGGGACTTGGGAGCCAGATTATCATCTGCGAAATCCTTCACCCCACAATGGTGAGGAAAGGGACCAACGACGACGGATCCATCTGCCTACGAGTCCACGCCCATGTAATTCTCCGTCCATTCATGCATCAAAGAATGACGAAAAACTGTTCCAACGGTGTGGCTACTGTGGGGATCGATCCTCCTGAACGGAGCCAGGAGTTCCCACATACGAAAAACGACAGTCGTATAGGGGCAACCATGCGCGAGCTGATCAAAGACACTTTAAGATGCAGAGAAGCAAAACAACTAGGATGAATTTTCGGAAGCTTTGGGGGCCTGACCGTTGCAAGTTCCACAGCATGGCAGCGGAATTATGGCAAGACATACATTGTATGTCTTGCCGGGAACTTGGGCGCAGTCAACGGCTAGGAGCAGCCGCGCATGACAGCTCATCGTGACGTGCCGTGATAGTATAAGCTACCGTCTGTTTCTTAATAGCAATTCCTAGTGTCTTATTTTCATGTGATCTTGTTTCAACCATTGTTGGGGGCGATAGACGCGCAAGCAAGCTGATTCCTTTGTGCAGCATCCGATCCATGTTGCAGCTATTATAGCACACAAAGGCGATTTCTAGATACGATCGAAGTGATCATACGTCTGTGCTTTTAGGCAAATCAGCGGGTATTCGATTGTCACACGCACTACTCTGCCTCCTGCGATCCAGGGGGGGGCGGGCAGGGGCTAGATGCAGTGCGGCTCTCAGTGAATGTTGGGCGTTGATTTGCCTGTTTTCATTTTCTGACCGCTTCATGGAAGACTGGAAATACATGCGAGAGATGGGCAGGTCTGCGGGAAAGTGACGCGGAAGCACCTATTAGCTGCCGGCGTGGCCAAGCCCAGCACGGCAGTACGTCCAGCGGCAGACTGGGGTCGAGCTGGGTCATCGGCTGATCATCTGCGGTGGAATGCATGCAGGGATCCTGTCCACAGACGTCAATCTCAAACATCGTGCAAGCCCATGGGGTTCTGCTGTTGGCTTTTTGGCGGTTGCAATGGCGATGGTGACTGCGATCCCTTTGACACGGAGGACCGGGGACGAGATCAAACGAGCGTGATAGTAGCATCGCATCCATTCATGCGAGCCACGGAGGCAACCAACGGCGTTTAGGACGTAGTGGCATGTGAAAGCAACGCAAGACGGAGGCGTTACGAGTTTGCGAGCCAACACCCATCTGGTTGAGGCTGTCACCACATCATCATTGGATGGAGGATCTTATTATTAGACCGTCAGCCGTGGCTTGATGGCACCTTGGTGTGGCCCCCTGTAAACCCCAGCTCTAGGGCTGTTGTTAGCGGGTGGGAACCAGCGTTAGGGGCGGTCGGGCCACTACAGATCAGTCCTAGCGCTGTCGCAGCAACGGGAGTGGCGGCCTTCGCGCTTATTCCTACCGCCTGCCATCACCAACAAGTGACATCGTCACCCACAGCCTTCCTTCAATGCAACCAAGGAGAAGCACTCGCCCTCGATCCGCGCTGTTGGCTCGGAGCAATATACTCAACGGGAGCCAGGAAGATGGCATCCTGTCAGGGGGCACCATTGTTCTGGCCCGGGACTTCCATGGCTTCCTGCGGGAGATAGGATAGCAACCACCCCTTACCACGGATACGGACTTGGGCGGCCGAACCGCACCCCTTTTTTTTCCTTTTTTCCTTGCGATTGTGGATCCATTCTTAGGAGGATTTCTATTCAAACTCGGGTTCTTTCACCTCAAAGCATTGTCTTTCATTGCACGCATCCTTGGCCCCCAAGCCACTCCCACATGGACGGCTAGAGCGGCCAGCGCAGCAGAAACAACGGTGAATGTGTGCAACCCAAATTATCCGAATCGACCGTCGAGAAGCATGCAGCAAGCTTAAGTTGACGCTGTCCACTGGTGACCAAGCCATTGGCCGTGTCACCCTGCCGCCACCCAATGGTGGGAAGCCCAGCTTAGCCAAGCGATCTTTTCCCTATCGCTCTCGGCCCAAGACATCCAAAACATTGTGGCGTGGTAGGGAAAATACATGAGATGCGGGGGGGATAGACGCCTTGCCGTGGGTTGCGTGTGTATACGGACTCCGTCCGTAGCAAGAACCCATGCTGTGCGAAGTCTATGTACGACTATCCAGGCAGCTCATGGGCACAGCGCCCCGTGATTTTCATGCTCGCTCTTCCGGCTCTTCGATCCGAAGAGAATAAAGTGAAGAAATGGGAGAATACTCCACCCCTGGCCCCTGCGAAGACCTAATATGGCAACCATGTCCTGCCATTTACCTTTTCTCTTTCGATTCACTTGGGGTGGGAGCCCAATCAAGCACGCAGCAGAATATATTTGGGTATCTGGGTGGGTGGTATATCACGTCACTTAGTGTAACATCGCATGGTCTGCCTAAGCATATGCATGAAAAAACTAGCCAACATGTAGCATTTACCAACTACATGGTTCAATGGAGTTATACATGCAGCTGTTTGTTTGCCAGTTGACCCTTATCCTCGGGCCCGACATGCTGACCACACACACTCGACGGAGAGACACGGTGTCTTATCACCAGCACTTTGCTTCCTCCTCGGTGTGGCTCTATTCTGAACGCAAATGCGGGCGTGCCCAAAGCAGGAGCTCGCCCCGAGGGGCGTAGAAGAGCCCGGCCAAACCCTTTGGGGTCCGACGTTCGTTGATTTCATCATGCGTTGCACCACATATTAGCACAAGATCATCATGATTCGAGGACAACATTGGATGGATATACGAACTTGTATCAGCACCAGCCTTTCCGCTCAGCTACTTTACACCAGACCGTTGATATCGTATCTGGGGCTGTCTATTGTCCGTAAATTGGCTTTTTTTCTGCAACGGCTGCATGTGCCACCACGTTCCTCGCCCAGCGCCAAAGACATGGCGGACAAATCAAATAAGTTTCCGAAAACAGAAACGCAAATGAAACCGATCCCGTCCATACGGCAGCCTACCCACTGGTGCCAATTTCGAGATTGGGGGCTGTAGATTGGAGTGGGATAGTCTCGTTACAGCCACCAGATATGTCAACCCAATCATTTCCCGCCATCCAACTCACCGTTTCTTCCTTCGTCGACATGCCTTGTCAGCAATGTAACACACGCAAGTTTTAGCCGTTCCTTTGGTATCGACACACCTTGGCAGGGATACCTCCCCCTCCTCGCGCTGGGGACAATAGAAGTAACACAACTCATGTGGTGGACCAAGCTGTTCCATGAACTACCCGATGCTCTGACCGCTGCAAGAAGCCCAGGCAACGCGCCATGATTCACCTTGCCGTTGGGGGTGCCGATCAAGAGCTCCTTTTGCTTTTTTTCCATTGGGGATGTCCCGCCAAAAGTCCTCCAATCGCCCGTCTTGTCGGAATCAGCATGCATGCGTTCGCGTTGGGGCCGGCCACCTCTCTAGCACTCCGCATCAGAGATATAATAGCAAGGACCCAACAGTGAGAGCCATTCCCCTCTTCACGTGGTATCTCCATGGTATCTCTCACCATTTGAAAAATATCGATTGCTGTCTCTTGCACACTGTCCTCTATCTTTTATCTACCCTCAAATCAACTCAAACCCACACAGGGCTGTCTCATCTTGAAAATGGAGAACGAACAAACTCCAACTTCACCTGAGAGCAGCATTCAGCCATCTGGAGGCCCAAGGGGCTTTGCAGAATGGAAGTGGAAGGGCACTATTGCCGTGATATATATGACCAGCTTGATCAACGGTATGCCCCAGGTGACATCTTTCTCCAAAGAATAAATACCTAACTGATTTTAAATACAGGCTATGATGTCAGCAATGTTGCAAATATCCAGCCACGCCTCTATGAGGCGTTTGGTGGTATCGAGCTCCTACCTTGGATAGGCTTGTCCTATTCTCTCGCCAACTTCGCCGTCCTCTCTCTAGGAAGAAAGGCGACGTACTGTTTCGATCTCAGGATCATTTATCTCACTAGCTTGGCCATCTTTCTGGCTGGTTCTGCCGTCGCCGGCAGTGCCAAGAGTTTGACCACAGTCATCGTTGGTAGAGTGATCATGGGCGTTGGCGGTGCCATGGTCCAGCAAACGTATGTCCCACACCTTTCTATCCACAAGATCTCTATTGAGTAGCACATTCTAACTCAAAATGCAATAGAAATATGTCGTACATGGCCGTTTTTGCTACTGCTGCCGAGACCCCTGGCCTCTTCGGCACCATGAGCGCCATGTGGGCAGTCGGGCTCGTCGTGGGAGGACCCATCGGAAGTGCCTTTGCTGAAAATGCTCATGCAACCTGGCGATGGGCCTTCTACCTGAACTTGCCCCTTGTCGGACTCGGCTTCCTCATCTCTGCCTTCTGCGTTCCTACGCACTCATTCGCGACCCAGATCCCCATTCTCACCCGTCTGAGGAAGGCTGATCCTCTAGGGATGCTGTTCAACATTGCCCTTCCCGTCATATTTGCCATTGCCCTGACTTTCTCCGGCCCCATCTGGGACTGGGGCTCTCCAAACTCGATCGCCGTCTGGGTCGTTTTCGGGGTCGGTCTCGTAGCCTGGTGGGCTCAACAGTACTTTTGCATCTTCACCACTCCAAAAGACCGTGCGTTCCCAATGCACATGCTCCGTCGACTCGACTTGATGCCTATCTGGCTGGCCTCCGGGTGCGCCGGTGCATCTTACGCAGTCACTCTTTACTACAGCCCCTTGTTCTTCGCCTTCGTCAAGGGCCATGATGCACTTGCCCAGACTGTGAGACTCCTGCCGTTCATCCTACCATTCATCGTGGTCGTCATGTGCACTGGCGCACTCCTGCCTCTTTTCGGACGATACAAGATCATCTATGTTCTTGCCGGCACCTTCACAGTCGCCGGAGCCGCCGCACTAAGCTCAACTCTGAAGGTTGGCGTCTCCGAATCTCAGGTCATGGGCTTCGAGGCCCTGCTGGGGATTGGTCTTGGCCTGCAGTTCCAGCATGGTTTCGGCGTCTCCAATGTGATCAACAAGGACGCCCGTGACCGGGTCGACAGCACGGTCATCTGCAACATGTTCCAGATGGGAGCCATCTCCACCATTCTCTCCGTTGCCGGCTGCATCTTCCAAAATGTGGGCTACTCCCTTCTTTTAGATGCTGTCGGTGGAGAAGGGTTCTCCGACCATGACATTCGCGAGGCTCTTGCTGGTGTATCCTCTCCCATCTGGCGGACAGGAGACCAAGCGGTGCTCAAGAGCGGCCTCGAGGCTGTGACCAAGGTCATCGCAAAGGAGTTCTACATTGTCATAGCTACGGGAGCTTTGTGCCTTGTTTGTGGAGCCCTCATGAAGTGGGAGAAGCTGGACTATGGAAGAAAGAAGCCTGCGAAGAAGCAGGAATCTGGAGACTCGAGCTGAAGAGGCCACGAGCTTCCGTATGAGCTAAATTGAGGCATGTTGTAGAAGGTTTTCCCAGGAGGCCTTCTCATTGAGTGTATTGAATCCACCATGATATCTTTTGCACAGCTAGCTACTAAGTAAGATTGTTCTCGTACCTCATGATCGTAAATTTATCCCATGCGAAGTCTTGATAAGTGAACGATCTACGGATGCTATACTACCTAGTCATGATCACCCCCATCACTCGGAAGCCAACGCATGCTGCTCGCTGAACTCTTGCCTTTCTGAGAAAGGCAGTGCATCAGGAATACCTACCGTGTGGAACGAAAGTGAAGAGCATCTCAGCACTGATGCCCAACCTCAAAGGGAAAATACTACAAGGGGAATAAAGATGCGAATCGCTCAGGCCCTTTTGTCCGAGGGTGTGTGAATAGCAGGAACGTGCTCCAGCTCGACGCATTAACTCCTGTTCATCTGTAATTTAAAGCCGTTCCGTCTCAGCCGCAGGCCATTGTTACATCCCCTCCTGGGAGATCTGGTTTTCCGGTCTGCATGCACAGGGGCGATGCAGATGCAGATGGGATCGGGAACGCATGGACAGCGCACTTGCCGATCGGCCTGTGGCATTAAATGCCAAGCTATGCGGGCACCGGGAAACGGGTGGCTGGGACAACGAGGACGGGCGATTGTGTTACCTGCGGTGCAGGCAGAGCCCCGTGGGATATTGCAAAGGATAGATGCCTTAGATGAGGCCAGAGTGAGTGAGGTACGTACATTATAATTCCGCGATGCGGAAGCAGAGAGACCCACTGTAACGAGGTACGTCACTCTGGTGGCGGCCGCTGAACTGCCCCGGGCTTCAGTGGATGGACGCTGTAGTTCTATTCCTATCCTAACCCTAACCCTGGAACCACTACTATAGGACTGTGTTACCTGATCGCAATGATGGCGATTGTCACCGATTCTGTGAAATATGCGTATATCTCAATTGTAGCCGTAATAAGGAGAGGCACCGTGTTTTATTTAATATTAGGAATAGACTGGATCATACAATCCGGAGCCTTCGGTTGCTGCGGACTGCGGCGGCGGAAGTGGAAGCCTTCGGGGCCAGCCATCATTCCGCTCCGACAGAACTGACATCGCGGTATAATTACGTCCCAGGAAGGGAGCCTCTCACGTGCTTCCACACACTGCCTTCCTCGTCTTCCAGACATCACAATTCATCTTGCGCCAGACCGTTAAATCCATTAGGAATTGCTCGAGTGAGCTGCTACGATCATCATTCCGGGAGATCCGGCCCAATTTCTCTTCCTCATCGTCACAATGTTGGCGGAGATCACACGGCCCTGGGTCTTAATGGCCATATCCGCCGCATGCTTCTTCCTCACAATCTTCAAACTCATCGCGGCCTTTGACCTGCGGACGCTGGCCTCCTGGCCCAAGTTCAAGGAGACCTGGTTCGGCGTCCTCTGGACCTACGTGGCCCCCATCACCAAGAAGGCCGGCCTGCCCAAGGTCCTGCCCCTCGTCGAGGGCCGCGTCCGCAACGGCGAGGTCCATGACAAGGTCGTTAGCCAGCCCCTCCACGGCACCGTCCTGGAGGTCGGCGCCGGCAGCGGGCTCTGGACGGACGCGTACAAGAAGGTCGCCGACGAGGCAAAGCGCACGGGAAAGCCAGGTCCCACCAAGATCTACGGCGTCGAGCCGAACCACATGTCGGCGGCGACGCTGAGGCAGCACGTCAAGGAGATCGGCCTGGACCACGTCTACGAGGTCGTGCCCGTTGGGATCGAGGATCTGGGCAACCCCGATGCCTGGGGTGCGACCATCGAGCCCGAGAGCGTCGACTGCATCGTCACTGTCCAGTGCCTGTGCAGCATCCCCGAGCCTGAGAAGAACGTGGCTCTTCTGTACAACTACTTGAAGAAGGGGGGCAGGTGGTATGTCTACGAGCACGTTCGGAATGACCGTGGCGGTCTCTGGTATTTTTTCCAATGTAAGGAAGCAACTTCGAACCCCAGCCAGTTTAGTAACGAAGAATCCAGTTCTAACCTCTTGATGGCAGCTTTTACCGACTTTTTCTGGAAATACATGATGGGCGGGTGTCGTTTGTGTCTTAATACGGAGAAGACCCTGACCCATACCGCCATGTGGGATAAGATTGACCTCGCCCAGCCACCGGAGGAGCCTTCTTACCAAATGGTGCCCCATATATATGGCACACTGGTGAAATAGGCTTTTCATAACAATTCTAGGGAGTTAGTGTGTTCAGGCGAGCTCGAAGCACTTGGTTGGATCGATTGCCAGCCAAGGATGGAAGAACTTCAAACACTTCGCCAGGTGAATTCCGAGGAATAGGCGTAGGTTTCGAGAAAGGTGGCATGGGTGGTACCGTCAGGTCATCGGGTTCTCCCATGAACAAAAAAATTCTTGTGATTTTGAAGACATAGACTCTCTGTAGTTGCTTGCCAAAAGGGGTAATGAGGCTGGATGAGTGAAGTCGATAGGAAGGCCCAAATCGCAAGCAGACGAAAGTGAACACTAATCTACTACAATATACCATATATATCCATCAGGATAGCTCCAACATCAATGGACATAGTATTATCCAACGCTATCTTCATATTCTTGTGCTCGACTACTCAAACTTCTTTTGTGTAAGGAAAGCTTGGCACTCTCACGAGCCGAGTACTCTTCGAATCTCCCTGTCCCTATCATCGAGCATAGCAGGATCAGGCATCCCATAAGCCTCCTCCGTCTGCTTAACAATCTTATCAACCCAAGCACCCTCCTCTTCAGCCTTTCCTTGTCCTCCAAAGTTCACGCTTCCCAGGCCGTTCCAAACAGTCTGTATCGTAGAGCTCAGGTTACCCAGGAAATGCCGTATGCCACCGGCTCCTCCGCCCATGTGGTATGACTTGAATGGTCCCTGGACAGCCCACCTCGGTCCTAGGCTCGCTTCCATGACAGTATCTAGATCCTTTGCGCTCACCACATCGTTCTCAACTAGGTACACGGCCTCCCTCAGCAACGCAAATGCCAGCCTGTTGCCGACGAAGCCTGGAATCTCCTTCTTCAGGACGACGGGACGATGGCCCGACCCAAGAGTCTCGAAGTACGTGCGGGCAAAGTCAGTTTCCTCAGCCTTCGTCTCCGGAGACGGGACAATCTCGATGAGGGGCATGATGTGAGGTGGGTTGAACGGGTGCACGACGAGCAGGCGGCTGCGGTCCTTCATGGACTGGTTCTGAGCGGATGCGAGGATCCCAGAGGTCGAGCTCCAGAAGTGGGTGTTAGGAGGGGCGGCAGCCTCGATAGCCGTCCACGTCTTCTGCTTGAACGAGATGTTCTCTGGGCCTTGCTCCTGGATGATGTCGGCGTCTGCACAGGCGTCCTCGAGGGAGTCACATATCACCAGGCGGCCGGCGGTGATGAGATTGGCTACGTCGAGGGGCGGGCTCTGCGGGTCGTTTGCGTAAAGGTATCCGGGGAGGACGGAAAGGAGGTGCTCTTTTAGATCTGGTCTTGGGTCAAAGGTTTTTACTGTGCCGTTTGTGAAGCGTAGGTGAAGGGCGGCGAAGGAGATGCCGATTGATCCCAGGCCGATGAGGGCAATGTTGTAACTCGGTGGTGATGGCATGATGGAGGAAATAGGAATGCCTGTAGATATGAAATTAGAAGAAGCTTTCAATTTCTATATGATTTGATCTGATTGTACCTTTTCTGAAAGTGTGATGGGATACTGAACGGCAAGAAGTGTTTCGGCGACGAGTTGTGATGACGAACGACGACGAACCTCCACCTCCCGCGGGGTTAATCGTGAGTCGTCTCCATTTCCAAATCCAGCTATAGCCGTGGGCTGAGGATCTACGAATTCATCACGGGGAGTGCATAGGCTCTTCCGAAGCATTTTTGGTGTTTTTCTGAAGCCGAAAATGTGTACGCAGGTAATTGTATGTATTTGTCACACCTTGGCCTCATCACGCATTTTCTAACTCATCACAGGCACAGATCAAGCATCCTCCTCCTCCATCTCGTCTCTATTATTTTGCCTCTTCTCGAACCAGATCAACTCCTTCAAGGCCGGCTCAAGATCTAATCCCATCCTCACAGCCACTCCTCTCTCGAACGAAAACTCGGCCGCGATAGGGTCTGCACCACCCTCGAGGTAATCACAAAGATATGCCGTGTATTTTGTCTGGCCCTCCCGATGCTCGAACTCCAACGTAAAGCCAAAAGAGCGGTCTGTCGCATCAATGAATAACCTGCCGTCCTTAATTTCCACCCTCAGGCTGTGGTATCCCGCGTTGGAGTAATCCCCCGTATAGGCCGCAAGCGGTGTTACCTGCGCCTGCAGCTCGGTTTTGCCTCTCCCCCTGGCAGAACGGGGAGGCGGACCAGCCGCGACCTTGGTGGCCCTTTTCTTGCCCTCCTTCTTCTTGCCTTTCTCCTGTGGTCGTCGTTCCTCCTGCGGTACCCCCAATGCATCGTCCAGGAGTTCCCGCATCAAGATTGAGCTAACAGCCATGGCACCAGATGCATTTCCGAGTACAACGGCCCCGACCTTGAGTTCAGGCACGAAGAAGAATCTACCGCTAAATCCCGCCGTGTTCCCATCATGCCATACCACCGCATGACCTCGATAATAGTAGATTTCGACCCCTGCAGCGTAGAACGAAGGAGAAGTCAGAGGCTTGAGTCTCTTGCCACTTGGGTCTCTGAACGAACGCAGTCGAACCATTCCCTGGTAGACGTCCTCACAGATAGGGCCCTCTCGGTTCATCAGAGCCTTGACCCATAGAATCAGCTCGTTGGCACTCGATACCACCGATCCAGCCCCCTGGCCCTCTGGGCAGTCCTGTATTTCGAATCCATAGTAGGTTGAGTCCTCCTTCTCCCAGAGATAGCCTATGGATAGGCGTGAGCCCAAACCGTGATCTCTTGCTCTTTGAGGCTGCAAGTGCGTCGACGCCATCCCCAAGGGGGCGAAGATACGGCCATACAGGAAGTCTGCAAAGGACTTCTTGCTCTTCTCTTCTACGAGGTATGTAGCTACTGTGTACATTGTATTCGAGTACAGGTATCTAGAACGCAAAGGGGCCGCGATGGATAGATTTCGCAGGTTTCTTGTGATGGAGCGTGGTGTATCAGGGGATTTAGCACGGACACCCAGGCAAGAATTATTATGTCTAGATAGATTCATTCTCATCAGCGGCTGGTCTATCTACCTTCCATAATGCTATACTTCGTAAGGATTTTGTCACTAACCCTGATAATCCCGTCCTGTGGCCCAAAACATCGTCGACCGTCACTCCCGCAGTATAAGTCTCATCGGACATAACAAAGTCCTCGGGCAGCAGAGTCGACATGGGCGTATCGAACTGCACCTCTGGATGGTTCTTGTTATCATTAACAAGCAGCACCACAGACGCAGCGGTCAGTGACTTTGACATTGAGGCGATATCGAAGATTGTGTCTGGAGTGCAGGGCGTCTCCGAGTCCAGGGATGCATAGCCATAGCCCGCAGAGGCGAGCTGATCACCGTGAACAATGGCCACAGCGAGACCAGGGACATGATTCTGCTGCATCAATGTCTCCACATGGATTGGAAAATCGTCTGAATGGAAAAGATTCATTTTGGCCCTCGTGAATAAGAGTCTCGAGTGCGGGTGCATGCAGAGAAAGCTAACAGCTGTCAGCATTTACTATAGTTGGAATAGATTCCGGGCGGTGAGTGTTATTTTGCCCCATTCAATAGATTGACGAATAGGCCCTCCCCTTATGTTCCTAATTGGAAGGCTATCTTTGGCAGCGAAAATCCGCTGTTGGCTGGCTGCCTCAACTCCGCCTCACCCTTCTGATATGGCTTATTGTGTCTGTTGGCACTCTTCTATATTCCACAAATCTACGTAGATATATAAACCAAATCACCAGTATTTCATTAGAATGGAATTAACTATTATTGACAAGATTTAAATAGGATCTAGATTATCCCAGTAGGTTTGAATGCAAATGTCTCTGGAGCCTGACCCTCGTTCGGATTCACAATGCTAAGCTGAATGCGCCTAATTTCTCAATGTATTCTCAAGTCTTTCTCAATAGGCTCTCACTATCATTCAACATGGCCTCTTTAGGAAAGCAGCTTCGTGAGGGTCCTCAGGGACCTATAAATATCGCCTCCTCCTCCCAGAGAACCTCTCCCTTTCTCTTCCTTTCATCCTCTCAACCCAACCATCACACTTCTCTCAGCGGTAAGTAACCGAACAATTCCTCCATTCCAAGAAGATTCTATCTTCCTTCATTGCCTTTCACTAACACATTCTCTTCCTAGCAACAGCCAACCCCCACCACCACCAACCACCAACGCCGCCGCCGCCGCCGTCACCACCAACATCTCAGCACAATGGCTGAGAACGCCGAGGTTTCCCTTCCGGTCGCCGAGGCGAGCATCAACCCTCTCCCCAAGTTGGGGATCCACCGTCCGGTCCGAAAGGACCTTGGAAAGAAGCTTGCTTCTTTCCACATGTTCAACCAGCTCCCGCAGGAGCTGCAAGATGAGATTTGGACTGCCGCCGTCCAAACTCCAACTGTCCTCGCACCCGAGCGGGTGACAGAAGAAGGGCTTGTCCGCTGGGACAAGCAAGCCGTTTGGTCCTTCCAAGGGATGGACCCGCACACCCTCAGCCAGGTGTGCAGAGACTCAAGGGACGTGGTCAAGAAAAACTGCGTCACCATCCGGGGGAAGGCCGACACCCCCATCACGACCAAGGGGCCGGTCGTGTATGCGAACATCAACGCCACGATGTTCGTCCTTGGCGACCTTACCGTAGAAGGGCACTCCTTTTACGCGAACGACATCGCCAAAATGCAATATGTTACGATCGAGGGTCGTAACGCTGGCTTCTGTTGGGTCCCAGACCCGTACAACCTCCAACCTGGGCCAGCATCAGGAGCTTTGGCAATCCTTGCACCCTTGGCCAGGGACATCAAGGCCGTCTTCGTACATCATAAGCTATCTATCAGCGCCTCCGAGGACCCAGTGCGCATCGCCCAGGATCTCGACATGTTCGTCACCCCTGACCCGGCCTCCTTCGTCGACGGCATTCGACCGCTGAATGCAGATCTGTTCTCATATCTCTCGCGTTTTGTGGGCTATGATGGCCCTGAAATTAATGACGAGCGGCGCTGCACTTACGTGCAGCATAAAGAGAGAGAGCTGTCGAAACTCCTCTTTGTCGCCGAGGATGCCTTCCCCAATGGGTCGCCACCAATTCATTTCTTGCCGCTCTTCTCCCCTTACCGGGAGTACTTTGCCGACGCAAGCCAGGATCGGCCCATTCAACATGCCGCTTGCCATCACGAGCTAAAAGCTCGTGACGAGGTTACCGATGACGAGGGTAACAAGATTTGCCGGCCCCCGCCAGCCATGACGGAAACTCAGGCGTTGCTGACTTCCCGGCAGGAGGAAATGGACGACTACGAGGCGGCGATGCTGGCCGCCTGGCCTGAAGAATGGATGTAGACTCTGCTCAGCAGCAGTCCATCCGACCGGTAATATCGCACTGGTCATTCTTACGAGTTCACCTTACCCTGGCGTCTCCGTCACATTCATTCCCTTTGGTGGTTTTTCAGCTCCGCTAACGTTTTCTCATTCACTCTGGAACACAGTCTTTACTGCCTCTTGTCGTCTTGTTTCTCTCTCTCTTGCAGATCTCATCGAACGAATTGGTTGCACTTTGCATTTGGTCATTTCCTCAGGTACGAACGGATCGGTTGCATTTCGCCTCGAGTCATTTTTTTCAGGTACGAACGGATTATTTTCACCTTTCCTTGAGAATCAGTTTTTCAGGTACAGACGGTTTGGTTTCACTTTGCCTTGAGGCATCTTCTCAGTTACGAACGACTTGGGTCTCACTTTACCTTGAGCTCATGAACAGACCGAATCAGCTGGCACTCTGCCTTGAGTTCACATTCTCAGGTATGATGAATATCACTCTCCACTTCTCGTCACAATCAGTCTCTCAACTTCTCGAATCCTGGGCCACAAGGAAGAAATCGAATACAAAACGAACAGATCTATTGCACTCTACCTAGAGTTCATTTTCTCAGGTATGATGACTATCATCTTCTACTCTCGTCACCATCATTCTCTCAACTTCTCTGGTCCTGGGCCACAAGGACAAACGGAATACAAGCAGAAACGGAATCAAGCACCAGATGTGTCCGTCTATCATATCTCCATCGACAACCGAACGAGCATGATGCCTCTCGCGTCGCTCCAGATTACTCATATTCATCGGTACGTTTCTTCGACTATCGGCACAAGAAGCCCAGGGAGTTCACCTTCACGAGGCATGTGTCATTCTCACATTTTGGTATTGGTACGTTCATCGACGATTGGCCTTCACAGAACAAGGATTTTCGCCCACGAGGCATTGCTTACACGGACACATCCGGATTTTTAAAAAACGGCAAGTGGAACACAAGGCAGTGGAATTGATTTGGCATTGGTATGTTCGTCGACGATTGGCACACAGAGCACGGGGATTTCCGCCCACAGGAGGCATTGCTGAAATGGACGCATGGAAGTTTTCTAAAAACTGCGAATGGAACACGATGGAACGGAATTGATTTGCTCAAACAGACACTGGAATTGGTTGGAATTGAAGGGTCAATGTTCTCAAGACAGGTTGGAATTGTTCGGCATTGTGATTAGGTTCAGGATGCACATTTCTCACGTATCATGTCTTCGGATGCGAATAGACACATCTTCCTCCCACACTTTGATTAATTGTCCTAAACTGTGTATGCGTTCAGCCTGAGAAACGGAGCTCACGCCGCCGTCTAAATTATCCAGGCAGATTCCAAACATCCATCGCGTATCACAAACTCCTAGTTCCTCTGGGAATTGATTATTCTTGGAGTTAAGTTAGAATGATACACGAGAGGTAGTGTACAGGAGCCGGTTAAATCGTTTATTAATCTAAGAAGAGAGTCCGCCCTTGCGTCCAGCCTCCTTGGCCTTCTCGCTACCAGGTTCAAACGACCCGGAGGATGCCTGCCCGCCCATGGAAGCAATCTCACGCTAAGTGTTGTCAGATTTCACGATCGATTTCACTTCTTCATTCACCTCCGGCTGGGATGAATCTCACCTGCTTATCGGGGTCCATGCTGGCAAATCCGCCCTTGTGGCTGGACTGGCCCCCCTTAGAGGCGATTTCCTTAACCTCCTCGGTGGGACTATTAAAAGGGAGAGATATTAGCTATTAGATTCCATTCGATATTTCTTTCCTCATGACAATTGGTGTGGCTCACCGGTTGGCAAAGTTTCCGGGGTTCTGATTGTCGGTCATTGTTGCAGATGAACTCGGGAGAGCTGGTTCAAAGTGGTTTAGATGGTTTCTTGAGTAGATTGAATGATTGAATAGCTTGATGAGGAGAAATAGATTATCTTTCGAGTTCAATCACGGGCTTTTATAGACGGTTGATGAACGCCCAAGCGACTCAATGCCGTCATTCATTCTAAGATCAATTCCATTCCATATCCACTCCGACAAGTGAATGACGCTGAGAAAAGTCATATTTATGTTCAATCTCCCTTCTCTGACGTGTTGCTGCTTTCTTAGATCGATCCAAAATAACCAGTAGGCGGTCTAGGTTTCAAGATGGCCTAGTGAGTAATCGAGAGTGATGATCTGCGATGTAGATATACTCACGGACCTCCAGGGCAGCAGGAGAAAAAAAGAAACAACAAAAAGGAGCATCCTGCCCGCTGATTTAGAAATTGATTACGTAGGTGCTGCTAGACAGTAGGGGATAAGTCATATTTCATTCAGAATAGTCACGGATAGTTTTCCGTCTATGACGCCCTCTAACTGTCAACTCACGAAATCCCTAGGATGTCTGCATGTGTAGTATCTACCTAAAGATTCACGGTGACAGTGAAAGAGAGTGTAATAATGATGTTTCCCATTATTACAACCCCACGTGGGATTGACTGGGATGGCATCTGCATGTGCTTTACTCCGGGCATTGCAACATACCCAAAAAAGAGGAGTGAACTCAATCCAACATGGGATCGGACTACACTGCGACGCAATTACAGCACGAGGCTGGATTCGCTTATGCGATGCACCCAGAACATGAAATCCTTCGGGTCAGCAATCTACACGGTGGTGTCTCCCATCAGGCCATGTCCGGGCCGTCGACACACACACACACAACCTTAATCACCGGCTGGCTATGTAAATGGATCCGAAGGCAGCTGCGTGCGCCGGCTAGGGCCCGGCTCCCAAAACCGGATACCTGGGCAGTACGGAATACCACCAGGTGATGGGAAGACGATAAGAGAACATGATAGGGCAGGCCAAGGTCAGATAGGAGGCACGCGCATACTCCAGTCAACATTAGCCGTGCCAAGGTCGTGTTGCATCGTCTGGGGAGACTGGGAGATAGAGTGAGGCACCAGGCACGGCGGAGGTGCCAGGCCAAGCACATGCGGACGAGCGGGCCAAGGGGCCAAGGGCCCCAAGTCTATTGCTCATATGATACGCAAACCTTCCCCGAGATTTTCCTTGCGGGATAACTTGTGCTGTTGAAGTATTGCCGAGAGGAGCAGCTTCAAGTCATCCGAGGAAATAAAAAAAAAGGGAGAAAGAAGAAAAGGGTTCTACCCGAGCAACAGTATAAAAGAGGCCAGAAACGAGCCATCGCAGGCGGCCGCGCCTGGTCTAGATTAACAACAGAGGCCATCCATGAAAATGCGGAGGAGGCTTCCTCTTCCCCGCCCCCGCACCAGCAGCCACTTCACATCTCAACCGTAACCATCACGCACCTGTAGCTAATCGGGCCAGCAACAGCCTGATATTGGCCGAGATTCCAGAGCAGCCCACTCCGACGTTTTCCCGCGACCAACCAGCGTTGCAGCCCAGGCCTTAGGTAAACACCGTAACAGACGTTCCCGATCCAAGGCCGCCAGCTGCAGCACAACCCCGCCACCAGCCTGTAGGAGCCCTGCCATTACGCACTCTCCGGGTTTTACCGAGCGCACCGACCGATCCAATCGACGTCAGTCTCTGCATCCTCTTGCGTACCCTGGACAGCCCTCACAACCCTCACCAACCAACACGCCGGCCTTCTTGGGTGCAAGCAAACCCCGGACACCCTTCCTTTGCTCCAGTCGACCATAGATCAATACAGACGCAACACCCAAGAGCCTCTTCAATTTGATCGCAAGACGCGTGGGGGCCCTTCGGCAGGACAGCGCTTTATCATCACTCGACCTCCCCGACTCACCCCGCCAACCCTCCATCCCATACCATATCATATCATATCATATCTATCGTCGCTCTAAGATCGGCACACATACATCACCCCACCAGCAGAGGAAAAACATCGACGACACTTCCAACAAGAATCCCAGAGACCACCTGGGCAGAGGGACGCACGAAACCAACCTATCAACCAAAACACACGATAACTCCTCCCACCATGCCGTCCCAACGACCCTTCTTCCTCGCCTCCGTCTTCGCTGCCCTGCGCCAGCAAGACCTCTCCATCACCCAGCAGCCCAACAAGTACGCCACACAAACCACCTCCTCCGCCACCTCATCGTCGCCAGTCAACGCCACCGCTACATCCACCGCCGCCGGCAGGACCGCAAACAGCGGCAACACCCCCTCAGCAAGCAATAACCAAGCCGCCGACACACCAAGCCAGGCGCAGACCACCACCCGCTCGGCCAACATCCCCATCCAGTACCCCTCCTCCCGCCGCCGCGGCAGCGACAGCAGCAGCGAGGGCTTCAGAGACGTCATCGGCGCCGACAAGTGGTACATCGGCGGGAGGACCGCCGGCGGCGAGGAGAGGTTCTTCAAGCTCGGCGTCGTGAGGCGCGTGCGCAGTAACGACGGCCTGAGTCTAGATCGACTCAGCTTGTGAGAATCCGAACGGGAGAATCAAAGAGTAAAAAAATGTCAAAATCAAAAATTTACACACCGCTTTTTTGGTGTGTTTTTATCAAACGTTGAGATGAAGGGCTACGGGAATCGGTTATTTGGAACATCATGGCGTATCGTATCATGGCGTTTTTATGTTTTACATGATCGTGCTTGTCAGCGGGCTCTAGCATCCCCGCGTCGAGGGGCTGGATTCCACGACGGGTGCATATGGGGATATTTATGATTTTCCTGGATATTGGGGGAGGCGCTTACGAAACTATATTGGGCGGCGTTCTGGACATGCTGCTGTTATGTGATTATGAAAAAAACTAAACAATCGCGATGGGTTTGATGTTTCGCGGCAGAAAAGAAACAGAAACGCGGGATGACTTGACGAGTCTACAATACATATATCCTACATAACCATACATATTGACAAGTCTCTTGTAAAAACCCCTGAACTGGCCTTACCACATGAACCGCTGCCAGCGGCCCTCGTCGAGCAGGCTCCCGTCCTCCGCCTTCCACTGGAACGGCTTGAACAGGAAGATGTACCCTGTTACGACGTTGATGGCGACGAACCAGACCGTCTCCAGCACGAGCCGGAGGTCGTAGTGACGGAAGAACTCTAGCAGCTTACCGACTGGTCCGGTGGGTTGCACGGAGGCGAACAGTCCGCCAGTGGGAAGTCTCCAGGCCGGGACCATGAGCCGCCACATGACCCAGGGGATGATGAAATAACGAGGTTCAACTAGGGGTGCGGTGATGAGAGACAGGCTCGATGCCAGGAGAAGCACGACGGCCGTTGAAGTCGACACTGATGCTGTAGAAAAGGCCAGTGGATCGTTGGCAAGAGCCCCCTCAACATCTAGCTGTGTCTTCTCTGAGGCCTGTGGATACTGTGCGTTCGTTGATCGCTTGGCTTCCTCGTCCTGGCGTATACATAGGGGGTGGTTGACAAACAAGGGCTCCTTCGTTGGTGTAGGTCTGTCCAGATCCCCTGAGATGAATGTAAACGGCCAGGCTTCACTTCCCGCCAACGTTCCCCAGACCAACCATCGAGAGAGGGTATAAGGAACCACCAGCAGGAGGCGGATTGCTGCCCCGCGCCGAATCGTGTAGCGGAACACGTAAAACATATAGTGTCGGTTGTCTGCGAGGGTAAATGGGTGGATGATGGTGTTGAATCGCACCACAACTAGCGATATAATCACTGTGAGAGTGAGGTAGACGGGCCCGATAACGAACCGGCTAAGCAGGCAGGAGACAAGCTGGAGGGGTGTAGAGATTTGGGGAGACTTGGGTTGGGTGTTGTCTTGGCCCTTCCCTCTCTTCTTGCCTTCATCTGTATCCTTCCTGGATGACTCAGACTGCGCTGGCTCCGTTCTGGGAAAGATGAGGTTCCAGACGACATTGAGAGGGTATATGGCATATGGAAGTAATAGGGGTAGTGAAAAGAATGCGAAAAATGGCCAGATGTATAGCATCTGGGCCAAGTGAATCGTCGCTACATGGTTGGATTTATCACCTATTAACCTAGAGTCAGCAATGTTGATGGAACTTCGAGTTCATGATCAGACGTCTCGCTCACCAAGAACCACGCCGCCATTCCAGATGACGAATGCAACGAAAGATAGCAGCACGGTAATGTATGGCCAGACTTGCCTCAATACTCGTACGGGATTGCAAACAGCCGCGATCAAGATGCTAAGAACGGAGAACAGCCAATCTACATTTCGTCAGTCTCATCCTAAGACAACAAAGGGTTCGGCCGGAGAGTGTAGTAAATACCATCAGGCCAAGCTCTGTAAAGCGGGGGGTCATGAATATCCCCGATAGAATACCTCCAAGCGAAGAATTTCACCTGCTCAGATAGGGTGGTTATCACTGGTTGGTCAACTCGTTCTGGGCGAAGGGTCTTGATCGCATGGATGCCTTCTAGGCTGCCGATGAACGCTACGATCCAAAACACATTGGTCTGTCTCATGGACAGGGATAGGACCCCGAGGAACACTGCCAAAATATCGCTGAGAAATGAGGGCCGGTCGCCTCCCATACGATGCAAGGAGTTGAGGAACGCCGCCAAGACCACGGCAGTAGACACCAGATCCGTATAATACAATCCAGAGAAGAAGAACAGCAGAGGAAACAGGGCAATGTTCAGCGCAGTATGTCCAGCATATTGCGACTTGGTCCTCATTATCGACCCCGAGTTTCCTTGGTAAAGACGGGCCTCGATTTGCTGGCGCGCAAACATGGCCAGATAAGTTAGAGCCAGCAGCGCAAGCGCATTGAATGCACGTAAGCTCATGGCGTCACAGCCATAAATTGCGAACACCACAGCAAAAGGGTTATTGCGTGTAGCCAACATGCTCAAAATATAACTGTAGTTTCTAATTAGTCTCCGTTGTCGCAAAGTTGTGGAAAGCTTGCCCTGTGACGGGGAAAGACTGCAGTTGCTTACAGGCCCGGCGGCGTCGTGAGTTTGTCGTCCCATTCGTCGTATCTCCCTTGACAGTATTTCTGAGCCTGCGGAATATGGAAGATCTCATCCAAATAGGGCTCGGGCACATAATGAGAGCTGATATGAAGCCAGAGTCGGGCTGCGACAGCAGCACATACTGGGGCCACGGTGGCCCCAAGCGGCTGGATGAGTACGACGATTAATATCAACACCCCAGTAATGGCAGTGCTTCTGGCCGATTGGAGAGAGCTGGGGCGGGAAACCCAAGACTCAGTCCAGTCATCTGCAGTGCCGCTTTCGCATTCCATGTCGGCTTGTGTGCGATCTGGGCTGCGAGTGACGCGGTTGAGTGACGGTTAAGGAAAGCTCGCGGTCCCACAATGAAGATTGAAGGTGAGGAAATGCTGAAGCTCTGTAACGTAGCTTCTCGTCATCCCCAAGGGAAGCACTCTCACATGAAATATTTTCTATCGCCAAAATTCATCAATTTCATTGATAAAATAGGATTCTATTCTTTCTTTTTATCTTGACAATTTCCACTTCAGGAATGGAGGCCTGATGTTATCCTGATGCTTTTACGTGGGGCTTTGGCTTACACATTCAGAACGTATATTTGAACCAATTTCCATTGTTCCCCCATTGCTATCAATAGAGAAGGTATCTAATTTGCTTTCATGTGGTAAATGCCTGTCCTACCCCTCCAGTCTCATCAATTTGGATGTACTTACCTTGCTATATCTGCTTAGGATTTCCCGCGCGCATATGGCTCAGGCAATCAATCCATTGAAAGCACTGGCAATTAACAACGGCATTTTCACTTGATGGAAATGGTACAAATCTATAAACAGAAGAAATTTCTATTGGAAGTATCTTGTACAAGCTGGGATTGTATTCTAATCCGCTCCAACCAGCCATCCTATCACACAAACCCCATGATTTTCGAGTTGTTTAGAAGGGCTACATGTACTGTTAGATGCACTCTTTGCTTCAGACAGGACATGTGTGAAACTTACGTTGTCGGCGGGATGGACCTCGGTGATGAAGTACTTTCCGAGGAAGGGAACCTTCTACGTGGTGGGTTAGCAGGGAAGCCTTCGAGACAGGTTCCTCATGGCGAACTAAACGTACCTGGAGGATATCGGTCTTCACACGAGGGATACCAGAGACGTAGAGGAGGACAGCGACACCAGCGGCGGCACCGAAGCCAGCAGACTTAGCACCACTGTCAAAGAAAATCAGCATTCCGTTGCAACAACCATTGCAATGCCAACAACAACCCAGTCTCAGAGTGCCGGGAGGTCTCTCCTAGCGAGACGCAAGTCGTAGGACCCCATCGAGCCGCCATGCTGAGAACTTCGACCCCCGGAGCAAAGGACTTCTTGCTGCTTGTTCGTCCATCCATTGCGTCCGCAAGCGCCCAACTACCCCAGGTTCCACTCGCTCGTCCTTGGGTTTGCGTCGATAATCGGGAAGTATAAAATTGCTACTTACAGTCGGAAAGCAGTCTTGGAGCTGATACCAGCAACGTGGGGCTGGAATTGGTACCTGTTGTTCTTCGGTCAGCCTCTGAACCGCCTCTTTTTTGTTGACTCTGACTCGATCGCCGGGACATTCGCAAGTTCGAAGATCGCTTCCAGTCGGTCGTGATTGCTATCGGGAGGAGGATAATCTCTGAACGTACTTAGGGCCGTAGGCGCTCCTGAATTCGGCAGCGCGGAAGGGAGTCTGTACGAGAAACGGTCAGATGGATGTCTTGATCAGGGATTTGAGGTGAAGCAGGGGGCCAGAATCGGCGGCTCTATGGCTTTTTTCGACATACAGGAGAGACCATCTTGATTGTGAAGGCAGCTGAAGCCGTTCTTGTCGGTCAATTGCTGAATCGTCGTCGGTATTCACAGTCAAAAATATCGCCAATTGCGCGAGTTTGGGAAGCTGAGTCTAGCCGTCGGCAGAAGCCGGAGTTTTGCCCCAGGCCAGGAACGGGGCCCGCTCAGCCAATAGGATGAGCCGAGATACTAACAGGAAGCAACACTCATTGCTGGTCTTTCTATGATGAATTTTGCTATTATTTTTTATTCCACTTAGTTGATGAGTGAAAGTAAATCGGTTAACTTGAGTACCTACCTACCTGTGTTTAAGATTTGTATCTTTTTATCCTTGTGGCTCCTACCGATTTGCTCCTGGCCTTGTACATGCCAAGTGGGTGGCATGGAAATTGAGACGCTCAAACATCAAGTATTATCAGATTAGGTATTGAGCCCCAATAATATATACTTCTGAGATAATACCGTATATATTATTACTTTCTTTTATTTCTATACTACTAAATTTCTTTATTTATTATAGAAAGTAGTTGATTAATAACTACCTTTCCATCAGGTATCTCATTTCTCCTGTCATCTACGTGCTTGCTTGAGCGGAAATAGGAACGGACCGGGTAACGAAGCAAGGCAAATAAGTGATAAGCTAACGAACATAATCACTTACCAAGAAGGTGATATGAACCTACCCATTCTAACAATCAAATATGAAATATACAAATTATTTTCACACAGTTGAATTTACAGATTACTCCTATGTATCAAAGATCTTCGCCTTGTTGGCAGCTAGACTATAGGGTAGTGCAAATTTAGCGGGCCTGTTGAATCGGACAGGTTCTAGAGTCCAAGAGCTCCAAGCTCCAATTGTCAGACGTGCACCAACAACTCTTTCTCGAGATAGAGAGAATTTCAACTCCAACTTTCTCCTGCAAAAATACCAACTGGTCAATCCCCGCGGATGGATAAATATATAGATGGTCGTTTTGAGCGACTTGAGAAGGCCCTGGCCGTTCTCGTCGACTCAGTCAACAAATATCATCCTTCCATAGCTCACGCCCGAGAGATTGAGCTCGCCGACAGCGAGTTGAGCAAAGGCTTGGAAGATGGTACGCGACCCCGTCAATCACCCCCCAATCTCTCGTACACACATCACTGACATTATAACACCTAGTACAAACCCATCAGAACAACTATCTCCGTATCCAGGAGCTGCGCAAGTCGTCCGCGGCCCTCGACTCCCAGATCCGCGACACCCTCTCCAGCCTCGCCTCAACCCGCAAGGACATCGTGACCACCCACGCCACGACCTTCCCCCCCGGGCCGAGCTACCCCTTCTCGTACGAGGAGCTCCTCAACTACGCCCGCCGCATCAGCAAGACCACCATGCCCTCGGCGTCCATGATCGCCGCTGCTGCTCCCGCCGCCGGCGCCACCTCCCCAGACATGACACAGACGCCGCTGGCGACCGAGTTCCAGACGGGGGCGACGCCATCCGCCGCCCCGACGCCCTCGCAGCCCCAGAGCCCTGCCATCATCAACGGCGCCCCCACCCCCATGCAGAGCCAGGTCCAGCCCTCGCAGCAGACAACATCAACCCTGACCACCCTCCCCGAAAACTTCACGGAATACCTCAACCCCCAATCCGGGAAGCCCTTCTACCCGTGGCCGCAGGAGAACCAGATCCGCGGCGGCGCCCTGGCGTCCAACCAGGCCCTCTCCGAGCAGGGCATTGACCCCAAGGGGTACGACCCCGTGGAGGTGGAGAATCGCAAGCAGAAGGAGGAGGAGGAGCGCAGGGCCAAGGAGGAGCAGGAGAAGCAGGAGCACCAGAGGAGGCTGGAGGAGGAGCGCGAGAGGCAGCTGCGGCAGCAGGAGGAGTGGCGCAGGAACACGGCGGCCGGTTCTTCGCCTACCCAGTCCACCCAGCCGAATGCGCCGCCCGTCAAGAAGCAGTTCCAGTTCTCCTCGTTGGATGATCTCGACGACGACGACGATGACTAGACTATGTTGGTTAAGGAGGACGCATATTTTTTTTTAAATACCTTTTTATTGGGGGCGCTTGTAGTTTAAAAAAAAATAAAAAAATTCCATACAGTATCTAACTCTCCCGCGCGTTCATTCTATTCAGAGTGCCTCCATAAGAAGCAGATAGGAGAGCGATCTTGTTTTCTACCAGGTTTTTCTCCAGCTATTCCCAGAATGTTTTTTCCAGTAAAAGAAAAATCCCCTTTTCCTATTCGATGCCCAATAATGCAAACGCTGGTGATACAATGTAGTCTTACAAAAAGCAAAAGGTATATATCATGAGTCTGCCCCCGGCTCAAATACCGGTGATACTTGAGCCCGCTCCTCCAAAAACTTGAATTTTCGGTCTGTTCGGACTTAGTCAATCTTGATTGACTTGTAAATCCTCTGTACAAACCACCAACTGGCAAAGTAGCCGATGGAACCTATTTCATAGTTATTAGCTGACTGCTTTTCGAATAATCAGATTCAGGAGTATAAATCAGACTTACCACAAAGAACAAAGAAGAGCATGGAGATCAAGGCACTGTAGCCGAGGTACAAGACTACTCCAGCCAAACCACCGAGTCTCACCTTTGTGATCAGGTTGAAGAGACAGTTAAGGAAGATGTAGCCACCGGTCATGCCGGCAGCCATGAACGACCGCCATTGCCAGTTGTAGTTTTCGGCACAGAGCAAGAAATAAGTCATGAGAATCGTGACGGCTGCGCAAACAATAACCATGAGAATGTAGCAGAGGAAAAGGAAACCAAACATGTAGTAGATCATGCTGAACCAAATGGAGCTCATGATGAAGTACAACTCGACGAAAATAGCGCCGAAAGGCAAAAGACCGACAATGAGCATACTGGGGGCTGGCTTCAACCATGTGCTCACAGGTGGGATCTGTCGAGGAATCTGGTTGGTGCGGACCGGGGCTTCAATAGCGGCGGATCGGAAGCCGAACCAGGAACCTGCCAGAGAGAGCGGGATGGAAATGACGAACCAGATACCAATAATCACGAGCATGGTCGTAAAAGGAACGGCACCAGAGGACTTTTTGGCCCACAGGAAGAGATCCAGGAAGAAGAAAGAGGAGAAAGTGATACCGGGGATTAGAGTTGGCGTGAGAACGATGTTCAGCTTCCACTGCTCTCCCTGGAACGACTTGTACACCCTTGCTGAGACATATCCGCCTACGAAGCTCAGAACGGTGTAGAGAAGGATCATGATTGTTCCCAGGGAACCACGGTTGGATGGAGAGAGGAAACCGAACAGGGCAAAGACGATGGTGCATGCAGTTATCACAAAGAGATGAGCACCGTTTCCGAGAAGAACTGAGAGAAGAAGTGGGCGTGACGGTGTTCGGAAGACGTCTCCATGGACCAGCTTCCAGCCTGAATCCTCCTGCACGCCCTCTTCCTCAAGAGCTGAGGTCGCACCGAAGTCATCAAGATTGATCTGGTCGAGACGGTTGTATCGTGCAATGTCCTTCTTCAGAGTTCGGACGAGAATGGATACAACAGTCATAACCAGGATGACCACGATGATGGCGGTGTCGATCAGCCAGAACCAGTGGATCTTGGGGTCGAAGACGTGCAGGTACTTGTCCCATCGTGTAGCCCAGGCAGTTCCAGACTTTCTCCAGTAGACGGCGTAGCTGAACTTGACAACCTCGGACTCTGCATTCTCCTTTAGAACCACAGTTGGGTGGGTATCGCCGCAGTCAGCAGTGTGAGAGTATCGCTTCGAGCTTGGTTCGACAGTAACGCCAACGACACGGAGCTGGTTAGGGTCCTTGTTGACTTCGTGGTAATCGACCCAAATATCGTAATGGTTGTTGAAGATAACTTCCGCAGTAGGGTCCACCTGTCCGAGAAGGAAACCGGGGCTGTAAAAGGAAGTTCCTGTCATCTCGTCCTCGATCTGCTGACCAGGGGGCAAACCGTCAACGAGCCAATTCAGAGTATAGCCCGCCTGAATCTTGGATCGGACGAATTGGATCGATTCCTTATCGTAGGTAACCTCGCAGAGAGACTTGCAGGTCTCGTTCTTGGCCATTGAGAGGTCGAAGGGGGAGGTCATGATTCGGTCGCCGAAAAGGATACTACCCAAGCTCTCCGACACGTATTTGGGTCCGCCCTCGGGCCTACAGAACTTGAACTCGTCATGGTAGTAGTCGTAGGGAACGATGGAGTGCAGTCGTTGATCGGAGGGGGAGGCGACGGGCGTGATACTGTTGACGAAGAGCGGCACTTTGTCGTTGACCTTGTAGGAAGTGGGTGCGACACCAGGAAGGTAGAAAGCCGACGCAGGTACAGCGGCAAGCAGAGTCGCAAACAGCGCCGACGGCGCCATGTTGTTGCAGAGCATTGTGCTATTGACTACAGGTCATTCCAGGGATTTGGCGATTGCTTTGCCGCGAACAGGACGATGCAAGTTCAAGATGCGTGACGTATCCGAGTTGCGCGTCCCTTTTATAGGCGATCGTATCGCCTTTCTAAAATGAAGGTCTCCGCACGAATCGAGGTCGGGCCGGCAACCCGTCCTGTTGATTTAGGGGGAGATTGAGACGGGCGATTTCGATGTCAGATCTGCCCCGAGCAAAGCAGTTGGTCGTATCCAAACTTGAAGATCGTATCGGGAGCCGCTGCCTGACTTTCAGGAGCTTCGTACAAGTGTCCTAAGTTTACGAGGAAGTGCTGAGTCAGCAGCCTCTGCCGCCTGCATTAGATTGACAGGGGCTCCACTAAAAAGTTCCAAATCTCCAAGCGCAAAAAGATCGATAACGGCTACCAACAAATTTCTTTCACAGTCGGCAGAAGACCGCAGCACAAGATGGCGGCACCTACGACACTTCCCGCTCTGCTGGAATCATTGACGCAGTCGCTGGCCTCGACTCACGAAGCTACTCACAAAGTCACTGAGTTGGAGAAGCCCAAAGATGGCATCTCTCTCCTCGACGTCAAAAATGAACTGCTTCTCTCATATCTTCAGAACCTCGTCTTCTTAATTCTCCTCAAAATCCGCAATGCCAAGAAAGAATCTTCAGAGAAATCCGGTGAAATAGACGAATCTGTCCGCTCTAAACTCGTCGAGCTGCGTCTATACCTCGAGAAGGGAGCCCGCCCACTCGAGGAGAAACTCCGATTCTCCATTGAACATTTCCTTCGTACGGCCCAGGATGCACAAGCAAAGGAACTCAAAAAGTCTGAAAAGGGTGAGAAGGACAGCGATGATTCGGAATCAGCCTCAGACGAAGAAGAGTCCGAGGACTCTGAGGACGACAGTGGTGAGGGGGCCAAGACCAAGGCCAGACCAGCAGGACGTTCTGCGGCACCCAATCTAGGCGCCATGACGGACGATGTGACCGCCCGTGCCTCGAGACGAGACAAAAATGAACCCTCCGGCGTCTACCGACCACCCAAACGAGAGCGCCAGGTCATGGACAGCGGGAGTGGACGTCGTGATAAGTCCGAGCGTCGCCCCGCCAAGTCACACACCATGGACGAATTCATCGCCGACGAGCTGTCCACTGCACCGGTGGCTATGCCCAGCATTGGCACGACCATTGTTCAGGGCGGTCGTAGGATGAAGACGGCAGATGAGCGCAAGGAGGAGGCGGAGAGGACATTATACGAAGAGACCAACTTCGTACGTCTGCCCGCCGAGAGTAAGAAGGACCGTGCAAAGAAGAATAAGCAGCTTGGAAGAAGCAACCGCATGCAATTCGGTGGAGAGGAATGGCACGATTTGGGACAGGGCATTGACCGGATCGACCGATTGACGAAACGCAAGGAAGGTGGAAGAGGAGGCAATGTGCGCTCCATGCTGGAAAAGAGCCGCAAGAGAGGCATCGATACAACAGACGGTCCGAGGGGCAGTGGAATGGGTGATCGCTTCCAGAAGCGGGTCAAGGTGCTTGAGTCAGGACGCAGAGACCGTGGAAAGAATAGGTAGAAGGACATTCTCAACAATGGCATTTTACAGTATATACTTCTTGCATTGGTATAAAATTTGACCTCGGAGCGATCTGCTTCGGCCAGCCTGGGCTTCCTTTCCGCTTGATGTGCAGTTGCTGGCTAGGATGAGATACACGGAGTTTTGTCAAGCTCCCAGACGTATAGAAATCAATGGTGAATTGTAGCAAAATAACCAGTCTATATCACCCTCAGGATAAAATAAAACCTAATCACAATTTTATGCTCTTCACTTACACTGCTCCCGGAACTACAAACTCAAAGGATGTTAAGCTGCCCAGCGCTGATAAGATAAGCCAAAAAGTTTTGGTGATGTAACCCCACATTGACGACTCACACATCATCGATGACCAGACAGCTTCCTCCCAAACCACCTTCCCTTCGCCGCTCTGTGAAAACAAAAGAGCCCAATTGGGCATCATGTCGGTCAAAGATGATGACAAGATGGACACAACCGTCCCCGATGAGGAGAACGACCCGGTGACAGCCACCTACCGCGTGTTCCTCAACCCTGCCCTCCCCCTCGGCCGCCGCCTGCTCGTCCTCCAGCACCCCAACCGCACAGACGACACCGCTCGCCCCCCTCCCACAGAGCTCCGGTTGAAGGCCCGTACTGGCATGGTGGAGGTCGACATCCCCCTGGATGCCGGCTCGGCTGCCTACGACCGCGAGAAGGGCATGAAGTGGGGTCGAAACCTCAAGACCTCCATGACGGCAAAGAGCGGCGGCAGCCACGGTCTCGCTGGCGGTTTCGGCGTCGGCGCCGTTCAGCAGCGAGGCGGGAAGAAGAAGGACCCGACGGAAGACGATGACATCTTCCTCGATTGGAACGAGGCCGTTCGGCAGCAGAAGGTTCTCGCGACGCAGACCCTGGGCGGGCAGTACCCAGACGTCACCGACGTCCAGTACATGGTTGGTGTCTTTCAAGGAAGTGCGTGGCCCCGCCTCCCCGTCCGATTTGTTTTGAATGGCCTCGCATATTGACATGTAGAATCACAGAGGATCTTCACTTGACGCCCGTCTCCGAGCTCGTCCACCTCCGACCCCAGCTCCACCACATCGACGCAACCGCCTACCTCGAGCGCCAGTCCGCCGCGAAAGATGCTCCAGGTTCAGGCGCAGGTGCCGGCGCCGGCGCTGCTGGGGGAGCAGCCGCCCAGGCCCGCGCCATCCACATGACGATCAAGAACACCGCCGAGGGCGACCGCGTCACCACCGAGACCATGGCGGACCGTCTCCGAAACGTCCAGTCCGAGCCATGGCGCAAGCTCCGCTACACAGACGAGAACGAGGAGGCCGCGTGGGACGTGTACAACGAGAGTCTCTTCCTGCGAGCAAAGGAGGACCCCAGCGAGGCGGACAAAGGAAAGGGCATCGAGGAGGAAGAGCCGGATCTGGAAACCGCCGTGCCCAAGTTCGCTACCAATTGGGGCGATGACGAGCTACTTGAGGCCGTGAGCGGGATCAAGAAAGCCGATCGGGAGGCTGAGGCTGCTCAAGCCGTCAAACCGGAGCCTACTGCGCCAGCAGTGCCGCCGCCGTCACTCCAGCCTACTACTCCAGCTGCTCGGGCTCCTCTAAGACCAAGAGGAGGAGCCGCTGCTGCTAGACGAGGTGGACGACCAAGGGCTCCCGCAAAGCCAGGACCTTCTACTACAGTGAATATCGATTAACTCTCTTTGTCTTCACGGGCTTGTCAAAGGGTTTTGTTTTTAATTGCATGGGGCGGCGCAAGAGGGTTTGGGGAAAATATTTCAGGCCATTATGAAGATTGATTCCTAGTGACGATATTTCGGTACAAAAGCAGGGCCTTAACTATAAGGCGCTATAGTAAACGTACTTGATCAACGCTCTAAGCTCCCATCGCATGCATATTCCTGCTCGGAATGTTTTCACTAGTCGCTCGCCGATCCCACCACATAATATACAGTGATCGCCCATGCGAACGAAAAGGGCCGTTGAAATCAAAACCCAAGATACGTCTCGGCCATGTTCGCATAGCGTGAGCGTACTGATAACCCCGACAAAGCTTTTCCTGAGCCGCCCGCAATAGCTCAGGATACACTAGCAAGATTAGTTGTCCCCGATCAAAAAGCCTAATTTTGTAATATGGTTTTCTTTATTTATTGCAGTAACTCCACATCCAAGCCGATGGAGCGCATGAAGAGATTGACACTGCTCAGGCGCTCGCTAGCCATAGCGGGCGGCAGTGTCTTTGCAAGAGACACGGTGTTCATGACGCGGTCCTTGACAGCAAGAACCAGCCTTGTTTGCTGGTCATGGTTTGCGCTGACTCCCATCGCAGCGAGGAGTTGCCAGACATAAACATCTTCGCCAGTATTGACGCTGCCGGGGAAAATATGCGGCAATGAAGGCTCTAATTTGTTGAACAGTGTCTCGAATGTATGATCCCTGGCACATAGTTAGTAAATGTCTGTAGGACAGAAGTTCATCTTCCAGGGGTGCAACTCACCACTTCTCCCATTGCTCAGCATCCCCGGCGCCGGTCTGCTTAAGAAGAACGGCACGGCTGAGGATTAGGGTCAGCATGGACACACCGATCCGAGTTCCGGCAATCATATCAACTCGGAGTTTCATGGCGACGAGATTAAGCACTCCGTCAACAATGTCTAATCCGGTATCGTTGAAGTACTGCATCAACGAGGGCATAACAGTCGAAATGAAAAGTTCAATGTTTTCACGCATCTGTGAGTTTAGAATGGTATCGCCGCTGGTTACAGCGCCTTGGACAACATCCAACTGGTCCAAGTGATAGATGATCAAAGTCAAAATAGTCGTGCGCTTCTCGAAATCCAGATGAGGGAAGATGCGGGGGATTGCCTTCTTGCCCTTGGCGCAAGACAGAAAAGCGATAAAGGGGTGAGGAACGACAACATCAACCGGATGGTGAACCTGCAACTGGTCCCAAAGCCTGGCGTTGAGGGCGTCCAGGGTGGCCTTCCACTCCATATGCTTCTGGTGCAGTTCCTCGTCTACCTGGTCGGTGGGAGGTGGTGGGATCGTTCGAACATGATCCTCGATCTTCATGAGAGTGTCATAGACCTTCTCGGCGTTGCGTAGGGCAGCCCTTCGAGCGTGACCGTCACCACTAGAGTCCGTCTTTTTTCCACCACCAGGACGGCTGGTTTCAGCCTCGGTTCTCTTGATATTGAGAAGTGGCTTAGGGGTCTTGGCATTGCTAAATGAAATCTTGCCCAAGCTTCCTGCGATAACAAGCTGTGGGTTCTTGGGCTTATTCTTAGCGGCCTCCACGGCCCGTTGAACCTGCTGCTCCATGCGCTGGAAATGATTCTCAGCAGGTCTGCCGTGCCTGCGCATACCACCATGTCGGCTTCCAGTTTGGAAAAGATAGGTTTGAGCGAAGTTGCTGAGTGGCTGGCTAGGATTTTGACGTTGGCCAGCCCTGATGTGACTGTACACCTGATAGTAGAAGTCCTCGATAAGAGAGGTATCGGAGCTTTGCTCGGCAGGGTTTCCAGTAGCAGATACAAGCTGTTGAAGCTGAATACGAGTAATGAAATTCTTGTCCTGAGGGGTCATCAAACCGTTGTCCTTCGACAGAAGCCAGATCTTGTGGTTGCGCTTTGCTCTCTTGGTTTCCTGATCCAAGAAAGCAGCCTTGTCCTCCTCGGATAGTTGATTAAATTGCGGGTGGGACTGGAGGGACTGAAGAGGTCCCTGATGCTGACTTCCTTTGGGCAGTGATCCTGGGAGAGCAGTGGGCTGGGTACCAGCAAGCTCTGCCCTGATTACATCACCGCCACCTCGGTTTGGATTTTGCAAAATCTGGGTCGGCTGAGGTTGCTGGCGCTGCTGAGTTGGAGCTGAGGTCTCTGTAACAGGAGGAGTGGGTTTCGATTGGATATTCTGCGGACGCTGTAGAATGGTAACCGGTTGACCATGTCCATGAGGAGCTTGAGCGGGTTGCTGAGATTGATAGCCAGGAGGAGGTGCCTGAGCGTACGGGGGCGCCTCCTGCAGATGCGCTTGAGGTTGGGGGGTGACTTGCTTTGGTTGTTGACGCATAGCAGCCTCAACTTCCTCAAGACTCATCATTTTTCTGCTGGGTTGGACAGGTTGGACAGGCTTGGGGACAGAAACAGTTTGGGCGGGTGACTTTGCGGGAGCCATGCCCCAAATGCTTCTATCCACGTTCAAATCAGGCATCTGCTCGGGTTCCTTGTACTTCTCATACCCAGTCCGCGCAGGTCGGGGGGCCGGCTGAACTGGCTGAGCGCCATAATAAGCCGCCTGAGATTGGTTTGCGCCTGAGCGGACGGTTGGTCCTTGACGATGAAACCGAAGATGCTCCTCCTCGATAGCCCCGGCGACCTTCGCAGTCTGCCCAAAGAAGTCGAAATCCTTGCCAACCTTGCTCACGGCTGGGCCGACATCACCGCCGCCAAAGGTATCGTCGTTGAAAGCATCGTCGGTTTCATCGAGCTGGTCACCAAGGCCATCGTACGTGTCTTCGAATTCGAGGACGTCATCGACGTTGTTTCCCGAGAGACCTGAAAAGGGATCCGCAGCCTGGGAAAATCCAGGTGCGGCCGAATCATGGCCGCGAGTGGGATCGAAGCCAAAGAACGACATGGTTTACCAAGACAAGCGAAGGAGATAAAATTAAAGAGTAAATCTAAACGATGTCAGAATAACAGCGCAGGTATGGTGAGCCATAATCGAGCCAAGAAAACCAAGAGGGGATAATGCGCTGAAATAGCTCGAAATTAGTGCAACACAAAGGATGTCTGCAAGACTCTGGGTTTCGGACTCGTTTGGGGTGGCAACCCTTGATCAAATAGACCAAGAGGTTGAGAACCCCTGACCTCGAGCTTTGTCGAATCCTCGAGTCCACGTCATTCGCCAATGTGGTGCGCACCATGCCAAATGGGCCCTCCGCAAAGCTGCGAGGTGCCTACGCCCGAAATCGGGTTCTTTTCCATTTGGATACCAGCGCGTGGCAATCGGGGAATGGTTTCGGGAGAAATGGCATAAACTCACCACTAGATTGAGGAGAGAACTGAAGTATAGAGCAACGCGCACAACTCTATCATTGTGTCTCGTAGACTAGGAGCTGAAATCGGGTGCAGCAAAGGCTAATTAAGCCGGCGCAAGCAGCATGCGGAACGCGGCTCCAAGAAGGTTGACCAAGACAAGGTTTGGATAATCCAGAAATCAAGAGCCGGCGGCGTACGCTGCAAGGCGCCTAAGTTGCTACAAGAGGAGGGCGGATGCTCACGAACGGCGTTGCTCGAGGTAAAGCCACGGTGGTGATGTGCTAATCGCTGTGAGGTTCTCCAACCAACTGTTGCCCCACATTGACTTTCCATCCAACCTAACCCACCGGAACCAGAAAGTCACGTGGGGGGCAGGCGATGCATCTTCCGCTCTAGCAATCCTACCCTATAACATCAGGAGTGTATGCGTGGCAGCAGAGTAAGTGAGGTACCTAGGTATTCTCTTAACATCAATTGAGGAAGCATATGACAAGTTTACCCTTTAGGCGACAAAAACTTGTTTTCCATGGGTCAATTCTGGCTTTAGGGACAGATCCTTGATGGCACAATGGATAACTGATCACAACAAAAGTACGTAGAGTGTGACCCTTTTACAATGCTGCGAATTCGACGGATTGAATTGGTTGGACTCTAAGAAGTCACCACCATCAAAGGTTTTCATTTATTTGATTTGCAAAACATTATCAAGTCAAGCCGACGATCTCCTCCCCTGAGGGTACCCTTTGAGTCCACTTGTGCCCCCTCACTGCCTGAAATAGTGGTTGCTGAAAGTGTTGTCGAGGGCAAATTGGATGAAAGCCGTAACAGAGAAACTTCAAACCGAAGACCACATGTCATGTGCATCGTTCAATCACCAAAACCGTCATCGTCATAATCAACAAAAAATGTCAAGTCATGTCAATAATCGCCGTCACCATCGGAAGCATTGTTGTCTTCACGGTCATCAAAGCTCGAGACGATTTCACGGCATCAATTACGCACGCGGAGTTCACGACAGCACCTTGAGCACAACCATGCGAGCTCTTACCCCAGGACCACGACGATAGTCCTCCATCTCGGCGCTCACAAGCTTCACCTTGCCCTGGTTCTCGAGGCTCTCAATCTTGGCAGCGTAACCGCCGCTCTCGAAGATGGAGCCAAGGACAGTGGCGACAATGCTGCCGCCGGGCTTGGTAACGCGGACAAATTCATCAAGGGCGACAGGCCCGACATGAGCTTGGGTGAATGTACCCACGCAGACAAGAACATCATACTTGTTGTCCTCAAAAGCAAGAGGACGGGTGAGATCTGCCGTCTGGAGGTCACGGTAGGCGCCAGTCTTGGCAGCTTCCTTGAGCATCCCTGGGCTCAGATCAACACCGTCAATCTTCTTACCACCGACTTGGGCAAGGTGAGTGCCGACAAGACCAGTGCCACAGCCAGCATCCAAGATTTGAGTCTCGGGAGCAAGGCTGGTGACACCTAGGTCCTTCAGAACATGGGCAACAGCGACAATTGGGCCGACATAGTCCTGCTCCTTGCTTGTAAGTTCCAAGTCGTAGTTGGCAGCCCACTCATCATAGAGAGTCCGGGTGTCATTGACATCAGTGAGACTGTAGGCCTTGGCGAGCTGAGACATGTTGAGTTGAATGTAAAAAGGGTATGTTGAAAGATGTTGTAGGTATTGTATGTAAGAAGAGTAGTGTAGGGTATGATCAATTGAATAGGGAAGTGAGGATGATGAAGGAAGGACAACTCCCATCTGAAGAAAGGCGATCAACCGAGCTATTTATCTTCATCAGCTCAGAGCAGCTCGGAGCAATTCAAGTTCTGGCTACGTCACAAAGTCTGCACTTGTGGATCTCATCGTGGTGTTTTAAGCGATGGTATTGGCGAAAAGTTCCATCCTACAGAAGAGCTCGACGAGTATACACAGCATAGCCGCGCAATGCCACTGTACATACAGAAAGGCGACATTCGACTGTATCCTTGATTCGCCCATGCGAGGCAGTGGGGAGACTAAAGACTAGACGGGCATTGGTGGTTCGGGGTGATGCTCTCCATGGGGGACCGTCAAGCTCAGCGATTGGATACTGAGCTCAAGGTTTACCCTCCATTCCACATTTATGTGAGAATGGCGAAACAATTCCAGAGCGCCATCTGCGGCTCAGTGTACTTTGCCAAAAGGCATTGATTACACCACCGGGACGGTGATACAGGAGCGGGGACATGAGAGCAATTCAATGCCTCCATGGAGGGGGAAGGGGATGATTTGGGGTGGGGGTCGTCAGCCTCTGCCCCCCAGGATTCCTTGAAGGAGGGTACGAGACTTAGAGGATGCGGGACTAGAATATCCTATTTCACATTTCACCATGTCATGATAGGTACTGAGGTTGCGTTGATGGGACAGAACGCAGTTGAGGAAGCATCTGGCAAAAGAGGGCTCACGACCATCTCTATGTCTCTCAACGAGGAGGAAGCGCATTCCTGGGAAACTTCTCAGCCTTCCGCTGCGTGCCTTGGACCAAGAGTTCATTCTTGACAAGGTAACAGCGGGAAAGGAAATCAAGGAAAGGTATGTGGCGCCACCCAAGCTCAATCAATTGGCTCTGTCCTTGATTCCCCCAGAGCTCTCTGAAAGGCAGCTCAACACAACACGATGCCGGTCAGGAACAATGAGGCAAAGTACTGCATGGCATGGCGTTCGGAGTGCAACATGACCCTTCCAGAGCCAACCAGCAGTCGCAGATGAACAGGCACATGGTGGGCACAAGTGCATACCATTCCACGATGGGCAAATGAAGAGAAAATCTCATCATCGTTCAGTGACGCCAATGGCTCCACGGCGAAAAGGAGGGTGAAACGCAGCGCGCGCAGTCTCTTTTTCCATGTGCAAGGTAGCTATGGGCGGCTTTGACCAAGCCGCTACCTTGTTTCCCTACCCTACCTCCCTACGACCTGACGTACCTCATTGGTAGCACCCACGGACATGCAAGTCCCAGCCGGGTCCTCGGGAGGTACGTATTTTGTTCGCATGCAGGCGACGCCTGCTAGGGACGAGCGGCGACCGACTGGCAGTGAGGCAGCAGCTCTCGCCCAGGGGTAGGTGTTTCGGGGCTTGTTCGACTCGTAGAAATCTGCTGATGCTGATAGTGTTGATATCTTCCTCCGGATTGTGTTGACCGTGATCGTTCTTATCGGCGCCGTGTGTCCCTCCGTGCGGTGTTCTGCGGGGTTCCACATCGGCATGATGAACGGCTCCATCTCCATGATGGTGGCGGTATGGCAGGGGGGAGCCGATGCCGGTGCAAGCGAGAATGAGGGGCTTTTGTTCCTAGGTTCCTAGGGAGGGGGACTGCATGCTGACCGTGGGTGCAGTGCTTGCCTCCTAGCAGACCGATGTAGTGACCACGTCAGTCGGATCCCAAAGACGATATCCGAACAATAGCAGTGCATCTCGTGCTGCATTGATTCCCCCTTCCAAACAAGAAAACCCCGCCCTGGCCATCTGTCTTGGCATCTTGGGCGGAGAGATGTTCTCTCGCAACCTCCACCAAACTGCTACCTGGTGGCGGAGAAGTTCCATTGAGTAACCCGCGAGTCCACCCAGTGAGTTATCGGTGACGTAGGCGAACCATGGCTTCTTCCTATTGAGGATGCTCCGTTTGTGACCAACAATACGCTCAATCAATCGCCCAGCACCTACCAGCCTGGAGTCCTTGCTTCAGGCCGTGCTTATGTATGAGAGTCGAGACGGTGATATCCCCGCCTCTCTTTGAACTTGAAACGAATGGATCTCAGGTTGAATTGGATTGTCTTGACATTACATGGTAATTGAATGTCCAATACCAGATAGCCGCAGGATTTATCCTATGAAGCAGTGGTTCGATAAAACGGCTCTGCGGACCTTTGAGCCTAATAGGGCTGTCGGAAAATAGGCGCCGGAAGGCTGTTCCTTTGATATCTCGACTTTCTAATACGGGCCTCGATTGGGGCAAGAAGTACCACTCAAGCAAACTGGAATCTAAGTTAAGATGATTACTCGATGCTTCTTGAGCTGCTCATTAGCACGCTCTAACAATACCAGTGCTCGGGTGCCTTTCCAAACAATAGAATGAAAAACACGATCCCAGAGGCGACCGAAACTCTGCGAGTAGTAAGGGGGGTTTATTTCTTGGCATTATTGATTGCTTGTCGTCGTTTCGAGTTGCTTCGTTTACTTGCTCGGGTGAATGGATTGTGAATAACTCCTACGCCCTTAACACACCTATCTCTTGATGTTTGCAGTGGCTGGATGCACCTCCGATTCTTTGGAAGGGCTGAGCTTGCGCATCTTGAACGCTCGACCATCGCCATTGTCCTGGTACTTGGTGTTGCACATGTGCCGCACTGGAGTCGAGCCTCGAGAGGCAATAGCATTCCAGGTGGCACTCTGCCAAGCAGGAAAGGTGGCCTTTCATCGCTTATTGGAGCTGAGGCTTGCTAGCCCAGCTCTATTGTTACAGAGGCAGGCATGACAAGTGATACGAGGTTTGAAAGACGACCATTGGCTGCGACGTTATCCTGCCATTATTGGAGGTGCATTATTCAAATAAAAAATGGAAGCCTGTCCCCTTGTGGTTTACACCAAGATAGCCCCCTATTGGCTTTGTGGGCCAGTACGGTGACAAGCTGCCCGCGCCTTCGTCAGGCCATTCAGAGGCCATTGACAAGCTATCGGCTGCCAATCTCTAGCAGATGGGGCGCTGGAGCCAGATGTCTGAATGTGCTGTGGGTGTGCAATCTTCAGGGGCACCTAAACTCTGGACCCGCCCGGGTCCAGTCTCGAAAGTCGATCCTAGCGCCACTCAGAGCCAAGGGTGAGCACCCCCAGCAGCTAGAGCCCCTGGAAGGTGCATCCATCCTATTGATCCTGCTGCGAATTGCTCTGGAAAAGACAGCAAAAATTCGTCGATTGCCCTTTAGGTTGATGCGGGAGGTACATCTCGCTTTGATGCATCCCCTTTTCATCCAGTGATTCAGTGTATCCTCCGCTCCCTATTCGTAGTTTATCCATGTGAAACCTCTCTCTGCATTCCTTCTTTCCATATCTACTACCTAGCCCTAGCAGCATCTCTTGCTTTTCCGTGGCTTGCAGTTCTGGGTCCGTGGTTTCAGGGAAGCCATGCGCATCTAGACACCCGTGGCGAAGTTATTGTGTTGCGTACCAGATTGCGTACCATCTTTGATTGGTAGGGGCTTACCATCCCTGACAGTGGCCATCAAGCTCCACGCGCGTGGTCCCAAGATCCCAACTACCACCGTCTTCTTCCATCTTGCCTGAGTTAACGATCACATCGTCAACCATCGGCATCATGATGGCAACGGGAAATACGCGCCTTGTGCGCTACATTGCCATGACGGCATTTGTGAGTTTTTTGCCCCCCTAGCTTGATGTTCAGAAGGACCATCTTGGATTGGATCGCGATGGCTGACAGTCCATGGGAAGGCACTTTTCGTCTTCTATTTTGTCTCCCGCTCCAACATGTACACCCCAATCCCTGGGGCTGGGCAAATCGTCAAGCCAGCAGTGCAACCCGAGACGCCGTCGACTCCCAAGAACCCGAACCCCCAGGTTCCTTTGCAGCCGGCGCCCGGGTCTCCCGCTGACCCTCCTATCAAGAACCCTCCTAAGCAGCCGACTGTCAATACTGGAAAGGGCGACGACATGTCCTTTGCGAGGACTCCTAGCTCACCAGGCTGGGATGACCTCGTGAATATCAACGCCGGCCCTCGAATGAATGCCACTTTCGTCACTCTGGCCCGAAACACCGATGTCTGGGATATTGCCGATTCCATCAGACAGGTCGAGGATCGCTTCAACCGCCGCTTCAACTACGACTGGGTGTTCCTCAATGACCAGCCTTTCGACGAGACCTTCAAGAAGGTTACCACGTCGCTGGTATCTGGTACAACCCACTATGGTTTGATTCCCGTCGAGCACTGGTCTTTCCCCGACTGGATTGACCAAGAAAAGGCAAAGAAGGTCCGTGAGGATATGAAGGAGCGAAAGATCATCTACGGTGACTCTGTCAGCTACCGCCACATGTGCCGCTTCGAATCCGGATTCTTCTTCCGCCACGAGTTGATGCTCAACTACGAGTGGTACTGGCGTGTCGAGCCCTCCGTCAAGCTTTTCTGCGACGTCCATTATGATCCTTTCCGTGTCATGGCCGAGGAGAAGAAGAAGTACAGCTTTGTTCTGAGTCTCTACGAGTACCATGAGACTATTCCCACCCTCTGGGAGAGCACAAAGAAGTTTATGAAGAACCATCCCGAGCATATCGCCAAGGACAACTCGATGGCCTTCCTCAGTGACGATAAGGGTGAAAACTACAATCGATGCCACTTCGTACGTTTCTGCTGCTGAAAATTGATGCAATCTAGTGCTAAGCTAACATATTTCTAGTGGTCCAATTTTGAAGTCGGAAACTTGGAGTGGTTGCGAAGCAAGGCGTACATCGATTTCTTCGAATCACTGGACCAGGATGGTGGTTTCTTCTACGAGCGTTGGGGTGATGCACCTGTCCACTCTATTGCAGCTGGTCTGCTTCTTGACAAGTCTGAGATTAAGTTCTTCAACGATATTGGGTACTGGCATGTGCCCTTCACTCACTGCCCCACTGGTGAGCAGACGCGCCTGGATCTTCGATGCCACTGCAACCCCAAGGACAACTTTGACTGGAAGGGTTATTCTTGTAAGTCACATATCCCAGCTGTTGTAAGAAATATCAGGTTTCTAACTGTGAATAGGCACCTCTCGATTCTATGAGCTCAATGGTCTGGAGAAGCCACTGGGCTGGGAGAACGAAAAGGACTAGAGTGTCTGAGGGCTAATGCAACAACCATTCTTGTACTCAATTTTCTTTTTGATCCCCTTTATTATCTTGATGGGCTGGGAGGGATGAACATCTGTTTTGCGGCATTGACGAAGAAGCCACAAAACCGGGAGCGGACTATGAAACAAAACAACGATCTTGTGCGAAATCTGAATTGGAACGGGGCGTCTGGATTGAAACACTTTGGACAGTATTTATGTGCACAACTGATATCTGAGAAAGACACCAGAAATGGCTGTTTTATATTTGTGACCAGCTCGCTCAGCTATTCGTCATTATGTTTTAATGTACAACAAAGATACACTCAGGGTAACAATACTATCGCGCTCCCTGACTTACTCTATACCACCAAGCAAGAAGAACTTCCCCACCTTTGATCTTCTCGGCTCCTGGTTTCGCTTTTATGGCAAAGACCTATCATATAACTTTATCTAACCCACGGTAGCCTTCTTGGGCTTCTTGGCTCCGTATTTACTTCGGCTCGTAGAACGATTGGCAACACCACCCTAGACGCAAAACGTAGTTAGTAATTGTAGCCAATGGTCCAATAGACGGGGTCAAAGGAGTGCTGTGTCCTACCAGGTCCAATGCTCCACGCACGAGATGGTACCGCACACCAGGGCAATCCTGTGATCGTCCACCTCTCACCAGAACGACACTGTGCTGCTGGATATTGTGGCCCTCTCCGGGGATGTATGCCGTCACGACGTAGCCAGAAGTCAGCTTCACACGAGCAATCTTGCGCTCGCCGGAGTTGGGCTTCTTCGGTCTCACGACGCCCACACGGAGGCAGACGCCCTTTTGGGCAGGACAGTGCGTCGCGGCGAGGGCGGGGGAGATGGCGTGGCGTGCTCGCTTGCCCTTGCGCGTGCCGCGGAGGACCTGGTTGAGGGTCGCGGGCCGTGGGAGCGTCGTGGAAAAGCTGCGGAAGGCAGGGAGCTGCTGGGTCGTGGCCGCCGTTCTGAAGGCGGAGGTGGTCAGATTGGTGGCCAATGACCTCCGCGTCGGAGGCGAGAACAACTGGCGGAGAATTGAGCCGACCATGCTGGGCGAGAGGGTGTGGTGCGGCCTCTAATCGGTGATGCACTTCGATATCCTCACTTTCGCAGCATCTCCAGTATGGCCCATCTGGAAATCTTGGAGGGATCACGTGATAGCTTGGACGGCTCGGCGTCAAGATTTCCCGAGCCGGACTTTGGCTGCTGAATCACATGCATGTTGATTTCCGGCAGTGCTCTACCCCAGAACTTACTGATAAGGTAGCTCCCCGCAAATCTGTGGCTACCCTCGGCTGAACTAAAGCCGTTGCCTCCCTTGACTCTCTCACCCGTGCAAGCCGTGATATCCCAGCCGGTGCCGTGGCTGTTGCAGGAATCTAGTCCTATGAGCTCATGACTTATCTCTTTCCTTTTTTCACCTGATTCCTACGTTGCAATTTTCCTCGCATTTAGATCTTTTTCCTAATTGAGATATCTTCCAAGTATATTGAAACCTTAGAATTGGTATACCGCCCACAGCTCCGAGGTTCAATTTATTCAAATTACCATGTCTTCAACATTTACTCGGGCATTGCGGCCCGCATTGAGGGGGAGCCGTATTCTCTCACAGACTGCAGTCCGCCAGGGCCTGGTGAGACCTATGCGTCGAGCAAACCTGTATATACACTCACCCAGACGAGCAACAGCATGGACAAGGTAGCTAACATGTCGTGTCCAGAGCCCGTCCCATCTCTACCACCGCCGCCCTCCGCTCAGACTCCCCCATTGACATCTCCGAGATCCCGCCCACGCCAATCAGCCACCTCTCCGAGGTTGAGAATGCAATGGCCGAGAGCGTCTCCAAATTTGCCAACGATGTGATCCTCCCCAAGGTCCGGGACATGGACGAGGCGGAATCAATGGACCCCGCCATTGTAGAGCAGCTCTTCGAGCAGGGACTGATGGGCGTGGAAATCCCCGAGGAGTACGGAGGCGCCGGCATGAACTTCACCGCCGCCATCATCGGGATCGAGGAGCTCGCCCGCGTCGACCCCAGCGTCAGCGTCCTCGTGGACGTCCACAACACCCTGTGTAACACCGCCATCATCAAGTGGGGGTCCGAGGCCCTCAAGCGCAAGTGGCTCCCCAAGCTGGCCACCAACACGGTCGCCTCCTTCTGCCTGTCCGAGCCCGTCTCCGGCTCCGACGCCTTCGCGCTGGCCACCAAGGCCACCGAGACGGCCGACGGCTTCACCATCTCCGGGAACAAGATGTGGATCACCAACTCGATCGAGTCCGACTTCTTCATCGTCTTCGCCAACCTCGACCACTCCAAGGGGTACCGCGGCATCACCGCCTTCATCGTCGAGAAGGGCACCCCGGGCTTCTCCATCGCCAAGAAGGAGAAGAAGCTCGGCATCCGGGCGTCCAGCACCTGCGTCCTCAACTTTGACGACGTGAAGATCCCCAAGGAGAACCTGCTGGGCGAGCGCGGCCACGGGTACAAGTACGCCATCGGCCTGCTCAACGAGGGCCGCATCGGCATCGCCGCCCAGATGACGGGTCTCGCCCTCGGCGCCTTCGAAAACGCCGCCCGCTACGTGTGGAACGACCGCAAGCAGTTCGGCTCGCTCGTCGGCGAGTTCCAGGGCATGCAGCACCAGATCGCCCAGTCGTACGTCGAGATCTCCGCCGCCCGCGCCCTGGTATACAACGCCGCGCGCAAGAAGGAGGCCGGCGAGGACTTCGTCAAGGACGCCGCCATGGCCAAGCTGTACGCCTCGCAGGTTGCGGGTCGCGTGAGCGGGCTGGCCATTGAGTGGATGGGCGGCATGGGCTTCGTCCGTGAGGGGCTGGCTGAGAAGTTCTGGCGTGACAGCAAGATTGGTGCCATTTACGAGGGTACCAGCAACATCCAGTGAGTTTCCTCTAAGAATTTGCGTGAGATTTGAATTAAGGCTAACATACTTCTAGGCTGAATACTATTGCCAAGATCCTCCAGAAGGAATACACTCAATAGAGCACTTATGAAGCAATGATTGGGGAGCAAACAGATACATTCAAGGAAAAATATCGGCCGCCACCACTATAGAATGGTGTAAGTGGCTGTCTAGAATTAAACAGAAAAAAGTAAAAAGATCTACAATACAATTAAAAACAGGCCTCATTCACATGTAGCGTGATTCATTGGTATGCCGTATCACCACTAAGATGCCAACTCGCTAATGAATTCCGATTCAGTCGTCACAGACCGCCAATATATGTCATGGTGAGACATCACTGTGTTGCTCTCCGCGGACACGCGCACCCATTCCCCTCGTCATATCACCTGCCCCGTATCTAATTAGACTCTGGCCATTCTTGGAACTGCGGAGACAAATATCGGCATATCATTGATATAGAACAGTTGAATCTGCTTATTACACGCCCACTCATCTCCCCAAGCATACCATCATCCCCTCCCACCATAACTCAACACCCTTTTCCAGACCTTTATACCAACAACCCATAGTATCCCATCCCCCTTTACCCTGTTCAAGGAAGCCACTGAACGGGATAGCACTGATCCGGCCTGACGACGTGCCCGCCCCAAACCTGCTCATCCCTGTACGCCGGCCACGCAATCTCTCTCCTCCCCTTGTCCACGACGCTGAACGTCGTGAACCCGTTGCCCTCCCCAAACTGCCCGCTCCAGCCGCTCGTGATGACGTAGGGCCCGCACCACTGCTCCTTGCCGTTCGCCCGGCTCGCGGGCGTGTCGTGCGTCGAGTACGTGCGGAACTCGCAGTCGCACCACTGCGAGCGCCCGTCGTCGATCGCAAAGTACCACGTGCAGCACGAGTCGTTGTGGTCGCACTCGCGCCGGAGGTGGCGGATCGTCCAGGTCGCCGAGGAGGACATGGACTTGACCTCGGTGCTCTCCGCCTCCATGGGGGTCGGCGTGGCCAGGGCGGTGCCCGCGAGGAGGGTGGTGAGGATGGCGGCGACGGAGAACTGCATGGTGGCTGTAGAAGCTTTTGGTTTCTTTAGAGAAAGTAGTTGTAGGATTATGTGTAGAATTGTAAACGAGAGTTCGTCGCTGGGGTAAAGACTTGGTTTAGAGTGAAGGCGATGGCGATATATATAGTGAAAGACGAGGAACCCAAATCACCCTCTGTTACATAGCTAGGGAAACACCATGGAATTCATTGGAATTGGGATCAACGGAAGAATGCTCTTTGTTCCTCTAGTAATATCAGAGCCTCGCCGGAGAGGTGGCTGGGCACGCCTCTTTGGCGTTGTCTAGGGCGATGGGAAGGGAGGACAAGGCCATCAATCCAGCTGCATGCCTGCATTGCCCCTGAAATTGCATTTCCAGCAAACCACGGGAATTTGCCAAGCTTCAAGCTCGAATGAACCATTCTCTCAATTCTGAGTCGGGCAGTTGTTTTGCAGTTCATTGGTGAGTTGCAGAGCACATCAGAGAGGCTTGATCGAGAAATATCCTGCTGCTATTAAACATGGAACTAAACCATGATGTTATCTTTTCTTTTCTTTTACTCTTTGAAACTGCACCGCTTTCCTGAACACACTCCACACACACGCCTTGCTCTCTTGATGTTGAAACCCGGTAGAGAGTGAGGTTTCCTAGAACTAGACAACTTGTTTTGACGCCCGCTGTATTTCTTCAAACATCACATGCCGTTCGTGTCCAAAACACTTTACAGCAAAAATAACCACTGCTTTCCTTGTCCCTCTTCCACGTCGATAACAGTAATCACACCGTCGCTGTAAATAATTTTTTCAAGATTTCCTTAATCGAAATCTCCCGTGTATGAGAAGCCGCGGAATTCTTCCTGCATGGCTTGAGAAAGTACTAGAAACATGTTAGTTTACGAATATTGTAACAGAAGCTCAGGGATGACAAAGCTTACCAGATTGAACGGGAGTGAGAACTGGAGTCACACTTGTGAACTCAGAGTCGAAATTGCTGGTGTCAGTTGCGCTCTTGATCTGAGGCATGAAAGGAGGAGCCACTCTCTTGTGGTAAATGTCCTCCCAGTTGATATTCCGGAAGAACGGCTGGCTCATGACCTCCTGGGCGTCGGTGGGACCGCTACCCAGTCTTTGGTCGGGCTCCCTTGTCAGGAGCTTTTGCAGAATTGATACTGAGTCTCTTGGCATGTGAATAGGGTAAAGCGGCTCGTCGGCGAGAATGGCGTCGTAGATTTCATCTTCGTCTTCACCTCGGAATGGCGACTGCTGCAAGAGCATCTGGTAGATCAAGACACCAAACGCCCACCAATCTACTGAGCGTCCATATTTCTTATCGAGCAAAATCTAGACCAACTGTTAGTACCAAAACAAAGTTCGCAAGCAGTCACGGCCGCGTCGTACCTCTGGAGCCATAAATTCGGGGGTTCCACAGAATGTGCTGGTTGTCGTTCCATACCACATGTCTTCCTTGCAAAGACCGTAGTCGGCAATCTTGATGTGGCCATCAAGAGTGAGAAGGATGTTGTCAAGTTTTAGATCACGGTAGATGACACCGTTCTCGTGGAAGTACTTGAGCGCTAAGCACACTTCAGCGGCATAGAATCTGTGGGCATCGTTAGCATTTGAGTGCTTTCCTAGTTTTAGTATAAGTCACTTACTGAGCTCGCTTCGTTCCAAACTGTCCACGCTGAATGTGCAGCATCAGATCACCACCGCTGATATACTCCATGACAAAGTACACTCTGGTTTCCGTTTGGAAACAAGCGTGGAGGTTTGTCAGGAAGGGATGTCGTTCGCGGTTCGCAACAAGGAACACTCGCTTTTCGGACCTGATACTCTCCACTTCGTCATTCTCAATAATAAACTCCTTCTTCAGCACCTTAATGGCATAAAGCCTTCTTGATCGCTTCGTCTCCGCCAACATGACCTTTCCGAAGTTACCCTTACCAAGCACAGCAAGGAAATTGAAGTGATCCAAGCCAATTCTCTTGCCTGAGCCAGGGTCTGAGTGAGCAGGGAGGGGCTTTCTCTGTGTTGATACCGCACCACCACCGGCGCCTTGAGGCTGCACAATCTCTGGGGCCTGGGCTTGGTGGCTGGGTGGCACAGGGGCCTGATAAGCCGCTTGAGGATGTTGCTGCTGCTGCTGCATCGGTGGCTGCTGTGGTTGCTGTGGCTGGACTGGCTGCTGCATTTGAGCCGGAGGAGGAGTACCGTATCCCTGGTTGACATTGGCATAGTCCTGAGGATTGTACTTGCGCTGTTGTGGCTGTGCGCCATAGCCTGCTTGCGCGTAAGGGTCCTGTGGTTGGCCGTATCCTTGACCTGGGGGAGGGTAGGTCTGTTGTCGTGGAGGCTGGCTTTGCGCGGGGCCAGACATCGCGGCGGAAGCGGCTGCGGCGGCAGTGGCACTTGAAGAAGTGGATGATCTGTCCGGACCTGGTGGTCTCTGGCCTTGGCTTGGGCCGCCGTATGTGGCTTTGGCAGCTTCTGCAGCCTCCGATGAGGCGTGAGACGGTGCTATCGTCGAGCCTGAGTAGGATGGAGTTGGCGAGTGAGCAGTGGCGGTAGGGCTTCCCTTGCTAGGCCGCAGAGTCTTATCTGACAATGAGCTCACCTTGCCCTGTCTCTGCTTCTGGGTCCTAATGCCCTCAAGAATTTGATTCGCCACGGCCATGGACATTCCACAAAAGTCGGGAACGAGGTGGACGCACTGAGCGTGGGCTGTCAAGCCGCACTCTGAGCACTTTCTGCAGTTCTTCTTACCGAAGGGCAAGATATAACCGCAGTGACAGCACCAGTTGGCCGTCATGTTTGAGTATGGCTGGAACCTGTGTGGGATACGGTGGTTGATCTTCTCCTCGTCTGGATCAGTTTCGGCATTACTCTTGCTGATACATTTCGTCACCACGCTGGTGTAACACTTGGTGTGGCAAGTGTATTTGCAGTCTTCGCACTGCATTCCAGCGGAGTACTTGAGGAAATCCCCACAGAGAGCGCAGCGCATAATGTTGTAGAACTGGTGCTGCACGAACTTGTGTCCGAACATCTCGTGAACCTCCTCCTTGCGTTGACGAACGGCACCCTTTCGACCAAGTCCGAGATCCACAGGTCGGCGATCCGAGTTGGACTTGATGAAGGTCATTTCAAGCTGGATCTGTCCAGCGGGTTCCAAGTTAAACCAGCCGTCAATAGGACCGGTGTTGACTTGAGGCTGAGGCCCAGGGCCTCCTCCAAAGCCGCCCTGCGCGCCTGCTCCTGCCGGAGATCCAGGACCAAAGGATCCATGAGACGGACTCATTGGGAACTGCGAGCCCCCACCCTGGGCATTACCCATTCTATCTGCGGAGACCCAGCCAGAGCTATTCATCTCAGCTTCGATCCTCTTACGACGCATCTCCTCAATAATGTCTGATATTCTGACCCAAAGAAGTCCGATGGGCAGGGGGTGCTCTCCTGGCTTGTCATAAACGGTAAGTTCAATCTCATTAGCCTTGTCGACCTCAATCGTGTGATACTCGGCCTCCCAGCGGTCTGTCCTAGAGGCTCGGGTGCGGGCCATGACAGTGTCCTCAACCTTGATGGTAACAAAAGTCTCCGGTCCGCGCGCAAACCTTCCCGTCGTCGCATGGTCAACGTCCTTGATTGCCGTAATGCGAACGGCAAGCTGGCCACTGAGAGGCTTCCTTAGATTGGGTGCGTTGATGGACTCGTCTGGAATGTTGATTAGCTGAATGCCCCTCCACCACGGCGAAGAAGAGAGCAATAAGTGACTCACCATCCTGATTATCAGTCATATCTGTATCGATGTGCAGTTCCTCATACCTCTTGAGTGCTTGCTTCAAGAGAAGAATCTTCTGCTTGCTCTCTACCCTACGAGCTGCGGCATCTGCCTTACTCTTGCGGTCGCCTTCCATGCCATAGAGCTGCACCATCTTCTCGACACCCTTGAGATACTGCTCCTCCACGTTCAGCTTGAACTGAATCTGAGAAAGCATGAGCTGGATCCTGGGGCCGAGGTAGGGGTTGTCGTATTTGATCAGGTCTGCATTGTGTGTTAGCACCAGTCCCCCCACTTGGCTACACAAACACAAGGTGCACTGTAGGGAAGGATGTGCGGCTCACCTAGCTTGGAGAAGTTGGGTCTGGCCTTGGGAATGCCCTGATTTGGCCCAGGGGGATGACGCGGGGGTATCGCATCTCCGTGCTGGCCGATCTGGCTGTATTGCTGCGTACCGTAGCCGCCGTCGTCTTGACCATCCTTGGGCGGGGGGAGCGGGCCGTCGCTGTCGAGAGAGGCGTTGGCCATGTTGGCATTGACCTGTCGCATCTGGATATCGCGCAGCTTCTCCTCGAAGAACTGGAGGTTCCTTCGGCCATCTCGCATCTGGGAGTCGAGTCGGGAGCGGACAGCTTCATTGTTAGTCTGCGCCCGCATAGCATTAGCGGCGTTGATCAGAGCCTTCTCCCGCTCGATCTTCTTGTGAATATTCTGGATAGCCTCCTCATCATTCATGGTGGCAGTGAGGTAGCGCGATACGTTCGCGCTGGACGAGGGCTATAACAATAGAGGGGCGATGCTTCGCGGCTGGAGTAACAACTGCCGGAGGAAGGAGGGGGGCTAACAGATGCTGCGTCGTCGGGGCCCTGGACGAGCAACGGCGAAAGAAATGCGAGTATGTATGAGAGAGGAAAAGAGAATACTGCGCTGCCCGGTAGCGGAGGATATCTGCACGCTTTCGGTGGGAGCACGAAGGGCACCCCCAGGAGGTTTGATGTGGAGGTCCTAAGTTTTGGCAGCGGCGGAGGTAAGAGGTCGTGGTTCTAGGTGGTGCCAGTGTTTACCTGGTGGTGAGACATGTCGTCAGTGGGCAATGACCTACAGGCTACCTGGCCCAAGGTAGCACACACAGCACGAGCAGGAGGGAGGGAGGGGAACCGCGCTTACGAAGGTCTTTTTGGCGGGGTCAATTTTCACTCTTTCTCGCTCTCGGGCTGCTTTCGCCACAGCCCAGCCCGCTACCCCCCTGCACTTTAGGTCCAGTGCTACGTGCAGCAGGTAGGACATCCCGACGTACCTGGAGCCGGGTGTCAGAGTTGCTGCTGTGACGGGCAGCTTGGGCGCTGTTTGGGCACGCATGTTGCAGTGCAGTGCCTGCAACTTGAAACCGTCTTCCCGTTTCACGCATTGTCTTCTCGTCAGCCTGGCCGCTCGTGCCCCAAGGACTTCCCGATCCCCAGGCTCTGACGTCTTTTCCGCTCGCTGACGATCACCATGCACGTGTCCAGCACGGCTATGGCTGCGAGATTGCCCGACCTCCGCCGCTGGGCTGGTCCTAATTTCGAGGTACACCCCGAAAACGCACAAACCATCTCGTAGGACTTTTCGCCCTTCAACCCGCCCGTGGTAGCAGCCTGCTTAGTGGGGCGGAGCTTCCAAACCCAAAACCCCCCACCAATTGCATAGGAAGACTTGCAGCTCTCACACTCACAGCTCGCCCTCCCAGCCAATCGCTTTGTGCGCGCTGTACGGCTGTTGCGTTTTATGCCGGCCTATTCTTCATGATTGTGGCCAGGTCTAGGTATATACCCCAGGCAGCCGTTTACGTCACATTTGCTGTTCGGTCCTTATTGCATGGTATTGTGTCCTGCAAATAAGTGCCCCCCCGCTGAGTCCTGGTCCAAGCTTTAGCTTAACCTCCCAGGCACCCTAGGCGTTGCTGTTAGTGGACGAATCCTAAACAGCAGCACGTTTGTTGCATCACCAATTAGAGAAACGCTTTGTTACTTCTCTGTAGGCGACTGAGGAAGTCACCGAACCAACATTTTACTGCCATATGTATATCTTCCCAGGTCCTTCCTTGGAGGCTCTGGAAAAGGTAGGTACATCGGGCATCAACTTGCATCGTGTTACCTGATAGGTTAGACAGGCCAAAAGGGCAATTTACTTGCAACTTGGGCAGGAGAGATTGATGGGACTGAGGCTCTCGAGTGCACATTTGTAGAGGGCAAAGTTTCCAATGGCATCATAGGTAGCTAATTCACGATGTAATTGGTACGTGCTACCTACCGAGATAATGGGGTTGCAACAATGGTAGGAAAAGTCAGAAACTTGAGGTAGGGCACCCTATACTGGTGGTGATAGGCCAAACATCTGGCCACGAGAGCACCGAAAGAATAACAACGAGACGAAAATGACATTACAAGAGACGGCTCGTCGAAATTGTTATCTTCCTTAGTATCCTCAAATGAACATTTGTCAAAAGGATGCTGCGACGCTTCAAATTCTATTGCTATGTTCCTTATCCCTGACGTTGTATTCCCCACCGCTTGGTAACAGATATACTTTCAAGTTGCAGCATCTAACATCACATTGGGTACTACTACTGCTGCTACTATCCTACTTCATCTGCAGGAAATCTCCAGCAGCAGCCAGCATCCGCCGGCCCGCAGATCATGGATAGCCCTAATTTCGTAGTGACTTTCTAGGTTGTTCGAGCCCTAACAGCTGGCCGAAGATTTCCACAGTAATTCCATACTAACTCTTGGAGAAATTGGAAGTTTCTGTCAAAAATGAATGTCAAACGACGACACAGTCAAGCAAATATTGGCCACCAAAGTACTGCGAACATTGCGCTGTGTGAGGGTAGCTCAGCGTCGGCTTAGGCAGCGCCCATGGGGCTAGGTATATCATCCCCGCGGGGCAATTCAGATGCCAGCTCATCTTTGGTGGCTTTGCATTGGAAGACGGGTAATACGGAACTTAGTTTAACAGCTATAGTGGGGCTGAAATATTGAGGAAGTAAATACAATATGATCGATCTGTCAAAACAACACCATTCTTCCTCTTCGTAGAGATGCCCCCCGTAAGGAAATCATAGCATTGTAGCTCGATATATCATGCGCCGAACGTCCCACGGAAACTCTCCTTGTAGGTACGACCTGCGGAGGAATAATTTCAGCAGTGCAAGGGTGGGAGGGACAGTCCATAATCCCACAGTAATATGGGCTGATTACACGGTGAATTATCTGCCTACCCGCGCAACACGAACATCGATTCTTACCCCCCTTGTGCTAATCTGCCCATCCGCTGAAATATGTATTCTATATTACACTGTGCAGTAGATTCGTCACACATGATAATGTACAAAACAGACTGTTCTATATCGCTGTTCGCTCAGGTGCGAATTATAATCCAGACGAGGCTGCCAGCTAGCGTTGCCCCGGCCAATGCGCCCTCCAATGCCAGAACGGAGGCATCTTTCATTCGGAAGTCTAACCGCCTGTCGCTGAATAAATCTTCAAACGCAGCTCTCCATCTTGGTAGATCAAGCAGGAAGTCTTTCCATGCATCCAGATCCAGATCCAGATCCAGACCCAGAAGTGTTGTTTTTGCGCCTCTTGGTTGTTGGGCTTTGGTTTTAGGGGTAGCAACCACACGCTCTGTAACAGATCCTTTCTCTGCTTCGACTGTTTCCGGAACTGCTTCCTTAACCGCTGCGACGGTAGGTTGACCCTCCAGCTGTGTCGTTTCCAACCTCTGATCTTGCTGCTGCAAAGCCTCTTTGAGAGCATTCAGCTCGGAGCGAACCTCTTCCAAAAGACCCTTTTCTTCGGCAACCACTCCCTTGACGAGACGTCTTCGTTTCCAAGGTTCCGCAAAGAATTGGATGACGACGAACAGGAGAAAGTTCATCCCCATGAGACCCCATGTTCCCCATGTACTGGCCCTCCGAATGCGGTCGCTCCAGATTTGCTCCTCGTGATATCGCTTCAGAATCCCATTATTCAACCTTTGACTTAAGCTCTGCTCTTCCGCCTCAGCCTCGGTTAGCGATTCCTGCGCATGCGCGACCTCGCCCTCGAGAGAATGATCCGTTCGGTACAGTTCCGTAAATCGCTCAAGGTCACTAGGAGTCCACGACTCCTTCCGCGCAAGAAGCGTTGTAACCTCTCGCTGGGTAGTCGCTCGTTTTGAATTGGATGTTTTGTAGGCCTGCCGGGCCGCGCGGACGCGGGCTTGGGCGTCGGCGAGGGATATCTCGAGGGCGGCATTGTCTGCTTTGATGGCCTCGATGCTGGTGTATCCGGTCATCTCGTTGAGGGTTTTCGACGCGGTGAGGACCCGAGACTGTACATTGTCCATGATCTCACTGAATTTTTGATTCATCTCGCTGCGTCTCTTTTCCAATGCCGACGGGAGATCCCGGTGCTCCCTGGTGCTCGAGAGGCGGTCGGTAATTCTGCTCAGCTTGTCGACGGGTTGAGGATGTTCCTCAGGTATTGCCGGCGCATCTTCAGTAGCCTCCTTCGGGGGTTTCGGTGGCTGTGACGAGAAAGACCGCCATGGACTGCGAGGGCCGAGGCCGCAGGGGGGCCGTGGGTATGTAGGTTGGAGACATGGTCCCCAATTCAATGAGGAGCTGAACCTCGAGGATGCCTGGAGCCCCAATCTTGTCTGGCTCGCGATAGCCCGGGCGATGGGGCGTCCGAAAGGCTGCATCTCCGAGTTAATTATGTCGCGACGACATTCGAGGTTCCGGTAGCTGATACATGTTGAGTTCTAAGTCTGGCCGGGGATTTCCGTGGGTTTCTGCCATCCCATTCATGCTGACCGCTTCCCTAATACGGAGGGCCGTGCCAAGACCGACGGCAGCGTCACCGTTCAGATCAACGGAGAAGCTGGAAGAAACGTTCCTTTTTTTTCTGCTGATCAAACACCAGGATCAGAGTGGCGGCAACCCAATAAAGTCAAGAGGTGCTCATCGGGCCCTTTTACGGAAAATGGCTCTCATATATTCATGTTCCGAAACTGACTGAAATTGTTTAACCCTCCCGAGACTCGAGAGCATGGCCTGTACGGCGATTCGGCCGGGTCCAACAGCGCTAATTGCAGCCCCTGCAGCCACATGCTACGGCCACATAAGCTCTAGCCCATGACGACAGTGGTCATCGTGCAGCCGCCGCTTGACCCAGAATGTATTCTCCGCGCTCCTCATCGCTCCCGTTGCGTAGAGAGCCTTGGGACAGTGTAACGGCGCTGCGGTTTTTCGGCGGGTTTATTTTCCCTTAAGGTGCCCCTTCTCATTTTAGTATAGCTGGCGAAGCATTGGCCCGTAAAATCAGAGCAAATCACCAGTTGAATCGCAGTTTGTCCGCCTGTTGCTGGGCATTTACTGGTATCTTATCTAACCCCCACGCTGCAGCTGCCCCTCCATCGGTGCCCCTCCATAATTGCATCTTCAGAGCCTGATCTTCCTCCCTCCTATTTTTTTTCTCTCTCCAATTGTTCATACAACCTTGCGCAATTCCTCTGCTATAGGGCCCTGAAAAGATCTGCGGAACTTTCTAGGTTATTTCTGACCAGATACAACACTCGTTCTTAAAATGGCGTCGACGAACAGCGAAACGCCTGCCTTGGCCACCAACCCTAAGTTCATATTTTTCACAGACTTCGACGGAACAGTCACCACCGCCGACTCCAATGACTTCATGACCGACAACCTGGGGTTCGGCAAGGCGAAGCGCGTCGAATCCAACAAGGGGGTCCTGTTCGGCCATGTGCACTTCCGCGACTCCTTCCAGGAAATGCTCGACAGCATCAACACCCCCTTTGACGAGTGCCTCGAAATTCTCAAGAAGAACATCGTCCTCGACCCCGGCTTCGCCGAGTTCTACAACTGGTCTCGCGAGAACAATGTGCCCATTGTTATTCTGAGTGGTGGCATGGAGCCCGTCATCAGAGTTCTCCTGGACATTTTGCTGGGCCCTGGCTGGGATATCCAGATTGTCAGCAACGACATTACAAGCAGAGAGGGCAAGGATCTCAATGAGAAGGGTGGCTGGACCATCAAGTTCCACGACGACAGGTTTGTTTTCCTTGTTGCGATTATGATAAAACTTTAGACACTGAACAATGCGCTGCAGTATTCACGGACACGACAAGTCTATTGAGATCCGAAAATATTCTTCTCTGCCTAACAGGCCGACGCTGTTCTACGCAGGTGACGGAGTCTCCGATCTGTCAGCTGCCAAGGAGACCGACCTGCTCTTCGCCAAGGCCGACAAGGGTGAGCCACCTTGGACAACGGCATACGATCAATTCATGATGCTGACTGACTTCGACCAGATCTTGTCACCTACTGCGAGAATGAGAAGGTCCCATTTGTTACTTTCCGCGACTGGACCACGATTACTCAGACCGTCAAAGATATTGTTGCCGGCAAGACTAACGTCCAAGAAGCCGCCAAGGGTCGGATTTGATTGCATATTTGCGCATCAGAATCGTTTGATGGCAAGGATATCGAGATGGTTGAGCCATAATAGAGTTGTTTCATGCCATAGATTTGCGAAGACCTCAATTTCCATTAGAAGTACACCAAGAGGATATTTATATAAAACCTGACATAGACTTTGAATACGAAGTATTTTCATTCATAACATGAAAAAACTGATACAAACCCTCAGATTGGGAAGTAGAGAAATAGGAAGGTGTAGACTACTAGGCAAGACTTAAAGTTAGAGTACTGCAACTGTATCACATAGACTAGAGTGCTGATGGATCAGGTTGGAGCACGAGGAGATAAGCTTTAGGGAGTAAACTTGTCCTTAAACGATCTTAGAGTAATATCTCAATTCCCGTTCTCTGCCCACCAAAATAGCTCACTCCTCTCATTATCATTCGTTGACTTCTGGGAGCCACTGGCCTCTCCGGGACCATCGTCATGAGAACTGACAAGAAGTCGATTCTTCCGGCACTCAAGTAGCCCCCGATCCTGCGGACGAGTCACCAACCTTGGAACGCGTTCAATAATCAAAGGTAGACCAGCATCCCTGTAGACCTCACCCTGATGAAGAATGACTTTGATTGAGTCTCCGGGTGTCTCCGGCAGTTTAATCTCCGCGTGGCACTCTTGTGTCAGTTTGGTCGGAATTCTTGCAACCTGAAATATATGCTGCATCTCACCACTGTTTACTTGGAGTTGGACACCTTCCTCGTTGCGTAGAGTAGACATGATCGTCTCTACTCCGCTAAAGTCGGCCTGCGGAGTGCCTACTATTTTCCCAGGGGAGGAGTTAGAAAGGCGATGAAGTTCGCCTGCGGCGTCCTTAGTGGTGTTTGGTTGATATGTTAAGTCTGCACCCTCTAAAGGGAGGCCGTTTGAAGCTTCCGCAGGTGGTATTGAGACATCCAAGACTCGTGAGCTCTCTTCGTCTGTCAACAAGGCAGATGGTAAACGACACAACTTCATGGTCGAATTTCCTTCCCACACTAGATATTCACCACAGGCCGAGAAATCCACAATCTCCTTCTCGTCATAATCAACAGAAATAGTTTGCCTCTCTGTGAAGAGTCAGGTTAGCTGTTTTTTCAAAACTTAATTTCAAGATAGTCTATTACCCTTCAAGAAGCCCCATAAGTAGAGTTTGCCGGAATTTGTTTTGACCAGAGCAATTGGCAATTTTGGATGAAATATGGTCTTGCCAAATTTGCCCCCGAGGTCATCTCTGGAATCTGATAGTCGAATAGGGTTGAATTCTCGGTTCGGTGCAGGATTTTCGATATCAGAGAGGCTTGATGGGTCCGGCAGCTCATAAGCAGTCTTGATGAGGATTGGTTCCGAATCTATCCAAACTTCAGACAGAATAGCATACTTTGCCGTTGGGCTAAACGAGATACGGTACGTGCCTCCCTCGAGAGTTCGACGATCTCCCAATGAACACGATTCGTAATGCACAGGAGTAGCCCAGACATGAGTTGAAAGTCCTTGGGCTTTGCATGAATCATCTGGAAGGAGTCGCCCTATAGTGTTCCGGACTGAGAATGCCATAGCATCAGGGCTAATACTAAGAACGACTCCCAGCCAAATACTGTAAGCATACGCCTCACACGTCTCCATGTTTGCCACCACATTTGCAATGCGTTGACCGTTGCCGCCCAATGGCCACAAATCATATGTTACCCACCAAGAATGAACACTATTTGGGTTCTGGCATTTAAGACCCCACATTGCCAAAACACCAAGAAGCGAGCTATCAGATGATGTTGCTGATATTGAAATGTACGGCCTTTCATTTAGACCGGCGATGCTAGGCCTTTGAGGAGCCCGGGACACTACCCTGACTCCTCCAGAGAAAAAGAACAAGCTTCCAGCTGAGAAGTTCAATGCAGTGGCTTCATCCCATACAATATGGGGTGTCAAGCGTAGCCTGTCATCCCATATTGCAATGATACGGTCTAGATCTGAACGAAATTTGAAAATAAGGCCCAATAGCTGGCTGTCAACGTTTAGAAGGCCTTTTTGCGAAAGATCCGAGAGCCAGATCGCCCAAGAACGCAGCTTTGTTCCTGATGGAGATGTTCCTACTTGGGTAGTGTAGTAGGTTTCGAGCCACACGGACAATGCCTTGGGCGATTCCAGAAAAGTTCTTAGCTCCACAGAAAAGACTCTAAATGCATCCAAGAAGGAGGAGCTGAGTGTTGTAGGCGGCCCAGGCGATTCTGGATCTAGTTCAAAGCGTGATCCTGTCGCATGATCCATCCAGTACAAGGCAGCATAGTCGGTGAAGGGGAGCGCACGTCCTACCGTGGACGCTGAGACACTTGTTCCGAATTTGCATGCGAGAGGTTGCATAGGAGTGTGGTAGAGCAATTGTTGAAGACATTGTGTTGCCAAGCGTAGATTCATCGCGAAAGAAGATGAAGCTGGAATCAGTCGTAACAGTGGTTGGCCAGCTTGATCTTCTGATTCGAATATGGGATTTGGCCAATCAAGCACTTCCTTGACTGAAAGGTGTGAAAATTTCAGAATGTTGATAACCTCCGAATTGGATGGCAAGGGACAAATTTCCACTAAACCCGCACACGCAATGAGTGCCGCCGTTTCAAAGTCCAATATATCGTCAGAGTGGTCTCCCATGGTCCAAACTGCTGCATTAGATAATGCCTGGCGAGTTTGTTTGGTGCTCATGGCTGTTGCGCGGTACTTCAACCAGATCAGAAGGTGGTTTGCCAGTCTATGTGCTGTCTCGCCTGAGTTCTTAATGTGACGGAAAATGCGCTGGTACATTTTTCTCAAGCCTTCAGGAAAGTCAATTTCTCGCAATATGCTCAGTCTCTTGTCTTTGGAATGTGCGGGAGATTGGATGAATGAAATCATAAGGCGAGCCCACAAGAACATCCCGTCAGCTCCAAGAGCCACACGATCAACTAGTTCGTTGAGACACCCGTCGGCACAGTCCGGGAGAATTCCATCTTCGATGAATTCCTTTAGTTCTCGGTGACTGAATAGACGAATGTCTGACTCCATCTTCTTTTTTGGCAATGGTAAATGTTGTTCAGGAGAGACCGATCGTTGTAGCTGTTCGACGTTAACACGACTTAATGCCAGTACTTTAGTCGACGAAGCCTTCGTCGCTTCTAGAAGACCTTTGATAAATTCCTCGTGGTTTATACATTCATCAACGCCGTCGATCACAACGATTTTTTGATCATCAACACACGACTGGAGAAATGAAATCAGAGCCGAGGGACTTTCTGCTACCAGAGATGGAGCGTTTTCCTTTTGACAAGTCATCAGGAAGAGAAACTTATCCACTATTAATGGATCGTGTCGTCCTTGCCAAAGAACTTGTTGCAGAAGGGGTCTGAAAGCTGAACTAGGTGTGATAGTCTCGGGGTGATTGAAATGAAAAAAATGATACAAGACCTTGTATCTTTTCTCTCCACATTCATCTTCTTCTGTCTCTAAAGTATCCAGTAGAAATGTCGCGAGGACTGATTTTCCAGATCCAGGATTGCCTTGGATGTTTGTAAGAAAGCTGTCTCAATTTATAGGATATGCACAATTGTGAAATTTACCTTGAATCCATAGCATGTTCTTTCCAAACCGGCGACTTTGTTGGCTCTTCGTCTCATCCGTTTTTGGTTGAACCCATGATTTGTATTGAGCATCATCCAAAATCCACTCTCCGGTGTTAGGTTCTCTGAGCTGTGAATTTGATTCTCGAATTCCAGCAGAGCCTGATGAGTCGAGCCACTTTTGGATTCGCTCAACTGTTTCTTCTTCACGAAGAATTAGTTTCCATGGGCTTAAACATGCCAACTGGATGTGTAAGGAATAGTTCGACAAGGGTTCTTACCAAGACGGCGCTCCTCTAATCTGCGTTTCTCAGCTTGAAGCTCCCTCAGAATAGCTAGAATTTCTTTTCTAGATTCCAAGTCCGCCTCCTTTTCCAGGGCAGTGAGTCGCTGTTCTTCGGACAACACACGACATTCTTCCTTTGGTCTTTCATCTCTTGGCTGATATACCTTCGCCAAATCATCGTTTCCGTGTAGTTTTGGTCGTCCCTCTTCAGTTTCCATATCCTGACCTCTGCCTCTATGTTCTCTCTGTGAACATTCATTTTCTGGATCAGACTGTGGAATCTGATATCGAAAGGCTTCCAAAGGAGCGCGCCTAGAACGACCGGTGTTCTCTTGATTTCTGGTGTTCATGGATACACAGTCAGCCTTCGTTTATCTTGGGGTGTGCCCAATCTGTAGGGGTCCAAGAAACTCACTTCCACTTGACCTCGTGAATACTTTTACCGCAGCCTGAAATATCTCAAACATGTCCAGGTATACTTCCAACACGTTTTGTCGAATTCGTTCAGAACCGGCATCTTTGCACAGGCTGACCACGTCGGCGTACCGAGGAAACGCATCTCGAAGATGGACAAGGAGCTCGAGAAGCTTTTCGAAGAACGTCTCAACCCGACCAGACAACTAGGATGGCCATGGTTAGTGGATATTGATGCAACAAGAAGTAGGTTGACATACCTCGAGAACTAGGCGGAGAGCTCCCCAGAATATGGCGGAGACTTCTAGATTACACTGAATAAAAATCCCCACAACATCAAAATAAGGCCGGAAGAATGTGTTGAGGGTGTATAGACATTTCAACCCCTTGGCAACCTTCGTGGAGGTTCTGCCCGCTGCGGTTTTCAGTTTGTCAATAGCCTTGACGAAGTCATCGCTCGAAGCGCAGGGTGAGTACAGTTTTTTATCCTCAGGGGACAAGGAATCGAGAAACTTGTCTCTGGCAGCCCCAAAGAGACTCAAAAAATCATTTGTAGTCGAGTTACTATCGTCCACACTTCCAGGAGTCATTTTGTTAGACCGTCTGCGACAGAGCCCTCGTTAGACAAAGAATCCTCGTTAGGAACAGAGACCTCGTTAGGAGAAACCTTTCGCTTTGGGAACATATAAGGTCGTATGATTACGTTCCTCGAAATAAGTGTTAGAATTCAGGAAATCCCGGCCTCTTCGAAGAGCAGTATGCCTGCCGCTCAAGATTCAGCCCGAATATGCAGGTGCACGTTTCAGATGCAACCTTGCTACGTACCTATTCACTCTATTGGCTATGATATATCCCAACTTTCCATGCCGGTTGGTCGAAGTCCCCGTCCTGTGCTACAAGTTTCTGGTCCTGTGCGCCTGTATCAGCGGTGTTCAATGCCGCAATGGGCGAAAACGCCGTTCAGCAACACCATGAGAAGAGCAACCCCGCGCCCTTTGCCTTATTCCGGGATTGACTGGCAAAAAAAAAAAAAACTATTCATATAGAGCAGCATTGGATAGCTACTCAAAAATAAGCAAATCCAGAGTAGTTCACTCCGACCTCTTGTCTTCAGATGGTATTTCCCACCAACATATTAGCATGACAATGAACATAGAAATAGCAATCGGGTGCAGGACAGACGTCCCAACCGCCTGCGCCAACAACCCCGTAATGAAAGGGGCAACGGCACCCCCAAGGCTCCCGCAGGCGCTGATGGTGCTCATACCGGACACGGCCTCCCGCCTCGTCATGTTCCGCAAGAACACCGCAGCCGAGCAGGGGTAGATGGGTCCCAACATGAGGCCAACGATGGAAATGGCCACGGCGTTGGTTACGATATTCGGCACGGCCCACACGAGGACCTGGAAGGCTAGGGCACCGAGCGTCAGGCAGTAGATGAACAATTTCTCGCCTATGCGCTGGGCCGGGCCTGCGAGGGCGACCCGCCCGATGGTAATGCATGCCCAGAAGGCGGCCGTGACATACCCGACAGACGAAGGGTCGCCGTCACGAGCAGTGATGAGGAATGAGATGACCCAACCCGAAATAGACACCTCGGCACCTTGGTAGGCGAAGATGAAGATGGATCCGAGAAGAATGACTCTCGAGTTAAGAGTAGAGTACACGCCCAGGAGGGGTGAAGCTTCAAGGGGCTCGTTGGCAGGTGAGCCTTGTTCCTTCTCGTAGTTGTTGAAGGCCCAGAGCGAAAGGCCGACGCAGATGACGATCAGCCCAAGAGTGACGATGTAATACCGGCTCCATACCGTCTCAGCGACAGTCATTAGTGTGGTAGCTATCAGAGGACCCATCATACCTCCAAGGCCAAACGAGCCGTGCAGCAGCCCGAGCATAAAGGTGCCATTCTGTAGACCGCCGCAGAAGACGTTGCCCACAGCGTCGTTGGTGGCAATGCCAAAGCCCACGAATATGAAACTCAGAGCAACAACAGCAAAGGGGGCAGTGAACACCACTGGCAGGTATCCCAACAACATCAACGCCTGGCCTAACCCCAGAACCTTGCCCCGGCCGAGTTTGTCTCGCAAGGAATCCAAAAATGCGGCGGCAAAGATGAACCCAATGGCGTGTCCCACGAAAATCATCGAGACCATGGCATAGTCAATGCCATAATACCTAATACACATAGAACTATCAGAACCATGATGGGGTGAGTTGGCTCGGAGGCTTCGGATGACACTCACGACTGGATATACGGAATCAGGGCACCAAAGGCCCCGTCGTTCAGCCCGCCTATAACACTAGCAACACAGACGGCCAACAGGCGGAAACGGTTCATAAAGGGCTCCCAAACGCTGGGAAGCTTCTCCATAACGTCACGGGTTCGCACAGGGCTCGACGACCGGCTCCTCTCGAGATCATCGTGTTCGGCGGAGAAGGCGGTAGCTCCCGTCGGGAAGTTCTGACCCGCCGGGTGAGCCCGAAGCTCTACGACCTTCGTCCCCGTCCTGGGCTGGATCACGGCCAGCTCTTCGCTGCTGCCGCCCGCGGCGGAGTCTGAGGTCCCATCGCTGGCGTGTAAGTCGGGAGGTCCAGCCTTCATTTCAAGACATGTTAGGACGGACGTCGCCATAACTTGCCGGGGAAACAAGTCTAGGAAAAGGCGGCAGATATCAGACAGCCGCGCCCTTCAGCCATGCAGGAGGCAACTTTTATCAAACCCGGGACTCGTATCTCTCGGCCTCAATGCGGCGAAACTGGACGACCCCCGCAGGCCTTTCATAGCTCCCGGCGTACACTTATACCACCCGCCGCGGGCATATATTGTGCAAAATAATGTAGTGGAATGACTGCTTTCGGTCTTATTACCGTCTTCCAGAGGAACAGTCGGCTCTTTCGTCCCACAGGGCCGGACTTGCACCCTTGCCCATGCCCACTTTCTGAGCTCTGTTGAGGTTTCATCAGTGTTGACAGCTTGGCACCGGTCCGAGCCATAAACCTTAATGCACACACCCACTGGGATAGTCGATGTCACGGTCGGTGAGCGGCAGTTGTGAAGAATGCACAGCTGTTATCACGCCTTCTCCCCTTGAACTGCTCGTTTATGCCACACAGGCGCAGCTCACAGCCCGCGATGATGGATTCTACTAGAGCGACTTGGCGTTGTCAATATTGACGGACATCCGATTCGGGAAAGTCCGCCCAACGGTCAATCTTACCAAAATTGGGCGGGTTGAAGAATATTACTATATTGGGATCATGCGTTAATCGGGTACGACATCCCACTTGCCAAGCCCACAATGCCCCTCCAACCCACCCAAAAGAGCTTCGGAGAAAAAAAGTTAGTGAAATACCATTCAGAGAGGTGCACGCACTGTTCAGATTGCGAAATAGAACATAGACATTCAAACAGCTCTTTTATCTGTCTACTACTATGGGTCGTCCAAAGCGCAATGTCCTCGCCGCTGCTGAGGCATCCCTCACTCCACCAGCCAGACTTGAGCCCAACCAGTACATTGTGAGGGTGGTGAAACCCGAGGGCAACAACCTGTACGCTTGCGAGCTCGCCAACAAGAAGCCGATTATCCTGGAGCTCGCGCAGCGTTTCCGAAACACCATTTGGATCAAGCGCGGTGGGTTCGTCGTCGCTGAGCGGTATCCTGCTGAGACAGAAGAGACCCGAGCAGACGGGGAGATCATCAACGTCGTGCGCGACGAAAAGCTATGGCGCAAGCAATCGTATTGGTATGTGGCGGTGGTATTGGGTATATTATTCACACGAATTCATGTTTGCTGACTCTTAGCTTCGCCCCAGGCCCGAGGAGTTTCCGAAGACGTCTTCTTACAACAACGAAGACTCGGAAGACGAGTCCAACGTCGGCAAAATGCCACCTAGCGACTCGGAAGAGGAGTAATTATAGCTTTGAGAAACTCTATCTAGACGCCTTATTTTGTCTTCTTTGGTTCAGAAGATGAGGCCTCTGCCCGGGCAGCTCTCTCGTCCTCTGACGAGCTAAAGTAAGCCGCGAGGACAGTGAGACCCAACACGTTGACGACAACTGCCGAGCTGATAGGGGTGCTTGGGAAGACGTTCCATGCCCACTCCTGGGCCAGCCAAACGCCATACACGACCAAGGGGTTTGACCAAAACCGCCAGATGAGATAAGGTGTGGACCAAGCCAGATAGGCATAGAACTGGTAGTGCAGGGATCGGGCGAATAGCAAGCCAATTACATTGGCGGACAGCATAGTGGTCATGACAAACTCCGGGGTGACCTTGAGCGATACACGCCGCTCCTCTGGCGGCGTGAATGGGGGCTTGAGCTGTATAATAGACTTAATCATGTCCAGAAGCGGGCGGTCGGCTGGCTGCAACCACTTGACGATGATGAAGATGAGCAGGAACACAACATGGCACCCCAAAAGGGCAAGCGCGAACGGCCGGCTGAGGAAGACTTCTTCACCCATCATGCGCCAGTTGACGGTCCACTCGAACTTGAACTGGCGGGACAGCTCGAACGCTCGTCCCAGGTAGCCTTTGGCGTTGGCGGGGAGGAAGGGAATCGCGATTGCCAGTTGGACCTGCGCCATCAGCCAAAGCACCCGTAAGCAGGGCCAGAACCCTCGTCCCAGGAACAGAAGGATGACCACAGCAGGGAGTGTGAGGAGAAGTGACATCTTTATACCCAGTCCCCACGTAAACACAATCGCTCCGAACGTCCACGACCGGCGCTGGAAGAGGAATATGGCGAGAAAGAGGAAGAAGACAGCGAAACAGTCGTTGAAGCAACGGAGGACGAAGAGGCTATGCAGTCGTTTGGATAGGATCAGTAGCGGGAAGACGTACGGCGGGACCTAGGGTTTCTCTCCGTTAGAATAGAGTGCACGAAGAGAGCTTCGATCTAGACGCAATATACCTTGGCTTGCCAGTAGCATAGCATGACCACCGCCAGGGTAGCCATGTACAGCACAGCAAACAGCTGCTGGGCAAGGAGAATATTCTTCCCCTCGCCCGTCAGGTAGTAAAGACCGGTGTATGTGTACAGGTGTGCTGCTGGGTAGACAAGGGGCCCTGTGCCTCCCTCCATCTTCGTGTAGTCTCGTTCGCCATTGACATACTGCGACACCTGCTCCATGTACGCGACCCAGTCGATCTCGGTATCTTGATATCGAAAACGTCAGTCGGTGCGGTTTCGCATAGAGCTAGCTAGCCGATCAGCGGTTGCTGGCTGCGTTGGCCATAGCTTACAAGGGACCTTCCAGATGACGACGCAGGTGAGCAGCGCATCACCAAGCCAGAGCAGCGGAGGGATGAATTTGGCATACTCGTTTCGGCGAGTGGCGACATCGAGAACGAATCGAACAGGCCCGGGAAGGCCTTGGGCTCGAGAGGAAGCCATTGGAGCTCTCCTCTGACGCTCCGAGCTTGACGTTGTGGTGGGGTCTTGCAGGTTTGGGGGGAAGAATTCCGAGTCGAGGCGCCACGCGACGGAACTTTAAATGCACACGTGTTTCACGCCTCGGCAGATGCATACATGACCTTCAACTTATAAAATTCACGACAGCTCCCATTGTTCTAAATAGATATGTCTCAAGAACAATTTATTTTTAAACGAATCTGGTGCGCTGGGTATATTGTTTGCCTATTCATAAACCAAACAATAGGATAAATAATTCAACAGACTTACTCTCACAGCTTGCTCTTCACCTGAGCACGGATCTTGTCCACCAACTCTACCACCCGCTCTGCACACCCATAGGACCCCTGATATCCCCATCCAGCATGCCCGTAGTTGTGAACAATCCACGTGCTCTCATCCAGCTTCTCGTCCTCGATCCTAACACCCCCGTGGCGATATGGCCGCAGCCCAACCCCGTGCCGGATCACGTCCAGACCCGCGACGCCTTTTCCATTAGCAATATCAGGCCGCGCCTCGACAACCCGCCTCATGATCCGGAGGGCAATGTTCGGATCCGGCGCAGACTCCCAGTTGTTCATGTCGTAGGTCCCGCCGAGGATCGTACCCCCGCCCGCGGCCCTCTGCATGGTGTAGATCAGATCAGCAGGCTCATCCTCCGTGCCAGAGACTGACAGCATAGTCGGCAGCTCGTTGCGCACAAGCACAATCTGCGCCCTGATCGGTGCCAGCGCCGCATCCTCGACGCCGCCGAGCTTGCGCGCGCCGAGGCCCGTCGTGTTGATGATGATGTCCGCCGGGCGTCCCGTGTGGCTCAGGGCCTTGGCCTCCTTGATGTTCCCGAGGACCCCGCGCTTGAAGACGACGCCGGCCTTGCGGCACTGCCCAAGGAGCCAGGGGAGGTAGATGGCCGTGTTGATGCAGACGCTGGTGAACCCGCAGCCCGAGTCGGTACCGGGGAGGAGCTCGTCCTTGTCGAGTTCCCGGTAGTCGTCGAACAGGTCTTTAAACCAGGGGTCGAGGGCGAAGAGGCCCAATTGCCCCTCAACCTCCATGTCTTTGTTTCTTCTGTAAACACGGCTTTCTTTGATACGAATTAGTATAACATCATCTTTCTTATTAGGGTAGAAGTGGCAAAGGTTGGGTTATTACTTTGAAAATGAATCCCAGCCTCGGGAACTTCCTCTGTGAGCCGCTTTAGCTCTGGCCATGTACGCCGCTCCCATCTACTCCCCTCCCTGCTTGACATCCTATATCAATTCGTTTTTAACAGCGAGTTCGACCAAGGAGGTTCAAGAGACATACGGCTCAAAGTTGGCACCTGCCCATGGCGATGCATACTCAATATCGTAGTCACCCGGCATATGCTTGGCCACGATAGTCAGGTCACATCCCTCGATACTCTTCGAGAGCAACAAGGCTGAGGTGAGGCCCGAGACGCCAGCGCTGAGATCCGCAAGAGTCAGTGAGGAACGGCACTCATGCAAGACAGATAGATAAGCCGTATAGCTTAGCCTGGGGTCGAACCCACCCAACGATAACAATTGTAGGTGCCATTATAACTATTCGAAATTGCTGATGGTTATTTCCTCCGTCACTGCTGTCAATTGTTGAAACAACTTATATGGTTCGATCTATCCGGAGACAAGTTCAGTACTTATCACCGGAACATGTCCGCACGGTTTCTCACGGTATTGGCGGGGCATGAAAGCGTCGTATCCATCCCTTGTGCATAACCGCAAGAACCCGCTCGACATAGGGCGCTCCGAAGTCGGGTCAAGTTCAACACAAGTGCTAACCATCTCTCTTATCTCCAACATTAACCATTTTGTCAAAAGTCATTGTACCGAATTGGCATTGATTCACACTGTATATTCTATTTCCAAAAAGATAAGACTTTCTGTAGTTAATGCATGATCGCCAGTGGGCTCAAACATCATTATGAGTGTCAACCACAACATACCCTCATACAACATAACCCAATCTTCTTATGAGTAGGATTATACAAACATTTTTATTATCTTCTTAAAACCCACGTATGGCCTACCTCTGAGATAGCAGCTTCAGCTTAGTCTGCAGCCCACCAGGATTGGCTCCAACCATCTCATCCACCTTCTTCCCATCCTTAAAGAAGAAGAAGGTCGGCATCGCTCGGACGCCCAGTTCTTGGCTCAGCGCCGGGAGCTCGTCAACGTCAAACTTGACAAAGTGGATCTGCTTGAACTCATCCGTCTCGGAAAGCCTGGCGACAAGGACATGTTAGCAATTAACCCATCCCGGCGGAGTTTCACCGCCGTTTGAAAAAAGGGAGGAATATCGAAAGGCCTACTTTTCCAGGATCGGGGAGATGGCCTTGCAAGGGCCGCACCAATCGGCGAAACAGTCCACAATGACCTTGTCGTTCTGCGCGAGGTGGTTCCTGAATGTCTTCTCACTACGCGGTCGGGCAGTTTGTCAGCTCCAATTCCACACACATCCTGCTATCAAGAAAAGTCTCCGAGGCCGTACTTTGGGGCATGGTGGACGACCAAGCGAGAAGGCGTCGAATGGAACTGACGGACCGCGGCCTGTGCAGATGCTCGCACGGCATGGCGGGAGGAGGCCATTGTTCGGGGGGCGAGAGCGTTCATGGCTGATTTGGCTTGCTAATGTCTCGGGAACCAGGGCGTTCGCTGAAGGCGTGAGTGTGCGACTGATGCTTCAATTGTCGGTTAAGCCATTTCGACTGTGAAATATCGGAGTGTCGCTGTAGGTTAGCTATGACGAAAATTAGCCGATAACGATAACCGATGACGCAGGATGCTTCCTAAGCAGAGCAGCATCCCAGAGCTCCCAAGCTTTTGGGCTTGTTTGAGCTCCTACCTACGGAGGTTAGGAAGCTTGTCTCAAGCTGAGATCCCGGGGTAAAGTGACTCTCGTTTTTGGCTGTCCGATCCATACGATAGAATCCGTCCTTCCGCTCTTACAACAAGCCTCTGGGCTGCCATTGGCCTTCCTCTCCCTTGGTGGCTTGCTCTAGCAGGCACGGTCCTCCCTTCACACACCCAATGTAAGCGACGAGCAAGCAAGCAACTCCCCGTGGCGTCAGCCCAGACCCATACAAACATAATATCGTATGTACTTTGCTTTTGATCAAGCCACTTCATTCAGCTTGGAACTACACGCTGCGCCATACGGCCTACGATCCGCGCACCCCCTCCCCCTGGACGCTTAATATCAAGCTGCTCACTCTGTCACAATCACCTTACCTAGCGTCCGCAAGATGACCCAGGTCACTACTACATTGCCAGTTTGTGCACAGTGAAACGCCACTCGGTAATCAAACAATCCACTCCCAGCGTCTAGTTCATGCGTGGAAAACAGAAGCAGAGCGGACCGCAATATGCAGTGGTACGTAAATCTGAATTTCCCCTTACCTGCTAAAAGAGGTACTGCCCTCATCCTGGAGAGTAGCCCAAACTAAGGCACCGTATGCGCCAAAGTTCCGACAGTAGACTCAGAGGGTTGCATCTGAGATGGAACCACTTAATTTAGCAACACGGCGTCGTCGGAACTCAGTGGGCGCAGAAGCCTCCCGCGCGTAAGTCTGCGGCTGGCGAGAATGAGAGTTTATGCGCTGCAGCAGTTGATGCCGGATATTGGCTCGCTGCTTTCATCCCAAATGCCTGTTCCTGCAGCTGGAGATAACGTTCCCCACACCATTTGTGGGTGGCCTCATCCTACCTCTCCCATGCTGCGTATGACGTAGGTCACATCCACCACTAATATCGAGAGCTGTCTGGTGACTTGCAAATATACCGTTGTATTCGACGGCTATGCCGTCCTAAGATCGAAGCAGGGCCTTCAGTCAAAGACTATTATCCGAGGCCAACCTAATAAACGCCTGTTCAGAGCCTCCTGTCCTTTATAGAAGCACCGCTTCAGCCGTGGAATAAGCAAAAAAGGAATCCCCAGAAAAATTGCATCCAATTACGCCTCTCCATGCAGTGTAGGAATATGAAAAAGAAATAAAAAAGCAATTAAAAAACACCGACTCTTTTCTTTTCCGTAAGTGTAGATGGTCGCACACTAGAGTCTGGATGACTTGGCCTCCCAGCCCAGTGTGCCGCCAATCTCCTATCCAGTAAAGGAACAAATACACCAATTCCAAATAAATAGCACCTCTCCAAATCCGAATGCTCCGGGGTATCAAGGTAATATGTGCAGCAAAAACAATGAAGCAGACCCAAAGCGCGCGCGTATACCTTTGAAAAGTGTGTATAGTACAACAAAAACCAATTATATCCAGCTGGCCAACAACTATTGTTCCTGTAGTGAGCCTTGCCCCAAAGAAATATGTGTGATGATGATTCTTGCGAGATTGGTCACAAGCCGCCCTTTTTTGTTTGAGTTTTGACCTTTTTTTGTAACCGTTATGTTCGCACCGCTTGACCGTTGAATTTTCGAGTTTTTTTTCTTCTCTTTATCTTTCTTTTGTCGTTTTTGTTGATCATTTGTTTATTTTCGAGTTTTTTTTTTTCCAGATTCATCTGAATATTCCGAGTTTTTTTTTTGTGTATATCTTTCGACGGTCAAGGGTTATTGAGCTGTTAGGTTCTTTATATGGTTGGTGACGGGGAAAAAAAGAGCGACTGTGGTCAGTTTTGACATAAAGAAATAGTGTTCCGACTTTGTCGTTGTCTAGATATATGTTGCTGGGCGGATTGTGCCAGAATCTTCGCGGTATTCATCAAAATCATATTTTTTTGGTAGGGGTTGAACTCTTTCTGTCTAGGTCTATTGACCTGTGAAAGAATGAACTTAGTTAGAGGCCTTGGCGTTTGGGGTGGATTTACTGTCCACATCCTCGAGGCTCAAGGGAGAGGGCGGGACCGGGACTTCCTCGTCTTCAGACTCGATATTGAGGAGTCCTTCAACACTCCGTAGGGTGCTTCGATGCTTGTGCACGACTTGTGGGTGGGAACCAACATTTCCCCACTTGGCACCTGATTCGTCAATATAATCCTCATCATCGCTGCTTGGTCGGCCATCTCCTTGGAGGTTGTTAAACCCACTAGGTTCTCGGTTGGGCGTCAAGCGGACGAGATAATCGTCATCAGCGATGGCCAGATCCTCTTGGGTGGTGTTGGTGGGCGAGCTGGCAAATGGAGCTTCAGTAATACGATTGGCTCTGAGCAGACTCTCGCGCATTGCTGACGATCGCTTGGTGCTGACTTTTCCAGAGAGCCACGAGCCTTCCGAGTCAACAGAAGCCAAGGACATGGAGAGCACCGGATTGGCGTCAGGGGAGGGCACTGAAGACACCCTGTCGAAAGAAGTTGAGCGTGGGCGCTGACGATCGGATGCCCCTGGGATTGGGATAGGTTGTGTGCGGGTGTCATCGCCCGTGGATTCTGCCACGACTGGGAGGTCTGGCGATTGCACGGGCGATTGCACTGGAGACTCAGGAGGGGATGGATAATCTGGCAAATCCTCTCGGAATCTCGACTTTGTTCGGAGCGAGCCTTGTTTTCGGGAGATGTATACACCTGACCCTGGCTCTGTCCTTGGTAATTCTTGACCTTGTAGCCTAGCAAGTGCTTCGGCTTGTGCTTGGGCAATCGATTGAGCTCTTATTGCTGCTGCGGCGGCAGCGGCAGCCTGCATTTCATCCCTGGAGGTATTCGAGAATGAGGATGGTGTTGGGGTTTTACGCAGGCGTTTGCTTCCCCATCGAATGAAGTTGGTAAGAGACAGACGGTTCCGAGTCCCGCTACTTGCTGTACTTCTTCGTAAACTATCTTCCTCAACTTGGTCTCTCTCGGAAGTCACCGTGGATTTCGACTTGCTTCGCCTCAAGCGGAGAAGACTGCCTAACCTTGAGCTTGGTTGAACAAGGGATACTGTTGATTCTTGTGCTTTGGATTCCCGTGGCTGAAGATCCTGTCGAGGGGGCTCCTGAGGGACATCCTTCGCAGACTCCTTCAATTCATCCTCCAAGGGGGCTTGGTCCAAAACCATCGGTTCTGGCTCCAGAATAGACTCATGTTCAATCTTGTCAACAAGCTCGTTCTCGAGTGGAGCAGGCTCCTCAACTGGCCCAGCACCTGAGTCAGCCGACTTCCGGGGCGGATGCTCGGATTTTTCGAGGTCTGAAGATTCAGACTTGCGATGAGATGAGGAGATGGATTCACGACGCTCGGATGATGTCCTGACGGCAGAGGGCGGGTCAATGCCGAGACCGACAAGCTCACGACCAGCAACACCTCTCTCGAGATTCTCTGGAGGAGGAGTTCCAGCTTTGCGAGCCTCGGCTAGTTCAGCTTTTTGCTTCTCAGCGCTGCGAGCCAGTTTACGTCCAGCCCGCTCGCGTTCCTTTTGTCGTCGTCGCTCTCGTCGCCTATCTTCCCGCTCCATCAGCTCGCGAAGACCGCCAGCGTCAAGGTCGTCGGCTAACTCGTCGATACGCTTCGGGCCTTTCAATGTAGGTTGCCTCGTGGGGCCGATATCAAGGCCGAATCTGCTCTGCCCTGGATGGGGAGTCCGAGAGGGCGAGCTTCTGGGCCCGGGTTCATAGCGAAGAGTTGGCCTTGGAGCTAGCGAGTCGAGTGCCGAGACCTTGAAGGAAGCATAGTCCGAATCTGACGACATGCTAGAATCGATCGAGCCAGGAACAGGGATAGAGACATCAGACGTACGCGGTACTCCAAATCCAGGCATAGCCTTGAATTTTTTGCTCTCTTTCCTCATCGGCCGCCCTGATGTCCACTCCTCGGCAGCGGGTCTGACGGGCGCAAACTCGCTGATGGCCTTGATTTCAGCAGCCCTGGCTCTTTCTTCCTTCTTCCTGTTGTTCTTTCCCCGTGCGGACTTCTTTTTCTGCTTGTTATGGTGTAGTGTGGGTGTACGCGCCCATTCTGGCTGAGGCGGGAGGTCGTGTTCATCGATCTGCCGCGAATACCGGGCTCGTCGATCCGGAGATGCCCTGCGCTTCTCTGTGCCCAAGGAATCCTGTCGACCTGGAGAGAAGCTATATCTCCGTCCAGGCTGGCTAGACGGACCAGGCTCAATCCTTTGCTTCTTCTGTGAAGCGCCTCGAGTGATTGCGCCTTCAGCATGTGCCCTTGCAGACGACCCCTCAGCGTCAGATAAAGCTGCGCCGCTGAGGGGCCGCTTCCGACCGCTCTTGCGGCGGAAAGGCCACAGGGCCATCCTGCGATAGTCCCTGTGGACCGGCGCAGTTCCTAATGCTCAGGTATGGCTGACGATGGAAGTATTAAGTAGGTAGTTCCGAGGTCAGCGACGGGCTGTAGCATGGTGCAGGTCCTCCAGAAGTCGACGCCGGTGGCAGTATTTGGTCGTTCGTTGACGAAATCAACTACCAATAGTAGCCTTAAGCAGTAGGCTAAGATGGTGAGCGCATCTATATGGTGTGGCGATGCGGAAAAGGTGGTGAATCCCAGATACCCGGAGATTCGGAAACTCGCTGTTGTGTTTTCAACATATAAAGGCGGTGGAATGCTAGTATTGGCGTGGTGGTCGTGTCGGTTCAGATATTCGAGACACTGTCGACGACGATGCGGCGAGTGGGCGGCGGCACTTATACAAGGGGCTGACGGTGTAAAAGGAGAGAAAAGGAAATCCAAGACGTATGCGCCGTTCCTCTTTGCTTTCTGGAATTTGAAGCCGCTCCCGAATCGCCAGTCGAAGTCACCACAAAAGAAAACGCCCGCGTGTTGAAGGTGAGGTGCTGAATGTGTAGGCAGGCAGGTGTCAGCAGGCAGGTAGCTCTTGGGTTCCTGCCTCTTAAGTTGGGCCTCTGCTGTTTTTGTGGTGGATTGGCGAGGGCAGGTCAGTGGGAGGGGCGCGCTTGCTTAAGGGGGGGTGGTCCCGAGCGATGGAGGCGCACTCACTAATTAGCGGGTACTTTGTGCTAAGAGGGATTGGATCACTGGACTCGCTGGAACTGGGCACAGAATGGATGCCATGAAAACTGGGGCCACCTCGTTCGCTCACCTCCCCTGCCCGGGTCCTGGACGCCCCTCCTTTCCCACAATGGCCTGGGCCTGGGGGCTTGGAGAGACCGAGATGCTGTTATTAGTACCACGCCCATGTTGGGACCAGCTGACACTACCACGCTATGCCGTCACAACTGAATCTTTGGAGGCAAGAAGCATCCCGCCAGTTCTTAGCCCGCTGGAACCAACGTCTCTAGCGCACTAGCTGCGAGGATGCACTTCCAGGTTTTCACTGGGATAGGCCAGCCCTAGCCGATCAAGAGAGGCCAGCCCAATCTAGCAGCCGTCAGTAGCCTCATCATTTCCCCAAGCGGTCTGCCAGCGCCAAGAACTCGTACTGGAAATGGGACGCGGAGCACAGCAATTCTAATCCTGTAGGGATGGCGATGGTGCATTTCTGCCAGACACAGTCGACCAGCACGGCCCTACAAGGTTACCTCTGCCAGCGGCATCCCATCACCAAGCGCCTACAGTGGGAAATTCGTTGCACAGAAACGTGGATGCTTGTAGCATTGATGATGTATGCCACTTAAATGGGCTGCAGGGATCCTCACACACACCCCCCGAAAAAGAAAAGATTCGACATTCTTTTCCGTCATGGGTACTTTAGCTGCCCATCCGGTTTTTTTCTTGCCGGTCCCTTGCCAGGACAGCACAGGGCCAAGGCCCGGGGTCTCTGCCGCTCAATTCCCTTCATGTTCGATGTACATGGCCAGCCAGTCTCTCCTTTCCTTGGCGACTGTCTACGCTGGCGATGAGGGATGAACCCACCAGCCCACCTCCTTAGCTGGGTTCGCGCCCTGTGATTAGACCGCAGAGGTCAGGATTATCTTATGGTGTGCCAGAGATGATTATGCACATGAGGTAAGGTACAGTGCATTGCAAAGTCGCGTAGCCTGAACTTTGCTGATCTTCGTCTGACGGACAACTTTCCGCTTCCATTGAGAGTGATAGTGCTGGCCTCGGTCGACCGCAAGTTGTCTACCAGTTGCTTGCGCTATCACTGACCTGCTGAGCCGGCCATTGGCCGTGCTACTCGTTCATTCCGCCATATACGAACACTGCGTCTAGACTTATTCAGCCGCGGTTGGTGAAGCTTGCTCCATCAATGGGTCTTAGTGGCATGTTGGTTTGCACAATAGTGGCAAGCCCGTCACCCGATTGACGTCGGGAATAACTCTAGCCAACCAGTCTGAAGGGTCCGTAGACCTCATTTGATCGCATCACATTCCGCCAGTCAAGACCTGCCGGGAGTGATACAATTCGCAACAATCTAGCCGCTCCTTGCTTCGTTCCAGACCTCTCGACGCTTGTACAATCAGTCCCGCATCAACCCATCCTCGTGCCGAGAACCCAACGGCTGCATATAGGTAGGGTAAGGTAAGGTACCTACCACCAACTGGGCTGAGGTACCACACCTCTGTCTGGTTTCCACATCGAGACATCTTTCGGTCCCGCCCGCCGCATAGGCATTTCAGCACAACGCTGAGCGTGTCACTGAGCGTTTTCTTCTTTCCTTTTGGGCTTGCTTGATTGCGGGAATCTTCGTATCACCCCCGGGTCCGAGGGTCTTGCTTGCGCGGGACCCGCAACAGGCCCTCGTATTCGTCCATTTACAGCCCAGCATGAGTCGCTGCTCAGCGGGCGGAGCGTGCCCAGGGAGACAATATGCCTTGTTCATGCTGTGCTCTGGCAATAATCAGCACCCCCATTTTCCAGGCAGGCAGGCAGCCAGGACAGGACGAGAAAGCTCCGGCGTGTACTGTCCCATGTACTCACTCCCACCTTCGACCCTCGTTTTGGGGTCACCGAGGCGCTCATGATCTACGTGGGCCGAGCAAGGGATTCCCGCTAGGCTCATGATCGATTTCGATGGCTGCCATATGTGCCTTGCAATATTGCAACTACATCTAATCTGTCCTACTCGGGTGCACCACCACACTTGATCATTTGCATCTCGCAAGGGCCGTTGGGATGATTCACAATGGGCACCGCCGTCGCCATTCGCGCACAGCCGACTCGATGTGCTACATGCGGAATCTCGCACGTGTAGGAGCGTGCCCTATCCCTGCGTGTCCCTGTCTCCCTTGCATTAGTTCATAGGTTCGGGAGAGTACACCGGCCTTGGTCAGACTCGCTGGCTTTTTTGCGAAATATATGTCTGGATGCCGGGGACAGTCCAGACCCGGAGCACTTTGCTTGCATCGCTCTCTCTTCTCTGCGCATGACACGTAGTTTTTAGCTCCACACTCCTGCAGGCCCCTCTCCACAGTTTGCGGAACGCTGCTCTCTTGCTTGTCGTCGCGACATGGTTCCTCTTGACCGTTGGTTGGCAGCGAGGGCCTCAACGGACGGCGCTTGCCAGTCCGCTCATGAACTTGCAATTTAGCCGTCGTTTCGCTCTGGGACACCCGCCCTGACCAAAGAAGCTTATAGCTGGGTCATCTCAACTTTCTCCGCAAATGGCTCTGGACAAAGGACGAGAAGCCAGGTGATTGGTCACGGTGTCTCAATCGCCAATTTAGACTCTGGCCAGTGGATAGACTTCTCGGCAGTTCGCGCCTTATCATGCAAAACGAGTCCCCAGGGACATGAATCGCATAGCGCGCTGCCCACGTACATAGTACATACGTTTCGCTTGCCATTTGGGGGACACCAGGGGTGTGGTCAACATCACCTACTTACACGTACCAACATCGAGCATAGATATGAGAGGGCAAGGGGTCTGGGCCCAAGAGGGAAGGGTTACCATAGCAAGAAAGGGAGACATATGCAGGGCATTATCCGATGAACAAGCAAGTCAAAAAAAAAAAAGGACTCATCCCCAGGATGTGAGGCATAACGACCAGTTAGAAACGGGGCGTCATCCTTCCTGCCCGTTGAGCGGCCGTCTGTTGCTAGCTTGCTCCTCTGAGTCGGTCTGGGCCGACGGGTGATGGCCAGACACGTGGATAGGGTGAAACTCTGTGCATGCATCCCAAAGGGGGAGACTTCCCAATGCGAGGATGGTGAGGAGCTGGTGAGACCAAGCGGTGGCTGTTGAGTTTGACGGCCTTGCGCACTAGGCCATGTCGCACCATGGAAGACAAGCACAAAGTCATTGTCATGAGTCGGTTAGCAACCTAATGTTGAGCGACCTCTTTAACTGATGGGCAGGCGGCGTCGCGTTAGAGATCTTAGTGCAAGTCACGACGTCAGTGGTAGCGAATCAATGATGCGCATCTTGCGATTGAGCCCGGTAGCACGGATAGATGCTAGCCAGTAGCCAAAGCGCACTATCCATGTACATTTCACATAGAGAATGAAGGCAGAATACCCGCCATTGCCCAATGAACCTGTCATCCCCAAAACCAGAACTCGAAACTAGACAGGAAGGCCAGAACAGATCTTCATGGGTCCCTTTTCAGTACTATGGAGGTTCCTACATTAGCTCATCTCGCCCAGTCCGAAGTACCCACATTCCTCAAGAGTCAAGTCCCGGCAAATGTGGACGACTAGGGGCAGTGGTGAGCGCTTAACAGTTAGGGGGGAGCATGGTTTGATCCGCGCAGAAAGTGTAGGGTCTGTGCTGGCATTAGTCGTAGCCATAGGCGGTAAGGAAAGATCAAAGGATATGGTAGATGAGATAGTCAGATAAAATAGACCACAACGCTTAGAAACTTGAAACGTTGATGGGCAGCCTACTTTCGCTAGTGCTGCTTGGCCTAACCTGGAGTGAGGCAACATGCGGATTCTGGGGAAGATCAATGATGGCACGTGATTGATCACCTGACAAGTTCCCGGAGCAACGCGCAAGCATTGTTTACAACGGCGCCGCTCCCGTAAGGCTGCATCCACTGTTAGCATTTGCTTCGTTCGCGACTTTTGATTCACTATCGCCCTGCGCAAGGTCAGTATCTCAACAAGACACAAGCGATCTCACCATCATCTTCTAAAGCGCAACTACAATCAAGATGACGTACAACCCACGAATGAGCATAATCCCGACCAACCAGCAGCAGTCAAGGTCGCGCAAGAAAGACGACGACACGCATTTTCGTCTACCTGATCACGAGATCGTGGGCTGCATCACCGAGCTCGGAATCCCCTTCTCCATCGCCGATCTCCAAAAACCGAGCGCAGCCCATGTCCAGCAGATTTTCGAGTGGTTCGCCGAGCTTCTCCTCAATGCGACGCGCGAGACCGTCGAGCCCCCGATGCGGGCTGCCGCTGAGGATATCTGCGGCGAGTTCGCGGATGTGATATCACCGGATACCCGGAACCTCATGGGGTTTTATGTGGCCTTGAGAAGGGTGATGCTGGAGTGCGGCATCAACGACTTCACTTTCAACGATCTCTATAAGCCGACGTACCAGCGGGTGGCCAAAATCTTCAGCTTTCTTATTAATTTCGTTCGCTTCCGCGAGTCGCAAACCGATGTTATTGATGAGTACTACAACAAAGCCGAGAGTGTCAAAAACCGCATCGAGACGCTCTACACCGAAAACCAAGAGAATGAAGTCCGGCTTGAGGATCTCCGACACAACCGAAAGGTGATGGAGGCGCAGGTCCGGGAGAAGACGGCGAGGAACGAGGAGCTGAAGAAGCAGCTCCTCGAGCTCCAGAGGTACCTAGGCAAGGTGACCGAGCGCCTGAACGACGCAAAGGACAAGAAGGGCGCGCTGACGGCGTCGCTGGAACGGGGGACGCAGGAGAAGCTGACACTGAAGCAAGAAGCTAACAAACTGCGGCCGTATATGCTTCAGAGCCCCTCGGGTCTGCAGGACAGTTTGGCCGACCTCCGTGAGATGCTCAACAACGACAAGTCTCACCTCGACTCTCTTGACCGGAGAGCCCGAGCGCTGCAGACGTCTACGGACTCTTTTACTGTAGTGGCGGGAGATGTATCGGCCTGTATCAAAATTCTGGAGGAGATTGCATCCGAATTGGCAAAGGAGGAAGAAGAAATGGCAAGAAACGCGAGGCAGCGAGATGCTCTTTCTGAGAGGGGTAACAACGCAAGGGAAGTTGAGAGAGCCGAGGGATTGCTGAAGCGCCAGCTTGCTAAATGGAACGAGCGCACGGAGCGCCTGCGCGAGCAAAGCAACCAGAAGGCACAAGAGGCCAAGGAGAAGATGGATGAGCTGAGAGCTCAGTATAAGAAGCTCACGGAGGAGCATGCTGAAAAGGGCAAAGAAATCGATATCCGACGAGTTCGGATTGAGCAAACAGAAAAGAAGGTACGTCTCAACGCTCAGCATTCACTGTTTCGGAGCCGCTCGGCTAACGCACTGCCTAGATGCTTGATCTCAAAGAGAACATTGAAAATGAGGTTCACGCCGCCCAAGACGAGTATCAGAAGCTGGAGGCCCACGTCAAACTGTACATCACAGAGATGGAACAAAACATTTCATAATCTCATTTTGATTTGGGCGGCATGATTAATGGCTATTTTACTACGAAGGCATGATGCATGAAGATACCACCGGCTGGCGTTGGAGTAGATGTTCACACGGGCTTGTACATACGAGTTGTCTTAGAATCTGGCTATCATTTCGATTTTGATCATTGTTGGCTGCTGTGCGACGTCTGAGGCTCAATCTCAAACCAGCGTGCAAGAACTCTGTACAACTCAACCGTCCTAGCGGTCCAGGATCCAGCCTTCTTTTCGCTAAGTAGCGGTATCTGTTCCTTGAGTGGGTGCTCTTCCTGCTTGGCACTGCTACTTGGGTCCGGGGCCGGACCAGCATCAGCGGTCGGTTCGATCACAACAGCTCTGAGTTGATTCCGTGCTGCAGCTTCTACCAATGCAGCTGTAGAGTCGCCGAGTCCCTGTGCTGACCACTCACTAGTGTCGCGATGGAGCCAGAGAAAGCCGTAAACTATTAAAGCTGGGTGGGAATCCTGGCCTGGGCGCTGACGTGGAGGCTTAGGAACCCTGGAATCTTCCTTTGAAAAGACGGATAGATAGACGCGCAGGTGCGTAACTGTAGGCACAAAGACGACTCGGATGTGCCGAGAGGCAGCGACTTGTAGAAGAGTCGTGCACAGTATTGGGGTTGGGGGAGAGTCATGGGCTCGTTGCTCTTCATGCATGCTAACCTCCTCGTGTAGCGATCCCAGGAAATGCTCCTTTGTTGATGTGATGATGACAGTTGTAGGATAGCTGTACCGAGAAGCGATGTCTAGAAGACACTGTGCCGGTGTCGCAGGAGGAAGAACAACGGGTCGAGGGGCCATTATATTGGCTGCAGGAGGAGAGTTCATGGGACTTTTCCGGAATCCATAGCTTTATTTTGTTCTCAATAGAGAGAATTCACTCTGTTAAATCCAGCTTCGGCATGTCTGGTGAATTGCTGTGATGAAGAGGCCGTAGATGGAAATGAAGCTCTGTAGGATAGGTAGTAGGTTGAGGTTCTAGCCTAACCTGGACCGCCACCATATACAGAGCGCAGTAGCCCCTCAGCGTGGGCCCCCAAGCGGCACGAGACCGATCAACCGGCACGTCATCCACAATCAACCACCCAGCTGCTTCACACGCCCAGCATCTCTCCGTGGACAGCTGCAAGCCTAGCTTCACCTAGCTCACGAGACAATCGAACCTCGCTCCGGCAAGAGCCGAGCCGCCGCACAAGCAGGCATCCGAAGCTAGGGCAGCTCTCACCATGGAGTCCATCTCGAAGATCTCGAGTCTCATGGAGACTGGTACGCATCCCCCCATCTAAGAGGAAGTTTGCCCGTTCACATGCTAATGGTGCCCGACCTGCCTAGCGAGAGAGCTGACCCTCGATGCGGCCCAGGCGACTCGCGGTATTCGCACGAACAGTCGACCGCTAGATCGCAACCAGATGAAGAAGCTCCTGGACAGTAGGAATGACAGAGAGATTCTTGAAGGATTGCGGCGCGTTCTTGCTGTTGGTCTATCTACCTCGAATATGTCTGGCTTGTGTCAATGGGCGAGACTCAATACCACGCACATGGCTAACGAACGGCTGAGCAGATGATGTACAAGAGTCAAAAGACGATAGTATTCTTCTCCAACGTAGTCAAGAACGTCGCATCCCCGAACCTCGAGATCAAGAAGCTCGTCTACATCTACCTAATACACCACGCCGAACAAGAGCCCGACCTTGCCCTCCTCTCCATCAACACCATCCAGAAGTCCCTTTCCGACCACAACCCTCAGGTTCGAGCCCTGGCGCTCAAGACCATGTCCGGCATCCGAGTACCTGTGATTAGCCAAATCGTCTCCCTGGCGATCAAGAAAGGCGTGGTGGACATGAGCCCTCATGTGCGCAAGGCTGCTGCGCTATCGATACCGAAATGCTACCGCCTGGATCCCAGTACATTACCACAATTAATCGAATACCTGTCGACACTGCTCGGTGACAAGCAGTACTTTGTCGCTGGAGCCGCAGTCACGGCCTTTATGGATATCTGCCCCGAGAGAATCGATCTGATTCATAAACACTATCGCAGCCTAATCAAGAAGATCGTTGACATGGATGAATGGAGTCAGCTGGCCCTTCTGCGTTTGATGCCATTCTACGCTCGCAAATGCTTCCCACGCAAACGACAGCCATCAGAAGAGGCCCCTGCCGGCGGCAAGGCTGATGACTTCTATAGCGAATCTACCGGTGCTGGACGGGCGGCTCCGTCCACGGATCCTGACTTGACCCTTCTACTAAACACAGTTCGGCCATTGTTACAAAGCCGTAATGCTGGCGTGGTCGTTGCTGTATCCAGACTATTTGTTGAAGTCGGAACACCGGAATATGTGCAACAATCAGTTGGTCCTCTCATTGCTTTGCTGAGAGGCGCACAGGACATCCGGCAGATTGCGTTGTACAACATCGTCTCAGTCTGCCTCATGAGGCCCAAGGACTTTGTAAAATATGCAAGCCATTTCCTGGTGAGGGCCACAGATCCTGCACCTGTGTGGGAGTTGAAACTCGAGATCCTCACAATCATCTTCCCGCACAGCCCCCTGCACACCAAAAGTCTCATCCTGAAGGAGCTGGAACACTTCTCGCAGGGTTCGAACAAAACCCTAGTTAGGGAATCTGTCCGCGCCATCGGACGTTGTGCTCAGGCGGATGCTTCTGCGGCACCTCGGTGTTTGAAGCTCCTTTTGGGGCAGATCACCAGTCTGGATGGGGTCCTGGCCGCCGAATCTCTCACGGTAATACGACATCTAATTCAGCAAGATCCCGAGAAACATGTCGGGACTGTGGTACGCTTAGCTAAGAATCTCGACTCCGCAACTGATCCCCAAGCACGGGCAACCATTATCTGGTTGGTTGGCGAGTTCTCTGGCTTGAAAGGCGAGGACAACATCGCCCCAGACGTTCTACGGATCCTCCTCAAGGACTTTACAAGTGAAGCTGAGGCATCTAAACGCCAGATTCTACTTCTCGCTGCCAAAGTGTATCTTCATCATCTCAACCGGAAGAGCGAGGCGGAAAAGGAGAGGAGTGCTGAGGATGACGCAATAGAGGATGTGGAAACACATCCCATTGCCCGGCTCTGGGAATATGCGCTCCTTCTCGTAAGATACGACACGTCGTACGACTTGCGAGATCGGGCTAGAATGTACCGCTCGCTCCTCGCTGTACCTCAGCTTGCGACTCTCATGCTGTTAGCACCCAAGCCTGCCCCACAGGCCCCTAGCCCCTCGGAATCCCGAAAAGGGTTCCTCTTGGGATCCTCGACGCTTGTCTTGGCTGGCGGTGGCGGCCTGCACGGAATCCAAGGATACGAGTCGCTCCCCGACTGGGTCCAGCCTGGCAGGGAGCCTGATCCTCGACTGCGCGAGACTGAATCTACCGTGTCATCTCGGTACGACACCGAGAAGTCCGCCGTCCCGGCTGGTGAGAGACTGGACGATGCTGCCAAATCCATGCCGTCCAAGATCAACGGCCTTGCTGCTGCCGGCGCGGGAGCGAAGACCCTTGATGACTGGTTAGCCGAAGGCGAGGACGAAGAAAGCGAGGAGGGAGAGACCGAGGAAGAATCCGAAGAGGAATCAGAGGAAGAGGAAGAGGAAGACGAGGTAGAAAGCGAGGAAGAGGAAGAAGAGAGTGATGATGACGGGGAAGCTGATCGATTGGTCAAGTCATGATAGAATGGCCTGCTTCGATATCCCGAGACTTGGTCTACGCATCCTACCTAACCTAGACATAGAACATGAATTGAACCGAATTTCAGTTTGAACAAGAAATCTATTCAGTATCCGTCGACAGAACTGTCTACTGTCAGATCTGTACGTATTTATACGTGGCCCCATCCGGAGAGCACTGCTAACATTCTATAGACAAAACAAAGATCCTCCGTAGCTCTAAAGAAGAAAAGAGGTGGGGTTTTTGGGAACTCCAACTCAGTAAAATGAGACTTCCCTCAAGTATACCTCCTTTTCAACCCCACCGTCGTCGAATTCCCTAGAAACGCCCCTTATTTCATTTCCCCCGAATAATTCGTATCTTCGAAGGTGAGTCTTTTACGCATGAGAAGAGGGCGATTCGCTAGCTTCAGCGGCGTTGTCCTTGCTCTCACCCACGGGGACCTCCTCCTGGTGCTTCTTATAGTACCCGCTGCACATCTGCGGGAAGAAGAGTCCCGGGTGGAAGATTGTCAGGAGGTACGTCGCGACCAGTATAAGCGCCGAGTCCAGGACCAAGAAGCTGGGCTCGTCCTGCATGATGTGGTTTCCCCATCCACCCGCCATCTCAGCGATTCTAGGTTGCCCAGTCAGTAACCTGGTCCTACTACATAGACATGACAAAAAAGGGGTGAAACGTACCGGTAAATACATCGGATGAAGATGGAAGCATAGGCCCCCGTCACCGCATACGCAAAGCTGCGGAACTTCTTGTCCCTCCATGTCGCGAGAGACCGCGCGTCAGCCTCAGGCGAGGCCATGTACTTCTTCACACGGATCCAGTAGTCGACGCCCATGACGCCGAAGGCGGCGAGGACGACGACCTGCAGGACGATGCCCGCGAGGATGGTGTTGTTCCCGCCGTCGATGAGCTTCTTGTTGTTCCCCGAGGCCGCGAGCCCGCCGCCGATGGCCTGCAGGACCAGGCAGGAGAGGTCGGCGGGGAGGAAGATGAGCGGGTAGAGGCGGGGCTTTATCCGCGACAGGGACGGGTTGAGGGCGAGGGCGATGTGCTTGAGGGTGACGTAGATGGCGACGCAGATGAGGGTCGGGGCGATGATGATGGCGCAGATCTGGAGCTGGAAGGCGTCCTTGTTCCAGGGGTTCTTGTGGAGGAGGGCTCGACCAATGTGGCCTTTTCCATGTTAGTGAGAGAGAGAGGGTATAGAGGTTCAGGGTGGACTTACCGGCCGCCTCGAGCAAAAGACCGGCTGTAGTGGCAAAACCGTAGGTCCAGGTTTTCTTGGAGACTCCCAGACCGCCGGCCGCAATCATGGCGAGGCCAAAGGCAACTGCGAAGAAGATGCTGACGCCAAAGTTTGGATAGTAGCCCAGGACCGTGGCCTCGACGGGGCACATTTTGGAGACTTCATGGCAGAGGCTGTATGACACCCTCCTAGGGGGCTCTGTCGTTGATGACATGGTGATGGTTGAATCTCAGTAAGAATGACCGCTCTCGTTCCACCAGGCAATAGCCTATACCTCCTCGACGGCACCCCACGATGTGAATTCCAGTAAACTTCCGACAAGTATGCGTGGCCTCGGTTTCGTTCAAGCCAATAGAGATACTACGAACCGATGGTAGTCGTGGGACGTTTCGTTAGTCGAAGGATAGGAAGTAGGCATATCGATGAGAGGACCAGGTGCGGAGAAGAGATGGAAAACACGAGCTCAAAGGTATTTATGTGGTGAGAGCATTGCCACGATTCCCCAACTCCATCTTGTCATCTACTATTGAATGAAACCCCGGCACCATCGACGTTTAAGGCAGGCGGCCGCCGCAGTTCAGATGTAACCGAACAAGCCTAATCTCTCAAGGGGAAAAGAGAGTTCCGGGGTCGTACCAACTCCGCCCGCTGCCCCGGTATTTCCAGTGGGATCACAGATCCCTCACCTAATTGTCAGACATCCCAGTTCAATGCTTATCAAGCCTACAGTCGCGGCAAACTGGGTAGATGAAACATCCACCAATTTCCTGTGAGCGCAACATACGGTTCATTCTACTAGGAGAGGACGCCACGCGAGACCCCGTCCCTTGGTGCAGATACTCTATCTCTGAGTCTATTTCGCGATGCTCCCTAGCAGTGTAACTCCGAACCCCGTGAGAGGGACCGAGAGGGTGGGGGCTGAACCGCAGTCGATGGAAGTATAATACGCGTAACTTGCCAATACGTGTATAGCGTATCGGGCACTGGCCTCTCCCAAGTTCTGGAATACGGATACGCGTATATAGCTGACGCTAGCTCGTGAAAGATCAGATTGGCTCCACAATAACAATCCATCATTCAGAAGACGAATCCTTCCCTGCTTCCACCCAGGCCGGTCCCGGGACTGATTCTCTTTCCTGGGCACCTTCGGCCCTGAACTGACAGGATTACGTGTTTGCACTTGCAGAAAGCCATGTTTCCTCCCGAGCGGATCCTCAAATCTCCAACCAATTGGTGCTTCGTCCGCGCCTCTGGTTTCTATCGACGTAATAGGCAAGCAGTATAATGCTGGGGTGTCTCAGATTCCAATGAAACCCGCTTGCCTCCATCTTCAACACAAAAAGACTTTATATAAGTGTACCATTGACTTCGAAAGTCCGGACTCTTTTATCCGTGTACTCGGGAATAGTAACCACATAACTTGCTCAGTAATTACGGAATTGCAGTATAATGTTTCAAACCTCCGGCACAGCTTGCAGATGAACATGGTTAAATACTAACAGACTGTATCTATCTATTCCTCTTTACCGCCGAGATGTCTATAAACAACCGAAAAGTCCCGCCCCGCGCACTGGTCCTCCTTTTCCGCCTCTTCGTACACCTTCATCGCTGAGTCCGCAAGCTTCATCTGCGCGCCAGCCTCCTTGGCCGCCACCATGGCCAGGCGGAGATCCTTCTTCATGAGCGAGATGCCAAAGCCTCCCTTGTAATCACGCCCGGCAGGCGCATTCTCCACGACGCCGCGCACCGGGTTGTTGACCTCACTAGGCCAGCAACGACCGGTGCTCACGTTGATCACGCCTGCGAGCTTCTTGGGATCTAGCCCCCACTTCATGCCCAGGTTCATCGCCTCGGCGGTCGCGATGTTGTTCAGGGCCAGGAGGTAGTTGTTCGCCAGCTTGGCAGACAGCCCGGCGCCCTGATCTCCGCAGTGCAGAACCTTGCGGCCCATCAGCAGCAGGATCGGCTCGACACGGGGCATGAGGCTCGGTGCGGCGCCCAGCATGAAGGTCAGAGTACCGGCTGTCGCGCCGACGACGCCGCCCGACATGGGCGCATCCGTGAATGTTCCTTGGCCAGCATCGGCAACAGTTTTAGCCACCTGCCGAGAAGTCGATGGGTCAATTGTAGAGCAATCAATGAACAGGCGGTCCTTTTTAGGAAGCGAGGGGCTCAGAATCGATTTGTAGACTCCTTGGACATGCTGTGGCTCAGGCAGCACTGTAATGACGGTGTCCTGTGAACGCCTGACGTTAGCGACTCATGCTTGCAATACGAGAATTCAATTTTGAAGCAAGTCAAGGCAAACCAGGTAGGCATCGTAGATTCAGAGTTTAAAAAATGTAATCAGACAAGGGCCAGCAGGCTGGCCAATGTGATTCAGAGATAGAACAATAGATATGTAGAACATCATGTACGATGAGTAGGAGAAGGGGGGTAGCAACACATTGTGGTTTTTTAACTTACAGCATCCTTGGAAGCATCAAACGCACTGGAGGCGACCTCCACCGTGGCACCGCCACTGGCAGCTTTCATCTCCAACTCTAGAGCCTTCACCGCGTCTGCGTTGATATCGTAGATGGCCACCTTGTCGCTCGGCTTCAATTTGGATTGCAGATTCTTAGCCATTTGATAGCCCTATCATCACATTGTCAGCCAGGCGTCCATGAGCCGGAATATATCAGCTCTAACCTACCATCTGGCCCAAGCCAATGAACCCATAGTTATCCAATCGCCTGGTCGTGCAGGAGAAGCATCGTCTTTGTGCTATGCGCGACACAGGAGCAGCGGCTGTAGCCACGCGAGCTGCGACAGTTGCTCTCATCTTGGAAGATAGGATACGACAATGGATAAGCTCACGACAAACAGCTTCATCGCAGACAGGCTCTGGGGAATGTGGCCCTCACCCCAGAGAGAATGTTATGATGTATGCGGGGGGCGCCCGGCGCCATACGCCTTTAACCGAAAATGCCGGCCATTACCGATGCAAACCTTCGGGGCGCGGGAGACAATTCCAGCAGATCTGTGTCGACGCTTTTGGCTTTTGGGGTGCATTGTCATGCGGAGAAATCTGCCGTGGCACTCGGAGTTGGGGAAAACTACCTCCAGGTGGCTTAGCCCTTAGACTGAGCCACGGCGGTTGGTGTCGTGTGGCTGAGAAAATACGTACATACTGACAACACTCTACCCCTGACTTAATCAATAGACGCTACTCTTCAGTAATCAATGACTTGTCAATTGTGCTTGGCCTTGGAATTCTGCGATACGTACATCAATAAATCTATTGCCGGATGACTTGCAAAGGCGGGACAAAAGCCGGCGTTCGCTCCTTTCCATACGACTAAATATGACAATCTGGGATGGACATGGGCGTACTCCCCATGACACTATTGAGACCATTCAAGCCAGCATCGCAATGATCTTTTGCCTCCCATGCCTCTGCATTGTTGCCTGCAACAAGATCAAACTCCCATCATCCAGAAAAGAGGCGCCCGCTGAAGCAGACTCATCAACATCTCGAAAAGATAAACCATAACCCCGTACGAGGCAGAAAAGGTTTTCCCAGCCAGCCATACTAAGACAAAATCATAGGGCCTAGGTCTCAGTTCCGTTGAACCCTAGCGATCACATGGGATTCGGTGGTGTCCTGGTACCGAAGAGGGGAAGTACGACGACAGGTGACGCAAAGCACATGCAACCCAGAATCTAGGAATGAGAAGGCCCGTTGCTATTGAGAACATTTGACGGAACTACCGATCATTTTCCAAGTTTCAAAATCAATCTTCGGACGGCCTCATTCCACAGCAGCCTGTCAGTGTCAACAACTCATCCTCAAACACAACGACGACAGCAATCGTAACTGCGCAGCTACAGCAATAGGAACACTTATCAATAATGGCCTCGGAGGACGCAACCCTCAAAGTACTATCGCTTGTGGTTCCGCTCGCTTTTACAGCAGCGAGGGCTGCCAAAGTTTCTGATTAGCCAGTACAACAAGTATTATATTTGTGCCGTTGAAGGGGCACTATATACTTCAAATATTCCAACTATATAAGTCTCGCCTCAACTCTTTGCTTCTTTGCGAAGTATGGCTAGAATTCTCTTATAGCCCTTCCTCTCCGCAGCCTTGATCGCACCCCCATCAGCATGAACTATTGCACCTCCTTCGAGAAGCAATCGAACAATTCCTTCATAGCCTTGTTCCGCTGCTGCCTGGATGGCGTTTTCCTCTTCACTGCCAGCGTTCACATCGGCCCCGCTGTTGAGTAGCATTTGCACGATGTGCTTGTGCCCTCCAATAACAGCCGCTCGTAGAGCTGTGTGATACTCGCCTCCTCGCGCATTAACGTTGGCTCCTCTGGCCAGCAGCAATGATACAAGCTGGCCCTTGCCGGAAGAAGAAGCTGCTTGTAGCGCATTGCCATGTAAGCCACCAGCCGAATTGACGTCCGCCCCTGCGTCAATAAGCATGTTCAGGATGTCAGGGGCAGCTCCTGATCTTGATGTCCATCCATTGCAACACGCGGCTTGCAAGGCATTTCCGTACTCTCCGCCTTGGGCATTGACATTGGACCCTTTATCTAACAGGAATCTAACCATTTGCCTCGTATAGCCATTGGATAATACGACAGCCTGCAACACCGTGCCGTATTTTCCGCCTTTTGCGTTAACATCGGCCTCCATTCCAACCAGATACTCAATGTACTTTGATTTAATGCAATAAGCGGCTGCTTGTAGAGGGTTTCCATACATTCCGGCATGCGTGTTGATTTCGGCCCCATGTTGTATAAGTAGTTGCATGAGGGGTCTGTTTCCAGACAAAGCCGCTGCCTGGAGTGCGGTTCCTAACTCGCCTCCAGAAGCATTCACATTTGCCCCCTTTTCGATAAGCAACATGGCGATGTCCACAGCAATGTTCATACCAGAGCTACGAGCCGTCCCGACAGCTTGCAAGGCGTTTCCGTATCGCCCGCCTTGCGCATTAGGGTCTGCGCCCCTGTTAAGCAGCAACTCCACGAAACTCTTCTGCTGCTTGTAACAAGCCAATTGCAAAGGACTCCCGTACTCGCCGCCGTGGGCGTTCACATTGACTCCTTTGTCAATCAGGAGGCTAGCAAAATGTATCTTCAGGGCCTGCGGAGCATCACCAGCAGAAACCGAGTACAGCATGCCAATATCATCTGAGCCACTCGTGAACACATCCGCACCCAGATCAAGCAGCCGCTCCACAATTTCTTGATTCCTTCTGCCCAAGGCACGGCGTAGAGCGTTTCCAAGTTCTACCGGGCTCCATTTCGAGCTGTCCTTGAATAATCGTTCCACAACGGAGAAAACATCTGCTGATAAAGCGGCATCCAGAGCTGTATGAAATATCCTTCCCCGTAAGTGAGGATTTGCACCTTGGTCTAGAAGTTCATGAGCAACCTGCCCATGTCCGCCGTTGAGAGCCGCATGAAGGCCGTTTCCAAAACGGCCTCTGCGCGCATTCACTCGCGCCCCCTTTTTGATCAGCAATTGTACCGTTGAAAGCATCCCGTTCTTTGCTGCCTTGTAGAGGGCAGAGGCTCGACGCTTCTCCCCCTTTTCTGTCTCGTATCGGTCCCAAAATTGGGCTTTTTGTGGTAAGAACTCATCTGCCTCATCATAGTCTGATTCATCACTATCTTGGTTCTCGTCGCTCTCATCCGCATCAATACGAGCGCCATGATCAAGCAACAGCTCCACAATCTGATCGTGGCCATAGGCTGCCGCCGCTTGGAGAGGTCTAGGGAGCTTTCCGTGTGCCATGTTTGGATCGGCGCCATAATCAAGCAAACTGCGCACAAGCTTCACTTTGCCCTCGCTAGATGCCCAACTGAGGGCGGAAGAATAGTGTCCTGAAGGGGCATCAATGTTGGCGCCGTGATCCCGGAGCAGGTCAGCAATACCTATGTGACCATTCTGAAGGGCAGCTAGGAGGGGATTTCCGGCGTTGACGTCTGCGCCCTTAGCAAGGAGATTTCGTACCACGACGTCATGACCATGACTTGATGCCTCGTAGAGTGCGCTGCCATCCAAGCGGCCGTATAGATTAATGTCAGCTCCAGCATCAAGGAGCAGTTGAATAACCTCTAGGTGCCCTTTTGAAGACGCGATGATTAGTGCCGTGCCATGATTCACGCTCCATGCATCAACATCAGCTCCATGAGCAAGGAGACGCTCGACCAGTTTCCCATCTCCCAGTTTGGCTGCCGCGTAGAGGGGGGTGGGAGATTCGTATCTTCCTGGACATGCTTTGTTCGCACTGGCATTCGCTTCTAGTAGGGCATCCACAACCCTCCAATGCCCTTTCAGCACAGCAACGTGAAGCGCAGTTCCGTTGGTTCCACCATCAGAATCAACGTCAGCTCCTGCATCAAGAAGCTTTTGAACAATTTGGAGATGTCCTGTTGCAGATGCACATTGCAGAGCAGTCCCGATCTGAGAGCCTCCATCGATGTTTACATCGGCGCCAGCTGCTATGAGTGTTTGGACGATGTCATCATGGCATTTTGTAGACGCTGCTGCCAAGGCACTACCATACTTGCCTCCTTTTATGTCGATATTGGCACCGTGATCAATCAGTAACCTAACAATACTCTCATGGCCAGAATAGCTAGCTGCTTGCAATGCGGTGCCATACTCGCCTCCTTTTGAGTTCACATCAGCGCCGTGAGTAATGAGCAGAACTGCGATATTCTCATATCCGAATGAGCTGGCTGTCTGCAAAGCACTACCATACCTTCCTCCTTTTGAGTTGACATCGGCACCGTGATCGATCAGTAACCTAACAATATCTTCATACCCATAGAAGCTGGCGGCTTGTAATGTGCTGCCATCACCTCCCTGGATGTTCACATCGGCACCGTGATCGATGAGTAGCGTGACAATATTCTCATGTCCAGCCCTGATGGCTACATGTAGTGCTGTTCCCGCCGTTCCGCTCGTAGAGTTGATGCAAGCACCGTTATCAATGAGCAGTTGGACAATCTCTTCATTGTCTTGCTGTGCAGCGGCTTGCAGAACACTTCCATGGTGATCCCAGTCCGAGAAGTTCACGTTCGCACCGTTTTGTATCAACGCTTCAGCGAGACTCTCGAAGCCTTGCAGGCAGGCGAGTTGCAGGATTTCCCCCATTGCTTCATCTTGAAGGTCGTATTCAGAGCCGATCAACTTCTCGGCGATCTGCAATTGGTCTCCTAATATTGCCGCTTTTATGATAGAGTGGCTCCTAGTGGCTCCTCGGTCAAGGAGCAGGTCAACAATCTCCTCGTGTCCTTGTCTAGCCGCAATCCCAAGAGGGCTCGATCCACCTTTCCCTTGGAGGTTGATGTCTGCGCCGTGGTTCAGAAGTAATTCAACTAGCCCAAGGTGGCCGCTGGACGCTGCAGCCATGAGAGCATTCCATCCCAATTCTGACTCGAAGGCGTCGATCTCGGCATTTTTTACAAGCAACATGCGCGCCATTTCAATATTCCCGTGCATAGAAGCAAAAACCAAAGGTGGGGAAGTGTGATGGTTGACCCCTTGCCCATGCTGCAGAAGCAGTTCAAGAATCTCTTTCATGCCATGGACACATGCCTCAGCAATTGCAGGTCTAATATAGTCCTTCCCACCTTGGACATTGACTGGTGCACCCGATTTGAGAAGGAGCCGTACGATATGCAGATGGCCGCCTATTGTTGCTGCTGTGAGCGCACTGCGTCCATCATTGACGTAGAATTTCGCACCCTTGTTTATCAGCACCTTTACTATTGCCTCATGGTTGTGTAGCGAGGCTACCATCAGGGGAGTTGCACCCGGTCCTGCACCGTCGTGCTCCAACCCAGCCCCACGGGCCAGCAGAAGTTGAACCATCTCGAGATTCCCGCGCTCTGCCGCAAGATAGAGGGCACGATCCAGGTTAAGGTCACCCGTGCCCATATCAAGCAATCTCGCCAGCAAGGCGGAACTCCCATAATTTGTAGCCGTCGCGAGAGCTGAGTTAGCCGGCCAGTAGCCTGCATGAATGTTGGCGTTGCGGTTTAACAAAACGTCGACAACTTCTCTGTGATTACCTTGCAAGGCACACATCAGTGCATTGTCATTCGGTCCACCTTGAACATTCACATCTGCACCAGAATCGAGAAGGAGCTTCACTATGGCTAAGTGGCCATGACGAGCTGCTCGCATGAGGGGCGTCCTTCCACGGTCATCCTTGGCATTGAGTTGAGGAACCCTCGCCTCATCGCCGTCTTCATTGCTGCCCATTTGAGATGACAGGATCTCGTGGGATAGCAAATACAAACCAAAGCGTGATGTCAAGTGCAAGGCCGTTGTGCTCATAGCCACCCCACCGCCCGGATGTCCCGTCCTTTCTGCCACTTGAGCAACTGCATTAACGGAACCATCATATTGCAAGAAGCGGAATGCAAGATGAAGCACCTGATCTTCAACCATTAGGACGTGAATGGCCCAGTTTTGTGCCAAGTATGGCAACAGCGGATAATTCTGGATCCTGGCGTCAATATCACGCCCCACGGTATAACCTCCATCACGAAATGCATCATATGCCAAGTACGTCAAGCACATCGACGCAATTTCAGTCTCTGCTTCTGGAATCCACTTGCAGCGTGTTCTTTCCAAGTACTCCTGTGTGGTGTAATGCACGAGACGTACATTCTCGCTATGTTTATCAAGAACCACGAGCCCGAAACAGACCGAGATAACTTCCTCAATGGATGGGATATTATCCTCATCCAAGTCATCCGTCTCAAGCTCGATAGCAAGAGCACTGCATAGTTCTTCGATACTCAGTTGCCGTTGAGCATAAGAAACCCAGGAGATTGCCTGTTTTGCCAATTTTATCTGCTCCGGCGACTGTCCTTCGATTCTCTGAATAGTTAGTGCGTATGCTTGATCATACACTCGATCGAACTCGGAGCTTTCCCGAGACTCGTGGGATATGACTTCCAGAGACTTGATTACTTCTTTCCGTCGAGTCAAGCCTTGAACCCACTGGACATATAGGCAAGCCAGGAGAAACCTTGGACTGATTTAGCACTCCATCCCTCAGAGTTCTCTTCGATAAGACTTACATTCCATCGGCTGCATCTGCCACGCCATTTTTTATTTGGGTGGTGAGATTCTCGTCTCTTCTTATCCAAGCTCTCCAGGAGACGTGATCGAGATATTGCTGGAGATCCTCACGGCTAGCCCGGATTTCTAGCATGGACTCCGGCTCAAACCTCTCCGTGATCTCTGGAATAGATCGAGAGGTAATAAAAACCCGTAGATTCGCTTCTTCCTGTAATTCTTCGACTGCATTTAAGAGCTTTGCATATGTTTCGTTCTTGTCCATGGCTTCGTCCAGAGCATCTATCACCAGATAGAAAACTTCATGTTCCCGAACCATAGCCTTCATCATATGCATTATGTCTTGAAACAATGGTCTGCCTTTTTCCTTGTCCTCGTAGACCTCCAGAACGGCATCTGGCACAGTTTCTCGGGATTGCAGAAGCTGTCGAAGAACTGCAGAAATCAGAGTGCTGGGGTTCTGGCTTACACCATCTGTATAGCTACAGTAGATATAAGCCACAGGTGTTGTATTGCTTTTTCTGGTTCTCTCGAGGTGATCAATCACCGTTGTAGTCATGATTGTCTTCCCGGCGCCTGGACTCCCGTAACAAAACAGGGTGTTACTCCCTTGGCCTTCAACCCAATCTTTGAATTTGGGGTCTTCCAGAAACCATGTTCCAGTGTCTTTCTGTCGTTTTTCCAAATAGTCATAGTATTGTGCTGTGAAGTCCGTTGATGAGGACCACTGAATAATATCTTCTCGTAGCTGTTTGGCTTGCATCTCAATCTGAGCTGCCTCGGACGACAGCAGAATTTTCTGACCATCTTCTTTGATTTGCTGGGATGTTGCGAGCACAATGGCGTTGACCAGGCCATGTTCCTCCTCAAAAAGTCGTTCCAGTTCATCAAATGCTTTTGTGATATTCTCGTCGTGACCTAGAAATAATGCCTTTGTATATTTCTTCAGCTTTTTCGTCTTCATGATCATTTCCGAGCAAGCTAGAATCTTCAAGAAGCAGGCAAAGACCTTGACGATGTTCTTCTTGAGGGGCGGAGAAACCTCCCCTTTGATATACTCGTCAAGACGGTCTGTATATCCTTCCAGTTTTCCGAACAGCTCTTCTATGTACTTGTATGACTGGGCGATATCCCCAGCCGCTTGGAACATGAATAATGTTGCCCCAATGATAGGAGAAGCAAGGTAGAACGGAGAGGCGGCATGAGAAGTGGATGTTCGCTCCGACAACCTCATGAAGGGCCGTATCGCGGCATTCACTCTGTTGAGGATCTTCTCATCGCTGCTTGTGAAGCTCTTGAATTGGCTTTGGTGCTTCTGGAGATGCTTTCGTAAGTCCTCTGGGTCGCAGATCCGCCTAAAGACCTCGCGCTCTGGAGTGGTGCGTTTAGTGGTGGCATGATAAGTTTCGATAGCCTCTTCCCATATCTCGTCAAAGTTGACATTTTCCGACATATTTCGGCATTAAGAAGCTCTTCGACGCGAAATGCCAGTCAGGGAATAGATGTTTGCTGGAGATGGCAGTGAGGCTCGACGTCAGCCTGACTGCTAATTGTGGCTCCTCACATTGTGGCAGGCACGACCAAGCCTGCGCCTGACCAGGGTGAGATAAGCAACAACGTACTCTAGGTGCCTGGGTACTTTTAAAATCTACCATAGAAAACAAACAGGGTAGAATTAGGAGATTATTATTCAAGCAAGCAATGAATTTTCTAATCATATCTCTTCATTTGTCGATAATCAAGTTGCCTAGGTACTTTATTTAGCACCTGCTCATCCTACGTCTCCACCATGGCACCCATGTCGCATATGAGAGTCGCATCCAACCACCTCAAACCTGCCAAACGTCGACGTCCAACTCCAGGCCAATTCCCCAGGTTATCAATGGGCAGCCTCTTCCACTAGAGTATGCCTAACTCCTCGAAATGAGCGAAAGCATTCCCGGCCACAAACATTCAACTCATTCAAGATCAGGTGGTGCAGATTTGAAGAGGAAACGCCAAAACAGCACTGCCAGCCAAACATCGTCAGAGCCTAAGGTGTGTTTCCACGTCGGCAACGAATCGCGAGAAACCTCTCAGGGTTCGTTTCTCTCATATATCTGGAATACCGGCCTTGATTCCAGCTGCGTCTCTTGCGGGGAGCCTTTCCAACCTGGCAAGGATGTTCCAATACGGACGGTTGGGCTGGAAAGAAACAGCCCTTTGCGGCCGTCCGTGATAGATATCACCCAAGATCCCATCTCGCCCTGGAATCTCCGAATATTTAACCGACATTTCGCCTGTATCAAGACTAACAAGGTAAACTATATACCAATCTCGCACGCATGGCACGAGAGTGTCGCAGCCGCACAGGATACTCGCACTGAAAGCATCAACGTTGCTCGGATCGTTTACCAGACACCGGTCAAAACTCTCCTCGCACTTGCAGGAGACTCCCCAGACTGCGAGATATGGCATGACTACATAAGCGTGCCGCAATGGCGCGCCGATATTCAGAAACAACTCCTACTTAGTATTCCAGAAATATACAACTACGCCACAAAGACTGCCATTCACTTGGATGACGTGAAATCGATACACATAACTAATCAGACCAAAAGCTCGCCATACAACAGATTCATCGTCGACTTCACAACCATAATCAAATCAAGATGGTTCGATCGCATGTGGGTTGCCCTGGAATACATCCGCAGCAAAGACGTCGTTATTCTTACGGAGGACTACATGGTATGCGAGCACAATGCGAGGGACTTGTGTCTCCGCTTAGACGCACTACATTCGAAATGGGTGAAGCAGCGAGGTAATTCCGACGTGACAGAGGAGATATGGAAGCAGAACACAACCCTCAAAAGAATGAATTCATGGATAGACATGGAAGCATGGAAGAACGACAAAGGAATGTACAGGACCCTTGGATGGGCTATTGGGATACTGGGCCATCGGCAGTGTCGACGGTCCAGGGATTATCTCCTGGCCCTTGGGAAGATGTTGGATTTCGTTCCCTCGAAAGATCCACTCATTCTCGTCGAAGATCGGTTCCAATACTTTCTATCTCTCGCTACGCATGCGCTACTACTCGGAGATTACACGCCTTTGCTGTTTATACCACCTCCAGCTGAGAAAAGGGATGGCCGTGCACCATGGCTGCGTGGATACTCTACAGCAGGCTGGAAAGTCTGGGACTTGGGTCGATGTCACCAGAAGGCGACGTATGATTCAATCATCAGAGACGGCAGAGTCCAACCCACTCTCGAAACGGTGGGTGTCATTGAGCGGTTTGAATACTTCGGCTTTGAAGGAGAACCTCGATTGGTCGTTGATCATGTCCTATCCAAGACAGTCAGAGCCCAAGGTCGGGATCCCAAAGCTCTCTGTGAGGCCATGGACCGCATCTTTCCACTAGACAAGAGGAAAGGGGTAAACATGGACTGGAAAGACACTGAACAAGATCATGCCGAGATATACGACTTACACAAGATACAATGTATTCTAGAAGAATACGGGTCTTTCCTAGATGCCGAGGTGGGACAGGAAGCAAGCATTCAGAGATTAGAGATAGTGAAGAAGATTACAACAGTTTTAAAACTCAATAAGGGAGGGAATTATGCAAAGGAGTCCCGCCTAGATATGGCAGCAGGGGAGGCAGGCTGGTTTCTGAGGGAGTATGGAAAAGCGATGGAGGGGATCAGCCAAGTAAGCTGCAAAATCTGTGGCCGGCGATCCATGTTTCGAATGACTGTATGGGAGGAACCGAAACCAGATGCTGCACAACTCTACAGAATCCCTGGGCTTTTGTACGATGATACACTGCCGGAGGGTATTGGGGTCGTGGTCCAAGAGAACAGGGTGCTCGGCAAAACGATGTATGCAACACCTGCCTGTGCGTGTGGCCGGCTGGAGACGGTTGAGCTTGGCTCAGAAGGGCTGTAAATCTGTAAATCTGTCTTTGAAATATACTGTGTTCAAGAATAAGCCCTCCTAGCATGCGTCGACGCGACGCGACACCACAACAACAAACATTATTATTAGGATCTCCAATAATCCTTCTACTGGTTTTGAAAAAAGATGGAAAATTTTACGGCATTGATGAGAGTTAGATTTGCTCGAGTATTCCACCAGAACACAATAACTAAAACTGTAGGCGTAGGATAAGAGATGGTCGTAACCGACTATAGGGTAGCTGGATCATGGAACGATACTTCACGTTTGAAATTTGTACGTCTCGATAATGGCTCCAGCCGCGACCTCCATTCCTCACAGCATCAAAGAATGAGCAGGCAAGTTTCAAGCAGGGTTTCAACATAAGTATAAATAGTAGCAAAAAAAAAAATCTTTTCACTACATTCTCAGATAGAATTTCTGACTATCGTGGCTGTTTTTCATCACGCTTCAGCGCTTTGACCTCGGCCGGCAGGCCGTGGGCTTGCTGAGACTAATTCTCGGCTCTGGGAAGTCTCTGTGCTTCACCACAAATACAAAAGAAGGCGACAACGGCCGCGGCCTTTCCCAAAGGGCTTCCAGTTTCATCCAGGAATGGTGATCGTTAAAAATCAAAAGGAGGGAGTTGATTAGAGGGTTAGAAAAAGGTGTGAGTGTGATCAAAACATCTGTGCTGACGGTCGAAGGGTTGACGGTGATAGCGAAGGGGTATGTCCAACAAAAAAGTAGATACTAAAAAGGGTGTAGGGATGATATCCAGGGTGAGGGCAGTGAAATGAAGATCTCACCCCGGGTGGGAATATGGGAATAATAAAAACAAAACCGAAACCAACAAAACAAAAAAACACAAAATCCTAATACATGAAGCGCCGTTCCAAAGCCTTCCTTCTCTACTCCGCATCCTCCCTATCTCCTACAATACCACGGTCTCTCATGTTTCTTCCATTCTTAGATGCCGTAAAAGTAAAGTCGTAGTTTTGTTTCATGAACCCTGTTCTACAGGAAGCTGGTGAGCCATGGGACAAGAGCGCTGTACAGTAGGTTAGCAATTTGTTCTGGTATTCAAGATGGAAGTAAATGCGCTGGTTCCAGCACTTGACTTCGACTTACCCCACTGCCACCGTGGCTCCAATACCCAGTAAAGCCCTGTTCTTGACGCGTGTTTTTCGGAGCTCAGTTTCGGTCTTGACCTTCTTCGCTCTGGGCTCTTCCTCTTCATCCTTTACCACCGTCTCTTCAGACGTGGTCTCGTTCTTGGCGACGGCCTGCTCGCTCTTCTTCTTCTTCTCCTCCTCTTCTTTATCTCCGAGGGAGATATCCGCGGCCTTGCGCTTGGACTTCTTGCCAGTTTCCTTGACCTCGACCGGCTTCTCTTCAACGGCCTCATCCTCTGGCTGCGTCTGTGCCTCCTTCTGCTCCTTAACCATCTCCTTGGCGGATTGGATCATAGCGGCAATCTCTGCTGCGCTGGGCGGTTCACCAGCTGAAGGCAGAGGTAGCTCAACCTCTGCAACTGTGTGCTTGGTTTCGACGCCCTTGCGGTTCTTCTTGACCTCCTCATCAATGTGCATCTTGAGCTTGGGATCTTCCTCCCTGGGCTCCAGAGTCACTTGAGGGTCAAACTCAGTTGTGGTGAGCACGATGTCCTCGTGCTTGGTGCCCTTGGCATCTCCGTTCACTTGGGACTCCTTCTCATTCACAACCTCCAAGATCTCAGCCTTGGCCCTAACAGTTCGCTTTCGTGGCGACGCAGTGGATCGCCTCGTGCTCTTTGTTGGGCTAGCGCTCCTGCGAGAGCGGGTAGAGCGGCCGGGAGTGGGAGGAGCTAGAACGGTCTTGGGAGCATCAGCAGCAGGCTCGAACTTGGGAGGTGCTGAGATGTTGGGAGGCGCAGAATCAGGGTTGTTGCTAGTAGGGTGGATGACGGCGTTGTCAAGCAAAGCGCGGATCCAGATACCAATGTTGTACTCCTCGGCCAGAGCCAGAGCTTGGTCCGGAGGAATCCAGATGTTGCCGGCAGTCTCCTCGGGGCTCGTAGTAGGGAGAGACTTGATGAATTTGCGCTCAATCTCCTCGTCCGAGGCCTCGGCGTAGGGAAACGTGGCCTTAAACATGCCGGTCGCAGAGATGTAGCCGTCAAAGCTTCGCCTCATCAAGAAGTAGCTGTTGGGGCTCGACTTGAAGATGCCAGATACGATTCCCTTGGGGAGAGGAGCGCGCAGATGGGCGTAATCGAAGGCCGATCCGAGGCTGGCCTCGCCCTCTTCTCCGCTTGCGCTGACCATCTTCGGGGTCAGCATCGTCTGGCCCAATCGACGACGGGAAACGAGATCCTCATCTAGGTGCAAGTGTTAGCAGACGCATTCGGAGACAAACTAGGAGGGTGCTGTAGGCAATTACAGTCGTGAGTCGCGTCGACCATCAAGGGGTTCGACTTTTTCGGGAGCGAACGTGTGGGAGCCATCTCGACGATATTCGTGAAGTCGCAAGCCACGGGTGAGCAGGAAGTGAGTGCAGGAGCAACGATGACACTCTCCGCGAGTCTGGAGAGCGTGCGACGAGTGGTCTCGGATATCTGTACATAAACAAGGAAGCGCAATCAGCCTTTTGCTGCCTTCGTCGCAATCGATAGGAGTTCGGTGGGTCGCGTTTCGAGGCGCCTTACAGCAGGGAGATGGATTCGTCAATGACAGTAGCAAGAGGGAGCCTCAAGACTGTCAAGACGCGACAGCAAGTTGTGCGATCTTTCAGAGGGGAGGGCGTCGGCCAGCAAAATTGATGGACGGTAATAGCCTTCAGAATGAAGAGGGAGGATAATCAGAGCGTCGCGATGGAGGGCGTGAAGTTCGCGCAAATTAGGCCTTGGGCTTAGCGCCGTCTGCCCAGCGGGCTTTTCTGGGGATCCATCTGATTTAGGGAGGTCCAGGGTACGAGCCGTAGGTACTTGCACTGGCCCCGCCTGATGGACAGTACAAATTTCTGCAGTGCTCCGCCGGCGAGATGCAAAGTCAATTTCATCTCTTGGCACGAGCGCTGGTTGGCTGAGCACGGGGTGCCATCTGATGCTATGTATCTGGCCATTCCGTCCACTCCAGACGGGATCCTTGCACGTAAAACTCCTTTGGGTGGCCACCATGAACCCTCCCTCCCACTAGGTTCCCTTTCCCTCCCTCCCCCAACAATCCCGCCCGTGCCCTTAACCTGGACTGAGCTTTGGGACACTACCCGACTGACTAATGAGGGTTCATTAGCAGTGCTCTGATAATGGCATCCAAAATTAGGTGCGGTGCCATAGCTGCCGAGAAACGTGCTGAGCAGGGTTCAGGTTTCTGACTGCAAATCCTCTGGTGATGTGCCCCTCCCACCGTGCTCCCTTTTTCCTTTTCCGCTTCTCTAGGTAGATGCCACATCCATCGTCTCGAACACACCTGAGTCGCTCTCGTCCTGACCGCCTGGCGAATAGCATCAGACCAAGTTGCAGACCCATATTTCCCTAAGAGCTATCAATTACCCCACTACGGAGTAGTGTAGTAATGAATCAATTAGTGAGCTACAGAGCATAGTGCCCCCGTGTTGTGCCTCACGCTCATCCAGCAACGGGCTTTTTCTGGCTTAGCTCGGCAAATGCCAACTCTGGCGCTGCCATATTAGGCGTAGCACAGCATGTAGGGTAGCTGAGAAGGACAATAGGGGAGGGGCCTAAAGCAGGTCCTGACTGACCGCAACGGCAACCGACCGAAGATCCTTTGCAAGACGTCTTGCTTGCCTACATACCTTACCGAGAATGCAGGGCCAGTGCCAGTAATCCGGATCCCTTGATTACTGATCTTGGCTGGGAGAGTAGATAGGCAGGTACTGCAGGGTATCTATGTAGGTAGGTTGCCGCGTACCGACACTGCACGCTACCTACCAATGAGTATCGTCGTACTTTGGATGCGGAGTCAGCCTTTGTAGCGGTTCTAAAATCCTCCAAGCAGTGGCAGCAGTCAGCATCTTCCCTTTTTGGCACTACCGTTGAGAGGTCCACCGCAATTTATAGGTACGTGAGGCAGAAGGCAAACATCGTACTTAGCTAAGGCGGCGACGGAAGCAGTGAAAGCAAGCAGATGCCAACGGCAAGCCACTCTGTAACGTCTCGCTGAGCCATCGAGATAGAAGGATATTTCCCATTCCTCTCGGAAATCAATACAAAATATACAGTTTCCAACGTCATCTTGGGCATGTTTATGGACACCGCCCGATTGCGTTGCTGTGCCTCCGCACCAAGGTCCCTTTTCCAACGGATTGCTCACCTCACCCAATCAATGCACGAAATCGATACCCCACCGTGGGTAAGATGGACTCGAGCTGGCCTGCCCCTCCATCATCACCGCCGCGCAGCTCTCCCTCTCCTCCAATCTTGAACGACTTCGCATCTTCAGCCTCATCCACGCTCTGCATTTTCCTGCCATTGACTGCCTCTCCCGCCCAGTGCACACAATCAGCTTTCCACAATGGCGTCCCACGAAGATGATACCATGCCCGAGGAGACTCAGGGCTACAAGCTCTCCCAGCCCAAGCAGAGCTTGGCCCAGTACCAGCAGATGGGTATGTTTACTTCCAGTCCATTCGCCATCAGCCTACCAAGACCGGATTCGCATCTGTTTTTATGTTACTCTATTCTGCCTGCACCTCTACAGAAGTCCAAAAAGACTTAATTCTTTACAATGTTTACTCCCACGATGCCCCGCCCCCTCAATCATAGCTCTCGGCGCACTCGCCGCCATTCATGCCGCCTCTTGCCCAACAACCACCAACTGACCACTCCAAACAGACGCCGGCGATGAGTCCCTCCAACGATACAAGGAATCCCTCGGCCTGAGCGGCGGCACCAGCATCTCCGACCCCAACGACCCCCGCGTCTGCATCATCCTCGCCCTGACCATGGACTCCCCCGGCCGCCCCCCCGTCACGATCGATCTCTCCCGGCCGGGCAGCGAGAAGAGCCTCAAGGACAAGCCCTTCAAGATCAAGGAGGGCGCCAAGTTCACCATGAGCGCCACCTTCAAGGTCCAGCACGAGATCCTCAGCGGCCTGCACTACGTCCAGGTCGTCAAGCGCAAGGGCATCAAGGTCTCCAAGGACTCCGAGATGATCGGCAGCTACGCCCCCAGCACCGACAAGCAGCCCACCTACATCAAGAAGTGTAAGAAAGCTAACCGTGATTGCTGATTTTTGGAGTTCCCGAGTACTAATTCGTCTTCGACAGTCCAAGAAGAGGAGGCCCCCTCGGGCATGCTCGCCCGTGGCCACTACAACGCCATTTCCAGCTTTGTGGATGATGATAAGAAGAAGCACCTCGAGTTCGAGTGGAGCTTCGATATTGCCAAGGACTGGTAAGAGCCGCACGCCCAATCTGCGTTTCTCTGGGTCCCGAGGTGTCACGAGATATGACTTTTCTACGGAGAGTGAATGGTGGTCAGTTGTCTTTCGAGAAAAAGAATTAGCACATTTTGTTTCATAAGTAGCTAGCATCACTCAAAAAGTGAATATTGAATCCCAAGTTATACACAAATTCCCCCAGCTGTCGGCTATCTGCAGGCGAGGTTACGGAGGTCATATATTTCGGTCTTGGTATCATACAATTGTAGTTTGTCTCTGATATTTATCAACATAGCGTCTGTCCCCGTCTATAAACGATTATAAAAAGTAGTCCGGTAATGCATTGCCATCCTCTGCCCTCTCGCCACCAAGTTGTAAATCTTTATGTTGGTCGTTCTCTGGTGCAGCCGCAAAGACATTGAAGAACCGTTCGCCGTTGAGGCCAACTTCTAATACGCTAGCCATGTTGCCACAACGGTAGCAGTAGTTGGGGGCGCTCCAAACCGTGCTGAGGCGATCGTCGTATAGGATCTGGAAGCCTTCCTGGCATAGCTGATGAGCGCGAAGGATATGGCCCATGCCGTTCACAGCTAGGAATTTCTTGACCACCTGAGCGCCGAATGTGTATCCCGCACCACGTGGCGACAGGGAAAATTCGTCTCGGTCCGGATCTGGGTCAGACCAGACTAGATCGGCCATGGGCCCTTCGTGAGGAATTTCGCGGAATCGGTCGATAATCTTTATTTGATCGATCGAGTGGATGGAGGGGGAAAGGCCTAATTCCGTAATCAGTTATCACCGCGTGGTATGGGCAATGCTCAAGACAGACAAACCTCCGTGAACACAGAATATTTGGTTGTCGATTACGACGCTGAGTGTCAGAAAATCGAACATATCGGTGAAGTAATGCCACACGTTGGCATTGCCATATTTCCGGGAGCATTCGGTATAGAATCCATATGACTGGGTGACGCCGCGTGACTCGTGGTTGCCGCGGATCAAGTGCACTCGGTTGGGATATCGCAGCTTCAAGCACACCAGCAGGGAAATGGTCTCGACGCTGAACATGCCCCGGTCGACGTAGTCGCCCAGGAAGAGATAGTTTGTATCCGGGCAATACCCGCCGATCTTGAATATCTCTATGAGATCAAAGAACTGCCCATGGATATCGCCGACGACGGTTATGGGAGCTGCGACATGGACGACGTTGCTCTCCCGCATCAGCAGTTCCTTGGTCTTGGCGCATATTGCTTCGATGACGGATTCGGCCAGCAGCTCCTTTTTATATAATCGCGCGATACACTCGTCGAGGTCGACAGATGCTTGGGGAGGGTTAGCGCTGATGCGGTCGAGGTTCCTGTTGGGGAGGCTCACATGGAAGGCTTGGCATGGTGATCAGGATAGGGAGAGGCCCAGCAGAGCTTCTCAAATGTGGTGGATTGTTAGACTTAGCAACAACGCTGCCTGCGCGTCTGCTATCAACCTTTCATTAAGGCTTGTCGGGGTTGACGTTGGTTCTGCTCCAGGCGAAAGCTATGACTGGAGGGGCACCAGCTGGATGCACCAACATGATCGGTTCAGAACCCAAGAATTTTCACATGGACGCTGCAAAGCAGGCTGGCGGTGGCTTGTATCCCGTACAGTGGACTGCGAACTGCGGCTCGACGTTCAAGCTGTGCGTGTACAGACACAGGCGAGGTGATGGCGGATGGGCAATAAGCTCTCGTGTGTTCTACCAGGGAAGCGACACGGCAAAAGAAATTCTAGCCTTCCATGGCGGGCTGCAGGCGCGGTGTACCTGCTTGCCCTCCAAGGCTGGCAGCCCTCGGAAGTACCTCCTGCCAGCGCACTCGGCGTTAGATTGGCTCGCCACCTACAAGCTGGCCCCATGAAGATTTATCAGCAGACGGATATTACGACGGATGGCTGGCGTGCACTCTGCAATGAACGATGGCTCTTTTACGCAAAAGATGAATTTGGACAGATACTATAGCTATCAGATGCAGAACGTGAGGGTCGTAATCTGCTGTGCAGCATCAGCCACAGGGCCGTACAACGGTGCTGGCCAAGGGTGCCGTATTGGGCCGTTGCTCAGGAATTAAGCTTCCACCCCAACGCACCCGAGGCAGAGGCCCAACTGCCGCCTGCTCAAGCAGCAGGACTCGGCGTGCCACAACTGTAGCTTGGCGGCCTGCTGGCATGCGAACGAGATCGGCAAGCTGCCATCGCTGGACTTGTCAGTTCGTGGGGAGCAGAATGGTTCGTCGCCGTCTTGCGCTGCGGTACGCCAGAGGTACTTCCAGGTACTGGAACCGGTACAACCAGGCACCAACTGGCTCGGCAGATGCTCGGGTGTTCTCGCTATTCGCTGCCTGGTACGGCTGAGCGACGGCCATTTCAGCGCTGGCAGTGATGCTGTGGTCCGTGCGTCTGACGTCTGACTAAGTGGTTCGCGATGTACCACAAAGTGCTCCGAGGTGAAACTTTGGCCATCGAGTTTCCTGCCAGGTCCGGCGCCTAGGGTCAATCGCATTTTGCTCTCGAGGCCCATTCAATGAGGCGACAATAAGAGCCTCTTTCACAAGGCCATTTGGGGCTTTGGAAAGAGGCTATTGAACACACCAGGCTGGGCGGTTGCGCGTGCATTGAGAAGGTAATTCCGCTTGTACGCCCCATTGCAGCATGTGTGAGTTGTTCGACTGACCTCAATGCCAATGCTAATGCAGCTTCGACGACGGCCGGCCGACGACGACTGCGTACGGCTGTCAGTCCTGTGTGTTGCTGGGGGATCTCACCCAGTCCTCACCCAGTCCTCACCCAGTCCTCACCTTGATCAAAACAAACCGTCTCTCTCTCTCCTCTCTTCAAAACAAACCTCTCTCTTTCTTCAAAACAAACCCTCAACCTAAATCTCCTTGCATCCTCGTCGTGAAATCCCAGTCATCCTCGACTTTTCACACAACACCTTCAAACCTCTCCCTAACTCCCTACGACTAACCTCCATCCTCGCAACTTGCCTTCATTGTTGCAACTTACCTCCATTCTCGCAACTTTTCGCGTTGCAATTTCCTCCATCTTTGCAACTTTCTCCATCGTTACAACTTTCCTCAGTTCTCGCAACTGACTTCAAGATCATCACTTGACTCAAAGCTCGCATAACAATATGGCGGATCCTCTTGGAGGTCCCCAAAAGCCCGAAGGGGACGATGCCTTGTGCACCAACTGTGGCGAGGCTGGCCACTGGGGTTCCTTTTGCTATAACAAGATCCGTGAACGACCAGCGTAAGTGATTCATCCTCATCATGGGCATGGGAATACAAGCTTATCTGAATTTAGCGCGAGCTCGGCACAAGACGCCCAGAGAAGTGGCAGGGACCGCAACCGTGCCGGGAAGAGACGTCACGCTCCCCCAATCATCAATAGGTACACACGTCCAGGAACGCAGGATAATTCAAACTTTCCACCCCCTGGATTCAACCCGGCGCCTCCAGCGCCATATGCAGCGCAGCCGCCGCCGTGGGTGCCTGCCCCGTCTCCTGCTGACTTGGGTGTCCCTCAATACACCCCTCAGCCTCATTACCCCCAAGGTCAATACCCTCTAGAGTACCCTAATTCATTTCCCGCACCGCCTCTACATCAGTCGTATGGGCCTCCTCCTCCACCTTCAGGGCCGCCCTTGGGGCCGCCACCACCTTTGGGGCCACCACCGGCGTTGCAGGCTCACCAGGGCGGGTTCCAGCATCAGGCCCCGGCTCCGCTTTATCCACAGGTTCCTGATAGCTACCATCAAGTTCCTCAGCCTGTGCACTCGGGACCTCCTGGTTTTACACAAGCTCCTGGAACCTATCCTTCAGTTCCCCAGCCTGTGCACTCGGGACCTCCTGGTCTTACACAAGCTCCTGGAACCTATCCTTCAGTTCCTCAGCCTGTGCACTCGGGACCTCCTGGTCTTACACAAGCTCCCGGTCGTTTTGGCCCTCAATCAAAGCCTAAAGATGTTCCTGGTAGCTCTGATAAGCACCAGTCCAGCGGGGGATCAAACCCGGAAAAGCAGCCAAATCAGGCTGCACAAAGCAAGCCGCTCACGGCGCCAACAGAGGCAGGTGAAGAGGTCGATTATACCCTTCCACAGAAGCCGGTAACAAAGCTTCCTCCTCCATATCAACACCCTGCCCATCTGGTAAACCAGAACAGGTTGGACAGGCGGCGTACTCAGCGAAGCCAGAAGCAGCAAGAGCGTGGCCAGGCCAACCGGGATAAGGGTAACCAGAATGGAGGTGCCAATAACCGGCGAAATTCCAGCCATAGGAAGCAGAATGTATCAAACAAGAGCAACAGTCCACGATTTCGCAAGAGATCCAGAGACGGCGCTCCAGCTGAAGATGCAAAATCGGCTACCAAGACTGAGAACTCTCCGGGTAGACTCGAGGCAGAAGATAAGCCCAATGAGGCATCGACGCCTCTGAAAAGTTCTGAAAACGAACTGCCTACTGAAGCAGGCTCTAGTAATCAAGAAGTTACAGAGCCCCATGACCAGGAGAAGGCAGAAGTTGCAGACCAGCTGAAGGAGAACTCAGACGACGTCAAAGACGCCAGTCTCAACTCCGATGGCGGGGATACAAATAAACTCACGCACGATGATCCTGCTGCAGACCTTGTCAGCAAGGATACAGAGTGTGCAGAGACTGTTGAAAATGGCTCTTCTGCCAACACAGACCAAAAGCTCTTAGTTGACAAATCTGATGTCAAGCAACAATGCTCTGAGGAGGCGAATCCTAAGGCACCTCATACTGTGGAGGAGCCAATCGATCGTCAGGAAATGGGACGAAAGCGGAGGCACACAGATGAGGAGGATGAGTCTCCCCAAGATCATCTCATTAAAAGACGGAAGTCATCCGAAGCTGAGGGCCTTCAACCCAAGGAGTCACTCCAGGTGAACAAAATAAACAATGGTCCTCAGTCGTCTGAAGATATCATCTCCCCTGCTCCGCTTGAAGAGCAATTGCCCTCAAATAGGAGAGACTCTATTCTCAGCAGTGGATCCGGGCCTGCATCTAGACGGTCATCAGTCTCAAGTCGATCATCGGGGTTGGACTCGCTTGATCGCGAAATTCTTGGCCGTCCCGCTAAAGGGAAATCGAAGACCGGAAAAAAAGGGAAGAAGTCAGATGGCCGTGGAATTGGCAAGAAGCGCCAGCCCAATGTCAACTCTGCCTATAAGTATGTTCATCCTCGTCTGCCCGTGGAAACAAGCTGCTGATATTTCTCTAGTCGCCGATGGTGAACCCGGTTGATTTCTCCTTTGATCTTCTTTCTTTCTCTTCTCTTTTTTGCACAGCACACACCTTCCTCACACTTTTGAATGTTGCCTTCTTTCCTTGAGTTTAGAAGATCGTTTTGTTCTCCTACATGTTGTGCTATCAGGCAGGCGTTTTACAGAAACGACGGGGAGGTTATTGAGCACACTGAACTAGCATTGTATCCTTTCTTCGTTTGATTCATTTTTCAGTTGGCATTGGGACAGCCTCCTTCTACACACTTATCCTCTTCCCCAATTAGCGGCCAATGGTGCCATCTTTCATGAAACTCTCTCTTTTTCCGCCACCTAGACATATTCCATCCTATAGACATCACGAGTCACTTGTGACCAACACTCATTGGAAAAGTTGTTTCTTTGGATTCAACTCTAAACTTCCTAAGTCCATCATTCACCCGCTCACTGAGCCATGTGCTCCCTGCGGTCCAGTCGTTACCACCTGTAGTTCTGATTTTCCTTCTTTCCATATGTACCCTATTCCCACGGGTACCAGTTCTTTCCAAAAATCTTAAGTAGAGTCGTTCTCTCACCGAGGCGCTCGTATACAGAGTCACTCTTACCCAGAGTGACTCTGACCCTGGAAAGAACGGCTGCCTGAGTAGGGGCCAACAAAACCTTTGTCCCATTGCCACATGGTGACTCCACTCTCAACCGCGAAGCCCTCAATTTCCTATCGTCGACGGAAAACGATGATAAAAAAAAAACTCCAAAAGAGCTGTCGAACCGACGCCAGTTCGCCAAGCAAGGTCTACTCGGAACCACACGCACGTTTCCTCCCTGGATCGTGCTATGTGTTGCAGGGCCAGCATTCCTCAGCCGGCGACTCGACTATAGGCCTGGCCTCGAAGACTATCGCTCGAAAAAGCTTTCCATCGCCCCGCGGTTCACCCGAGTGGCCCAAAAGCAACCAAAAAAATCGAAAAAACAACGAACAAAAAACCACAAAAAAAATGGGAAAAGGAAACCAGGAATGAGAACGGATCGAGAGTGAGAAGGCTATCTCACGAAACGCAACAAAAGCCAAACTGGCCCTATACGACCAGATCAAGCTACCGATTTAATGCTGTAGTCAAAACGGACATCAGAACCCCTCTTGGACTTAAGTGATTGAGATGGAAAAAATGCAAACTGGAGGAGTCTTTCGGGACTTCCAAACTGGAGCATTGCAATCTGGTGTCTGATTGTATGGAAATTCGCTACGGAAAACGCAAACACGCAATGGATGCCAGAATCTCCCTCTTGGACTTAAGTGATTGAGAAGGGCAATTGTGAAGGGAGGAGTCTACGAGATTCCAACTCGAGCATGGAATCTGGTGTTTGAATTGTCAACGAAAATTTTGCTACGGAATCGCAAATACGCAATGGGTGCCAGAATCTCCCTCTTGGACTTAACTGATTGAGAAGGGCAAATTGTGAAGGGAAGGAGTCTTTTCGGGACTCCATTACTGGAGCATAGAATCTGGTATTCGAATTGTCAAGGAACATTTTGCTACGGAATCGCAATACGCAATGGGTGCCAGAATCTCCCTCTTGGACTTAAGTGATTGAGAAGGGCAAACTGTGAAGGGAAGGAGTCTTTTGGGACTCCATTACTGGAGCATGGAAATCTGGTATCTGAACTGTCAAGGAAAATATTGCTACGGAAATCGCAACAACGCAACGGTGCCGGAAATACCCTCTTGGACTTAAGTGATTGAGAAGGGCAAATGTTACGGGAGGAGTCTTCGGACTCGGTACTGGAATCATGGACTCTGGTTTCTGATTGTGAAGGAAAAATAGCTACAGAATCGCGATACTCAAATGGTGCCAGACTTTGAACTGCACCCAGGTCAGTCAATCGAAAGTTTCTCTCAATTTCCTCCTTTTCCTGCTCTGAATGATGATCGTGTTGTGATGCCGTGCGAAGCAAATACTGTGTGATGAATAAAGGCTAGTGAGAATTTGCTTGACGTTCCGTGTTAAATATTACAGGTCACTGGGCAGGCGTTTCTTCTTTCTTTTCTTTAGTAAAGTAGCTCATTCGAAGGACGGAAGGCGTTGTAGTCCTGCTGGGAAAGATTTTCCTTGGGAGAGGCAAAGTGAGTGAGATATGCGATGGAATGATATGATGTCAATAGAGACTTCAAGTCTAGTTTGGTCTAGCCCAAACCTAGCCTAGTGTGAAAGTGTGAAGAAGATTGTCATTATACTCGTGGCACAAGCGGTTGCAAGAGGCACCATCACGGACGACGTTGACGACGACGACGAGGCACATATTTGTGTATACAGACACTCCTGCCCCTCATCTATCTAAGACACTTTCAGACACCCCTCCAAGAGGAGGGGCGAGGGGAAATCGATCGGCGGCCGGCTTTCCTAAATGCAATATCCTTCCAATCAGCTGGCATGCCATGGCTTCTTGGTTGTACTCAGGCAGGGCCCCGCGCTCTAGTTTCTGGGGGCGTGGATCTCCCGCATCTGGGGTGCAGGTCAGGGTCAGGGGTTGGCCAGCTTGGGGCCGTATCCCCGTTTCGTGGTCAACTACAAGAGCCCTGCTTCCCTCCAATCACCAGCCCCTACATGGCGGCGAGGTAGATGGGCACACAGTGTCAGCTGGACGATGTGGACAGTATCTCAAAGGGAGTAGATATCATTTGGCACGCTGAAATTAAGAATTAAGTAGAACTACCGCCAGCAAAACATCCTTATCAAACTTTTGTTTATCCAATCGTACGAAGCCCGAACAGTAATACAGGGCTTGGGTTCAATACTCGAACTCCAGAAACGGGTAGCAGACGAAATGTGTCAGTCGCTATTTAAACAATCAAATGTTCAAAGCCTAGCCCTTTCAAATCCTGTAGCCAGTGTGCTCGACTATCCATGTTACCGGCCTTGGCTGCAGCATCTTGTAGTTGCCAAGTTGCTTTGAGCATCTCGATTGCAGTAAAGATATATCCCCAGCGGCATGTTTCCCACATGTCCAGCAGTCTCTTCAGGGTCCAAGTGCGTTTTTCTGCATCGCACGTTTCGGCCCCGGCTATGAATGTTGGCCATGATGAAGCTTTGAAGTAGGGGTCATCGTGCCCCAAAGCAGCAACATGTTCTAGAATATCTTTGACCAGTAGGTCTGTATCGACCGGTCTTAAGGAACGGACAAGGGGTAACGCCTGCAGGATGTATAAACAGGCCGCAGATCGATGCGCAGAAGCTACATGTACTCGACTTTCGACATCTGTGATGTGTGGAATCTGGCGTAGCTGCTCTGCCCACGCTGGGATATCGAAGGTCAGCGCTTGGTCAATCAGAGAAAGAGCTTCTCTTGTTGGGGGAAGCGACCAACTACAGATCAAGTTAGAATAATGGGTTGAAAGAGGAGTAAGAAAGTGTTATCAACATACGTGTCGGTGCAAGGGGTATCATAGGATAACTGTGAAGCCATGAGGATGATCTGGAGGATTTCTGGAGGGCATGATAGCGAACTCGTGACCTCCACTCGCTTCATAACTGGTAGTAAATCGAACGCGTATTTAGCAATCCGAGCTGCCAGACCTCCTGACGAGAGTGTGGAGCCAAATATGTGGTAGCTAAGAGAGTTATTAGCTCTGGCACAGCCTTTGTGTTGATGCGTTTCTGTACGGAACTCACATGAAGCAATCCGCAATGACACAGTCTCGGAGCGTCCTACTTGAAGAACTCTTCATATTGTCTGGTGTTAGTAATGCCATGATGCTAGCTGCGCCCTCAAGATGTGCTTTCCAACTAGATGGATCTTTCTTTTCAACATCGATGAGGTCGAACTTGATGAAGAAGTGCATGGCGGCCAAGGCAACTTCACTCCCTGCAGGATCCAAGGTATCAAGGACCTCGCGCATATGAACCATCGCCTTCTGCTTGGCAGTGAGAGCATCGATGAGGGCTTGGCGGGACACCAGGTCCCTCGACCTAAGCGAGGCAAGATATCCACCGGGGTCGGTGAGGCCGGTAGATATGTCTGTGATTGGCCGGATGATATTGGACCAGTGTATGGCTGAGGTGGCAATGAGAATCTGGAGTAGAAGGGGGTGCTTTCTTGTCATTGGTAGCAATTCCCGGAACGGGTTGCTGCCAGGGCTGTCCCTGCCGACAAGGTCTTGACAAACACGATCAGCGACTAGGATGGCGGAGCACTATGCATTAGCATTCAGTCTAGAACGTCCAGGAAGGGTGTGCCATGGTGTTGCATGCAAGATGTGGAAGGGTGGTCTGCCGAGGAGGCGGTAAGGGTTGACAGGCGTGAGTGTATGCGTATACTCCTCCCTTGGCATATACACCGAGATGCATACGCCTAGCCTGACAAGGATTGTCATGTAGGGACCAAAGAATTGCTGTCGGGATACATTGAGCCGACAAAAACGAGGCAAAGGGGTGGTTGAGGAAGGAGATCACGAGAGCTCAGAGTGAATACCAACTTACAGTAAGCGAGGTAAGATCTGGATGGGCGGTCCAGGTCTTGAAAAACGGGATCTGTGAGTACCATGGCTGATGCGGTTCCAGGCTCGGGCGAAAGTGCTGGGCACATGGACTCGTTCGTTTGCATTAGGGGTTGAGCGTGCCCCTGGTGAGGATTTGATGGGGGAAGCGTCGTATCACTGCTGCTCATCATGATGGGGCTCGTAGCAGTGCTCGACGCCGCGGAGACGTGGGGATCTGTAGCATGGCGGCTGGATTGCGTGGGTTTCAGATTGCCATGAGAATCAATCGCCTGTGTCGTCCACACGAACACCTTGCCGTACCCGAGGCACTCCTGCCCTGAGACCGCGCATTTGTGGCATGTTGGCCATGAGCGGTCGCAGCGCAGGCGTCGACGACGACAGTTGTGACACGGCTTGCTTGTGCTTGGCATGCGCCAATCTCTGCTGCCTCAGATAGCGTCTTCTTTATCGAAGGCCAGATCTGAGACAAAAGAGGATAAAATATCTCGTTGGCGGTCCAGAGAGAGTCGATTGATGGAGGATACCGGATGTAAGAGATAGTGGTGGAGGACCCTTGACTTGGAAGATAGCAGTCTATAGTCACAAAAGATGCTGATGAGGGTGTGAGGCAGATGGCACACACAGAATAAGGTGGTGCTTTGATTATCGTACTAGCGAATGGTGGTAGATCGGAGATAAACAAGTGGCTTTTGTTGGATGGTGCAAATCGGCTCGGCTCTGGGTGGCGGGGGAAGCCGAGTCGTCGTTATAATCCGGATCTAATCATCTCTGTTTCTGTCCAGGCTTAATATTCTACCTTTCTGCCTTGTAGCATCGACTCTCAGATGCTTTGTGTCAGCCTACTATTCCGTTGCAGCCTGCCTTGGCTGCGTTGTATGGTGATCCGTAGGTAAGGTAGGTTTAGATGGTCAAAATTTCCTTGCCACACCTCGAGGGTCAAGATGATATCACAGCTCGCATGGGCAAATAAGACGGCACAGGCGAATGCTGCAAGAATGAGGCGGGCGATGCAGCTCAAGTAGGATCAGGAAGTCGGCGGTGCCAGCGAGGGAGGCGAGGAGATGACGCAGAGAAAAGAGAACTGACGAGAGGGTTTGATGGGTCTTGCCTGCGCTGCACGTTTTGCCGTTCGGAGCGTGTGCTTGGAGTGAGTGATGCAGGATGGAGGTGATGCAAGCGCGAGGGGGGGTGTGGCTGTCTAAATTTCCTACCCCAAGCTCCCCTCACCGTGGGTGTGCCTTCCCCGTACAGTAACCAACGACAGCTGCAACGTGCCTGCCCGCCAGCGTACCTGCTGCTTGCCTTGGGTTAATTAATCCGCTCAGGGCAAGCACTGTATTACTGTTCGCGGTTAGTCCGCGGCCTACAGAACTGGCTCGTTCTGGCTTGGTAGGCAGTAGCTCGGAGAGCAGACCGTGAGCACGGTAATTAGAATGTGGCCTGTTGACAGTCTAATACGCCCCAGGGCCAGGGCCGGAGGGAGGGTCGGGTCAGGTGGACAGCAAAAATCGATAGGTGAGCGGAACCGCTGGGCTAGGGAGCAGGTAAAACATCAATCGGTGAGGCAGCAGGTGGCACATCGTGAGGTCCGGACTGTAGGAGCTTTGAGCCCGGGCTTCCATTAATCATTTTTGCTTCACTAGTGGACGAGACTCCGCAAGCCCTGCACATAGCAGAGCCGGGGGAGGGAACCCAAGCAACGTGTGAGATGAACCATGTCTCATCTGCCATCACCAGCTCCTCACGCATTCACTCAATCGCTTGCCACATACTGTGTTTGAGGCCCTTCATGCACGTTGGTCGATGGACAGCCAGATGGCCCATACAGGTGGGTAAGTGAGGCGGCCTGCTGCTTCACTGGTGGGTGGGATCGAAACCCGAAGACTGGCCGAGTCTGCGCGCTACCTAAAATGGAAACCTTGATACAAGACGTGCGTCCGATCCACGGCGGCAGACCGGGACCTGCAGCGCTGCAAGCTTGGGCCTTGGTCTTCTAGCCACTCTGACACTTGTCACTCTCTATCTAGCTCTTCCACAAAGCTGGGTCTATCCACAAGTCCGCTGGTGTAAGTGAGCCAATGTGCCTGTATTTATGGAGCTGCCCAGACAGCTGCCTCACTTCAACGATGATCCATCCGATCAACCTCGCGGCATCTGTCAACGGCAACCACTGTATCAGCGAAGAGGCCGTGTGCGTGGGTGCCGCGACTTTACCGTTCTCCCCATACGATCCGCCGCCCACCATTTGCCAGCATCCCAAACCCCGCTGTTCCGCCGCTCGGATCATCAAGCTTCGACGTAAAGACTAGCTCTGAGCTCCACTTACTGACAAGCTTGACATGGGTGCCAGGCAAAGAGCCGGTCCAACAAGAATGTCAGTACTGCGTGACACCTCCATTTACCAGGACCCTTAAGACCCTTGAGATCCAAGATGGGAGGTTTCAAGAACGAATCTGGCCTAAAGCTATGAGCAGCGAGCTGGGACCCAGGGAATTTTTTCTTTTCCCAGCGTCGATCGTAGTTGCAGAGTGGTGCCGGAAGCAGAGAGAATTGAACATTGCATTACTTGCACGCAAGTTGTTTGTGCTCCCTAAAAAAGGTACAGCGGTTCACCATTTACCCCTTTTTGATGATATCAAGTATCAAGTTGTTTTCTCTTTTCGTTTCCTCCTCCCTACACCCACCTACGGCGACTATCATTATAATAAAACATGCACAGGCAGAAAAACGACTGGAAGACGTGGCATTGTTAATAGGGACGGGCAGTTTGTGACTTGTCGCGTCCCGCCAAAATGACCAGTCCAATGACGTCCCTGGCGCAAAGGCGACAACCACTGGCCAATAAGAAGTAGAATGCTGATAAGGTTTGTACAAGAGATGTTTCATATGCAACTGGTGACCAATTTGATTTGTAGCCCGTCATATTTCAGTGTCTGTCGAAAATGTCCTTGCCTGGTGAGACAACATGAACATAAAGGGGCTTCCTCGCAAACTGGGTGGTACGTTGCATTTTCATACCAGACATTTCAGAGAAGGGAGTGAAACCATATAAGAAGAAAAACTCACCCGAAGAAAGGCGAAATATTACAGAATAGTGTAGATCTCCGCTCAAATAATGATCAACTTCAACTTGAACCTCCTTGAAGAGAGTCAAATTCGGCTAGCTAAATTTGGTTATCGTAACCAGACCGAGCCATCTTATGTTTGGGTATTAATAACATACCAAATTAGCATGCAATCAAGCGAAGCCACTCGTAAGTCCCGTTAGACGTACATAATCGGAAACTTGATAACTACGAGGAGAGAACGCCGCGGGGTGAGTGGATTGATGTGAGTTTATACAGACTGATCCTTGCGACCTTGACAGCAGGCTTAGTTGCCGCCGTATGAACAGATCCACTATGGAACTGGCCCAGAACAAACTATTTGGTCACCAGCCCAGCTCCTGAAGGCTTGTTAGATCTTGCCAAGAAGGGCATGGCGACAGCACGATCCTGCAATGCAACGGGCGAGAGGCCTCGAATGCCGCGAAGCCCACGATGCTTACGATGCTCACGATGCTGAACTTCTGGTATCTAGGCGAGCCCATTTTGGAATGCCGAGTATGATACATACTAAAACTACCTACCACTGTAGAAGCAAATGTGCACACTCATTCCCCGTGAATACGCGAAGATATTTCCGGCAGTACCGGCCCCCCTATATCCTGGCTCAATGCAAAGCGTTCTCGGTTCACTTGTCGCTGCTCGGTGTATCAATCGGTACGGTATTCATGCGGTATCTAGGGCCCATAGGGCATCATCAAGCCCCCAGACAGGTTGTCACGCGCAGCAGCTTCAAACCCTGCAGCTTGCCGGCACGGTTGCATGGCGGGGGCGTACACTACGAGCCCAGGGAGCAAGAAGAAAATTTCAACGCTCAGGTGCTTGCACGAACAGCGTGGTCGGATCCTCGTGAGGTTGCGGAGGCCACAACAGCGGGGTTTCAACAGTCAGAAGCATTATGGGTGCAGAGTATCGCATACGCCCCCAATCCCCAACGGGAAGCCGAAGTTTACCGCCATGTGTTGTTTCGCAAAGACTTGATGGAAGTTGACTGTTGCCGGCTTGTGACTTTCCAACAGCAACCAGATTACTTACCGGGGAAAAGTCTAAATCAGACGCTTGTATGCGACTAATATCTGGAGCTTGAATGTTAAGATTTGTCTTTGGCCGAACTAGATGGCACTACTCTGCATCTATGGTTGCCATACCTACCTGGATAGAACCGCGAACATGGAAAGCAAAAACAAGGGATTTGGCTAGGTCAGAGAAAGAAACCCTAGGATATATTCCCAATTAGAATCTTAGTCAGACAATACAAAATGAAGCCCCGTTGGCTCAGTGGTAAAGCGTATCACTAGTAATACTGCCGAAATGATAAGATCACTGGTTCGATTCCAGTACGGGGCATCCGATTCTTTTTGCATTTTTCTTACTTCCAACCTGGTTTGCCATTGCATTCCTGTTTTTATTCCTCAACAATGTTGTGAGTTCCGCAGTTCACTGTCTTTTTGTGTGATTTCATAACATAGCTCCTCGCCGAGGCAAACAAGCACTCCAGCAGATATGACCAGTAACAAGTGGAGGTCAGACAGATGTGAATCATGCGATTCCAATTCGCCTTGATCAACAGAAAATGCAGGTAGGTGGAGTTAACTAGCTTGTACGGGCAAGAATTTCTACCTATTGGACATGCTCTTCCAGTCAATATCCTGCCCAGATGCGTGGCCTCCTGTATGAAGCACGCGGTATCCAGGTAATCCTGTTGGTAATTCAAAGAGCTGCTTCTCTCAGCCAGCCCGTAACAAAAGTGAATTTTTTAGATCACATCAAGATGGAACACGTAGATTGTGCACATTGAAACCCCTCGTCAAGACAAGCCTTCCTGGTATACTGGTAGACGCCACCAGTGACTTCAGAGGAGCTGGGTCCCAACGCATCACCAAAATTTACCTTCATGAAGCCTACGCTCACCAGCAGAAGTCGCCTTGTAATCACCTCTTGCCATCCACCTCACATTTGCTTTCGCACCTGGCGGTTTGAACCCATACCTTACGCGGGGTTGTGTGCCTTGTTTTTCAACTTCAATCGTTTTAGCACACGCACCTTCCTCGCCTACGCACCTTCCTCGCCTACGCACCTTCCTCGCCTACGCACCTTCCTCACCTTTTGCTCACTCTCGCAGGTCACTTGCCCCACGTGGCTCACCTTTCGCCCTTTTTCTTCAAGACACTACGAATTCCTGCCTACCGAGTAAATCTTTCTCTTTCATGAACTTCTCTTTTATGCTGATCAAGTCTATGTTCATCTCTCGGCAGTACAAACACCACCTTCAATGCACAGCACGTCCCTTGGGCTTCTGATTCCACAAATTGGATGACCCAGGCGGTATAAAAAATGAATATTCAAGATCTCGACGCGGAGAGCCTCCAGCTCTTCATAAAACTTCAATCCGAGGACTTGAACTTACTCGACAATGGAAAAAGCAAGGCCAATCAACCCATGTCAGACAATCAGTTGGCAATGTGTGTCTACAAGGCGGAGCTTGAGAGCCTGGCATCCTTCAGCGCGGACCAAGCCATGTGCAGAAGTATCTCTAACGCTGTATCAGCGGATGGTGCTGCGATAGTCGCGCATAGACGAGTTGAGCTCCAGGCCAGAAGCGATCGGCAGCATGCCTTGGCCTTGAGCACAAACGGACAAACCGCCACGGCAACATCAGGACACTCTACTAGCTTGCCCATGAAAAGACATGGGGAGGGGAGTGCGCCTACCCCTAACAAACGTGTCCCACCGCCAAAGAGAGCCCATTCGCCCTATGATTGTTTGGCCTGTTGTGAACGCATCTACTACGATGACCTCACGACTTCCGCCTGTGAGCACCACTACTGCAGGGCCTGCCTCGTAAACCTGTTTGAGAGCGCCCTTACGGACGAGTCGCTATTCCCCCCAAAATGTTGCCATAAACAGATTCCTTTCCTTCTGAACCAGAAATTCTTCTCTAGGAGTCTTTGTACTTCGTTCGACGAAAAGTCCATCGAGTTCACGACACCCAACCGAACGTATTGTCATATCAAGACCTGCTCGGCATTCATCCCTCCTTCCTCTATCCAAGGCGATAAGGCTGTGTGCAGAAAGTGTAAATTTTCGACTTGCACACACTGCAAGGGTTTATACCACGCTGGTTTTTGTCCTCAAGATTCGGCTACGCAGGAACTTCTTCGTATCGCAAAGGAAAATGGATGGCAGAGCTGTCAGTCGTGCCACAGAATCGTGGAGCTTTCCACCGGGTGCAATCATATTAGTAGGTTTCTCGTCACCTCCTCCCCTTTGCCTGTTATTGCAGCATTTTAACCTGTAACTCGCTAACCTATGGATTATAGCTTGTGTGTGCAAAAACCAGTTCTGCTATGTGTGTGGAGTGAAGTGGAAGAGCTGTAAATGCCCACATTGGGATGAGCAGCGGCTATTAACCCGAGCAAACAACATTGTCAACCGGGACGCAGGCGCTGGGGCGATGGCTCCTGCGGTGAGGGCTGCGCAGATTGACCGAGAGAGAACAAATTTGATACAAAATCATGAGTGCTTACACGAGAGATGGGAATCTCGGAGGGGTGCACATCGGTGCGAGGAGTGTCACGACCGTCTGCCATTCTTCATATTTGAGTGCAGACAATGCAACATCATGGCGTGTGGGCGGTGCAGATACAACCGCCTTTGATAATGATGCAGAAGACCTAAAAGAACCCGGCAAGTTCTGAGGTTTAGTACTGCAGGGCCTGCCACAAAAGCCTGTTCAAGACAACTCGCTGTTTCCTCCACAATGTTGCCATAAATAGATTTCTCAGTAATAATCGGAGATTCTTCTCTAAGAGTTTTTATACTTTGTTCAAGGAAAGTTCCACCGAGTTTTCAGCGAGAGGGCCTTGCCGCTCAAAGACACGATGGTTTTCCTGAATCAGGAAGTTAACTACAGGGCTATTCTTGAACTAAAAGAGACTGTGAAGAAATGTACTGCCACCGGCCTGCTACTTAAAGCGAAACTAGAACTAATAATACCGAACTTGGGCTTCAGAACAGTATTTATGAAGGTGGTGACCCTCTTGTAGAAATGGTAGGCTGCAGCAAGCGGGTTGTCGTGCAGGTATCTTTGGGGGCTCTGTGTCTTATGGACCCGATAGAAAGAGAGGTAGAGATGACTGCCGGTGGGAAACCGCGCAAGCGTTGTCGTCACAACTAATAGGAAAGGCGGCTCCAGTCCCCAGTCCCTCGTACGTTGAGCCGGGTGTATACGTGCAATATCTGTTCAGCATTGCGCAATATCGACAAGCATGATATGGAAGATTATCCAAGTACGAGTACCACTGATTAGCCGATTCATCGAACCATTCGAACCGTACTCCAAGTCTTGACGGAGAGTCAAACTTCTTTAAAGTCCCCGCAATTGAACATCTCATCCAAGGTTTTCATGGGTCTTCCATCATGCATGATTTCAAAGACGATGTAGCCAGGAGTATGATATTTGAGGTCAGCTTGGTGGGCCCTCGCTACATCAAGCGTGAAGCGTGCATTTATGACCTTGGGTCCTCGATTTCTCGAATAGTATAGGTACCATTGGCGTATGTAAGCACTCCGAGTCTTCGATAAACCGTCATGCCACGGTCTCCTGGGATATGCGGAGGCCATGAGATGCCATAAAAAGGCGCTCCGCTCCCTTCAGTCAATTGGGATATCGCATTGCAGCTTGATCATTCTAGCTTTGGCCATGAGGATGCTTGACGAGCCTCATTGGCAATCGCACTTCTGATTCGATTCAACTTTTGTACGTCTGGAAGGGGTATCTCTGTGCCCATACCATGAACACAATTGAATGCCGTAATGGCCGTTTCTTCAGCCATATTGATAAGTGCACCAGATGTTGCTTCATCAAATATCATGATTGGGATCATATGCCGATTTGCCGGTAGCGAGATCTTGGCCTGGCTGTAGTGTGGATGATAATGTGAATCTCCGGTCTGTATCTTTTCCTTGTGCCGATAATCCCCTGCTTGGACCTGGATGCTCTGCCCAGCATACAGAGCAAAGTCTTCAACATTGGCATCCGCGAGATCCTGATGTGTATATAATCGCAGGTAGATGGACTTGGTTCCAGCTGGGGGCCAAGAATTGGTGTTGATGTTGGCCACGCCCAGCCGGAGGGTCATTCATGCTGACAGATGGGCGGCCGGTATGTCTCTGACCTGTTGCTTGACCGGCAGGCTGTTCATGAAGCAGTGGGTTTTCGAAAGTTGGGGTGCGTTGTAATAGAGATCAGATTGCGAAGAAAAAAAAAAAAGGACGAGAGAAGTGTGAGGTGAGAAGGAGAAGAGAGAAAGCGAGCGGGGCGAGGAGAAGAGATCTATGTAGGTAGGTAGTACGAGGAAAGGGAGCAGAGGAGAACCTTGGACATGAAAATGGAACCAGAATCCACAAGAACAGAGAACCGTTTGCCTGCCTAGAACACAATGACGAATGCTCTGTGATTCAGGCTGTAAAATACACCCGCACCTAACCGATGTTTGACAGTGAATCACTGCCAGCTCATACGCTGGCAAGCAACTGACATACAATGTGGCACGTCTAGGTAGACACTCCAGCGTTAAATTTCAACATAATACCAAAGAACAACCTAATAATAAACAGAATATCAAGCTGAATATCGTAGAATATTTTATCATTCTCTTAGTATTGTGTTTAGTTAAAACGAGGTCCGTACCTTACGCGAAAAGAGATTTGGTGTACCATGTTTATTTCACCAACGCAACAAGCACGCCACCTATATCCCCGGAACCCACTGATAACAGCAATCACAGCAGAGAGAAGCGCTGCATTCTGTTGAATGCGCTGACGGGCTCCAATAGGTCAGCATGACAAGCGTTCTTACGTTTCAGTCACATACGGTGAACCACATGGCTCTCTGGGCTAGCCTGCAACTCTTAGACATTGAGGAATCATTGTATTTAATCCCGTGAACAATAGGCTTCACGGATTGCCCTGGGACCCAGTTTGGCCACATGGGCGATGATATTTGTTGGTTTCCAGTTTCATTCAGAGGGGTTCCAAATAATGGACTGTTATACATTTGTGAGCATGCTTCTAAAGGCAGAGGCAATAGTCGCCAGATCCGGCCCGAGAGAATACCGAGTGCTTTTATCTCCTCGCAAACCAAAGTTTCCTCGGCCTAATGCTCAAACCTTGACTCCTAACGCTGTTAGCTACGATTTTGTGTCTGAAGGTGAGAGACGATAACGCCAGATGGTGTCGGTATCGCGTCTTACAAGTGCGGCGAGCAATGCTTTTGCAGGACAGGGGCACTACAAGAAACCTTTTGCGTCAGCTATTATGAGCGGTCTTTCTAATACTTGAACTCCAGTGCTAGCACAGGGAGCTGATTCGGATCAACGGCGAATCTTCAACTGCCCGGAACAAGCACATCTGCCTTTGTTCCACATTGCCTGGCACGAAGCAACTGCCAGGCGTTGGTTTGTGCGATGTTTGGTCTCCAAGTTCAAGGGTTGGGTGCTGCTTAATCACTGCACTCAAATGGCCTCTGGATGGGCACTTTGCTTGGATCGTAGCCACAGAAACTTGTAATCCCGTCCACGGAACCAATGGCTTTGCGGACGAATCCGTGTCTGCCGTCTCCAAGTTTGGCCGGCAAGGTCAGTTTGAAAATGTGCGCCGGCACATTTTTTCGCGCAACGCCTGGCCGCCTGTAGGCGCGCCCAGGGGTTCCTGAAGGTATATTTGAAGGAGGCAAAGGCATCGTGCTTCCACATCCGTCGTCATCGATGTATTCAGAATGTAGGTATTGGTAATATACCGTGCGAGTGCAAGATAGGCTTATTCCGACAGTCTCACATATAGCATCTGCGAGTGGGCTTTTTACGCAGTAGACTACGGTAATCGATTCCACGGTGCAGAATCTACAAGTACACCTCCTAAATCTACAGTATGCGGGTGGTGGTTTATGTTTGTGGTCGCCGCTTTGTGGGTGGGCACCGCCCGCGGCACCTCCAACGGTTGCACATTTCCCTACGCAACGCCTGCAAACAACCTTTTGAACCAAAAAAGCGGACGACGTTTGATGCGCTACGGTAAGCACCCGCGTCTGTGGAGATTTCTTGGTGTGATTGATCGAGATTGTAACGTGGTAAGGTTTTGTGTTTGTGAATGGCTATGCCATGGGCGTCTGTTGCACTACAGTCAATCTAATCTATACGCCAATACCAGGTTAGGTGACAATTCAGGTGCAAAACTAACTGGTCACACGTCTAGCATGGTTATAGATTAAAAGATCGTAATGTCGAAGGTCGTTATTGACCGAGTTGACTGAATCTTTTGCCACAGCATTTTCCCATGTGGCGTCTGTAAGGGACGATCTTGAACCATAAGCAGAAAGAGAAAGGGGAAATATAGAGAAAAAAATAAAAACTATGGCACTTGATTCACAGTAGTATAGCCAATATCTACTACAAAATCTTGGCATTATCTGCAGAACTCGTAGCGTGGCGAACGGCTTCATGTTTGTGGTCGGATGGTGCCATGAACACCGCCCATGGCACTGTTGACAGATATGAAGATGGTATAAGTAAATTGATTTGAGTGAAAGTTGAGTTATTCATAAGAGAAGAGTAAAGATAAGAGTGTTCTTGAGGTGGAAAAGGTATATCCGATCTAGTTGTGGTATACGGTAACCTGCTCAACAGGCACGGGCTACAGTAGGTGGGCGATGCTCTCAGGGCATGCGCTTCCCACAACTGATGCAGCTACAATTGATGATTTTCTATTTTTTTTTTTTAACTGGGCATCAATCTTATGATGAAGAACAGTCTAGGAAAAATATTACAGAACACAGCCTTATTTTTAAGTGAAGGTGGCAGGTGAGGCGAGCTCGTGAGGCGTGCGTGACCCTTCCTCGCACATTAGGTAAAGCTTGCCCTTTCCCAGGGCGTTCCTAAAACGTGATTTTGAATCGCATTCATCGTTTGGTTAGACTTCATCCCAGAAATGGTCACTTTCACTGCTACTGAACTGATCAGGAAATCGCATAGCGACCTCGACCCCTTTTCAATCGCCTAGTGACCCTGGCAATCTTCTTTACTGTTGCGTTAGCCACGAGGGCTCAGATAGGTGGCCTCGTTTCCAACATTCAATCGAATCACCAAGCAGCCGCCAGACCTTGCTAATCAGCCCCAAGCCAAGATGTCAAATCCGAACGCTGAGTGGGGGAATCCTCCTATCGATCCTCTCCTTGGAGACGACAAAGCCGACGATGACGGCCCACGGGTCAAGACTTGCACACACTGCCACGTCGAGAAACCCATCGAGCAATTCGTGAATAAGAGGAATCCGTACAAGTTTACTGGGAATTGCCTGGAATGCCGTGACCGCCAGGAGCAGATGCGTCGCAGGGACCGCATAAGTTTACCCCATTCTAATGGCTATTTTGCAGGTTTGCTATTGACACGGACGATGCAGCTGTCGGGCCTGTTTCAGACGATGCGACCTTCTGCTTCAGGTCAGAAGCGTGGTATCGGCTCAGTTCAGGCGCCCGAGTCACAAGAGCGGCGAGCATTCACACCTGCTACCTTTACGCCTACTACCTTGATACCGAGACCGGAACGAAGCGTCTCGAGCGTGGCACGCACTCTGCCGAGACCAGTTCAGGCATCCAGCACGCAGCACGTTTGCACGAGTTGCGGAGTCGTCGAGGCAGTATTTCCGACGAAGAGATGATAGTGAGCCTGCGCAGACTCCAGCAACGTCGGTGGCGAATGATGCTCAAGTCGTTGGTCCGGAGCAGGTATCGCCTCGGCGAGAAGGCTCGGCGGTGGCATCGTCTGCCTCGCCTACACGGGAAGCATTTCTGCGACTCCAGCGGCTTCGAAACGACCATGTCGCTGTGTTATCATCTCCGATTGGCGCATCGGGATAGTCTCCTTCTGCCCAACCTGAGATGTTGAGTTACTTCATTTGTGAATCGTGTCATGCTGCACGCCCTGTGTATTTGTTGACTCACCAGCTGTCGCACTTTTGTTTCTACTGCTGCCATCCGGATCCTGACAGAGATCCTAATGGTGAGGCCAGAGCTTGCACACGTTGTGGCCTCTGTTGGCCAAATACATGTACCTTCTTCCTCGGCCCGGGCGGCGAGCTACGCGAGCTACGCTCTCATTGCAACTCTTGCCACGATGCACTTGGTTCTGAGATCCCACCATCGCAGAGTCGGGGTCCTTAGATCCCACCATCGTAGAGGCAGGGGCAGGTCTCTGTTTCCTCCAGTACACGGAGTCTCGATCTTGGCACTCTCGCTCTTCAACCCCGTCAGTTCAAGGAAGCAGGGCAGTTACCCCAAGCCACCCCAGACATTCCCTTTGAAGGGGACCCCTCACCAAATACTCTCGGAACGAGATATCCAACTGCACTCTCAGTAGTCCCGACAGCTGGATAGTCCACAGATAGAGCTATGTACTTGCTGTCGTACTTTAGTTTGATCAGAATCTGGTCAATAGCATTCACTCCTTCCTAACGCCGGGACTGAGGTAAGTCCAACGAGGGGCTGTGCTTCTTGAGTCTAGAAAATAGTCTTGATTTTAGGGAGGTGCCAAATCATCTCCTACCGCTCTTGTAGATTGAGGAGATCCTGATCGCTCGTATTCATATATAAATTCAGGTCTTTCAGTATTGAGGCCAGTAATATAAGTATTATAGCCATATTATTCATTTCCTTCGTGATACTAGTAGTATTTACCCCTAAATTCCTCTCTTACCAGCTGATTTGGATATTATTGTTCTACGACCTGCTAATGGGCAGACTTAGCCTTATGTAGTGCGTCAATTCCAACACCAGTTTCGCGTCCATCGGCATTATGCCCGTATCTGGCTGTGTTACCTCAAGGCCAACCATCCTGGCTTATTACCATTAGCGAGGAGCGCTTGGGCTAGCTTCCCATCGACGGCGATGCTTCCACCGAGGTCCCCAACGAGATTGATGATCCGGTTGATATCGAGGCTGAGATCCCGGATGCTGACCCGCCTGACGAGGATGATTTTGATGACTTTGCTATGCCCAACTTGCTAGCCGACCAGACTAAACTGGAGGAACTACATAATATCATTCGCCAGCAGGAATCGTCTGCCTCTCGACCTCTCGACGAGGCACGGGCTCCCACTCGACGGCCTGAGGCTGAGATGTTGAACATTCGGTTAACTCGAATCCATAAGTCCAATCTCTCACAACCACTCTTGTCTCTTGCTTTCCCCGCCCTTTATCCGCATAGAGAGGCTGAATTTGTTGAGCTGCGTGTCCGATCCATCAAGTGCGACCATTACCTGCAATTTGCGATGAAGTGGTACGACGGTCGCTTTGCCCGGCACCACGCTTTCGATATGTAGCATTCAATAAGCTTATGCGCCACCAGATTAATTCACGGGGCGCTTTTTACATTCGGCGATCAGGGTAGGCCAGCAGGCCCGTTATTTTTGGTGAGTTGCGCGAGGCTTTTGCACAGGATAGGCCGAGGCTGAGTTGCTTCTTCGATCGATTGTTCGCTATTCTGGAAGTGTACGTGGCACACGGCCTTTCTGGGCGGGTCAGAGGCAGGGCCTCGAGGCAATGGTGTGTGGTTTGGGACACCCAAGTTTCTTTTCTTATCTTTTCTGCGGCTGATCAGCATTGGGATTCCCTTCAGAAGCATATGCCCCGTTACGATGAGTGGCGAGATATTCCTCATGAGGCCAGGCTTACCATTACAACAACCGACATGCCCCGTTTGAAGGTCAGACCGATCTTGGGACTACAGTAGTATCAATGGAGAAAAAGGTAGTATCATAGATAGGAGAGTTGGTATGGTACATACAGTTGAAGGTTCAGGTTCGTCTTAGCTTCCTATAGAATACCATAGGAATTGATCATCGACACTGCGTAGAAGTGCGAACCTGTCGTCGATGGTGGTTTGGGGAGTTTTCCTTCTCCATTATGGTGGGTGATTTAGGGAGTTTACTCTCCATTATCTAATGCCAGGAATGCATCACCAAACTTTCGTTTGGTACTCGTTGGCGTTGGCAGGTCGGGCGGGGTTGGCTAATCTACAGCCATTTTTGCTTCATCCTCGGCCTTCTTCCGCATCTTCTCTTCCCAATCCTATTTCTCGCAATATTAGTATATGATAGTTAGTAATAGGGTAAGTATCAGTACCAGGTGCTTCTTGCTATGGAAATGTTTGCGGAGAATGCCGAGAATCCTGGCTGAGTTGGGGACGGGTTGGCAGTCTATGCCTTTGACAATGCATTTTCCTGCATCGAATTCTTTGATTGGTATTGTCCAATCAATCTCAGAGTATTTAAGATGGGAGATGTGTTCTCCGTAAAAAGACTTTCGAGCCTCTTCTTCCTGCGCCTTGAGACACTCGGCCTCATCCTTCACAATAAATTCTAGATACCGATTGTTAGTCTGAGCACAAACCATTAAGCATGACTGAACCGTGTCGCAGTTGTCGTCGCAAAGAGTCAAACTTGGACCAACACTGGTACATATAATACCATTAACTGTCGTAAGGGAGCAATTCCACATTACATACCGTAGACGGGCTCGGATTCCTCTTCCTTGGGAGGCGGTGGGGTTGGTGGAAGTGGTGGTGGTGGAGGCAGGTTGTTCATCCAGGACTTCTGTCCCAGCTTGACCCCCTCCAGGTTATAGTTGAGACGGCGGTGCGACATGACTTAATAATTCAGTTGAGAATAGACAGAAAAGAAATCTGGTAAACACTGGTTCTAAACAAGACAAGATCAAAAAACAAATCCAAATTCCTCCCATCTACCAATTTGTGGGTGTGGGCATGCCTCAGGTATCAACTTATATAAATGAAGGAGCAGCAGCGTGCCTTCCCACGACACACAGGTACCTAGGTAGCAGGCCTCTTCTACTACCTAACTTAGGTACCTAGGTAGGTGCTTACAGCCATGTATCCAACCCTGCACCATAGCCTTTCCATCTAACGAGATACTGGTGTTGTAGTGCTTCCGCTTCGCAATAATCGCTTCCAATTCGAAGGATTGCTAGATGTCGTGGTCACCTTCAACGAATACACGCGGCTGTTCGTTCCTTCGCGGCCGCCCAAACGGATCGTCTTCCTGCGGAGCTTCCTCAAGTGGAAGATCGAGACCACCGGATGTATTTTCCAGTGTGATGGTAAAGGTGGGTAGCCAAGAGATTCATAACCACTATGTCTGATAATATACAAGCGGTAACAATTTAAACAGAAAGAGATAAACCATCTGGTATCAAAAATGCTTGGGATCATATGCCGCCTTGTTACTCGGAATCCCCGACTCTCGCTCTTCATCAACATACTCGCTGGAGCCATACGCAACTCGGACGTCGTCCAGTTCCTCCCCAACTTCCATCCAGCGGTCGCTCGTCGCCGGGACTGGGAACAGCTTGCATAAAACGAAGTACACAGACGACGACACGATGAAGCCACTAAAGAAGTTGAGATTGTAGATGTACTGCGCGCCAATCGGCACTTCTCGTCCCACGGCGCCGGCGAAACCCACGACATTTATAAGAATGCCGGAGATGTAAGCTGCGTATGCCCGCCAGTGGACACCAAATGTGTAGTAGTAAGGGCTGGATTTCCGTCCATCGTAGAGCTCCTTGATCTCTAGATAGCCCTTGCGAATGAAATAGTAGTCGCAGATCATGACGCCTGCAATCGAGCTGAGGAAGACGCTGTAGGCCGAGAGATAGGTGGTAAACTGGTTGTTGTCGCTGAGGAGGTTCCACGGACACATGGCCAGACCGATCGCGGCACAGATGTAACCACCGCGACGGATGTTGAGGAAGCGCGGGAGGAGAGCCGTCATGTCGGTCCCAGCCGAGACGGAGTTGGCGGCGATATTGGTACCCAGCTGGGCGAGGGCGAAAGCGGTGGCGATGACGAAGATGCCGAAGCGCTGGCCGGAGCTGCTGTCGTCGATGAATTTGTCAAGCAACTCGAGGGGGTCCCAGACGGCTTCTCCGTAAATGACCTCAGATGAGGAGGAGACGATGATTCCAATAAAAGATGTTATTGCGAAACCAACCGGGATTGTAATGAGCTGGGACCATAAGGCATCTCTGGGCTTGCGAGCAAATCGAGTGAAGTCGGGATCGTTGATTATCAGCGTGGCGAAATTTGAGATGGAGGACATGATTCCCAGGACAATCTGCCAGCCCAGCTCACTACCGTGGACCTTGTGGCCCTGCTTGACGATCGGCCCTATACCACCAGCTTTTCCTACTGCCCAGCCCAGAAACGCAATACCGGCGACAGGGACAAAATAAGCCTTGACTGTAAAAAGATGCCGGATCTTATGTACCGGAAACCAGATAGCGGGGAGGGAGCAGAACCAGAAGAGGAAGAACGAGACAAAGTCGGCGGTGGTGGTGGCGGAATCGTGGGAGAAAGAATTGGGGATCTTGGTTCGATCCCACGAGAGCCAGATTGCGCGGATCATGATGTAGACGCATCGTCCTCCGATGTAGGCTTGCACACCATACCAGACACACGCTGAGAAAACAGTTAGCAACTATTTTCGTATCATTCTGGATGGAAAAGCAGGTCAGTCTGGGATTTGGACTACTTACCCATGGCTGCTCTGTTAAAGACCGGCCACAAGCTTCCCCAGATGCCAAACGATGACCGTGCGACAACGGGGAAGCCTATGTGATACGTAGCCCCGATCCGGCCAGTCAAGCAGATGAAACAGGCGGCAATTGTGTATCCGACCCAGACGCAGATCCAGGCCTGCCACCACGAAAGGCCATTGACAATCACTTTAAGACCTGATTAGTAAACCTGATGATAGGTACAAGTATCTATACTCACTAGAACTCGCGATCATCCATGTATTGATGTTGAAAGAGTCGGCGATCCAGAAGCCAACAAAGTTCCATGGACCCCATTGCCGCCGCTCCTTTTCCACAGGTTTCAGATCATAGTTGGTGAGCTATGAATGGATTAGGTTAATTAGCAGTCCGTTGAGACATGATGGGAGACAATTGGTTCATCTTGGCTGCATGAACATGCGCAACTGCGTGTTCACTGCAGCCTCGATAGCTCATTCGTTTGACTTTTGGTGGCAGGAGTAGCCGACGAATCTTTGATCCAGACATACCATCAATTGAGTGCTGGTTAAGCCTGACTCTGCTTCGTCAACGGCCAGCTTGTCGGCCCAGCGGGCTGCACGAGACTTGCTCGCCACGTGGATGGCCATTCTGATTGGTCTTAAAAAGCCGTTTGCTGAAGTCGATATGCTTTTGAGTTACAATCTCGTCCGAGCCCTCGAAACTGGTGTATGAGAGGAGAATTGGAGGCTACCCAGTGGCTGATAAGGGCTCGGTATAAGAGAGAGAATGCGCCCCCAGGATCAGCCGATGCAGGAGGGTCCGGCTTTACTCGTCTGGAAATTTTTTCTCAGTCTCCTGCATGCAGGTTGCCGCATGTTCAATTTTTGAGGATCAATGCAGTCGATGATACAGTTGCTGCGGGACTTTTCCGGGGTGCTTATCTTGGTTTGGGATTGTGAACCGTGTGTGTAATGGAGTGTAGTCAAAGGAACAGGAAAACGTAATGACAGGCACCGTGCGGGGAGAGAACGGCCGATCAACTAATCAAGTGGCCAGAATGACGTTGGCCATGGCAAGACCGTGGATAAGGTTGCACGAAGAGGGCAGGGATAGCTCATCATCATGATGCTGAGAACCCCATCATGTACACTCGATCCCTGTATATGCTCGCGTGCGTAGCAGTTGACCAGGACGAAAGCAGACGGCAGACGGGAGTGAGTTCTCTGGTCGTGCCTGGATGGAAACAGAGTTCAGCCAAGCGAGTGGATAATATGAAATAATGGCTCAGCAAAATGATGTCATTCTTTCTAGACACTAGTCCAACCAGCAAAGTATGTAAATCAACCTTTATTTGGTCTTCAAGATGCCTTCAGTTACAATTATATGTTGGGGGAAACGGCATGTCCTTTTCGTAGGATCCGGGGGTGACGAAGGTGTAGTGCCTATCAGCACATCCCTGTGGGTTCCTGGGCCGATGTGGTGGCCTCTCATTGGCTGCAGGGGCTGTTATCTCAGGGCATTGAGTCTGTTGCACCAATCACGGGGCTTCCGTTAGGTTTTGGGAGGCTAGTAAGGCTCAAGATTCTGTCTGCGGGGAACACCTACCCTACTGCATCACCAACCACAAGACAAAGCAGCACGCGATCCCACCAGAAAATGAACGTGGGGAGCGAATTGATGGCTAGGTAGAGGTAATTGATTGCATCTGGCGCTCAAAACATCTTGGGTGAGCGTTGGCATCCTGGTAGGGTTGACACTTAAGTAATTGGATTTGGCGAAGTGAGCAGGTTCTGGCGGAAGGTGCAATCTGGCGGGCTTGTGGAAGACTGTGAGGTGTGAACAACAGGGTTGAATTGACATTTTGCTAGATTGGCATTTAAGATGTCTTAAAACGAGAGAAACAGAGGCTGTGGATATCTTTTATGAAAGTTTGAAGCTTTATTAACATAGCCAAGTGGGTGACATTGAAAATTGAGACACTCAAACATCAAGCTGCTTATTCTCAAATCTGCGACCGGTATCATATCCCAATAATACATACTTCAGATATAATACCGTACAGATTGTTACTTGATTTCATTTTATACGACATAATTTCTTTATTTATTACAGTGAGTAGTCGATTAACAACCACCCTTCCATTAAGTGTCTCATTTCTTCAATCACCTACTTGCAAGCTTACTTAGGAGTACGCTTTGGCTTCTCTGCTGCAGTACCATATCCGCCACCACCATGATTGAAGTTGTATGTACCTTATATATCTTGCGCGGGGGAATGATAGCGCTCATCCGAGGATACTTATTTATGAACAAATGTGATGGTTCTCTGGCGATATACATTGAGATCTCATGCTAAGATTGCTTTGTGACAATGAGTTCTCAGCGACCGAGGCGGCAAAAGAGATCATTGATCAAACAAATGCTGCCGAAGTATCCATAGGAGATGGCGCAGTAAGAGCACATGCATACCATACCGCCTACTGTATCTATTCTCTCGTTGGGACAGCGTGCTTCATGAGCAGTCCCATTACGCGAGATACTTATTTTTCTGAGGCAACAAGCGGTACCTAATCTAAATCAATGAGGTATATTCATTTGGAGTCTGGCTCGGAGTAAGACTGGTTAGATAGCCCTCAAGTGATGGCCATAATGAGAAACTTCAATAGTCAGTATGGTGAGTACAATACATCCGGCTTAGGCAAATCAATCTCATTGCTCATCTAGTGCTGTCTGGGCCATCCAAGACGGCAGAAGAAGATCGCATTTATGGAAACATTATAGCATTTCTGACTCAGATGTCATAGCATGACTTTCTCAAGACTGGAGATGGAATGTCATGGGTTTGGCGAAGTCTAACGACCATTTTCCTGATGCACCCCCAGTTTTGAGAAAGGTACAGATACGGAGTGCATATATGTGGAGGATATATGCTCCGAATAAAGTCCGGAAGAATACCTTGCTTCCTTATGAACACTTTGAGCTTGGCTATTGGGAGAGTTGGAAGATCCTCTTACAAGATTCTCAAAAAGTATTCTTAACTGAGGACACCCAATAGCTAATACACGCAGCTCTCTCCGCGTGGAATTGACTGAGAAAGCACAGTCGCAGCTAATGTAGCACTCGGTAACAGTCATCATACTTGATCAAGATATCACCGAGATTGATAAGAATGGAAACAGACCGTGGTAGTTCATTTGGATTGCTCTCCATCTTTATCTATACGGGTTATCTGGGGTGAAAGTAGGTTCCCAAAGGCCTCTCTTCTCCATCGTCTTTCTTTGGAAACCCTTGAGAATGTAATAAACCGTCTGCAAGGTGGGCATTGGCACACCGCGAGAGGTTCCTTCCAAGAGCGGTTGATGAACAATGTTCTCAATCTCAATAAAGTTACCCTTGCTGACGTCTTGCATCATGCTTGGTCGGACTTCAACGTCGATTGGGTCGTTGAGAATCTTCTTCTGCACGATGTCACTTGGGAGCTCGTACCCTGCGGCCTTTGCAGCAGCCACGATTTCAAGCATAATCGGCTTGACGAGCTCGTCAATAACATGTATACTTTTGCGCATTCGTATCGTATCCATCTGGAGAGCTGCGGAAACCGTGTTATAGCTAGAGTTGTACACAAGCTTTTGCCAACGAGTGAACTGGACGTCGTGCTCATATTCAATCCTCAGAATCCCGCATGCATTATACAGCGATATGTATTCCTTTGCAGCCCTTTCGACGATTTCAGGTTTGACTGGGCTGATGAATGGCCCGATGAATTGGACGTCATTATCGTCGTGAAGGATCGCCCCATGGGATGTCTCTGCCACATTGATTAGAGAGATACTGCTGATGATGGGGTTTGTAGAGAAGCGACTAATAATAGGTCTCTCAATGTTCAATCCGTTTTGAGAGAGCACAATGGCTGTTTTCCCTGGTGTTACTGCTGGAGCAATCAGATCCTCCACGGAAGGGGGGACTTCCGGGATATTCTTGGTGGTCACCACGATGTAGTCGAATGCAGGAAGCTCTTCCTCAGCCACGTTTGGGATGGTTCGCCTGACTGGGGTTGGATCAATATCAACATCCAACGTCGCGGCAAAATGAGTGGAACTACTTACTATGTGTTGGTCGCCAACCCTTGATGTCATGGCCATGTTCGAGGGAGTCGATGTCGAATCCTTTCTGCACCACAGCCTCAAAGTTGGATCGAAGCACAGCCGTCACCTCTGCCCTGCCACCAATTTCCAGGGCATAGGCTGCCATAGTTCCGACACCTCCTGAGCCGATTATGAGCACGTTGGCCTTGGATTGTGCCATGATGTATGGTTTTTTCACAAGTTTGAAGTTCTATGTAGGTTGGGGGGATAATTGGTAAAATGGAGGAATTGGCGAGGTCCATAAGGATATAAAGATTCAGCGCCTTACAGGAACACGCCGGCCCGGTCCTGAATCGGAGACTAAGGTGCTCCGGGTTGCCATCTAAGCTAGAGGTATCGTACGGGCCTCTGATTACGTAGCTAATTGGGGCAAGCTTAGCCCCAGCTGGGGCCATCATGACAAGCCTCAGCGGACCCAGCGGTTTGAAACTGAGTTCTCAAAATAGCAAACATCAATGCACAATGGTGTAACTGCCGTTGGGCGGTTGACAGGCGGGGAAGCAGCTCCCCTGCACATGTTGATCTGACACCCGCCGCAAGCACAGGTACGGGGATGGTCTCAGGGGTGGGAGTGCTACTGTGGCTTTGCTCTAGTATCGTAGTACGCACTACGTATTTAAGCGGGCGCTGTAGGCCATGGGTAGTGTGCTTTAAGAAATGAGAGGTGATATTTGGCACTGCAGATGTACGAGCGCCAGCCACCCGAGACTAGCCATTCAATGGAACCCATGTTCACGCAGGGTCAATTTGAGGCAGTGTTGCTCATCTTTGATGATGCCTGTATGTACTTAACGCGGTCTCAGAAGCAATTGCCCCCTCACCGCTTTCCTAGGTGGTCTTTTTCAGACGCGCTGGGGCGGAAAGCCCACTTTTTGTGGCTCATCCCCTCAGTGAGCTGCCACCTTGTTCCCCCCCGCCAGTTTGACGAGACCACCAGCAATCAAAACAAGACCAAAAAAAAGGTCCAGACTACTCCGACCTTTCCCTCTTCCTCCTCCAATCCGCTGTCAGCCACCGAACCGCCGTCGCGTCTTTTTCTCGAGGATATAGCTTGATTGTGGTCGACAAGATGGAGGACCAGCTCATCCAGCTGCTGTCCAACACACACAGCTCTGAACAGGTGCCCCGCCAGCAGGCCGAAATCGAGCTCAAGCGCGCCGCCTCCAATCCTGCCTTCCCCCAGTCTCTGGCTAATATTGCGGCACACACCTCTGTCGATACGTCTGTGAGGCAGTCTGCTCTGAGCACCTTGCGTCTGTTTATTGAGAGGAATTGGGCTGTTGAGGAACTGGGTGACGGACCTCAGATCCCCATTGCCGACAATGCCAGAGCTGCGCTCAAGCAGAGTCTGCTGGACCTTGTTTTGAGCGGGGAGGAGGACCGCAAGGTGAAGATAGCCACTAGGTACGTGCAGCTGATAAATTCTCGCTAATTTCACGCGAAGAATGCTGACCTTTGGCTAATATAGTTATGCTGTTGGAAAAATCGCTGTCCACGACTTCCCCGAACAATGGCCCAATCTCCTCCCCACCGTGCTGGGCGTAATCTCCACCGGCACCGACGGCCAGCTACACGGAGCTCTCAAGGTTCTTGGTGATCTTGTTGAGGAGAGTTTGAGTCAGGAGCAGTTCTTTACGATGGCTAGGGACATTGCCAAGACACTCACTGAGGTTGCACTGAACGAAAACCGAAAACCGCTTCTTCGTTCGCTCGCTATTTCCGTCTTCCGGGGCTGCTTCAACATTCTGGAAATGATAAAGGGGGATCACGGGGACCAGGTCAAGCCGTTCGCGGAGGAGTTGCTCCAGCAGTGGAACCCCTTCTTCTTGACTGTGCTCAAGAGCCGATTGCCCGAGGCTGATCTGAGCACTGGCCAGCCTTCCAGCTGGAACAGTGTGATTTCACTCAAGGTCCAGGTGGTCAAGACTCTTTCCGACATTCGAAAAGGATTCCCCGCCCTTCTTCTTCCACACAGTACAGCTCTGTTCACTGCAGTCTGGGAGGAACTCAGTCTTTTCCAAGCGCCTTATACTACACTTTACATAGAGAGTGACGCGCAGGGACGCTTGGAAGACTCTGATGGCTTGCCCTATACTCTGGACTTTCTCATTCTTGAGGAGATTGACTTCCTCAGCCGCTGTTTCCGTGCAGCCCCTGTCCGTGCCGAGCTGGACGGACAACTCAATGCTCACGCATCGGCTGAGCAGGTTCCTTGGATGATGGAGATTATGAGAATGCTCGTCAGCTACTCCTCTGTGACCAGGGAAGAGGAGGAGCTTTGGGATATCGATTGCTCCTTGTTCCTGGCCGAGGAAACGTCTGTTACTGCCAACTACACCGCCCGTGTCGCAGCTAGCGACTTGCTGATCAAGATGGGCGAATGGTTTGGTCAAAAGACAATCGATGGCCTCTTTGGCTACACAAAGACACTTTTCCCTGGAGATGGCTCAAACTGGCGCAGCCAAGAAGCTGCCCTCTACCTGTTTGTGATGCTTGCTAGCGACTGCCACGACACTGGAGTCCCTATCCCCGATCCCGTCTCGGCCGCATACCTTGAGTTGATCGACTTTGCAATCAGCCGCCCCAAGGAGGCTTTGTTACGTGCTCGGGGCTTCCTTGTTGCAGGAATGCTTTGCCGTGCATACGAGGCACCGTCCACTCTTCTCAACCGCATCATCGAGTCTATTACTGGCGAAGAGGCCGAGGTTGTCCAGGTTTCTTGCATCAAGGCTATTGAGGGGCTTATGAATGCCAACAAGATTACTGTTGATCGACAGGTCTCCATCATCTCCGCCATCCACAATTACATGAACGGAAAGGACCCTTCTGAGATGGAGGATGCTGACGAGCTGCTGGTTACCCTCAGTGAGGCACTGCGCGCTGCTATCCGTCTGAACTGTCAAATTGCCCTGTCAAACGACATCCCCTCTATTGATCTTTTATTTGTTCTTGCCAAGATTGGAGCTTCCAACCTCCAGGTCACAATAATGTTGTCTGAAGCCATTGAGGAAATTGTCCGCAGCCTTTCTGACAAGGATTCGTTTGGGGCACTTTGCCAGAAAATCATACCCACTCTGACGGGTGCCTTTGATGTGGCCAATTTGACAGAGGATGATCCTCTCGTTACGGTTCGTCTTCCATTACCTTGTTGTGAATATTTTCGAGGCGGGCTAATTCGTCTTAGGTTGCCGTTGAGCTCCTCTCAGTGCTCGTGAGGTACGGATCGTCGCCTTTGCCTGCTGGCTTTGTGGCGGCCACGTTCCCCAAGCTCACCCGACTCTTGATGGAGTCTACCGAGGGTGATGTCCTGCGACCTGGCGCGGAGGCTGTCAAATGGATTCTTGTTCACGACCACCAGCAGCTGTTCGAGTGGCAAGATGCCAACGGACGATCTGGCCTGGAAGTGTGTCTCCATATCATTGACCGACTCCTTGGCCCGTCAATGAGCGATAATGATGCAGCCGAAGTTGGTGGACTCGCAGCAGAGTTAGTGGAAAAGGCTGGACAGGAACGACTCGGGCCATTCCTACCTCAGCTGTTGCAAGCCGTGGTCAACAGACTCGCGTCGGCACAACAGGTTACTCTCATCCAGTCGCTCTGTCTAGTCTTTGTTGGGCTATCTATCCACGGGGCTTCTGATGTCCTCGAATTCCTTAGCCAAACCCAAACCAACGGCAAGAGTGGCTTGCAAGTCGTTATGGAGTTGTGGCTTGAGAATACCACTGCCTTTGCTGGCTATGACGAGATACGACAGAAGTAAGATCATCGCGCTCGGATAACATCACCTTGCTAACCGTATTTAGTGTCATCGCTCTCTCCAAGATCTACAGCCTGAATGATCCTCGCTTAGCTCAGATATCTGTCAAGGGCGAGCTCATTATGAATGACGATGGGCGAATCAAGACGCGTTCACGTGCAAGACAGAGTATGTACCAAGCCCGAGATCCTCTTTTTGATCCAGCTGGCCGAAGTATGCTTCATTAATGCGAACGTATCTGTCATGACCAGTACGGCTAACCTTGCGCGTTCCCTACAGATCCAGACCAGTACACAATCATCCCAGCACCACTTAAAATCATCAAGCTGCTTATCGACGAGCTCTTCTCTGCATCCGGTGCTCGAGCTGCAGCAGATGCCGCCTCTGCTGCTATTGCAAATGCTGACTACCCCGAGGACGACGATGACGAAGGATGGGAGAACGAGGACGAAACCCTCGACCTTGGTCTTATGTCGGTCAAGGGCGATCTCATGTCCTTTATCGAAGGCTCAGGACAGCGTGAACCCGATGACGAGACCCAAGGTTTCCTGATTGACTTTTTCGTCCGCTGTGGCCGCGAAAACATCAGCAACTTCCAGAACTGGTACGGCATGCTGACGCAAGATGAGCAAGCAAAGCTTAACCAACTTGCGAGCTCGGCTGGACAATAGAGAGATCCAACTGTTCCGCGAACAATGCCCTGGGATTGATCTCTGTTCATTCGACCCAGAGGGGACTACATGGTAATACCTATTCAAAACTACGGATGGGAATATGGTAGAAATGAGACCCAACAAATTGTTTGCAAGGAACCTCAAGTAGCCCCGCTGCGATACACTATACGTATTGCTCTCACTTCAACCCCCTCCCCTCGCTCTTCCACACCGAGGGACCACTTCGACTTTTGCCAGATTGGCGTTATAATAGCATCCAGCTTATCCTTCTAGATAGATATATGTGAGAACCGAGCCTCCTATGGACGAGGTTCGGCGCAAGTGCGACATGAATAAAGATAAAACAAGTTTCAGTAAAAGACTGCCCCTTAATCACACGATAATTCTTTGATGCATGTATTTCCGTGATACTATCGTATGGGCCCATGTAGCAAAGGAAATCTCAACCCCCTTCTCTGTCAACCGTAGCTAATCGTCTTCCCTTGTATGTAAAATGGATTTGATTAGTTGCTTTCAAAGTAGGTATTTATTTCTACAGAAAGTCTACGGTGAGATGTATTTCACTGACGGGTGCTCGAGAGCAATGTGGTAATATTGCAGCCTCCCAGGATCCCAGCCCTCGCGTTTCATCATTTTGGATTAAAGTACACTTTGGAAGGAAGAAAATACAGCCTAGTGATACATGAAAGTAAACCATATCTCATTGAGTCGTAACGTAGGTATTAAGTGATTGAAATAATTAGATGATTCCACCGCCCCCGGGCCCGCCGAACCCGCCAAACGGATTGTGCCCGCCTCCGCCGGAGCCAGGAAACCTGGGGTGGTTGGGGCTGACAGGGTCCCATCTTGCGCCAGGCGGTACCTGCGGATCGTAGGAGCCTTGGTCTGGATCTCCGCGAAGGCCTCCTCTGGATCCGCCGAAGAGGGGGTCGTCGAATGTGGGATGCATGCCGGAGCTGCCGCCGGGTCGTGGAAGGCCACCGCCCCCGACGAAGGAGCCTCTGAGGGGATCGTGGGGGCCGAGACCTGGCGGGTTGAGGTCGTCGCGGCCGATGTTGAAGGGGGAAACGCCGCCGGGCATGACCAGGCCGCGGCCCGGGCGGTTGATCTCATGCTCGTCTTCGAAGCCCGGAGGGGGGAAGTCGCCGACGGGGGCTGGAGGCCTGGGACGAGCGGCTTCGGGAAGGAGACCTGGGCGCGGGTACGGGACGCTGGGCTGGGAGGGATCGGAGAATGGGCCCACGTTCGGCGGCCTCCGTTCTTCTCGTAGTCGCTCGTTTGCCTCGGCGCGGTCGGTGCTGCGGTCGTTCTCGTCAAGGCTGGGGTACAGCTTCTGGATGATTTCGGTCATGACGGCGTCAAGTACGGCTGTGGCGGAGTTAGTCAAGCTCTGGGAAGGTAAGGCCGGTAGAGCGCGCGACGTACATTTGATTGCGTCTTCCGACGCGAAGACCTTCTTCAGCTGCTCAGGGAGGTCGCTTCGATCTTCGCCATTGTCTGTCATCGTGATTTTCACAGGGAGGCCTTTTGAGTTGACGATGTCTCTGATGGGGCGCTCGAAGCCGTGGATCTTATCGTGCCCGATGGCGAACCCGCGGACGCTCACTTTTGTGCCCATGCGGTCGATGCGTAGAAGTAGGTCCATGGACGACATTTTGTGCTTGTAGGCGAAGCTGAGCGATCCGAATCCGTTGTTCCATTGCGGCGGGAGGCGCGGGGCAAGAGACTCTGCTTCGGCTGGAGGGGGATGTCAGAAATGAGCGCTCATCTGGGGGTATACGCAGAAGGGTTGGGAATGGCATACGTAGAGGCTTTTCTTCGTCGAATCCGAAGAGCCGGAAGCCTAGGGAGGCGAGATGGGCGTGGACTAGGAGAGCGACGGCCTCGTAGGAGCTGGCTAGGTCGGAGCTATCGTCGTCTTTCTGATGGGTGGGCAGGGCGTCTGCCATGCCCTGCACGATGGCGGCATTGCTCGTCATCTTGGGGACTGATGGGTTCCGTAGCTGCGCAACAGATTTGTGAGGTTGTGGAGATGAAATGATGGGAAGGAAGAGATCGTGGCAAGAAATTGGCTGGGAGCTCTCGGTATTCGTATCATAGATTACCTAGTGGGGGTGGCGTCATTGCATTTGCCTGGGAGCTCAACTCCGCAGCCTAAATTGGGGCTGTGGTCAACTCCCAATTGCGACCTTAGTGGCCATTTAGCTCCCTTGGGCCTTGCAGTAGGTTGGATTTACTGTTACTGCACAATTACACAGTACTCCCCTTTAAATCAACAGCGGATAGAAAACGAGATTACCTTACCTAGGTATTCTTCTGTGTTCGAGTTGTTCCGCATATATGTGTCGGCAGTACGTGGGGTGGTGGAACGCGGGGTATTAATTAGTGCTAGGCTTAGGCGGGTGAGGGCCCTGTCCACTGTCAACCAGCGACATTGAAATTGACATATTTCGTTGTTTATTGCGGAGTCTGCGACCAGTATTGTTAGATCATTGAGGGATGATAAATACCAAAGAGGCGATAAACCACCCTATTAATTCACTCATCACCCTACTTAAGGCTGTCTGCTCATAACCCTCTAATCTGATGTTTCATTTCTTCCGTCCCCAGCTACTTTCTGGGCGGATAATGTACGTTCGGGCTCCCTCATGGCTCTGGGAAGCCCCTTAGTCTCAGTGGTTGCCCTGCTCAGCCTCAGGTCACACGGCGGACCACCCGTGGAAGGCAGAATTTATGCAGCTCAACCTTGCAAAGACGATTTGGCAGCTCCAGGCTGACACTGAGCTCCCCTCTCTAGCCGTCCCGTCTGGATCAGGCTCACGCACACCGCCGTATATTACATGTTTGAATTCCCGTTTTCAATACTATGCGACCATGGATTTCTAATTCCAATCCTGGGCCTCTCGGCTTTCCTGCCGTGACCGCTACTTCCGTCACGCATCAAAGTCTGGCGACCTCTCTGTCATACATCCAGAAACACCATGAGACTACTCAATGCTCATTCGCTCAAGCTGGAGCTCTTCCACGATTCAGATGTCCAGAATATTCAGTACGCCACGCTGTCACATACGTGGGGGGAAGACGAGGTTAGCTTTGACAACATGGAAGATCCTGCGGCTGCGGAAAAGAAGTTGGGATTCGCCAAGATACGCTCAGCCTGCGAAACGACTGTCTCCTATGGCCTGGACTACGTCTGGGTGGACACATGCTGTATAGACAAATCATCGAGTGCAGAGCTCTCCGAGGCTATCAACTCCATGTTTCGCTGGTATAAGGACTCTGCTTTCTGCTTCGCATATCTTTCTGATTTACCACCAAGCCAGACTGTTGACCAGTCTGCTCTTGAGGAGTGCAGATGGTTCACTAGAGGGTGGACTTTGCAGGAGCTCATCGCTCCCAAGGACTTGGTCTTTTTTGACCAAACCTGGAATCGCATCGGAACTAAAACTGGCCTCAAATTCGAAGTTGAGAATATCACCGACATTAACCACCAGATACTGGATGGATCCCGCCCTCTTTCATCCGTCGCGATTGCGAAACGGATGTCTTGGGCCTCCCATCGGAAGACCACCCGTGTTGAAGACGAGGCCTATTCTCTCCTGGGAATTTTCGATATTAACATGCCGATGATATATGGCGAGGGGCCCAGAGCCTTCACTCGGCTGCAAGAAGAAATTCTGCGCACGACGACTGATTTGTCCATATTCGCGTGGCGTGCCTTCGACAATTTAAATAGTTACCGAGGTATATTTGCAGAATCTCCCATCGAGTTTATGCTCTGCGACACCATCGAGCTCAGCCAAGATCAATTTCAATTCCGTGACGAAATTAGTCTTACAAATAGAGGCATCAAGATCCACACAGCAGTAACTCGTATAGGCCCTAACATATTCATGCTGGATCTACATTGTTACGATTTGATGTCAGAAACATCCTCGGAAAATTTGAGTATTTATTTGGCGAGAGACTTGGGTACATTTTATAGACTGTTCCCTTGGCTTCTTTTCACAGGGCTACCGGTTGCGGCTGACGCCCCTGAGACGATATATCTTGCCCGGACCATGACTGACAAGATCTTGAAATCTCTCTCAGAATCTAGGGAGTTACGGATCAATTTTAGTCTGGATGATGCCTTGGCGGGGCATTGCACCGTCGAGAACATACTGGCTGTTCCGGAATTATATTGGGACCAGCGTCGACAATGTTTTTCTCTTCCAGGATTGTCTAATCTCCTAGGCTTTGTACGTTTCTGTATCGCTCCCGACGACACAGCACCAACGTCTGTGCTCCTGGTTTTCAATCTGGCTTCTCATCTTGAGTTACGTCTGGCTTTGTGCGAAGAAAATCAGTTCCAAAGTGGTTGTGGGGATAGGCAATGGCAAAAAGCCATCAACCCCTTTACTAACATTGAGGACTACGGCATTCTCGGGGATCGCTTTAGTCTTAACGCTATATGTCCCGGAGAGAGGGAAGTTGGGAGCAGATCGGCAACGATTTCGTTAGGCGACTTCCGTCTTCGGGCTGATCTGGACGAGTCGAATGCCCCGCACTTGAAAATCAATGTTCATATTGAGGTGCTTGGGACTCCTTGTGTTGACGCAACTGGTTGACTCACCCCTCATGACGTGTTCTTCTGAGGACTGGTCTAAAAGGAAGCTAAGCTAACTGGGCTTAAATAGCTGGCGTTATGGTGAAACTCGACCGGCTGAAGCCTGGCTTCGGGTCTAGCTGGAGCTTAGCTAGGCTCCGGCTCCGGCTCCGGCTATCTACGGGTTTCCTAGTTACACTTCAACTATATGCAGCTACACCTTGATCATTATATGATGTACTTTGAACCTGCAATATCAAGTGTTAGAACCCGGTCAAGTTTTTGACGCATCTATTTGAGTCGAGACGCCGATACTCCCGGGGCAGGCCTCTACGTTTACAGCCTACTTTGCCTTTGAACTTACAAGTTCTCCATGGCTCGTTTTATATTTGACTTCGTCTGTACCTAGGAAAGGACTTTGCATTCATAATATGTCTGTTATTTTCAAGAGGATAGTTTGTGAGATAAAGATCAATTTATTTCGTGGTGTAAAAGGTGGCATGAGTCTATGGTTTAGACTGGCTTGCTAGTTGGTATAACCTCTCCCCTGTTGTTGTTTAGTATGGCTGGGGAGCTTGCTATTATTGAATGAGTGCTATGCCATTATCAAGGATACGGTTATGCGATACAAGGCATTAAAGGTCAATCCTGGAAAGACTGAACGTATTTTATGGCTAGTCTAGTCGGCTTGCCACTGAAAGCACGGCTTGGAGGCTTAGAGCCTCATGCAAATACATCTGAAGGGTCATCCTCGTGAAACTTCATAAAAAAAATGTACTGTGAATATCTAACTTCGTATTCTGGAGCACTCCAGGGGTCGATACGAAAAAACAATAGATAACCCTGACCTCATCTGTCGAAATCACTCCATCCTCCTATCTTAGCACTGCTCTCGATGTGTTGCTCTGCTCTTCTAGTAAGCTTCATCCTGACATAACGATATTCAACTTTGCGTGACTTCCTCTCCAGATCTCGTACACTCTCACCAAAAGGCATTAGTATAAGTTGAAAACCGTCTCGTCCACCTTGTCGCGGCGCAGCAGTTCCCCGCCCATGACGCCGTGGACGTACGCCGTCCCGATGACGACGTAGCCGCCCCCCTCGGCGCCGCGGGGCCTCAGCACGACGCACCGCTTGGACCCGTACAGCACGACGACGATGTCACCCTTCTGCGCGCCGTACGGACCCAGGCCCATGAACTTCCTCGACGTGGTGGTGAAGAAGGTCCGGTTGTGGATGCAGTTGCTCATGTGGCGCATGAACCGCACCCTGGCGTCGATGGACGGGCTCCGCGAGCCCGAGGAGTTGCTGTAGTCGAGCATGTTGAGCTCCTTCTTGTTGAACCACGACTTGATCTTGTGGAACCAGACGTCCTTCTTGCTCGGGGACTGCCCGCGCTTGCTGAAGGCGAGCAGGCTTCCCACGCGGAACGAGTCGGGCGCGAGGCCGGGAGGCCAGCGGTCGTCGACGTTGAGGGTCAGGGTCCGCCAGAAGGTCTCGTACTCTGGGGTGCCGTCGTTGATGCGGGCCGCGAACTCCTGGAGAGGCGTGAAGATTGTGTCGATGAACCTCTGGCCAGCGTCGTTGCCGGTGTTTATCTTTGTGGTGGACTGCGACGCCGACTCGTCAGATTTGGACGGGCCGATGATGGACTCGAGCTCGCCGATGACTATGCCCCTGGCGCGCATCATGGGCGGGGTCTCGCCGTTGTTTTGGTACGGCTGGAAGATCTCGACGTCGGCGCCCTTGCCGTACCCGGCCCGGAAGCGGGTGTCAACCCCCATCCTCTCCCACTCGCTGTAGGCCTGGTGCTCGGCGCGGATCTCCGGCGTCCAGCCCGGCAGTCCGGAGGCGCACGGGTCCAGGCGATTTGAGAATATCACATCCAGCGTGCCTTCTCTCTCTACCCAGTTCTGGACGTGGTTTATCAGCGTGGCACTGGTGGACCTCCTGTAGTCTGGCCTCAGAGCCTGCGCTGAGGGAATGAGACCGAGAAGGGCATACAACTTGTCACGAGGGTCAGTGGCCTTGAGCCTACTTGTAAGGTAGAGCAGTTTTAAGATATCCAGCTCCTCACGATGTAACCGCGTCAACAGCTCGGTCATGACGAGCCCGGGCGGCTCGGTGCTGCCCTGCTCTGTGAAAGACTTGAAGGGCTCGAGGTAGGCACCCGAATCCGCCTCCTGCTTGAGCCCTCTTACCAGGATAGCACGGACCTGCTCGAGGACGATCTGCAGGTTGTGGAAGGACGTCATGTGGGTGCCGCACTGGACGATGCAGGGCTTGTTCCGGCCCTTCCAGTGGCCGGCCGTGGCGAGCTCCTGCAGCACCCACATGCGCGACCAGTACGGCCGGTGCAGGTGGCGCCAGAGAGACGACCAGTTCTGCCTCTCGAGCGGGTAGCCGAGGCGGGCGAAGACCTCGGACTGGCGCTCGCGGGTGCCGGTGGCGCGCGACTGCCAGTTGTCGTCCTTGGACCACATGTTCTTGAGGAAGCCGGCGAAGGAGTCGATGAGGCTCATGGCGGCGGCGCTCTCGGCGTCGGCCTCGCCCAGCCAGGCGACGACGACCTTGGACTGCTGGTAGATGTCGTACATGATGCGCACCTGGGCCTCCTTCTCGTCAGGGTCGGCCTGGTTGATGCACAGGGCGTCCACCCACAGGTAGCGCACCGACTTCTCCTTGCGCAGCTGGCGCAGGGCGGCCTCGAGGTTCGCAGTCACATGGACGCGGGCGCCGTCGACGCTGATCGGGCGCCTGGCCGGACCGTCCCCCCACACATAGGAAAGGGCCTCGTAGGGACGGTAGTAGTCAAAGCGCGCGGTGGACAGGCGGCACTGGATCTCGGACTGGACGGCACCGGGCTGGAGCTCCAGGATGCGGATCTCATTGGGGAGGAGGGGTTTGTAGATGGCGGCGCTCACTGCTGAGGGGGTGAGCTCATTGATGAGCTCATTTTGCGGCGGGGTAGTAAAGCCCTTGGTGGTGATGTGGTGGTCGGGCTGGCGAGGCTGCGCGGCCATGGTGGGAGAGAGCAGGCGAAGGCGGCTGGGGACAAGACCATTACCCTAGATGCTGGCGTGGAATGGCCTGGATTCCGACATCTCATTTTCGACGGCTTGGAGAAGCGACGTATGTGGTTTTCTGCGATCTGCACCCGTCAGCTAGCGCTGGACCCCTGCTGCCTTCTATATTGGGAGCATCCCCATCTGCTGACGCCAAGTGGTGGCTATGGGCAGGTAATGGGAGCAGTGTCGTCATTATGCGCCGCCCACTCGCAGACGATGGGGATGGATACGTACATACAGTACCTAGTCAAGAGAGCATCTTAGTGTTGGAGACTCTGCCCCGCACTCTCCGTGATGGCTGCATCTGATGTGCATCGATGGCTGCAGGTTCTTGGGCGAATGGTGATGCTCCAGCTTCCCCCAACGGGATTCTAGAACGCCACCAGGTTGCACAACGGTCCCTGATCGGCCCGCCTCGATCCAGCCGTTTGCTTGGACCCTCCCGCCGTAGCTAAAATGCACCTGCGTGTGCTGCTCTCATGCAGGTGGAACGTGCACGACCTAGACCCTAAGATCGTCCTCGATCATCTGCATCCAGCAATAAATGGATCGTCTTAGCTTCTATCACAACTGAGGGTTCATCGCCGATACGATAGGACCGAGGAAGAAGAATGAATTAGGTCAACAGTGGAATGTGTGATACCTTAGCCTCGAGGAGATTGTGTTCACGTGGTATGAGTTGCACACATTTGTAGCAATCGATATTCAAGGCTTTCCACATGACTAACAACTGACTGTATACAAATGAAAAATTCCATCATAGTGGAAAATATGGGCTTATTGGCGTTGAGGTTAGCTCTGGAAGACGTACTCTTTGAGGATAATTGGAATCCGAGGCTTGCACCGGCCGCTTCTTAAATCGAGGATGATTTGTGTCAAAATTGATGGTACATAATTTCTGGAATTTTCATCCTCGTCATAACGAATGGAATAGGAATGAGACAGGTTCTTGGTTCAAAAAGGAGAAACTGATGATTTTCTGAAGGAATTTAGGTGAGAGAGGACTGGACTTGACATGGACGCAAGTAGTAAGCCCATTCGCCGACCCTGGAGTATGTGAATGATTTGAAGCAGGTCAGTTCATGGAGAAATCTTCTAAAATCGACGCGTAAGTTATGAATTTTGATTATACTGACATAATTGAATGATGGCAGCTCTCACAATATCTGGGATGACGACTGACAACTGAAGATGAGCTTGCCATGTCCATAACCTTATGGTGATGGGGGAACGAGCCAAATAGGGCTTACTTGATCCGGTATGTACGACTTTTTGGAAAGCTTTTATTATACTGGATGCCTCTAGATCTCGTCATAAGCAACGGGTGGTCCGTAGATCTCTAGGATCCTGACCCCTGAGCTGTCCCTAGCACCTGCCAATCTTGCATTGCATGAATCATGGATCTAGATGACTAGTGTCGGCATTATTTAAACGAGCGATGGGTATCCCGTGATGGAACTTCTAGCACGGCTGTCGTCGAGTTTCAGGTGCCGTTGGACCGTTGGATGATCAACGCAAACTGATCCATCGGCAGCCTCTGAATGGGTGTTGATTTTTTTCACTGCAAACTCCTCTTCACTGCAAACTCCTCTTCAATCTAATTCCGATATCAAGAGAAGTGGCTACTGGTATATCCTAATAATTTCGATATTATCGTTGTTGTGCGTCGTCGTTATTTGGTCATGCCTTCCAGCTATTAGGACGGTGAATTTGAAAATTCGAAACCTCAATTTCCATGTTGCCCATTTGCCACTAAGATTTGCCACCAAGGACGCTATCGGGAAGTTTTGATCTTACCGTATCTAAACTGGTGCAGTAAAGCTAAGAACAATATAAATACATCGACTTCCTTCTCATGGCCTTGCTGCAACA